>JAJHZJ010000382.1:10718732-12196502 GCA_023548195.1 Bettongia penicillata ogilbyi | reverse complement strand
CTTCCATGAGATCATCTTTTTTCAGTTCATAACAACATCTCACAGGCTTATTAGCATCATGGATTGGAGGCTCAGACCACCTTTCTTGCTATCCATACCTGGAGTTTAGACTCAGAAGCACAGTCACTTAATAGTCCCATAGCATCTTAAAATAGCAAGTTTCCAGTGACCAAGTTTCAGATGTGGACTATAATTTCACATTGGCTAAGGAACATCTTTTGAGGCAAGTCTTAAGTGGCTTACATGCCTTTATATAAATGTCCTAGTTCCTGCCTAAATAAACAATCATAAAAAACAAATTTACCATTAAAATTTTAACTTTTCCACCAATGCCAAATTTTACCCCGAAGTTACCTCTCCTTCTATATTTACACTAAAATTCATTTCCTTAATCTAAAGATGTTTCTGATTTAGGTCCTCAATAATTAATTCAGTCAACTGTTTTTTAATACTAATTGCTTTTACATCACTTTATAAACATGTCCCAAATTTTTTCCCCATCTGTCCCCCTCCCCTTACCCCCCTAATTCCTTGTATTCTGATTACCCCTTCCCCTCAATGAGTCCTCCTTTGTATCACAACCCCCATCCTTCCCTTATCCCCATCTTTTTTCTTGTAGGGCAAGATAAATTTCTATAACCCCATTACCTGTGTTTCTTATTTGCCAGTTATATGCAATAATAATTCTCAACATTCATTTCTAATACTTTGAATTCCACCTTATTTTCCTTCCCTCTCTCCTTCTCCCATCCCCACTGAGAAGGCAAGCAATTCAATACAGACTAAATATATGTCATTATGCAGAAAGACTTCCATAATAATTCATGTTGTGTAATACTAACTATATTGCCCTCTATCCTACTCTATCCCCCCCTTATTTTTTATTCCTTCATTTGTACCTTGTCCCTTCCCAAAAGTGTTTACTGCCTTCTGCCATTTGCCCTCCCCTTCTATCATTCCCCTCATCCCACTTATCATATCCCTCCCCTACTTTCTTCTAGTATAAGAAAGATTTTCATACCAAATTTTAGTGAGCATGTTACTCCTTCCTTAAGCCATATGTGGAGAGAGTAGCTTCACTTTTCCCCTGTCTTCTTCTCCCTTTTCTCCTCCATTGAATAAGATTTGACTTTATCACTTTTGTGAGTTATAGCCTGCCTTATTCCATTTCTCCCTTTCTCCTTCCAGTATTTTCCTCCCTCACCCCTTACTTTTATTATATAATGTATATATATATGATGGATGGCATCTCTTACGATTCAACAAAGTCTGTATTCTCTGTCTGTGCATGTCTATGGGTGTGTGTGTATGTTGTATGTGTGTGTGTTACAATCCCTCCACCTACCCAAATACTGAGAAAAAGTCTCAAGAATTACAAATATTTTCTTTCCTAGTATGAATGTAAAACAGTTCAACTTTAGAAAGTCCTTTTATGATTTCTCTTTCCTGTTTACCTTTGAAACTTTTCTTAATTCTTGTGTTTGAAAGTCAAATTTTCTATACAGTCTGGTCTATTCAACACAAATGCTTGAAAGCCCTCTATATCATTGAATGACCATTTGTTTCCTTGAAATATTATACTAAATTTTTCTGGGTAGGTGATTCGTGGTTTTGATTCCAGTTCCTTTGACTTCTGGAAATGTCCCTATTCCAAGCCCTTCAGTCCCTTAATGTTGAAGCTTCGAGATCCCTGTGTTATCCTGTTGGTATTTCCACAATACTTGAATTGTTTCTCTCTAGCTACTTGCAGTACTTTCTCCTTGACCTTGGAGCTCTGAAAGGGGCCACAATATTCCTAGGAGTTTCTCTTTTTGGGTCTCTTTCAGGAAGTGATCAATGGATTCTTTTCAATATTTTATTTTTGCCTTCTGGTTCCAGAATATCAGGACAGCTTTCCTCTATAATTTCATGGCAGATACTGTCTAGACTCTTTTTTTGATCATGGCTTTCAGGTATTCCCACAATTTTTATATGGACTCTCCTCAATCTATTTTCCAGGTCAGTTATTTTTCTAATGAGATGTTTCACATTATCTTCTATTTCTTCAAACTTTTTTGTTTTTGTTTTTGTTTTTTTCCTAACTGCTTGGTTTATCTTATAGTCATTCATTTCCCTGAACTCAGTTCTCTCTTTCAAGGAGTTGTTTTGCTCAGTGAGCTTTTGAACCTTCTCCTCCATTTGGCTAATTCTGCTTTTTAATGCCTCCTTCTCCTCACTGGCTTTTTGGACCTCTTTTGCCAACTGAGTTAGCCTCTTCTTAAAAGTGTTACTTTCCTTAACATTTTTTTTGGTTCTCCTTTAGCAAGCTGCTAACTTACTTTTCCAGCTCATCCATTGCCTGAGCCCAATATAAATTCACTTTGGAAGCCCTGGAAGCAGAGATCTTAACTTCCTGTGGACAGTATGCCTTGTTCTTCCTCATCTGAAAGATGAGAGAAGACACCTGTTCACCAAGAAAGTAACCTTCTATGGTCTAATATTTTTTTCCGTTTTTTGGGCATTTTCCCAGCCAGTTGCTTGACTTCAGAATCCTTTGTCAAGAGATTAGACTCAGCTGCTAGATTCCCCTAGCCTTTGGGTGGGGGCGGGCCATCACTCATGGTTGGGGTTTACATCAGCTTCTCCCTCCTGCCAGAGGCTTTAAGCTGAGCTGCCTGAACAATGGACCCAGGTTGCTTCCTGGCCCTCTGCAGCTGCCTGCAGTCTGCTACCAAGGGCCTCTGCTGTAGTCTGAGGCTATTGCTGAAGAAATCCAGTTCCCTCCTCACCCACCTGGGAAAAGCCCTCCCCCACTGACCTTTGGCATTTTCTTTGTCACCTGTGGGTTGAGGCATCTGAGACCCTCTCTGCTAGGAGCTCTTCCCAGAGGTCTTTTTCAGGTTCCTCTTTCTCCCAGTGCCACGTGGCCAAGGCTGGGCTCAGCTTCCTGTGAGATAGACTTTTCCTGTCAGCCTTCCTTGGTTACCTTAGGCTGGAAATCTCTTTCACTCTGTTGCTCTGTGGCTTCTGCTGCTTTCTACTTTGTTGAGAGACCTTTTAAAAGGTATTTTATGGACTGTGTTGGATGTGCTAGAGTATATACATCTTTCTACTCCACCATCTTGGCTGTGTCCCACCTCATTTTTCAATTCTTTTCACAAGTAAAAGAGCTCCCATAAATATTTTTTGTACACATGGATTCCTTTACCCCTTTTTTAATGATGCATCTATGATACAGATCTAGAAGTGGTACTGCTGGAGTTAACGAGCATATGCACTTTTATAGCCCTTTGGGCATAGATCCAAAGTGCTCTCCAGAATGATGGTATCAGCTCACAACTCTACCAACAATGCACTAGTGTTTCCAATTTTCTCACATCTTCCCAACATTTATCATTTTCCTTTTTTATCCATGTTAGTCAATCTATTAGATGTGATATTGGTGCCTCAGAGTTGTTTAATTTGCAGTTCTCTATTCAGTAGTGTTTTTAGAGAGAGTGTTTTAGTCATTTTTCATATGACTATAGATAGCTTCATTTTCTTCATCTGAAAACTGTCTGTTCATATCCTTTGACTATCAGCTGGGGAATGACGTGTATTCTTATAAATTTTTATCAGTTCTCTATTATATTTTGAGAAAATAAGGCCTTTATCAAAAGCACTGGTTACAAAAATTGTTTCTTAGCTTTCTCCTTCCTTTCTTATTTTGATCGCATTAAACTTTGTGCAAAAAAACCATTTTTTTTATAACTCAATGTAATAAAAAAAAATCCATTTTTGCATTTTTATAAGGTTCTTTAGCTTGTGTTTGGTCATATATTCTTCTTTTCCTCCATAGACCTTACAGGTAAACTATTCCATAGTTTCCCAATTTGCTTATGATATCACCCTTTATGTGTAAAACATATACTCATTTAGATCTTATCTTGGTATAGGGTGTGAGATCTGGATCTACATCTAGTTTCTGTGACACTATTTTCCAGTTTTCCCAGCAATTTTTGTTAAATACTGAGATCTTATGCCAAAAGCTGCAGTCTCTGAGTTTATCAAACAGTAGATTAATATAGTCATTGACTAATGTGTCTTGTGTACCTAACCTATTCCATTGATCCACCTCTGTATTTCTTAGGCAGTACCAAGTAGTTTTGATGATTGATACTTTACAAAACAGTTTTTAGATCTAGTATGCTCAGCCACACTTTCCCTTGCATTTGTTTCATTAATTCCTTTGATATTCTGGACAATTTGTTCTTCCAGATGAATTTTATTACTATTTGTTCTAACTCTATAAAATTATTTTGGGCAGTTTGATTCAGTTTGGCACTGAATAAGTAAATTAATTTAGGTAGAATTGTCATTTTTTATTATATTAGGTTGGCCTTCCAATGAGCAAGCAAATATTTTTTCCAGTTATTTAGATCTGACTGTATTTGTGTGAAAAAGTGTATGGTGATTGTTTTCATATGGTTCCTGAATTTTGTCTTGGCAGGGTAGAATAACCACATATTTTATATTCTCTACAGTAACTTTAAATGGAATTTATCTATCTCTTGCTGTTCAACTTTGTTATTGATATACAGAAATGCCAATGATTTGTAATGGTTATATTTTATATCCTTCAACTTTGGAAAAGGTGTCAATTTATTTCAAGTAGATTTTTAGTTGATTCTCTAGGATTCTCCAAGATTCCTCATACCATCTTCAAAAGAGGCATAGTTTTGTTTCTTCATTACCTATTCCAATTCCTTCCATTTATTGTTTGCTCTCTTATAGCTAAAGTTGACATTTCAGGTACAATAACAAATAACAGTAATAATGGACATCCTTGTTTCACCCCCCAATCTTCTTGGAAATGCTTTCTAACTTCTCCCCTATTACACACAATATTTGATGATGGTTTTAGATAGAAACTACTTATCATTTGAAGGAAGACTCCATTGAGTCTCCAATTTTATCTAGTGTTTTTAATAGGAATGGGTGTTGTACTTTGTCAAATGTTTTCTCTGCATCTATTCAGATAATCATGTAGTTTCTGTTATTTTTTTTTTTTTTGCTGATGTGATCAATTATGCTGACACTTTTCCTAATAATGAACCAGCTCTTTATTCCTGGTATAAATCCTACCTGATCATAATGTGTTATCCATGTGATAAGTTGCTGCAATCACATTGCGAAAAATTTTATATATTTTTTTACATTTATATTCACTCTATATTTTGCATCTATATACGTTCATTCAGGGAAATTGGTCTGTAATTTTCTTTCTCTGTTTTGGCTCTTCCTGGTTGAAGTATTAGCACCATAATTATATAATAAAAAGAATTTAGTAGGACTTCTTTTTCGCCAATATTTCCAAATAGTTTTTATGATATTGGAATTAATTTTTCTTTAAATGTTTGATAGAATTCACCTGTAAATCCATCTAATTGGAAAGCTTTTTTCAGGAGTTCATTGATGGATTGCTAAATTTCTTTTTCTTTTTATTGAAATGGAGATATTTAATCTTTTATTTCTTCCTTTGTTAATCTGGGCAATTAATATTTTTGTAAATAATCATCCATTTCAGTGATATTATAAAATTTATTGGCATATAGTTCAGCAAAATGGCTCCTACTTATTGTTTCAATTTTCACTTCATGGTGGTAACTCACCCTTTTCATTTTTGATACTGGTAATTTGGTTTTCTTCTTTCTTTTTTAGAAAAATTAAATTAATCAGAGGTTTATCTTTTTATTGTGTTTTTTTCATAAAACTATCTCTTCATTTTAGTTATTATTTTAACAGTTTTCTTACTGTCCATTTATTAATCTCTCAATTGAGCTTCAGAATGTCAGATTTGGTATTAATTGGGGATTTTTAATTTGTTTTTTTTCTAGCATTTTTAGTTGCACGACTAATTCATTTATCTTTGCTTTCTGTAGGAAAAATCTTGGAACAATGGAATCAACTTAAGGGTTAAACAATGTCTCAGCTCAGGAACCTAGGGAGATCATCAAGTTGAGTCCCTCTTCCTGTGGGTGAAGGGGACAAATACAGGACCAGAACTCTCAGACAGTTCCATCTCACTGAACCAGGAGGAGTTCCTGAGCCCCAGGTTGATGGAGCTTGTAGTGCTAGCACCAGGAGCACAGGCATACCTTAGCACCAGAAGGGGAATGGGGCACCAGCGCAGATGGGACTTTACCAGTCATTGAGCCTGCCTGTGATCCAGCTCAGGGGAGGGAGAGATGTCCTGCAGCCAGATCACTCCACCCCCATACCTCATACAGTGAGCTCATTAACCTCTGGGAAACTCAGAAAGACTTTAACTGGTCTCAGCCTTGGCACACACCAGTCAGCTAAGAAAGAGGTAAGCTGCAGCATTCCAGCTTCTAGCTGAAAGAACCTGAGGCCACAATACACAAAGTCTCAAGTTCTCAAAGTTCTCAATACAAGAAAAGTGGGACAGAGCTCCCTGTGCCCCAGAAGAAGAGACCCACATTAAAAACCATGAAAAGTGCAATCATTATGAGCAAGGAGCAAACCAGAAAAGCAAAGATCATAGAATTGAGCTATGGGGACAAAAACCAAAATGTGAATTCAGAAGACAACAGAACTGAATCTGTGCTCACAATCTGAAACCTGAAAAGGGATTATGAACTGATTTTGAGCCCAAAGAGAATTCTTTGAAGAGCTCAAGAAGGAATTCAAAAGCCAAATTAGAGAGCAGAAGAAAAACTGACTAATTATTTTAAAAATATGAAGAAAGACTAAAGGAAGAATTTAAAAGGAAAACTGGGTAAATGGAAAATACAAAACATAACTGGAGAAAATAACTCCATAAAAGCAACAATTGGATAAATGTTAAAGGAGGTGCAAAAGTTAACTTAAGAAAACAATCTATTAAAAATTAGAATTGGGCAAATAGAAGCTAATGACTCTATGACACATCAAGAATCAGCCAAACAAAATCTAAAGAATGAAAAAATTGAAGAAAATGTAAAATATCTCATTGGAAAAACAACTGACCTGGAAAACAGATCCAGGAGAGGAAATCTAAGAATTTTTGCTCTACCAGAGAACCATGATGAAAAAAGAGCCTGGACAATATCTTTCAAGAAACCACAAAATAAAACTTCCCTGAGGTCCTAGAACCAGAGGGCAAAATAGTCTTTGAAAGAATCTACCAATCACCTCCTGAAAGTGTTCCCAAATTGAACATGCCAAGGAATATTGTTGCCAAATCCAAGAACTATCAAGTTACAGAGAAAATACCGCAAACAGTCAGAAAGAAGCAATTCAAATATCAAGGAGCTATAGTCAGGATCACACAGGACCTTGCAGCTTCTATATTAAAATATCAGAGGAATGGGAATATGTTATTCCAAAAGGCAAAGGATCTTGGACCACGGTCAGGAATGAGCTATGGAGCAATACTGAGCATAATCTTTTGGGCAAGGAGATGGGCATTTAATGAAATAAGGGATTTCCAGATCTTCTTGTTGAAAAGATCAGAGCTGAATAAAGAATTTGACCTCCGAATACAAGACTCAAGAGAGGTGTAAAGAGTTAAACAGGGAAAAAAAGAAAAAAAAAAACTTGAGTTGAGACAATTCCAAAACTAGTACTAAGATCAGAGAAGTTTCTTGTAGGATTCTACACATGTACAAAGCATCCTCATCTTAAAAACATATCTTCCTTCACTTTTTCTTTCATTATCAGGTCCCAAAGTGGATCTTCTATTTTTTTCTTAAAATCATTTACTATCCATACCTCATTTTATAAGCCTGGTTTGGCAGTCAAAGCATCTTCTAAAAAGAAGCAGAAAAATTTATTCTACATTCACAATCACAAGTTTGAAAAGTATAAATTGTATTTAACTCAAACAAATAGCTAGTATTTTGTAACAAGAACTTAGAGGTATAGATATATTTGATGTACTTGTCAGTCCTTTTATTTAGACCAAGTGCTATTCTGGTGATATACAAAACAGCAATACACAAATAAACTCAACTATTTCCAAGCACCACAAAAATAGGTTGCATTTTCCTTCTTGTGAACATGTCAAAGAAATGTAAGAAGAGAACAAGAACAATAATATATGACAGCATCTTATAGGTCAACTCTATGTATATACTTAGTGTATGAAATTCTCTAAAACAAGAGTTTGTATCCCTTTGGTATAATGAGTAGCTTTGGAAGTCTGGTAAAACTTCATTCTCAGAATAATGTTTGTTTTACATTCAATTGAAAGAAATACTTGATTTCTCTCTAGGTAGAAATTAAGCTAGGTGGCACAATAGAGAGAGTGCTGGAACCAGAATCAGGAAGACAAGTTCAAAACCAGAATCAGATACTGTCCAGCCTTGTGACAACTTTAGGCATATCACTTAACTTTTATCAGCCTCAGGTTTTTCATCCGTATAACAGGGATAATATTAGCACTCATTTCCCAGCATTGTTATAATGAGAAAATGAGAAAATATTTGGAAAAACCTTTGCATAATTTAGAGTGCAATATAAAGGCTAGTTTTGTTATTTGTTACTATTATTTTCAGTTAAAGATTAGTGAAAATGAGATGTATTTCTTTCCTATCCAAGTTAATCTATCCAAGGGCCATAAAGGTATGCTATATTAAGAATCCCTGTTCTAAAAGAAGCTTTAGATTTACATTTTTAAAAAATGCACTCATATCATTTTAATGATACTGAATATGCTTACAACAAATGATATCTGATCAGAAGTTTGTGTTTCAATACCTGTAGGGAAGAAGGGGAAAAATGAGTGTGGTTTATTGGTAGCTTTGTCATTGAATGGAATAACAAGAGTCATAAGATGTTCACGAACAGGAAGTACGAAATCATATGGCTCAGTTGTTGAAGTCAAGAACAAATTACACATGATAAATTGTATACATGTTAATTAATACTTGTAAATTAATTACATTGATATACTGAGGTTTATCTAAGAACATTGAAATTTTGTTGTGTTTACTGTTCCCAAACATCAAGAAAGTTTGCCACCAAATTTTAACTACATTGGCCACAGTAGTCTGTCAGTCAACAAGCATTTATTAAGTACTTACTTCTTGCTAGGCACAGTGCTATGTGCAGGGATTCAAAGGTCAAAGAAAATTCCCTGCACTCAAGGAGTTTACATTTAGATAGGAAAGTCATTATACTATTAACTGAATAAATGAAAAAAAATATATACAGAGAAGAGGCATAGCATCTGGGAAGGAGAGGACAGAAAAGTTCTACTGTAGAAGAAGAGTTATCTAAATAATTCCAGGGGAGCCAAGAGACTGAGTTTAGCTGACAGAGAATTCATGCACAGTGAGCAGACAGTGCAAAAGTATGGAGATGAGAGATGAAGTGTCATGTTCAAGAACTATAAATAGAACAGAATACTATGATCATATATGGCAACTCATGAACAAATAAAAATGAAATGAAATAGAAAAGAGGTCCTCAGTCTTGTGTCCTCATTTTACTTCTTATAGTGATCAAATAATGGTAAGAAAGAGTTATTTAGATTATTCATAAATGTTAACTTAGTGATGACACTCTAAAAGTCTAATTTTTAAAAGAATACCTTACTTAAAGGATGAAGTCAAAACAGAAGATTAAAGCAGGGACTTCTCTAAGCTCTCCCTCAGAGCCCTCCAAATACCTCTAAAAATGACTCAAATTCTAGAGGCAGAAAACCACAAAATGACACAGTGAAACAAATTCCAAGTCCAAGACAACATGAAAAGTCAAGAGGAAGGGTCTATTGTACCAAGCAGGGAGTGGAACACAGTCCTGCACCACACAATCATAGACATGCCAGAGCAAGCCTCAAGGGATTTAATCGTTGGAAGTTGTGGCAGTTTCCAGACTTCTCAACCCACAAACACCAAAAAAGTCAATGGGAAAACTCTGTGGGATCTGGGTAAAAGAGAAGTGTACAGTCTGACTAGGTCTTGCCCCGGGGCTGTGGGGTCAGGAGCTGTAGCAATAGCTGTAGCTGCAGAGACAGAGGCTGCTTCCTGAGCTCTGGGCCAACAGATGGTGAGGGATCAAGCAGTTGATACAAAATCCCTGACACCTAGGACAGTACACCCACCCCCACTGGAAATAGATTCTTACCTTGGAAAATGCTAAAAAGTCAAGTGTTTGACTGGAAGCATGAGTAAACATCTTAAAAGAACTCAAAATTTACATATATATATATATAAGAAAACTATAGAATTTTGCTTTAGTGACAAAGAAGATCAAAACATATGGCTGGAAGAAGACAACAAAGTCAAAGATCCTACATCAAAAATATCTCAGAAATATATGAATTAGTTACAGTCCATGGAAGAACTCAAAAACGATTTTGAAAATCATATAAGTAGAGGAAAATTTGGGAAGAGAAATGAGAGTGATACTTTAAGAAAATCATGAAAGATAAGTCAACAGTTTGCTAAAGAAGACTGCAAAAATACTGAAGAAAATGACAACTGAAAAATAGACTAGACCAAATAATAAAAGACGTCCAAAAAACCAATGATGAGAACAATACCTTAAAAATCAGAATTGGCTAAATGGAAAAGATGTTCCAAAAGCTCACTGAAGAAAATAATTCCTTCAAAATTAAAATGGAGCAAATGAGAGGTAATGTCTTTATGAGAAATCAAGAAATTATACAAAGGAACCAAAAGAAGAAAAAAATAGAAGACAATGTGCAGTATCTCATTAGAAAAACAAATGACTTGGAAAATAGAACTAGGAAAGAAAATTAAAAAAATTATTGGACTACTTGGAAGCCATGATCAAAAACAAAAGCCTAGACATCTTCTTTTAAGAAATTATCAGGAAAACTGACCTGGTATTCTAGAAACAGAGGGTAAAATAGAAATTGAAAGAATCCACTTATTTCTTCTGGAAAAAGATCCCAAAGGGAAAACTCCTAGAAATATTGCAGTCAAAATACAGTGTTCTCAGGGCAAGAAGAAAATATTACAGGCAGTCAAAAAATAGCAGAATGGAGGAAAGGTTAATCAGAATCAAACACACAGATCAAAGGAGAGAACAGAATAAATAGAGAGCAGGACAGGATAGAAGAAAATATAGTTAGTCTTTCACAACAGGTCTGTATTGGAAGCATTTTGCGGGACTATACATGAATAACCTAAGTTGAATTGTTTGCCTTCTCAATGAAGGTACATGGGGAGAGGGGAAGGGAGAGAATGTGGAATTCAAAGTTTTAAAAATGAATGTTAAAAAACATTTTTTGCATGCAACTAGGAAATAAGATATATAGGCAATAGGGTATAGAAATCTATCCTGCCCTATAAGAAAATAGAAGGGAAGGAGATAAGGGGAATGATAGAAGGGAGGGCAGATTGGAGGAAAGGATAATCAGAATACACACTGTCCTCAAGTGGGGGGAGATGAGATGGGAAGAATATTTAAAATTCAAAAGTGTGTGGAAGTAAATGTTGAAAACTTAATTTTTTTTTTAAAGAATCATTTAAAGGTAAAAAGGCATGAGAAAATATAAGAGACTTATTAAAGTTGAACTGTTTACATTCCTGCATGGAAAGATGATATTTTCAGCTCATGAGACCTTTCTCAGTATCAATGTAGTTGGAGAAAAGAGATGAAAGGTAGAGGGGGGGGGATGGCACAGGGTGAGTTGAGTATGAAGAGATGACAACTACAAAAAGAA
Source organism: Bettongia penicillata ogilbyi (assembly GCA_023548195.1). Lineage (NCBI taxonomy): Eukaryota > Metazoa > Chordata > Mammalia > Diprotodontia > Potoroidae > Bettongia > Bettongia penicillata. The sequence continues at coordinate 12,184,846 of JAJHZJ010000382.1, read as the reverse complement.
AATTAAGGTGTGAGGTAGCAATATATTGGGAGCAGAATGGGAGATGTAGAATGGGGTAAACTATCTCACATAAGAGACAAGAAAAAAAGTTTCGCAATGGAAGGGAAGAGGGAAGAGGTGAGAAGGAATGAGTGAACCTTGCTTGTCACTGGATTTGACTTAAGTGGGGAATAACAGACACATTCAATTGGGTATTTTATCCTACAGGAAAGCAGTGGTGATGGTAATAAGAACAGGGAATGATAGAAGGGAAGGCCAATTGGGGGAGGGGATAGTCAGAAGGAAACACTTTAGAAAATTGACAGAGTCAAAGGAGAAAAATAGAATAATTGTGGTATGGAATTGGATGGAGGAAAATATAGTTAGTCTTTTACAACATGACTATTATAGAAGTATTTTGCATAACTACACATGTATAACCTATATCAAACTGCTTGCCTTCTAAGTAGGGATGCAGGGGGACAGAGAGGAAGGGAAAGAAAGTTTTAAAAACGAATGTTAAAAGTTGTTTTTGCATGCAACTGGGAAATAAGATATACAGGCAATGGGATATAGAAATCTATCTTGACCTTCAATAAAGTAAAGGGAAAGAGGACAAAATGGAGTGATAAAAGGGAGGGGAGATTGGGAGAAAGGGTAATAAGAATGCATGTTATCTTGGGGTTGAGGGGGAAGGAAATATTGGGAGAAAATTTAGAACTCAAAATCATGTGGAAATGAATTTTGAAAACTAGAAATATATCAATTTAATCTTTAAAAAAGAATTCTATTTTGCTATAGAAAATGATGGTTAGGTTGATTTCAGAAAAAAAATAACTGCAAAGACTTACAAACTGGTACAAAGTGAAATGAGCAGAATCAGGAGAACATTTGTAAAAAGGACATATGTGTACCAGGAGAGCCTGCTGTACAGGTCCTTGGATCTTCTTTTCTAAAACGAAAGCATCCTTTGATTAATCTACTTTAATCAACCACAGATATATCATTCAATTAGTTCAGGGGAAAAAGTAAGCACACTGAACTTCAGAGGAAATACAAACAAAAATTAAAAGCAAAAATTACAAACAGAGAGAACAACAGACAGGGCTTCCAACATAGACAATGCACACATCATTATCAGAGAGAAAAGCACCAATATCTGGGTTTTCAAAGTCAAGGGGCTCCTTAGAAGCTTCCCAGAGTCTCATTTGGCACACAAACCTTCTTCTGAAAACTAAGCCCCAAAGTAAAACCTCACCTCAGAGTATTCATATATTTTTCAGAGTGGGAGCACAAGACCCTCTGATCCAGTGACTAAGTAGAAATTAACAAAAGGTAAATGAGTCCTATTAATGGGCAGGAAAGATCTTGCTGCTACAACATTGTACATAGTAATAGAAATATTGTATAATAAAAACTAAGAATTACTTAACTATTCTCAGCAATAAAATTATCCAAGACAATCCCAAAGGAGTCTTGATTAATCATACCATCCACCTTCCAAGAAAGAAATGATGGAGACTGAATGTAGATCAAGGTATACTCTTTTCACTTATTTTCCCTATTTTTTCTTTTGGTTTGTTACTTCTTTTACAATATGACTTATTAGCTATTTTATATGATTGTACACATATAACCTATATTAAATTGTTTACTCTCTTTGTGGGAGGGAGGAGTTGAGGGAGGCAAAAAGTTCGAATTCAAATTAAAAAAAATAAATGTCAAAAATTGTTCTTACATGTAATTTGGTGAAAACATAAAACTCTATTTTAAAAAAGAAAAGATATATCTTATTTATTTTGAATATATTAGACATAAATAAAACTAAAAAAAAATAGTTAAGTAAGACAGTTCACAGATTCTCCTGCAAGAGGCAAAAAGAGAAATTATGGCAGTTTCCTGTTTTATCGTTTGCCTCAAAGCATCATTTTTTTCATAGGGTTCAGCTTCACCTCTTTTTGAAGTTCTCATGATTAGTATAAACACACACACACACACACACACACAAAATCTTCAAGATGATCATTGTGATTTTTGTACTAAGATCTCTTTCAGATGATGAAGAGTTGAAAAACATCCTGTTGAGAACTTGACAAAAGCATAAAAACCAAGTCAATATCTGATATGATACTTCTCTGGCTTCCTTTAAGTCCCGACCAAAATTTCATCTTTTACAAGAAGCTTTCCTTAATTCTTCTAAATTTCAGGTAAGTTCTGTTAATTATTTTCTCTTTATTTTGTATATAGCTTGCTTTGTGTGTGTGTGTGTGTATACATACATACACACATATACACTTATGGGTATGTGTATATATGTGTGTGTATTTGTTTGTATGTTGTCTCTTCTAGTAGATTGTATGTTCCTTGAGAGCAGGGACTCTCTTTGTCTCTTTTTCCATCACCAGCATATTGAATGAATGAAGCAAAACCGAGCAGAGAGAGGAAAGGAGGGATGAAAAATATATATGAGAACATGATCTGTTTTTAAGAACTGAGAAAAGCCATGGGTGTGAAAGTTTCTCAGAAGTCTCACTCCTGGATATCATGAAATATTTTGTTTTCCAGTGAGAGATCCAAAAAAGTGCTAGATTGGGAAGCATTGAATGATTTCACAAAAATAATATTGCAAATACCTTAAAAGACCATAAATAAATAGCTCCTAATTAGGGCATCACATGTAGACGAGAATTGCACAGAAACAGGCATGAATGCATTATAATCAGCACTAGTGGAGGAAGAACTTAAAATGAGATTATAAATCTATTACAGATAGAACTAACTGAAGAAAAATGAAACCCACTCTTGAAAGAGCTCTTCTCTACTTCCATTCTTGATAAACCCAGTTCATGTCCAGCAATAGCTATCATTGGTCCATAAGGACAAGCATTGTTTACTCTGGGTCCTGGAGGGCTAGATTTCCTTGCAGTGCTCAGTTAACCTTTGTGTGCTGTTGGTGGCTGGAGAGAACTAGTTTCATGGGGAGAGGATCAACCAGCACTTCAGAGGATGAGGAAGAAATCCAGCCTACAATCAATAGTTTTCTCAATCAATAGACTCCTATCTGAGACATAATTTTCTATAACCATGACTTTCCCAGTCAGGAGTGGGGGTAGGTAGATCTGCCTAAGAAGCAAATAGTCCATTTTATCCCTCTTCTAATCAAAATCTCTAAGATTCCTTATTTCCTAACATGCAAGTTTAAAATCTATACCTTAGTGCTCAAGACCAATGACTGTTTCTATTCTGTTTTCCAGAGATAACCAAGTTATATTTTTCCATGTGTCCCAAGAAAACAGTCCTAATTGCCATCTCTCATAATCCTCAACAATTAGAAGAACATCAGTCTAACATTTCCAGTTAAAAGCTGACTATATTATAAAAAGTACTCACATTTCTAAAGTATTTTATGGTTTACCAAAGTTGGTTTCAATTCTATAATCTAGGTAGTCCAAGTATCATCATCCACATTTTACAAAGGAAGAAACTAAGATGCAGAGTGATTAATGATTTGCTCTAAGTAATGATGGCCATAAACATCAGAGGATAGATTGAAACCCAAGTCTCCTGACTTCAATTATAGTTTTCTTTCCAGCACTTCTCACCACTTCTCTTACACATGAAACACAGTATAGAACCAAAGAGTCTGACTCTCTTGACTCCACCTCCTTCTTACCTAGCCCATTCTTTAACCCCCAGGAAAATCTTGCCTTAACTTTTTTTCCTTAATGATGATTCCCTCTCTGGGTCCATCATTTTGGAAAGAGCCTTGACCAGTTTTTACTTCATTCTCCCCTAAAGACTCTCAAGATTCCACCTCCTTTTCTGCACTTGTGGCATTGTCTTTTTTCACTTCTGTCCCTTCTTTCAAGCACCCCTTTGGGTATCACCTTCCTTCATTAGAACACTAAGGGTATGGAATGATTTGCTTCATTGCATTTGTACTCCATGCTTCATAAATTGTTCTGCATATAGTTAAGGGAACAATAAATGTTCTATTTATACATTCATCTAGCTATCTACCATCTATCTATCTTTGGAATCTATATATCTAAATGAAGCTGACATACGTTATAGTCAGTTAAGATTTAGTGGTATTAGTTGATGTTATAAATGTCTTAAATCAGTCTATTGGTTCAGTATGGTTTCATTGCTATTAATCTAAATGCCTGCAAGCCCATATGCAGCATTTTTATACCAATACACACTTCAGTCTGGATCACTGGCTGTCTCTACTAGTTTTTCTTTGCCAACACACTTCCTACTACAGTCCCATAGTTCCCTCTCCCATATTTCCCTCCTTGGCAACTAGCATAAATTCAGCATGATACGGGTGATAATTGACTCAGTCCTCAGGATGTACTTTCTCATTTTCTCTCATATAGAATTTCTAGACGGTGGAAGATATTTCAAGGAATCAAGATAGTCCTTCCCATGACGCCAGACCATTCTGCAAGGACCTTCAAATTGTCCCTATTATCAATTCGGAAAGTCTCAACTGAGAAACCATCTTACTTCACCTCCCTCTAACTATGGAAAATTCTTTAAATCAATGAGCAACAACTTATTAAACACAAACTATATGCCAAGCATATGTCAGGCACTGGGGATACAAAAAAAAACCTGCTTTCAGTAAATTTATAGCAAGAGAAAAAGTATGTGCTTGTATGAACATATACAAATTGTAAACAAAACAAATATATCTTGGGACAGAGGCAAGGAGGCACCAGAAACTAGAAAAATCAAGAAAAAACTCATGTAGGAGTTATTACTTGAACTGAGCTTTTGAGGATTCTAAATATTTGACAACTTCTTCATTTGCTAAATAAGGACTGTGGCCTAAATAAGAACTTACAGACCTTCTCACCATGATTTCGTGGTCTAAGTTGTGGAAATTAGGTGGTGAGATGTATAGAGCACTGGGCCTAGAATCAAGAAGACCTAAGTTCAAATTTGGCCTCAAATACTTGTTTTGTCACACTGGCAAGTCACTTAACCTCTGTTAAGACATTTTTCCTCGTTGGTAAAATGACCATAATAACAGCACCAACCTCCCAGGGTTGCTATGAGAATAAAATAAAATAATAATTGTAAAGTACTTAACATATTGAAATGCCTAGAGTATTGAAAATGCTATATAAATATTTGTATTATTATTATGCTTTGCATATCTTATACCACTTAGCATAATGCATTCATTATACATTGTAAACACTTAAAATATATCCGTTCAAATCAGCAAAACTTATTTTTTCATAAATCATATAAAACTAGAGAAAATCCGTAACAGCAGAAGCAGAATTTTTTGTATTTTATGATTACCCCATTTATTTTTATTAACATAAATAACATAGATACAATCAAGACAATAGCTCAAAAATACTGGGTTCCAGAGGTGGTGAAAAGTGAATACTATTGAGGAGGGGAAGGGAGACAGGAGAGCTAAAAGCATAAATGGTGGAAAAGAAGATGGAGGCAAATACACAGATTGTAATCATAACTGTGAACAGAAAGGGAATGAATTCTCCCATAAAACGGAGATGGATAGCAGAATGAATTAAAAACTATAACCCAACAATATACTGCTTACAGGAAACACATTTGAAATGGGGGGATACACATAGGATAAAGGTCAAAGGATGGAGCAGAATATATTGTGCTCCAGCTGATGTAAGAAAGGCAGGAGTAGCAACTCTAATCTTAGACAAAGCAAAAGCAGAAATAGATCTAATCAAAAGGGATAAGGATTGAAACTATATCCTGCTAAAAGGCACCATAAACAATGAAGAAATATCATTACTAAACATGTATGCTCCAAGTGGTATAACATCCAGATTCTTAGAGGAGAGGTTGGGGGAGCTGAAGGAAGAAATAGATAGCAAAACTACACTAGTAGGGGACCTCAAGTTCCCCCTTTCTGAGCTCGATAAATCTAACCTCAAAATAAACAAGAAAGAGGTTAAGGAGGTAAATAAAACTCTAGATAAGGTAGATATGATAGATCTTTGTGGAAAACTGAATGGGAATAGAAAGGAATATACGTTTTTCTCAGCAGTACATGGAACATTTACAAAAATTGACCATGTACTAGGACATAAAACTCTAACAATCCAGTGCAGAAAGGAAGAGATAATCAACACATCCTTCTCGGATCATAATGCAATAAAATTTATATGTAATAAAAGGCCATGGAAAGATAAACCAAAAATCAATTGGAAACTATATAATCTAAGGAAGGAATGGGTTAAAGAAGAAATCATAGAAACAATCAACAACTTCATGCAAGTGAATGACAATAATGAGACAACCTACCAAATATTATGGGATACTGCAAAAGCAGTTCTTAGGGAAGTTTTATATCTTTGAATGCCTACATAAATAAAATAGAGAAAGAGGAGATCAATGACTTCTAGCTGAAAAGAGCTAGAAAAAGAACATATTGAAAATCCCCAAGAAAATAGCAAATAAGGAATACTGAAAACCAAAGGAGAGATTAATAAAATGGAAATTAAGAAAACTATTGAATTAATAAATAAAACCAATAGTTGGTTTTATGAAAAAACTAATAAAATTGATAAACCTTTGGTCAATTTGATTTAAAAAAAGAAAGAAGAAAATCAAATTACTAATATCAAAAATGAAAGGGGTGAACTCACCTCCATTGAGAAGGAAGTTAAAACAATAATTAGAAATTACTTTGCCCAACTTTATGCCCACAAATTCGATAATCTAAACAAGATGGATGAATATTTTTTAAAAAAATACAAATTGCCCAGATTAACAGAAGAAGAAGTTGAATACTTAAACAACCCCATCTCAGAAAAAAAGAAATTGAACAAGTCATCAAAGAACTCCCTAGGAAAAAATCTCCAGGGCCAGATGAATTTACAAGTGAATTCTATCAAAGATTTAGAGAACAATTAATTCCAATACTATATAGACTATTTTTGAAAATTGGGGAAGGAGTCCTCCCAAATTTTTTCCATGATACAAATATGGTTTTGAGACCCAAACCAGGAAGAGACAAAACAGAGAAAGAAAATTATAGACCAATTTCTCTAATGAATATAGAAGCAAAAATTTTAAAGAAGATTTTAGCAAAACAAATATAGCATCTTATCACGAAAATAATACATTATGATCAGGTAAGATTCATACCAGGAATGCAGGACTTGTTCAATAGCAGGAAAACTATTAGCATTATTGATCATATCAAAAATAAAATTAACAAAAACCACATGATTATCTCAATAGATGCAGAAAAAGCTTTTGACAAAATACAATGCCCATTCCCATTAAAAACATTGGAGAACATAGGAATAAAGGGAACTTTCCATAAAATAATAAGCAGTATCTACCTAAAACCTTCAGCAAGCATTATATGCAATGGGGATAAGCTAGATGCATTTCTAGTAAGGTCAGGGGTGAAACAAGGATGCCCATTATCACCATTATTATTCAATATGGTACTAGAAATGTTAGCAGTAGCAATTAGACAAGATAAAGAAATTGAAGGAATAAAAATAGCCAAAGAAGGAACTAAGTTATCACTCTTTGCAGATGATATGATGATATACTTAGAGAATCCCAGAGATTCAAGTAAAAAACTACTTGAAATAATAAAACAACTTTTGTTAAGTTACAAGTTACAAAATAAACCCACACAAATCTTCTGTATTCCTATATATTAGCAACAAAGTCCAACAGCAAGAGATAGAAAGAGAAATCCCATTTAAAGCTAGGGTAGACACTACAAAATACTTAGGACTTTATTTGTCAGAACAAACCCAGGGATTATATGAACACAATTACAAGACATTTTTGGCACAAATAAAGTCACATTTAAGTAAGTGGAAAACCATCAGTTGTTCATGAGTATGCCAAGCTAATATAATAAAAATGACAATTCTACCTAAATTAACTTATTTATTTAGTGCCATACCAATTAAACTATCAGATAATTATTTTCTAGAGCTGTAGAAAATAATATCAAAATTCATTTGGAAGAACAAAAGGTCCAGAATATCAAAAGGACTACTGAAAAGAGATGCTTTGGAAGGTGGCCTAGTGCTACCAAACCTCAAATTGTACTATAAAGCAGAAATTATCAAAAACAGTTGGTATTGGCTAAGAAACAGAGGAGTAGAAAAGTGGAATATATTTGGCACTCAAGATACAGTAGGCAAGGAATATAGCAACCACCTGTTTGATAAACCCAAAGACCCCATCTTCTGGGATAAGAACTCACTGTTTGACAAAAATTTCTGGGAAAACTGGTTAACTGTGTGGAGGAAATTAGGCATAGACCCATGCCTGACACCGTACACAAGAATAAAGTCCAAATGGGTACATGACTTAGATATAGAGATTGATACCATGAAAAAACTGGAGGAGCAAGGAATAGTGTAGTTATCAGATTTATGGAGAAGAGAAGAATTTTTGACTTAAGAAGAGATAGAAAGCATTATGAAATGCAAGATGGGTAATTTTGATTAGATTAAACTGAAAAGTTTTTACACAACCAAATCTAATGCAACCAAAATTCGTAGGGATGTAATAAATTGGGAAAAAAATTTTGTGGCTAAGTTCGGGGATAAAGGTCTCATTTCTAGAATATATAGAGAATTGACTCAAATGTATAACCATACAAGTCATTCCCCAATTGATAATTGGTCAAAGGATATGAACAGGCAATTTTCAGAGGAAGAAATTAAAGATATTTATAATCATATGAAAAAGTGCTCTAAATCACTATTGATTAGAGAGATGCAAATCAAAACAACTCTGAGGTACCACAGCACACCTATCAGATTGGCAAACATGACAGAACAAGAAAATGATAAATTCTGGGGAGGATGTGGGAGAGTTGGAACACTAATTCATTGTTGGTGGAGCTGTGAGATCATCCAACTGTTCTGGAGAACGGTTTGGCACTATGTCCAAAGGGCTACAAAAATGTGCATACCCTTTGACCAAGCAATATCACTACTAGGACTGTATTACCAAGAGACTATAAAAATGGGAAAGGGTACCACATGTACAAAAATATTTATAGCAGCATTCTTTGTAGTTACCAAAAACTGGAAATCAAAGGGATGCCCATCAATTGGGAAATGGCTGAATAAATTATGGTATATGAATGTAATGAATTACTATTGTGCCATAAGAAATGATGAACAAGAAGACTTCAGGGAGGCCTGGAAGGACTTATATGATCTGATGCTGAGCAAAAGGAGCAGAACCAGGAGAACTTTGGGCATAGCAACAACCACAGTATGTGAGAGTTTTTTTCCAGTAGACTTGGAACTTCGTAATAACGCAAGAACTTATTTTTAAAAAATCCCAGTGGTGGTTTTCACAAGGCAAAATTCCTTCCACACTCAGAGAAAGAAATATGGAAATCATTTGGAGAATGTAGCAGATCATGTTTGTGTGTGTGTGGGGTGGGTTAGTGTATTATGTTTTGATTTGTTATATGATTTCTTCCATTTATTTTAGTTCGACTACATAGCATGACTATAGTGAAAACATATTCAATAGGAAAGTATATGTAGAACCTATGCAGAATTGTATGCTGTCATGGGGAGGTATGGGGGTAGTGGTGGGAAGGTGTGGGGGGGATAAAATCCTAATTTTAAGGAACTGATTGTAGAACATTAAAAAAAATAATAAAATTTAAAAGAATACTGGGTTCTGAATTAAGTGAATTTGATCACTAGTGCAGTCAGAATAGGATGAATGCAGTTTTTACAAGAAATAAATGTAGTCATTCAGACAATGCTAAGACCTCCAGATTTAGGTCTACCAAAAAAGTCTTCAAGAAAAAAAAATCTAAATAAGCCATGCAGAATGCTTGTTTTGTTCAAAACAGGTGAGCAGAGATTTGATGATATCTTAGCATCCCTGTAGTTCAATGTTAAATTCAATATTTAGAAATGAATTACAGTACTTTTTTACTTTTTTAACCATCAAAAGTAAGCTGATTGAAAAATTAATTTATCAAGAGATAAGTATCAAATGAAAAAGAAGTAGGTGAACTACCGGTTCTCCAAAGGAAAAGTTGTGTTTTTTTTTTTTTCAAATATATTTTGCACTTTCTCCAACTTTAGCCAAGGGTCATATTCTAGAGTAGAACTCAAAGAGTTTTTATAATAAATGGAAAGAGGAGAGAGAGAGAGAGAGAGAGGAGAGAGAGGAGGAGAGAGAGAGAGAGGAGAGAGAGAGAGAGAGAGAGAGAGAGAGAGAGACTATTTCTATAAAATTCGTTTCTTTTGTAGTTCTTTGTATTTTATTTTATGCATTTAAAAATGTTCAAGAAGAGAGTCATAGGCTTCATCACACTGCCCAAAGGATCTAGGACATAAAAATAAGGAACCCCTGTACTATGGGATTAAGGACTACTGCAGTTGGGTAAAGAGCTAAGTCCCACCATGTGTAGATTGCACAGCAAGTCCTGGTGTATCAAACTTCTGCGCATTCAGACAAGACTGTTCTTTTTCTCCATTGCCCTTCTATTTTCTTGACAGCATTTTGTTCATAAAAAAACTTTCATTTTAGGTCTGCTCTAAAGTGACTTTTGCCGATGTCTGTTCACCTCCACCCACATGAAATCAGCTCCATTTTAAGTCAGTAAAGCTATCAACTGCTTTGGATGTGCTGTCAAGGAATTCATTGGAAAAAGGAGATTGATGGAGTCCCATGAAGCCTGAATTGCCTAAAAAAGTAAGTCTGTTCAGACTTTAAAATGTTCTAATAAAAGTAGCATTAAAAAGAGCAAAGACTGTAGGTATCTAAGGAATGAGGAACGGGGATGGAAAGAGAATGATAGAAGAACAGGAGGATCAAACCAATCTCTTCTGTCCTGGACTGACAGAATTTCTCATAAATGATTCAATTTTTGCTGAATTTCATTTCATCTACATTTATTATATCATTTTTGGGGGAAAACAGATTTGTATAATATATCATCTCACATTTTTATTTGACTCATTTGAGACATAACAGCCTGTAATAGAAAATTCACTTGGATACTGGAGGATTCCACTGATTTTGTCATTTATTACCTGTGTGACTTTGAGAAATTCATTTACCCTCACCAAGCTTCTATTTAAATCTATAAAGTGGGGGTAATAATTACTCATTAACCTATTTAAGAAATGAAAAATGGTAATGGAAAAAAATACATACACATAAACTGCTATGTGAATGCATGTTATTAATTATGAGAAAGATTAATAGGATATTAAAAGACTATTTGGTTGATGTAGAACATGGTGAAACATTGCTAAATTATTTTTCATTTTGGGGGATAATCTAAAGAATGTTAATCAAAGCAGATGTATTTTGGATGCTGAATTAAGATAGAGAATTTCTATCAAATAAAGCTATGAATTTTTAAAAATTTTGAATATGCCAGTATTTTTATTAATACAATTGGAACCTAATTTACTGTTTTAAATATCACAGTGTTTTATATGCATCATCTAATTTAGTCCTTCCTAACAACAGTGTGAGATATGCCAGTATAGGCAGTAGAATAACACTTAGTAAATTTAAGTGAATTGTCTATGGTGTGAAAGAGCTAATACATGTTAGAATTTGAATCCAAGTTTTCCTAAATCTAATTCTGACATTCTGTCCAATACCCATAAACATTTGCATGTATATGTGTTTATATACATATGTGTATGTGTGCATACATATGTGTTTGTATCTATATTCACTTCAAGTTAAATAAGTAAATTGCATGGCTCCCTTTGAATTGTAGAACTAGTTGGAAAGCCTTCTCTACATTAGGAGGGCTCCTAAGACTGACCTGGAAATAGATGCCAAATTCCTCTCCCTTGAGTTTACTATTGCATTCCTACTGCTTTGAATTCCTACTGCTTTTTGCCAAAATAGTTCTCATTTGGAATCTTCTGTGTGATCTAGTCCAGTAATCTTCCTTGGGACATGCTGGGATTTTCTTTATGCTCATATGGCACAGCTTAGATTTCTTCCACATTTCTTAGAATATAAATCAAATATTACATCACTTGAAATAAGCAGCTCTCTTTTCTAACTCTACAGAGTGATTTCATCTCCTCTCTCTTTCATTCACAACAACTCAATAGTTTATGTCTGCTCCTCTTGTTTTATCAATGTTCCACAATTCTTGTTGCTTCTCATCATTGTAAAATTCAGGTCTAACTTTCATAAGGACTGAAAGAATTCTTTCAGATGGAAAGGCTATTATAAAAATTTGAATGAAAGACCTAAGTTAAGCACAAAAGAAGAGTTTTTATAAATATCAAATGAGTTACAGTAAAAGTTGGGAGTTAAGAAGAGGGTGAATTCCTTTGTCATATATAAAAATTGCTGTAAATCCTTGACCACTAAAAATGAGCAAAACATGATATGAATTTGATGCCCATTTTTGCAAGAAAAAATGTAATTAAGCATTCAGAAATTAATAAGTTAGTCGTTTTATTTTTAGAAGTCATATAGAACTGAGCAATTATCAGACCACTGGGAAGAACAGTATGTTGATTCCATTAGAATACAACAGAAATTGATAAATAATCAATATGAGTTTCTAAAGATCAAATCATAACAAATCTCTTGTTCTTTTGACTGAAAAAATACTTGGTTTGGTGTCATGGAATGATATTTGGAAAATAAATATAAATAAGCAGCTCAATAGCATTTTCATAGAGAATCCAAAGTGTGAAAGAGACAAAAAGAAAGGAAGTTAATAGAATATTTGTTTATTTCACTGGGGCAAGTATTTAGTGAAAGATATTTTAGAAATTGTAGTGTTTAGTGTTATAATTAATTCTGAGGAATGGTAAGATAATAAATTAGAGGAGAATTAAAACATAAAGGGGAATGAAAATCTATGCACCTTTTTTGAGATGTTAATATAGTTTTACTTCTTTTTCATGAAACTCTTGTGAGTTGTTGGAGGCACCTAAAGGCCAGGTGAATTGTCACTGGTCACATAACTAACAAATATCAAAAGTAGCAAGCATACGAACCCAGATTTTTCTGACTCCAAGTCTACACTCTATCCACTGATTATAGTGCGCTACCTGAATATATTTCAAACAAAATTCGGAAACTCTTGCCCTTACAGGGATATTTTTGCATCCTATAAGAATAGTGTTTTATGCTAGGGTTATTGACTTAGAGAAGCTGTTCTGTTCTGTTATACAAAGGCGAGCTGACTCAGAACACGTAATGTTCCCTTACTGATGTGCATAAACAAAATTGGCAGCCCCAACCTTTAGCAACCAGTTCATTACCAAGTAAATAAATGCATATGATCTCACAGAATCTCTTCCAATTGTTTTCATAGTATTATCAGGTTCTATGGCCCTGTCCAGGTATGTGGAACACTTGGAAAAATACTTTGTAGCTCTTTTCATTTATGTTTGACAGAGTAGAAGACACAATCTTCTCTCTTCTCAGCACCATTTGTTGTTGTGCCAGATTCTTTGTGACTATGTGGACCATAATCTCCATAGGGTTTTCTTGGCAAAGATACTAGAATGCTTTATCATTTCCTTTTCCACTGGATTAAGGTTAATAGAAGTTAAGGGAATTTGTCCAGTGTTATAGATCTAGTAAATTATCTGAGGCTGCATTTGACCTCTGATCTCCCTGACTTCGAATCCAATGTCTATGCATTGAACAATCTACCTGTGTCTTTTCAACATCCCGGTACCCAAGAATGTACTCATTTGACATATTGGTTCAAATTAATTTGCTACACTGAAAATCAAAGCTTCCAAGCATTAGAAAACAATGCTCCTAGTAAAGTTGAATTTTAAGTTTTCCTATCCTTTTTTCTGTAGTCTGTCCATTTGATTTTGCAAATAGACAGACAGACAGAATGAGTAGATAGATAGACAGACAAACAGGCAGACAGGCAGACAGGCAGACAGACAAACACAGACAGATATATAGATAAATAGATGATAGATAGATAGATAGATAGATAGATAGATAGATAGATAGATAGATAGATAGACCATGCATTGATTACATACGTTGTGCAGCAATATGGCTATACCCCCAAGGTCATTTGGAGAAAAACTTTTTGACTTGTGCTCAGCTTCAAAGACAAAGAAAGAGGAAAAGGAATTTCCTCATTCCAATCAATTCACATGATTTTGCTCCCCAAGAGGATAATTCAATAGAAAAAATCTTCCCTTGGTTTGGCAAAATAGTTATTATAATTATTATATCATATTAAATATTTTAAGTAATATAATAAATATAGTAATTATAGTAAAATAGTAAAAAAAAAAACAATAAAAAAAATCATTGCCTGGGTTGGTGGGGGGAGCTAAGAGATATTCAGCAAAAAAAAAATGATTACATTCTCTTTTCAAAAATCTCATCACCAAGCATGACCACAATGGATATTAATATTTGCTTTTTGAAGTAGTTCTAGGCACTTACAAGCTGTGTGACCACTGGTAAGTCACTAACCTTTTTGAAACTAAGTTTTAACATTTGTAAAATCCAAAATCTACCATACAGTGCTGTTAAGAAAATCAAATAACATTCTATGTGAAGACTTTTATAAACCTAGAATCACTATACAAACACATTGTGGGCATTTTCTTTAAGAAAGGTGGGAGTCACATGACATGATTAGCCCTGAATCATATCACACAAACACACATGTGTATGCATACACACACAAATAATATCGATTATATTTTTCCAGAAATAACTGATTATAAATGACGGAGTCACTTCTGAATCAACTCATGTCTAGTCAGATCGTTAACTATTAGAGAAAAATTAAAAAATACTAAAGAAGAAGAGAAAGAATTAAACTAAGAAGGTATTATAGTCAATTAAGCTAATTCTTACTTGTTCCTATTTAAACAAGTTATTAGCACAAAAATCAATTAAAAAGAGAAATTGATAGATTATTACTTTCTAAAGAGAAATTTAATAGATGTAAATCAGTTATCATGGTAAAGATACTTAAGGAGTCTATAAATAACCTCATATAGCACTTCTCCTCCCTATAGAACACTACAGATTCCATCTCAGGAGGAGGGACCTAATCATAACTGTACACTGTGGCACAACTTCTTTATTCATAGTGGTGGGGTATACTGCTTCTATGGGACATGTGGCTATGAATCCTAACCTGGACCTTGAAATCAGGTCTATAGCATTACTCTTAGGAGCACTGATCCTTTCCAGTAACCTGACAGCCAAGTTGTTACATGTATCATCTTCTGTAATTGGAGTCCTTAATTGATAATTAGGATACTTTTCTTTTTCCTATTTCTATTTTCAGAACTTTGCTTGGTTCTTGACATTATTATAAATGATTACTATTTTTTCACTCATTCATTCATTCTTTCCCAATTGGAGATATACATGGCATATGAAGGCAAGCTAAGATTGGAAGATGAAATCATATGTAAAATTATTTATAGAGGGAAAGTGTAAAATTAAAAGCTCAATCAACATAAAATGGCAAGAGGCAATAGAAAGAAAAAAATTTACAATCAGGTGAGATATTTATTTAAAACTAGATCATTTTAAGATGAAACATGGAGGGCAACAAAGAAAAAACTTGGAAAAGGTATCAAACATCCTCTGATCCTCAAGCCTTCCTACTTCTAATTTCTTCCCCAATAATTATAAACATAACCAACCTTCCCCCACCACTAGAAAGTCCTTACTGGATCTTCGTTTTTCTGCTAACTGGCTAGCACTTATCATCATACTTCCTTTTCTTAACCAAATTCTCTTAAAAGTTGACTTCAATCAATCTCCATTTTCTCCAGTACCTATTGTCTTCAAATTCCTCTTCGATATGACAGTTGTTCTCATATCTTGACTGAAACTCCTCTCTCCAAAATTACCAGGATTTTTTTTTCTACAAAAACTAGCGGGCTTTTCTCACTTCCTCCTCAATATTTTCTTTTTCCTGAGTTTTCATGATACTACTTTCTCTTGATTCCCTTCCTCCTTCTTTAATAGTTATTTCACATTTTTCACTGATGGAACTTAATCTATGCCACACCCATTAAGTGTGAATGGTTCTGTTTCAGGCTCTCTTCTCTTTTTCTCACAAAAAACTCACTTTTGATGAGTTCATTAACTCCATTGAATTCAGTTATCATCTCTATTCAGGTGACTATCAGATCTACATATACAGTCTCATGTTGTCTCCTAGTTCCACATTATCAACTGCCTATAGGATATTTTGAACTAGATGAAGTATAGGCATCTTATAGACCATATTTCCTTTCATCAAAATTGTTATCTTTCCAAATTCCCTTCTTACTAGAGAGGAAATCCTTCTAGTCATCTTATTCACAACCCCAGTGCCGTCCTCAATTCTTACCCCACCAGTACAGGCAGTTGGCAAATTAAGTCACTTTTATTTCTATAGCATCTGTCATATACATCCCCTCTTCTTAACTTAACTGATTATTATCCTAGTTCAAACCCTCTCGCCTCATACCTGGAAGATTGAAATAATTTCCTAATTGGTGTCCTTATCTCAAATCTCTTCCTACCCCAATCCATCCTTGACACTGCTGACAGATTTTACACACTAAAAGTCAGATCTAACCATGAAATTTCTTTGTTCCAGAAACCTCATTGACTCTGGTCTTTAAATCTCTTCTCAATCTGATACTTTTCTGCTGTTTTTTCAATATTTTAATATACTACATACCTTACTCTACTTGATGGTCCATCCATATTGGTCAATTCGGTATTCCACATAATTTTCCATTTCCTAATTCTGACTTTATGCTGATTGTCCTCCATGCTTGGAATATTCCCCTTTCAAATCATCATCTCTTAGAATCTATGACCTCCAACCAAAGGAGAGATTGATAAAATTGAAATTAAGAAAATTATTAAATTAATAAATAAAACCAATTGTTGGTTTTATGAAAAAAACTAATAAAATTGATAAACCTTTGGTCAATTTGATTTAAAAAAAGAAAGAAGAAAATCATATTACTAATACTAAAAATGAAAGGGGTGAACTCACCTCCAATGAGGAGGAAATTAAAACAATAATTAGAAATTACTTTGCCCAACTTTATGCCCACAAATTCGATAATCTAAATGAGATGGATGAATATTTTAAAAAATACAAATTGCCCAGATTAACAGAAGAGGAAATTGAATACTTAAACAACCCCATCTCAGAAAAAGAAATTGAACAAGCCATCAATGAACTCCCTAGGAAAAAATCTCCAGGACCAGATGGATTCACAAGTGAATTCTATCAAACCTTTAAAGAACAGTTAATTCCAATACTATATAGACTATGTTTGAAAATTGGGGAAGAAGGAGTCCTCCCAAATTCTTTCTATGATAAAAATATGGTTTTGATACACAAACCAGGAAGAGACAAAACAGAGAAAGGAAATTATAGACCAATTTCTCTAATGAGTATAGATGCAAAAATTTTCAACAAGATTTTAGCGAAACAAATACAGCATCTTATCAAGAGAATAATACATTATGATCAGGTAGGTTTCATACCAGGAATGCAGGGCTGGTTCAATATTAGGAAAATTATTAGCATTATTGATCATATCAACAACAAAACCAGCAAAAACCACGTGATTATCTCAATAGATGCAGAAAAAGCTTTCGACAAAATATAAGACCCATTCCTATTAAAAACACTGGAGAACATAGGAATAAAGGGAACTTTCCATAAAAAAATAATCAGTATCTACCTAAAACCTTCAGCAAGCATTATATGCAATGGGGATAAGCTAGATACATTTCCAGTAATGTCAGGGGTGAAACAAGGATGCCCATTATCACCATTATTATTCAGTATGGTATTAAAAATGTTAGCGGTAGCAATTAGACAAGATAAAGAAATTGAAGGAATAAAAATAGCCAAAGAAGAAACTAAGTTATCATTCTTTGCAGATGATATGATGATATACTTAGAGAATCCCAGAGACTCAAGTTAAAAACTACTTGAAATAATAAACAACTTTGGCAAAGTTGTAGGTTACAAAATAAACCCATACAAATCTTCTGCATTCCTATATATTAGCAACAAAGTCCAACAGCAAGAGTTACAAAGAGAAATCCCATTTAAAGCTAGAGTAGACACTATAAAATACTTAGGAGTTTACCTGCCAAAACAAACCCAGAGATTATATGAACACAATTACAAGACAATTTTTCCACAGATAAAGTCAGATTTAAGTAAGTGGAAAAACATCAGTTGTTCATGGGTAGGCCGAGCTAATATAATAAAAATGACAATTCTACCTAAATTAATCTATTTATTTAGTGCCACACCAATTAAACTATCAGATAATTATTTTCTAGAGCTGTAGAAAATAATATCAAAATTCATTTGGAAAAACAAAAGGTCCAGAATTTCAAAGAGACTCATGAAAAGAAATGCTTGGGAAGGTGGCCTAGCGCTACCAGACCTCAAATTGTATTATAAAGCAGCAATTATCAAAACCACTTGGTATTGGCTAAGAAACAGAGGGGTAGACAAATGGAATAGACTTGGCACTCAAGACACAGTAGGCAAGGAATATAGCAACCTCCTGTTTGATAAACCCAAAGGCTCCAGCTTCTGGGATAAAAACTCACTGTTTTACAAAAATTTCTGGGAAAACTGGTTTACTGTGTGGAGGAAATTAGGCATAGACCCATGCCTGACACTGTACACAAGATTAAAGTCCAAATGGGTACATGATTTAGGTATAAAGATTGATACCATGAATAAACTGGAGAAGCAAGGAATAGTGTATTTATCAGATTTATGGAGAGGGGAAGAATTTTTTGCTAAAGAAACGATAGAAAGCATTATGAAATGTAAGATGGATAATTTTGATTACTTTAAACTGAAAAGTTTTTGCACAACCAAACCCAATGCAACCAAAATTCGTAGGGATGTAGTAAATTGGGAAAAAATTTTATGGCTATGCTCGGGGATAAAGGCCTCATTTCTAGAATATATAGAGAACTGACTCAAATATATAATCATACAAGTCATTCCCCAATTTATAAATGTTCAAAGGATATGAACAAGCAATTTTCAGGGGAAGAAATCAAAGATATCTCTAATCATATGAAAAAGTGCTCTAAATCATTATTGATTAGAGAGATGGAAATCAAAACAATTCTGAGGTACCACATCACACCTATAAGATTGGAAAACATGACAGAACAAGAAACTGATAAATGCTGGAGAGGATGTGGGACAGTTAGAACACTAATTCATTGTTGTTGGAGCTGTGAGATCATCCAACCCTTCTGGAGAACAGTTTGGAACTATGCCCAAAGGGCTACAAAAATGTGCGTACCTTTTGACCCAGAAATATCACTACTAGGACTGTATCCCCAAGAGATTATAAAAACAGAAAAGGGTCCCATGTGTAGAAAAATATTTATAGCAGCATTCTTTGTGGTGGCCAAGGACTGGAAGTCAAGGGGATGCCCATCAATTGGGGAATGGCTGAATAAGTTGTGGTATGTGAGTGTGGTGGAGTACTATTGTGCCATAAGAAATGATGAACAAGAAGACCTTCAGGGAGGCCTGGAAGGACTTATATGACCTGGTGCTGAGCGAAAGGAGCAGAGCGCAGAGAACTTTGTGCACAGCAACGACCACAGTGTGTGGGAGTTTTTTCTGGTAGACTTGGAACTTTGTAATAACACAAGAACTTACTGAGAAAAAAAAAAATCCTAATGTTGGTCTTCTGGGGCAAGGTGCTTTCCACACTCAGAGAAAGAAATATGGAAGTCATTCGCAGAATATAGCATATCTTGTTTGTGTGTGTGTGTATTATGTTTTGATTTGTTATATGATTTCTTCCATTTATTTTAGTTTGACTACATAGCATGACTATAGTGAAGATGTGCTCAATAGGAAAGTATATGTAGAACCTATACAGAATTGTATGCTGTCACAGGGAGGGAGGGACGTGGTGTGGGAAGGGTCGGGGGGGATAAAATCTTAACTTTAAGGAAATGATTGTAAAACATTAAAAAAAACAAAAAAAGAAAAAAAAGAAACACACACACACAAAAAGAATCTATGACCTCCTTCATGATTCAGATCAATACCATATCTGCAAGAAATCTTTACCACCCTGGCTTCTTGGTGTTACTTCTTTATGAAATTACCTTATATCTACTGTGTAACTATTTTCTTATTTATAGACAAGGTTTCTACCCATTACAACAGAACGTACTTGAAGGAAAGGATTGTTTTTACTTTTTCGTCATATTTCTAGTGTTTAGCATAGGGCTTACTACATAATAAGTGGTTAGCAATTACTTGTCAGCTGATTAATTGAATTATATAAGCAGCTACTTCATCAATGACAGGAGATCCATTACCACATTTGGACTCTAAAAATACAGTAGCCCATATATGACTTGAAGAAGTAGAAATGTATCTAAAGAAAACAAACATATATGTGTATGTATGTATACATAAACACATCTCTATTAGAGCTTGAGAGTTTAAAACTCACACAGTAGTTGCTCAAATAACTGAATAACTGGAAATAATGAAAAAATTTGGGGAAAAAAAGGCCTGTTGCTTTCATAAATGTCAGAAAGTTGAATGTCACGAATTTTTCTTGAAAAGATATGAAAGAGATATTAACTACCCTGAAGCTCTGATGTGAGCCATTGGATGAGGTGAAGAACTCCTATTTTAATAGATTTTTTTTAATTTAATTTTTTTTACTGCCTTATTTTTTTCTCCTTAATGCTTATTTATTTATTTTTAGTTTTCAACATTCATTTCCACAAAATTTTGAGTATCAAATTTTCTCCCCATCTCTCCCCTCCCCCACCTCATAACACCTAGCATTCTAATTACCCTTTCTCTCAATATGCCCTCCCTTCTATCACACCCTTCCCTTCCCTGATCCCCTTCTCTCTTTTCTTGTAGGGCATGATAGATTTCTATACCCCAATACCTGTATTTCTTATTTCCCAATTGTATGCAGAAATAATACTGAACATTCATTCCTAATACTTTGAATTCCCACTTCTCTTCTTTCCTCCCTTCCCACCCATCCCCACTAAGAAGGCAGGCAATTCAATATAGGCTGTATATGTGTAATTTTGCAAAAAGACTTCCATAATAGTCATGTTGTGTAAGACTAACTATATTTCCCTCCATCCTATCTTGACTCCATTTATTCTATTGTATCTTTTGATCCTGTATTTCCCCAGAAGTGTTTACTTCTGATTACTCCCTTCTCCCATTTGCATTACCTTTTATCATCCCTCTCACTCTACTTGTCCCCTTCTCCTCTACCTTTCTGTAGTGCAAGATATATTTTCATACTAAACTCCTAAGCCAAATGTGAAGACAATAAGCTTCACTTTTTCGCTATCATTTCCTCCCTTTTCTTATCCAGTGAAAAAGCTTTTCCTTGCCTTCTTTATACATAACAATTTGCCCCATTGGATTTCTCTCTTTTTCCTCTCAAAATATTCCTCTCTCACCCCTCAATTTTACTTTGTTTTTTTTAGGTATCATCCCTTATTCAACTCACCCTCTCTTCTATGTATAAACATGTGTGTGTGTGTGTGTGTGTGTGTGTGAGTGTGTGTATGTGTGTAATCCCTCTAACTACCCAAATACTGAGAAAAGTCTTAAGAGTTTCAAATATTTTCTTTCTGTGTAGGAATGTGAACAGTTCAACTTTAGACAGTCATTTATGATTTCTCTTTCCTGTTTGCCTTTTTAATGTTTCTCTTGATTCTTGTATTTGAAAGTCAAATTTTCTATTCAGTTATGGTCTTTTCATCAAGAATGCTTGAAAGTCCTCTATTTCATTGAATGACTATATTTTCCTTGAAGTATTTTACTCAGTTTTGCTGGGTAGATGTTGGTTGTAATCCTAGTTCCTTTGACTTCTGGAATATTGTATTCCAAGCCCTTTGATCCCTTAATGTAGAAGCTGCAAGATCCTGTGTTATCTTGATTGTATTTCTACAGTACATAAATCATTTCTTTCTATCTGCTTGCAATATTTTCTCCTTGACCTGGGAACTCTGGAATTTGACTACAATATTCCTAGGGGTTTCTCTTTATGGATCTCTTTCAGACAGTGATTGGTGGATTCCTTGAATATTTATTTTGCCCTCTGGTTCTGCTATATCAGGGCAATTTTCCTTGACAAATTCATGAAAGATGATGTCCCGGCTCTTTTTCTCATCATTGTTTTCAGGTAGTCTCATACTTTTTACATTGTCTCTCCTGAAATTATTTTCCATGTCACTTGTTTCTGCAGTAAAATATTTCACATTATTTTCCATTTTTTCATTCTTTTGGTTTTGTTTTGTAATTTCTTGATTTCTCATAAAGTCATCAGCTTCCATCTGCTCCATTCTAACTTTTAAAGAACTATTTTCTTCAGTGAGCTTTTGAACCTCCGATCCATTTGGCTAATTCCACTTTTTCAAGCATTCTTCTCCTCATTGACTTTTTGGACCTCTTTTGTCAATTCAGTTAGCTTATTTTTAAAGGTGTTATTTTCTTCAGCACTTTTTGGGTCTCCTTTAGCAGCAGTTGACTCACTTTTTATGATTTTCTTGCATCATTCTCATTTCTCTTCCCAATTTTTCCGCCACCTCTTACTTGATTTTCACACACTTTTTTTATTATTATTTATTTGACTTTTTACATTCATTTTCACAAAATTTTGGGTTCCAAATTTTCTCCCCTTTTGTCCCCTCATCCCACCCCAATACACCGAGCAATCTAATTTTCCCTATCTCCAATCTGCCCTCTCTTCTGTCATCCCTCCCTTCTCTTGTCACCATCTTACCTTTTGTCCTGTAGGGCCAGATGACTTTCTATTCCTCATTAACTGTATGTCTTATTTCCTAGTAGCAACAACAATACTAAACAGCTGTTCCTAAAACTTTTAGTTCCAAATTCTCCCCATCCCTTCCTCCCATGCATTCCGTTTGGGAAGGCAGGCAATTCAATATAGGTCCTATCTGTGTAGTTTTGCAAATGACTTTGACAACAGTCATGTTGTGTAAGACTAACTGAATTACCCTCCATCCTATCCTGCCCCTCATTGTTTCTATTCTGTCTTTTGATCCTGTCCCTCCCTGAGTGTTGACTTCAAATTACTCCATCCTCCCATTGCCCTCCCTTCCATCATCCTCCCGCTTGCTTATATCCTTCTCCCCCACTTTTCTGTACTGTAAGATAGGTTTTCATACCAAAACGAGTGTGTATTTTATTCCTTCCTTTAGTTGAATGTGATGAGAGTAAACTTCATGTTTTTTTCTCAGCTCTCCTCTTTTTCCCTCCACTAAAAAGTCTCCTGCTTGCCTCTTAAATGACATATAATTTACCCCATTCCATTTCACCCTCTTTCCTCCCCTTACCTTTCTCTCTCACCATTTACCTTAATTTCTTTTAAGATATGATCCCATCCTATTCAATTCACTCTGTACTCTCTGTCTCTGTATGTCTGTGCATGTGTGTATGTGTGTGTGCATGCATGCATGTACATGTGTGTGTGTGAGCCCACCAACTACCCAGATACTGAAAAGTTTTAAGAGTTACAAATATTGTCTTTCCACGTAGGAATGTAAACAGTTCACTTATGGTAAGTCCCTTATGACTTCTCTTTGCTGTTTGCTTTTTCATGCTTCTTCTCATTCTTGTGTTTGAAGGTCAAATTTTCTTTTCAGCTCTGGTCTTTTCATCAAGAATGCTTGAAAGTCCTCTGTTTCATTGAAAGACCGTATTTTCCCCTGAAGTATTATACTCAGTTTTGCTGGGTAGGTGACTCTTGGTTTGAGTCCTAGTTCCTTTGACTTCTGGAATATCCTATTCCATGCCTTTTGTTCCCTTAATGTAGAAGCTGCTAGATCTTGAGTCATCCTGAATTTATTTCCACAATACTGGAATTATTTCTATCAAGCTGCTTGCAAGATTTTCTCCTTGACCTGGGAGTTCTGGAATTTGGCCACAATGTTCCTAGGAGTTTCTCTTTTTGGATCTCTTTCAGGAGGTGATCGATGGATTCTTTCAATACTTATTCTGAGATTCAAATGGGCTTTCAGTGATAGGTGCAGCTGCTAGTCAATGTGAGCTTTAGTTCTGGTGTTGGGGTCGTGGCAGAGCCGCCTCCCAGGCTCAATTCCCTCAGGGGCTTTATGCAGAGACCTTCAGTAATGGAGCAGGTGGGGCAGGGCCATCTCCCAGGCTCAATTCCTTCAGGTGGTTTATGAAGAGACTTTCAGTAATGAAGATCCTGCCTGCTCGGGGACTCCCGGGCTGGTGCTGCTGCCTCTGCCGCTGCCTCCGCCGCCACCCCTGCCTCTGCCTCCACCGCCTCCTCCCAAGGGCGTCCGAGCCACGGAGACACCCCACTCCCCTCTTGGCCAGCCCAGACGTCTCTCTCACTGACCTGTAGCATCTGTGGGCGGAGGAATCTTCCCGGCCGCCAGAGGTTCCGTCCCTGAAGCCTGCTGGGATCAGCTCCTCTGGGGCCACCCGGGCTGGGAAGCTCTGGGGTGGGGTCCACATTCCAGGGTGCGCCGGACCCCTGGGGACCGCTCTCCAGGGCTCTCTGGAACGGAAATCTCTTCCACTGTGTTTCTGCACGCCTTGCAGTGATTCAGAACTTGTGGGGAGCTCTTCTGACATTAAATCCATGGGCTGTGGGTTCGGAGCTAGCATAGGTGAGTCTTTCTACTCCACTATATTGACTCTGCCCCCCCTTACTTGATTTTCAAAATCCTTTTTTCTGCTCTACCATGGACTGAAACTATTGCTTATTTATGTTGAATGTTTTGGAGGCAGAAACCTTGACTTGCCTCTGATGTTATTCCTCATCTGAAAATGTGGGAGAAAATATCTTTTCACCAAGAAAGCAACCTTATGTAGTCTTATTTTTTCTCCTTTTTTGGGGGAATTCCCCAGCAAGTTACTTGACTTTTGAGTCCTTTGTCAAGAGAAAGGTGTACTCTGGGGATCTGTAAGTTCTCAATTCCTACAAGCTGGCACAATCAAGGGAGAGGATCTTACTCCTTTCCTGCCCTACACACTGGTCTGGCAGTAACCAAAAACTCTCCTGCCCAGAATACACAATTGGAAATCCCTCACTACAATCACCTTCAGCTCCACTGCCAGTGCTCCTCCTCATCTCTGAGTGGAACTCAGGACTGAGAATCAGATCAATAACTCAATTCCCCCAGGGGCTTTGGGTGGATCGCTCCCAAAATGGCAGCTGCAAATGCAGTGCCTGCTGTGGGAGGTCCAGACCACACTCCCCCTCCTGGGTGAAGGAGCTCTCCCACTGACCTTTGAAGCTGGTCATGGCATTTCGGGGTTGAGCAATCTGGGAACTGCTGCCAGTGGCACCCTGAAGCCTGTTCCTGGTTTTGTTCCTGACGCTCCAGTCCTTCACTGAGCTGTGCTCCACACATTGATCTGCTCTGCTCCTGTGCTCTGGGATGGTCTGCATCCCACTCACTAGGCTGGTATGCACACCACATGCTGGTCTGGTCTCTATTTTAATAGTTTCTAAGTATTTCTATCTAGGAGTGATGTGAGATAGAGAAGATGCTCTTTCAGTATTGTATAATATTTATTACATCCTTTAATATTTATTAAATCCATGACTTAATAGTATGGATACCCCCTCCACAACACAGATTACAATTTCTCTTTCTGTATTGCTGTGGTTAAATAGTTCAAAATCCTGTAGCCAACCTAATAATGAAATTGGAAATTAACTGTGGTGGCATAGAATGTGAGGCCAGAGAAGACTCAAAAACTTTCCAGATTAGCAGGAGTTTGAGAATTTTTAATCTGTTGACAGGTTTCAAGACCAGAGTTGAGGCACTGGAAGAGCAGTTAAGAGGAGGACTCTATTAAGTCTTTTTTTATTATTAAGAATAGATTGTTTGTTCATTAATCCATTTATTTTTAAAGCAGTTATCTGAGAGGGAAGAGTCTGAGGCAGGAATGTCAGTAGTTTGATGTTCTAGGTATATATGGGCTTTTTTCATTGGTTCCTCACCTTCTAAGGAGAAGAGAGCAAAAACTTAATGGAAGCAGAAAAATATCAATGAGTAAACAAAAGTATAAAGAGAGGAGTAGTTAAATCTAAAACAAATGATAATACTGTGAGAAGACATTGCACAGTAAAGGTTCTCTTTTTTAACCTTCTTACAAACTGGCTCCATCAATGATTAATTCAAAATCAAATGGTCATCTAAAATACTTAATTTGTGAGCTCAAAATGGTAATCTCATTCAATGTGGTCCAAGTATATGAATTCCTCTTTATTCTTGTAAAAAAAGGATAAAATCTCATGATATATGCTGTTTCATCCCTCTTGGCCTCTAAAAATGAAGGCTGAGAACTGTTAGCACTTGCCTCATTCTGTCTCAACTGCTATGAAATTATGTACAGAGGGACCAGGGACAAATGACCCCACTGAAAAATTCTTCCATGAGATTTAATTCCTAGCCTAGAACCTCTGGATATAGTTCAATTATATCATAATAGTAATGATAAGAACAATATGAATCCTTGTACAAGGCAGGCAGATAATAATAACTTTCATAGCAGGTTACATAAGATACATGAATCACTATTAATACCAGTGCTCAATTATTGTAAAATTAAAGTTTCCCAACTCACAGATATGACAGAACAAAGCAAAAGAATATTGATTTGCCTCAAGCATTTTATTTAAACTCCTACAATCACAGTATCTGAGGATTTTGCTTTTAACACTAGAGGATTTCAAAAGTTGTCATTATCCATTGGAGGTACTGAGACAGCAGAGCTTAAAGATTGGACTTATAACAAGCTCAGGAGCTTTAAAAGAAAAAAGTAAAGGGGAAGGGAAATTTCTGCCATCTGAAAAGGAAAATTCATCCTAATGAAGATGAAATCATTCCCATCCTCTAAGGTCCCTGGCAACCATAAATTTTATTCTTCAACATACACCATTATCTGTGGCATAAAAAAGATCCTTATCTTTACACAATTGTAAAGATGAGAGTTCTATAAGGAAGCTTTTCACTATTTCTTTTTATTCTATTCTCACTCAAGTGAAGGGGAAGCATTTTTACGCCAACAATTATATACTATGTCATATATATACATATATATATGTATATATATAGAGAGAGATGTATGTATGTATGCATATATACAGATATGTATATGTATATATCTCATATACAAATGCCCATAAACAAAATTTATCAGTGCATGTTTTAATGAATTCAGCTTAGAACATAAGTTAACTTTTATCATTACTAAAGTCTTGAAAGCAAGCTCTGTTTTATTTCTCCACTCTTTTTTTTTCTTCTGGGCTGGATTCTGAAGTTATGAAAAGAGACATTGTTTTCTCTTTGTGCTCTTATGCTTGTTTAAACAATGTTGTCAATATACAGTCCCTTAATACATCAGTTATAAATAGGCACTGATGTATACAAGGGAATACAGAATCCAATAATTCTTTGTCACTTTTACTGGACTCTGTTGCCCACCACAGACTGATTTACTTGGATCTATAAACCTTTGTTACAAAAAGCAATTCAAACTCTGAGCCTTGTGTCATTCCAACAAATGAGCTAATTTCTAACACTGAAAGAAGAGAGGAAGATGATGGCGCATAATAATGGCTATTTGCACTATAGAAGTGAAATAGCATTCAGAAAACTTTGTCTCTGAAATGTGTGAGCTACCCTGCAAATATATCATCACTCCACGGAGTTGAGCGGACTTACTTTTCATAAAACATATTTCATCTGGATAATGACATATTCCTGGATGGAATCTCAAGTGTTTTGATATTTATCTGTGTCTCAGGAAGCAGAAATCAGGACTAGGAAAATGAGTTTTTCCTAGAGTTTCTCATAATAAACCCTAGAACGGACAATAGGGGAAAAATGATACTGTGTATGTATGTGTTTGGGGAGAGGATTTAATCTTGTTGTTGAAATTGCAGCAAGGTATGAAAATTTACAAACAGAACTATAGTGTTTATAATACAAAACATTGTAACAAGCTTATGATATTTATATTCTTGTTTCTCCCTCTGTCCATCTTTTAAAATTTAGTATTCCATTTATGCTGGTAATGGAAAACTCATGAGATGTATTTACCTTCTAATTCGACATTTTTGTAGCATTGCACAACTGTAAAGGGGGCAGAAAAGTAAGATTTCATTAAAGGCTGCTATCTATTGCCTTTAGAAGATTTTTTTTTTTTAATTTCTCCTGTTTTTTATAAGCAAGCATCTATTTCAAAGAAACCTCAGTTTTGGCAAATGCATTTCATAAATCTTTAGAAAAAGAGCCATTTTATCAGTTTTACATTCAATATTTTATAATTACTATTCCCAGATTTCAATATTAAAGGTTTCACAATTAACATGTTACAATATTTATGGAAATATTATGTTATCTTATAACATGGAAAATATTTTTGATAATTGTAGATCATTTTATCCTCCTGAAAAGGATGAATTTACAAGAAGCATGCCTCATTATACTCTAGGACATTAGATTTTTGTTCATGTCCCTTCTCTCTGAAATGGGAAAGTTTATTTCTTTTATCATGAAAGATATACCTTTTCTTTTACAGATGTGAATGCATGCCATCATGTTGACATAATGAGGAGGACGAAGAACAAAAGGCCAGAAAAAAAAGAAAAAAACAAACCCTCAGTTGTATAGTTGGGAAGACAGGCATATGGTCAGTAAGTGAGGCATGGGCAAATGCATTCACATGTATAAGTGGGAGTATGCAATGACAGACTTTTGTATAACATGATTCAATTAATAATAAGAGAAATAAAAATCTCCAATTAATTATTTCCTAGTTTTATTATTTTGCCAAAATCTCTACTAAAGAAATAAAAAAATAAGGTTAGGGAACTATCTGGAAAAGTTCCAGAACTTTACACTTAATATTTCATCGAATCTATAAGTGTCATTGGAGAAAAGAAAAGTCAAGGACACAGACATTTTCAAGGAGATACAAGGAATTCACAATAAAACAAAACAAACTTGCTTAACCATGTAAAGAACTGTTCTGATTTTTTTTCCTTGAGAAGAAGGCACTTAGTATCATCATACAAAGCAAGCTAATTACTATGGATCAGATAATAAGTAGTATCAGTCAGGCACACACATTTATTGAGTATTTTTAAAGTTAAAAGAATGAAAAGTGGAAACGTGGAACTTACTAAATTTTATAAAAGGCCCAAAATGAACAGTATTTTGCTGTTACACATAGTGAAATATTTAATAATAATTATGCAAGGTAGTTTTCTCTGCAATATGCAACCACATCAGATTTGCTTTGTTTATATATTGGACTCTTGCAAAACTTCCCACAATCTGGACATCTTTCTCCAAGAGATCCACTATGAAAATCCTCAATACAATTTCCTACATTATGTGATATTATTTGCAGTTCTTTCTCTTACCAGGAAATAAACCATTTCAAGGGAAAAGTGGCTAAGGAAGTTCAAAAGAATTAGAGCTTTTAGTATGGTGGCAGAAGAGAGTTGTTTCCAGAATTCTCAAGGGATATCAGTGAATTTGTTAATAGCCAGGTTTGAAATACAGTACATAATCATTTCTCTATTTTCTTTGTTCTGTAGTCAACCTCACCCTCTCATTTTGGTTGAGGTCAAAAACCTTTCTTTTAATAAAGACGTATCACTATATCACTTGAACCAGTTCAATTCAACCAAAAATGTAATTATCTATTATATATAATATATAAAGATAAATATAGACCGACATATGTAAATGTATATGTATATATGTAACATAATATATGCTATATCTTTCTCTCTCTGTGTATGTATACAGAGAGAGAGAGAGAGAAAGATTTCTAGCCATACACACACAAGCACATACTAATATAAAATCTATGTGTATGTCTCTCTCTGCCAACATGCACACACATATACATACATACATACATACATACATACATATATATATATATGATATTCAGCACAATAGACACTACCCAATATATCCGCAAGACACCTTTAAATATATTTCCTGAAAATAATTTAGAAGCAAGTAAAGGAAAGGAAGACTATGTCCCTCCTTATGACACAGTAATATTGAATTACAATTATATCCCTCACTTTGTTCAGGAACTTCTCATCAATCAAACACACAATCTGTTGTCAGTATTTTGCTACTGGAAAGTAGGTTGTTACGAATATTGTCAAGGTAGTGATTATTCATTTCTCTCAATAGGGTATAATAACATGACTTTAAAGATAGAAAGGTCCTTAGAAATGAACTGGTTCGAATCAAAAACGGAAGGCCAGAGAATTTAAATAATTTCTTCCAAACTACGCTATTATCAATATACAGAACTGTCGTTTGAACCACAATATTTTCACAACAAATACTTTCTACTGTACAATGATGTAGAAAGAAAGATGACGAAAGAAAGAAAAAGGAAGGAAGAAAGGAGGAAAGGAAAGGAAAAAGAAAGAGAGAAAGAGAAAAGAAAGAAGGAAAGCAGAAGAGGAGCAAAGAAAAGGCATAGAAAGAAAATGAGTAGAGGAGGAAAGTAAAGAATAAAGGAAGCTAGAAAGCAAGAAAAAGATAAGGAGAGGAGAATATATGACAAGAGAGGAAAAGAGAGGAGAAAAGTGAAGGGGATAGAGGAGGGGGGGGGAAATAAAATAAAATTTGGAGAACCTTCTCAGTGAAATGTTTGCTTCAGAAAGTATGACTAATTTAGTTAACTATTTTGAATCATTTGAAATAATACTTCGTTGTTGTTGTTTTGCAGAAAGCTCAAACACATTCTATTTCAGCAGAAATGAATTAACACTATTATTTCCCTAAGGTTTCCCCAACAGCGATTTTTCTGGACTCTCCCTATCTTTGCTAATTTGGTAAGTGTGAAATATTATCTCATATTTATATGAATTTTTTTCTTTGAACATAAGTTATTTTCTATGCTTAAAGGGTTAATAAAACTGCTCACACCCTTTGATCCAGCAGTTCAACTATTAGATCTGTATCCAAAGAGGTTAAAACGGGGAGCTATTTGTACAAAAATATTTATTGCAGCTATTTTTGTGGTGGCAAAGAGCTGGAAATTGAAGGTATACCTATCAATAGGGGAATGACTGAACAAGTTATGACATTTGTCTGAAATGGAATACTATTGTCCTATAGGAAATGATGAGTAGGTAGTTTTCAGAAAAATTTGGTAAGACACATCAACTGTGGCAAACTGAAGTGAACAGAACAAGAGGAATATTATACATAATAGCAACAATATTGTACAATGATCAACTGAGAATGATTTAGCTATTCTCAGCAATTCAATGATCTAAGAAAATTCCAAAGAAATCATGATGAAAATTGCTATCTACTTCCAGAGAAAGAACTGATGGATTTTGCATGCAAATCAAAGCATACTACTTTCCACTTCATTTTTTTCATGGATTTTTTTGGCCTGTGTTTTCTTTCACAACATGACTCACATCGAAATATGTTTTGCATAATTGCACATGTATAACATGTCAAATTGCATATCATCTCAAGGAGGTGTAGGAGAGAGTGAATGGGAGAAATTTGGAACTCATGACTTTTTAAAAAAATGAATGTTTAAAATTGTTTTTACTTTTAACTGGGAAAAATGAAATAATTTTAAAAATAAATATGAGTTATTTTAATATTATTCACCTAGTGAGGGACAGCTACCATTTCTCTTGGGAGATAAATATCCTTTCATTCTTTAACTGTGAAATAATTCTTTATCTTGTATCTTTGTGGCAATTCCTCTCAAATATTGGTGGTTTGGATTTTATCAGAGATATTTAATATAATCAATATTATCCAATGTGTGTGTGTGTGTACTTTTAAAAATTATTTGTTTTCAAGTTTTCTACAATCACTTCCATAAGTCTTAGATTTTGTCCCTTCTCTCTCCCCAAGACACCATCCAATCTTATAAGGCTGCTACACATACATTCTTATTAAATACATTTTCACATTAGTTTTGTTGCGCCAAAAAAATTAAAATGAATGCAAGAAGCCATGAGAAAAAACAACAACAACAACAAAATATAACATAAGAGAAAACACCCTGATCCATTGTGTGTTCCAATTCCATAGTTCTTTCTCTGGATGTGGATGGTATTTTGTCTCAAGAGTTCTTTGGGAATGTTTTAGATCCTTGTATTTCTGTGAAGGGCTAAGTCTACAAGAAAAATTTCTTACAAACTGTGGTGTTTGCAGTGTACACTGTTCTCCTAGTTCTTCTCCTTTCATTCAATATCAGTTCATGTAAATTGTTTCAGGCCTTTTTGAAATATTCCTGTTCATGATTTCTTATAACAGAATAGTATTCCATTACATTCATGTATCACATTTCCAACTTGATGGTTATCCCCTCAATTTCCAGTTCTTGGCCACCACAAAGAGAACTACTATAAATATTTTTGCACATGTGGGACCCTTTCCCATTTTTATGACCTTTTTTGTTTCAATTCTAGAAGTGATTATGTTGGGTCAAAGGGTATGCACATTTCTGTAGCCTTTTGAGCACAGTTTCAAATTGCTCTCCAGAATAGTTGGATTAGCTAACAGCTCCACCAATAATGAATTGTATTCCAACTCTCCAACAACTTCTCCAACATTTATCATCATCCTGTTTTGTAATGTTGGCCAATCTGTTAGGTGTGATTTGATACCTCAGAGTTGTTTTGATCTGTGTATCTCTAATCAACAGGGATTTAGAGTACTTTTTCATATAGATATCTTTAATTTCTTCCTCTGAAAATTGCTTGTTCATATCCTTTGACCATTTATCAATTGAAGAATGACTTGTATTTTGCATATTTGACTCAGTTCTCTATATATTTTATTTTTTAATTAATTTATTGTTTTCAGTTTTCTCCAATCACTTCCATATATCTTAGATTTTCCCTCTCCCTTCCTCACCTTCCCCCATCCCTCCCATATCTCTCCCCAAGTGGGCATGCAATCTTATATAGGTTCTACACATACATTCTTGTTAAACACATTTTCATGTTAGGTTGCATAGAAGAATTGAAAGGAATGGAAGAAATCATGAAAACAAAACAAAACAACACAAGAGAAAATGATCTTGGTTGCATTTGGTTTGTTTGTGCAAAATCTTTTCAATTTAATGTAACCAAAATTATCCATTTTGCACTTCACAATGTTCTCTATCTCTTGTGTGGCAAAAAGTTTCTCCATTCTCTATAAATCTGACAAATACACTCTTCCTTGCTCCCCTAATTTTTTTTTTATAAGATCAGTCTTCATACCTAGATCATGTGTCCATTTGGACTTTATTCTTGTGTAGTGTTAGGCATTGGTCTCTGTCCAGTTTCTATCACATTGTTATTCAGCTTTCCCAGTAATTTTTGTCAAATAGTGAGCTTTTATCACAGAAGCTGGGGTCCTTGAATTTAACAAACAGCAGATTGCTATATTCATTGAATACTGTTTCTTGAGTACCTAACCTATTCCACTTATCTAACCTTCTATTTCTTAGTCTGTAGCAGGTGGTTTTGATGACTGATAATTCATAATACAATTTGAGATCTGGTAAGACTAGGCTACCTTCCCTGGCATTTCTTTTCTTGATGTTCTGTACTCTTTGTTCTTACAGATAAACTTTAATATTTTTTCTAGCTTGAGAAAATAATTTTCTGGTAGGTTGAATGGGGTGGCACTGAATAAGTAAAGTAATTTTAAATGAACTGTCATTTTTATTATATTAGCTTGGCCTCCCCATGTGGAATTGATGTTTTTCCACTTACTTAGATCTGACTTGATTTGTGAGAAAAGTGTTAATTGTGTTTATATAGTCCCTGGGTTTGTGTTGGCAGATATATTCCCATATATTTTACAGTGTCTACTGTAATTTTAAATGTGATTTCTCTTTCAATCTCTTGCTGTTGGGCTTTGTCAGTAATATATAGAAATGCAAAAGACTTATGGGGATTTATTTGGTAAACTGAAATTTTGCCAAACTTGTTTATTATTTCAAGTAGTTTTTTACTTGATTCTTTAGGACTCTCTAAATGTACCATCATATCATTTGCAAAGATTGATTACTTACTTTCTTCTTTGCCTATTCTAATTCCTTCAAAGTATTTTTTATCTCTTATTGCAAAAGCTAATATTTCTAGTACCATATTGAACAACAGTAGTGATAATTGACCTCATTTTTTCACCTCTGGTCTTATGGAAATACATCTAGCTTGTCCTCATTGCATACGATGTTTCTGATGGTATTAGATACTGCTTATTATTTTATGGAAGACTCCATCGATTCCTAAGCTCTCCAATGTTTTCAATAGGAATGGGTGCTGTATTTTGTCAAAAGCATTTTCTGTATTTATTGAGGTACAAATGTGTTTTCTGTTAATTTTGTTGCTTATCGATATGATCAATAATACTAATAGTTTTCCTAACATTGAAACAGCCCTGAATTCCTGGTATAAATCCAACATGATCATAATGTATTATTCTCAGGTTAAATTGCTGCATTCTTTTTTGCTAATTTCGTATTTTAAAATGTTGCATCTATATTCATAAGACAAATTGGTCTACAATTTTCTTTCTCTGTTTTGGCTCTTCCTGGTTCAGGGATAAGAATTGTATTTGTATCATAAAAAGAATTTGGTAGGACTCCTCCTTCCCCAATTTTCCAAAATAGTCTATATAGTATTGAAATTAACTATTCTTTAAATGTTTAACACAATTTACTTTTTTTTAAATAAAAATTTATTTATTTAACTTTTTGCATTCATTTTCACAAAATTTTGGGTTCCAAGTTTTTTCCCCTTTTATCCCCTCTCCCAACCCCAATACACTGAGCAATCTAATTTTCCCAATCACCAAAATGCCCTCTCTTCTATCATCCCTCCCTTCTCTTGTCCCCATCTTCTCTTTTGTCCTGTAGGGCCAGATGACTTTCTATTCCCCATTAACTGTATGTCTTATTTCCTAGTAGCAACAACAATACTAAACAGCTGTTCCTAAAACTTTGAGTGCCAAATTCTCCCCATCCCTCCCTCCCCACCCGTTCACTTTGGGAAGGCAGGCAATTCAATATAGGCCATGTCTGTGTAGTTTTGCAAATGACTTCAATAATAGTCGTGTTGTGTAAGATTAACTGTATTTCCCTCCATCCCATCCTGCCCCCCATTGTTTCTATTCTGTCTTTTGATCCTGTCCCTACCTGAGTGTTGACTTCAAATTTCTCCCTCCTCCCATTACCCTCCCTATGATCACACCGCCCTCTTGCTTATCTCCTTCTCCCCCACTTTCCTGTATTGTTAGATAGGTTCTCATACCAAAATGAGTGCACATTTCCTTCCTTCCTTTAGTCGATGTGATGAGGGTAAACTTCTTGTTTTTTTCTCAGCTCTCCTCTTTTTCCCTCCACTAAAAAGTCTCCTGCTTGCCGCTTAAATGACATATAATTTACCCCATTGCATTTCACCCTCTTTCCTCCAACTACATTTCTCTCTCACCATTTACCTTAATTTCTTTTGAGATATTGTCCCATTCTATTCAATTCACTCTGTGCTCTCTGTCTCTGTATGTGCGGGCATGTCTGTATGTGTGTGTGCGTGCATGCATGTATATGTGTGTGTGTGTGTATGTGTGTGTGTGGTCCCACCAACTACCCAGATACTGAAAAGTTTTAAGAGTTACAAATATTGTCTTTCCATGTAGGAATGTAAACAGTTCACTTATGGTAAGTTCCTTATGACTTCTCTTTGCTGTTTACTTTTTCATGCTTCTTCTCATTCTTGTGTTTGAAAGTCAAATTTTCTTTTCAGCTCTGGTCTTTTCATCAAGAATGCTTGAAAGTCCTCTGTTTCATTGAAAGACCATATTTTCCCCTGAAGTGTTATACTCAGTTTAGCTGGGTAGGTGATTCTTGGTTTGAGTCCTAGTTCCTTCGACTTCTGGAATATCCTATTCCATGCCCTTTGTTCCCTTAATGTAGAAGCTGCTGGATCTTGAGTTATCCTGATTGTATTTCCACAATACTGGCATTGTTTCTTTCTAGCTGCTTGCAATATTTTCTCCTTGACCTTGGAATTTGGCCACAATGTTCCTAGGAGTTTCTCTTTTTGGATCTCTTTCAGGCGGTGATTGATGGATTCCTTCAGTACTTATTTTGCCCTCTAGTTCGAGAATATCAGGGCATTTTTCCTTGATAATTTCATGAAAGATCATGTCTAGGCTCTTTTTTTGATCATGACTTTCAGGTAGTCCCATAATTTTTAAATTCTCCCTCTTGCATCTATTTTCCAGGTCAGTTGTTTTTCCCATGAGATATTTCACATTCTCTTCCATTTTTTCATTCTTTTGGTTTTGTTTGGTGATTTCTTTGTTTCTCAGAAAGTCATTAGCCTCTATCTGTTCCATTCTAATTTTGAGAGAACTATTATCTTCAGTGAGCTTTTGAACCTCTTTTTTCATTTGGCTCATTCTGCTTTTGAAAGCATTCTTCTCCTCATTGGCTTTTTGAACCTCCTTTGCCAATTGTGTGAGCCTATTTTTCAAGGTGTTAATTTCCTCAGCATTTTTTTGGGTCTCCTTTAGCAAAGTAATGACCCGTTTTTCATGCTTTTCTTGCATCCTTCTCATTTCTCTTCCCAGTTTTTCCTCCACCTGTCTAACTTGATTTTCAAAATCCTTTTTGACCTCTTCCATGGCCTGAGCCCACCAGACATCCACCTGGAATGTCTGAGATACAGAGGCCCGACCTCCACATCTTTCCCTGATGGTAAGAATAGTTCCTCATCATCAGAATTGAAAGGCGGGAACATCTGTACCTCCTCAAAGTAGCTCTCTATAGTCTTATTTTTGTCCCTTTTCTGGGCATTTTCCCAGCCAATTACTTGACTTCTGAGATTCCTCTCCACCCCTGCCTAGTTCCGCCCAGCTAGTGCTTGGGGTCTGAGATTCAAATGGGCTTTCAGTAGCAGGTGCAGCTGCTATTCAATGTGAGCTTAAGGTCTGGTGCTTGGGTGGGGGCCGGGCCACCTCCCAGGCTCAATTCCCTCAGGGACTTTTTGCAGAGACCTTCAGTAATGGAGCGGGTGAGCACAGGTCCATCTCCCAGGCTCAGTTCCCTCAGGAGCTTTATGCAGAGACCTTTGGAATGACCCTGAACTTCTGCCTGCTGCCTGGGGAGTCCTGGGCCCACCTCTGCCGCTTCCTCTGCCACTCCCTCCACTGCTGCCTCCCGAGGGGGCCGAGTCACAGAGACACCCCGCTCCCCTCTCGGCCAGCCTAGACGTCTCTCTCACTGACCTGTAGCGTCTGTGGGCGGAGGGACCTTTGTGGCCACCGGAGATTCCATCCCTGAAGCCTGCTTGGATCCGCTCCTCTGGGGCTGTGAGGCCAGGGCAGCTCAGGGGTGGACTCCACTTTCCGGAGCGCAACGGACCCCTGGGGACAGCTCTCCAGGGCTCTCTGGAATGGAAATCTTTTCCACTGTGTTTCTGTGTGCCTTGCAGTGATCCAGAATTTTTGGAAAGTTCTTCTTGCAGGAAATATTTGGGCCGTGGATTCGGAGCTAGCATACGTGAGTCTTTCTACTCCGCCATCTTGGCTCCACCCCACACAATTTACTTTTAAATACAAGCTGGAGATTTTTTCCTAAGGAGCTTAGTGTTCAATTTCTTTTTCTGACATAGGGTTTTTTAAGTATTCAACTCCCTCTTCTGATAATCTGTGCAATTTATATATTTTTTTAAAATATTCATCCATCTCAATAATATTGTCAAATTTGGGCATACAGTTGCGCAAAATAATTCCTAATTGTGTTAATTTCCTTCTCGTTGGAATTGAGTTCACCCTTTTCATTTTTTATATAGGTAATTTGGTTTTCTTATTTCTTTTTTTCTAATCATATTGATCAATGGCTTATCAATTTTATTGTTTTTTTCATAAAATCAGCTCTTAGTTTTATTTATTAGTTCAATCATTTTCTTAATTTCAATCTTATTAATCTCTCCTTTCACTTTCAGAATTTCTAATTTGGTATTTACTTGGGGATTTTCAATTTGTTCTTTTTCTAGCCTTTTGAAGTGCATACCCAAATCATTGATCTCCTCTTTTTTTCTATTTTATTCATGAAGATGTTCAATCATACAAAACCTCCCTTAAGAACTTTTTTTCTAGCATCCCATAAGTTTTGCAATGTTGTTTCACTATTGTTATTTTCTTAAAATAAGTTATTGATTGTTCCTATGATTTGTGTTTACCCTACTCATTCTTTAGGATTACATTATTTAGTTTCCAGTTCATTTTTTGTCAAACTTTCCATTATGATCTGAGAAGGATGCATTGACTATTTCTGCCTTTCTCTACTGGATTGCGAAGTCTTTATGCCCCAGTATAAGGCCAATTTTTGTATATGTGCCATGTACTACCGAGAAAAATGTATATTCCTTTCTATTCCCATTCAGTTTCCTCCAGAGATCTATCATATCTACCTTATCCAGAGTTCTATTTTCCTCCTTAACTTCTCATTTATTTTGAGGCTAGATTTATTAAGTTCAGAGAGGAGGAGGTTGAGATCCTGCACTAGTGTAGTTTTGCTATCTATTTCTTCCTGGAACTCCCTTAACTTCTCCTCTAAGAATTAGGATACTCTACCTCTTGGTGCATATATGTTTAGTAATGATATTGCTTCCTTTTCTATGGTGCTTTTTAGCAGGATATAGTTTCCTTCTTTATCTCTTTTGATGAGATCTACTTCTACTTTTGCTTTGTCTGAGATTAGGGTTACCATCCCTGCTTTTTTTAATCAACTGAAGTGTAATATATTCTGCTCTTTTACCTTTACCTTATGTGTATCCCACCCCATTTCAAATGTGCTTCTTGTAAACAACATATTGTTGAATTATGGTTCTTTTTCCATTTTGCTATCCATCTCTGTTTTATGGGAGAGTTCATCTCATTCACATTCCTGGTTAGGATTACTGTCTGTGTCTTTCTCTCCATCCCGTTTTCCCCATTTATGCTTTTAGTCCTCCCTTCTCCCTTCCCCTCCACGATAAAGTTTTAATTTTTGGCCACTGCCTCCTTCATTCTTCCCTCTCTTCTATAAGCCTCCATCTCTTTTATTCTATTTTTCTCTTACTTCTTCTTCCCTCCCTTTTAACCTCACCTTTCTTTTCTTTCCCCTTTCCTTTCCTATTGTTTATAGAACAAGTTAGATTTCTATACTTAAATGAGTCTGTTATTCCCTCCTTGAACCAAATAAGATGAGAGTAAATCTCAAATAGCACTCATCTCCCTCCCCTCTCTATATACACTACATTACGTTTTTATGTCTCTTCTTGTGATATAATTTACATTTTTCTGCCTCCTCCTTTTCAAGTCTCCCATTAAAATCCCTTTGCACCTTTGAATAACATTTTTGTCATCACATAATTTAATCTATACCCACTCCCTCTATCTATCTATCTATCTATCTATCTATCTATCTATCTAT
The DNA here is from genome assembly GCA_023548195.1 of Bettongia penicillata ogilbyi. NCBI lineage: Eukaryota > Metazoa > Chordata > Mammalia > Diprotodontia > Potoroidae > Bettongia > Bettongia penicillata. The sequence goes on along the minus strand of JAJHZJ010000382.1, from coordinate 12,145,332 downwards.
CTATCTATGTCTTGTAAATGTCATAATAAATATATAATACTCAAGATTAGCAAGCATCATCTTTCCTTATAGGGATATAAACAGTTTGCCCTTGTTGAATAACAAATTGTTCCCTCATTTACCTTTTTATACCTTTCTTGAGACTTGTGTTTGAAGATCACATTTTCTGTTGAGTTCTGGTCTTTTCTTAAGGAAGATCTGGAATCCCTTATTTCACTGAATGTCCATTTCCTCGCCTGAAATATTATGCTTAATTTTGCTACATAATTAATGCTTGATTGTAGTCCTAGCTCCTTTGCCTTATGGAATATCATATTCCAATATCTTAGATCTTTTAATGTAGAAGTTACCAGGTCCTATGTGATGCTGACTACAGTTCCTTGATAATTAAATTATTTCTTTCTGATTCCTTCCAGTATTTTCTCCTTATCATATTCCTTGGTGTTTTCAGTTTAGAATCTCTTTAAGGAGATGATCTGTCAATTCTTTCAGTGACTATTTTGCCCTCTCTATTGAGACCTCAGGACAGTTTTTCTTGATGATTTCTTGGAAGATATTATCCAGGTCCTTTTTTTCATCATGGCATACTGATAAAATGATAATTTTTAGATTTTCTCTCTTAGATCTTTTTGTTTTGTTTGTTGTTTTTTCCAATGAGATATTTTATATGTTCTCCTATTTTTTTCATTCTTTGGATTCTGTTTGACTGACCCTTGATAGTTCATAGAGTCACTAGCTTCTTCTTGTCCAATTCTATTTTTTAATAAATTATTTTATTCAGTTAATCTCCTTTTTCATTTGCCCAATTATTTCTTTTAAGCAGTTATTTTCTCCAGTTAAGTTTTACACTTCCTTTTCCATTTTTCCAATTTTCCTTTTAAATTCTTCCACGAATTTTTTCATATTTTTAAAATCATTGTCCAATATGTTTTCTACCTCTCTAATTTGACTTTTAAAACTCTTCTTGAGCTCATCCAAGAATTCCCTTTGTGCTTTAGACAAGTTCATACTCCCTTCTGAGGTTTCAGATTGGAGTATAATCTAAATGCTGACCTCTTTGGTATTTGTGTTTTGGTCCTTGTCCCCATTGTAAGTTTCTATGATCTTTTTCTTCTGGTTTGCTTCCTGCTCATCATGATTGTCTTTTTCCTGGCTTTTAAAGGGAATCTCTGTGTTTGGGGGTCAGGGAGCTCTGTCCTATGGTTCCTGTGCCTAGAATTTGAGACTACTTATGTTGTGGCCTCTGATTCTTTCAGCTGGAAGCTAGAATACTGCAGCTTGCCTGGTGTTGAGCTGACTGGTATGCCAAAGTAGAGTTTCAAACTTTCTGAGTTTCCCTGCAGTTACCCTGAAACTTGCTGCATGAGATGTGGGAGAGGGGTGTTCTGGCCTCAGGAGGTCTCCTCTCCTCAGTTAGAGCACAGGCATCAGTGTCTTCCTGATTTCTTTGACTATGCTAAGGCATGTCTGTGATCCTGGTGTTGGCACTTAAGGCTCAATTCCCCTGGGGCTCAGAATCTCCTGGTTCACTGCAGAGGGGCTATCTGGGACAGTTCAGCCCTGCACTGGTTTCCTTCAGTCACAGCAAAAGGGACCCCCTTTGAAATTTTCCTAACTTCTCCAGCTAAGAGACTGTTTACCCCTTCAGATCATTCCACTATTCCAGGACATTTCCTGCGGAAATATTCTCTGGATTTTTCAAGGTCAACAAGGGCAGGGAGAGAGCACTTACAGATCACTCTGCCATCTTGGCTTCCAGAATTTCAAGTAGGTGGCTTACAGACATTTAATCTGCATGTTGATAGTCCCAGGAGAGGCTGCTGCTGTTACTTGTTTCTGCCCTTCTCTCTCCCTCAGTTCCCCTGGACTCTCGTCCTAGACTGATATGTTTGAGAATCCTCACTGTTGCTTCTGCTTCAGTATGTTGGTGGTTCCTGCTCGGCTTTGCTATAGTGGAGTCCAAGCTGTTACAACCTGCGCCCTCTGCCCTCCTCCAGCACTGTGCAGCAAATCCTTCCCCAAGACCTTCTAGTCTGTCCTGGGATGGAAATCTGCCACACTCCATCTCCTTGTGAGTTCTGCCACTCTAACATTTGTTCAGATTCCCTTTTCAGAGGTATCTGAAGGAGTTTTTTCTTAATGCTTAGGTGAGTACATGCTCTAACTCCACCATCTTGATTCTGACCCCTCTGTGTGTACTTTTTTGTTGTATCTTTTTCTTTCAGTTCTTATCTAAGTAAAGAATCTCTTTCACTCTTTGTGTTCTGTGATTCATTGATAATTAAAAATGTGTATTTTTTTCTAGGTCTTCATTCCTTCTTTCCTTCACATGAGTTATTTTTCTGTCTTTAAATTTAATACTAGATAATTATGGAAGATACTGCTTTTTAAATATAATTTGAAAAACCATAGCTCCATCTTCCACTTTCTGTTTTTTTCATCTATTTTTCAGACATGCCTTAGCATAGTCAAAGAAATCAGGAAGACACTGATGCCTGTGCTCTAATTGAGGAGAGGAGACCTCCTGAGGCCAGAACACCCCTCTCCCACATCTCATGCAACAAGTTTCAGGGTAACTGCAGGGAAACTGAGAAAGTTTGAAACTCTACTTTGGCATACCAGTCAGCTCAACACCAGGCAAGCTGCAGTATTCTAGCTTCCAGCTGAAAATTTTGTTACACAATTTTTTTACACAAATTATATGATTTTATCTAATTCTATAAATGGAATAGGACTAATTCCATAAATTAATTTGTATATTATAACAATTTAAACTATATTAGGAATAGTGTTAAAATGAGTAATTAATTGTCCGAAATTTTTCAGGTCTCTTATTTTTATGAGAATTAATTTGGAATTTTATTTGCATAAATCTTGAGTGTTTCTCTGTAAGTTAACTAGGATATATTTAATACTTTTTGTGCTATTATAAATTGAAATTCTCTTCCTATATCTCCTTGATTTTGTTAGTAATAAAGAGAAAGACAGATGTGGATGTTCTTGTTACTTATATATTTTTCTCAAACATTAATTGCATGACATAAAATATATTAAGCCATCCCATGTTCTATAAATACATTTAATTTTCCTCCTCAGATCAATATTTTCCTTATTTTTTCTGTCACAATTTATGTATCTTTATATCCAGTATTCTAATGCCATACTATGTAAAAAATAGTGATAATTTTGGTTCACACTTTATTCATGATTTTAAATTCATTGATGACCTTTCATAGTCTTTAAAAAAAAAATTAAATAGGTGTCACTTCTCAATGACTCTTTGCTAACCCTACTGCTTTTTAAGGGAACCTTTGTTTGTAAGAGAAAGTAAAGGCAAACAAAACAAATGAACATATTACTTATGTCAAAAAATGTGTACCTTTGACACCTGCATCATGTCTTATGAAGGGTGTAATACTGCCTTCACCATTAATCTTCAAAATATATGATTCTGCACTATACTAATCCAAGTTTTATATTCTTTCAATGCTATTATTCTTTACATTATTATGATCATTATGTACATTATCCTAGTTCTGTTTACTTAATTCTTCTTTACTCTTACATATAATCTTAAATTCTTTAAAATTCTGAATATTGATAAGATTATGATAAAATAGTATGCCATTATCATCATTATTATCTATCAATAAACAAATATTTATCAAGTACTTACTAAGAGACAGGTGTATAATAAAGGAATGAAATATTCCCTATTCTCAAGAAACTCATATAAAGAGAAGAAAATGCACTTTATATAAAAATATATGAAAAAGTATTGAGATTTATTCAGTCATTCCACTATCACTGACATTGCTTTCCCTACCAATTCTTTGTCACAACAGAAGTAGCTGTTGACATATACATATATCAATGATAGTTGCCATCTAGAGACATAATTATGTATATACATGTATGTATGCGTGTGTGTATAGTAACAATTTTTGTAGTAGTAATATAGTTCCATCTCTATCTCTCTATCCATCTATCTATCTACTTACTTTTCTTTCTCTAATTCAATTCCTTGGTATTTATACCTAGGAGTTGGTTTTTTTTTTTACTTGATCAAAAAGTAAGAACAGTTTATGGAATCATTCATTATTATTCCAGACAGTTTTTGGCTTTTTTACTACTTCAACAACATTAAGAGTAACTGTCTTTCTACACCACTTTTTACATTTAACGTTTGCATCTGTTCTTATCTTGGTAATTTAACAAGTGTGAAGTGAAAGATCAAAGTCATTTTAATTTGCAAGTATTTTATAATTAATTTTTTGGAGTATTCTTTAACAAAGTTGTTTACAACTTAGATGTTGTTTTCTTTAGAAAACTGTCTATCCATAACACTTGACCAACTGTCAAATGGAAAATACCTCCTGTTCTTGTATACTTGCATTAATTTCTACTATAACTTGGCAATCAGACCTTTATCAAGGATTTTTCCCTTCAATTACTGATCATCTACTTTTTATAAGTTAATTTTTGTCCTTAAATATGCTTTTCAAATTAAAGTAACTGAAATTGCCTATTCTTTTCTATCACTTCTAAATATTGTTTCAATAAGAATTCTTACCCTGGGGTGGAGCCAAGATGGCAGAGTAGAAAGACACACAAATGCACGCTCCCCCCACACAGTCCATAAAATATCTGTAGAGAGGGACTCTCAACAAATTTTGGAGCAACAGAAGTGGAGAACAACAGAGTGGAGGAGATTTTCAACTCAGGGTGACCTGAAAGGCCCAAGGGAAATATCTGTTGCACCTGAGGAGGGAGTAGAGCCCAGCCCAGCCTTGGTCACCCAGCAGTAGAGGCAGCAGCAGACAGGACCTCCCAAAGCAGGCAGTAGTCCACATCCATTGTTGAAGGTCTCCTCATAAACCTCCTGAGGGAACTGAGCATCATGTGGCAGCCCTGCCCCCAACTGAGCAGCTGAACTTAATCTCACACTGAATAGCAACCCTGCCCCCTCTAAAGCCCTGAGGCTTGGGAGCAGCTCATTTGAATCTCAGGCCCCAAGTGCTGGCTTGGCAGAACTGGAGGCAAGGTGATTGTGGAGAGAAAACTCAGAAGTCAAGTAACTGATTGGGAAAATGCCCAAAAAAGGGAAAAAAGTAAGGCGAAAGAAGGATTTCTTGGGGAAAAGGTGTCTCCCCCAATCCTTTCAGATGAGTAAAAACTAGGCATACTGTCAGAGGAAGCCAAGGCCCTTGCCTCCAAAGGGAACTTAAACTGTGCTCAGGCAATAGCAGACCTTAAAAAACAAGTTAGCAGCTTACTAAAGGAGAACCCAAAAAATTCTGAGGAAAATAATAGCTTTAAAAAGAAGCTAACTCAATTGGAAAAAGAGGTCCAAAAGTCCAACAAGGAGAAGGGGATTTTAAAAAGCAGAATTACTTAAATGGAGGAGAAGGTTCAAAAGCTCACTGAATAAAATAATTAATTGAAACAGAGAATTGAGTTCACGGAAATGAATGACTATGAGTTAAACCAAGAAGTTAGTAAACAAAACCAAAAATTTGAAAAAATAGAAGATAATGTGAAACAGCTCACTGGAAAAACAACTGACCTGGAAAATAGAACTAGGAAAAGTAATATAAAAATTATTGGACTACCTGAAAGCCATGATCGAAAAAAGAGCCTAGGTATTTTATTCCATGAAATTATCAAGGAAAACTGTCCTGATGTTACAGAATCAGAGGGCAAAATGAATATTGAAAGAATTCATCAATCACTTCCTGAAAGAAACCCGAACAGAGAAACTCCTAGGAATATGGTGGCCAAATTTCAGAGTTCCAAGATCAAGGAGAAAACACTGCAAGCAACTAGAAAGAAACAATTTGAGTACTGTGGAAATACAATCAGGATAACAGAGGATCTGGCAGCTTCAACGTTAAGGGATCACAGGACTTGGAGTGGGATATTTCAGAAGTCAAAGGAACTGGGATTAAAGCCAAGAATCACCTACCCAGCAAATATGAATATAATACTTCAAGGGGAAAATGGTCATTCAGTGATGTAGTTGAATTTCAAGATTTCATTTTGAGGAAAAGATCTGATCTGTATTTAAAAATTTGACTTCCCAAGACAAGAATCAAGAGAAGCATGAAAAGGTAAACAGAAAAGAAAAATCATAAAAAAAACTCTCTAAAGCTGAACTGTTTACATTACTTCATGGAAAGAAAATATTTTTAATTCTTGAATCTTTTCTCTTTATTTGGGTAGTTGGAGAGATTGTACATACACATACAGACACATATGCATAGATAGATAGAGAGTACAGGGTGTGTTGTATCAGAAGGGATCACACACACACACATAAAATAAAATAAAATAAAAATTAAGGAGTGAAGGAGGGAAATTCCTGGAAGAGAAAGGGAGTAATGGAATGGGGAAGGATATAACTTATAAAAGAGATAAGAAAAATATTATTCAATGGAGGAGATAAGGGAGAAGGGGAGGGGGGGGAAATAAAGCTATACACCCTACATGTGGCTGAAGGAGGGAATAACATGCTCACTAAATTTGATATGAAAACTTATATACAGCACAGGAAAGTAGGAGAGGAGGCAACAAGTGAAGTGAGGGGAATATTAGAAGGCAGGAAAAATGGAAGAAGGGAATCACTAGAATTAAACACTTTTGAGAAGGGACAAGGTCAATTGTAGAGGGGAAAAATAAGAGGAGATATGGTAAATCAGAGGGCAATAGAATTACACATGATTATTATGGGAGTCTTTTGCAAAACAACACATATTTAGTCTGTATTAAATTGCTTGCCTTCTCAGTAGGGCTGGGGAGGGAGGTGGGGAGGGAAAGAAGTTGAAATCCAAAGTATTAGTAATGAATGTTGAGAGTTTTTATTGCATATAATTGAGAAATAAGAACTACAGGGATAGGGGTATGGAAATTTATCTTGCCCTCCAAGAAAAAAGAGAAGATGGGGATAGGAGAGGGATGAGGTGTGATGGAGGGGAGGGTACATTGAGGGAAGGACTAATCAGAATGCAAGGTATTAGGAAGCAGGGGGAGGGGACTCATGGGGAGAAAAACTGGACCTTACAAAGTGAGGTAAAAGCAATTAGTATTAAAACAATAGACTAAATAAATTGCTGAGAATAAATCAATGACATCCTTAATTTGCAGAAAAGAATTTCAGTCTAAATTTGCTAGAGGAAGGTAACCTTGGGTAAAATTTGGCATTGATGGAAAAGTCAAGGGTTCAATGATAAATTTGATTTTATGATTGCCATTTAATCAGGAACTAGAACATGTATAGAAAGGAATGTAAGCCACTTAAGATTTGTTTCAAAAGATGTTCCTTAGCCAAAGTTAAACTATAATCATATTTGAAACCTGGTTATTGGAACTTGCCATTTTTAGATGCTATGGGACTAGTAAGTGTCTGTTCTTCTGAGTCTAACTCCAGGTATGGGTAGCAAGAAAGGTGATCTGAGCCTCCAATCCATGATGCCAGTAAGCTGATGAGATGCTGGTATGAACTGCATAGGTGATCTCAAAGGAAGTGTGGGAGAGCAGCTGTTCAGCGGGGGCTGAGGTGGGATTCTCCTGATTCAATTTCCCCCCTGACACCTGACAGATTTTAAGCTTGACTGAATGCAGGCTGATAAACTAATCCTGCCTGGAATTGACATGAAGTTGGGGAGATATTGTATCGCTGCAATGTCCTTACTATTGGTGGCAATTTCCTATAGTCAAATGGTTTGTAAGCCTAATACCAGATCTATTCAATTATAGATTATTGGTAAGGGAACATCCGAGGTTGTCTAAAATTAAACTGTTAGGCATAGGAATTTAGACCAACGACAATAAGTTAGGCTCCTTTAATTCTTACTAATACTGTGGAGACAATTAGGTCAAGAGCTTGTGAAGTTAGGAACATAAATATCATGTGTCTCAGTTGGTTAATGTTTAAAAAAAATTCTTTTGTGGCCCATATTGTAAATACTTTAAAAAGAAGGATCACCTGAACAAAAGTTTGAATTGCTTTATCTGTTATAAACTGTGTTAAAAATAAATATTAAAAATAAAAATCAGAATTAGCCAAATGGAAAAGGAGGTTCAAAAGCTCCCTGAAAATAGTTCTCTCAAAATTTAAATGGAACAGAAGGAGACTAATGACTTTATGAGAAACCAAGAAATCACAAAACAAAAGCAAAAGAATGAAAAAACTGAAGATAATGTGAAATATCTCATTGGAAAAAAAGAACTGACCTGGAAAATAAATCCAGGGGAGACAATTTAAAAATTATGGGAGTACCTGAAAGCCATGATCAAAAAAAGAACCTAGATATTATCTTTCATGAAATTATCAAGGAAAACTGCCCTGAGATTCTAGAACCAGAAGGCAAAATAAGTATTGAAGGAATCCATCGATCACCTCCTGAAAGAGATCCAAAAAGAGAAACTCTTAGGAACATTGTGGCCAAATTCCAGAGTTCCCTGGTCAAGAAGAAAATATTGCAAGCAGCTAGAAAGAAAAAAATTCAAGTATTGTGGAAATACAATCAGGTAACATAAGATCTAGCAGCTTCTACATTAAGGGATCCAAGCATGTGGAAGAGGATATTCCAGAAGTCAAAGGAACTAGGACTCAAACCAAGAATCACCTACCCAGCAAAACTGAGTATAATACTTCAGGGGGAAAATGGTCTTTCACCGAAATAGAGGACTTCCAAGCATTCTGAGTTGAAAAGAAAATTTGACTTTCAAACACAAGAATCAAGAGAAACATGAAAAGGTAAACATCAAAGAAAAATCATAAAGGACTTACTAAAGTTGAACTATTTATATTCCTACATGAAAAGACAATATTTGTAACTCTTGAAACTTTTTTCAGTATCTGGTTAGTTGTGGGGATTACAGACACACACACACACACACACACACACACGCAGAGACAGAGAGACAGAGAGCACAGGGTGAATTAAATAGGATGGGATCATATCTTAAAATAATGAAATTAAGTGGTGAGAGAGAAATATTTTGGGAGGAAAAAGGGAGAAATGGAATGGGCAAATTATCTCTCATAAAAGAGGCAAGTAAAAGACTTTTTGGTGGAGGGAAAAAGGGGAGACGTGAGAGAAAAAACATGAAGCTAATTTTCATCACATTTATTTGACTAAAGGAAGGAACAAAGTGCATACTCATTTTGGTATGAAAACCCATCTTACAATACAGGGAAGTGGGGGAGAAGGATATAAACAGGGTGGGGAGGATAACGGAAAGGAGGGCAGTGCAAGGAGGGAGCAATTAGAAGTCAGGACTCTTGGGGAGGGACAGGATCAAAAGAGAGAATCAAAGAAACAGGGGACAGGATAGGATGGAGGGAAATATAGTTAGTCTTACACAACACCACTATTTATTCAATTCATTTTCAAAACTACACAGATATGGCCTATATTGAATTGCTTGCCTTCCCAAAGGGAATGGGTGGGGAGAGAGGGATGAAGAGAAGTTGAAACTCAAAGTTTTAGGAACAACTGTTGAGTATTATTCTTGCAATTAGGAAATAAGAAATACAGGTAATGGGGTATAGAAATCTATCTTGCCCTACAGGACAAAAGAGAAGATGGGGTAAGGGAAGGGAGGGATGTTAGAAAGAAGGACAGATTGGTGATAGGGGTAATTTGAATGCCTGGCGTTTTGGGGTGGGAGAAGGGAGAAATGGGGAGATAATCTGGAACCCAAAATTTTATGGAAATGAATGTTGGGAAACTGAAATAAATAAATTTAAGTACAAAAAAAAAAAAGAATTCTTACCCTAACCACAGTTGAAATTTCTTAAAAAACAAATCAAATGGCCATTTTCTTAATTCTTAGTCTTCTTATTATCTTGTCAACATGTGACTCTATCAAACCCCCATGTTTCTTGAAAAACTCTTCTCTCCTGGTTTTTATTCTACCTCTCTGAACACTCTTAGTATCTTTTGTTGGATCTTGATCCAGCAGCTTACAATCACAGAGAGAGAAGGAAATAATTATCAAAATGTAAAACTTTGAATCCCCAGTTTATCTTCCTTTTTCCTTTATTCTTTCTATAAAAAAATAAAAATTTTTTCTATAGAAGGGATGTATAGAAGAGTGTTTGGATCAAGGAGCCAAGATGGTGGAGTGAGAGCAACTATTCACCTAGCTCTTGGACAAACTCCTTCTGATACCTCTGAAAGGAGAATCTGACCAAATTTTGGAGGTGTGGAATCCAGTGGGAGACAGACTGTGACAGATTCGGAGTTCAGATTAGACTGGAAGGTCCATGGGAAGGATCTGTTCCACGGGGGTGAGTACCCAGCACACAAGGCAGTGCATCCAGCACAGCAGAGCAGAAGGGGCCCCAGGAAATCTGAGTGGGCAGACCTGGAAGAACAGCACCCAAGGGTCAGAGACAAGCCTAGCTGAGTCAGTGAAAGGTGTTGAGCACCAGATATCAGTGCAGCAGCTCCTGAGACTTTCAGCCCGAAGACTAAACATCGTTAAGTCACCTATTTGAACTTCTGGGAGCCAGTATGGTGGCGTGATCAGTAAATGTTCTCTCCTCCCCACTTGATGACTGTGAAAGAACAATAAAATATTTCCTCAGAAAAATCCTGGATCAGCGGAAACAGCAAAGGGGCCTATAGTCTCATAACACCTGAGGCTATGAAAAAAGCTAAGGGTGATTCCTCCTACTGTGATGGAGGCAAACCAGAAGGACAGAGGACCCAAGGCAGAGAAAACTTGCACTAAGACCCAGGCAAGCCTCAGTGTCAGGAGAGGAGCCCCAGGAGGGGTGGGAACACGCATTAGCATCTAGGCATACTTCAGCACTCCAGGGAAATTGGAAAGACAATGGGACAGCTGGGATCACCATCCCCTGAGCTTGCCTTTGTCTCAGTTCAGTTGAGGAGACCTCCTGTGACCAGACCACTAAACCACCACACTTAACAAGCTAACCCCAGGGCTGATCAGGGAAACACAAAACAAAAGCCTGCTTTTAGTTTTTCCACACATCAGCTCAGCAAAAAGTTCTGTAGCTTCTGGCTGAAAGAACCAGAAGCCACAACACTCAATCAACATCAGGAAGAAGAAAAAGCAGAAGAGAGAAAAAAACATAGAATCTTTCTATGGGGATAAGGACCAAAACACAAACACCAAAGAGGTCAGAGCTGAGACTGTACTTCCATCTGAAACTTCAAAGGGACTATGAACTGCTCACAAGCACAAGGAGCTCTCCTGCAACAGCTGAAGAAGGAAATATAAGATAAACTGGCAAATGATTTTAAAATTATGAAAAAAGAATTCACTGATGAGAACATCTCATTGAAAAGGAAAATTGAGGAAATGGGGGAGGAGCCAAGATGGCAGAGTAGAAAGTGTGTCTCCATAACTCAGGCCCCTTCAGGAGGAAGCGGCAGAGACAACAGCAAAAAGGAACTCCCAAAGCAAGCAGAAGCTCACATCCATTGTTGAAGGTCTCCACATAAACCCCCTGAGGGAACTGAACCCTCTGAGGCTGCCCTGCCCCCATCTGAGCAACAAAATTTAATCTCTCACTGAATAGCAGTCCTGCTGCCATTGAAAGCCCTGAGGTTGGGGAGCAGCATTTGAATCTCAGACCCCATGCTCTAGCTGGGTGGATCTGGAGGCAAGGTGGGTGTGAAAAGGAGTCTCAGGAATTAAGCAATTGGCTGGGAAAATGCTCAGAAAAGGGGGGAAAAAATAAGACCATAGACGGTTACTTTCTTAGTGAACAGATGTTTCCTCCTTTCCTTTCTGATAAGGAAGAACAATGCTTACCATGAGGGAAAGGCGCAGAAGTCAAGGCTTCTAAATCCCAAATATCCAAAATAAATATTCAATAGGCTCAGGCCATGGAAGAACTCAAAAATGATTTTGAAAATCAAGAGAGAGAGAGGTGGAGGAAAAAATGGGAAGAGAAATGAGAGAGATGCAAGAAAAGCATGAAAAACGGGTTAATACCTTGCTAAAGGAGACCCAAAAAATGCTGAAGAAAATAACACCTTGAAAATATACGCTAACTCAATTAGAAAAAGAGGTTCAAAAAGCCAATGAGGAGAATGCTTTAAAAAGCAGAATTAGCCAAATGGTAAAGGAGGTTCAAAAGCTCCCTGAAAAAAATAGTTCTTTCAAAATTAGCATGGAACAGATGGAGGCTAATGACTTCCTGAGAAACCAAGAAATCACCAAACAAAACCAAAATAATGAAAAAATGGAAGAGAATGTGAAATATCTCATGGGAAAAACAACTGACCTGGAAAATAGATCCAGGAGAGACAATTTAAAAATTGTGGGACTGCCTGAAAGCCATGATCAAAAAAAGAGCCTAGACATCATCTTTCATGAAATTACTAAGGAAAACTGCCTTGATATTCTAGAACCAGAGGGCAAAATCAGCATTCAAGGAATCCACCAATCACCGCCTGAAAGAGATCCAAAAAGAGAAACTCCTAGGAATATTGTGGCCAAATTCCAGAATTCCCAGTTCAAGGAGAAAATATTGCAAGCAGCTAGAAAAAAACAATTCCAGTACTGTGTAAATACAACCAAGATAACACAAGATCTAGCAGCTTCCACATTAAGGGATCAAAGGGCATGGAATAGGATATTCCAGAAGTCAAAGGAACTAGGACTCAAACCAAGAATCACCTACCCAGCAAAACTGAGTATAATACTTCAGGGGAAAAAGTGGTCTTTCAATGAAACAGAGGACTTTTAAGCATTCTTGATGAAAAGACCATAGCTGAAAAGAAAATTTTATTTTCATTCCCAAGAATGAAGAGAAGCATGAAAAAGTAAACAGCAAAGAGAAGTCATAAGACACTTACTAAAGTTGAATTGTTTACATTCCTACATGGGAAGCCAATATTTGCAACTCTTGGAACTTTTCAGTATCTAGGTAGATGGTGGGATCACACACACACACACACACACACACACACACACACACACGCATGCATGCATGCACAGAGACAGAGAGCACAAAGTGAATTGAATAGGATGAGATCATATCTTAAAAAAATGAAGGTAAACTGTGAGAGAGAAATGTATTGGGAAGAGAGAGGGAGAAATGGAACAGGGCAAATTATGTCTCATATAAGAGGCAGGCAGGAGACTTTTTAGTGGAGGGAAAAAGAGGGGAGCTGAGGGAAAAACATGAAGTTTACTCTCATCACATTCAACTAAAGGAAAGAATAAAATGCACACTCATTTTGATATGTAAACATCTTACAATACAGGAAAGTGGGGGAGAAGGGGATAAGCACGGTGGGTGATATAATGGAAGGGAGGGCAATGGGAGGAGGGAGTAATTTGAAATCAACACTCTTGGGGAGCAACATGATCAAAAGAGAGATTAGAAGTAATGGGGGGCAGGATAGGATGGAAGGTAATATAGTTAGTCCTACACAACACGACAATTATGGAAATCACTAAACAGATATGGCCTATATTGAATTGCATGCTTTCCCAAGGGAATGTGTGGGGAGGGAGGAATGGGGAGAATTTGGAACTCAAAGTTTTCGGGAACAACTCGAGTATTGTTCTTGCTACTAGGAAATAAGAAATACAGGTAATGGAGAATAGAAGGTTATCTGGCCCTACAGGACAAATAGAAGATGGGGAAAGGGAAGGGAGGGATGATAGAAGAGAGGGAAGATTGGTGATAGGGGAAATTGGAATGCTTAGTGCATTGGGGTGGGGGGAGGGGACAAATGGGGAGAAAATTTGGAACCCAAAATTTTGTGAAAATGTATGTAAAAAGCTAAATAAATAAATTTATTTAAAAAATATTATAAAAAAAAAGAAAATTGAACAAATGGAAAGGAAAGTTAAAAAATTAACCAGAGAAAATAACTCCCTAAAAGGAACTGGTGGTCAAATGGAAAAAGATATACAAAAATTAATTGGAGAAAATAGCTCCTTAAAAAGAAAAACTGGATAGATAGAATAGAAGATGCAAAGATTAACTGAAGAAAACAATTTGATAAAGATTAGAATTGGGCAAGTAGAAACTAATGACTCAATGAGACAGCAAGAATCAGTCAAACAAAATCTAAAGAATGAAAAGATAGAAGAAAATGTAAAATATCTAATTGGAAAACCAACTCACCTAGAAAATAGAACCAGGAGAGAAAATTTAAGAATTATTACCTGCTGGAAACCCACGATGGAGAAAAGAGCCTGGACAATATCTTCCAGGAAAACATCAAGGAAAACTGCCCAGAAGTGCTAGATTCAGAGGGCAAAATGTTATCGAAAGAATCCACCGTTCCCCTCCTGAAATGTCGTTGCCAAATTCCAGAGCTATCAAGTGAAGGAGAAAATATTACAAGCAGCCAGAAAGAAACAATTCTAATCTCAAGGAGATACAGTCAGAATTACACAGGACCTTGCAGCTTTTACATTAAAAAATCGAAAGAATTGGAACCCAATATTCTGTAAGGCAATGGAGTTGGGACTACAACCAAGAATCAACTATCCAGCAAAGTTCAGCATAACATTTCAGGCAAGGAGAAAGTCATTCAATGAAGTAAGGGATTTCCAGAGCTTCCTGACCAAAGCGCCAGAACTTAATAGAAAATTTGATCTTCAAAGAGAATCATAAAAAGGTAAACAGTTGGAGGATAAAAGCAAAAACAAAAACTTGTTACTCAATTAGGGAAAACTCTTTGCCTCCCTATAAGGGAAGAGGATACCTGTTAATCTTGAGAATTTTGAGGCTATTATGAAATACAAAAGGGATATATGTATATGTATATATATAATATATGTATTATATATATAGAGAGAGAGGCAGAGAGAGAGAGAGAGAGAGAGAGAGGGAACAGGTATAAAGTAAATGATGTCATGATAAAAAATATGATTTAAGGATGAGAAAGGATTGTAATAGGAGGTGTGAAAAGGAGGAAGCAGAAAATGGCAATTACATCACAAGTAGAAGTACAAAATTATAGTAGAGGGAAAGAGGGGAGGGAGAAGAGCATTGTTTGAGAGGTACTTTCATCCTATTTGTTTAAAGGACAGAACAATAAACTTAAATAGATAATCCTAACTAACTCTATAGGCAGTAGAGGGGAAGGGGAAAGAAAGGGGAGGGAGGCTAAAAGGGAGGGAAGAAACAATAAGAGTAAAGGGGAGTAAAAGGGAGGGGGGCTATAAGACGGAGGGGAAGGCTGCAGGAGGAGGTGGTGAAAAGTGAATACTATTGAGAAGGGGAAGGGAGACAGGAGAGCTAAAAGCACAAATGGTGGGAAAGAGGATGGAGGGAAATACACAGATTGTAATCATAACTGTGAATGTGAATGGAATGAATTCTCCCTTAAAACGGAGATGGATAGTAGAATGGATTAAAAACTATAACCCAAAAATATGCTGCTTACAAGAAACACATTTGAAACAGGGGGATACACATAGGAAAAAGGTCAAAGGATGGAACAGAATATATTGTGCTTCAGCTGATGTAAGAAAGTCAGGAGTAGCAATGCTAATCTCAGACAAAGCAAAAGCAGAAATAGAGCTAATCAAAAGGGATAAGGATGGAAACTATATCCTGCTAAAAGGCACCATAAACAATGAAGCAATATCATTACTAAACATGCATGCTCCAAGTGGTATAGTATCCAAATTCTTAGAGGAGAGATTGGGGGAGTTGAAGGAAGAAATTGACAGAAAAATTATACTAGTGGGGCTATAGAGTATATATATATATATATATATATATATATACTTTCTGAACCTCCCCCTTTTTGAACTCGATAAATCTAACCTCAAAATAAACAAGAAAGAGGGTTAAGGAGGTAAATAAAACTCTAGATAAGATAGATATGATAGATCTTTGGAGAAAATTGAATGGGAATAGAAAGGAATATACCTTTTTCTCAGCAGTACATGGAACATTTACAAAAATTGACCATGTACTAGGACATAAAAATTTGACAATGCAGTGCAGACAGGCAGAGATAATCAATGCATCCTTCTGGGGTTATAATGCAATAAAAATTATATGTAATAAAAGTCCATGGAAAGATAAACCAAAAATCAATTGGAAACTATACAATCTAATCCTAAAGAAGGAATGGGTTAAAGAAGAAATCATAGAAACAATCAACAATTTCATTCAAGAGAATGACAATAATGAGACAACCTACCAAATCTTATGGGATACTGCAAAAGCAGTTCTTAGGGGAAGTTTTATATCTTTGAATACCTACATAAATAAAATAGAGAAAGAGGAGATCAATGACTTGGACACACAGCTGAAAAAGCTACAAAAAGAACAAATTGAAAATCCCCAAGAAAATATCAAATTAGAAATACTGAAAACCAAAGGAGATATTAATAAAATTGAAATTAAGAAAACTATTGAATTAATAAATAAAACCAATAGTTGGTTTTATGAAAAAGCTAATAAAATTGATAAACCTTTGGTCAATTTGATTAAAAAAAGAAAGAAGAAAATCAAATTAGTAATACCAAAAATGAAAGGGGTGATCTCACCTCCATTGAGGAGGAATTTAAAACAGTAATTATGAATTACTTTGCCCAACTTTATGCCCACAAATTCGATCATCTAAACGAGAAGGATGTACATTTTAAAAAATACAAATTTCTAATTATTGTTTTAATGCCTGACACCGTACACAAGAATAAAGTCCAAATGGGTACATGATTTAGGTATAAAGATTGATACCATGAATAAACTAGAGAAGCAAGGAATAGTGTATTTGTCAGATTTATGGAGAGCGGAAGAATTTTTTTCTAAAGAAATGATAGAAAGCATTATGAAATGCAAGGTGGATAATTTTGATTACTTTAAACTGAAAAGTTTTTGCACAACCAAACCCAATGCAACCAAAATTCGGAGGGATGTAGCAAATTGGGAAAAAAATTTTACGGCTATGCTAGGGGATAAAGGCCTCATTTCTAGAATATATAGAGAACTGACTCAAATATATAACCATACAAGTCATTCCCCAATTGATAAATGGTCAAAGGATATGAACAAACAATTTTCAGGGGAAGAAATCAAAGATATCTATAGTCATATGAAAAAGTACTCTAAATCACTATTAATTAGATGCAAATCAAAACAACTCTGAGGTACCACATCACACCTATAAGATTGGCAAACATGACAGAACAAGAAAATGATAAATGCTGGAGAGGATGTGGGAGAGTTGGAACACTAATTCATTGTTGGTGGAGCTGTGAGATCATCCAACCCTTCTGGAGAACTGTTTGGAACTATACCCAAAGGGCTACAAAAATGTGCATACCCTTTGACCCAGAAATAGCGCTACTAGGACTGTATCCCCAAGAGATTATAAAAATGGGAAAGGGTCCCACGTGTACAAATATATTTATAGCAGCACTCTTTGTGGTAGCCAAAAACTGGAAGTCAAGGGGATGTCCATCAATTGGGGAATGGCTGAATAAATTATGATATATGAATGTAATGGAGTACTATTGTGCCATAAGAAATGATGAACAAGAAGACTTCAGGGAGGCCTGGAAGGACTTATATGACCTGATGCTGAGTGAAAGGAGCAGAACCAGGAGAACTTCGTGCACAGCAACGACCACAGTGTGCGAGAGTTTTTTTCTGGTAGACTTGGAACTTTGTAATAACACAAGAACTTACTGAGAAAAAAAAAATCCTAATGTCGGTCTTCTAAGGCAAAATGCCTTCCACACTCAGAGAAAGAAATATGGAAGTCATTCGCAGAATGTAGCAGATCATGTTTGTGTGTGGGTGGGTTTCAGTGTATTATGTGTTGATTTGTTATATGATTTCTTCCATTTATTTTAGTTCGACTACATAGCATGACTATAGTGAAGAAGTGCTCAATAGGAAAGTATATGTAGAACCTATACAGAATTGTATGCTGTCACAGGGAGGGAGGGGGGGTATTGGGGGAAGGGTGGGGGGGATAAAATCTTAACTTTAAGGAAATGATTGTAAAACATTAAAAATTTAAAATTAAAATTAAAAAAAGATAGGTTTTCATACCAAAAAAAAAAATACAAATTTCTCAGATTAACAGAAGAGAAAGTTGAATACTTAAACAACCCCATCTCAGAAAAGAAAAATGAACAAGACATCAATGAACTCCCAAGGAAAAAATCTCCAGGGCCAGATCGATTCACAAGTGAATTCTATCAAACATTTAAAGAACAGTTAATTCCAATAAGACATAGACTATTTTTGAAAATTGGGGAAGAAAGAGTCCTCCCAAATTCTATCTATGATACAAATATGGTTTTGATACCCAAACCAGGAAGAGACAAAACAGAGAAAGAAAATTATAGATCAAGAGTGTTTCTTAGAGGTATGTATAAGGAAATTTTCACAATAATAAATCCAAAATATATCAATAAAATTCATTATTTTCAAGAGTTTTCTTATTAGGCTTAGAGAATTTTTGAGTACGTCTTACTAGGATAAAACCTCAAATTGCATGCTTTGAAGCTGCAATTTTTTAAAAATTTTATCTTAGATTCAAGGAACAGAAGACAAATAGATTAAAGAAAAAAGAAACGAAAACATACCATAAAATTAAATATTGGAACTTAAATAAAAAGTAAGAAAGATTTTAAAAAAAGCAAGTCGTGTGCATAGAACATGAGACAATTCAAAATATGTAACAATAAATTTCATTTCAAGAAAGCCTGTATGATAAGTAATACACATTGCATTGAGAATTGTCAGTCTTTCTTTGCTTCCTTGTGAATTTTCTTTTGCTCTCTGCTGTACAGTTTTTTACTGTGAAGTTTTTTTCTTCCCCCCCAAAGGCTACAGTTAAGTTTAGATATGTTTCCCTCTCTCTCTCTCTCTCTCTCTCTCTCTCTCTCTCTCTCTCTCTCTCTCTCTTTCGCTCTCCATATACGTGTGTGTAAGTGTATGTATGTATATTACATGTGTGTACATTTATTATATATTGGTGTGTATATATATGTACATACACATACATATGTGTAAATATATATACATATATACATGTATATATAATATGTATAGCTGTATGCTTTTTCAAACATATTCTACTCCTGATCTTTGTTTTATATGTTTTTGCACATCCTTTCTCCTATCTCCTCTGATTCCTCTACGTTACTTCTACCCACTACCTTGCACTCCTATCACTTGTCTACCCCACTCCAAGGATCCCTCCCCTGTCCTCCCATTCCCATAAATCTGAGCACCTAACTACACCCCCTTTTACCAGTATTCCCTCATTCTCCCTTCTAAAGGTCCCTCCCTTGTCTTCTCCCCCTTCCTATGCCCTCACCATTCTATTTCTTCTGAATTTTATACTCTTCTAAATATACATTTTTCCTTCTTAAACCCATTCTCAATAAAAGTAGGTAAGCCGAACTACCAGCCCTCCTCTCTCATCTAATTCCTCTGTATCCATTCTTCCTTTTGCACCTCATTTGTATAAAATCATAACTCTTTTTAGCTGTTTCTGAATGATTATACTTTTTAAATTCGTATCATGATTAGGTTTATCCCAATCTGTCATGAATTTCACAATTATTAATAAGAATCTTAAATGTATATTTTACATATATGAAAGGTAAACAGTCTGTCCTTATGAATCCCTTATAATCAGTCTTGGTTATGTACCTCAAATTTCTCTTGGTTTTTGCATGTTGAATCTTTTATTAAGTTTAGGATTTTTTAAACTAGATCTTGAAAGTCTGAGAGTTTATCAAATGTCCATTTTTTTTAAAATTCAGGATAATATTTAACTTTGCAAGATATGATATTTTTGGCCAGAGTCACAGCTCTTTTGTTTTTTGAGATGCTGTGTTCCAATACATTCAGTCCTTTAATGTATCTGCTTCTAGGTCTTCTGTTATTCTAATGGTGATACAATCATATATAAACTATTTTAATATTAATATTTTTAATATTTTATCCTTGAGCTGGGGATTTTGGAATGTGATTATAATAATTATACGAGTTTTCCTTAAGGAATCTATTTTAAGTGGTGATGGATAGATTTTTTTTTTCTATTTCCAGTTCCCCTCCCCTTTGGTTCTAATTCTTCAGGACAATTTTCTTTAACTATTTCTTGTATTATTATATCAAGATTCTTTTTTAATCATAACTTTCAGTTTGATTATTTTTATATTTTCTCATCTTGATCTATTCTCTCAATCTGTTGTTTTTCTTATTGGATATTTCATTTTCTCTTCTATTTTTTTCATTATTTACATTTTAATTATTTCTTGGTCTCTTATAATTTCACTGGCTTCACTTAGCCCAATTCCAATTTTCAAGATGTCATTTTCTTACGATTCTAGATTTCCTTTTCAATTTGTTGATTTTCATAACTTTCTTGTTTTTCTTGGATTATGCTTTATCTTTTCATTTTTTTTTTTAGATTTTCCTCTATCTCTGTCATTTGAATTTAAAGTATTTTTAAAAATATTTTATAAATTCTTTTTGGGCAGTTGACTATTTGACCTTGGGGGTTTCTTTACTTTAATATTCTCCTTTGAAAATGAACTATGGTCATCTCTGTTCTCATAATAGTTTTCTAAGGTTGGATTCATTCTCCTTTGCCTGTGCACTTTTTGTGGTAATAGCTTAAATTTGTAATCATCTCTAGCCCTCAGGTATAAGAAATGGTGACTCTTGCCAAGATCTTCAATTCTCCCCTCTAGCCTGGAACCAAAGTCAAACCTCCAACCTCCTGTAAGTGCCCAAAGCCAGAGGCTGTCTACACCACTGTTTCTGCTCTCACCTGGCATGTGCTGGTGATTCCTTCTCACCTTCACCACAGAGCAGATGTTCTCTCAATCTTCCAGGGCTCAAAGCCAAGCTCCACTCACTATCCCAGAAGTAAAGTTCCTGTGACTGTGGCCTATGCATACTCTCAAACGAACTAACCCTAGGACTTGTAGCTTATTGTCAAAACAGAACCTAGCACATAGGTATTTACTCTTCACCAAGGCTAAACCTTGTCCTGTGATTTTTATTCTGGACTTCTCAAATTGTCCCAGGAAGACCTCAGTTGTGATCCTATTCTTCTTTATCTCTAGCTACACTTTGCCCTACAATGCTATTCTAACTCTTTTGTGAGGGAAAATCTTGAGAGCTTGGAATTTCTCACCTACTCTACCATCTTCCCAGAATCTTCTGCTGGAGTTACTATTTTGAATATTTTTTTCTATCTCCTTCTGGTATTTCTTAGCAATTTGTATAAGTGGTTGAATGTTTTGTGGCTATATTTTACAGACTGTCTCTTGTTGACATTACTAATTGCTTCAAATATTTCTGGGGTTTTTGGTGTTGTTTTTTTTTTTTAATCTCTGGGACTCTCCAAATCAGCCACATCTGGCCATAAATAGATTTACCTCTTTCTTTCCTATGTGTATTCTATTGTTTTCCTTTGCCTTATAGTGTAGCTATCATTTTTAAAATATTATCAAAAGAATGGCAACAGAGAAGAATCACTTTATTTTTTTAACTTATTGTCCAAGGTTTCCATATTCTCCAATTCAGTTTCTTAATTTTAGATTGATACCACTGATTATAAACACATACACATATCTATTCACATATATGTATATATATGCATATATACACACATATATACATGTGGTAGAGTGCTAGGCCTGGAGTCAAGAAGATCTTAGTTCAAACATAGCCTTAGGCACTTACAAACTGTGTGATTGGGGCAAGTCATTTATTCTGTGTTTGTCTTAATCCACTGGAGAAGGAAATGACAAACCACCCCAACATCTTTGCTTCGAAAAACCCAAATAGAATCACAAAGAGTCTGACACTAATGAAACTATTAAACAATACATATATACAGACACTATATATATATACACGTGTGTGCATGCATGTGTGTGTATGTGTGTAAAATCCCAATGAACTACATTGCGCAAATCCCCAAGACTCATTTCTAGGCCAAATATAAATTGCAATCTAGATAAACAGCATTTTCATACTAAAAGTTTTTATTCTCACCTGAGAAGGAATCACCTACAACTCAAATATAGTTTGCATCTGATCATTAAGATCCCATTACTGTTTTAAAAGGCAGTTGACAAGGATATTCATTAGAGAATACACTATAACACAATTCTTTCACAACTGGTGTTTCATCAAGGTTAAAAAAAAAAACTACATTGAATAATCAACCAAGAAATCTAAGGAAAACTAAAATAACTACAATAACTCCCAGTATATCACAAAAAAAGCAGAAATAAACCTATACACATTAGGGAAAGGGTCCAGGAAGAAAAGTGAACTTTGGTTGTATTTTTCATTGAAGCCATTCTACTCAAGAACCAAGGTCAAGGGGAGATAAGCTAAGAATTTTCAAGCTGCTTGAAAACATATACCATTTGAAAAGCTTAGATATGTTTTGTTGTTTTTTTTAAATCATGAAAGGAAATTGCCTTGATCTTTTAGAACCAGAATGCATGAATCATTTCCTGAAAAAACATTAAAATAAAACTTCTAGAAATGATATTGCCAAACCCCAGAAAAAGTTCCTTATATGATTCAAATTTTGTCCTTTCATGAAAATCAATGAGCAACAAATCAAAAAAGAAAATTATACACACATCCACAAGGAACATTACAGTAAAATTTTAAAAGATAATATTAGTAAACAGGGAGTCAGTCAATAAGCACTTATTAATTACCTACTATGTACCAGACACTGAGTTAAATGCAAGGAATTTAAATAAAGGACTCTTTGCCCTGGAAGAACTCTAAATCTATTTTTTTTTAATTTATTTATTTAACTTTTTACATTCATTTTCACAAAATTTTGGGTTCCAAATTTTCTCCCCATTTATCCCCTCCCCCCACTCCAATACACTGAGCGTTCTAATTTTCCCTATCACCAATCTGCCCTCTCTTCTATCATCCCTCCCTTCTCTTTTCTCCATCTTCTCTTTTGTCCTGTAGGGCCAGATGACTTTCTATTCCCTATTGACTGTATTTCTTGTTTCCTAGTAGCAACAACAATAATACTCGGCAGTTTTTCCTAAAATTTTGAGTTCCAAATTCTCCCCATCCCTCCCTCCCCACCCATTCCCTTTGGGAAGGCAGGCAATTCAATATAAGCCATATCTGTGTAGTTTTACAAATGACTTCGATAATAGTCATGTTGTGTAAGACTAATTGTATTTCTCTCCATCCTATCCTGCCCCCCATTGTTTCTATTCCATCTTTTGATCCTGTTCCTCCCTCGAGTGTTGACTTGAAATTTCTCCCTCCTCCCATTGCCCTCCCTTCCATCATCCCCCCACACCCTGCTTATCTCCTTCTCCCCCACTTTCCTGGATTGCATGATAGGTTTTCATACCAAAATGAGTGTGCATTTTATTCCTTCCTTTAGTCGAATATGATGAGGGTAAACTTCATGTTTTTTTCTCAGCTCTCCTCTTTTTCCCTCCACTAAAAAGTCTCCTGCTTGCCTCTTGAATGAGATACAATTTATCCCATTCCATTTCACCCTCTTTCCTCCCACTACATTTCTCTCTCACCATTTACCTTAACTTCTCTTAAGATTTGGTCCCATCCTATTCAATTCACTCTGTGTTCTCTGTCTCTGTATGTGCATGTGTGTGTGTGTGTGTGTATGTCTGTGTGTGGTCCCACCAACTACCCAGATACTGAAAAGTTTTAAGAGTTACAAATATTGTCTTTTCATGTAGGAATGTAAACAGTTCACCTTTAGTAAGTCCCTTATGACTTCTCTTTGCTGTTTACTTTTTCATGCTTCTTCTCATTCTTGTGTTTGAAAGTCAAATTTTCTTTTCAGCTCTGGTCTTTTCATCAAGAATGCTTGAAAGTCCTCTGTTTCATTGAAAGACCACTTTTTCCCCTGAAGTATTATACTCAGTTTTGCTGGGTAGGTGATTCTTGGTTTGAGTCCTAGTTCCTTTGACTTCTGGAATATCCTATTCCACACCCTTCAATCCCTTAATGTAGAAGCTGCTAGATCTTGTGTTATCCTGATTTCATTTCCACAATACTGGAATGGTTTCTTTCAAGCTGCTTGCAATATTTTCTCCTTGACCTGGGAATTCGGGAATTTGGCCACAATGTTCCTAGGAGTTTCTCTTTTTGGATCTCTTTCAGGCAGTGATTGGTGGATTCCTTGAATACTTATTTTGTCCTCTGGTTCTAGAATATCAGAGCAGTTTTCCTTGATAATTTCATGAAAGACGATGTCTAGGCTCTTTTTTTGATCATGGCTTTCAGGTAGTCGCATAATTTTTAAATTGTTTCTCCTGGATCTATTTTCCAGGTCAGTTGTTTCTCCAATTAGATATTTCACATTCTCTTCCATTTTTTCATTCTTTTGTTTTTTTTCTTTTTTGGTGATTACTTGGTTTCTCAGAAAGTCATTATCCTTCATCTGTTCCATTCTAATCTTGAGAGAACTATTTTCTTCAGTGAGTTATTGAACCTCTTTTTCCTTTTGGCTAATTCTGCTTTTGAAAGCTTTCTTCTCATTGGCTTTTTGAACCTCTTTTGCCAATTGAGTGAGCCTATTTTTCAAGGTGTTATTTTCTTCAGCATTTTTTTGGGTCTCCTTTACCAAGGTATTGACCCATTTTTCATGCTTTTCTTGCATGTCTCTCATTTCTCTTCTCAGTTTTTCCTCCTCCTGTCTAACTTGATTTTCAAAATCCTTTTTGAGCTCTTCCATGGCCTGAGCCCACCGGACATCCAACTCAGATGTCTGGGATACAGAGGCCCCGACCTCCACGTCTTTCCCTTATGGTAAGAATTTTTCCTCATCATCAGAAATGAAAGACGGGAACATCTGTCCCCCAAGAAAGTAGCTTTCTGTGGTCTTATTTTTCTTCCCTTTTCTCAGCATTTTTCCCAGCCAGTTACTTAATTTCTGAGATTCCTCTCCACCCCCACCTAGATCCACCCAGCTAGTGCTTGGGATCTGAGATTCAAATGCTGCTTCCCAGCCTCGGGGCTTTTAGCAGCAGGAGTGGCTGGTATTCAATGTGAGCTTAAGTTCTGGTGCTCAGGTGGGGGCAGGGCCACCTCCCAGGCTCAGTTCCCTCAGGGGGTTTATTCAGAGACCTTCAGTAATGGGTCTGAGACCCTCTTTGCTTTGGGGAGTCCTGGGCCGCCACTGCCTCTGCTGCTGCCTCCCAAGGGGTACGAGTCATGGAGACACCCTGTTCCCCTCTCAGCCAGCCCAGAAGTCTCTCTCACTGACCTGGAGCACCTGTATGCGGAGGGATCTTCACGGCCGCCGGAGGTTCCCTCTCTGAAACCTGCTCGGATCTGCTCCTCTGGGGCCACAAGGCCAGGGCAGCACAGGGGTGGGCTCCGCTGTCCAGAGCATGACAGACCCCTATGGATGGCTTTCCAGGGCTCTCTGGAACAGAAATCTCTTCCACTGTGTTTCTGCGTGGGTTCCACTGTTCCAGAATTTGTGGGGAGTTCTTTTTACAGGAAATTTCTGGTCTGTGGATTTGGAGCTAGCATATGTGAGTCTTTCTACTCCACCATCTTGGCTCCTCCCCCAGGAACTCTAAATCTAATGAGGAAGACAACATGTAAACACATTTAAAAAAAAAAAACTATTACTAGGACAAATAGGAAAGAATTAACAGAAGGAAAGAACTAAAATAAAGGAAACTGGGAGCTTCCTGTAAAACATGTTTTTTGTTTTTTTTTTTAACTTGGTACTTGAAGGAAATCCAGGAGATGGTTATGCGAGGTACCAATGTTTTTGTGTGTATACATGTATGTATATATACATATACATACACACATTTATCTGTATACACACACACACACATAGGTGTAATAGTCATTTGAGTTGGAAAATTTTTCCTACTCATTAATAGGCCCATTTTGTCACATGGAACCTATTTGCTGAATGGGTGAAGCAGGAAGAGACAGAACTAGAGAAGAGCTGAGAGGAAGTTAGTCTTGAGAGCAGGCAGAGCTAGGAAGGATTTAGGCTCCTGGGTACCGAGAGTGATTTTGTGACTCTTTGTGATTTTGTTTAAGAGAGCCTGCCTGTGATGAGTGCAATGCATTTGGTTTGTGGAAAGCCTAGCAAGGGGAATGTTTAGGGATGGTGTTGTCCTCTGCGTTGTTATTGTGTATAGATATTATTGCTGTGATGGACTTGGGTCTGAATAAATGTTTTGGTTCTTCCTTCCATGTGGAGAGTCTGGGATATTTCACAATTCTGAATTGTGCTGTGATATTTATGGCTGCCATGGGCTCTGTGAATATTGCATTGGCAATAGGAATGCACTACAATAGGAATATTCATATATGTATATTTATAAGTGTGTATATATATGTGTGTGTGTGTATATGTGAAGATATATGTATATATATGAATGCATGTGTGTATTAATTTTGCCATAGACACTTCTGATATTTTCTTCTAGATGTATGTGTACATGAATGAATATATGTGTATAGGTGTGAATTTATTCTGAATCTCAGGGGTTGCACGACAAAATGTCCCTGCTCAAGCACCGCTGAATTGTTATTTTTTGAGCCCTCCTGGCTCAGGTGAAGATAAATAGTAACTGTTTTTCTTTTGACCAGCAACTCTGAGGGTCTTCCCTTCCCAGTTTGATTTATTTTTTTATGTTAAAGGGTCCATCTCTTGACTCACTTCTTAAAGAGGCCTATTAACTAAATGGACAGTGCCTCACTCATTGAGGGAGAACTTTAAAAGATCTTAGCTTAAAAAGATGAGTTCTCCTTCCTACTGCATCTTGGGACCTCTTCAGTCATCCTGATCAATATCTGGTCACTGGACCCAAATGGTGCTAGAGAAGAAAGTGAGACTGGTGACTTTATACAGTACTTCCTCAGTCAAATAAGTCAATCGCAAGTCATGTCATCATCTCCCTGATGTCATAGTCTTCATCGAAAACAAAGGACAAACCACAACCGCATAATATGTGTTTGTATGTGGATACAAACACATACATACATATATATGTGTGTATATGTAAATATATACATATACATATATATGTGTATGTGTATATATGTATATTTTTGAGATAGGATGTATACCAGGAATGCAATATTGGTTCAATATTAGAAAAACTATAAATACAATGGTACATATTAATTTTAAAATCATAGATTTTCTTCAATAGATGTATACATAACTAGCCCCTGAGGGAACTAAAATTAATTGAAACAATAATTTTAGTAGAGTAATAGAATATAAATGGTGGTTTTCTATCCACTACCCTCTCATAAGAAATATAAAATACTCAAATATTCCATTATGCTCACTGTACTGCTCCAGAACATAAAGTCTGTAGGATTCTAAATAACTACTTTGCATTCACCTTGGATCTCCATTCCCTAGCAACTTGCAATGTGCATTATGGACTATCAGTAAGTTCCAGATGTCTTGTCTCTTATTTCATGACTTTATTTCTTTAGCTACTTAGCAATGCAGTTTGCAGTTCTCTTTGGCTTGAATTATAATGTTAAAGTAAAATTATTCTTGTAATCTGATTTTTGAATCTAGAACTCAGGATAAATTTAGCAACAAACACTTATCATTTATTATGTTCCATGTATTATGATTGCTTGATAGAATATCAAAAACAAAAACAAAACAAATATGTTATTTAGGGACAGCTAGATGGAGTAGTGAATAGAGCACCTGCCCTGGAGTCAGGAGGACCTTAGTTCAAATCTGTCTTGAGACACCTGAAACTTACTAGCTGTGTGATCTTGGGCAAGTCACTTAACCCCAATTGCCTTGCCATTCCCCCCTGCTAAAAAATAGAACAAAATATGTCCCCATTCTCACTGAACTCACATTCTAGAGAGGGTGATCATACAGAATAATTTATATTCCAAAGGATTATATAAAGAATAAATACAAAATATTGGTGAAGTAGAAATGAAGGGTTCTAGCAGTAGAAGAATCAGGAAAAGTTGTGTGCAGAAGCAATATTAGAACAATTAAAGGTTTTTTTTGAGGTGTAGGTGAGAAAGATGTCCTTTAAAGGAACAGTAGAAAATCATAAAAATGAGACATGGAGTGTTTAATGGGAGCAACATGGAGAATGTCATTTTGGTTAGGATACAGAGAAAGAGAAATAACTTATAATTATCATAGAACTATCAATTGGAGGCAGTATGTAGGATATAAATATTATATATATTTTTATATTTGATTTTAAAGGCAGTAGGCAGTGAATAAAGTTTATTAAATAGGAGAGCAACATGGTTTGAGTTGCCCTTGAGGACAAACATTTTAACAACTGCATGTAGGATGGATTGAAGAGGAAAGAGATTGAGTCAGGAGCAACAAGAGGCCAATGGAACAGTCTAGGATGGAGACAGTGAAAATTTGACCTATGTAAATAATGGAAAGGAAATATAAATAGATGTTTGACAGGGATAGAAACAGTCAGATCTGGCTACTGACTGGTCACTTTGTGTAAGAGATTGTGGGGAACCAATGGTAATGCTCACAACAATACTGATGCTCACAAGAATGCTTGTGCCCACAAGGGAAATAAGGGAGATTGGTAGAGAGGTGAATTTGGGAAGAAATAAGTATTTTCTAGACATGATTTATCATTGAGGTAACTCACAAGACTGTAAATATCCAGTTTTTTGATCTCTAGTCTCTGACCTGAGCTCAGCCAACAGAAAAGAAGTGCAAAAGAAGGTACCCAGAAATTGGAAGGTACAGTATGTCTGACTTTGATCTTCCCTAGATAGGCACATATCTCCAATTTGCTTTTAGTACTTCTGTGATTCTACTGAAATTATTTCCCCCATTCTATATCCACTGGTCTACTCCAGTCTAAAAGTCAGAGAAATAAAACTGAGGGAAAGGATATCATTTCTCTTTGCCCTAGAGAAACCATACAAGGAAGGACTGCTCTGGGAAAGAGTCAATTCTTTTTTGCCTCAGTTCACTAGTCATCTGGGAGGCCCAGTCATCATGGATGAGACTAATTAGAGGAGTTTACCATTTCCTTTTTACAAAAGAGTTAGGTAGGGTACGTGTCTGGAACATAGTAGGAGCTTAATAAATGTTTATTGATAATTTGATTATGTATCTTTGACAATGAGACCTTTGATAGAAAAAAAATACTGCGAATATTTTTCCTCAGTATATTTTCTTCTATTTCTTTTTACATTCAATATGTTATTATATACATTATTAAAATTTTGTAATCATTTATCTGTGTCTGGTACATATTTTTTATTTAGTCCTGAGCTCTTTCTCTATTCATAGATCTGAAAGCTAATTTCTTCTTTGCTCTTCTAATTCATTCAGATCATGATATTTTATATTTAATATTTTCCATTATTACTAAAATCATTCTGGAGGGCTTAAGGCTTGGTTTGCAAATTTTACATTTATATCTTTTCTTGGACATTCGTCTGTGATCTTATTTGAGAGGTTTCCAGTATTTCCATCATTACACATAATAAGCCCCTTTTCTTTGGATAATCTTGTTCATATTAAGGAAATGTACTTTTATTCATGTTGCCATTTCCTAATAACATAATGAAACTAAAAAAATTTTCTACTATTTTAAAGGATATAATATAAGAAAATTGCTTGGAAAATTTGTAAGCACAAGGCAAGGTATAAATCTATAATATTTATATAAAGCTGTCAGAGGAAATCTAGGTTTAACTTGCCCAGAAATACAATTTAAAAATATTAATGCTTCCTAATCCAAGGACAAATATTGCACATATCCTGGAAGAGACAAAGTATATTCCAACATATTGATATAATAATTAGCAATTAATTAGCAGCAATTATATATGTCTACATATAAGGATATTGTTAGCCATATTAATTAATTTCATAATTCTTTTTGGCAAAACCTAATTTGATAAGCATCTTTGTAACACAGATGCAATATATGAAATAAAAATAAAGTGCTTTAAAATGCTTTGAAATGGCTTGAAAGAGATTAGGCACAATCAACTATTCAAATATAGAAAGGGAGAGGCAAGTTACGATTGGAAATCTGGCCTTTTCAAAATTTGATTGATTATAGTAACAGAGCAAATTCTAGTACAGATTATTCAAAAATGATTTCTCAAAAGCATGCAGGGGAGGGGGATGAAAAATACCATATTTCTTGAAATTTATGTGTAATAGGTGAAGGTAGCTTAAGTATGAAGTGGGAAGTTGTTAGGAGAAAGATGCTTATAAACTACTCCATTCCTGGGCAAAAGAAGTTAAACAAATAAATCAGCAAACAAACACAACAAGCAAGCAAAAATACACTAGTAGCAATGGCAAAATAATAAAGTGATCAGTGGAGTAGAATAGCCTAGGAGAGGACCATACGTATCTGATTCAGAGGTTGCAGTGAGAGATGGAATTGCCTATGTTAGGAAAAAGAAAAAGAAAAAAAAAACTACAGGTATAGAGACTACTTCCTCTGTTAATTTATGCAATTACAATTACTTGAATATGTATGTATATCCATTATTAATGCACCAACATATCAAAGGTAAAGACTCTAATGTATCTGTTTTCCATCTCCCCTAACCTCTAGCCCAATGCTTGGCACATAGATGGTCTTTAATAACGGATCATTATAGGAATGAATGTTTGAATAATATTGCTTTGTAAATTCTGCCTGGTTGAACACATGCATTTGCTTAATAAGGACTGACCTAACAGGCATTACTTCTGGAATTAAAATTCACTCTTTGGAAATTTATATCATTACTTGTTACATAATTTTGTAAATTAAATTTTTTCTCTCCAGTTCTCAGAAAAGTAAAAGCATGTATTACTATAGAACTATATTTTCCTCTGAAGAGTTCATTACACTTTCGTACCTAAAATTTAACTGCATGCAAAGTCCTTACAAAATAAAATATAGTCTATTGGTTCAAATATATACTTTTACCTAATATAGGACACGTTGCTAAACTGAAATATATTTGAAGTGAAGAAAAAAAAGACATACACTGAAAAAAATTACATAAAATATATTTCAGTGCTATAGGTTTTGTTTACCTTACTTTCAAATTAGATGTTATTTTACTCTCATTTTATCATTTAAAAAAAATCTTTTCCCTTGTTCTTCTCTTACTCAAAGCATGACTGTAGGTAGTACTAAGGATTTATATAAACTGGAATACTTGGGAAAAAGGGAGGGATTATATATTGTCTATATGTTGACCACCACTTTAATGCTTCAATATTTCTATGGACCTGCAATATCTTTCTTGCAGGTAGTCTCAACAGATTATAATTTATGATCCATATATGCCACCTCATCCTTTCTGACTTTTCTTCTTTTCCTTTATAGAGGATTTATCCAACATTTGGAACACTTTTTCCTATAACTTTGATATGACATAGGTACTTGTGTTGCCTGTATACCACCATAACTCTGTAACTGTTTTACCTCCGTTTTCTGTGTTTTATTTCTTTTTTTTTTAATAAAAATTTATTTATTCAACTTTTTACATTCATTTTCACAAAATTTTGGGTTCCAAATTTTGTCCCCATTGATCCCCTCCCCCCACCCCAATACATCGAGCATTCTAATTTTCCCTATCACCAATCTGCCCTCTCTTCTATCATTTCTCCCTTTTCTTGTCCCCATCTTCTCTGTTGTCCTGTAGGGCCATATGACTTTCTATTCCGCATTAACTGTATTTCTTATTTCCTAGTAGCAACAACAATACTAAACAGTTGCTCCTAAAACTTTGAGTTCCAAATTCTCCCCATCCCCTCCCTCCCCACCCATTCCCTTTAGGAAGGCAGGCAATTCAATATAGGCCCTATCTGTGTAGTTTTGCAAATGACTTCGAAAATAGTCATGTTGTGTAAGACTAATTGTATTTCCCTCCATCCTATCCTGCCCCCCATTGTTTCTATTCTGTCTTTTGATCCCGTCCCTCCCCTAGTGTTGACTTCAAATTGCTCCCTCCACCCATTACCCACCCAACCGTCACCCTGTCCCCTTGCTTATCTCCTTCTTCCCCACTTTCCTGTATTGTAAGATAGGTTTTCATACCAAAATGAGTGTGCATTTTATTCCTTCCTTTAGTCGATGTGATGAGGGTAAACTTTTTGTTTCTTTCTCAGCTCTCCTCCTTTTACCTCCACTAAAGAGTCTCCTGCTTGCCTCTTTTATGAGATATAATTTACCCCATTCCATTTCACCCTCTTTCCTCCCCCTACATTTCTCTCTCACCATTTACCTAAATTTCTTTTGAGATATAGTCCCATCCTATTCAATTCACTCTGTGCTCTCTGTCTCTGTATGTGCATGCATGTGTGTATGTGTGTGTGCACACGTGTACATGTGTGTGTGTGTTTGTGTATGTGTGTGTGTGTGGTTCAACCAACTGCCCAGATGCTGAAACGTTTTAAGAGTTACAAATAATGTCTTTCCATGTAGGAATGTAAACAGTTCACCTTTGGTAAGTCCCTTATGACTTCTCTTTGTTGTTTACTTTTTCATGCTTCTTCTCATTCTTGTGTCTGAAGGTCAAATTTTCTTTTCAGCTCTGGTCTTTTCATCAAGAATGCTTGAAAGTCCTCTGTTTCACTGAAAGACCACTTTTTCCCCTGAAGTATTATACTCAGTTTTGCTTGGTAGTTGATTCTTGGTTTGAGTCCTAGTTCCATTGACTTCTCGAATATCCTATTCCATGGCCTTTGATCCCTTAATGTAGAAGCTGCTAGACATTGAGTAATCCTGATTTTATTTCCACAATACCGGAATTGTTTCTTTCTAGCTGCTTGCAATATTTTCTCCTTGACCTGGGAACTCTGGAATTTGGCCACAATGTTCCTAGGAGTTTCTCTTTTTGGATCTCTTTCAGGTGGTGATCAGTGAATTCCTTCAATACTTATTTTGCCCTCTGGTTGTAGAATATCAGGGCAGTTTTCCTCGATAATTTCATGGAAGATGATGTCTAGGATATTTTTTTGATCATGACTTTCAGGTAGTCTCATAATTTTTAAATTTTCTCTCCTGGATCTATTTTCCAGGTCAGTTGTTTTTCCAATGAGATGTTTCACATTCTTTTTCATTTTTTTATTCTTTTGGTTTTGTTTGGTGATTTCTTGGTTTCTCAGACAGTCATTAGACTCCATCTGTTCCATTCTAATCTTGAGAGAACTATTATCTTCAGTGAGCTTTTGAAGCTCTTTTTCCATTTGGCTAATTCTGCTTTTGAAAGCATTCTTCTCCTCACTGGCTTTTTGAACCTCTTTTGCCAATTGAGTAAGCCTATTTTTCAAGGTGCTATTTTCTTCAGCATTTTTTTGGGTCTCCTTTACCAAGGTATTGACCCGTTTTTCATGCTTTTCTTGCTTCTCCCTCATTTCTCTTCCCAGTTTTTCCTCCACCTGTCTGACTTGATTTTCAAAATCCTTTTTGACCTCTTCCATGGCCTGAGCCCACCAGACATCCACCTGGAATGTCTGGGATACAGAGGCTCCAACCTCCACATCTTTCCCTGATGGTAAGAATTGTTCCTCGTCATCAGAATTGAAAGGCGGGAACATCTATACCCCATCAAAGTAGCTCTCTATAGTCTTATTTTTCTTCCCTTTTCTGGGCATTTTCCCCGCCAGTTACTTGAGTTCTGGGATTCCTGTCCACCCCTACCTAGATCCGCCTAGCTAGTGCTTGGGGTTTGAGATTCAAATGAGCTTTCTGTGGCTGGTGCGGCTGCTATTCAATGAGAGCTTAAGTTCTGGTGCTTGGGTGGGGGCAGGGCCACCTCCCAGGCTCAGTTCCCTCAGGGGCTTTATGCAGAGATCTTCTGTAATGGCCCTGAACTTCTGCCTGCTGCTGCCTGCTGTTCTGGACCACTGCCACTGCCTCTGCTCCTCCCTCCGCTTCTGCCTCCCAAGGGGACCCGAGCCATGGAGACACCCCCCTCGGCCAGCTCAGACGTCTCTCTCACTGACCTGTAGCATCTTTGGGTGGAGGGACCTTCCTGGCCACCAGAGATTCCGTCCCTGAAGCCTGCTCAGATCTGCTCCTCCGGGGCCGTGCCGCCAGGGCAGCACAGGGGTGGACTCCACTGTCCGGGGCACGACGGACCCCTGTGGATCACTCTCCAGGGCTTTCTGGAATGGAAATCTTTTCCACTGTGTTTCTGCACACCTTGCAGTGATCCAGAATTTGTGGGGAGTTCTTCTTGCAGGAAATATATGGGCTGTGGGTTCGGAGTTAGGACACCTGAGTCTTTCTACTCCACCATCTTTGCTCCACCCCACACTGTGTTTTATTTCTTTAACGATGAAGCTTAAAAAAAGTTATAGCTAACTGGAAGAATACTTCACAATTTTTTTTTTCATAGAGAGGGAAATAAAATAATTATTGTTGTTGTTTAGTCATGTTCTATTTCTCGTAACCCTGTAGACCATACTGTCCATGAGATTCTCTTGGAAAAGATATTGTAGTGATTTGCGATTTCTTTCTCCAATGGAATAAGACAAACAGAGGTTATATGACTTTCTCAGGGATATGCAGCTAGTAAGCATCTGAGACTGAATTTAAACTGAGGTAATCTTAACTACAGGCCCCATGCTCTGTCCACTAAGACAATTAGTTGCCAATTAAAAGATGGTGAATTTTTGAGTTTTTTTTTTTTTTTGTTTTACTCATATAACTCCATGGAAGCAAATAAGAATATTTCATAAAATTGATGGTTATCTTCTATTCTTTTTGATGAACATTTGCAAAAAGAATATCTGAAAGAAAATTGCAACTCATTTGTTGTAGAATATAGAAATTAAAAGAAATTAGATAGTTAACTTGATAAGACAATGGGAATTAAAACTAAATATACTTCATTGCTCAGCAACTTCATTTCCAAGGTGTGCATGGGGGAGGATGAAAGAAAATATATTAGAAAATATTAGCTAGGGGGCAGAACCAAGATGGTGGGGTTGAAAGATGCACATACATTAGCTCTTCTCCCACATCCCATAAAAGTCCTAGAAAGACTCAACAAATTTGAGAGCAGCAGAAGCCACACAACAACAGAGTGGAGGAGATTACTAGACCAGGGTGGCCTGAAATGCCAGTGGGAAAGATCTGTAGCACTGAACGTGGAGCAGATCCCAGCCCAGCCTTGGCCATGCTACACAGTGCTGGAAGGAGGACCCGAGTAGTCCTTGGGGTGGAATCCCCAGCAGTAGTAGTAGTGGTTTGCAGATCTTTCTACCCACAGGTGCCAAAGGTCAGTGGGAGGGTTTTTTCAACTGGCCAAGAAGGGAGCAGAATCTCCCCATAGCTCTGGCCTCAGGTGGAGGTGGCAGAGGCTGCATCAGGCACCAGCAGCTCACATAGCAACCCATATCTGTTGTTGGATCCTAAATCCCCTGGGGTAACTGAGCAGCTGATCCGTACCTGAGCCCTGTGTGGTGAGACCCTGCCCCCACCTAATGCTCCTGGGAGAATTGAGCACCTGATCTTTATCCCACATTGAATGGCAGCCCTGGCTCTGCCTAAAGCTCCTGGGGGAATTGAGCAGCATGTCTGAATCTCAGCCCCCAGTGCTGCCTTGGTGGAACTGGAGGCCAGGTGGTTGTAGAGAGGAAGCTCTACTACTCACCGATTCTGGGCACAAAAGTTTCCTGTTGCTCCTATACCAGTGTATACACTTGATTGTACCACCTTGGAGGAACTGAGATCTTATAAATCCTCAGACTATACTCTACTCTTCACAAAGCACCCAAAAATCAAGTAACTGGTTGGGAAAATCCCCAAAATAGGGGGAAAAAAGACAATAGAAGGTTACTTTCTTGGTGAACTTCTCCCATCCTTTTGGATGAGGAAGAACAATGCTTACCATCAGGCTTGTAGCTCAGGAGGCTGGGGATATTGATAGGAACAGTCTTTCTTGTAGTGGCTGATGGGGACCAGTGCAAGACAAGAGGTGTCTCAGCAAGTGGTAGAGGTAGAAAAAAACTGAGAGGAAGTTTTTGAGACCAGTCAGATCTGGGAGAGACAGAGAAAGCAGGCAGCAGGGGCAGAAAATATTGTAACTGTGTCTTTTTGTTTTGTTTTGCTTTGTTTAAGGGAAGCTGTTTGTGATTTGCTTAAGGGAGCTCTTTTGTGGGAAGTCTAACAGAGGAAGACACTGTTGTGTATAGATCGCTTTGTGGCTGTGATGTATTTGGCATTTTGCTTTTGGGATGTGGATTTCTGGTGTTTGAATAAATGTTTTGGTTCTGTCTTCCCAAAAAAAAAAGAAAAAAGAAAATATTAGCTAGAAGTAAGACTTTGTAAAAATATGTTAATTGTAGATGATAATATATTTCAAGTCTACATAATAATAACGATGGTGATGACGATGATGACAGCAACAGAACTAATAACAGTAGTATGTGGTAATAGTAGGAGGAGTAAGAGTAAGAAGATCTATAGTTTTCATAATGCTTATCATATGTCAGGTATTGAGCTAAGAGATTAAAAATGGTATCTCATTTGATCAGCACAACAACTATAGTAGGAAGGTATAATTATTAACCATATTTTACTGTTGTTGAAAATGGGGCAAACAGAGGATAAGTGACTTGACCAGGGTCATATATCTAGCAAGTGACTGAGACAATATTTGAAGACAGATCTTTCTGACTTCAAGCCCAGCACACTATTTACAAAACACAAACAATCAAAACCTGTCTTAAAGAAGCAAACTAGAAAGTGCTGGACATGAATAAAATTAGTTCACAAAAAATGAAATTGACTATGATTAATAGACAGAAAAGATCGTATTTGCTAATGTGAATATGATTTCCAAATCAAGTGAATGTCTAATCAAATTTGTTAGAAGAGCAAAAATAATATAAAAATAGAAGAAAAATAATGGAAAGATTTAGAACATAGTTGATATAATATCTGTCTGAATGCCTAATCATGTACTACTTAAGCAAGAGAGTAATTAAATTAAAATAGCAACACAAACTGACACTGATTTAAATCAATTCAATTTAGCAAATATTTTTAAGTACCTGCTCTGTGCTGAGTACTCCTCAGGATACAACTAAGAAAAAGAAAGATATCCTCTACCCTCACAAAACTGAGAATAAAATGAAGAAAGAAAATACCTATAAGGGGAGCAAAGGCAGGGAGCTGTAATGAGGACTCTCAGATTAACCCAGTATGGGGTATGATGTACTGGGGAGTTGAAACCAAACAGAACTACTGATGAAAAAAATAGAGTTACCTGGAAAATTATAAGTCCTGTTTGAGAGAAGCTTATTGTTCCATCCTCCTATTTTCCAGCCTACTAAACAGAGGGAATAAATTACTAACTGAGTTGAGAAGGTGTGAGTATCAAAAACTGAGTCAATAGGTAAGGAAATGAGATTTCAGATGATAAGTTTACACTGGATATGCAATCAGTTTAGGAATGAAGCCAAAGAACTTAAAATCTTTCTCAGTTAATAAATGTTTTTTTTTTCTTTCATATCAATCATCAAGTATTTATTAATTGATTATCACATGCTTGACATTGTGCCAAACAGAGTGATATGGTAGATAAAGGCAAGCCTGATTATTTTTATCATATCTTTTAAAATATCATTTTACAGTATCATATAGGTAGTGTCAGATTTTGAGTAATATCAACACACAAAAGTCCAATACATACTTAGGTGAAATATGATTTATACAAAATTTTTATAAGAAAAAACTGAGCCATATTTTGTCAAGAAAACTGTAGCATGAAACTAAAAGGAGAAAAGTAAAGAGATGAAAAATGGAAATATATATATATATAATCAAGTCATTTGGACAAGGGAGAGAAGGCAAGGTGGTAGATTAACGATAACCAACCATCTTATCTCTCCCAACTTTCTCCTTCAAAATATTTGAAATAAAGCCTCAAATGAAATTTTGACATGGCAGAGTCAACAAAAAGTCGAGGTGAGATATCTTTCAGGACAAATATAACTTGAGTTTTACAGGAGAAGTCTATGATATCAAGGTAAAAGTATGTCACCAGTTCACTGATGGCAAGCAAAATAGGATCTTTTGCTATATTTTTTTTTATCTGAGGGTTTATTTTTTTATATTAATTTTATTTATTTTTAGTGTTCTACAATTACTACCCAAAAACTTAGATGTTTTCCCCCTACCTACACCACACATCCCACCTCCCTCCCCGAGACAGTGTACAAGTTTATGTAGGATATACACATACATTCCTATTGAATACATTTTCAGAATAGTCATGCTGTTTACTAGAACTAAAGTGAATGGGAGAAATCATATGACAAACCAAAACATAATATACACACAGAAAAAAATGATCTGCTGCATTCTGTGATTGAAATCCATAGTTCTTTCTCTGGATGTGGAAGGAATTTTGCCTTGGAAGACGATTGGGATTTTTTTTAAGTCTTTGCATTGCTTTGAAGTTCCAAGCCTACCAGAAAAATCTCTCGCACACTGTGGTCGTTGTTGTGGACAAAATTCTCCTGGTTCTGTTTCTTTTGCTCAGTGTCAGATCATATAAGTGTTTCCAGGCCTCTCTGAAGTCTTCTTGTTCATCATTTCTTATAGTACAATAGCATTCCATTACATTGATACACCATAATTTCTTCAGCCATTCCCCAATTGATGGGCATCTCTTTGATTTCCAGTTTTTGGCCACCACAAAGAGTGCTGCTATAAATATTTTTGCACATGTGGGACCCTTTCCCATTTTTATGATCTCTTGGGGGTCCAATCCTGGAAGCAATATTGCTTAGTCAAAGGGCATGCTTATTTATGTAGCCATTTGGGCATAGTTCCAAATTGCTCTCCAAAATGGTAGGATGAGCTCACAGGCCCGCCAGCAATGAATTAGTGTTCCAACTCTCCCACATCCTCGCCAACATTTATCATCTTCCTGTTCTGTCATATTTGCCAATCTGATAGGTGTGATGTGGTACCTCAGAGTTGTTTTGATTTGCATCTCTCTAATCAAAAATGATTTAGAACATTTTTTCATATGATTATAGATATCTTTAATTTCTTCCTCTGAAAATTGCCTGTTCATATCCTTTGACCATTTATCAGTTGGGGAATGCCTTGTATTGTTGTACATTTCACTCAATTCTCTATGTATTCTAGAAATGAGGCCTTTATCTCCAAGATTAGCTGTAAATTCTTTCCCAATATACTACTTCCCTCTGAATTTTGGTTGCCCTGGGTTTGGCTGTGCAAAAACTTTTCAGTTTAATTAATCAAAATTATCCATCTTGCACTTCATAATGCTTTCTATCTCTTCTTTAGTCAAAAATTCTTCCCTTCTCCATAAATCTGATAAATACGCTATTCCTTACTCCTCCAATTTGTCCACAGTGTCAATCTTTATAGCTAGATTATGTACCCATTTGGACCTTATTCTTGTGTATGGTGTCAGGCATGGGTCTATGCCTAGTTTCTGCCACACTGTTATCCAGTTTTCCCAGCAAATTTTGTCAACCAGTGAGGGCTTATCCCAGAAACTGGAGTCCTTGGGTTTGTCAAACAAGAGATTGCTATATTCATTGCCCACTGTGTCTTGAATACAGAGCATATTCCATTTGTCAACTCTTCTGTTTCTTAGCCAGTACCAAGTGGTTTTGATAACTGCTGATTTATAATACAATTTGTGATCTGGTAGCTCTAGGCCACCTTCCCTAGCATTTCTTTTCATTAGTCCCTTTGATATTCTGGACATTTTGTTCTTCAAGATGCATTCTGATATTATTTTATCCAAGTCTAGGAAATACTTATCTGATATTTTAATTGGCATGACACTAAATAAGTAAATTAATTTAGGTAGAATTGTCATTTTTATTATATTGGCTCGGCCTACCCATGAGCAACTGATGTTTTTCCATTTACTTAGATCTGACATTATTAGTGCAAAAATTGTCTTGTAATTGTGTTCATACGGTCCCTGGATTTGTTTTGGCAGGTAAACTCCCAAATATTTTATACTGCCTACCCTAGCTTTAAAAGGGATTCTTCTTCCCATCTCCTGTTGTTACTAATATATAGGAATGCAGAAGATTTGTGCGGGTTTATACCATAACCTACAACTTTGCCAAAGGTTTATTTCAAGTAGTTTTTTACTTGAATCTCTGAGATTGTCTGAGTATATCATCATATCATCTGCAGTGATAATTTAGTTTCTTCTTTGTCTGTTCTTATTCCTTCAATTTCTTTATCTTGTCTAATTGTGACAGCTAACAATTCTATACCATATTGAATAATAGTGGTGATAATGGACATCCTTGTTTCACCCAGATCTTACTGGAAATGCATCTAGCTTATCTCCATTGCATATAATGCTTGTTGAAGGTTTTATGTAGATAGTGCTTATTATTTTATAGAAAGTTCCCTTTATTCCTATGTTCTCCAGTGTTTTTAATAAGAATGGGTGTTGTATTTTGTCAAAAGCTTTTTCTTAATCGATTGAAATGATCATGTGGTTTTTGTTAGTTTTGTTGTTGATATGATCAATAATGCGAATAGTTTTCCTAATATTGAACCAGCCCTGCATTCCTGGTATGAATTCTACCTGATCATAATGTATTACTCTCATGACAAGATGATGTATTCTTTTTGCTAAAATCTTATTTCAAATTTTTGCCTCTATATTCATTAGAGAATGAATGTTTTGTCTCTTCCTGATTTAGGTATCAAAACCATATTTGTATCACAGAAAGAATTTGCGAGGACTCCTTCTTCCCCAATTTTCCAAAACAGTCTATATAGTGTTGGAATTAACTGTTCTTTAAATGTTTGATAGAATTCACTTGTAAATTCATTTGACCCTGCAGATTTTTTCCTAGGGAGTTCATTGATGGCTTGTTCAATTTCATTTTCTGAATTGGGGTTGTTTAAGCATTCAACTTCCTCTTCTGTTAATCTGGGCAATTTTTATTTTTTAAAATACTCGTCCATCTCATTTAGATTGTCGAATACATACGGGCATAAATTTGGTTAAAGTAATTTCTAATTGTCGTTTTAATTTCCTCCTTATGGGAGGTGAGTTCACCCCTTTCATTTTTGATATTAGTAATTTGATTTTCTTTTTTCTTTTTTTAAATCAAATTGACCGAAGGTTTATCAATTTTATCAGTTTTTTCATAAAACCAACTATTGGTTTTATTTATTCATTCAATAGTTTTCTTAATTTCAATTTTGTTAATCTCTCCTTTAGTTTTCAGTATTTCTAATTTAGTATTTACTTGGGGATTTTCAATTTGTTCTTTGTCTAGCTTTTTCAGCTGAATGCCCAAGTCATTGATGTCCTCTTTCTCTATTTTATTTATGTAGACATTCAAAGATATAAAACTTCCCCTAAGAACTGCTTTTGCAGTATCCCATAAGATTTGGTAGATTGTCTCATTATTGTCATTCTCTTGAATGAAGTTCTTGATTGTTTCTATGATTTCTTCTTTAACCCATTCCTTCTTTAGGATTAGACTATCTAGTTTCCAATTGATTTTTGGTTTATCTTTCCATGGCCTTTTCTTACATATAATTTTTATTGCATTGTGATCAGAGAAGGATGCATTGACTATCTCTGCCTGTCTGCACTGCATTGTGAGGTTTTTATATCCAAGTACACGGTCAATTTTTGTATATGTTCCATGAACTGCTGAGGGAAAGGTATATTCCTTTCTGTTCTCATTCACTTGTCTCCAGAGATCTATCATATCTACCTTACCCAGAGTTTTATTTACCTCTTTAACCTCTTTCTTGTTTATTTTGAGGTTATATTTCTCAAGTTCAGAGAGGGGGAGGTTGAGGTCCCCCACTAGTAGAGTTTTGCTGTCCATTTCTTCCTTCAAGTCTCCCAAAATCTACTCTAAGAATTTGGATGCTATGCCGCTTGGAGCATACATGTTTAGTAATGTTATTGCTTCATTGTTTATGGTGCCTTTTAGCAGGATATAGTTTCCTTATTTATTTCCTTTGGTTAGATCTATTTCCGCTTTTGCTTTGTCTGAACTTAGGATTCCTACCCCTCCTTTTCTTACATCAGCTGAAGCACAATATGTTCTGCTCCAACCTTTGACCTTTACCCTGTGTCTATCCCTCCTTTTCAGATGTGTTTCCTGTAAACAACATATTGTTGGATTATGACTTTTAATCCATTCTGCTATCCATCTCTGTTTTATGGGAGAGTTCATTCCATTCACATTCACAGTTATGATTACAATCTGTGTATTTCCCTCCATCCTCTTTCCCTGTCTTTGTGCTTTTAGCTCTCCCTTCAGCCTTCCTCTCCTCAATAGTTTTCACTTTTAACTACTACCTCCTGCAGCCTTCCCTTCCTTCTTTTAACCCTGCTCCCTTTTACTTCCCTTCATTTTTACTTCTTCTTCCCCTCCCTTTTAACTTCCCATGCCCTTTCTTCCCCCTTCCCCTCATACTGGAATTATATACTTTAGAATTATATAGTTAGTTATATAATTAGAATTATATATTTAATTAAGTTTATTGCTCCCTCCTTGAACTAAATCAGATAAGAGTACTTCTCAAACAATGCTCCTCGCCCTCCCCTCTTTCTCTCTACTATAATTTTGTACTTCTTCCTGTGATATATTTTTACCATATTCTGCTTCCTCCTTTTCACACCTCCTTAGCATGCTTAAATCATATTTTTATCATCACATCATTTACTTTGTACCCATTATCTCTCTGTATATCCCTTTTATATTTCATAACAGATGTACAAATCTCAAGATTAACAGGTATCATCTTCCCTTAAAGGGAGGTAAAAAGTTTGCCAAAATTGAGTAACAATTTTTGGGGATTTCCCCCCTGTTTATGATTTTTATGCCTCTCTTGAGACTTGCATTTGAGGATCGAATTTTCTATTAAGTTCTGTCTTTTTTTTCAGGAAGGTCTAGAAATCTCTTACTTTGTTGAATTACCATCTCCTTGCCTAAAATGTTATGCTGCACTTTGCTGGGTAGTTGATCTTTTGTGGTAGTCCCAGCTCCTTTGCCTTATGGAATATTGGATTTCAATTCCTTTGATCTTTTAATGTAGAAGCTGCAAGGTCCTGTGTGATCCTTACTGTAGCTCCTTGATATTTGAATGGTTTCTTTCTGACTGCCTGTAATATTTTCTCCTTCACTTGATAGTTCTGGAATTTTTCAGTGATATTTCTTGGGGTTTTGAGTTTGA
Organism: Bettongia penicillata ogilbyi; assembly: GCA_023548195.1. Taxonomy (NCBI): domain Eukaryota; kingdom Metazoa; phylum Chordata; class Mammalia; order Diprotodontia; family Potoroidae; genus Bettongia; species Bettongia penicillata. The sequence continues at coordinate 12,102,153 of JAJHZJ010000382.1, read as the reverse complement.
GATCCCTTTCAGGAGATCAATGGTGGATTCTTTTAATGACTATTTTGCCCTCTGGGTTTAGCACTTCTGGGCAGTTTTCCTTGTTGATTTCCTCGAAGATATTGTCCAGACTCTTTTTTTTTTCATCATGGCTTTCTGGCAGGCCAATAATTCTTAAATTTTCTCTCCTGGGTCTATTTTCCAGGTCAGTTGTTTTTCCAATTAGACATTTTACATTTTCCTCTATCTTTTCATTCTTTAGATTTTGTTTAACTGATTCTTGCTGTCTCCTACATTCATTAGTTCCTACTTTCCCAATTCTAATTTTTCTCAAATTGTTTTCTTCAGGTAACTTTTACATCTCCTTTTTCATCTGGCCAATAATTCTTTTTAAGGAATTATTTTCTCTAGTTAGTTTTTGAATTTCCTTTTTCATTTGTTCAAATTTCCTTTGTAAAGAGATATTCTCTTCATGGAATTCTTTTTTCATACCTTTAAAATTATTGGCCAGTTTCTCTTCTATTTCCTTCTTCAGCTGTTCCAGGATAGCTTTTTTTTGCATGTGAGCACTTCATAGTCCCTTCTGACATTTCCAATGGAAGTCCAATATCACTACTGACCTCTTTGCTATTTGTGTTTTGGTCTTTTTCCCCATAGAACGAGTCTATGATTTTTTCACTCTTGTTTTTCTTTTTGTTGCTCATGATGGTGAATGTGTTTTGTGGCTTCTGTTTCTTTCAGTTAGAAGTTGCATGACTTGGTGTTGAGATGACTGGTGTGAAAAACTAAGGGCAGGTGTCTTTTTATTTCCTTGTTTTTGCTTCCGCATCAGTCCTGGGGCTTCAAGGGAGATCTCCTCAGCAGAGGTGAGGCAAAAGCAAACTCAGGGGTTGGTGATCCCAGCTGCCCTATTGTCTTTCTGCTTCCCCTGAAGTGCTGAGGCATGCCTGGATCCTGTTGTGAGTTTCTATCCCTCCTGGGGCTCCTCTCCTTCCAGTTCACCTACGCCACAGTAGGAGGAATCCCCCTTAGCTCTTTTCCTAGCCTCAGGTGTTATGAAACTGTTTGCCCCCTTGGCTGTTGCTGCTGATCCAGCATTTTTTGGGGAAATATTTGATGGTTCTTTCTTGGTCAACATGGGAGGAGGAGAGAGCACTTACTTATCACTCCACCACCCTGGCTCCTGGAAGTTCAAGTAGGTAACTTACAGATGTTTAATCTGTGGCCTGAAAGTCTCAGGAGCTGCTGTAGCTGATATCTCAGGCTCAGCGCCTGTCACTAGCTGGGCTCTGCTGGACTCTCATCCTGGGATGCTGCTCCACCATTCTACCTGCTACTGCCTCAGATCTCCCCGGGGTCCTCCTGCTCCACTGCATTGGACGTGCTGCACTGTGCACTGTGGGCTCACCCCCACAGAACATTTCCTTCCTGTTGACCTTCCAGTCTGTCCTGACCTGTGAATCTGCCATAGTGTGTCTCCTATTGGATTCTGGACCTCCAAAGTTTGGTCAGATTCTGTCCTTAGAGGTAGCTGAAGGAATTTGTTTAAGAACTTTGCTCTCACTCTGCCATCTTCTATCTCTTATTTGTTTTAGTATAATCAAGTGCTTCTGAGTGAATCTTACCTTTATCAAAAAGGAGTCTTTTCTAGGGGTAAAGTACAAAAACAAAAGTTTCTTTCACTATAAATAGTATATTTATTTGTATTATTAATGCAATTAAAGATCTTCTGTGCCCATTAAGAGGAGTTTGATTAGGGAAGATTTGTAGAATGACCACACCTTTTGTTAATGAGGCACTGGTTCTCAGGTTGGGATGCCCTGTGACTCTCAAAAAGTATAAATACTCTAAGGGTCACATTTTACTTTGGGGCTTACTGACTGGAAGTATTTGACCAGATGAGAACTCCAGGAAGCTACTAAGGAGCACCCCAGTTTATAAAACCCAAATGTTGATGCTTCCCTCTCTAGTAACTATGGTTAGACAGTTAGCCTTGCCTGTTGATGGTCAGGCAGAGGAAGCCATGTCTGTTGATCTTTGAGTTCTCTGTATTTCCTTTGAAGTTCAGGGTGCTGACTCCCCTGAATTAGGTGAATGACATATGTGCTTGGTTAAATGAATTAAACATGTGCTTGATTAAAGTGATTGTTATTCCCTCAAAAATTGTCTTTCCTTTTATGAATGCAGACCTAAGGACCTGTGGTAGTGACCCCACTCTTTGTATGAAGGGGTGTTTACTTATACATTGACACATTCAGTGTTGACAACAGCAGTAGCAGTGGAAGCTTCAGGAGCTCTCAGCACAGAGATGGTGAAGGGGTAAGAAACTCATCAGAAAGAGATTTAAAAGTGATCTTTTGCTGGCACTGAGTACAGCTGACTGATCGGCAACTCTTTTGCTCATTGACAATTCTGGATCACAGTTCAGGGGTGGAGAGGAGTGTAATGTTAATTAGAGTCAAAGATATTTCCTGCCCTTTTATAGGTCTCAACAGAAGTCCATTAAGGGAAGTTTCTATTAATTTCAGTGAGGCACTGGGTCAGGAGGGTCATGATGCCCTCTGGTTCTGAAAAGTGTACATATACTCTGAGATGAGGTTTTGCTTTGGAGACTTAGAAGAAGGTTCATGTGACAGATGAGACTATGGGTAGCTGTTAAGAAGCATCCCCTCCTCCCCAGCCTTTGAAAACCCCGAGTTGGTGCTTCTCTGGTAACTATATGTAAGTAATGGTCAGACAGTTGGATCTGTCTGTTGATCTATGATGTATGTATTGCTTATGGTCAGATAGTTAAAAGCCCTGTGTGTTGATATTTATTTCTCTGCTTGTATTTACTCTATTGTTGAATGTAATTTAAATAAATTGTTGACCCATCAAAAGTTGCTTTCCTGTTAAAAAAGAAGATAAAAGCGGGGTGGGATGGAGCCAAGATGGTGGAGGGAAAGCAGGGAGTTGCTAGAGTTATCCCTCCAAGCCCAGCCAAATACCTGTAAAAAATGACCCTAAAAAATTCAGTAACTTCAGAATCTTTAGAGTGAAGCAAATCTCCAGTCCAACACAGCTTGGGTGGTCAATAGGAAGTGTCTACTGAACCACACGGGGGGCAGAGTGCAGTCCCAGGTGAGCCACACTGGCACACATGGACATTAGGGAGACTGAATCTCTGGCACCTGTGGGAGTTTCCAGACTTCATGACACCAAAGGTCCAAGGACAAATTTAGAACCGTGATAAGTAAGCCATGGTGATACAAAGAAAGGCAAAAAGCAGTTCCTACTCTCAAGAAAGGGCAGTTAGATGGTATAGTGACTAGAGTGGTAGACTTGGAGTCAGGAAGACTGATCTTCCTAAGTTCAAATCTGTGCTCAGATACTCACAAGCTGTGTGACCCCGGGTCAAGTAACTTTACCCTGTTTGCCTCAGTTCCTCATCAGTATAATGAGCTGGAAAAGGAAATGGCAAACCATTCCAGTATCTTTGCCAAGAAGACCCCAAATGGGGTTATAAACAGTTGGATACAACTGAAGCCACTTAACAACAATAACTCTCAAGAAGTTCAAAATGTAATAGGAAAGACAACATGCAAACAATTATATATATAAAAAAGCATAGATCAAGAGATAGATGAGAAGAAATGTGACAACTAAGAAAGACTGGGAAATTAGATTTTTTATTTTTTTGTTTTATTTATTTTTATAAATACTGAAATTTGAATACACAATAAGAAAAGAAAAAGAAACATTATAAACAAATACAAAATAAAAAAGAAAACAATTACCATGTGCACATCAGAACATAAAAGAGGATTCAAAATGTACAGCAATCAATTTTCATTTCATGAAAGCCTATATAATAAATACTATGCATTGTGTTCAGAGCTGCCCACTTTTCTTTGCTTTCTTGTAAGTTTTTCCTTTGTTCTATGCTGTGCACTGTTTATTTTGTTCTTTTTGCCCCCTTCCTTTTCCCCTTCCCTAAGAAGCTATAGTTAAGCACACACACACATATCTATGAGAATGTATGTACATACATATATACGCACACATATGTATACACACATATATACATACATATATACATAACATATACATAAATATACATATACTCAGATATTTATAATCATATTCATATATAGAGATATTCATTCATATACAATAATGTATGTATGTGAGACCATACGACACTTATTTGCCTTCTGTTTTTCTGAGAGTGGATAGGCTCTTCCCTCATACATATGTCTTTCTCTTTTTTTCTAAGTCTACCAAATCATTATTTCCTGAGCCACAGCAATATTCCAACCTACCATCTAGTTATTTTAAATAGTTTAAAACAATATTAATTAATATGACTGACATATGACATAGTTTCACTATTTTTCCCTTTTGATTAAATCTATTTTAGCATAAACTTTCTCTGAGTTCATGATTATTACCCGTGCTTTCTGTCCTCCCCATAATCTGTGTGTGTGTGTGTGTGTGTGTGTGTATCATTTTTACTATCCCTCTTGACTCCTCTACTTTATTTGGGAAATGATTTTTTAAGAAGGTGGGATTATAGCTAAGACTTGAAGGGAGCTGGTGTATCCATGAGCTAGAGTTATGGGTATGGAGGACAGCTAGTATAAATCTTGGAATCATCAGACAAATATCACATGTGAGAAAGCAAGGAAGTTAGGATCATTGCATAAGAAAGAAAAAGGATAGTGTGTGAGTGGGGGGGACAGTAATATGTAAGAAAAGTGAAAAAATGGGAATGCATCAGTTTATTAAGGACATTAAAATCTAAAGAGTGGATATTTGTCTGATCCTAGACATAATAAAGAGCCACTAGATTTTGCCAAATTGGAGGTGACATAGTCATATCTCTCTGCTCAATAGATGGCCAACAACAGACCCATCCACTGTGTTCCATTATGATAATCTACCAGATTTGATTAATTTTTAGAAAAAGAGTAATAATTGAGATGGCATAATAAGAAAAGTTGGTATAAAATATTCCCCCCCAAAATTGAGATATACTTTGCCACAAATATTCATAAGTCCATGGGAAAAATGGTCCCAAACTCTGAGTATAATGTTAGTGAGGAATACATATGTCATACATGTGGGAAAAGGTTTATTTCATAGCCCCCGTTTACTGGTTTTTGGAGATCTTATCAATATCCCATCATGTGTAGATCTCTTCTAGGCTCTGATGGTCAGTGCTTTGATGTGTTCTGAAGCTTTTTACATCATGTTCCTCATTCTTCTTTATTATTTCTTGGCATAGCAATAAAAAATCCACAATCCTTATAATATGTTGTAGGTTGTTTGAGACATGGATCTGGAGGTTGAAAAAGAAATCATGGGTAGATACATAGATTTCACATTATCTGTATTGAGCTAATAACTCAATTTGCCTAAAAAATTTATGTCATAGGCAAGTGAGATATATTAGGTAATTTCCTACAACATTCAAAATATGGATGAGAAACAAAATAAAAACAAGTAAAAATTTCCCTTGATATTCTAAAGTCCAGTTCTACATTTTATATAACATTCAATAAGGATATATAAATATCCCATAAGACACTTAGAATTTTAATTTGAATGAATATTATTCTCACTTTAATCATGAAACAGATTAAATCAATGTTCAAAAATGTACAAGGACAAATCCTGTAGGCACAGGAATAAAACAGTTATTCAGCTATGTGTTCATATAATCCAGAAAAGTGAAATCATTCAAGATACTTATTTGTTGTCTCTCAGATCAGCTAGCACCAAACAAATCGCTGCCATCACTCATTTCTTCACCAAATTTTCTCAAATGCTACATTGTCATTTCAGACTGTTTCATTCTCCTGCATCCCTATATGTTGCCTCCCATTTTCACCTTACAACTAAACTCCAACCTAGTGAAGTTCTTATCCTTTCTCCAATCTAACAGATATTTCACGAATACTTCCCCAACTAACAAAAAAAAGTAAGGTATCCAGGTTTCATGTTATCTAATCAGACAATTTTATTTCACTTCTATACCACCCTTCATTCTATGAAAACTGGAAAAACAAAGAGAAAAATAATTCTGGGATGCAAATTATGTTAATCTAGGGAGAAAATGACATTTTCCATTTAGCTTTTATGAGAAAGAAACTGGCATAGTCTAACCTGCATGCTTGATTTCAGGAGAGCAGTTTTTCAGTTTAGAGAAAAGATAAGTAAGTAGGTTGAAATGATATAGCAATTCATCCAAGAAATAATTTATTATGATCTAGTTGAAATTATACCAAGGAGGCAATAATGGTTCAACATTAGGGGAAAAATAAGCATAGTTAGTTACATTAAAATCAAAAACAAACTCAACCACATGATTATCTGAAGTGATGCATAAAATAGCCTCTGACATAATACAAAAATCATTTACTCTAAAAACTCTACAAAGTATAAGTATTCAGTCACCTTTATTAATGACATTAAAAGGTATCTGCAATCCAAGCTAATATCTTCTTAAATAGGAGTACAAAGGAATATTTCCAAATATAATAAATAAATAAATATAATAAATAAGTATAATAAAAAAGTAAAAAATAAGTAAATAAATAACTAAAATAAGGATGTCCACTCTCTGTACTACAATTTAATATAATTCTAGAAATATTGCAATAGCTCTAAGAATAGAGAAAGAAATTAAAGGCAGAAAGAAAGGAAAACAGGAATTAATACTACCATAATTGTTGAAGACAAGATGATTTATTCAAAAATCCCTAGCGAATCAACATTGATACTAAATTAGGTGATCAAGAGCTTTAGAAAATTTTCTAATTAAAAATAAATGCACAAAATCAATAGCATTTCTATGCAATAATGACAATATGAGAGGCAATAATAAAAAGGGAAATTCCAGTTAAAATGATTACAAGATGTATAAAATATTTGGGGATCAATCTACTGAAGAAAACAGAATACTTTCGTAGGTGCAGTCAGCTGTTCCTTAAAAACATAAAAAACAACTTTTAATTGGCTTCAAGATAGTCAGTGTTCATAGGGAAGCAAAGTGATATAGACTTAGTTATAGAAGGCCTGGCCCGGAGTCAGGAAGACCTAAGTTCAAATCCAGCCTCAGACTCTTACCAACTGTTTGATCCTGGACAATTTGCTCAAATTTCTTTGCCTCAGTTTCCTCATCTATACAATTAGCTGGAGAAGGAAATAGTAAACCACTCCCATATAATTGTCAAGAAAACCCCAAATGATATCAAAAATAACTGAACAGCAATGGCTGGTCTAAACAAATAAAAAATGGTAATACTAGTGGGATACTTCATAAGAAGAGTAATTTCATTTGGAGAAACAAAAGATGTAGAATATCAAGGGAAATAATTAAAATTTTATTCTCCAAAAGACTGTCAAAGGTCACTAATATGTTATAAGTCTAGAAATGTTTGTTGGAGACAGAAAATGAGTTGTATTAAGGTGCTAACAGTGTATAACGAGTAGGATAGGAAGATCAGGTCAGGCAAGAACATTAAGAAAATCAGTCTGGCAGCAGTGTTGAAGAGAGATTGCACTTGGTAGCAAGGTGGAGCAGTGAATACAGAACTGAGTTTGGAATCAGGAAGACATCTTCTTGAATTCAATCTATTCTCAGACATTTACTCGCTGAGTGACCTTGGGCACGTCATTTAACTGTTTGCCTCAGTTCCTCATCTGCAAAATGAGCTGGAGAAAGAAGTGTCAAATCACTGCAGTATCTTTGCCAAGAAAACCCCAAAATGCAATCATGGAGAATCAGACAAAACTAAACAGCAACAAAAAAGGGGAGAGATTTAAAGCAAGGAAGGCCAAAAAGGGAGGGGGAAGTTAAAACAATAGCCAGGGGTGAAAGGTGATTTGGGAACTGGGGAATGTCAAATATTGTCCTGACCTTTCAAAAAAAGAAAGAAAATAGTCTTCAAACCAAAAAGCAATTATCTTGATTACACTACTACAGAATTCTAGCATGCACTATTATAGAGATGGAAAAGAGTGAAAGATCAAAGTAGTGCTTAAAAAGAGCTATGCTGACTTCACCAAGAAAAGTTATGCCAGAGTAGACATAATTCCTTTGTTGACAGAGTCACTAATCTGGTAGGTCAGGAAAACATTATAGATGTAGTTTATCTCAATTTTAGTAATGTTTGGATATGTATATACATTCACATGCATAAATACACAGCAAAAAGACACAAAAACACACTTTTGTAGACCTCTTCTTTTGGACCATATGGAGACACATGGTATAGACAATAATTCAAGTAGACCAATTCCGAACTGGTTGAATGGCTCAACTCCAGAATATTCATCAATAGTTTGATAACACCTCCTCAAGTCTTTATTGGAGTATTCCATCATATGCTTCCTCTCATGGTCTTTTAATATTTTTACCAATGGTGCAAGAAAAGACAAATATACAATTGATGACAGAATTGACACAGTCTGAACTACTGGGTCAAATCCAATACAATCGGCTTTAAAAAGAATAAATAAAAAACATCATGCTTAAAAACAATAATTGACTTCGCACACATTAGATAGTGGAGATATAGACAATAGCCTATTTGGAAAACAAACAAGCAAACAAACAACCTTGAGAATCTTCATGGACTGAAAAGTTCAGTATGAGTCAAGTGTATGTTATTCCCCTCCAAAAAAAATTAATATGATCTTGGGATAGCTTATAAATGTAAAACTTTTAGAAAGAAGATGATAATAGTCCTGTCAAAGGCCTACTTTTGCCAGATTCCATTCAGAGTACTGAATTCAGTTCTGGGTCCTCAATTTAGGAATGACAACAAGAAACTGGCAAGTAGCATAAAAAGGGACAATCAACTTTTAAAGGACTTTGAGGTCAATTCATATTTATATCGTTTGAAGGAAATTGTGTTATTTAGGCTAGAGAAGAGACATATTTGGGGTGGGGACAGGTGGGATGAGAAGGGGGATGTAATAGTTTTTTCAAATATTTCAGAAACTTTCATATATAATGTAGATTACACATAATATTTAGGCTTGATAAACTACTATATTCCTAACACTATAAAGGATTTTTAAAAAGTTTTCTTATTTAAAAAATTTTACAGCTGAAGTGAGTATATCCAACACTTGCATGTAGGAAATAGAGAACTATTTAAAACAATACACAAATACTAAAGAAATGAGAAATAAACTATATATCTAAACCTATTCTCTATTGAGAGACATATATTTTCTACTGAATATTTCACGTTGTTTGTTCCATAGGTATCTCAAATTCACCACTTCCAAACAATAACTCATTTTTTTCTTCTAAACTCTGTCTCTTTGAAATCTTGCAATTCCTTTGTTAGAGGGCATGTATCTTCAAGGACACTATTAATATTCTAATCATTCAGGTGTATTACCTTAGAGTCATACCTGACTTCTCACTGTGTCTCACCACACATATCCAAAAATTTTTATCAATTCTACTTCTCTAGCCTCTTTAACATCCACCCTCCCTTTCTCTACTTATATGGCGACTACCTAGTTCAGTTCTTTCTGTCCTGTCAGGACTACTGCAAGATACTTATGATCTGTCTGCCTGCCTTGTCTCTTCACTCTTTATCTAATTTGTTCTCCACACAGATACCAATTCCTATTCCTGAATCACAGGCCTGACCATGTTATTCTCCTGTTCAATAATTTTAAGTAAATATTCTTCTTTGCAGCATGGAAAGCCTTTAGAACTTACCTTCTTTCCATTCTATTATATATTATTACCTTTCACACAACCTGTGGGCAAGTCAAACTGTATGTTTTGCTTTTCCTCAAACATGACAGTTAATTTCCCCTTTATATGGAAATACCTAGGAGAACAAGATGGTGGGTGAGGTGGATAGAGCACTAGGTTAGGAAGATCTGAGTTCAGAATAGGTCCTAGAAACTTATTAACTGTGTGATCTTGGGCAAGTCAATTAACATTTGTTTGCCTCAGTTTCCTCATTAGTAAAATGAGGATAATAACAGGACTTAACTCTCTGGGTTGGTGTAAGGATCAAATGAGATAAAAGTAAAGAACTTAGCACAGTGCTTGGCACATAGTAAGCTCTAAGTAAATGCTAGCTATCATGTGCCTTTACATGGTCTGCTTTCTATACTTGGAAGGCATTCTTTCTGCTTTCAACCACCCCTTAAAAAACCTAGCTCCTGCTGAAAATGTCTTTTATTTCTATTGCATATTGTCATTTGTACATAGGTCTGTATCTCTATAGATACAGATGTAGAGCCATATCTATCTAAATTTGTAGACGTGTTTATCTGTATCTACAAATAGATATCTGTATCTATATATACACTTACTCATATCTATATACCCAAATATGTACATGTGGATAAATTTATAGACACAAATAGACATGGACATGCATATGTATACATATGAGTTATATATGTACATATGATATTTACATGTGTTTACATGTGTATGTATGTGTGTTTATCTCTATGCACACACAGTGAATCTCCACAATATAATGTAAGCTCCCTGAAGTCAGAGATTGTTTAATTTTTGTCTTTGTACATGTAATACTGAGCTTAGTGCCAGGTATGTACTAGGCACTTAATAATTGCTTGGTAGTTCCAATTTTGCCACTGATAGTTGGTCATTATAAACAAATCACTTCTCTTTCTGGACATTGGACTAGATGATTTCTTAGATCCCTTCAAACTCTTGTCTTTAATTGTGTATAGTGAGATAGAAAGATGAGTGTTGGGTAGAACTGGCCATGGATTGCCAGTGCTGTGAGAGTACCTATCGTACTTGTTCAACTTCTGTTGGATACTATCTACCACAGAGTTCAAGAAAGGCATCCAATGATAAAGATGATTTGAGCATTTCTTCTTGGAGGCAAACAAAAACTGCCTTTCACCAAATTCATTTCTCTTATGCCATCAACAGTATGAAATAATACTAATATTTGTGAAATATTTTTCTACTTGGGAAATAATATGTTGAATTTCAAAATATTTATTGAGAATAATAGAATATATTTTAATGGGGCACAATTTGACCAATATTTGATTATATTAGTGTGAATTTGTTGTCATAATAACTTTGGAAACTTCATATAGTTTAATCTACTTTTCTTATCAAGAGGTTTTCAAGTTCCTGTGCCATTAAAAGATGCTGAATGAATTTTTCAATTCAACAAACATTTATTAATGATTCTTTACATTCAAAGCATTATATTGGGTGCAAAGTATAAAGATTATAGGGGAGTTAGATGGTGTAACTGGTTCTGGAGTCAGTAAGAGCTGTGTTCAGATGTTTGCCTTAGTTTTCTCATCTGTAAAATAAACTGGAAAATGAAGTGGCAAACCATTCTAGTGTCTTTTCCAAGAAAACTTCATATAGGGTCATGAAGAATCAAACATGACTAAAACAATTGAACAATAAAAACGATTAAAATGAGGAAATAACAAAGCACAACATGATCCTTATCCCAAAGTAGTAGTAGAAACATGAGATTCAGACATGTACATACATGTAGACACACACATACATATTCAGATATGCACATGCATATGTATATGTGTTCATGTATATACACATATACATGTCTGTGCATAGATATATTGTAGATACATAGATGCTATTCGTATATACATAGATACATGTATGTGTGCATATATTTATAGATACATGTATGTACACACACTATATCTATATATCTATATCTACCTCTCTCTTTCTCTCTCTCTCTCTCTCTCTCTCTATGTATGTGTATATATATATATATATATATATATATATATATATATATATATATATATATATAATTACAAGTAAGATAGGTAGTGTGAAAGGTAGCATAAAAGAAGTCAATTGTTACTGAAAAGACTCCATGGACCTAGGCCTGGAAGAAGAGGAAACAAATTCAACTGATCTAATTAGATATGGAGAGGGAAGAGGAGGCGTGTCCACTTAAGGCTGAGAGGTGGTCATAGAGACTGATGACTTTTATAAAGTAACATGCTAGGCCAACCTACAAGATTTTTTTTTTAAATCATGAAAATACCAAAATGTGATGATCTGTCCAGGAGAAATTACAACTAGAAAGAAGTCACAGAATCACTGTATCTAGGATTCAATGTATTTATCAATATATTGAATACTGACAATATTAACAATATGTTAAACATATGTTAAAAAAAATCCAGCCTTTTCTTTGAAGGAGGGAGGGAGATTATACTGGACATCAGGACAGTCAATCATACATTTCTTGTTGTTTTTCAGTTATGTCCAACTCTTTGTGACCTCATCTGGGGTTTTCTTAGGAGAAATACTGAAGTGACTTACCACTTCCTTCTCCAGCTTACTTTACAGATGAGGAAATTGAGGTAAACCAGGTTACAAGACTTTCTCAGGTCATACAGCTAGTGTCAGAGGCCAGAATTGAACTCAGGAAGAGTTCACCTTATCTTCCGTGGGCACATTTAGAGTTAGGTATATATTTTGACATCTCCGATTGGTAAGAGCTGGTGACATTTGGCAATCTTTCTCCTTTATCTCCTCTTATGATTTGCCCTATGTTCTTTACTCTGGAGTTGTACATCCCCTCAATAGGTATTCTAGGTTTCCCAGCATTTCCGTTCTACTTCTACCTCAAATGAATGAGGAATGATTGAGGAATTTTGAGCTCTAGTTAAAGGGATCCCCTCTATCGGAGTAAGGAGGAGAAAAAATAGATCCTGAGTGTAACTAAGAAATCAGGTACAGAACAGTGTATCACCAAGGCAATATCCACAGCACTGGTGGTGATTATGTATATGCTGGTGTAGTTCTCAACCACAAAGTACAAAAGACTCTCTATACAGAAGGCAGAAGAAAAACATTTATTAGGCACCAGAAAATCAAATTCCAGAACCAGAAAGTGAAATCTGTCATGGTGACCAAGAAATCAATAAACATGATCTCTGCAGGGGGCAAAAGCATTCCCAAGCCACCCCATGCTCTGCCAGGGACTTGGACTTTTCACAAGCAAGCAGCTCAGGAGCCTGAGCCTTGCAGTGCCTGCCAGATCCTCTCTCTTCTTCCTGACCACTCTCACTGACTTCATTCTGGCTCTACTCCATTCTTCCTGTTCTGCTTGTTCAGCAAGCTCCTCCTACCACATGCGAATAAGGCTTCCAGGTAATTTAAGCAGGTCACATGGGCTTATTAGTGAATGAGAAAGATCTTTCCATTAAATTTGCTATTACAAACTGGCAGTTTTATTCCTACATTGAAAGGGAATGCTAAATACTAAATTTAGTATATAATATGTATATACTAGAGGCTAGTATATAAGGTTCATTGATTTATTGGCAACAGAGCTGCTTATTATCTAGTATAACCCATTCATTTGTAAATGGATTCTTTTTTATTTTTGTGGTGACTTCTCTCTCTGTGGTTCACTCTTTCCCTATTACTCAGTACTGTGTTATGGCTGTTGCCAATGAAAATGCCCTTACAGACTATATCTTGCCATGCATGTGCCCAGGAAAGGAGGAGGGAGGAAACTAGCTGATTTATAAGATCTCCCAAAGCCCTGCACCAAAGGAAAAAATAAAAAGATTTAAAGAGGAGGCAGGCTTAGAGTCCCTGCAGTCATGAAACTAGGCCTTGGGTGGTAGGGTCAAGAGCTGTCGTTATACCTCAAAACTGCCAGGAAACAAAGACATACAGGGTAAAGATTGCCATTTACTGTATTCACACAACTTAGTGGCCAATTAAGCGTGACCTTGTGACTGATAGGAGGTAAATAGGAGAAATTTAGGCTCTCTTTGAAAGGAGTTACATTATTAATTTTTCACCTTAAATCAAGTCCAATTCTGTCTCTTCTCAGCATTTCACTCATACTTCTAGGTATGTTGTCCATAAGATGTAGCATCAAAGCTGCTCCAGCATGAATTTGGAATATAAATTATGACTCAAACTCATCTCTTTGAATACATGCTGTAACTGCATTCTAAGCAATAGAAGCCACATCTTTCTGATAACATATGACAATATTGATTCCTATGAGCATACTACACAAAAAGAGAAAAAGAAAGTAGAGGAAAAGGGGATACATGCTACTTAAAGTGACTCCTTCAAGCTAAATTTTGCCTCTGTGAATTTCAGACGTTCAGATAGTAGTGGGGTAGAATAAGTGTTCAAAATAAAGTCAGGAAGACTTGAATTTAAATACTTCTTCTGACATTACTGCCTTGACAATCATAGGCAAGTCTCTGAATCTCTCTGTGCATCAGTTTTCTTATGTGTAAAATGGGAATAAGTAGAACTGTACCAAATCAGATGCTGAGTAGTGGGAATAGTGAATCTAGTGAAGTAGTCTTCATGTAATTCAGACTTGCACTATTGGGAATTATAACTATATAAAAAATATGATCTTTGGTTCTAGTCTAATGGAAATATGTGGTGCCAATCAGAATACATGTGCCTATTTCACAGGGTTCATGTAACCAACTTAACAAGGTTGTTGTGAATTTCAAATGAAGCATTGCATGAAAAATCCTTTGAAAATTTTAAAGATATATATAGTTTTACTCTAAGCTCAAAAAAATATGAAGGATTCAGAGAAAACTGAGAGGACTGCTATGAAGTGATGAAAGAGCTAAAAAAAGTATACAATGACAGAAATGAGGTACTTGAAGATAACACTAAAAGACATAAGAATTCAGGTTTCATGCAGTGCTCAATGTTGATTTCAGAAGACTGAGTTTAAAGAATTCTTCTTATCTCTCTTTTACAAAGATATTCTTGCCTGTTTTTCTTTTCTTCTAAACATTTTTGTTCATGGAATATATGTGTGTATGTACGCCTATATTGTGTATGTATGTATGGGTATACGTATATGCATACACACATATACAATCTGTACAATATATCCAAAATAACAAGTAGCAACATTTTCATCTGAGGCAATAAGCTGTATGTGTTGTTGTGAGAGGACCATGCAGGTTGTCATCTGGCATGTACCCTCAAAGAAACAATTTCCTGTGTCACAGAAGCAAAACCTAGAACTCTGTGAGGTTTTAAATGTTATTGAAAATGAAGATTCTAAGGAGAGCAAGAAAACTTTTTTTGTAGGTAGAGATAGGCAGGAGAGGAGAGACTTGGGAAAGATATGATAATTGTACATGACATTTTTGCCTCCCAAAAGGCCCTGATTGCCTTACTCTCATTGCAGCAACAGTAATAATAAGCAACTTCCCATGGTTATGGTGGTAAAAGAATCTAGTGGGCTAAAGTGAAAGTCAGAATTTCTTACTGTGATATATCTTCAAGATGGTGAACCTTGTAACAGTGCAACAAACAGCCTTCATGAACCAATGGAATGCATCTCTGCTTTCGGGTCAGCTAGACAAACACATTCTTTACAATCCTTGACTTACAAATAGCTTTCCTTTCCCCTAGGAATGTCCTCTACAATCTTACAAATATCCCAACTGACTCTAGAATCAAAGGATCTCTGGGTTCAAAATCTGTCTCTGATAAGCAATACTGGTATGATGTTGGACAAGTCTATTGACCTCAGTTTTCTCACCTGTAAAATGACTGAGTTGGATTCAGTGACCTCTGACATTCCTTCTAGCTTTAGATACATAATATTATGAACTTTAAACCTGATGCTCCTTCCTGATCAAAGACTAAAAAGCAACTCTTCCAACAAGTGGGCAAAATGCACTTGGCTTAATTTGCCATTCCTTCTGCCTTTCAAAAAGTATGCTGGCCACCTTTTGACCTCAACCACAAAGCTGAGGTCTGGCAAAGAGAGAAGCAAACAAGTTTCTGGGTGAAGTGTTTATACATCTGCATAAATGTGTGTGACTGTAGGGGAGAAGAATAACTCAATGGTCTGAAAAAGGAAAATTGTGCTCATTAAACTGGGTAATCCAGGGTAAAGCAGTGGTGAGTACAGGATTCAATTAGTGAAAAATAGAAATAAGTACAAGGAGATCTTTGAGAAATATGGGGGACAATGAAAAATGGAATTAAGAGGGGAAAAAAACTTTCTTTTGTCTATCCCTTTCTTTTCTCCCTAAGCATATTGTTTTTTTCAGAAAGCTGACTGATCAAAATGAAGAGTATATATTTTCATTCTGACACTTACTGACATTTAACTAACTATATGGGAATGTTGGGCATCCCAACTTGTTGAGAAAGGATAAACAACTTCTCTGAAAAAGACTCAAGTCGCAGAAATATTTGGACCATGTAATAATTTGTGGTTTGCTCTAGATTATCCTGCTGAATGAAAAGAGCAATGTGTCATCTTCAATTAAACGACTGAATATTGCAATGACTTCTTTGAAGAAAAAGTGTCCTCCCTCCTCCCCTCTCATGCCCCAAGAAAAATATCTGTCCAAGGGAAAAAATATTTTCTTTAAGGTTTTGAATTTTGAGACAAGCTGCAAAGAAAAGTCAATTTGGAGATATTTATAGAAATGTATGTATTACTTTTTTATGACTTAAAGTCCTTAATCCAGATTAATAGTAAATAGGGTCTGTCTCTTTTTCTGGGCCTGTCAAATAATCCTGATATTCAGAACAGGGTCTGAGGCCCCATAAAGGGTTTATGGGCACAAATTAATGGAGGATTCATTGCCTTCAGAATCTACTGCTATTGGCCTTTAATAGCTCAAGTAAACTCTCAATATCTCTCTCTCTCTCTCTCTCTCTCTCTCTCTCTCTCTCTCTCTCTCTGTGTGTGTGTCTGTCTCTCTCTGTCTCTCTCTTTCTCTCTCTCTCTTAATTTAGCTAAATAAGTTAGATTTTAGTGCTTCTGTATGGAATATTTATTAAAATGGAATATCTACTTGGACTTTTGCTGTTATCTTCTCTCAAGACTTCTCTGATTGAAAACTATTTCCAAATTGTCTTTGTAGGTGGAAGAAGGAGCTTATGTTTTATCAGATACTAGGGTTAGACAGGGGAATGGACAAAAGAGACATAGAATGTGAAATGATGGTGCTAGGTTAGTTAATAAAAGGTCTGACAAATGAGCCTGTGGAAAATTCAAATAGAATATAATAAGAAAGAATGGATGAATAGAATATTTAAGAAGGATTTTGAGATAAAAAAATCTACAGATACTACAAGGTAAGAAAAAAGGATGTTAGCATAATTATTGGGACAAGAAAGTAGTAGTGGAACTAGCATATTAATATATGACATTTTGGATCACCAAGATAAAATATGCAGAAAAAATTGGAAGGGTATTTTTTTGTACAAATACAAAATTTATTCTGAAAAATATTGTGGATTTGGAAATGGTTCTCTTCCTATAGCTCTTTGAAATTTGGTTCAATATAATTAATTTTTCTATCCCTTTTAGTACTATGGCCATAGCATATACTCACTTATTTTCTGTTGAAAGGGTTTGTATGATGGGCAGAAGTTCTCTGGCAGCAAGCTTAAGATAAATGTAAAAGTCAAATCAGGAAGATTTAAGCAATATCAATCAATGGCTCATTATTAGAAATAAAAAGAAAGGCCAAACAAACAAATATAAATCAGTTCCATCTCTCAAGGAGCTCATGATCTCGTGGTGGAGACAATGAGAAACAACTACATACAAATAAGAAATATTTAAGATAAATTAGAGACAAATCTCAAATGCTAGATACTGAGATTCAGGAAGACCAGCCAAGGCTTCTTGTAGAAATTGTAAATTTAGCTCTGAGATTTGATGGAAGCCAGGGAAAGCAGAAGAGAGAGATGAAGAGGATGATAGTTTCAGGCATGGGGGGTCAATAAAGAGGCACTAATTTGGGAGGAGTGTATTGTTTAAGGAACAGCAAGGAGATTATTGAGGGAAGTATCAGTGTATTACATAATACAAGAAAGGGTCAAGTCACTAAAGGCTTAAAAATCCAAACAAGATTAAAAAATAAACCAGAGTTTATTGAATGGAATGTGAAACGATCAGTCTTCTGTTATTTAAAATGTGTTTCGTATTTTATTTTTCCCAGTTACATGTAAAAACAATTTTAACATTCATTTTTAAAACTCTGAATTTGAAATTCTCTTCCTTCCTCCCTCTTACTGTCCCCCCATTGAGAAGAAAAGCAATTTGATACAGGTTATACAAGTGTAGTCATGCAAAGCTTTTCCATATTAGTCATGCTGTGAAAGAAAACAGAAAAAAATCCTCAAGAAAAATAAAGTTAAGAAAAAGCATGCTTCAATCTGTATTCAGACACCATCAGTTCTTTCTCAGGGAGTGGTTAGTATTTTTCATCCTAAGTCCTTCAGATTTTTTGTGAATCATTGAATTAGAGAATTAGCAAAGCCATTCACAGCTGATCATCTTACGATATTGCTGCTACATTGCACATGATACATTTCACTTTGCATCAGCTCATGTAAGTTTTCCAGGCTTTTCTGAGAGCTTCGTTCTCATCATTTTGTAGTATAATAGTATTAAATTACAGTCACATGGCACAATTTATTCAGCTATTTCCCCAATTAATGGGAATTCTCTCAATTTCCAATTCTTTACTCTCAAAAAGAACTGCTACATATATTTTGTACATACAATTCCCTTTCCTCTTTTTATCTCTTTTGGGATTCAAACCTAATAGTGGTATTGATAGGTAAAAAGCAATACACTGTTTTATAGCCCTTTGGGCATAGTTCCAAATTATTCTACAGCATGGTTGAATCAGTTCACAGCCCTACCAACTGTGCATCAAACAGACCTGAACTTTAGGATGATTAAGTTGACAGGTGAATGTAGGAGTAACTGTAATACGAAGAGGTTTAAGTCAGGGAGATTAACCAGCAGGCATTATGAAGACAAAATACTCAACAATATGGGAGTGTGGGTGATGAGAGAAAGGAAAGATTCAATGTGATACCTAACTTAAGAGCCTTAGTGGTTGGGGTGATAGTGATACCCTCAACTTTGAAAGTAATTTCAGAAGGAAAGTATTAATTGATGAAGAGAATATGATGAAAGTAGTTTATCTTAATTCTAACAAATGTTTTAAATAAATATCTCACAGGGGCACCCCTACGTAGTATTCTTATGAAGATGGAGATATGTTGATTTTTCCCTTGACTCCCAAACCCCTGAAAGCTATGATCCTTTCTGTTTCTCCACATCTAAGGCTCAAGTTTTACAGAGTAGAATACTCTGTATTCACCCACCAACTATTCCTCATTTCCTTGGAGTCCTGGTTTCCATTGCTTCCAGGCTTCTTATGTAATCCTCTCCCATTTCATTAATGCCTTCCTTAAACTAAATCCATTATTTTTTTTTTAAACCAGGCTTTTACCATCTTTTACTTCTCTGTAGTATTTGACACTATTGATCCATTATTAATTAATACCAATTAATTAATTATAAGTTAGTTAATAGACAAGCATTTAGTGAGTGACTTCTACATACTCTGCCTTTCTATAAACCTAAATAAATTAGAAAACAATATAAAGGAAGGCTTTCTAACTTTCAAAAGTAGGATGTATCTTTTTATTTTTTAAACACCTTTATATTGCAAGTTATCCCACATGCTAATCATTATACTTTTATCTGTTGATTGAGAAAATAGATGCGGCATTATGTACCCAACATTATAGTCCATGCTTTGGGGAATGCAGAAGAAATGTAAACAATCCCTTCTCTGAAAGAGCTTTCAAACTACTTATGAAAACCAGACATTTATACTTAATTAGAGAGCAGTTCATTGCAATCATGTTTTCTAACCTTTTTTGAGTAAGATGTTCCCTTTGGAACACAAAGAATTTGGAGACACCTATATGATAATTGTTTCCACATGCTTATTATTTTTCTTTTTAAAAAATTAATTCATGACATTTGTTCTGACTTGTTTGTCATTCATGGTCAGTGACAGCTAGATGCCTTTCCAGGCTGTCATATTTTATGATTTTAAACTGGGCAAAACCAAAAGATAATAAATTCTTAAGACTTTGAAGTTGGTATGAACAATACTCATCAAGCACCCTGATTACCGTATTATTATATGCGCTCTCTTCACCAGTCAGGCCAGTTTTCTGATTATCTTGCACATATACATGCATGTATATACAAACCTTTATTTATATGTCTATTTGTTTATACGAAAATGTGTGTAACACATTTAGGTCTATATGTATACATTTATGTACACACATACACACTCACACACACACACATGCACACACAAACCCATGCACACTTTTTTTTAAAATTCTGTAACTCAGTCCTGGAATGTCTTCCTTCTCTCTCCAAATCATAACTGAAACTGTTACTTTGTCTAGGAAGCCAATGACTATGCTAGTTGACCCCAGTTTCTCATTTGTATATTAATTAGTAACACTACTACTTCTAATAGTAGTAATGTATAATATTAATATTTGTAGAACACACAGTGCTTTATAATTATAATTTAATTTTATCTTTATCACAAAATGAATTTGTATAACCCAATACACTGCATCACAAAATTAAATGTGATTATATATTATATCTGTTTCTCAGGTTACTAGCCTGTTAGCTATGGACCCTTGCATATCCATAATATTGTGACAAGTAGTTCACAAATTAATGTCTGAATTAATAAAGAAGAAAATACATATACCCAGTAATGGGGACAAAATACAAGTTTTTACATTTCACAACCACTACCTGCAATAGCAAATTAAAGTGGAACAGAAAAAAATTTTAAAAATAGAATATAAAAAAAGAGAAGGTGACCTATAGTTAACAGGCTTGTAGAAAGAATAATAGCCTCTTTTCTCATCAAACAAGAGCATTTCAAAAGACAATTTCTGTAAATAGTAATAGCTAGCATTTATTGAGTTTGCCAGGAACTGTGCTAGAGCTGTACAAATATTATGTCATTCAATCCTCACTCTAAACCTAGGTACTATTACTATTCTTATTTTATAGTTGAGTAAACTGAGGCAAACAGAGGTTAAATAACTGAACTCAAGGTTGACACAGCTGTTAAGTATTTAAGGCAGTGTTTGAAATCAAATCTTTCTTACTTCAGGCTTAGCATTCTACCCCCTGAGACACCAAACTCCCCATTCTTTGCAGTAATAGAAAGGAGAGGAAGTAAATAGGAAATGTTCTAGTCACTGGAAGTCTATACAATATCAAAGAGGTGAGAAATCATGTTTTCTTATTCCTACCTTCATATATACCTTTTTCTTAATGTAAATACCAATAAGGGTCCAACTATTCATCCCAGGTTATCCAGACACCCTTTCCCCTAACAGAGGGGAGCACTTGGAACAAAAAAGAAGGATTTTAAATTATTACAACGGAGGCTCTTAACATGGAATCATCAGTTAGTCAGCCAATATACATTTATAAAGCATCAAATATGGGCCAGGCACTGTGCTGCAGATATAAGGAAAGTCATATGGTAGTCCTTGCTCTCCAGAAATTCACAGCCTAATGGGAAGAAAATATGCAAACAACTATGATAAACAAGCTATTAAATTAACATTAAATAAATGATACATATTAGCTATATTTCAAAATAATTAATTTCCTTTGAATTTTTTTTAATTTTACATTTTCCAAAATGTCATTATGAGAAAGGATTCATAGGCTTCACCAGAAGGCCAAAGGGTTTCAAAAGACAAAAGGGTAAGGGTACTTATTTTTAGAGATAGACTTCCTCATTTTCTGTCATGCAGGGTAAATGGAGGAGACAATACCAGAAGGCCAAAGGGTTTCAAAAGACAAAAGGGTAAGGGTACTTATTTTTAGAGATAGACTTCCTCATTTTCTGTCATGCAGGGTAAATGGAGGAGACAATACCATCCTTCTGACAAAAAGACAAGAGAGAATTTCCCCAGACAAATTTCCTAATTAATGTCTGTTAATTAAAATGCCTGTTTAACCCTTAAAAATTAATTTTTAACTGATGGAGTCTTAATGTAGATGGAAGCACACTATTTTTACTTTCTTTGTCCTTATGTTTTTTTTCCTTTTATTCTGTTTCTTCCCTCAATACATGACTAATGCAGATATATGTTTTATCTGATTGCACATGCATAAACTGTATGACATTGCTTGCTCTCTTGAGGAGGAGAGATGGGAGAGAGAGAGAAAGAAAATTATGGAACTCACAATCTTAAAAAAAAGAATGTTGAAAATTGTGTTTACATATAATTGGAATAAAATACTACTATTTTAAGAAAAGGGTTACTCTTGAATAAAAATACCCAGCCTAGGCCATTGGGTTAGTAGTGTATACCTTTACTTCAATTCCTTTGCACTGTGCTTTACATTTTTTTTTTTGAAAATTTCAGTCAAATTTAATCTTGGTTTGTGAAAGAATCAACTTTCTATCTTTCTTCCTTCTTCACTGTTTGCTATGGTGCTCCTATATTGAAAGGGAAATTTGATATTTAGCTACTCGAAAGAGAACACGATGGCCCCCAAACATCAGAGTGACTCTTTACCACAAAGTTATTAATAGTTATGAAAGGGAAATCAGCAGACAAATGGCAGCAAGATATAACAGTGCATAACAAGTCAGAACTCAAATTAAGAAGACCTGGATTCAAATGTGACCTCAGTCTTTGAGCAAGTTATTTAATTGCTGTCTGCCTTGATTTCCTCATTTGTAAAATGAGGATAATAATAGCAGCCACCTCCCAGAGTTGTTGCAAGGATCAAATGAGATAATAATTGTCAAGTGCTTAGTACTGTGCCTGACACAGGTAGTAGAAACCCAGCAATCATCACAAATCCAGATCTTAATAAATGGTCATAGAAATCTAATGGGAAAATGAATACTGCTTTCTCATTTGCCACACTTTCTCTCAAAGTAGCCTTGGACTAATTTACATAAACTGTTCTAACTATCTTGCAGGAATATAAGGAGACAGAAGGAGAAAGTCAAATAAAATAATTTTAACTCGTGGTAGAGTACAATTTCCTATTGACTCCTATAGAAACAATAGCTGCTTATTGATTCATCAGAAGCTGAACAAGTAATTTCAGTTGTCATGATATGCCGTTTAATATCTCCTGTGTGACCCTAGTGGGCCAAAGCAACATAAACACACTAAAAGCTCATTCTCCATGTGTATTGATAATGCCTTTTTTACTTATTGTTAATATAATTTTGCTTCTTAATGGGAAGATCTTCCCTACCCATTAATGGGCCTACCCATTAAGGGGAGTTTGATTAGGGAAGATTTATAGGAAGGTCCTCACCTTTTCTTAATTTTCTAATGAGGCACTGGGTCATGAGAAGTCCAGACCTCT
The DNA here is from genome assembly GCA_023548195.1 of Bettongia penicillata ogilbyi. Classification (NCBI taxonomy): domain Eukaryota; kingdom Metazoa; phylum Chordata; class Mammalia; order Diprotodontia; family Potoroidae; genus Bettongia; species Bettongia penicillata. The sequence continues at coordinate 12,078,919 of JAJHZJ010000382.1, read as the reverse complement.
GGCTCTGAAAACAGTATAAATACTCTGTGGGTGAGGTTTTACTTTGGGGTTTAGTTTTGGAAGAAGGTTTGTGTGCTGGATGAGACTCTGGGAAGCCACTAAGCTGGCCACTGGCCTTGAAAACTGAGAGGTTGGTGCTTCTCTCTCTGGTAACTATGTATGTATGTAATGGTCACACAATAGGAAGCCTGTATATTGGTCTTTATTTCATTTCTTATGCTTTTCTTTGTTGGTGAATGATATATGTGCTTGACTAAAGGGGATGATTAAACCCTCCAATTTCCCTTTCCTTTTGAAAAGCAGATCAAATCAACTGTGATAACAACCCCCTCTTCTTCTCCCCCCGCATTGTGTATGTCAGGGTACTTACTGTTACACCATGTTGCCTCTTTGGCATATTATGCATCATCTTCTGGGATTTTACTGGTAGGGTTCCTGTAAATAACTGGTGTCAAACTGAAATACAACCATGTCCCTGTACCATTATGTTGACTTAGAAAACCACAGATTAACATTATCAATGTTGTATTATAGTTTTCTTTCTTTATTAAGCATTTTCCAATTACATTTCCATCTTATTCTCCTATAGGCCTACTCAAGTTTGACAAAACTGCAATAAAGCACACAATTATCTCTAGAAAGTTTGAGCCTAATGTTAATGATCTTATTCAACTCCACTTATGGTAAACAATTTAAATGATTCACTCCTGCCCCCTACATTTCTCCTTCTTTCTCATGGGAGAGGAATAGCTGAATAGAGAACCCATGCTGTTTCAAAGAAAAGTTATAAATGGGGTCCTTGAGAGATCTAGGTGGGGGTGGAGAGAAATCTCAGAAGTCAAGTAACTGGCTGGGAAAATGCCCAGAAAAAGGAAGCAAAGTAAGACCATAGAGAACTACTTTCTTGGGGAAGAGATGTTCCTTCCTCCCTTCATTTCTGATGAAGAAGTACAATGCTTGCCATCGGGGAAAGACGTGGAGGTCGGGGCCTCTCTATCCCAGACATCCCAGGTGGATGTCTGGTGGGCTCAGGCCATGGAAGAGCTCAAAAAGGATTTTGAAAATCAAGTTAGACAAGTGGAGGAAAAACTGGGAAGAGAAATGAGAGAGATGCAAGAAAAACATGAAAAACGGGTCAATACCTTGCTAAAGGAGACCCAAAAAAATGCTGAAGAAAATAATACCTTGAAAAATAGACTCACTCAATTGGCAAAAGAGGTTCAAAAAGCCAATGAGGAGAAGAATGCTTTCAAAAACAAAATTAGCCAAATGGAAAAAGAGGTTCAAAAGCTCACTGAAGAGAATAGTTCTCTCAAGATTAGAATGGAACAGATGGAGGCTAATGACTTTCTGAGAAACCAAGAAATCATAAAACAAAACCAAAAGAATGAAAAAATGGAAGAGAATGTGAAATATCTCATTGGAAAAACAACTGACCGGGAAAATAGATGCAGGAGAGACAATTTAAAAGTTATGGGACTACCTGAAAGTCATGATCAAAAAAAGAGTCTAGACATCATCTTTTACGAAGTTATCAAGGAAAACTGCCCTGAGATTCTAGAACCAGAGGGCAAAATAAGTATTGAAGGAATCCATCAATCACCACCTGAAAGAGATCCAAAAAGAGAAACTCCTAGGAACATTGTGGCCAAATTCCAGAATTCCCACGTCAAGGAGAAAATATTGCAAGCAGCTAGAAAGAAACAATTCCAGTATTGTGCAAATACGATCAGGATAACTCAAGATCTAGCAGCTTCTACATTAAGGGATCGAAGGGCATGGAATAGGATATTCCAGAAGTCAAAGGAACTAGGACTCAAACCAAGAATCACCTACCCAGCTAAACTGAGTATAATACTTCAGGGGAAAATATGGTCTTTCAATGAAACAGAGGACTTTCAAGCATTCTTGATGAAAAGACCAGAGCTGAAAAGAAAATTTGACTTTCAAACACAAGAATGAGAAGAAGCATGAAAAAGTAAACAGCAAAGAGAAATCATAAGGGACTTACCAAAGGTGAACATTCCTACATGGAAAGACAATATTTGTAACTCTTAAAACTTTTCAGTATCTGGGTAGTTGGTGGGATCACACACACACATGTACATGCGTGCACGCACACACACATACACACATGCATGCACACACAGAGACAGAGAGGGCAGAGTGAATTGAATAGGATGGGACCATATCTTAAAAGAAATTAAGGTAAATGGTGAGAGAGAAATGTAGTGTGAGGAAAGAGGGTGAAATGCAATGGGGTAAATTATATCTCATTCAAGAGGCAAGCAGGAGACTTTTTTAGTGGAGGGAAAAAGAGGGGAGCTGAGAGAAAAACATGAAGTTTACCCTTATCACATTTGACTAAAGAAGGAGTAAAATGCACACTCATTTTGGTATGTAAACATATCTTACAGTACAGGAAAGTGGGGGAGAAGGAGATAAGCAGGGAGGGAGGGATGATGGAAGGGAGGGCAATGGGAGAAGGGAGCAATTTGAAGTCAACACTCGAGGAGGGACAGGATCAAAAGACAGAATAGAAACAATGGGGGGCAGAAGAGGATGGAAGGAAATACAGTTAGTCTTATACAACATGACTGTTATCGAAGTCATTTGCAAAACTACACAGATATGGCCTATATTGAATTGCCTGCCTTCCCAAAGGGAACAGATGGGGAGGGAGGGATGGGGAGAATTTGGAACTCAAAGTTTTAGGAACAACTGTTGAGTATTGTTGATGCTACTAGGAAATAAAAATACAGTTAATGGGGAATAGAAAGTCATCTGGCCTTACAGGACAAAAGAGAAGATGGGGACAAGAGAAGGGAGGGATGATAGAAGAGAGGGCAAATTGGTGACAGCGAAAACTAGAAGGCTCAGGTTAGTGGGGTGGGGAGAGGGGATAAATGGGGATAAAATTTGGAACCCAAAATTTTGTGAAAATGAATGTAAAAAGTTAAGTAAATAAATTTATATTAAAAAAATAAATAAATGGGGTCCTTGAATAACAAGAAGAGCTGGATTATACATGGCCCTTTGAGGTTCACAGCTGTTTTATAGAGATCAAGTGGCTTATCTAGGATCATACAACTATTAATTTTCAAAGGTAGGATTCAATTCCTATCCTACCTAATCACAGATCTCATCACCATCTACTCCTCAAAAACATATCATGGCTCTTCCCTTCTTATTACATAAAACTTAAGTTCCTTTCCCTGTCATTCAAATCCTACACATTTTCTTTATAGACTGATTTATACTACTTTATTTCCCATGTTATACATTCCAGTCAAATTGCACTGCCCCATTCCTATACTTACTTGTCTATCTCTGCATTTTTGCCTATGCCCTCTTCTGCACCTATCCCTTCTCTTCCAGTCCTTCAAGACATATTTCAGATCATATTCCCTCCAGGAATTCTTCTCTGATCTCCAGGTTAAATCAATTTTGCCCTCCTTAAATTTTATATATTTTTCTTTTATTTCTCATTTTCATTTATTATGTGCTCCATGTATCATAGTTACTTTTTTGAGTTGTTCCATGCTGCCTATTTGATTGTAGATTTCCCAAAGTGTGGTACAGTAGAAAAAAGCACTTGTTTTATAGTCAGAGAACTTAAGTTTAACTCTTGGTTCTACTTAGTTACCGGTTGGGTGATTTGGGATCATATTTCTTCAACTTTCTAGGCCCTTTGTCAAGCTGAACTGCCAAACATTTACATTATACTGCAGAAAGTGCAACTCTGATGGATTGATTATGTAGAAAGAATGCCAAACATGTTTACCTAAAAGATTGTTTTACTAATAAAGGTTTTCTATTGTTTGTTTGTTTGTTTTTTTTTACTTTCTATCAAGGTTTTTTACTTTACTATCAACCTTTCTGTGAAGAACTTTAGTACTGATTGTAAGTCATGGGAGACACTGGTACAGTATTGCTCAGCATGGCATGCCCACATCTAAGAAGGTGCTGTGCTCTCTCAGCAAAGCAGTATAATAGTACCACAAATGAAAAGTGAGATGCGCAAATTTAAAGACATCTCTATCCTGAATGTTCAAATGGATTATTTGTACCCAAACTGTGGTAGAGCCTTCAGAGCTTGTATTGGACTGATCAAACATAGTCGAAGACACTGTAGCTTGACTCCAACGTCATAATGTCACTGATTCAAGTACAAACAACAACAATCTTTATAGTTTTCATCTGTAAAATTAGGGAGATCATAAATTAAAAGGGGAATGAGACTGATTCTATCTATTCCAGCAGTCTAATTTTGTGGATTTGGAATGGAGCCCTAGAAAAGTGAAGGGACTTCCCCTAGGGGACACATGTGCTAAGGAGCAGATCCAGCATCTGACCCTAGCTTCTCTCTCTCCAATAATATATTCTCCTTTGACAAAATTAACTCTGAGATTCCTTCTAGCTCTTATCTATGATCCTGTGATGCTGTGTAATTTTCTCTTCACATTCATTGAATCTAACATTTAATGAGTCCTTAGCTAATGTTTATTGAAGTGTTTATGATGTCATTCATAACAATAATGCAACTTGATTTCATAACAATGATTTACCTTTTGCATTCCTTATAACATCTGGGTGATATAATTAATAGAAAGAGTGTAATCTGTCTTTGAATAGACTTACTAAACTGAGACTCAAAAAGATTAGATGTCTGCCTCCTTGCTTGTGCAGAAATTATGAAGACAGTTTGATATAAAGGAAAAAAATGCTAGACCTTGAATCAAAAAGCCTCCATTCAAATCTTGGCTCTATCCTTTACTATTTTAAGTGAACTTGGACAAGGCATTTATCCTTGCTGAGCTTCAGGTTCTACATGTGTAAAATGAGTGGGTTGGACTAAATGATGTTGGATTTTTTTTTTTAATAAGCCCTAAATCTTATGGTTAGATCAACCACAGGGTCCCTTTCATCTTCATTTTGCAGCCAGGATTCAATTTAAAGTTTTCAGGCGCCATGTGTCCACTATATCATGCTATGCCATAGTCATCATGGTTTTGGTTTGATTAGACAAAGGGTAACATGATCTTTTATATTTTGCTCATGGAAAATAACTGCAACTAAAACATCTATATTTTGGTTCATGATTATATTGTTTCCGGAGTTTAGGACTGCTTAAGATTATACATCTTGTTAATGTTTCCTGGTCTTTCTCTTGAAAAAATACTCCCATTCTCACTCTAAGATATTATTCCAAAAACTAGAAAATATCTATATTTATATCTATATAATCTATATCAGCATATATACAATATATAATATACATAAATATGTCTACATATATAAGGAATACTTAGAGAGAGAGAGAGAGAAAGAGAGAGAGAGAGAGAGAGAGAGAGAGAGAGAGATCATTTAAGCAACTAATTAAACTTCTGCTTTTCAATTTGTTTAGTTTTTCTCATGGACCACTCCATTGGGAAGATCTTACTATAAGTGATTCCATGGCTGCTCCCATAATCTCATAATTTGCTCTGCCTCCAACAGATACTTTACTTTTAAAATAGGAGGGGAATTATGAATCAATTAATTTTGCTTTGTACCATGAACTCTAGCAGAAACTGTATTGGAATCAAACATAATTCCCTTGGTAGGTTGCATGGTTAAAAATTCTGGCCCCATGGTTAATTAGAGTTTCAAAGGACCCTTGGAAATTGCATGTAAATAATGATTTAAAAGTAATAAACTAATGCCTGAGACTGCCAAGGGTGAGGAATTTAGGCTATTTGTAAAGCAATATGCACAGACTATTAATGTTGGCCTTTTGTAGCTCCCGTAAGAGACAGAAACAGATAATGCCTGTCTCACAGAGTGTGGCTGCCATTGGTACCCTTACTCCTAAATCTGGAGTTTAGTATTTGTCTGACCCAAACTGCCCTCCCTTCTATCACACCCTTCCCTTCTCTTATTTCAATCCTCCCCATTTTCTTATAGGGCAAGATAGATTTCTATACCCCATTGCCTGTATGTCTTATTACTCAGTTGCATGTAAAAACAATTTTTAACATTCATTTTTAAAACTCTGACTTCCATATTCTCTCCCTCCCTACCCATCCCCAGTGAGAATGGCAAGCAATTCAACGTAAGTTATACATGTGTAGTCATGCAAAATACTTCCATAACAGACATGTTGTGAAAGACTGACAACATTTCCCTCCATCCTATACTGCCCCCCATTTATTGTATTCTCTCTTTTGACCTTGTTCTTCCTCAAAAGTGTTTACTTCTAATTACCTTTCCTATCATTTGCCCTCCCTTTTATCATTCTCCCCAGTCCTGATTATCTCTGTGCCCTCTACTTTCCTGCAGGGTGAAATAGATTTTCATCCCAAATTGAGTGTGCATGTTATTTCCTCCATAAGCCTAAAGTAATGAGAGTAAGGTTCACTCATTCTCTCACTTCCCGTCTTTCCCTCCATTGAAAATGTTTTTTCTTGCCTCTTTTATATGAGAGATAATTTACCCCATTCTACTTCTCCCTTTCTCATTCTCTCAATATATTCCCCTCTCACCCCTTAATTTTATTTTTATTTAGATATCATCCCTTCATATTCAACCCATCCTGTGCCCTCTACCTGTATGTATATAATCCCTCCAACTACCCTAATATTGAGAAAAGTCTCAAGAGTTACAAAAATTATCATTTCATGTAGGAATATAAACAGTTCAACTTTAGTAACTCCCTTGTTATTTCTCTTTCCTGTTCGCATTTTCATGCTTCTTTTGATTTTTGTGTTTGAAATTCATATTTTTTACTCAGTTCTGGTCTTTTTATCAAGAATTCTTGAAAGTCATCTATTTCAATGAATAACCATTTTTCCCCTGAAGTATTACAGTCAGTTTTGCTGGACAGGTTTTAATCCTAGCTCCTTTGACCTCTGGAATATCATATTCCAAGCACTCAGATCCCTTAATGTAGAAGCTGCTAGATCATGTGTTATCCTGATTGTGTTTTCACAGTATTCAAATTCTTTCTTTCTAGCTCTTTGCAATATTTTCTCCTTGACCTGCAAGCTCTGGAATTTGACTACAATACTCCTAGGAGTTTTCCTCTGGGGATCTCTTTCAGGAGGTGATTGGTCGATTCTTTCAATATCTATTTTGCCCTCTGGTTCTAGAATAACAAGACAATTTTCCTTGATAATTCCTTGAAAAATGATATCTAGCCTTTTCTTTTGATCATGGCTTTCAGGTAGTTCAATAATCTTTATATTATCTCTCCTGGATCTGTTTTCCAGGTCAGTTGTTTTTCCAATGAGGTATTTCACATTATCTGCTGTTTTTTCATTCCCTTGCTTTTTTAAAACATAATTTCTTGATTTTTCATAAAGTCATTAGCTTCCATTTTCTCCATTCTAATCTTTAAGGAATTATTTTCTTCAGTGAGATTTTAGATCTCCTTTTCTGCCTGGCCAATTCTGCTTTTTAACACATTCTTCTCATTTGCTTTTTGGATCTCTTTTGCCTTTCGGGTTGGTCTATTTTTTAATTTGTTATTTTCTTCAGCATTTTAGGGGTTCCCTTTAGCAAGCAGTTAACTCAGTTTTCATGATTTTCTTGTTTCACTCTCATTTCTCTTCTCAATTTTTGCTCTACTTCTCTTACTTTATTTTCAAAATCTTTTTGAGCTCTTTCATGGCCTAAGATCAATTCATATTTTTCTTGGATGCTTTTGATGAAGGAACTTTGACTTTGTTGTCTTCTTCTCTTCATATATTTTGGTCTTCCTTGTTACCAAAGTAAGATTCTACAGCTTGACTCTTTTTTTCTGGTAGTTACTCATTTTCCCAGCCCTTTACTTGACTTTTGAGCTCTTTGTCAAAGTAGTTCTCTGCTTCCATTAGGGGTGGAGGCTTGCATTGTCAACCACTCAGTCCCTCTACAATCTGTGGGTCTATAGCTCCAGAAACAGCCACTGCTGCTGCCCCTGCTGCTCCTGTCAGTACAGCAGGCTACTCAACCCACGCCACCCTCATCGGGCTGGGATTGGACCACTCTACTCTTTCACATAGGTCCAACAGGTTTTTTCCACTCACCTTCCAATTTGTCTGCAAACTGCCGCAGGTATGAGAGATTCGTTCCCAGTGAGACCTACTAGGTCCTTTCTAGGCAGGTGAGGCCTATGCTAGACTGAGCTCTGCTCCCAGTGTGGTGGAATAGATGCTTCCCATTACTCTTCCAGGCTGTTTTTGGTTGGAGATTTGCTTCACTCCATCATTGTGTGGGTCTGCCATTTGAAAATTTGAGTCTTTTTCTTTAAAGGTTTTTGACTGGTTTTGGGGGAGAGTTCTAGAAAGTCCCTGCTTTGTCTCTGCCATCTTGGTTCTATCCTTCAGTAGATTTTTATTTTGAAAATTAGTTTCATATGAATCTAGATAAGGTGATATATTTGTTAGGATATGATCATTATCAATTTGATAATGTTAGGTTTCTGGATCAGCAAGACTGTTCACTGGACCTTAGAGGAGTTGGTAAGGGAAGAGGGTTATTGCTGGTTTTTATCCTTCCTTGTCAAAGACAACCATGACATTATGAAGGTGATGCCACAACTAGCAAGTGAATTGGATTTAAGTTAGGGAGGGCTGTGCAAAGTCATCATCCCCCCTTTTCCTCTGGACCTATCTGGGCCCAGTGGCAAGGCACAGATCAGGGTGACTCGAGATAGCCTTGGTTACAGTACTAGATCTTGACCTTTTTAAGCCAAGTGTTTTTTTTTTGTTTATTTGCTTTTTCCCCCCAGGCTGTAGCTCCACTCTATCCCATCCCCTACAATATTAGCTGCATTGTATCATTCTTTTGTTTTATTTCAATGACTTTATAATGATTTTTTTAAAATTCTATCAATACAATAAACTTCACTGGTAAAATTAAAAAGGAAATATTCTGCCTTGTTTAATAAGAGAATATTGCTGATCATTATTTTTCCTGCTCTTATACTGATAAAGAGATACAAAATCCCTTAGGGCACTGTAATTCTTTTACAGGTTATCCATTAGTTTTTTAAAAAATAGAATATTTGAAAATGTTGAAAGCTTTTACAATCCTTTTTCTCATTGTTTCTTCTTTGTTTCTTTCAAATAGGGGCAAACTGTTATACATTTAATCTGGTCTAAAACCTACAATGCCATTTTACAAATTATAAATTTCACAGTCTCTGTTCCCATTTTCCTATTTCATAAAACCTCACTTTAAATATTATTTTAATATCTCTTGGAGATTTTCTATTGTCTATTTCAATCCTATGACAAACATAGCCTATTACAGTTAGACATATTTAAGAACACACAGAATATGCCCAAGGAGTAGTACTTTAAGCTTCTATGACATCTTGGAAGGAGGCCTTCACTAAATAACTCAAGCAATAATATGAGACAAATCAATAAACTTTGAAACAAACTAAAAATCTCTTGCACAAATAAAATGAACAATTTGAGGAGAAATATTTACTGTGGAAAATTTCATGATAAATATATATTGTATGAGTTTGATAGCTAAGATACATAAACAAGTAACAGAAATATAAGATAAAAATTATTTGCAAATAGAGAAGTATTAAAAAGATATGCACAAATAGTTCTCTAAAAATAATTGGAAATTCTTTATAAACATACAAAAGAATTCTCTATATTAACATTAATAAGAGAAATTCAAATCAAATCAACGATGATATTGCAGCTAACACCAATCCATTTCTCATTATTGTTTAACAGTTTTGTGAGTGACTTAAAGGCATAGATCGCATGTTCATCAAATGAAACAATGCTGAGAGTTATTACAGAGCAAAAATACAAAGGGATCTTGATAGTCAAGAGAAAAAAATCAACATAAAAAGTTTTAAATCTATATTCAAACAATTGGATTCACAAGTACAAGATAGTAGTAGCATGGCTAGAGAACAGATAATTTGAAAAAAAATCTATGTATCACTAGAATTTTTCTCAGCATCCTTATTCCTGTTCCCTCCTAGAGAGTTACTCTAGATAACAAATAATGTTTTAAAGAAAAGGAGAAAAAGAGGAAGGAAGAAAGATTAAGGAAGTTATTAATGCAATGGAAAGGTTTAAAAATCATACACAATTGTGAATATCCTTTGCCTGAAAAGAAGTGGTGAGGGGGTTTCTTTTTCTACTTCTTTCAGGGCATCCATGTAATTTTTAATTTTGCAGCATTTAGTTTTATTGCTTTGTGGTTCTTTCAACTTAAATGGTTGCATGAATTATTTATGTTATTTTCTTTGCTTGGTTTACTTTGAATGGCATGAAGTCATTTAAGTCTCTATGGTTCTCTGTCTTCATCATAGTCGTCATTTCTTGCAGAACATTAATCTGCAGTTACATTTAACATGAACAACCGTTAACTGATAAAGAATATTCGGTATGATATAAACGACAATACTTCCAGAGTCAAAATATAGACTTGGTTCTATAAATCACAGTATCATGAGGGTATTTTACAAGATAGAAAAATAAATAACCAGTGCTTTGGAAGAACAAAAGATCTAGAGTGACAAGGGAATTAATGAAAAGGCAATAGGACTCCCAAACACCAAATCATATTACAGAGCAGAAATCAAAGCTATTTGATGCTGATTTAAAACAAAACAAAATAAAACAGAAAATTAGATCAATGGAATATAATATAATATGTATGTAACATGATATTTAACTCAATAATCCAGCATTCAGTAAACCCCAAAACATCAACTACTTAGAAAAAGAACACCTTATTTGATAAGAATTCTAGGGAATACTGGAAAGCAATCTGACAGAAATTAGACTTGTATTACTATGTATTACAAAAGTCTACTGTAAATTAATGGTGCTTACACAATCTAGACATTAAAGATGATACCATAAAAATTATAAAAGAAATAGATCATATAACTTTCATGCTATTGTTATGGTATGAATATGAAAACAAACAAGGGATAGAAGCAATAATATGAGACAAATCAATAACTTTGAAACAAACTGAAAATTTCTTGCACAAATAAAATGAACAATTTGAAGAGAAATATTTTACTGTGAAAAATTTCATGATAAATATATATTGTATGGGTTTGATAGCAAAGATACATAAACAAGTAACAGAAATATAAGATAACAAAAATTATTTGCAAATAGAGAAGTATTAAAAAGATATGCACAAATAGTTCTCCAAAAATAATTGGAAATTCTTTATAACCATACAAAAGAATGCTTTATATTAACATTAATAAGAGAAATTCAAGTCAAATCAACGGTGATGTTACGGCTAACACCAAGCAAACCGGCAATGATGACAAAAGGCTGAAATAGTAAATATTAGAAGAGTTATGGAAAGACAGATAGACTAACAGATGGTAAAGCTACCAATTGAAAAAGTCATTTTGGAAAATCATTTAGAATTGTCCATTTGGACAAAGTGAGTAACATATCCACAACCATTTATACGATACCATTTTTAGACAAGAAGGCTTATAAAAACAATCAAAACTCAAAATCAAAATGTTTATAAGCATCACTTTTTTGCCGTAGTAAAGAATGATGATGAAAATAGATGTTAATAGATTGAAGAATTGCTTAACAAAATGTGTTATATGAATGTAACAAATCATTACTGTCCTCTAAGAAATACAAAAAAATCATAAGGAATATAGAGAAACCTGAAATTATTTACACAAACTGATTCAAAGTAAAATAATAAGATCAAGGTAAAGAATCAAAGTAACTCCAAAGATGTAAATATCTCTTTTCATGATAAAAACTGCTTCCAAAAGAGATACAAATAGGAACGAAGATAGGTGGTGCAGTGGATAGAGCACCAGTGCAGAAGTCAGTGAGTTCAAATCTCACTTCAGACACTTGACACTCACTTGGTGTGCTACCTTGAGCAAGTCACTTAACCCCAATTGCCTCATCCTAGGTCATGTCCAGTCATCCTGATAAATATGTGGTAATGGGATGCAGATAGCTCTGGAGGAGAAGTGAGGCTGGTGACCTGCACAGCCCTCCCTCACCCAAAACAAAGTCAAGTGCAAGTCATATCATTATTTCTTTGATGGCATGGTCTTCTTCGGCAATGAGAGATGAACACACACGAGACTCCATAGTTATTTCTCTGGATGTGGATAGCTTTTTCCATCATGAGTCTTTTGGAATTTTCTTGGATAATATTATTGCTGAGAGGAGCTGAGTCTATCATAGTTAATAATTCCACGATGGTATTGTTACTGTGTACAGTGCTATTCTGGTTCTGCTTACTTCACTCAGCATAAGATCGTAGAAGTCTTTCCAGGTTTTCCTGAAGTCCTCCTGTTCATCACTTCTTATGGGATAATAGTAATCCATTATATTCATATACTACAACTTGTTCAGCCATTCTCCAAGTGATGGGCATCCCCTGAATTTCAAATTTTTTGCCACTACAGAAAGAGCTGTTATAAATATTTTTATGTACATATGGGTCCTTTTCCCTTTCTTATAATCTCTTTGGGATACATACTTAGTAATGGCATTGCTGGATCAAAAGGTATGCACAGTGTTGTAGGCCTTCGGGCATAGTTCCAAATTGCTCTCCAAAATGGTTGTATCAGTTCACAACTCTACCAGAAATGCATTAGTGTCCCAATTTCCTCACATCTCCTTCAACATAGATCATTTTTCTTTTCTGGCAAACTAGATAATCTGACAGGTATGAGATGGCACCTCAGAGTTGTTTTAATTTGCATTTCTCTAATCAATAGTGATTTAGAATTTTTTTTCATATGACTAATGATAGCTTTAATTTCTTCACCTGAAAACTACCTGTTCATATCCTTTGGCCATTTATTAATTGGGGAATGACTAGTATTCTTGGAAATTTGATTCACTTCTCTACACAGCAAATTATTTTTCTCACAAAAGATCTTTAAAATATGTATTGCAAGTAGTGCTAGTATTATTTCCATATTACAGATGAGAAAATTGAGAATCAGAGATGTTAAGTACCTTGCTCTTGTTTATATGCTTAGTAAGTATTAGAATCAAAGATTTGAAACCATTTCTCCTGGCTGCAGGTCTACAACTTATTCCAACAAATAATGCTGCCTTGTTTGTATCAGATAATCAATATTTTCAATGTTTCCTACAATTGCATTCAACCTTTCTAGTATTTTTTCTTTAAACTCACTTTGCAATTACTTAGAACTGGTCACATGTATTTTTTTTTTATTTCTTTAATTTAAATTCAAATAAACTATAGGAACTGTGTAAAGGAAGAAAATACCACTTCCAATTTCATTGAAAGCACAAAATAATGTATTCATTTGAACAGCTGGGTAACTTTCATGCTTCATGCAAATCAGTTCAAAAGTAACAAAACTTGAGAAAATATGGAGGGAAAAAACCATTTCAAATACAGATCTAATGCAAATTTCCCACTCTTCCAAAAAATGTGTGTGCACTCTTATTTTTAGAAAAATTCATTACCAAGTCTTTAAAAGGAAATAGATTATTTTTCATTGTGTAACTGAAGGGGTTCCAATGATGACATATAAATACATTCAGCTGGAAAGAGAGTATAAACAATGTGAGCTGGATCATTTCAGAATTTGTGCAATAAAAGAAAAAGCACAAAAGCAGCAATAGCCTTTCCTCCTCTCTCCACAAAAGATAAAGTATTGACTGACACACATCATTCTTTAACCTTACAGAAGTTTAAAAAGGTAATTTTTTCCCTCTGTGTTAATTTCTATTCCTCTTTTTACCAAACACAACTCTTTGTGATAGGCATCTCTCTTGCCATTTCCTGTAAACATTTTGACTAACACAGTAACTCTTGCAGAGTGCTGTTGCTGTTGTTTTACTCTCACCTTTCCTTCCTCTTTCCCTATGGATAATCTTTCCCTCTCCCTCCAGAAAATAGTATAAAGAACCAACGGACTAATAGCTAAGAGTCAAAACTTTAGATGCGAATGTGAGTTTTATAAATTTATTTGATCACTCACATTCAAAGTTTTACTATCCTCATTGCACTGACATAATGGATGGACTGCTAGATTTTGAGTCAGAAACAGCTAATTTAAAACACCTCCTACAAGGTTAGGGATTTAGGTTGTAGAGTGACATACCATTTTTTTTTACATGATCAATGTTGGAATTTGCGTTGCTTGACGATGCATATTTGTTACAGGTATGTTTTCTTCTCCTTCACTCCTTCCCTCCTGACAGAAGGGGAGAAAGAAAAAAAAATCGTGTCTTCAGTCACTGAAAAAAAAATAACTTAAACTCACCTTTGTAACATATGAGCTTCATGACTCTAGAAAAATCACACACAACCTTTTCAAGCCTTTTTTTTTCAATTATGCCATCAAAACATGTTGACCTTCTTAAAGTTTCAAAAGATGAGATCCAGAGTAATAGTTATTTGGCTACTGAAGCAAAATTAATCATTTTCAGGTAGTATCAACTCAAAAAATATTTGTAATGATACTACACAAGTTAAAATAACTTGATTTGGCAAGTGATTCAATGAAAAAAAAAATTACCTCAGTAGTGTTGGGTGTAAGCAGAGGGAGGAGTTCTAAATTACGTATTCAGGATGGACATATAATCTATATTTTGGCTTTTTCACTCTAGTTTATTGTTGCTTTTTAAACTTATCTAAACAAAATGAAGCAGAATTTCTTTTGACAAATGTTTAAAAGGGGCACCTTCAAAACATTTATTTTTGCTTAAAAGCTCATAAAAGCCAGTTCCCAAGAAAATGTTCAACTTCTCTGACTGCATTTCACCTTGACTATTACCACATTTAGATAAAACACAAAGAAAATTTCCTGATTCAAAGAATTAAAAAAAAAAAATCACCATGGTATTGTTGGCAAGGGCTTAATCAGAGTCACTGCATGATGCTGAAGATCCATGCTGAGGATAATTTTTTTCAGCTTTTACCAAAGGTGTAACTCCAGTAATGTTCAGAAAAAGAAGTCAGGAGAAATCCATCTGGAGTACCTATATCAAATTGCAATTTTATTGTGAAATGGAATCATTGTTTCATCTAATAAAAGAAAAGAATGATTTTATCTTTTGTACTTTAGACAGGTGAGGATCATTGCAGTGACTCTACCCCTCCTTTCCTCAAAAGAAAGAAACCCACAGCTATTCCTCACTCTACAGGACAGAACTCAATAGGGAATCTAGGTTATTGCCTTGACAACACCATGTCCTGGAATTTGTGGTTTTTGAATACTCACACAGAATCCAATTTCAGATATTGAAAGTCGTGATAAAACCTAGAGCTATCATAAAACTGGAGAAGCACAAAACAGAGTAAATTAAATCTGATTTGCATATATTGTTGCTTACACTAAGAAAATAGCTCTTTCAGTCAGATATTAAATTTGGAAATTTAATTTTAAACTTGAACTACCTGATGTTCTTCCATGACAATCACAGGAGAATGAAGACATCTTTTGTTAGTAATATAACACCTGTAAATGTCCTTTGAGAGCTCTTCTTTTTGAAAAAGGTTAAATCTGAGGAACATGATAACTACTAGAGTACTAATGCTTTAAAATTTTGCTAGGACACATTTATGTATTAGGGAATTGGAAGTAAAGTGCTAGGGTCATTTACATGTTAAAAAGAAGCATCAAAGGAAAGATTATGAGGTAAACCAAGGGTCAACATGTCATTATAAGACTGATCATATTTTATATTTCAAGTTCTCCAACCACTAAATGCATTTATTTAAAAAAAAAAACAGTGTAGTGATTTTATACTTGTGCTATAAAAACTCACTTCATCAATGCAGATCAACAGGTCTCTCTGCATCTTACTGTTTTGTGATATTGCATAAGATATTTATTAGCTATTAAAGTTGTTTGTCTATGGTCTAACAGTCAGTATATATTAGAACCAGGGTGCTAATCCAGGTGTTATGGACCCCAGTGGTAGACTTCTGACCAATATGACATATTGTCTGTTAAATGTTGGATAATAAAATCTAACTTATAATATCCCATGTACTAACATTAATACATATATTATATTATATACAATATACATATAAAATGTCAAGTAGAATATTTATTCAATAAAATAAATAAATAATCTTATGGATAGAAGAATCAGATTACCAATCACCTTGGTGCTCAGTGTTGATATTTTATATATCAATATGCATACTTTTAGATTACATATTCAAATCTGTCCCAGATAAACATTCAAGCAAGAATGAGAGCTTGAGAGCTGTGTTGCCAACAGCTAATAGACACATATGAGGAGGATAAATAGTGTCCCAAACCAAAGTATGGTCTATTTGTATAGACTATTCATATTAGTATAGAGCACATTTCATGGAGTGAAAATATGTACCCTGCACCCTTAAAGTAAGAACATTCTTCAGTAATGAAGTGTTTGTCACTTGGCATGTATCAAAAACCTTAAGTTGTCCCTTTTCATCTCATGACATGGGGTGAGGAACAGAATGGAGAAGTTTTATGCAAGAGAGAATTATTCATTGTCAGATAGTATGGCCCTCTCAGGAAGCTCTAATGAGAGTGAACTCAACTTTTAAGGATCTCTCTGTTCTTGTTTACTGACCACATTAGAACTCCCATTGTTTTCTTATATGAAGTAGGAGACTGACCACACATCTCGTGCAATAGAAACATAGTGACTACAAGAACATGACAGCTGAAGAATTTGTTTTGGTTTAGCCTACACTTTCAAAGCCCTAGGTGCCTCTTCTGCTTTGAATTTCTTTATTGAAAATGGATAATGGAACAATAATCCTGAGATGGACATTTCTAGTCTAAGCTCCAGCTTGAAGAGGTTAGCAACTTCTGAGCTCTGAGATGGCATCAAATGCAGAAGAATGTCTGACTGTAGCACTTCATGGAGAAAGTGATCACTATGAGGTAAATGGAGAAGGTAATCACCAATAGGTGAATTAGTAATGCCAAAATTTGGGCTAAGTTGGCCAGAATAAAGGGATGTGAAAAGTATTTGGGGGAGTCAAGATGAATTTGAAATGCCAATTCAATAGTCCCATAGTTTATTCAAACATTGATTTTTCAAGTATAAACATCCCAGTAGAAGATAACAATAGTTTGCATTTTTTTTTTACTGCTTTTCACTTAAGTCTTCATTAATGTGCTCTTTTGAGTCTTATTGTGGTATTTCTTTTATGTTGTAGAAATAATAACTGTCCTATATCCAAGATACATTATGTATTAAATTATTTTCTAATCACACCTCACCCCTCAATCTTTTTGGAAAACCTAGACATGAACTAAGCCTAAATTTTAAGTGGACCTCCGGGGTATGGAACTAAAGAGCTAGAGAATTCAATAATTCCTGATTACCCTTTCTCTTATGGTTTAGTCTTTGCTATGATTTGATCCTGCTCTACACATGCATAGTCCCAAAACGGACAGGCCCACATTAACCAAGAGGGAAGAATTAGTGCTCCAGCTCTCTTGTGAAATAACAGTTATTTGTATTCATTTTGTATTAGCATTTAGAATTTAGTCTGAAATAATCTCTACCTCTTTAAATATCTCATAGTTCCCTGTCTGTGCATCCTTTAGGTTTTTATCACATCCTGATAGTTGCGTACATATGTTAGGTTTCCTAAGACACTAAGTTTCCTAATTTTCTATAGTCAAAAGAATATCATGTTCATAATTCTCTTTTCATAATGCTTTATATTCAATTGAAGCAAACAGGCAGACAACAAGCAATTATCAAAAACTTACTATAGATTATGCACTGCGATAAGTGTGTGATACAAATACAAGCAAAAATATAGTCCCTGCCCTCAAATATCTTACATCCTAATGAAAGAAGACAAACCAAGAAACAACCTAAAAAGTAGAAAATGGGAGTAGGAAGGGGAGAGATGATACCAGATGGACAAATGAAATCCCTGGAAAGAACTCATCAGAGGGCAAAAAGGGAGAAAATGAAAGAGCAAAGTTCCAGGATGAGAAGACAGTTGAGTTATGGTGCTGAAATCCAGTCAGAAGCATAACTGAGAGTAGAATGAAGAATGATCAGGTTATGACTATCCCTGAAATGGAAGCCTCCAGAAGGAATTTAATTATAAGTAGAGATAATATCTTTTAGATAAAATCAAAGTGTATTACACAGAACTGAATTGAATTAGTAGTATCAAAATAGCTTCTATGGGACGAGGTTTAAAGAAATTATTCAGAACATTGCTAATTGTTACAAAAGTATTTACCTAAAAGCTGTTAGATTTTTAAATTAAATAACCAAATTATCAGTGATAGTGAGCTTGTATCACCATAGCTTGAATTATTTTTTTCCAAGTTGATGTCATTCATTCTTTTTAAAATTTATTTATTTATTTTTAGTTTTCAAGATTCATTTCCACAAGATTTTGAGTTCCAAGTTTTCTCCCCATCTCTCCCTTCCCACCACCCTAAAACACAATGCATTCTGATTACCCCTTTTCCCAATCTGCCCTCTCTTCTATTACTCTCCTCCCTTCCCTTATCCTCATCTTCTCTCTTTCTTGTAGAGCAAGATAAATTTCCATACCCCATTATCTCTATTTCCTATTTCCCAGTTGCATGCTAAAACAATTCTCAACATTCATTCTTTAAACTTTGAATTCCAACTTCTCTCCCTTCCTCCCTCCCCACCCATCCCTACTGAGAAGGCAATTCACCATAAGTTATATATGTGTCATTTTGCTAGTCTCCCACAATTGTCATGTTGTGAAAGACTAACTATATTTCCCTTCCTCCTATCCTGCTCCCTATCTATTCTATTCTCTCTTTAGACCTTGTCCCTCCCGTAAAGTGTTTACTTCTAATTTCTCCCTCTTCTCATTTAGCCTCCTTTTTATCATCCCCACATCACTTATACCCTTCTCCAAGACTTTCCTGCAGTGTAAGATAGACTTTCATATCAAAATTGAAGTAGAAGGGGGAGAGAAGATATCACATGGACAAGTGAAGTCCATGTAGAAGTGCCAAATGTGATGAGAGAAAGCTTCACTTTTTCCTTCTCATCTCCCCCCATTTCTACTCCATTGAAAAAGTTTTTTCTTGCCTTTTTATGAGAGATAATTTGCCTCATTCCATTTCTCCCTTTCTCCTCCCAATATATTCCTCTCATACCCAAATTTTATTTTTTTAGATATCATCCCTTCTTATTCAACTCACTCTGTGCCCTCTGCATATGTGTGTGTGTGTGTGTGTGTGTGTGTGTGTGTGTAAACCCTTCATCTACCCAAATACTAAGAAAAGTTTCAAGAGTTAAAAATATTATCTTTCTATAGAGGAATGCAAGCAGTTCAACTTTAGTAAGTCCCTTATGATTTTTCTTTCCTGTTTACCTTTCCATGCATCTCTTGATTCTTGTGTTTGAAGATCAAATTTTCTATTCAGCTCTGGTCTTTTCATCAAGAATGACTGAAAGTCCTCTACTTCACTGAATGACATTTTCCCCCCTGAAATATTTGTACTTCAGTTTTGTACTCAGTTTTGCTGGGTAGGTGATTCTTGGTTTTAATACTAGTTTCTTTGACTTCTAGAATATCACATTCCATGCCCTTTGATCCCTTACTGTAGAGGATGCTGGATCTTGTATTATCCTTATTGTATTTCTACAGTACTCAAATTGTTTCTTTCTGGTTGCTTGCAATATTTTATCCTTGACCTAGGAACTCTGAAATTTGGCTACAATATTCCTAGGAGTTTTTCTTTTCAAATCTCTTTCAGGAGGTAAATTCTTTCAATATTTATTTTACCCTCTAGTTCTAGAATATCAGAACACTTTTCCTTCAAAATTTCATGAAAGATAATGTCTAGACTCTTTTATGAGCATGGCTTTCAGGTAGTCCCATAATTTTTAAATTGTCTCTCCTGGATCTAGTTTCCAGGTCTGTTGTTTCACCAATGATATACTCTACATTGTCTTCTATTTTTTCATTTTTTTGGTTTGTTTTGTAATTTTTTGATTTCTCATAAAGTCATTAGCTTCCATCTGCTTCATTCTATTTTTTAAAAAAACTATTTTCTTCAGTGAGATTTTGAACCTCTTTTTCCATTTGGCTAATTCTGATTTTTAAAGCATTCTTCTCCTCATTGGCCTTTTGAACTTCTTTTGCCAATTGAGTTAGACTATTTTTAAAGGTATTATTTTCTTCAGCATTTTTTAGGTCTCCTTTAGCAAGGTGTTGACCTGCTTTTCATGATTTTCTTGCATCACTCTCATTTCCCTTCCCAATTTTTCATCCACCTCTCTTGCTTAATTTTCAAAATTCTTTTTGAGCTCTTCCATGGCCTGAGATCATTGTATATATTTTTTGGAAGTTTTGGATACAGAAACCTTGACTTTTATGTCTTCCTGTGGTGGTATGCTTTGTTCTTCTGCATCCGAAAGGATGGAAGAAAATATTTGTTCACCAAGAAAGCAACCTTCTACAGTCTTAACATTTTTCCCTTTTGGGAGTATTTTCTCAACCAGTTACTTGACTTTTGAGTCCTTTGTCAAGAGGAGCATATACTCTGTGCACCTGCAAGTTCTCATTTCCTCCAAGGTGGCACAATCAAGGGAGAGGAGTTTACTTCTCTCCTGGCTTGTGTTCTGGTCTGGGAGCAACACACTCTTTTCTACCCAGGATCTGTAGGTAGAATTTCCTCTTTAAATCCTCCACCAACTCCACCAGCCAATCTTCCTCCTCACCCAAGAACTGCCACTCTGGGATGAGATACAGATTAGCAGCTCAATTCTCCCAGGGTCTTTAGGCAGAAGGTTCCAAAAATGAAAGTTGCTGCCACCTGGGGCCAGGGTTAGGGGAGGACCCTGATCCCTTCTCATCCAGGTGAAAGAGCTTTTTCACTGACTGTTGAAGCTGTCTTTGGTGTTTGTGGGTTGAGGAATCTGGGAACCACAGCTGCTGATGGTGGCACCTTGAGGCCTACTCTGGTCCTGTCTGTGCAGGCTGGGCTGCTCTCTGTTCTGAGCCTGGTGTGCTAGAGCTTTCCTGTCAGTCTTCCAGGCTGCCTTGGGATAGAAATCTCTTTCTTTCTGTCATTTGGTGGCTTCTACTGCTATAGATTTTGTTTAGAGTCATTTTTACAGGTATTTTATGGGCTGTGGGGGGAGAATTTCTATAGATCCATCCTTCTACTCTGCCATCTTGGGTTCTCCCCTTGGATCACTTCTTTACAAAATCTGAAAATATGTTTTATCTACCTGTAAAACTGCCAGAAATGCCTTGAATACAAAAGAATAACATGCTAGCAACTTATAAGAATTTCTATCTAAACTAGAAGATAATGAAAATAAAATAATTATTTTAACAGTAGTATATTTTTAGCCTTTCAAAATATTCTAAGTTCTGTTGGCCTTTTTAGATAAGATATGTGTTGGTTGTGTCGATTCATCCTTCATTTCCAAAGAAGACCATGCCTTCAGAGAAATGATAACATGACTTGCACTTGACTTTGTTTCTGTATAGGTTACCAGCCTCACTTCTCCTCCAGAGTCATCTGAATCCAGTGACCAGATATTTACCAGGATGACTGGAGATGACCCAGGATGAGGCAATTGGGGTTGTGACTTGCACAAGGTCACTCAGCTAGTGAGTGTCAAGTATCTGAGATGAGATTTGAACTCAGGTCCTCCTGACTACTGCACTGGTGCTCTATTCACTGTGCCACCTAGCTGCACCTGTTAGATAAGAACATGGTACAGAAGGAGTTATTCATGTTTTGTTGATTCTATCTTCCCTTCCTCCCTCCCATTCTTCCTTCCTATTTCTTTCCTTCCTTTCATCCATCTTTCTTCCTTTCCTTCCTCTTTTTCATTCTTTCTTTTTTTCTGTAGATTTAGTGTTATTCTTTATAGAATCATAGATTTTAGAGAAGGAAGGGACATCTGAAGCTAGCATGCAATTCCTTCATTTCACAAATGAAGAAACTCAGGAAACGAAGTACAAGATAATTGAGTGACTTGCCCAGTGTCATATAACTTGAGGAATTCCTAACTCCAAACCCAATGCCCTATCCACTATGCCATATTATCTCTTATGTAAAATACATTTCATATAATTTTTCTCAT
This sequence comes from Bettongia penicillata ogilbyi, assembly GCA_023548195.1. Classification (NCBI taxonomy): domain Eukaryota; kingdom Metazoa; phylum Chordata; class Mammalia; order Diprotodontia; family Potoroidae; genus Bettongia; species Bettongia penicillata. Next base: position 12,056,846 of record JAJHZJ010000382.1, on the reverse strand, counting down.
ATTACTTTTATTCCAGCATACATCGTAAATTATTAAAAGTCAGGTTTAAAGGAAGTTGACAAAAGTGGCTTAAATATTTGGTGCCAATAGTGAGCATATGCATTTGGAGACTTAAAGAAGTTGACAGAGCTGTCAAGAAAGTAGATGAACACAGTCAATGATGAAGTAACTATGTGGTATTTGTGCTTTGAATCAGGGAAGAATGAGTAATAATGCCCATGAGTATTAACAGGGCACTCACTGACTCATAAAAGTTCAATAAGCAGAAATAAGTCATTCATTAAGGCATTCTAACACCTTCTGAAGGGACACTCGTGGAGAAATGGCTCCCATCCACCCATGGGTCCTAGATAGTTTTATTGTTGGTTCCAATACACAACATCAGCAATAATGAAGGTGAGTCATATCTTATTATTTCTAACAAGTGAGCATGGCCTTAAAAAACTATGAACAGAGGAACTTATTAAACAAACCACCAGCCCTCCCCCGTATTAGAAGACTTTAATTGCATCTAATATCACATATATTATTAAGAAGATTTCTGAAGATATGGTCTCAGTTATATACCCATAGTATTTACCTGAGGGAACTCCTCCACCTTTTCAAATGCATTTCTACAAAGCCTCTGACAAGGCCTGAGCTGCTTTTATTTCCTTTAAAAAACAAAACTTATATGTCCACTCTACCAATTGTTGGTATTCAAGTCAAAACTCTTATTGGCATCCTCTCATACTTGTCAATTGTTGTAACCTTAAGAAAATCACTTGACCTCTCTGTTTCTCAGTTGCTTTATGTGTAAAATTATGTAACTGGACTAGATGACCTCTATGATTCCTTCTGGCTCTAAATCTGTGATATTATGGTCATATTAACAATGCCTTCATTATTTCCTTGAGAAATATCTTCTTTTATGAAAGACTGAATAAACTAGTGATTAAAATTGGAATTCTAAATGATAAAATAACTCACAGTGAGTGTCATGCCCACAAAGTGGGTTTGGTTCGATTCTATTTTTATAAAATATTTTTATATACAAAGATTATATTATTAAATTGCCCCAGAAAAGGATCGTTTTGTTTTTCTCTGAAGTCATATGCATGCATGAGAATACTGTAGTAGGAGGCTGCTTTTTTTTCCTTACAAGAAATACAATTAAAGCTCAGAGTTAATTTTTCTAAGCTATTAAATTAGTCAGGCAAGGAGTTCTGAAAAGGGACCTACTTTTACTCATTTTGTGCTGGTTTCAGGTTCACTATACACCGACAGATCTAAAGCTTCAGAGGAATGTGGCCTTGGCTACATATTCATAGTATATGTCTGTGACATCAGCCTTATTCAAGGAATTACTGTACACTAGATAACTGTCCCTCCTACTAGGCAGGGGCTACAGTGCACCTCATGAATACTGATCCACTAGCTAAATTCAGTCTGTTAATGATGTCTTGTTGCCTGAGGCTGACCAATAGTAAGTATGTTTGTCAAAGTATGATTATTGCTTAGGGTAAAGTGATTTCTGTAGTCCACATATAATAGGGGATAAAGAAGCTTGAAAGGTTCCTGCCTTCAAGTAGTTTCTGTTTCAGTTGAAGAAATTAGACATGAACATACAACAGACAAAGAAGAACACTAAAGTTGTAGAGAATAGATAAGTTTTATAGAGGTTCAAGTAAGAGAGAGATAAATCTAGACTGGGTAAATAGATGAGTCAATTCCAGTTGGTGCAACCAGATAAATTCAGCCTGGAGGAAGTCACAACTGAGTTGATTCTTGCAGAATGGGGAAGAGGGGAATCCTTCAATTATTATTACCATTTGCTAAACAAGCCTAGGTTTAGTGTTTTGGGGAGGCATATATTTGACATATTTAATTATTTTATAGGGATTGAATATTTCTACTACTATTCCCCTTTTCTTTTAAAGAAGAAAAAAAAAAGCCCTCATCATAATAATGCAGTCAATAAAAACAAATTTTTACGATGATCATGCCCAAAAATAAATGTCTCATTCTTCTTTTAAATTCCATCAATCCATTTTTAGCAGGTAGGTAGGCTGTTTTAACATTAGGGGGAAAAGATCTCAAAAGGCCAAAGATGATATGTATGCAATTTAAGGGTTTCTTTATTTTGTTTTGTTTTTTTAAGACTGGGGTTGCCTATCCTGTCAATATTGGAAGTTCAATGAACACATATAAGCCCAAACCTTCTGCTGATTAGTACAGAAATTTTAACTGGGTCCTTTCCTAACATAGACAGGTTTGTCGTTTTCTTAGGGAGTCTATTGAAACCATGCTCCCAGGGGCTCACTGTAGAGGTGCCATATTTGTTAGGGGTAACTGATTAGTTTTAGTGTTACTGCAACTCAGAACTCTGAGTTCAAATGGTTCACTAGCCTCAAGTTCCCAAATAGCAGGAACAAAAGTCATATACCATATACCCAGAAATTTAGACACTTCATGGATCAGGTAATATGATGGTAAACACAGAAGAAAGATACAGAATTACATATTTAGGTGACGATGAAAACACAGGTACAACTAGACGAGAGAGGGAATGGGAAAAGTAGTAGGACTTGAATAGGTAAAATGTAGTCAGCTTAAGCAGGACTTTTAAAGTCACATAGTTTAGAACTTGAGGTCCTAGAATTGGTTTGTTTGTTTGTTTAAAATATAGATAACTGAAGGTGGAGCCAAGATGGCAGAGTAGAAAGACTCACGTATGCTAGCTCCGAAACCACAGCCCATATATTTCCTGCAAGAAGAACTCCCCACAAATTCTGGAGCACTGCAAGGCATGCAGAAACACAGTGGAAAAGATTTCCATTCCAGAGAGCCCGGGAGAGCTGTCCCCAGAGGTCCGTCATGCTCCGCACAGTGGAGCCCATCCCTGTGCTGCCCTGGCCATGCAGCCCCAGAGGAGCAGATCCGAGCAGGCTTCAGGGACTGAAACCCGGGTGGCCGGGAAGGTCCTTCCACCCACAGACGCTTCAGGTCAGTGAGAGAGACTTCTGGGCTGGCCGAGAGGGGAGTGCAGGGTCTCGGTGACTTGGGCCCCCAAGGGAGGCAGCAGCGGAGGGAGCGGCAAAGGCAGTGGCAAAGGCAGCAGCAGAGGCAGCAGTGGCGGCCTGGGACTCCCGGAGCAGCAGGCAGAGGTTCAGGGCCATTACAGAAGTTCTCTGCATAAACCCCCTGAGGGAACTGAGCCTGGGAGATGGCTCTGCCCCCACCCGCCACATTACTGAAAGTCTCTGCATAAAGCCCCTGAGGGAACCTATCCTGGGAGGCGGCCCTGCCCCCACCTGAGCACCAGAACTTTAGCTCACATTGAGTAGCAGCTGCTCCTGCCCACAGAAAGCTCATTTGAATCTCAGACCCCCAAGCACTAGCTGGGTGGATCTGGGCAGGGGTGGACAGGAATCTCAGAAGTCAAGTAACTGACTGGGAAAATGCCCAGAAAAAGGAAGAAAAATAAGACTATAGAGAGCTACTCTGATGAGGTACAGATGTTCCTGCCTTCCAATTCTGATGACGAGGAACTATTCTTACCATCAGGGAAAGATGTGGAGGTCGGGGCCTCTCTGTCCGAGACATCCCAGGTGGATGTCTGGTGGGCTCAGGCCATGGAAGAGCTCAAAAAAGATTTTGAAAATCAAGTTAGAAATGTAGAGGAAAAACTGGGAAGACAAATGAGAGAGATGCAACAAAAGCATGAAAAACAGGTCAATACCTTGCTAAAGGAGACCCAAAAAAATGCTGAAGAAAATAACACCTTGTAAAATAGACTCACTCAATTGGCAAAAGAGGTTCAAAAAGCCAATGAGGAGAAGAATGCTTTAAAAATCGGAATTAGCCAAATGGAAAAAGAGGTTCAAAAGGGCACTGAAGAAAATAGTTATTTCAAAATTAGAATGGAACAGATGGAGGCTAATGACTTTCTGAGAAACCAAGAAATCACCAAACAAAACCAAAAGAATGAAAAAATGGAAAAGAATGTGAAATATCTCATGGGAAAAACAACTGACCTGGAAAATAGATCCAGGAGAGACAATTTAAAAATTATGGGACCCCCTGAATGTCATGATCAAAAAAAGAGCCTAGACATAATCCATGAAATTATCGAGGAAAACTGCCCTGATATTCTACAACCAGAGGGCAAAATAAGTATTGAAAGAATCCATCGATCACCACCTGAAAGAGATCCAAAAAGAGAAACTCCTAGGAACATTGTGGTCAAATTCCAGAATTCCCAGGTCAAGGAGAAAATATTGCAAGCAGCTAGAAAGAAACAATTCCAGTATTGTGGAAATACAATCAGGATAACACAAGATCTAGCAGCTTCTACATTAAGGGATCGAAGGGTATGGAATAGGATATTCCAGAAGTCAAAGGAACTAGGACTCAAACCAAGAATCACCTGCCCAGCAAAACTGAGTATAATACTTCAGGGGAAAATATGGTCTTTCAATGAAACAGAGTACTTTCAAGCATTCTTGATGAAAAGACCAGAGCCGAAAAGAAAATTTGACTTTCAAATACAAGAATGAGAAGAAGCATGAAAATTAAACAGCAAAGAGAAGTCATAAGGGACTTACCAAAAGTGAACTGTTTACATTCCTACATGGAAAGACAATATTTGTAATACTTAAAATTTTTCAGTATCTGGGTAGTTGGTGGGACCACACACACACATGTACACACATGCACGTGCACACACATACACACATGCACGCACATACAGAGAGCACAGAGTGAATTGAATAGGATGGGACCATATCTTCAAAGAAATTAAGGTAAATGGTGAGAGAGAAATGTAGTGGGAGGAAAGAGTGTGAAATGGAATGGGGTAAATTCTCTCTCATTCAAGAGGCAAGCAGGAGACTTTTTAGTGGAGGGAAAAAGTGGAGAGCTGAGAAAAAAAAAAGAAGTTTACCCTCATCACATTCGACTAAAGGAAGGAATAAAATGCACACTCATTTTGGTATGTAAACTTATCTTACAGTACAGGAAAGTGGGGGAGAAGGAGATAAGCAAGGGGGGGTGGTGATATTAGGGAGGGCAATGGGAGGAAGGAGCAATTTGAAGTCAACACTCGGGGAGGGACAGGATCAAAACGTTGAATAGAAACAATGGGGGGCAGGATAGGATGGAGGGAAATACAATTAGTCTTACACAACACGACTATTATCAAAGTCATTTGCAAAACTACACAGATAGAGACTATATTGAATTGCCTGCCTTCCCAAAGGGAATGGGTGGGGAGGGAGGGATGGGGAGAATTTGGAACTCAAAGTTTTAGGAACAACTGTTGAGTGTTGTTCTTTCTACTAGGAAATGAGAAATACAGTTAATGGGGAATAGAAAGTCATCTGGCCCTACAGGACAACAGAGAAGATGGGGACAAGGGAAGGGAGGGATGATAGAAGAGAGGGCAGATTTGTGATAGGGAAAATTAGATTGCTCAGTGTATTGGGGTTGGGGGAGGGGATCAATGGGGAGAAAATTTGGAACCCAAAATTTTGTGAAAATGAATGTAAAAAGTTAAATAAATAAATTTTTATTAAAAAAAATAAAAGTTCAAGTCAACCAAGAAAAAAAAAATAAAACAAAATAAATTATAGATAACTGTATTTCAATGTCACTACTTTTAGGTGGTTTTTTTGTAATAATCCTATTTGAATTTTAAAACTTTAATAACTTATGCCTTTCCTGTCTTCCCAGCCTTTATAACCCTCATTCTCCTCCATGTGCTCTGTGATGTCGTGGCACTAATACCTTTTCATGTTCCTTGAGCACCCCATCTCCCAAATCTATTTATTTTCATTCACTGTCCCCCAAAATCTGAAATTTTCTCCCTGCCCATCTCTAACTCTTTAGTTTTCCATTCATACTAATATTAATTAATACTATAATTCACTAGAATTTACCTCTCTATAATCTCCAATTTATACTGTTTATATTTGTACACAGCAATTTGCAGGTCTATTTGTACACAGCAATTTGCAGGTCTTTCCCCCCTACCACACAGCAACAGATTATGAGTTCCTTGAGCTCAATGACTAGTTTGCCTTTAAAAAAAAATTATCTCCAGTACTTTGGACTCTTGTCTGCTTGTTGCTTGTTGAATTAATCTGATTGAATTCTATGTATATTTTTACGCATTTTAAAGTGAAATTCTGGGAAGGTATCATGGACTTTACCAGACTGGCAAAAGAGTCTGTTATACCAAAATGACTGAAAATTTCAAGTTTAGATGATTGCCATTAAAAAAAAAGGAGAATCATAGAAAAATTATGAGAAAGATAGTCGGTCAATAACATTTGTGTTTAAAGAAAATTATTTGGGCTACTAAAGTGATTCAAAATAGGATGAAAGTAGAGACATGGAATCCTGAATTAACTCTGTATGAATAAATGAGAGATCCAATTGGATTATCTCATTGGGAAGAAATCAGAGAAACATTTCAAAGTAAGAATCAAAGGACTTGATGACTAAAAATAGAGGACAGACAGTCATGAGTCAAAAGTCATTGTTAGGCATAGCACTAGGATAATTTTATGTTGGTTGACATTATTGTTTGAGTTTCTTTTCAAATAATCGGCTTATACATATTTATGTGACAAGAATGTGAGCTCTTTGATTTCAGGGATTGTTCAATTTTTGTTTTCTATTCTGTGCCAGGCTTATTATATTATAAATATTAAGCTTCACAACAACCTGAGAAGTATTATTATTATTATTCTAATTTTACAGATGAGGAAACTAATACGAATAGATTAAGTGACTTGCCCAGGGTCACACAGAAAGCAAATGTCTGAGTCTGACTTTGTACTCAAGTCTTCTTAACTTCATGCCTAGCTCTATTTATTGTGCCACTTTGCACCTTGTATCATGCCTAGCATATATTAGCTGTTTATTATTTTACTACAATATTATAAGTACTAATAATTATTTATGATTTATTTGTGAATAAATCTTCATATCCTAGTTTTCTATTTGAATATGTTGTAATGTCATTAAAAACTATTTACTACAGCATGAAGCTGGTATAAAAGAAGGGTCCACTTAGACACCAAACAGGTAAGCATAATTTAAAAAATATCAACATTAAATTCACCCTTAAATCTATCCAGATACAAATTTCATTGAAATGACATGGTAAAGTGTTCTCTCCCACAATGACTGTAGAAAGTTGGCTCATTTACTGTACTGATCTTACTTTATAAGTGGGGAAATTCAAAATAAGTAGTCTGCCAAATAGTCTGAATTTCTGACATTTTCAGCAAAGCATTCCTAAATTTAAACCTAAAACCACAGGTTAACTGCCAAAATATTTGCTTTTACCATTTTCCTTGTCAACTGGGTCTTCAGGGATCACTACTGATTTTCCTCTGAGTTTGCATAGTTGGCTAACTGTTTGAATAAGAAGAAAGGGGAATTCCAGAATACTCATGAGAAGAATTATCTTCATGAAAGAAATTTAAAACTTTTTCTCTCCTTACTCCTTTTTTCTCTTTCTTTCTTGTTTTCTCCTTTTCTCCCTTCTTCCTTCCTTAAAAAGCTCTCTAGTATCTTCACCCAACTTGTTCTCATACATATGTATTAGATCTCTAGAGGGAAACTGTTACCTCCACTTCTAGGAATAAACCTATGGATCCATCTTCCTAACACTATAGATCCTAAACTCCCATTGAAGTATTATCCATTAAAAAGTAACCACTAGACTCAGGGTCATCTCACTAGGACTGGAAGGAATTTCAAAAAGCTGTCCAGTGAAAGAATTTCATCTTGTATCTAGGAAATTGATGACCAGAAATATTAAATGACTTGTCCAGTGTTACACAATTAGTAGCGTGTGTCTGAGATAGCATTCAAACTCAGTTATTCCCAACTTCCAGTTCATTATAGCACAGTTGCCTTCCTATTCAATCAGCAAAGGCATTTACCCCACTGGTATAGCAAAATCAATAGTTAGAAATCATTCCTCTCATAAATCTTGAGCACACCCTCCCACAAATATATATGGCTTCCATGGGAAGAGTAGTCTCAAAATTCAAAAACAATAGTATGAAGGCACATGTACAGGATGTGTATTTTAGAAGGGAATTCACAATTCCTGGTCCTTCAATGTCTGGGTTTTTTTTTTCCCTCTCCATAGACTTCTCACACAATCCCTTACATAAATAGACTATATTGTAACATGTGAAGCTTTAAAAAATACTCTCAGGAATGGGGCAAAAGCTGAGAACAATCCCGATTTCAGAAATATAACCTGGAATATATCTGAATAGCTGGAATATCACAGAATCATAGGCAAAAAATAACCTCCCTCCATCAAGATAAGTACCAAAGACAGACATACTTCATGACAAGACCTGGAGAAGACACAAACACACTGCCATGTGAAAATATACACACACCATTGCTTATGTAAGTGAAACACTCAAAATAGATCCAGACAACATGGCCATACACTTTCCAAGCCTCAGAAGCTTATCTGGCTCTCAATCTCTGGCTTCTAAATTCCAGATCTTCTCATAGCAGATTTATAACTAGACTAATAATTCTGACAGGCACTGCTACTCATCTTCCTTAACTATACTAGCCCAATAATGTCCCTTATCTGCCTCAGTGGTTATGGCAGCATAATTATGAGCTAGGCAGTCCAGTCAGCTCTGCTGTTTTCTTAGGCTTATTGTGTTCACACATTTCCCTTACTTATTTTGTAACTCACTAAATCAAACATGGTTCATTCTGAGCACAGTACTATCTGAAAAAGAAAACCTGCTTCCCTGATACAAGGTAATTTTTTTTTTTTTTTAAGATGGGAATCTCTAGTCCAAAAGTCCCTCTGACATGAAAATACATTCTATCTCAGCATGGATGAATCCAATGTTTACCTATTGTGAAAGATTTATATGTACACCTATTATATAATTATGGACACTACCAAAGTGAATATGGTAGAAGAGAGACTGGGGGGGGGGGTGGATTTTTGAAAATAAGTTTCTTTTGCAAAGGAGAGTATTCTAGAAGAGAACAATACAAAAGATGAAAGTGCCTACAAGCCCTCAGTGCACTAAAGCATTCTGGAATGTGATTTGTGAAAAGGGGCTAAATATGAGGCAGGAGGAATTAAGAAATAATAATTCCTGTATATTTGCATGCATGATAGAAATAATTGAAAAGACCTTTTCAAGCTTATGTATTTTTCTTATTTGTTGTTTAAAATACTTCGATGTTTCCCTATAGTGAAATTCTTAGTAAATCCAAAGGAAAATATGTTTTTTTCCAAGTAACAGAGAAAGTAAGAATGAACAATACATGTGTCCTTCCCATATACTAAGCTGGAATCTGGTCATCATCTGAGATAGTGGTGGTAAGAATTTAGACAGTGGTACCAACAAGTCAAAGCCCTGTGTTAGTGGCATGAGAAGTGGATCATAGTAGGGAGCCTCAAGATGATAGTTATGTGGTCACAAATGTGACTAAAACTTCTTTAATCACTTCATACTAATATAGAGAAAATAGCAATCTCAGTCCCTAAGAAGGTAGATGGGGGGAGGGAGGTCATCTCAACAAATAGCTGAGGAAAAATCATATCAGTGACATAAGCCTAATTGTCCTTTGTGATGAGGATGCTCTGACCTTTTCTAATTATCCCATTTCTTTTGGGTGAAGCCACCTAATATGTAAGTGGTTAAAGTATCTCAGGTCAAAATCTAGGCAAAAATGTGTTCTTTCCCGTCAAAATACTGTTGAATTTGTTGTGTGATCCTGATCAAGTCACTTGACTTCTCTGGTCTTCAGTTACATGATTTTTAAAATGAGGTTGTTAGATTAGATGACCTTCGAGGTCCTTTCTAACTCCAATCATATGATATTATGATTCTAAATGTTCCATATTATTATAGAACAGAGCCCTCCCCAAAAGTGCCCATTAAAGGGGTCATATAAGTACATCAGAAAACTTTAAAAACTACTTGTTATTTTATAATTTGTCCTTTCCTTAAAATGCTAAGTATTTTAACCCAAACCTACATAATACAGAAGCTGTGCAATCAGTAACACATTATCTATGGGAGAGACATATTTTTAGTTAGATGAAAAGACAAAATGCATCACTTCTGTCTTTGGACTGTGGAGGTTGGATGTGTCATAGAAATGCTGGCAATGAAGACGTGTCAGACCTAGACGACTCATTTCCCTTTTCAATGGGCAACTGTGACGGCCTTAGTTATTTTAGGTGGTTATTTTCCTCTTGGTACTTTATAAAATAGACATTTGCTCACTCTCTTTAAAATTGTCTCACTTTCCTAAAGGACAAATAATTCTAAAGTTCAGCATGATTTTAAAAGAACAGTTTTTGGAAAGTCAAAGCTTTGTAAAACAATTTTCAACTGCCTGAATCTTTCAATAAAAGAAATTTACTTCTGAAAGACTTTTGTTATACTTTCCAAAGATCCATCTTCTGCAGGTGTCTGCTGTACTCACTGTGATGCCACACATTTTCAAGACCTGAAAGGAAAGACTACAACATGGTTACTTGAAAATAATTAATCAATATTAGTTTTGTCTAAATAATTGAAAAATAAAATTAGCCTTACATATCTTCCCTTTTCAATCATTTCCATTATGAAGAGACCCTTTAAAATACCAACTTGAATGAAACTGAGATTTTTACATACATTACAGAAAATTCTCCTCTTTGACTTTTTTATGATTTATGGCAATTCATTGACCCAGACTTTCTATCTGGTCAGTAGAAGTTTTGTAAGTTTTTTGTTTGCTTATTATTTTAGGCAGAGACTAAGGAATAAAATCATGTTTCCCTTATCCCAGCTTTGACCAAACTAAAAAACATCAGAAATACTATAAAAAAATATATACATTGACATTTGGGATAAGTCAAACATTTGGATCCCTATAATTTTGGTTATATGGTGACCTGGAAAGAATGCTTAATAAATAATATAACATTAAAGTTTGACTGGAACCTAACTGAATTAATCCTCCTATTCTGTAATGGGCCTAATTGAGGTCAGTTTCCTGGTGGTTTGTTTGATATTGAAACAAAATGAAACACTTCTAAGTCATTTAAGAGTTAATAAAAGAAAATTTACCCATCTATAACATGGAAAGGATATCCAATGAGGACACCCAAAGTTAATTCCATTCCCTGAATATTCCATTGAGGTTCACTAACAGAACATCAAAGTATACCCAGAGATTTTCTTAGAGGTTTTTTTTTCTTTTTATGTTCTATATTTTGTACTCAGGAATTCAGGAAACCATTTCAGTAGTCTCAGGTTTCAGTCTAATGAGAGAAACAAGCCTTGAGAATGAGTTTAATATCTACTAAGATAAAAAATAAAGTATTCTAACTATAATGAGGCAGAAGTAGTAAAATTCTCCCAGAACATGTATCCTTCCTTTAGAGAGCCTGATTCAGTTCATGGCTCCTGACAATATATCACAATATAGTAAGGGGTTCTAATACATATCCAAAAAGCTGCCATTTGTTAAGATGACACATGGAAGAAATTTGGAAGCTTTTCCTACAATATGAAAGGGAGTGAAGTATATGTGGACACTCTGTATTAGACTACTATATGATTGAGAATAACCTGTTTTCATTGAATGTATAGTCAGAATGGTCAACGTCCTTAAAATGACCTGACTCAGTATCAACATGCTGTTCACTAGATTTATATCTGAAGATTAAGTTGATTCATTCAAATAATAGTTTATGAGATCATAATGCAAGGGGTTAGGATACCTGGGGTCTCCTTCTTCTCCCACCCATACCCTGAAACCATATAGTTCTGAGAAATGGATCAATGTTTGAGGTCTTTTAATTTATTCTTTCTTGTCCTAGGTGAAAGAAGTGGAGTCATTGATCAGACATGGAAGTATGAACCGTGGGGAGTTCAGAGTCTAGGAAACCAGTCTAGATGTTGCAGTCAGTTTAGCAGTGACACCTTAAGGGAGCTCTAGCCCATTAAACTTGGCATGTACAAACTAAACTAAACTGTGTAGGATGGGATTAGATCAATTAAATTGGGGGAAATGTTTGTATGTTTGTTCTTGCTAATTTTATGAAGTAAATATTCTTTCGATAAAACTAATCCAAGCACAATAATTATATTAGTCACTGGATGCTCCAAAATATGGTGAACATAGCTGGAAAGATCATGAACCAAAGGCAAAGAAAAGAGACTCCATTTACCACAAAGCAATAGAAATCAGTATGAAACCCCATCATGAGAACCCTGTTGAAGTCAATTTTAATGTCCTTGGCCCTAAGAGAAAGTTCCAGAAGCAACCAGGTTAGAACTAGAACTAGTTACAACTGAAAGACACAAGAAGAATGAAAGAAAGAAAGAGGAAGCAAGGAAAGAGGAATTTGTCATGAAAGTGGGATTGGGTTTCTCTATTCACATGCCCTTGGTATTACTGTGATACTATCTCCAACCTCCTGAGTACTGATTAGAGTAAAAGTGGAGATGTAAACAGATGAACCAACAGATTTAAATTTGGAAGGAAGGTTGGAAGTAGGGGTAACCCTACAGGTGGAAGAATTGTTTCCCCAAACCCTTCTTTTTCCTTTCACTTTATCTTTAATTGCTCTTCCTCTTCTTAGATTTTAGCTTTAACCATAGTTAAGTGCTTTGTTTAATTTCATTTCTTGATTAAAAATGTAGTCATACTAATATTAGATGCACTTTCATAATGCTTCTCTGTTTCACTACCTGGTAATATTCAGACTATTTACAAGAACCTGCCTCTAAAATGTGCTGAAAGTCAATTTCTTGCTTATTCATCATTTTTTTGGTAATACTTTGCTCCTCAGTAGCTCACATTGGTCATCATCTAAGGACAAGTGAAGCAGAGAATACAGTTCAAAGATACCTATTTGAAAAGTACAGGTGGTACACTCTCTGAAGAATGCCCTTAATTTTCTGCTGGACTTTAATGTAACATATGTCTATTGCTCTGAATGTCATATATCATATTCTCTTTTACTAAGAGGGCCACCATGATTTCAGACTCACAAGCCCTTCAAAGATAGAACATCTACATATGTCTTCCTGGGATGATTGGTGTATGGTGTATTGGTCAAAATTTAACTTTGCATTGAATAGAATGAAATTAGTGTATTAGTGTTGGCCTGTATGGAAAATTTAACTCCATACATACATTTTCAGGGATCACCAATAATTCCAGATAGTATATGGGGTATCAAAATTTACCATGAGTAAATTCTCCAGGGTCAAATGCAATAATGTCTGTGATCATGATTTTTTTTTTGTTTAAGACTCTCTCTCAAGCCTGTATCATTGTTGAGCATGAAGTACATGCTTGGTTTTAAACCAAGCACATAGCTAAGTTATTATATTTTTCAAACTCTTTGTCTTAATGACCTGACCTCCAATTGGCTTTGACAAGATCAGTCTAGATTCCAAAGGTAAAACCTGAAAGCAGAAAAGTAATAAGAAGAGTCTGGTTGACCAACCCTTACAAAACTCCAAAGATAGGGAATCTATTATCTTATTATACAGTCTATCCCAGTTTTGCAGAGTTCTGTTAGGAAATTTTTCCTCAAATTAATTCAAAGTATGCTCCTCTTCAACTTCCATTCAATGTTCTTAGTTTTGTCTTCTAAAACAAGAAGTTAGCAATCATTTTTATCTAACTGCCATCAAACACTAAAAAAAAAAAAAAAAAAAAAAAAAAAAAAAAACTTGGGTCAGTTGGGTGAGTGAGTACTTTTATCCTCTCTGAGTAGTTACTTCCTGCTGTGAAACCATGTCACATTCATTGTTGGTAAAGACAGCAGTAATTTTCAATTAAAAACCTCAGAATAACTTCTTTAAGACAATTTAGTACATGTCTTATTCATTTATCATGGCTTCCCATGGTATTTCAAAAAAAAAAATGTGGCCATCTAGGTATAGCAACATTTCTAGATAGTGCATGTCTCCAACCACCTTCTTCACTAGTGGCCTTCATACACCTTAGGACACATATTCAAATTAGCAGAATCCTGCTAGGAAAATTCAGAGTATGATTTCCTTATCTTCCCATAAGGCCTGACCAGAAAATTATTTAATGCCTCTTCCCCCTCTGTGCCCCAATTCACAGTTAAAATTCATGTTACGATACTCATGTTCTTTAGTTCTCTTGTTCCAAGTCTACTACTCTAGATTTTTTTTTTAAATATATATAACCATTTTCTACTCTGCGGTACCACTCTAAGTAAGAAATATTAATTAAAGCACTATGTAATTATACCCTTGATTAACAATATTTACAGGTGATCTTTGAGATCTTCTGTCTCTGATAGAGCAATTTAAAAAATGGTCTCAAAAGGTAAAAGGATTTGGATACGTCTGAATACATAGAGATGTAATCTTTGCTAGATGCAAGAACATTAAAAAAGGCAATTGTGCACTAATTTTAATACTTATCAAATGCTGGAGAACACTTCAAATAAATCAAAAAATCAGTGGACATATGATTGACAACAATATCAGCCAAGAAGAAATAAATAAATGCCAAGTCACATGAAGCCTTTTTCTTCTGTCAGATATTTGTAAGAATGGCCTACACATGTATTAAATACAAGAATAAGGTAAAAGAATAGGCAGGCATTTGCAGAAAGTTGTCTGTACTAGTCCACTTCTCTGTATAATGAGTTAAATTATAGATAATACAAGAATTTGCCCTATTTTGTTTCTTTTTTTTGAAAACAAAACAAAACAAAACAAAACCAATCATTCAACCCCCTCTACCATCTGCCTCCAAGCTATCCTTCCAAGCTTACCTCACAATACTTCCATTATGGTACCCTACCTTTAATTCAACTGTTATTACTCTGTCCCTTATTTATACTTCCTCAAATCTATGCCTTAGAAATAAAATAAAAAAGCATGATTCTCCATGCATAAACACCTTAATTCCATCATCTCCTCCTTCTTTTGAGTTCTTACACATTCTCCCAAGATGAAATTAAATGCCAATTATTTTTTAACGGAGGAAAAAGGAGGGCTGCTGATATGGAAAGACTCTGTTTTGCTGGATGAATATTCTGATGCCCCCACTCATTCCTAAGGATTTATTTAGCTAAGAGATAATAGTCCACAAAATAAACACATTACTGATAATTGAAACTAGCTCCTTATCATTATGCATTGGCAGAATATTGAAATTTGAAGGAAGAAAGAAGAGAAAATCAGCTCATTCTTCCATACCTGAAGTTGTTGATATAGAAACTTCAAATACCCAGGTATCAAGGAAGCCAAAATATATCACCATATCCATGCATTAAAATCAATTTATTGTATTAACAGAGGACTTCAATTTTTCATTCAGAACAAATTCACATTGTGTTGCTGAACAGAGACTTGTGACAAACTTTGTCACCTGTTGCCAAAACCATATCATATTAGACATCATAAACAGATACAGCAATGAAAATTAGTCATGACAATTGACAGCAAAATAGAAGATGGAATAGTTACAAAGGAAAAGTACAGAAAATTTAAAAGCACTGCTGTCTATGGCCATTTAGTTTAGAGTACAAATATTGCATACAACTTATCATTATATCATACCAATATTGAATAATTGACGTTGATGGTGACTGATTCAAAACAAAAAAGCTTAATGGGTAAGGGGAAAGTAGCAACTATTTTAGAAGGAGCTAAAAACATTCTATATAAAATCACTCAAGTATGTAAGTTTTAGTGTTGAAAGGATTTTGTGTTCAGCAAACTGAAATACTCAGATATTATTAAACTTCATTTATATTTATAATTTTATTGTGTATTATTTGGAACATGATCCTAATATCAGTTTGACAGGATGCATTTGTGAATCCCTTGTATACAACTTAAAAACTGATTGCTTAAATTGTGAGTTTCTCTTTTCTATAGCAGAATTTCCACTCATTTTTGAATGAGTATAGTGATACTCAGATTGTGAAAAGTATTTATTATATTGCAGATAGAAAACAAAAGAGACATTCCCTTTGGGTATCTTAAAGGAACTTCTTCCAAATATATTTTAGTTGATTTTACTTAGATATCTTATTTTCCCCACTTTTTAAATCCTTTAAATAAATTTCAATGATTATTACTCTTTCATTTAGAAGAGAGTCCCAAAGTAGCATTAATTAGTTTAGTATTGGGGGCAGGGACAAGATGGTGGAGTGAAGGCAGGAAGTTGCTTGAGCTATCCTCAGGTCCCCTCAGACTCAACACAGATCAAGCCTCTATAAGTATGCTAGAGTCAAAAAAGACATAGTAAAACAAATTTCTGGCTTAAGGTAATATAAAAGGACTTCAGGAAATGTCTATCTCACTTGGGTAAAAGGGAGGTCAGTCTGTTGTCGACTGCATTCATACAAACCAGTGAAAAGCTGTTAGCAACCAGCTAGTTAGAGAACCAGTTAGAGATCAGCAACCACTTCTCCTTGGTCCTGGCTTAGCATATCAGTGGCAAAGCAGGCCATCTCTGAGACCTCCAGCCTTAGCACAGAAGGCAAATTGCCAGACCTGGAAACCAGACAGCAATAGGCATGACTAGGCTGACCCTAGCTCAATGAGCAAGCTGTGAGTAACAGAAGCCCCAGTGCAAAAAGCCAGTGACCAGACCCCTGGTAACCAGCAAAAGAAGCTTTCTTGACTTTTACCCCATGTACCCCAGGAGCAGATCTCAACTTTAAAAGCCATGAAATATGCTACACACACACACACACACACACACACACACACACACACACACACAAAGCAAGTAGCAAAAAATAACCTTGACAATAGAAAGCTGCTATGGTGACTTCCAGGGAAGATCAAAACATAGACTCAGAAGAGGACAACATTGTTGGAATGCCTGCATGCAAAACATCAAAGGGGAATATGAATTGGTCTCCAGCCCCAAAATCCTTGTTGGAAGACCTCAAAAAGGATTTTAAAACTTTAAAAGGAAAATTGGGAAAAGAAATGAAATATAAGGAAGAGAGTCAACAGCTTATAAAAGGAAGGACAAAAATTGAGTAAAGTAATTCCTTAAAAAATGTAGTTTTCCAAATGAAAAAAAAATCCGCTAAAGAAAATAATTCCTTAAAAAGTAGAATTGACCAAATAGAAAAGGAAGTAGAAATCTAACTGAAGAAAATAATTCCTTACAAAGAAGAACTGGACAAGAATTGGACTCTATGAGACATCAAGAATCGGTCAAACACAATCAAGAGTATGGCAAAAAATAGAATAAAATGTAAAATACCTCATTGGGTAAAATAAATAAATAAAGCTGATCTGGAAGATAGATCCAAGAAAGAAGATTTAAAAATTATTGGAATTCCTGAAAGTCGTGATCAAAAGAAGAGCCTAGAAAATATCTTTCAAGAAATTATTAAGGAAAACTGCCCTGATACCACAAATCAGAGGGTAAAATAGTCATTGAAAGATTCCAACAATCATCTCCTGAAAGAGATCTCAAAATGAAAATCCAAGGAATATCTTAGGCAAATTTTAGAATCATAAGGTCATGAAAAAAATACTGGAAGCAACAAGAAAGAAACAATTCAAATATTGTGGAGACATAGGCAGACTTATGCAGGGCTTAGCAACTATTACGTTAAAGACAGAGGGTGTGGACCATGTTGTTCTGGAAGACAAAAGAGTGAGAGTTACAACAACAAAATCAATTATCTAATAAAACTGAGCATGATCTTTCAGGGTAAAAAAAAAGTATTCAATTAATTAGGGAACTTTCAATCATTCCCAATGAAAAGACTATAGCTGAGTAGAAAATTTGATCTTTAAATACAAGATTAGGAGAAGTATAAAAAATAAACAGGAAAGAGAAAAGTTGTATTCAATAAGGTTAAACTGGTTTACATCCCTACACAGGAAGATGATACTTTTATTTCTTGAGAACTGTATCTTTATTGGAGTAATCAGAAAGGATATATATATAGACAGATAATAGGAGTATAAGTTGACTTTGATGTGATGACGTAAAAAATAATGGGTTAGAAAAAAAGATTGTACTGGAGAAGAGGATAGGAAAGGCAAAATAGAGTAAATTACAACAAATGGAGAAGTACAAAAGATGAATACAGGAGAGGGAAAGAAAGGGAGAGACATGAACAATGTTTGAACTATACTGTCATCATATTTGGCTAAAAGACAGTGTGTACATTAACACACTCAGTTGGGTATAGAAATTTATCTTATCCCATAGGGAAGTAGGAGAAGAAAGGGAAAAGGGAGGAGGACGACAGAAGGGAGGGCAGACTGAGGGAAGCAAAACACTGGTGAGGCGGGCAAGGGTGAAAGGAGAAAGAAAAGTATAAACAAAGGAAGAAACAGAATGGAGAGATAGGAAATGTTTATAATCATAAAAATGAGTATGAATGGGATGAGCTCACCCATAAAATGGAAGTGGAAAGCAAAGTGAATTAAAAACCATAATCCAACAATCTGTTGTTAATAAGAACCACATTTAAACAGAGAGATACACACAGAGTACAGGTTAAAGCATGGAGGAGAATATATTATGCTTCAGGGGAAGTAAAACAAAATGGAGGGTACTAATCCTGATCTCAGACAAAGCAAAAGCAAAAAAATAAGTTTAATTAAAAGAAATAAAGAAGGAAATTATACCTTGCTAAAGGTTGCAATAAAAAATAAAATAATATCAATCCTAAACATGCATGCACCAAATGGTGTAGCATTCAAATTCTTAGAGAAGTTAGACGAGTTACAGGAAAAAAATAGACAGCAAAACTATACTCGTGGGGGACCTCAACCTTTACCCCACAGAAATAGATAGATTTAACCTGAAAATTAAAGGATTTAAGAAGGTGATAGAATTTTCAAAAAGTTAGATATGATAGAGCTCTGGAGAAATCTGAACAGAGCTAGAAAGAAACACTTCTTTTCTCAGCAGTACATGGCATCTACACAAAAACTAACCATGCATGAGGGCATAAAAATCTCTCAATTCAGTGGAAAAATACAGAAATATTAAATGCATTCCTATCAGAACACTATGAAATAAAAATTACATATAGTAAAGGGCCATGGAAAGACTAAAAATCAACTGCAAACTAAATAATTTAATCGTAAAGATTAAGCAAACCAAACAGAAAATTAAAGAACCATTAATTTCATCTAAGAGAATACCAATAATGAGATATCATGCCAAAACTGATGATGTGCAGACAAAGTGGCTCTTAGGAGAAATTTTGTATCTTTCAATTTTCACATGAACAAAATAGAGAAAAAGTAGATCAATGAACTGGACTTGCAATTAAAAAAGCAGAAAAGAAAAAAAAACAATTTAAAAATCTCCAATTAAATACCAAATTAGAAATTCTGAAAATCAAAGAAGAGATCAATAAAATTCAAAATAAGAAAACTTTTGAACTAATAAATAAAATTAGCAACTGTAACTATGAAAAAAAACAATGAAACAGATAAACACTTTGTTAGGTTGATTAAAAATAAGAAGGAAATACAATTAAAAGTATCAAAAATGAAAAGGGGAAACTCACCACCAATGAAGAGGAAATCAAAACAATAATTAGGAGCTATTTTGCTTAATTGTAGGTGAATTAATCTTAGAAGCTAAGTGAAATGGATGGATATTTAGAAAAAATATAAATTGCTCAGATTAACAGAAGAGGAAATAAAAAACTTAAACAATCTCACTTTAGAAAACAAAATTTAAAAACAATCAATTAACTCTCTAAAAAAATTTCTCCAGGGCCAGATGGATTTACAAACGGATTCTGCCAAACACTTAAAGAAAAATAATTTCAATGCTATATAAACTATTTGGAAAAATATGTGCAGTCTTACCAAATTCTTTTTGCGATGTAAGCATGGTGCTGAAACTTACACCTGGAAGAGTGAAAACAGAGAAAAAAATCGAATACTAATTTTCCTAAAGAATATTGATTTAAAAAATTTAAATAAAATATTAGCAAAGAGATTATAGCAACTTATCATGAAGATAATACACTATGATCAGATTTGTACCAGGAATGTGGGGTGGTTCAATGCTAGGAAAACTATCAGCATAATTGACCAATTACAAAATCAACAAAAATTATATGATTATCTCAACAGATGCAATTCCATTTTAACAAAATGTCTCATTTTGAAAAAATAAAGTATCTATTCCTATTGAAAATACTAAAGAGCATAGGAATAAATTGAGTTTTCTTTAAAACGATAAGCATTGTCTCTCTAAAATCATCAGCAAGCATTGTAGGTCATGGAGATAAGCTAGAATCTTTCCCAGTAAGATCAGGGGTGAAACAAGCATGTCCATTATCCCCACTATTATTCAATATTGAATGATAAATGTTAGTTTCAGCAAAAAGAGAATAAAACGAAATTCAAAGGATTAGAACAGGCAATGAGGAAACAAAAATATCCCTCTTTGCATATGATGTGAAGGTATACTAAGATAATCCTAGAGAATGAACTAAAAAATTACTTGAAATAATTAACAACTTTAGCATTGTTATAGGATATAAAATAAATCCACATAAATAATCAGCATTTCTATATGTTACTAACAAACCTAAATTTACCAATCTAAAATTTGTTATATAATTTTCAAATTTCCAGGCTATATAATTTCAGTGGAGACTGAATTCACCTGAAAAATACTGCCCCCCTTCCACAATGCATTCAATCCACACATCACATCTTCCCTCTGCTTTAGTACATGAAGTTCATGAGATATTGTGGAATAAAAACAAAACAAAACATAATCACCTGATTGCTATATTGAGCCTGTCCAAATTTAGCCAGCATGACCTTTGTACTAAAGATTCACTGTCCTTTTTGAAGTTTATGCTCAAAGCCTTTCTATGGGGTAGAAATTATTATAGCTTATATTTTGCTAGTGTGGTCTTTGGCAACCAAGTATCATAGACATACAATGATGGGCTAGTGGAGTCATAGAGGACTATTAACAATGAAATGCAAATGTCTACAAAACATTTAGGTTCCACAAAACTTAAAGCATAGAAAATATAACTCCCTTATGTGAGTCAGTTATGACTGGCTTTATATAAGGCAATACATGGTGGATTTGACTCTTATATACTCCCCATATCACCTGCACTGCAAACAGTTTAGCTGTGCAACCTCAAGACAATTTATTTCTCTTGGCCTCTGTTTACTCATCTTTGCAGTGAAGTAGTTGAGCTATTTGTTCTTGAGATTCCCTGAAAGTTTTTAAAATTCAATGAATTCTCTTTTGCCATTTCATTGTTTAGGTAACACACAGTTCACTGACAAGTCTACCAGAAAGCTTTAGTTTGTAAGACTGCAAAAATGCAGATACATTTTGAAATTAAATTGGAAATAAAGGTGAAAATGGGTGCAACATTAAAGTATATTCATGTGAACTAATTTAATCCTTCTCAAATAATTTATTTACTGACCTTTAGAACTATGCAAAAAATTTTGTCAATACATTTATTGAATTGAGCTTAATATACTTTATCACTGCAAACTGAGTTCTTTATTTTTACTTAATAAACCTTAAAATGCTGAATTAAAGTGAGGCATTATTATAATTTTAAATGTAATATTAATATACATACATTGAAAAATATATTAATGCTAAGACCATACTCAATTTTTATATAAGCCAGTGTTACGCAAAAGAAATGACCAAATTTTGGACCAATGGGATATGTACAAAAATAGAAGCTTCCATTAAAATGGTTGAATGTACTATCCAATCCAAACTATACTTCAGAGTTTAAATTATATAAATTCTTCATAGTAGGTTCGCTTGTCTTCTAGAGCTTTAGCACAGCAGTAACCCTCATTGACTTAGTAGGTGGGACAATGAATGGGGAAAAATGGGATGTAGGGTGAAGGAGTAGTGAATTTAAAAAAGAAAAGCATAGGTTTTAAGATGAAATCTTTCCTACTAAAAAAGATTTTTACCTAGCCTATCAGAGTTTCAGTTTCCTTATATTTAATATGGTGGTAATGAGGGTTATTGTGAAGAAAGCACTTCGTACAGTTCAGAACACCAAGGTATCTTTTAATTATTTTTATTCTGCTTTCTCAATATTCTTCTTCTATATCTTCAAATATTTCTTTATCTTCACATATTTGTCTATGGAACTCCTAGGAGAGGAAATGCCCTCTGCCTAAGAAAGTTGATACCTTCTCTGTAACTTTATTTTTCATGACTTTTCTACAGAATTTAGAGTTTAAGTGACTTGCCGAGGATCACAAAGCCAATATGTGACAAGGGAGGCGTGTAAAACAAAGTGTCCTTGACATTGAGACCATATATTACTCTGACTCTTATCAAATCATTTATAAACATTATGGACCTTTTGGTGCTATCTCCATAAGACATATATCTTTAAAAAAGGAATGGTTTAAAATATGACAGACGGGGCTAAGTCCAGGTCATTTGACATTTTAGTTATAAATGAAAACCCCTGAGGTAAAGTTGCAGTTGTCATTCAGTCGTTTCAGCCACGTCCAGCTCTTTGTGACTCCATTTGGCGTTTTCTTGACAAAGGTACTAGAATGTTTTGTCATTTCCTTCCCTAGGTCATTTTACAAATGAAAAAAAAAAAAACTGAGGCAAAGATGGTTAAATGACTTGTCCAGGATCACCAAGCTAGTAAGTATCTGAGGCCAGATTTTAAATCAGGGAGATGAGTCTTCTTGACTTCGGTTACTGCACTCTAACCATTGTACCACCTAGCTTCCCATGTTTTGAAGTAGCTACAGATAAACGAAAGGTTTTCCTCAGACTGAAGAATAAGGAAATTGATGGAGCGGGCTTCATTATGTCCCCAAGGGCAATGTGAAATAAAATAAAACATTATTTCATGGGACACATGGTCATCTCTCACTGCAATGGTCATAGACATAATCAAGGAGGACTTTTGATGATGATATTTGAGGTTTATTAGGAAACACATAGATCTTACCTGTTGGTGAGTACAAATTGGGTTAGCAGCCCAGGATATGTGATATATAAGTGAACAAGTAGTGAAACTCTATCAAAAAAAATTCCCAAATTAAATCAACATAGAATTTAATGCATAGTAACTTAGTAACAAAAAATAAGCAAAGGTAAAGATGGCAAAACATATGAAGTGAGTTAAGAAACAAAAAGGTCATGCATTAGTGTATTATTCAGAAACTTGAAAGGAAGGAATAAAAGAAGGAAGGAATTTGATTATTTCTTGAAATTCAAGAAATGACTGGCTAATGATGCAAGAGCTATTATACAATTTTTTTATAAAAAGTGTTGACAAGTAATATTTAGAGAAAAGGTCAAAATGAATCCCATATTAAAAGAAAGCATAAAACTTCTAAATAAGCTTTTCACTTTGACAAATGTTAAACAGATAAAAGCAATAACATTTTCACTGACTATATGTTGTAGAACAGTTTACTTTGTAAAATAATCATCATCAACCAACAAGTATGTTCCAGGAGATCTGCTAGGCTCTAGGTGTCAATATACAGAAGTGAGACAGTATCTGTCTTCAAGGAGTTTACATCCTATTAGGTGACAAAAAATATATATTCATCTATAACTAAACAAAGGATTGGACAAAATACATAACAACTATTTGGAGGAAAGGTATAGCTCCAATACAATATCCACAGCAGCCACTATGTATATGCAGGCATTTTTCTAGGGTAAATTCACAAAATATAAAATCTCTTCCTCAGAGACAAAACCAAGATGTTTATTCAGATACCAGATAATCAGTTCCACCATAGTGAAAATGAAGTTTTTACACATTACCAATAGAAGGAGTACTGATAGCCCCAAACCTTCCCTCCATCAGACCTCCCCACAAACAAGCTCCATTAGGCAAAATGCCCCTCTCTCACCCAGGCTAGCTGCTCTGCTCTGCTCTGCCTGCTGCCTCTCTCTCAGCTGCACCATTCCTGTTTTGCCCATTCATCAAGCCCCTCCTCCCATCACCTCCAGGTGACTCAAGCTGTGGTCTGGGCCAAAGATCAAAATAGGTCACATGGGTCTATCAAGTAGCAGGGAAGATCTTCATTACAAATTTCCTTAACATTACATAGGGGCAGTCCCAACTGTAAGATTCTGGAAAATATTTTTGAGGGGGTTGGCTATTGAAATAAACTTTGAAGTGAGATAAGGGATCAAAGAAACAGAGTAAGGAGAACTTATATTAGAGACATGAGTAACACTCTATGCAAAGTCATAGGAGCAAGAGATGGAATGTGTACCCTTTTTGGTGAAGTTTATAAGCCAGTTTGGTTGGAGTGTAAAGCAAAGGAGGGCAGGTATTGTATAATATGCCTATAGTCAAATTGTAAATGCCAGACAGAATAGTTTACATTTTTCACAACTGAGGGTTCTTTGGTAGGTGGTGAGGTGTCCAGAATCTCACTATTTCACTTTAAGGATTCCAATTTGTCCACTGTGTTGAGAATGGATTAGAGTGAAAAGACTGAATGTATTACCGAGGCTGAAATCCAGGTAAGAGATGATGAGGGCCTGAATTAAGATGCTTGTGATATGAGTAGAGAGAATAGGACACATATGAAAGATATTAAAGAAATTGAATCAACAATGAATGAATGGAGGCTGGGAATGAAAAAGAATGGAGGGGCAAGGATGACTTGTAGGTTATTGGTTGGTTCCAGTCATTGGGATGACTGGAAAAAATGGCAATGTCCACAACTGTTTCAAAGAAGTTAGGAAAGAATTGTTTAGGGAGAATCGGATTGATTTCTGTACAGAATTTGTTTGGCATGAGATACCTATGGAACATGAAAATGGAGATGTCAAGGAAGCAAATGAAGATGCTTAAGAACTCAAGAGAGAGAGAGGAGGACAGGATATATAAATTTGGAAATCATCTACATTGAGATGATAGATGACTATATGAGTTCCAATGAGATGAATGAGAGAATGCAAGAAAGCAAAAGGAAAATGTTCACATCGACCAATTGTATAATCATGAATAGGAGATTGAACATAAATGATGAACAAGCAAAAACAAAAAAAGAAAGACTGAAAAAGCATGACCTAAAAATAAAAGGAAGAGAAGAATCATGACAGTGCAGTACCATGAACAATCAGGGAGGAGAAATTATTCACATAAAAGATTTGTCAGTGGTGTCAAATGCTGCAGAGAGATTAGTAAAAAGGAAAGTATTTTACTAATGGTGTTGGATTAATATCCAAGAAATTTTAAAAGATTTACTTAAAAGCATATTCTAGAATATTTTGTATAATTCCATAATAGGTTTATGGAACAATATAGGCAATAATTATGTGGGATGATAAGGAATGAAAGAGTTGCTATCTGACCAAGTGAAAAGGAGTAACCACATTGATAATAACATCAGAAAGTCACCAAATTATCATAGTTTGAGGTATCATCACATTTATATTTCTCCCATCTTCTCTCCAACTTTAAAGGAAAAAATAACCTTTCTTTTCTAAAGTTAAACTTTCAATCTTATTCTTTTATTTCCTCAAGTTTTCATTAAATCCTTTCTGTCTCTGTTTGGCTCTGTCTCTCTCTGTCTCCCTCTGTATTTCTCTCATACTTCCTTCTTTATATAAAGCAAAAACCTCTCTGGTCCTTGAAGTTTCCCCCTGCAGCTCCACTATTTCACTATTCTTATTGGTGCTTGCCACTTCTAGAACACTATTTCAGGAAGACTCAGTCAAGTCACCCTTTATTTTCTCTTCTTTGGCCAACTTCCCATAATTCCATGGCCAACAACTTCACTGTTATATATATATATATATATATATATATATATATATATATATATATATATATATATATATATATATATATATATACTTTTCTTCACCTCTATTCCTGATCTCAAGTTCTGAAATCAAGAAATGTGTTTAAACCAACTCTACCTTTGTTTCTGAATTAAGTGTGAAGATATACTATCTGGTGGGCCCATTCACCATCCCTTTGGCTTTCTCCCAGAGGAATGGGAGGATGAAAAAATTTTTCAATGGCCATAAAGACAGTTGAAGCAGGTACTGTGGGGGTGCTTAGGAATGGGTCAGACATCACAAACAACAAGGTTATTCCCTACATCCTGGACCATAGCCAGTCAGTTAAGATTTTATCTTGACATTGGACTTTGATGACTGGAAGAGATAGTAAGGCTGATGAACATGTGCAGTTTGCCTCATGTAAATCTAATTAATATGCAAGTCAAGATATCACACTGTGATGTTACTAGTTCTCTTTGGAAATGAAGGGCAAACGAAAACTTTTTAGTCTAAAGTACTCCTTCCTAGCTCCCATTCTCCTGTGCATTGTTTCTCCATTAGAATGCAAGCACCTTGAAGACAAAAACAATTTTTTCTTCTGTATCTCTCGCATGTGTATTTCACAGTGTTCAACATAGTGGTTGGCACAGAAGAAAAGTGTTAAAAATGTTGAGGTTTTTCCCCATTCATTCATTTATTCGTTCTTTCTATAGTTTCAGTTACCTCATACACATCCTGGATGCAATTTAATGTATTGGGAAGATTGTTGCACTTTGACCAGCCAGAAGAAAGCTGATTTTGATTCCTAAGTCTAACACTTAAAAGTTTTGTGTCCTTGCTAGGTCTGTATTCCAAAGGTATACAAAAATAGGGAAAAGGAACCATTTGTACAAAAATATTTATAGTAACTCTTGTTGTGTTGGTTAAGAACCGGGAAATCAAAAGAGATATCCTTTAACTGGGAAATGGCTAAATAAGCTATGTTATATGATCTTAATGGAATATTATTGTACTGTAAGAAATGACAAGCAGGATGATTTCAGAAAAACCTGGAAAGGCTTACATGGATTGAAGCATAGTGAAGTGAACAAAACTAGGAAAACTGTACACAGTAATAGTCATATTGTTTAATGAAGAACTTGTGAATGAAAACTATTTTCAGCAATGTAATGGTCCAAGACAATTTCAAAGGACTAATGAGGCGTACTTTCCACCTCTAGTGAAAGAATTGATGTTGATTGAAGCATGCAATTTTTCACTTTCTTTTTTTTTATTTTTTTCTTTTATTCAAGTCTTCTTGTACAAAATGAATAATATGGAAATGTTTCACATAATTTCAAGTTTATATAACCTTATCAATTTATAGATTTGATTGCTTACCATTTCAGGGAGGGAGAAGGCAAAGGGCAGGAAGGAGATATAGAATTTGGAACACAAAACTTTAAATAAAAAATGTCCAAAAATATTTAAAATAAACCACTCTTTAAAAAAAATAGTTTATTTCCATGAGAATGGTATGAATCTCAGTTTCCTCCTCTGAAAATGAGATTAATACTACTTATGGAAATAGATCCTATGAGATCTCTTTGTAACCTTGAAGAGCAGGCATTGTAATCCCTTTGGTGGATGATTCTTAGATCTATACTTCCATTTACTTGTCTCCTATTTCCAAAATGTCTGCTGATTTTATCTGTTTGAATTTACTTAAATGCCTGGAATTATAAATATTTATAGATAAAATCATGTTTCTTCTCTAATACACACTTTTTTCTGTACATCTTTATTTCTTTTAAATTCCCCTACTCAGGGAGGTGGAGCCAAGATGGTTGAGTAGAAAGATGCACATGCTCTAGCACTTCCCCCACAGCCCACACAATACCTATAAAAAATGACTCTCAACAAATTCTAGAGCAGCAGAAGCCACAGAACAACAGAGTGAAAGAGGTTTCCAGCCACAGGTAACCTGGGAGGCCAAGAGAAAAGGTCTATCTCACAGAACACTGAGTAGAGCAGAGTCCAATCCTGGCCAGCAGCACCAGGAAAAACAAGACCTGAACAGATCTCCAGCACAGAATTCTCAGCAGGGAGGTTCCCAGATCCGTCAACCCACAAGTGACATAGAAAGCTCCAAATGTCAGTGTGGGAGGGCTTTCCCAGCTGGGCAAGAGGGGAACAGGTTTCCCATAGCACTAGCCCAAGGTGGTAGCAGGAGTGGGAGGCAGGCAGCTACAGTGGCCAGAAGTAGGAGGCTGGATCCATCCTCCAGGCAATTCAGCCTAAAGTCTCTAGTGGAATTGAGCAGCTGAGTTGGATCTCAGCCTTTTATGGGGAGAGGTAAAGTACACTCTTGAAATAGGATTCAGAAGTCAAGTAACTGACTGGAAAAATGCCCCAAAAAGGGAAAAAAAATAAGACTATAGAAGGTTACTTTCTTGGTGAACAGGTGTCTCTTTCCATCCTTTCAGAGGAGGAAGAACAAAGTATACTGTCAGAGGAAGGCACGGCCACTGCTTCCAGTATTCCCAAAATGAATGTGAAATGGGCTCAGGCCATAGAAGAGCTTGAAATGTATGTCGGCAGCCTAATAAAGGAGAACCAAAAAAAAATGTTGAGAAAAATAACACCTTTAAAAAGAGGCTAATTCAATTGGAAAAAGATGTCCAAAAAAAACAATGAGGAGAAGGAAGCTTTAAAAAGCAGAATTAGCCAAATGGAAAAGAAGGTTCAAAAGCTTACTGAAAAAAATAGTTCTTTACAAGAGAGAATCCAGTTCAGGGAAGCTAATGACTATGAAATAAAACAAGAAGTTAGAAAACCAAACCAAAAGTTTGAAAAAATAGAAGATAATATGAAATATTTCACTGGAAAAATGACTGACCTGGAAAATAGATCCAAGAGACACAATTTAAAAAGTATGGAACTACCTGAAAGTCATGATCAAAAAAAAAAGAGCCTAGACATCATCATTCATGAAATTATCGAGGAAAACTGCCTTGATATTCTAGAACCAGAGGGCAAAATAAATATTGAAGGAATCCACTGATGATCTCCTGAAAAAAAACCTGAAAAGGGAAACTCCTAGGAACATTGTGGTCAAATTTCAGAATTCCCAGGTCAAGGAGAAAATATTTCAAGCATCTAGAAAGAAACAATTCAAGTATTGTGGAAATACAATCAAGATAACACAAGATCTGGCAGCTTCTACATTAAGGGACTGAAGTGCTTGGAAGTCAAAGAAACTGGGATTAAAACAAAGTATCACCTACCCAACAAAACTGAGTATAATATTTCAAGGGAATAAATGGTTTTTCAATGATATAGAGGACTTTCAAACATTCATGATGAAAAGAACAGAAGTGAATAGAAAGTTTGACTTTCAAACCCAAGAATCAAGAGAAGCATGAAAAGGTAAACAGGAAAGAGAATTATAAAAGACTTTCTAAAGCTGAACTGTACATTCCTACATGGAAAGATAATATTTGTAACTCTTGAGACTTTGCTCAGTATTCGGGTAGGTGGAGGGATCACACACACATACACACACACACACATATAGATAGAGAGTACAGGTTGAATTGAATAAGAAGGGATGATATCCACAAAAAATATATATAAAATAAAAATTAAGGGGTGAGGGAGGAAAATACTGTGGGGAGAAAGGGAGAAATGGAATGGGGAAAGCTATAACTCATAAAAGAGATAAAGAAAAATCTTGTTCGATGGAGGAGAAAAGGGGTAAGAGGAGAAGGGAAAAGTGAAACTACTCTCTCCACATATGGCTTAAGGAGGGAATAACATGCTCACTAAATATGGTATGAAAATCTATTTTACACTACAGGAAAGGAGGGGATTAGGTGACAAGAGGGGTAAGGGGAATGATAGGCAAATAGGAGAAGGGAGGAACTAGAAGTAAATACTTGGGAAGGGACAAGGTCAAATGAGAATAAAAAAAGGGTGGGGACAGGATAGGATGGAGGACAAGATAGTTAGTATTACACAACATGATTATTATGGAAGTCTTTTGCAAAACGACACATATATAGCCAGTATTGAATTGTTTGCCTTCTCAGTGGGGATGGGTAGGGAGGGAGGGAGGGAGAGAAGTTGGAATTCAAAATATTATAAATGAATGTTGAAAATTATTATTGCATATAACTGGGAAATAAGAAAAACACAGGTAGTGGGGTATAGAAATTTATCTTGTCCCACAAGAAAAAAGAGAAGACGGGGATAAGGGAAGGGTGGGGTGTGATGGAAGGGAGGGTACATTGAGGGAACAGGTAATCAGAATGCAAGGTATTATGGGGAGGGGGGAGGGAAGAGATGGGGAGAAAAATTGCAACTCAAAATTTTGTGGAAATGAATATCGGAATCTAAAAATAAATAAATAAATTTATTTTCTAAAAAAATAAAGGCTGATAAATAGACGATGCAAAAAAAAAAAAAAAATTAAAAAATGCCCCTACTTTCTACTCCATCATCCAGGCTTTAAAACTCATTCCTCCTTGACATCTTTATTCCAACATTTGCCTCCACTGATTCCCCTCAATATCAAACTCTTCTATTCTTTCACACTGTAGACATTTACATAGGGATAAATAAAGATACCATATACATAAGAATATGATTTTTGAATATGCAATAGAAAGTGAACTAAGTAATAAAAATTCTATTTGCATACACATTTTAAGCAGTGATAATAACAATAAAAAGCAGCTAAGAAAAATATTAGAGTGGACAACTTATTTTATATAAATACAAGATTAAATCCTATAGGAAAAGGATTTTATGGGAACCATTACTTTTCTCCTCTACAACATCTAGAGAGGGAAATGTGGACCAAACTTTCCTTTGAAAGGGAATTGTGCTCTAGGACTCACCAGCATTTCTTTGAAATTAGTTATGAAAAAATTCAGTTTCCTTTAGATAAACAACATCTAAAACAGCTGAAACTTTATATCTTTGGAATGGTGAGCATAACGCCAATGAAAATACAAGACAATGACTGCTCACAAAAAACATTCATAACCAGCTAGAAAAGTATAAAACAGATAGGAAATCATGATAAACCTAATCAGAAATATTCCATTCCTCTTTAGAATATGGAACTTGAAGTATCCTGGCTTACTCCTTCACACTAGTTAATTGCCTCAATTCTTGGCACACATGGACATTTTCAAGTACAAGTAGAAGGGAAAATGATGATCTTGTGGTGATGCCAGAAAGCAATTTGTACAGACCCATTGGTTATTTCACTACAACTAGCTGGGAAACTTTCTTTGAATTGGACTACCGATGTTGTACCATTCATTATGAACTAGCAGAGCCTTCCTAATTTGTCAAAATATCTTGACTTTCCCCAATCACCATTTTCTCACTAGAAACCAACACAAAGATTTGCTTGTTACTTTGAAATTTTATCATTATCACTGTTTTCCTTCAAATTTTTTATTTCCATTTCTATAAAAAGTGCTAGCATCTCTCTTTTTTCAATGTTTAGTGTCTGCTTTTAGGTGATGGTTTTTGCTGTTGTTTAAAATAAAATTCTGGGGTCTTGATGGATTGGACATAAAATCTTAAAAGGTGAGTTGCAAGGGAACTAAGATGATCTATCAATCAAGATAATGTGTTACTTGTGCTTGAATATCTCTGAGAATGAGAGGAGGGGAAAAGTTCATTTTATGAATGAGAATCTGTAAACATTTTTTACATTGAACTGACACTAGTTTCTCTGTAACCAACAAAATCCTGTTTTCTGAAGTTGCATTTTATATGAAAAAAAAAAACTTCTGAAGAGAGCGATTATTGCTCCCATCACTCAATACTTTAATCTTCAGACTAATCACCTTTGTACCTCCATCATCTATTTTTAATGTATCATGATCTCCAAAGTCTTCATTGTTCTGGTTACTCTCATATTCATTCTAGTTTGTCATTATTCCCCTAAAACTGTTTTGGCCAACATAGACAAAATACCACAAATTATGATGTTGATAATGAAAAGTACATAATAGAACTATGATAGCTTGATGCAATGGAAAGAAAGTTGTACTTGGAGTCATAAATTCAGAGTTCAAATCCTTGTCCTGACACAACAGTTTCTGGAACCTAGATTATTCTTAATGAATACTTACTAATTGAAGGACTAACACTTGCTACTTCTGTGATCTTGGTGAAATCACTTCATATTTCAAGCTAACTCTCCATAAAATGAGGAGCTATTAGCAGATCACAGAATCATAGGATTATAAAGAGTTTGAAGGAACTTTGGAGGTCATCCAATCTCATTCCTTATTTTACCCAGGATGAAAATGAGTCCTGCAGATTTTAAATGATTTACTCAAGGTCACAAGAGTAGAAATTATCAGAGTCAGAATTTCAACTCAAGTCCTATGACTCCAAATTTGACTTCATATCCACTGTAAAGTGATACCTCTCTCTAAAGTCCTTTCCATCTCTAAACCTATGCTTCTCTGAGCCCTTGAATGGATATGATTCTTTCAGGGAGTCTAGCTAGGATCATGTGGCAATTATATTGCATTGTTCACTCATGTTGAATTTACAGAGAACCAAAAGCCCTAGATAAATTTTGTTTAACTACTATGAAGTTAATTCTCCATTATATTTTACAGATGTCATTTAATTTTTAAGAATTTAAGCATAGGACAATTCATTTATCTTTGTTAAATATATTTTGTTTTTCAACTCATTATTGCCTCTCAAGAACTTTCAAAATGCTATTTCTTTCATTAATTCAATAAAGTCACTATTTTATTAAGACATATTCAGCACCATGATCACACCATCATATTTAGCAATCAACATCATGGGTGAAAACATTATCTTTTGTTGGAATTTTACACTTTCCCCAGATCAGAAACAAAAATAACCTGTTCTATAATTAATTAGAAAGAAATTCTTTGTAGTTTTTGCTTTAATGCACACACACACCCACACCCACACACCCCCACACACACACAAACAGTACTATCTAAAACGTGTCCCTTTCTTGCAGTAAAGTCCGCAAACCACCATCTTTGAATACATTCACAAATTGGTTGGAATATACAGATTCTTTTTCATTTCTCTGGTTTTCCTCTTACGGTAAGACAAATGTTTCCTTGACACACCTTTTTCTCCCCTTTCACAACATGATGACAGACTTTTCCGAAAAGAAAACAAAACTGTCCCTGGGATCTGATAAGACCTGGATTCACTGAGGCTGCTGATGGCACATTATTAGTGTTCTAACCACATGCAGTCTGTGGGTCTCGGACTTGATAGATACTGAAGACACAGAAAACTGTAGTAGTTAAACTTTAGTGAACTAACTAGATGTGTTTGCATGACCTCAACCTAGAAAGTTAAATGCTACTATATCATTTTTGCACATTCTTTCTGTGTTAGGACAAAGTAAACTTCTTTTGTTAAATACTTAATTACCTACAGTACAAGGGGTTTATTTACTAACATCAATCTGCATTAAAGGGAACTAACATTAAACTAGCTACTCTAGTGCCTCTCCCACTAAGTTATGTTTCCCAGTAGTAACTAAAATATACTTCAGTGGCCATAACTATCACTACTACTGAAATGATAATTAATTATATCATTAATATGTATAGTCATTATGATGATGATGATGTTAACTGAGTTTTATATTTTCAAGTGTCTTACATTATCTTATTTGATCATCACAACAACCATTGTAAGGTAGGTGTTATTATGTTCCCTATTTTACAGTTGAAGCACTTGAAGCTGAGTAACTTTATATGACTTGCTCATAGACATACTGGCATCTGAGATAGAATTTGAGATCAAGTCTTCATGAGTCCAAACATTAACACTTTATCTACTATATTTCCTTGAATTGCTTTTATTATCCATTTTGCTATGAGTTAAAATATCTGGAGATGGCTTTACAGAAAGATT
This sequence comes from Bettongia penicillata ogilbyi, assembly GCA_023548195.1. Taxonomy (NCBI): domain Eukaryota; kingdom Metazoa; phylum Chordata; class Mammalia; order Diprotodontia; family Potoroidae; genus Bettongia; species Bettongia penicillata. Next base: position 12,023,114 of record JAJHZJ010000382.1, on the reverse strand, counting down.
TTCAACAAATTCCAGACCTTCCACTTTTTTCTTATTTCAAATTCTAGTAATTTGCCAAAATATATGTTATATTTTTTTATTCTTTATTTGGAGATGGAACTTTTCTTTTCTTTCCTCATTTTTCTTCCCCTTTTCTCTCCTTTCCTTGTTTTTTTCCTCCCTTTTCTTTACCTTCCTCTTCATTTTCCTTCCTTTTTCTTGCCTGCCTTTCTCTTCCATTCCCTTCGTTTCCCTTCCCTTCATTTTATTTTTAGCAACTTAAATATGAAGGTGCTATTAACAAGAAACTATATGAAACTCTTGCATATAATAACTAAGATGTGTTTGTAAGCTTATTGCTATATAGTACTGTAGTATAACTAATGTATTAATTTTATGTATCCCATTTCAGATTAACTTATGCATTGCCTGCTTTACTGGTCAGTGTCACCTTAAATGAAGAATTTTAAAAATTTAGTATTGATATTCCTCATAAGTTCTGGCATGTGATTATCTCATTTTGGTAACAAAATATAAAGAAGTGACTTTCATTCCACTATCTTCTTTGTCCTATTAACTAAGAGTTTCAAGTAATGTACCCTAAGAGATTAATTAACTTGTACAAGATTACATAGTTATTTAAGTACATGAGTCAGGATTCAAAATCAGGTCTTCTTAACTTCTAGTCCAGTGCTCTGTACAGCCACCTGAGATACTTGCTTTGGAATGTTTCCTCTAACCATAAGGAAAATATCTCTAGTTTCTAAACTTACCACCTCTCATCAAACCAAAATGGAAAACTAATTGCTAAAATACCTGATTATTGTAGTTTCTGTCACCTTCCAAGATGCTTCTCTTTTCCCCTCCCAGATCTATATCTATATCTTCTTTTGTATCTTTCTATCTGCCACTCCAAGAATTGTTATTACCCTCATTTCAATAACTTTATGTTGACTCTGATTCTTCCAGTGTAACTTCCAAAATCACTATCATTGCCAAATACATTGTAGGTATCTTAAATTCCAGTAAATTCTCCTTCACATCTTCATAGCCGCAACTAAAACTGCTGCTAACTCCTGAACTTTCCTCCAGAGTCAAAATGTTTATTTTCATCACTTGTTTTCAGGCTCCCCAAAACTCATCTAAGAAACACTATGAACCCTTTGGCATTCTACAATCTGAAAATGCTATAAGTAGACTCAATGTCTTCATTATATAATAAAGAAAAAAAATTTCTTTTCTTGGAGAAGAGACATTTTAAAGCTAAATACCCAACATCAGCTAATATCATCAGGAAAGGATGTTTTAGCAAATTCATGCATTTACCTTCTCTTTGCACTGTAATTCTAAATGACGTGTTATTTTTCTTTCCAATCAAGACTGCTAACTGTTTCCTACATTTGATAATCTATATTCTGCCTCTCTGGGATTGTACAAGAAAGATTTTCATGCTCAGAATATGCTTTTTTTCCCCTCTTGTTCACTTCTCAAAATCCATATCAACCTTTGAGACAGTTCAGGTGCTGCTTTCTCTATGAAGTATCCCATAATTTTCCCCTGCCCTCATCAAATATTAGTACTCTCTTCCTCCTCCAATAATGAAATACAATATCAGTTTCAATAAGCTCATCCACAGAAACTGTAGATGTAGCTACAGTATATTTAAGGAGAAATAGAATCCCTGGAAGTCAAATTTTAGCTGTCATTTTTGAGGAATCCATGAAGCAGGTGAGAGTTTAACATGTAGAGTGCCAAAATTGGAAAAACTGAGCGCAATAAAGTTTTCAGGGATGTGCTAGACTCTATTCAAGTTGGTTGAGATTAGGAGGTAGAGCCAAGATGGCAGAGTAAAAGCAGTGACATGCTTGAACTCTTCCTTAAAACCACTGCAAATAACTATAAAAAATGACTCTAATAAAACTCTAGACAGGCAGAACGCACAAAGTGATAGAGTGAGGTAAATATATAGCCCATGACAGCCTGGAAGTTCAACGGGAAGTATCTGTCACAATTGCTCTGGGAACAGAGTAGAGTGTGTGGTCTGTGTGAGCCATGCCAGCACAGACAAGGCAGAACAGACCTCAGGGGAGGGGACTAAATAGGTGACAGCTGTGGCAGTTTCCACACTTTTCAATCCACAAATGCCAAAGAAAATATAGAAGGTCAGTGAGAAAACTCTTTCAGACTTGAGCAGGGGAGGGGTGCAGTCCAGCTGGGGTCTAACTCCAGCAACAGGGCAGAGGAGGAGGCAGCACCTGCAGTGGCCAGTAAGAGCAGCTTCTTGGGGCTCTGGGCCCACAGACAGTGGGTAATAGAGCAGCTGATACAAAAACCTTGAAACCTGAAACAGTACACCAATCTTCCCATCCCCAATATGACTATCACCACAGGAAGCAGAGTCCTACCTTGACAAAGAGTTAGAAAGTCAAATAGTTGGCTGGAAAGATGAGCAAAGAGAGAGAAAATTGTCACACTATGCAATATCACTTTGACAACAAAGAAGATCAAAATACACAAGAGAAGATGACAAAGTCAAAACTACTACATCAAAAGGCACCAAGAAAAATATGAATTGGCCACAGGCCATGGAAGAGCTCAAAAAGGATTTTGAAAATTAAGTAAGAGAAGTAGAGGAAAAATTGGGAAGAGAATTGAGAGTGATGCAAGAAAATCATGAAAAATGAGACAACAGCTTGCTAAAGGAAACACAAAAAAAAATACTGAAGAAAATAACACTTTAAAAAATAGACTAAACCAAAGGGTAAACAAGGTCCAAAAAGCCATTAAGGAGAAGAATGTCTTAAAAAGCAGGACTGGCTAAATGAAAAAGGAGATTTAAAAGCCCACAGAAGAAAATTATTTCTTAAAAGGTAGAATGGAGCAAATGGAAACTAATGACTTTATGAGAAATCAAGAAGTCATAAGACAGAAGCAAAGGAATGAAAAAATAGAAGACAGTGTGAAATATCTCATTGGAAAAACCACTGACCTAGAAAATAGGTCCAGGAGAAATAATTTAAAAGCATTGCACTACCTGAAAGCCAGGAAGAAAAAGAGAGCCTAGACATCATCTTTCAAGAAATGATCAAGGAAAATTGCCCTGATATTCTAGAACCAGAGGGTAAAATAGAAATTGAAAGAATCCATCAATCACCTTGTGAAAGAGATCCCCAAATAAAACTCCTAGCATTGTAGCCAAATTCCAGAGTTCCCAGGTCAAGGAGAAAATATTGCAATCAACTAGAAAGAAACAATTCAAGTATTATGGAAATATAATCAGGATAACAGAACATTCAGCAGCTTCTACATGAAGGGAATAAAGGGCTTCTACCTTAAGGCATATTCAGAAGGTCAGAGGAGATAGAATTAAAACCAAGAATGACCCACTCAGAAAAAATGAGGGGGGTACAGCCAAGATGGTACAGTAGAAAGACACAGATATTGAGGCTCTCCCCATACAGCCCATAAAACACGTGTAGAGAGGGACTTTCAACAAATTCTGGAGCATCAGAAGTGGAGAACAACAGAGTAAAGGAGATTTCCAGCCCAGGGTAAACTGAAAGGCCCATTGGAAACATCGATTGCATGGGACGTGGAGCACAGCCCAGTCAAGCCTTGACTGAAGCGTCTGAACAAACCTCAGGGGTAGAATCTCCAGTCGCAGTAGCAGCAGGTTCTCAGATCCCTCAATCCACAAGCGCCAAAGGTCAGAGATGGGGTTTTTCACTTGTCCAGGAAGGGAGAAGGGCCTTCCCATAGCTCGGGCATCAGGCAGCCACCACAGAAGCCAAACCAGGCAGGCACAGCAGAGGAATCCATTGTTGGAGTGCAAAAACGCTGGGGGCACTAAGGAGCTGATTCTTGCCTCAGCCCTGGGTAGAGACTCTGGGGGAGCTGGTCATTGTCTCACACTGAATGGCAACCCTGCTCATTCAGCTTATCTGAAAATCAGCCCCAGGGCTGGCTTGGTGGCAGTGGAAGCCAAGTGTCTGTGGAGAAATATCTGCTAATATTCTGGGCACAAAAATTGCTCCCTGTGTGCAGACCAGTACATGCTTGATTGTGCCACCTTGGAGGAACTGAGATCTTACAGATTTCCAGAATATATCCTACTCTTGACAAAGGACCCAAAAGTCAAGTGACTGGTTGGGAAAATGCCCCCCAAAAAAGGAAAAAAAATAAGACTATAGAAGGTTACTTTCTTGGTGAACAGATATTTTCTCCCATCCTTTCAGATGAGGAAGAACAATGCTTACCATCAGGAAAAGACAGAAAAGTCAAGGCTTCTGTATCCCAAACATCCAAAATAAATATTCAGTGGTCTCAGGCCATGGAAGACCTCAAAAAGGATTTTGAAAATCTAGTAAGAGAGGTGTAGGAAAAACTGGGAAGAGAAAGGAGAGAGATGCAAGATAAGCATGAAAAGAAGGTCAATACCTTGCTAAAGAAGATCCAAAAAAAATGCTGAAGAAAGTAACACCTTGAAAAATAGGCTAACTCAATTGACAAAAGAGGTCCAAAAAGTCAACATGAAGAAGAATTCTTTAAAAAGCAGAATTAGTCAAATGGAAAAGGAGGTTCAAAAGCTCACTGAAGAAAACAGTTCTTTCCAAATTAGAATGGAACAGATGGAGGCTAATGACTTTATGAGAAACCAAGAAATCACCAAACAAAAGCAAAAGAATGGAAAAATGGAAGAGAATGTGAAATATCTCTTTGGAAAAACAACTGACCTGGAAAATAGATACAGGAGAGATAATTTAAAAATTATGGGACTACCTGAAAGTCATGATCAAAAAAAGAGCCTAGACATCATCTTTCCTGAAATTATCAAGGAAAACTACCCTGATATTCTAGAACCAGGGGGCAAAATAAATATCGAAAGAGTCCACAGATCACCTCCTGAAAGAGATCCAAAAAGAGAAACTCCTAGGAACATTGTGGCCAAATTCCAGAACTCCCAGCTCAAGGAGAAAATCTTGCAAGTAGCTAGAAAGAAACAATTCCAGTACTGTGGAAATACAATCAGGATAACTCAAGATCTAGCAACTTCTACCTTAAGGGATCGAAGGGCGTGGAATAGGATATTCCAGAAGTCAAAGGAACTAGGACTCAAACCAAGAGTCACCTACCCAGCAAAACTGAGTATAATACTTTAGGGGAAAATATGGTCTTTCAATGAAATAGAGGGATTTCAAGCATTCTTGATGAAAAGACCAGAGCTGAAAAGAAAATTTGACCTTCAAACACAAGAATGAGAAGAAGCATGAAAAAGCAAACAGCAAAGAGAAGTCATAAGGGACTTACCAAAGATGAACTGCTTACTTTCCTACATGGAAAGACAATATTTGTAACTCTTGAAACTTTTTTCAGTATCTGGGTAGTTGGTGGGATTACACATGCACGCACACACACACACACACACACACACAGAGGGAGAGAGAGAGAGCACAGGGTGACTTGAATAGTATTGGATCATATCTTAAAACAATGAAATTAATAATGAGAGAGAGATATATTGGGAGGAGAAAGGGAGAAATGGAATGGGCCAAATTATCTATCATCAAAGAGGAAAGTAAAAGACTTTTCAGTGGAGGGAAAAAGAGGGGAGGTGAGAGAAAAACATGAAGCTTACTTTTATCACATTTGACTAAAGGAAGGAATAAAATGCATACTCATTTTGGTATGTAAACCTATGTTAAATACAGGAAAATGTGGGAGAAGGGGATAAGTAGGGTGGGGGGATAATGGAAGGGAGGGCAGTGGGCTCTCCCCACTGCAATTAGAAGTCAACACTCTTGGGGAGAGATAGGATCAAAGATAGAATAGAAGAAATGGGGGGCAGGATAGCATTGAGAGAAATATAGTTAGTCTTATGCAACATGACTGTTATGGAAGTCATTTGCAAAACTACACAGATAGGGCCTATATTGAATTGCTTGCCTTCCCAAAGGGAATTCATGGGGAGAGAAGGATGAAGAGAAGTTGGAACTCAAAGTTTTAGGAACAATAAGAAGTATTGTTCTTGCAACTAGGAAATAAGAAGTACAGGTAATGGGGTATAGAAATTTATCTTGCCTTACAGGACAAAAGAGAAGATGCAGATAAGGGCAGGGAGGGATATTAGAAGGGAGCACAGATTGGTGATAGGTGAAATTAGAATGCCCAGCATTTTGGGGTAGAGGAGGGGAGAAATGGGGAGAAAATTTGGAACCCAAAATTTTGTGGAAATGAAATGTTGAAACCTTAAATAAATAAATTTTAATACAAAAAAAAATGAGTATCATACTTCAGGGGGGAAAATTGTCATTCAATGAAATAGATGACTTTCAAGCATTCTTGATGAAATGACTTGAGCTGAATAGAAAATTTGAATTTCAGGTACAAGAATCAAGAGAAGCATGAAAAGGTAAACAGGAAAGAGAATTCATAATAGACTTATTAAAATTTAACTGATTATATTCCTACACAGAAAGATGATATTTGTAGCTCATGAGACCTTGCTTAATATTAAGGTAGTTGGAGGAGAGAGAGAGAGATGGAGGGGGAGACAGAGAGAGAGAGAGAGACAGAGAGAGAGAGACAGAGAGAGAGAGACAGAGAGAGAGACAGAGAAGGCACAAGTGGAGTTGAATACGATGATATATAAAAATATACAATTAAGGGGTGAGAGAGGAATATATTGGGAGAAGAACAAAGGGAGAGATAGAAGAGGGTAAATTATCTCGCATAAAAGAGGCAAGAAAAGTATTTCCCAATGGAGGGGAAGATGGGGGAGGACAGAGAGAATGAGTGAACTTTACTTTCATCAGATTTGGCTTAATGAAGGAATAAACATATTCAATGAGCGGTCTTACCCTACAGGAAAGTAAGAGGGAAAGGGCTAAGGGTAAAGAGATGATAGAAGAGTGACCAGATTAGTGATGGAAGTAGTCAGAAGCAAACATTTTTTTTAAAGAAAATTATTTTTGTATTAATTTGTTTTGTTTTTTTTTCAGTTTGCAACAATCACTTCCATTTTTCGCATCAAGAGTCCTTTGGAAATGTTTCAGATCATTGCTTTGCTGTGAAGGACTAAGTATATCAGGAACAGTCCTAGCACACTGTGGCAGTTACTGTGTATATTGTTCTCCTGCTTCTTATTGAACTCAGCCTCAGTTCATCTAAGTCTTTCCAGATTTTTTCTGAAGTCCACCAGTTTGTCATTTCTTATAGCACAATGGTATCTAATTATATTCACATAACAAAACTTGTTCAGTTGTTGCCCAATTCATGGGCATTCCTTCAATTTCCAGTTCTTGGCCACCACAAAAATAGCTGCTATAAAAATTTTTGTATACGTGGGACTTTTTCCCATTTTTTGATCTCTTTGGAATACAGTTCTAGAACTGATATTGTTGGGCCAAATTGTATGCAGATTTTTACAACTCTTTGGGCATAGTTCCATATTGCTGTCCAGAACTGTTAGATCAGGTCACAGCTCCACCAGCAATGAAATAGTCTTTCAACTCTCCCACATCTTCTCCAACACATATCCTCTTCTTGTTTTATCATGTTAACTACTCTGATAGGTGTGATGTGGTACCGCAAGGTTGTTTTGATTTGCATCTCTCTAATCAATAAGGATTTAGAGCATTTTTCATATGACTATAGATCAATTTAATTTCTTCCTCTGAAAACCGGCTGTTCATATTCTTTGACCAGTTGTCAATTTGGGAATGACTTCTATTCTTCTACTTTTGACTCAGTTCTCTAAATGTTTTAGAAATGAGGCCTTTATCACAGACATTAATTGTAACAATTATTTCCCAGTTTTCTGCTTCCCTCCTAACCTTGGTTGCATTGGGTTTGTTTCTGCAAAACTTTTCAATTTAATGTAATCAAAATTATCTATTTTGTACTTTATAATGTTCTCTATCTCTCGTTTGTTCATAAATTTCTCCACCACACTATTATCCAGTTTTCCCAGCAGTTTTTGTCTAACAGTGAGTTCTTATCCTAGAAGCTGGGGTCCTTGGGTTTATCAAACAATAGACTGCTATATTCGTTGACAACTGTGTCTTGAATATGTAACCTGTGCCATTGATCTATCCCTCTATTTCTTAGCCAGTGTAAAATGTTTTTGATGACTGCTGCTTTATAATATATTTGAGCTCTAATATGGCTAGCATTTCTTTTCATTAAGTCTCTTGATATTCTGGATATTTTGTGCTTCCAGGTGAATTTTGATATTACTATTTTTAGCTCTAGAAAAATAATTGTATAGTCATTTGACTTGTATGGCACTGAATAAGTCAATTGATTTAGATAGAATTGTCATTTTAATTATATTAGCTCGGCCTACCCACAAAGAACTGATATTTTTCAACTTACTTAGATATGACTTTATTTGTGGGAAAAGTGTTTTGTAATTGTATTCACATAGTCCCTAGGTGTGTTTTTGCCAAGCAGACTCCAAAATAGTTAATAATCTAAGAATCAACCATAACTTTAAATGGAATTTCTCTTTCTATCTCTTGCTATTGGGTTTTGCTAGCAATATATTAAAATTCAGATGGATTATGTGAGTTTATTTTGTATCCTGCAAGTTTGTCAAAGTTGTTTATTATTTCAAATAGTTGTTTACATGATATTCTAGTATTCTCTAAGTATATTATCATATCATCTCCAAAGAGTGATATCTTAGTTTCTTCTCACCCTATTTTAATTCCTTTCATTTCTTTTTCTTCTCATTTCTACAGCTAACATTTCTAGTATCATATTGAACAACAGTGGTGATAATGAATACCCTTGTTTCACCCTTGATCTTATTGGAAATGTATCTAGCTTATCCCCATTGGATATAACGTTTACTGATGGTTTTATGTAGATACTACTTATTATTTTAAGGAAAGATCCATTTATTCGTATGCTCTCCAGTGTTTTCTGTAAGAATGGGTGTTGTGTTTTGTCAAAGGCATTTTCTGTATCCACTGATATGATCAATTATACTGATATTTTTCCTAATATTTGCACCCTTTAATTATGCTGTTTTTGTCATCACATCAGTTAATTTATACCCACCCCCTCTATCTATTTACCTCCCTTTTAAATATCTTAATAAATATACAATTCTCAAGATTAACAAGCACCATCCTCCCATATAGAGATATAAACAGTTTGCCCATCTTGAATGACAAGATTTTTGTCTTTGTTTGTTCCCCTTTGCCTTTTTATGCTTCTCTTGAGTCTTGTATTTGAAGGTCAAATTTTCTTTTGAACTCTGGCCTTTTCATCAAGGTCTGGAAATCCCTTTTTTCATTGAATGTCCATCTCCTTGTCTGAAAGATTATGCTCATTTTTGCCAGCAATTGATCCTTAGTTGTAGTCCAAGCTCATTTGCCTTATAGAATATCATATTCTAATCCTTCCATTCTTTTAAAGTAGAAGTTGCAAGGTCCTGTGTGATCCTGATTGTTGTTCTTTGATATTTGAATTCCTTCTTTCTGGCTACTCCCATTATTTTCCCCTTAACCTTCTTGAGTTCTTCCAAGAATGTTTTTTGGGCTTGAGACTAGTTCATATTCCTTTTAGAGGTTTCAGATGTGGGTATGCTATCAATGCTGTCCTCTTCTGAATTCATATTTTGGCCTTCTCTCTCCCCATAGTAAGATTCTATGCTCTTTGCTATTCTTATTTCCTTTTTGCTTATCATGATTGTCTTTTTTCCTGGCTTTTAAAGTGAATCTCTGCTTCTGGAGCATAGAGGACTCTGTCCCATGTTTCTTATGCTTTGGGTTTGGGGCCCAGTTTCTAACTTTGTGTGTTGTGGCCTCTGATTCTTTCAGTTGGAAGCTATATAATGCAGCAGCTTACCTGGTGCTGAATTAGTGGTTTGTGCCAAATCTGAGGCCAGAGAAGTCTTTCTGAGTTTCCCTGGGGTTACACTTAAGCTCCTTGGGTGAGGTGGGGGGGAGGGGTGGTCTGGGTGCAGGAGTTCTCTTCCCCTAGGGCTCAGCTAGAGCATAGGCAGGCTAAGTGGCTAGTGAATCCTCATCTGTGCTTGTGTTTACCCAGTTTCTCTGGCTAAGATATGACTGGGTTTCTGGTGTTGGAGCTTATAGGCTCTAGCCCCCTGCAGCTCAGGATCTCCTCCTGGTCCACTGACTTTAGGCTTGCTGGAACTGGACCTGCACTGGTCCCCTTCAGCCACAGGAAAAGGTAAACTTTTTGCTGATATCCCTAGTCTCCCAAGCTAAAAAGACTGCTGTTTACTTTCTGCTGGTTCCACTATTCCAGGATTTTTCCTGGGGAATATTCTCTGGGTTTTTCAAGGTCAACCAGGGGAGGGTGAGAACACCTACAGTTCACTCTCACTCAGTTCTGCTAGACTCCTATACTGTGGTGTGAGGTTTTAGAATCCCTACCTGTGGTTTTGCTTCAGTCTGCCCTGCCCATTCCCACTCCATTTTGTCTGAGTCTGCCCTGGTACATACTGGGTGCTCTGTGCTCCCCAAGTCCAGTGTAACAGATCCTTCCTGTCAACCCTCAAGGCTGTCCTGGCCTGGAAATCTGCCACAGTCTGTCTCCTAGTGGATTCTACCACTCTAAAATGTATTCAGATTCACTTTTTAGAGGTATCTGAAATAATTTGTGGTAGGGCTCAGATTCATCCTTGCTTTTACTCCACCATCTTGGCTCTGCTCCAGAAGCAAACACTTTTGGAAAGGGAGAGGGTCAAAGTTGAAAACAGAATTAATGGGGGAGGGATAACATGGAGGGAGATATAATTAGTCTTTCGCAACATGACTACTATGTTAGTGTTTTACATAACTACACATGTATAACCTATATTGAATTGCTTGCCTTCTCAATGAGGGTGGAAGGAAGAGAATTTGGAACTCAAAGTTTTAAAAACAAATGTGAAAAATTGTTTTTAGGTAGAACTGTGAAATAAGTCATAGGCAATCGGTACAGAAATCTACCTTGCCCTATAAGAAGGTAAAGGGGAAAGGGATAAAGGGAAGGGGTGGAGATAAAAAGGAGGGCAGACTGGGGGATGGAGCAATCAAAATGCATGCCATGTGGGGGAAGGGGAGAGAGAGGGAGAAAAATTGGTATTCAATATCTTGTAGAAATGAATGTTTAAAATTAAAAATAATTAATTTAAATATCTAAAAAAAATACTAGTTGACATCCCATGAAGGATTGGGAGATCTCTTTCTTTGAAGGTATTTAAGAACAGAAAACAAACCTACTCATTCTAAGTTTAAACAAAGTCTTTCCTGAAAGTAAGAGGATGCACTTAAGCTTCATGAACACAGGGATTATATTTTACCTAAATTTTGTATATTCCCAATCACTTTACACAGTTTTACAAATACCATGTACTCTTAATAATTGTTTGGTCCATGAAAAATTGCTTGAGAGAACTGGTTTTTAAACTTTTAGTGTGAGCTTTTACACCTTGCAAAACAGAATATGTTAGAAACTGAGATTTGATTTACTGTTGTTTTGAATGTGTACACTTAAGAAAATAGGAGAAAAATTGTAGTAATTCAAATTTAACAGAAAAATATGTCATGTATTTTCACTTCAAAAAAGCAGGTTGTTAAATTTTTGTCAACAAATCTCTGAAGAAAGACTAATAGAACTTCTTTTTCAAGAGCCTGAAGTTAAGACATATCTTTCAAAAAAATACATATGGGGAGCCAAGATGACAGAGTAGAAAGATGCACCTTCTCTACCTCTTTGCCCACAGCTCATAAAATACTTGTTAAAAATGACTCTAAACAAATTCTAGGGCAGCAAAAGACACAAAATGACACAGTGAAAGTAATTTCCAGCCCAACACAACCTGAAAGACCGAGAGGAAAGGGTTATCACATGGGCATGGAGTGGAGCGCAGCCCAGGAAGCCCAGTCCAACCTTGGCCCCTCCAAACGACCATAGCAGGGACAAGACTGGAAGGGGCCTCGGGGGCAGAATCCCCTGCAGCAACTGTGGTTCCTAGATCCCTCAGCCACAAATGTCAAAGACAGCTTCAAAGGCCAGTGAGTAGGGAGTGAGATCCACCCTGTGTGAGAAGGGAGCAGGATCCACCCCTAGCCCTAGCCCTAGGCAACTGTGGCAGCAACAGCCTCCATATTTGGAGCCCTCAGACTAAAGACCCGGGGGGAATTGAGTGGCTGATCTCCATCACACCATGCAGTGCAGAATTGTGTTGGCATAGTGGAGCTGGTGAAGGCTCTGGAAAGGGAATTCTACTTGAAGATCCTAGGCAGAAAAGCTTTGGTTTCTTCTAGACCAGAGCACAGACCAGGAGAGAAGTAAGCCCCTCTCCCTTGATTGTGTTGCCTTGGAGGAACTGAGAAAATGACAGGTCCCTGGAGTATACCTTCCTCTTGACAAAGGACTCAAAAGTCAAGTAACTGGCTGGGAAGATGCCCAAAAAAGGGGAAAAATAAGACTATAGAAGGTTACTTTCTTGGTGAGTAGGGATTTTTTTCCATCCTTTCAGATGAGGAAGAACAATGCTTATCATCAAAGGAAGACATAAAAGTCAAGGCTTCTGCTTCCAAAACATCCAAAATAAATATGCAATGGTCTCAGAACATGGAGAGAGTTCAAAAGGATTTTGAAAATCAAATAAGATAGGTGGAGGGAAAATTGGGAAGAGAAATGAGAGCGATGCAAGAAAACCATGAAAAGCAAGTCAACAACTTGCTCAAGAAGAATGAAAAAGTTGCTGAAGAAAATAATACCTTTAAAAATAAACTAACTCAAATGGTAAAAGAGGTTCAAAAAGCCAATGAGGGGAGGAATGCTTTAAAAAGCAGGATTAGCCAAATGGAAAAAGAGGGTCAAAAGCTCACTGAAGAAAATTTTTCTTTAAAAATTAGAATGGAGTAGATTGAAGCTAAGGACTTTATGAGAAACCAAGAAGTTACAAAACCAAACCAAAGGACTGAAAAAATAGAAGACAATGTGAAATATCTCATTGGAAAAACAATTTACCTAGAAAAAAAGATCCAGGAGAAACAATTTAAAAACTATGGGACTATCTGAATGCCATGATCAAAAAAAAGCCTACACATAATCTTCCATGAAAACTGCCCTGATATTCTAGAATGAGAGGGTAAAATAAATATTGAAAGAATTGACCAGTAACCTCCTCAAAGAGATTTGAAAAGAAAAACTCCTAGAAATATTGTAGCCAAATTTCAGAGTTCCCATGTCAAGGAGAAAATATTGCAAGCAGCCAGAAAGAAACAGTTTGGGTATTGTGCAAATACAATCAGGATAACACAAGATCTAGTAGCTTCTACATTAAGGAATCAAAGGGCTTGGAATATAATATTCTAGAAGTCAAAGGAACTAGGATTAAAACCAAGAATCACCTACTCAGCAAAACTAGGCATAATAATTCAGTGGGGGAAATGGTCATTCAGTGAAGTAGAGGACTTTCAAGTATTCTTGAGGAAAAGACCAGAGCTGAATAGAAAATCTGACTTTCAAACACAAGAATCAAAAGAAGCATGAAAAGGTAAACAGGAAAGAGAAATAATAAGGGACTTACTAAATTTGAACTCTTTATATTCCTACATGAAAGATAATATTTATAACACTTGAAACTTTTCTCAGTATTTGGATTTTTGGAGGGATTATATACTATATATAGACAGAGGGCACATGGTAAGTAGAATAGGAAGGGCTGACATCCAAAAAAATAAAATTAAGGGCTGAGAAAGAATATATTGGGAAGAGAAAAGGAGAAATGGAATGGGGCAAATTATATCATAAAAGAGGCAAGAAAAAGCTTTTTTAATGGAGGGGAAAATGGGGAGGTAAGAGGGAAAAAATGAAGCTTACTCTCATCACATTTGCAGTAAGGAAGGAATAACATTTACACTCAATATGGTATGAAAATCTATCTTACACAAGGGAAATTAGGGGAGAAGGAGATAAGTGGGGTGGGGGATGATAGAAAGGAGGGAAAATGGGAGGAGGGAGTAAAAAAAGGAATCACTTTAGGGGAGCGACAAGGTCTAAAGAGAGAATAGAATAAATAGGGGGCAGGATAATATGGAGGGAAATATAATTAGTCATTCACAACATAACTATTATGGAAGTCTTTAGCAAAACTACACATATACAGAGTACATTGAATTGCTTGGCTTCTCAGTGGTGAAGGGTAGAGAGGGAGGAAAGGGGAGAATTTAGAACTCAGAGTTTAAGGAATGAATATTGAGAATTGTTTTTACATGCAACTGGGAAATAAGAAACATAGGAAATGGGGTACAGAAATCTATCTTGTCCTACAAAAAAAGAGAGAAGATGGGGATAAGGGAAGGGAGGGGTGTGATAGTAGAGAGGGCAGATTGGGGGAAGTGGTGATCAGAATGCACAGTGTTTTGGGGTGTGGGAGGAGAGAGATGGGGAGAAAATTTGTTACTCAAAATCTTGTGGAAATGAATATTGAAAACTAAAAATAAATAAATAGAATTTAAAAATATATATGGGAAAATTTTTTTGAGAATCTTTGGCTGCTGATCTGAAAGAGTGAAATGGTAGAATTGTGTTTCCAGAAATGGAGATAAGTTGACAATATATTTATGATTAAAGTTGACTGTTGTTATGATATTTTTCATAACTGATACATTGTGAATTATTATTTGTGTTTTTGTATTATTATTTGTTACAGTTAATAGAACATATAATAATAGCCTTTATGTTTATTTAAATCTGGATTGTCAGAGAACAAATATGAAGAAAAAGGAGCAGAAGTTTATTAGAAAAAGACTCATTTTTCTTTGATTTCTTTAATACATAAGAAACTATTGATGATAAGATAATTGGATAATGACTGAATTGTCACACCTTTAGCAAATTATGAGGAAATATAGAATGTGAATTTCCATTGTGTTGTGACGTGGGATAAAAACTGAAAAAAATAATGAGTAGCATAGAGATTTATGTGTGTGTAGACATACACAGATGCACACAAGGGGCTTGATTTTTTATATTTAGACATATAGATGTATATGATGGGCATGCATATATTATGTAGGCATATGTGTGTATATGTATATATACATAGCTGTATATATATCTACATACACACACATATTTTACTCAGCCCTCTGAGTTTTGGTATGTGTAGTATAAATGCATATATATGAGTACATGTGTGTAAAAGCACATGTGTATATATTTATGTATGTGTATATGTGCGCATGTGTGTATATATCTTTATAATGCTTCTTTGCATTAAATTCAGTTTTCTCAGGAAATAAATTATCATTATTTTTGTTTTTATTTTCTCTATATACCACAGTCAGTGTCTCTCTAGCTAAGACAATAACTCTACAGAGTGACACTCTAGACTCCTCAAGGATAATAATACTTGAAGATTATAATCTGTTTTAAAGATGAAGTAACTATTTATAATCTCTGAAAAAAGAGACTATTGAAGCTGGTATTACATATACATTTTACTTATCTCTGTTCACATCTCATCCCCTCAATAACATAAGCTCCTGGGGGTCAGAAGTTATTTAAAAGTATATTTTATCTTCACCAGTGTGTAGTAAACTATTTTTTTTTCATTTAATAGGTGGGTAATAATTTTTATTTCTTTAAAATTAACTTTATTTTGTTTAAAATAAGCTTAAATACTCTGAATGAAATTGTTACACTTGGGGAGGATTCTGGGAAGACAGGAGTCAGAAATTTCCAAGCTCTCCAGATTTCCCCCATAAAGGAGATAAAATGTCACTTCAGGGTGAACATAAAGCTGTTACAAATAAATGAGGTGAGGCAGAACAATAGCCCTCCTGGAACAGCTGGAGAAGGTCTGAAGATATATTCCAGGATAAAGTTTGGTCCCTGTGCAAGTAAATAACTCAAGGCTTGTTTCTCTAAAATAGTAAGTAGCAAGCCTGGGGCTAGCTAGGTTGGGAGGCAGCCTTTGCATCACTCACAGGAACATTCTCTTCTTTAACATTGTTGGGAGTCCAGTGTCTGATTCAGGAAAGATTAAGGGGCCCTCTGATGATAAAGAATATCAGACCCAGACTCCCAGATTTGCATGTGAGACGCAGTCCTTAGTTAGAAGGAACCAGCACATGCCTGATGAGTTCAGAAGCATGAGGGATACTGCTGGCTGTGGGCACTTACAAGATGATGAAGTTCTTGGGTTTAGTTCTAGGCCACAAAGAGAGAATGGAAGGATAATCTGAGGCCAGAAACACCATCCCTCATACCCTAAGACTAGAGGCAATTACAAAAAATAAACTGCTACAAATCAAAACAAAACTGAGTAGGCAAAGGAGAAAGAAAATGACTGTAGAAAGTTGTTATGTGAATAAAGAAGACTGGGGTTCATCTTCAGAGTAGGAACTGAAGCAAAGAAAGCCTATCCTACCCCAAAGACTAATGTCAAATGGTTACCTACCCAAAAAGAATTCATAGAAGAACTTAAAAAAGACTTTAAAAAAATGAGATGAAGGGATATTTTTAAATTAAAGCAATTGTAAAAAAAAAGTCAACCAATCGAAAAAAGAATATCCAGAATCTTAAGAAAGAAAATCACTCCTTGAAAATCAGAAATGAGCAAGGGGAAGTCAGTGAAGTTATAAGAGACCAAGGAATAATAAAACAAAATAGAAAGAATGAGCAAATAGAAAAGAATGATAAACAATTCATAAAAAAAAAAAAACAGATCTGGAGAACAGATCAAGAAGAGAAAACATAAGAATAATCAGAATACCTGAAAACTACAAGAATCTTGATATAATAATACATGGATACAAAATTCTTCTAAAATCAGAAACAATAAAAGGGTTTAAGGGGAGATGGAGGTGGGAGGATAAATTATCTTTAGAGAGGAGGGTGAGAGAATAGAATGAAGGTCCCTATAGGAGGGTGTTTAGATTAAAGGGAATGGGAGGACCAGAGAGGGATCCTTAGGTGGAGGGGGTGGGTTAAGTAATAGGAGGGAATGTAGCTGGTAGAAATAAAGCAGAGGAGTAAGCAGGGATAGGGAATAAAGAGACATACAAAATCATGAAAAGAAGATCAGAAATAGAATATGTTAGGGAAAAACGAGCAGGGGTGGTAAACATGATCTCATACAATCTTAAGGCTAAAATAGATTTAATCAAAAAAGACATATAGAGAAACTATACTATGTGTCAACTATATTCATCAATGTTGTTTTGGACTATTTAAAATAGCTAGACACTCTAAGGTTGGAATATTATTGTAGTGTAGGTAATGATGATTGGTAGACTTGGGAAAATATGGAAAGACTTGGATATATGAAGGAAAAGGTTATGTACCTTCAGAGAATCAGAACAAATAAGTATAATATAATCTTACATTAATGTATATGTACCTATTTTTCTATATACAAGTATGATTATAGATATCTAAGTATATGTATATATGTATATGGAAATATATGGAAATATGTGTATGTATATATAATCCTTTCTATGTACTTTTGTATATGTGTATATGTATATGTATATATCAATATATCTATGCTTAATTGTATCCTTCTTCCAGGGGGAGAGAAGGGTGGGAAGAGAGATTGGGATAAAAAAGAACAAAGTAAAAAATGTTCAGGAGAGAACAAAAGAAAATTTACAAGGAAGCAAAGAAAAGATGGGCAGCTCTGAATACAATGTATAACATTTATTATGGTTTTTTTGAAATGGAAACTTATGCCTATGTATTTTGAATATACTGTTTTGCACAGGGTAATGATTTTTTTTCTGATTTTGCAGTTAAGCTTCAACATTTTAGTGAAAATATGTTTCTCTTTACTTATTTTGAATTTAAGTTTAAAATTTATAAAATATTAAGAAAAAAAGAAATTGTAACAATCACTAGAGAAAACCAAAAGAAAAAAATAAAATGATTTTTTAATTGTCTCTGTTGTATTTGTATTTTTGTTTATGTTCTCATTATTCCCATTTTTTGGATATTTTTTCATCATTAGGAAAGCTTGCCTACAGATTCCTATGGGTTCTGTTCTGATTTATAGGTACAAGTTATTTTAGGGATCCTAAGGAAAAATGAATTCTTCTTGGTTCCTTAAAGATAGTTTCAAACAAACCAACTATTGCATACAGCCTTTGTGATAAGTTGAAATTCTAATGAAAGCTATTGGATACTATCTCACAGCTATGGAAAGTATCCAGCTTGATAAAAATGCACTTTAGACAATACATTTGCCAAATTTTAGTCATCTTGACTACTATTTTGAATAACTATCAGCTTGGAATGCACATGTAATAATTCTGTATCCAGATGTATAAGGCATCCTCCCCTGAATAGCACCGAATTTTGAAGCTAGAGTGCTATAAGGAGGGAAAACATTTACTCTTTGTTACAATGTCATCTCAAAAGAAAATGCAAGGACAGAACAATCACTGGAAAATAGGTTTTGAAGCACATAAATTTTTAAATATTTAATATTTATTCAGGTCACCACTACTTCCATTCTCAAAATTGTAATTCACTCACAGCATTTTTAGAAAAAAAAAACTCATATTTTTTAGGCATAGGCCTGATTTTTTTTTTTTGCTAAATCCTTGAAAGGTAAAAATCTTGCTAAATGATTCATATTGACCTTCTTTGAGAAGTGTTCAACTGTCTACATACTGCCTACGTATGTATTTTAAAGAATTTATTGTTTTAAAGCTTATAAGTACAGTGATTTAGTGTTTCCCCTGCTAGTTCTGAGCTAGACTTCTGGAAAGTCATTCTCATTTCAATAATTAAAGATATTCTTTTGTGCTATACATTCTCTATCTACTGCTACTTTATGGTTTTGATAATTAAACATTCTTAGATATTGGTAGTACTTAGCTAAATGTCTGAATCCATTCACAGAAACAAATTGAAGTGATGCTCTACATTTTCATCACAAGTATTTCAATATGAAAGTATCACATAAGTTTCACTCTTGATGCTAATATGTCTTATAAAATCTGTAAATTGTTTTGATTTTCTCTTGCCTTTTCTTACCTCCATGCCATACCTTTATGTTCACAGAGTTCATACCTTTATGCTCACAGAGTTCATACCTTTATGTTCATAGAGTTCCACATATCTGCAATGGACAACCCCTTCACCTAGTGACATTTTTTCCCCAACAGAAAGCATTGTGTTGTAGAGGATCTCATTTAAATTACCAGATCTGTTGCTGACTTTTGTGTACCTTGGCTTTGTAATATAGACTTTCTAGATCTTCATTTCCTCATTTATAAAATAAAGAATTTGAAGTAACTTAAAAACGATATTCTTTTAATTTCTAAACAATATAATCTGTGATTCACCTTCAAGGACTGATGCAAGTGTTACCTGTTGCACGCTTGCATTTTTGACTTTATGTTGCATTTGGAAAAAGGATCATAACGTGAAAAAGAGGTTAGGGTATTTAAGAGAACAAAACCAGTAAGTGGGTTGAAACTCCAGTTTTTGGTGAGCTGCATAGTCAAAACGCTTTAATCAAATATATCTACAGTTGAAAAGGACTAAGAGAAGCAATGATATTCCCATCTCTGAAGGTCTTCCAGATGGATGATCACTCACTGAAGATGTTGTAGGGGAATCTCTCTAAGAAAGAGTTCAACTAAGTAATTTTTGAGGTTACTTCTAAATTTATTATTCCACAGTATTATGATAGCCTCCATCAATGATTCCTAGTTTATTTGGATTAGTTCTGACTTGCTGTATGCACTTAATTCTATTATATATGATACTACATATGTATATATCTCAATTATCACTTCTTTGAAGGTCAAGAAGGTTCAATGTTTCATATTTGTTTCTTCAGAAACTATATTTGTATCAGGAGTTAATTTGGAATATATCCCTTAGCTTTCAGAGGATGTGCCCTAGTCTAGGTGCATATAGATTAAAAATAAACATTTCAGATCAGGAGAGACTAAGTTAATATGATAAATATATATATATATATCTGCATATATATATACACACATATACATACACACAGACACACATATCTATATTATTATTTTACTAAACATAAAGACTAAGCAAAGATATATAAACAGACATGCCTCAGGAACATAAAATAATTAACAACATGCAAACTAATGATTCCTTTGGGATCTAAGGTTTGGAAAGAATAAATAATGCCTAAAACAGGGGACAAGTCAGCAAAGACTACACACTGACCTGAGCTCCTTGAGTTATTTTTGTAGAGATATATTTAGTTCTGAAGTGCTTTAGAATGACACAGCTATTCATTATCCCTGTGTTAACATTAAGGCAACAAGAATTGCATCAAAAAAGCCTGGGCACTGGACCACAGAGAGAATTCCACTTAATAGAAAATTCAAGCTCAGAAAATATCTGCTCCCTCTTCTTCCTGTCTCCATTACATATGACTTAGAACTTTTTTGGTTCTGCTACTAGAGAGTACCTTCCAAAGTGCATGAGAAATGGCAATTGCTAGCAAATGTCTGATGAAGGTGGATTGGAAGTCGTTTACTTGTATCCAGATTCAGTGCTTTATGTACTGAACTCAAGCTATACCCTATCTGAACAGAAGACATGGACCTTGAGAGAGCTGTTTAGTTACAGTCAAGTTAAAGGTAAAAAAACAAAAACCTGTCTCTGGGTACTCACATTCTCAAAGCTGGGGTCAAACATGAAAATAATATGGTACATAAAAACTATATCCAGGATAGGTAGAAAGTAATGTGGCCCTAGGAGATGAAAGTGATAGGGATGGAAGGACTCCTACATATCTTGAAGAAAATAAGAGAAAGTATCAGTGGCAGGTACAGACAAATAAAGATTATTTGTATTTGAAGTATTACAAAATCTCAGATCATGAAGTAAATTACCAGAGGCTAATTATTTGTAGTGATGTCTATAAAGAATTATCTTTCAAAAAATCCTTGACAAGTGATGGGCTCCAGTCTAAATTATCTACACTGACTGATCTTCAGTCAGTGTACTGTAATGACCTCCCAATTCGTTCTTGGTATTTTGAGTTCAAGAAATCTGGAAACCTCCACGGGTGCCAGTGATTCAGTCCCCCCAAGACCTGCTCAGGCCCCTTCTGTGCAGCTGCACCCTATGCTGGACTGCATTCTGCTCCCATATCAGCATGACAGATAACCTTTCAGGCTGTGTTGGGCTGGAAATTCGCTTCACTCTGTCATTTCGTGTGTTCTACAGCTCCATTATCTGTTTAGAGTCATATTTTTTTTTTTTTTTTTTTTGCAGTTACTTGCCAGGGTTTGAGGGGGAAAGCTCTAGCAAGTCCTTACTTTTACTCTCACGTCTTGGTCCTGCCCCTGAACCAAGTTAAATTCTCCAACTGAAAAATGATCAAAAGACATAAATAAGCAATTTTCAGACAAAGAAATCAAAAGCAATCTATAGTCATATAAAATGCTCTAAATCACTATTGATTAGAGAAATGCAAATTAAAACAATTCTGAGGTACCAGCTCATACCTGTCAGATCCCCTAATATGACAGAAAAGGAAAATCATAAATGTTGGAGTGGATATGGGGAAATTGGAACAGCAATGCACTGTTGGTAGAGTTGCAAACTGATCTAACTATTCTAGAGAGCAATTTGTAACTATGCCCAAAGGGCAATCAAACTGTGCATATATTTTGCCCCAGAGCTAGGTCTTTATTGCAAAGAGAGATCAAGAAGAAAAAAAAAGTACAAAATTTTTTGTTGTGGCAAAGAATTGGAAATTCAAGAGATGTTCATTAATTGGGAAATGGGTGTGTATATTACTGTGCTATAAAAAATGACAAATAAAAAAACCGAAAAAGACTTACATGAACTGATACAAAGTTAAGGGAATAGAGTCAAGAGAACAGCATAAAGAGTAACCGCAGTATTATATGTTGATAAACTATGAATGACTTAGCTATACAATGACATAAGATAATTCTGAAGGACTTATGATGAAAATCTTTCCAGAGATAGAACTGATGAAGTGTGCATGCAGATTAAAGCATGTTTTTTTTAACATCTTTTGTGTGTGTGTGTGTGTATCTGTGTGTGTGTGTGTTTATTGGCCTGTTTTCTTTTACAACATGCCTGATGTGGAAATATGTTTTGCTTTAATTACATGTATATATAATATATATGTATGCATGTGTATGGATATGCATATATACACACATATACATATATACATACCCATACACACATACATACACATACACATGTATATATGTGAATTATATCTATAGATATATATTATATAGGTATATACGTGTGTATATATATATATATATATGTGTGTATAATATCCTATAACAATTTTTTTTTCCCTTTTCTGAGCATTTTCCCAGGCAGTTACTTGACTTCCGAATCCTTTGTCAAGAGGATGGTCCTATTGTCCCTCCTCTCCCTAGTATCGTGTTCAAGGCTGAGATTGGACTCAGCTGCTTGATTTCCCAAAGCTGGGGCTTTGGGTGGAGGTAGGGTCATCACTCAGGGCCAAGGTATAGATCAGCTGCTCCCTATCTCCAGAGGTTTTAAGCTGAGCTGCTTGGATGGACCCAGGTTGCTTCCCAGCCAATGGTAGCTGCCTGCAATCTGCTGCCACGGCCTGTGCCCTCATCTGGGGCTATTGCTGGAGGAACCCCATTCCCTCTCTCCCAGCTGGGAAAGCCCTCCCACACTGACCTCTGGAGCTTTCTTTGTTGCTTGTGGGTTGAGGTATCTGGGACCATCCCTGCTGGGAACTCTGCCCTGGAGGTCTGTTCAGGTCCTGTTCCTCCCAGTGCTGCGTGGCCAGGGTTGGGCTCTGCTCACTGTTCCATGAGATAGACCTTTTGCTGTTGGTCTTCCAGGTTACGTTTGGCTGGAAACCTCTTTCTCTCTGTTGTTCTGTGGCTTCTGCTGCTCTAGAATTTGTTGAGAATCATTTTTTATAAGTATTTTGTGGGCTGTGGGGGAAGTGCTAGAGTATATGGGTCTTTCTACTCTGCCATCTTGGTTCCCACCCCCTTCACAATTTCAGTATCACCTTTTTACATGAGACTTTTCCTAATTCTGCCCAATCACTAGTGCCCTCCTTTCCAAATTACATTGTTGACTACTTTACTTATTTCTTTATACTTTTTCTCTTTGTGGTCTCTCCCTCATTAGAATGTAAGGTTCTTATGTTCTTATATATTCATTGTGTTTATATCTCTAATACCTTACTCAGTGCTTAGTATAGCTTCTATATTGACAAAAACAAATGATTTTTGATTGATATGTAGATTGGATAAGGATTCCATCTATAACTGCATCTAGGCCATTAATAAAAATGGTCAGTATCACATGGATTAATACAAATCCCTAAGCTTGAGAGAATCATACTAATTAATGATTACTCTTTGGATTTGGCCATTATGTCAATTCCAGATCAAAGTAATTATATTATATATAGCCTTCACCTTTTCATCTTGATTATAAAGTAAGTATTAAAGACTTTCAAATATTTTACTGAAATTCAGTTTTACTTTAAGGAGGCAGCATGCATAGAGAACATTCAAATTCGAGCCTCAAAATGACCCTGTGCAGAAGGGGCTTTCACTATCTCCATTTCACAAATGAGGAAACTGAAGCTCAGTGAGGGTAAGTGAATTTCCCTGTTCTGTATAGCCTTTAAGTAAGTGTCTGGAACAATATTAGAATGCAAGTTGTTTTGACTCTAGGTTCAGCATTCTATCAACTCTTTTATTTGGAATGAAAAAGACTAGTATTTAAATCCTTTCTCAGATGCATATATGCTATCTGACTGATCAAATCATTTCATCTCTGAATATCCAAATACGTGTTTGTCCTTCATTGCTGAAGAAGACCATGCCATCAGAGAAATGACATGACTTGCACTTGACTTTGTTCTGAGTGAGGGAGGGCTGTGTAGGTCACCACCCTCACTTGTCCTCCACAGCCATCTGAATCCAGTGACCAGATATCCATCAGGATGGCTGGATATGAGCCAGGATTAGACAATTGGGGTTAAATGTCTTGCCCAAGATCACAGAGCTAGTGAGTGTCAAGTGTCTGAGGTGAGATTTGAACTCAGGTCCTCCTGACTCCTGCACTAGTGTTCTATCCACTGTACCACCCAGCTGCCCCATATACAAATATAACATCTATACCAAGTATACAAATATAACAAATAAAGTTACCTTGTTACATTGTTAAAGAATGTATAATAATGTCTATTTTTTTCTATCTCACAAGGTAGATGTGAAGCTTATATCTAAAACTGTAAAGTTCTTTGTAAATTTTCAAATGCTATGTCAATATCACTAATTATTTTTGCTTCATTTTTGCTACCCAATGATCGTGTTGTTTTTGTTACTGCAGCATTTATTTGATGCAGAAGGCTGATAAATTTGTCAAGACAAAAGCTAAAATGAGGTCAGCGTGGCACAATCTGTTCTTGACGAAGCCATATTGGCTTGTAGTGATCACTATTTCTTATTTTTCTAAATGAGAACAAATTGCCCCTTTTACTATTGTTTTTCCAGGAGTAATCATAGGCAGGCTTATACTCCTATATCATACTTCAGTACTATTGATTCCTCTTCCTCTTTCTTCTTATTCTTCCTAACAGAATAGTTAGCACTCCTTCATTTCTAGCTTGAAGGTACCTTTCTTATTCCCCACAGGTTTTCAAAGGTGACCCACAGCAAATCAGAAACAAAATTAGCCCATGGAGAGGAAAGGGATTGAGAGGAAATGATCATTTATGTAGTAGATATTATGTGTCAGGTTCTATGCTAACCAATAGAACATATTTAATAATATGTAAGTAAAATAACAAATATTTCATTTAATCCCTAATTCTTAAAATAGCAGATTCTGTTATTATCACAATTTTCCAATTGAGGAAACTGAGGCAAACAGAGATTAAGTGACTTGCCAATAGGAACATAGATAATAAATGCCTTAGGTTGAATTTGAACTCAGTTCTTTCGGATTCCAAACCAAATTCCCTGTCCTCTGAGCCAGCTAACTATATCAGATATTTCCTTCAGTTTCCTGATATACTGTTTATCTGGGCCTGGTCATATGAGCACATAATGATCATCTAGGTGTTTTTTACCATACTATCACTTGATTTGAATTTCTCTTTC
This sequence comes from Bettongia penicillata ogilbyi, assembly GCA_023548195.1. Taxonomy (NCBI): domain Eukaryota; kingdom Metazoa; phylum Chordata; class Mammalia; order Diprotodontia; family Potoroidae; genus Bettongia; species Bettongia penicillata. Next base: position 11,997,999 of record JAJHZJ010000382.1, on the reverse strand, counting down.
CTCTTTGCATTCTCATTCTATCCCTCATCTCTTAAATTTCTTCTTGGTAGAGAACATAGGAGAAAAATAAAAGTCAACTAATTCTTCCTTCTCTTCCTCATCCATTATCATTATCCAATTATCTCCAAGCTGTAGTTCAATCCCTTCCTTTTCAATGTTCTATTTTCTCCAACACTACAGAAAAAGTACTTTGGGCTATCCTTAATTTCTCTTTCATCGTTTACTTGTCTCAGCTCACTGTGAGATTTAGTACTCCTGAAATTCTTATAGGACCATAAGACTCTTTTATAGTCACCTTTAGGGCTTACTGATGATTTTTTAAAAGTCTGTTTAATCTGTGAGTTATAGATCTTTATGGAAAGCTATATTTGATATACATAATGCCATATAATTAAGGCAGAACATGCTACTTAGATAATAACCTTATCAAAGTCTAAAAAGTGAATTTGGTAGCTGTTTTTTGTTTCTGCCATTAGATTTTAGCCTCATTTTATACCACTTGGGAAATTCATATTTTCCTATTTGGGGTTCAGATCTTGGACAGACATAAAGTTATTGTGCATTACAGAACATTTGCTGCCCAGTAATAATAATTCAATTTTATATTAAACTGTTTAATAGATTGTATTCTTCTTTTTCACCTCTAGAACACAAAAACTTAAAGTACTTATTTGTGAATAAGTTATGTATATTTCAGGCATCTAACAATGGCTTTGTCTGCCCTTGCTATCTTCTACCCCTACCCTAGTCCTAATTACAGAATCAAGTCTTGGTTGGTGACAGGTAATTCTGAGACAGACAGTGCTTCCACATAGGATCAAGGTCATATAATTTAAAATTTTAATCTCATAGATAAGGAAACTAAGGCAGCATGAAGTAAAATGGTGTGCCTGAAGTCATAAAAGCAGAAAATGACCTGACTAGATTTGAAGACCTATCATACGACCCTAAATTCTGTACTGTGGGTACAAAATGCTCCCTATATTTGTAGATAAAAGAGAATGAGGCTATGAGTTCCCCCATTGTGCTGTGCTTCTGATGTAAGATAGACTAGACACTCATCCCAACCTCACTAAAAGTTACAAAGGTCAGATATGATTGTGAATATGGGAGCTTTGGAATCTCTCAAATATTATGTAAATGGAAATTTTTACCTTCATTAATATTTAGTGCAAATCAATTTTGTACAACTTGATTATAGTTTCTAAGACACTGGGAATACTGTAACAAAGTCAATTTTCCCCCAAACTTGCTATTTTCATAATGAGTTGAAAATCTTCGATTTTCTTAATAGTTCCTTGTGTGATACATTATAAAATGTCTTACTGAGAAATTACAGAGCAACATCCACAGCCTGCACCCTCATCAATTTTCTTTGACACCCTTTCAAAGGATTCTGTCAGATTGGTTTGGCAAGATTTGTTTCTCATAAACTCATGCTGGCAATTTGTATTAGTTTACCACTCTTCTCAGAGAAGCTCCCCAGTTTGCCTCTTATAATTGATTTTAGGCCCTTTCCTGGAACTGCAATCAGACTTTCTGGCCTACAGTTCTCTGATTCCCCTCTCTTAACCTTTCCCTAAAAAATCAGCAAAAGCAATGCCAAAGACTTTAACAATTCCTTGTTTACTTTCATCTTTCCCTCCAGTACCAATACAGGTGACTTTTTTTAAAATTGCCTCTAAGGATATGGGCATTTCTTTGAAGTACTAGTCATGTATTGCTGCCACATAATGAATGTAGCTATTCTTGACTACTAATAGAGTTCTGACCCAAATGAACTTGGAATTTTAAAATGTGAGGTAAATGTAAAGGATGATCCAACTCATTAAAATTGAAGTGAGTTTTTAGTTATTTTAAAGAGAGGGGATGTACCTCAACTATGTTAAAGAAAGTGATACCACAGTCACACATGTCTGAATAAATGAAGACTATGAGACCATACTTTCACGAAAAATAAGTGATTTCTCTATGCTCATACTCCTCAACTTTGTTTCATGTCAATCATTTGTTCATTTTTATGGTTCAATAATCATTTATACTGAATCACTAAATCAGTTAATCTCATAGTGGAAATGGATCTCAAAAGGCAGCTAGCCAAATCTATAGTTAAAAAGGAATCCCCCGTACAACATCTCCAACAGGTGATCATTCACCCTTTATTTAAAGTCATCTAACTCGCCACCTTTAAAGGCAGCCCATTTTGCTTTTAGATAGTTGCAACTGTCAGAATTTTTTTTTTTGCCCTCATATCAAGGACTATTTTGCCTTTTTACAAATTCTACCTATTGCTCTTAGTTCTGTCATTTTAGTGTCAAGGAAAGCTTATCTAATATGTCTTTCAAAAACTTAAAAGCATTTCATACCACCCCAAGTTTTTACTCCTCCAGACTGAATATCCCCAATTCATTCATCTGATTCTCAAATGACAGGATCTTAGGTCCTTTATCCCTATGGTTATCTTTACCTCCCTTAACATTTTATTTTCTACAATGTGACATACAGAAAGGAACGCTGTACTTTAAATGGGGTCTGAGCAGGGCAGTATAATAGAATTAAAATATTCTTAGTACAGTCACTAAGTGACATTAGCATTTTGGCTGCCATAATCACCCTGTTCACTCATAATGGATATCAAATCCATGAAAGTTCCAAGATTTTTTTTCAGAGGAATTGGTAGGTTTGATAGTTTTCCTAGAAGAGAAAGAGCTTTCCTACTTTTATACTTGTGAAGTTGAGTTTCTGAACCCAAGTGAACTCCCATTTTATATTAATTCATATTTTATTTCCTTTTACTAGACTAAGCCTATTGTTCTTTTCTATTAGGATGCTTTTTTAGATATTCACACTCATTCAACAGTTTATATCAACCTTCAACCTCTGGATCATCTGCCAATTTAGTCAGAATAGATGCCCTGAGTTCAGAAGACTGAATTCACAGCACCAAAGCTCAGAGGAGAACCTCAAGGTTGTATATCTGCTCTAGAGAGAGAGAAACAAAGACTCTGATACCAGGAGAAGAACAGGACCTCCGAACTCTCAATAGGGCCACAGAGAAAAGATCAAAGACAGGTCTTAAACTGAAATACACCATTAATGTATTCACTGTATCTTTGACCACAGAACAGATGTTGGCCTGCCAAGAAAACAATCAAAGAAAACTTCTCAGGTATGTTAAACCGAGGGGTAATGAGAAAATCAAAGGAAGGAATGAAGGAAAGAAAGAAGGAAGGAAGGAAAACATAAGATATACTCACTGAGGTCTGGGTGAATAGGAGAGAAAAGGAACACAAGTGCAAAACTTGGCTGCATAAAGGTTAGAGAATTGGTACCATTATGTCAATTAATAGACCCATATGATTTGCTTAAATCACCTAGAAGCCTAGTTGTGTGGTGGGAGGAGTTTGCTAAACAGGTGGAATAGGAAGGGTAGAGCAGAACCAGGAGGAAGTGAGTGAGCTTGGTCTGGGCAGAGGCGAGAGATTGCAGGCAGGAGCGTTGGGCAAGGCTCAGGCTTGTGAGTGTTGCTTATGGGAACGCCCCGACTGAGTGGGGGAGGTTTGGGAATGGCTTTGTTCCCTGCTGTGATTATTTTTATTAACTTCTTGGTCACCATGACAGATTTTGCTTTCTGGTTCTGGGATTTGACTTTCTGGTGTCTAAATAAATGTTTTTCTTCTGCCTTCTATATGGAGAGTCTTTTATATTTTGTGATTGAGAACTATGCTAGCATATTCATAATCACCACCACTGCTGTGAATATTGCCTTGGCAATACAACCACACAGTAGAAAATTTTAAATTATTCAATCCTGGTTTAAAAAATAGGCCAATAAATGGGATGGATTAGGTACACAATAGAGAGAAGTAAATGAATGTTACAGTCACACTCTCATAGACTAAAAGACAGCCATTATTGGAATGAGAACTCACTATTTGAGAAAATGTTGATAAAAATCATCAGCAATCTGGCAGAAATTAATTTTATGCAAACATCTCAAAGTATATGCCAAGATAAGCCTTGAATAGCCACATGAACTAAATATAAAAGGTCAAATCATAAATAAATTAGAGAAACAAAGAAGAAATTACATTTTAGTTCTCTGCATATGGGAAGTATTCATGACCCAACAAGAAATAGAAGGTATCATGGAAGGTAAAAAGGGGTGGTATTAATTACATCAAATTTTAAAAAGTAAACAAATATAGTAGAGCTATGATTGGACGGGAAAGACAATCATTGTGAAAATTGTCTCCAATAAATGACCCCTTCTCAAAACAAAAATGAATATGATTCAAATGTATAAGAATAAGTCATTCTGTAATTGATAGGTTAAGGATACATGCATTTCTCAAGAGAAGAAACAAGCTATTTTAGCCATACTGAAAAACAAACATGCTTCAAAACATTAATAACTAAAGAAATAAAAAGTAAAATAACTTTGAATTTCCACATCAACCTCAATTTGACAAAGTTTGTGGTAGAGAGACAAATAATAAATTTTGGAAGGGCTACAAGAAAACAGGAATGTTGATATACTTTTGGTGGACCTATGAATTAATGGAGCAAATTTGTAAAACAATTTGATGTTAAAAATTCTACTAATCTATGCACACTTTGACATGGAAGTATCACTACTTTTATCTCCATCTCAAAGAGATCACATAGGATGAAAAAGGTCTTATATGGACAAATTTATTTATAGAAGCTCTTTTTATTTCAGATAAGGGGATATTAGTAAGTAAGGGGGTGGTCATCAATTGGGCTATGGCTGAAAAAATGTTATATCAATACAATCAAATGCTATTTTCTTAGCAGAAATTATTAAGAGGTAGTTTCGGAAAAAGTTGGATTAAAGTGAGAAGTAAAACAATTTCTGTTAGAGTAATAGTAGTGTAAAAGCAAATGTTTAAAAATACTAAAGAATTCTGGTCAATGCAATGAACAACAGTGATTTCAGGGGATGGATGCTGAAGAGTGCTACTAAATAAATATACAGAATGAGACACAATTTTGGCCATGATGTCTGTGGAAATGTGTTTTGCTTGATTATATATATTGGGTACAAGAGTTTTGTTTTTGTTTTATTTTTACAGTAGAAGGCGTATCTAGGAGGAAGGAGAAAAAATAGCATTATTAATGAAGGACGAAAGAATAAATTATGTAGTTGGGTATCTATTAAGTCATAGATAAAAGTGCTGAACTAACTGGGATTAAAAATGATATTTGAGGGACCACACTAAAGAGTAAAGAATACTGAATTTGGTATTGGGGGACAGATACAAAACTCACAGAATTTGTGATTCTTTCCACAGGCAGCTTATGGCCTAGCAGTCATGACTTACAGGAATATATTACTGTGTGTTTAAATGGTATATAATACATTGCAGGAAGATAATCAAGAAAATATTTTTATGCATTATTCTATCTTTTCTTTTTGTTTTATTTCCTAATAAAACAGTGGGTTAAGCTGTTCAGTATATAGCTCAGTCTTTCCTTTTTTTTTTATCTCTTTCCTCAAAGACTGGAACATTTTCCATAACAAAGATAAGCAGCCAAGATCAGAATATATCATGAAATCTCTGCACCAAAAACAAATTTCAAAAAAAAGGAAAAAAACCCTACAGACCTCATATAGCCTAAGGAAACTTCACTTCTCTCTTCTCACACCCATCAAACATCTACAACAGTACAGAATGTTGTCTCCTTTGCTTTTTTTTCATTTTCAAATCATCTGTAATACAACTCACTGTAAATCAATTCTGTAAATAGAAAGAATACCCTCCAGGTAAGTTTTAGCCTTAATATAACTCTTTTCATTTTTTTTTTTCTGAGTGAGGTGATCTCAAGAGAACAGTTATACCACTTTAAACAATTGGATTAAAGTATAATAATAAACTCAACACAAACTATAAGATAATTGGTGGAATTCCCTTTGGTGATACTTCCTCTCACAATAACCTTTTCTTCAGGAAAAAAAAAGAAACAAAGGTAAATTGTTAGGAAGAAACCTGGAAATAGACACATATAGGTGTGTCAATCAATTCTTAATAATACTCGAAGTTCAGATGAAAACATGAAGCTGAATCTGCTAAATCATCTAGATGGTAGGGCAAATAACTGGCTTTTTCTCATTAAAAAGGGGAGGAACGTAGTACTTATTAATTATCTTCATCAGGGATTTATCTGTATACATCATAATAAAACCTAGAACTGGTTCTGATATCCAAATGGTACCATAACACTGTTATCTAATATGAATCTTCTTCAATTATCTCAGTGTTTTAGGGAAATATGTTCTGATCTTGAACCATCCAAACGATGGCCTCAATTCTATATTTCTCCTTCTTTGTCTACCAGTATGAGTCATTTTATGTAACTGAAAACCAAAATTACTAGGACAGGGTATATGATTTGTCTACAATTATGTTTTTAACAATTATTGTAATAAAATATACTCTTTCAAAACTCCTGATGAGAATTCTGTTGCTAGATCCATTGCATGTCAAACATGAATTAAACTCATTTATTTAAATAATCTACTATTTTCCAATGTAAAAAGTGAGCATGAGGTTTATGTTTCATTGAAAATATCATGATTTTTAATATCCCTTTGTGGTATTCAATGTAATTTCACACATTAATACCTTAATCATGAAAAGAATCCATTCCTGCCCCACTCCAGAAAAAAGAGAAAAAAGAAAGAGAAAACAACATCCTGAATTTCATTGTTTTTCTACCTTGTTTGTACAGCGAAAGATATACCTTTGCTTTCTGTTTGACTTGACAATTTTTTTTAAAGTTCCCCAAAGAGATTGTTTGAGAGTATGGTGAGAGGAGGAAGAAAGCTTCAAAATACATATTTAATTTTCCAATGTTTGTTCTACATATCTTCCCAGTAAGGATTTGCAAATTTGTGGACTGATGCATGATTTTATGAATAAGACGTTAGAAGAGTGTCAGGTTTTATGTTGGTCTGTTTGATATATAATATCACTCTCAAGGTAAAATATGAACACTTGCTATTGCTGCTCTTATTTCCAGAGGCAAAGATTTCTTCCCTGTCCCTACGGGAAAGGACTGTAAGGATCTGACCATTGTTAAAAGTCTATTAGGAAACTTCAGCAGTTGAAACCATTGACCTTGTTCAATCATTCAATTGCTTCTACTCTACTTTCAAAACAGAAGAATGGGTAATATGAATTTCCAAAAGACTCAGATAAAGGATGACTGAGAGCAACTCTCATAAAGTAATAAATATAGGAATATGACGAATTTTTGATTTTCATGGAAGAAGAATAACCAAAGAAAAATAAAGACTATATAAGATAAAGACAAAAAAAAAACATGCATTATTCATTTTCATCTGCTAACTTGTTGAATTTATTAACCTATTAAAGAAGCCAACAAAATTAAGGTTAATAAGTATGAGGTTTGAAAATCTACCTTATTCATTTCTGCTATGGTATTCTGAACCAGTTATATAAAGCCTCATTCTTTGCCCCAAGGCAATTTCTTTCTTTAATTGTTTAGGGGCTACATATCAAAATTGTTCCCTAAGTCGTTATCTTCCAAACTTTTACCTGACATATGGTCAGGTACAGAAGGAAAAAAAAAAAGAGTTTGAATCATTTTACCTCACCCCTAACTTTCAGCAAGACAATAGAGCATTTTTAACATTAGGCCTAAGCAAAAAATGGGAATTTTTCCCAGTGTGGAAAATATACTGCTACCAAAAAGATATGCTCCATTTTTTGGTCACAATCCAATGTTCTTTTTAGTAAGAACTCAACAAAATACTAATTTGGAGCCATGCCACTAATATCATTCTCCTTTTGGGAATTAAATACTTGAATATCCTACATCTGAATATGTTCCCATTTCGTAAGATTGGAGAGTATATTTGGCAGCCTGGGCCAGCTATGAGGATGAAGATCTTGGAGGGATTGCCAAGAATTTGATGTACTGGGGATGTAGTAAAGTAGCCAAAGGAAGCCTGCTATTTTATGTTTTCCTTAGAAAGATAATTACTCTATTTTGATTTTATTTCTTGTTTCCAATCTACACATTATAAGAAAATAGATGAAATATTACCCTAAAGCATTAATAAAAGTTATGTTGAATTCTTGTAAATGTGAATATGATCCTTGCTGGATTTATATAACTGTTCAAAAATTGTGAGGAGGAGGAAGAGGAGAGGAAATGGAAGTGAATGAGAAGAAAAAGGTGGTGAAGGAAGAGAAGAAGAGGAATAGAGGGAGAATTGATTAACTCCACACATAATGCATAAAATCTTTCTGGCTCAAACTCTTTTATAGAATAATTTATCAAAGGAAGCCTTATATATCCAAGTAGTTGGAGAAGCAAGTTTTGAAAATGAAAATTGATAAAATTATCATTACATTTTTTATGATATAATTTCCAACATTTAACATATTTAAATAGCTTTAATCTTTACTTCAGGGAAATTGAATCAATTGACCAGTACAAGTGCTTTACATACCTGTGGTGTGCAAATCTCCGGGCTAGGAGCACATAAATAAATGCATATCAGAGCAGATGTCTCCCCTCAAGGAGCTTACATCTGCTAAACCAATATTTTCCCTTGAAATGATAACCTACCATAGGTGACAAAAAAAATCTCTTGTGAATTTCAAAGGAGAGATCACTAATTATATTGTACTTAGGTCTAAGAACATAATTTAGAAGGGAAATTTATAACACAGAGAATTCCCAGAGAAAAATAAGCAGGATGATGAAAAACCTTAAATTCATTACACGTGAAGGTTGGTTGAAGAAGTAAAGATCCTTCACTGGAAAAGAGAAGATATGGTACATTTTGACTTGATAATTGTCTTCAAGTACTTGAAAAACTGTCAGATGGAATTGAAATTAGACTTATTCTGTTTGATCCAATCAAACATTATGAGGAGAAATGGGTGGAAGTTTAGAAGAGGCAGATTTAGGCTACCTTGTGCCACCTCATCTATTCTATTGCAATGGCTTTTTAAATGACCTCCCTCCCTCAGTTTCTTCTTTACATTTCATACGTGACATAGCTTTTTGAATTTATGTCCCTAAAGTTAGTGTCTAACCGTTCCATTCCCTTGCTCAAAAAGTGGATCCTAAATGCTTCTAAAATAAAATTCAGCCTTCTTTATTTGGCTTTTAAAGTTCTTTAAAATATCCAGTCTTCTATCTCCACATCTTTGCATAGCTTAACTTTCCTATGTGAAATGCTCTTGTAATGTTAATGAGATTAAAAATCTTCACCTGTTAAGCCCTTTAAGTGAATCTTGATTAGAGGAGGCTTGTTTTGTAGGAAAGCCCACACCTTTTTTAAATAAAGATGAGTCATGGGGTCATGAGGGTCATGATGCCCTGTGGTTCTGAAAAGTGTATATATACTCTGAGGTAAGGTTTTGCTTTTGGGGCTTACTCTTTGAAAGATGGTTGGTATGCCAGATGAGACTCTGGGTAGCTGTTAAGAATGTCCTCCCTCCTGTAATGGTAATGTGAATGGGAATATCTTTCTCATGCATGAATAGGCCCATGTGACCTGCTTAGATCACATGGAAGCCTAAGTCACATGTGATGAGAGGAGTTTATTGAATAGGTGGATCTGGGAGGAAGTTGGCCAGGGTAGTCAGAGATGGGAAGGAAACAGGCAGGCAAGCACAGATTAGGCTCCTGAATGTTTATTTGTTTTTTGGGAAGGTCCCAGAAGGGGGCCAGGAGGCTTGGGGTTGGTTTAGCTCTCTGTTGTGATAACCTGTATGGACTTCTTGGTTGCTATGACAGATTTGGCTTTCTAGTTCTGGGATTTAGCTTTCTGGCATCTAAATACGTGTTTTTCTTCTGCCTTCGATATGGAGAGCCTGTTATACTTTGCTGTTGAGAACTATGCTGGCATATTCATAGTCACCACCAGTGCTGTGAATATTGCCTTGGTGATACTCCCACCTCCTTCCCTTTCACCTGCCCCCACTTTGAAAACCCAGAGGTTGTTGCTTCTCTCTCTGGTAAGCATGTATGTATGTATGCAATGGTCAGACAGTTCTGTCTGTTGATCTGTGATGTACGTATTGCTTATGGTCAGACAGTTGGAAGGCCTGTCTCTTTATTTCTCTATATTTTCTCTGTTGGTATATGTGATTAAAGAAGATTGTTGACCCCTCAAAAGTCTCTTTCTTTTTTGAAGAACAGATCCCCTGTGTATGCTGCTGTGCCTACTGCTATAGCACTCTAACCTCACATTTACCTAAAAAGAATCCCTAACTCCTCTCAAGGGGCAATTCAAGTTTTACCTTCTGCATAGGTTGCCATCAGTGGCTAATGGCCACTCTTTTAAGAAAATATTCTCTCTCTTTCTCTCTTTCTCTCTCTCTCTCTCTCTCTCTCTCCTCCTCTCTCTCTCCTCTCTCTCTCTCTCTCTCTCTCTCTCTCTCTCCTCTCTCTCTCTCTCTCTCTCTCTCTCTTTCTCTCCACCCCTATCTATCAGTCTACGTGTCCAAATCCTCATATAGAATAACAGTTCCTTGATTCCAAGGACCATTTTTTTATTCTTTCTATCCCTAGTAGCTACTTTATTATCTGTCACTTAATAGACACTTAATAAATACTTGCTGCATTCAGAAATTCTAATACTGGCATTTACTAGCTATTTGACTCTGGTATGGCACTTGATTTCTCTCACTATGTAGAAGAGGCCTGGAGTCTGCTTCTAGAAGAATCATGATGATGTGTAACTGAAGTGCCTTAGAAAGATTTGGAGCCTTCATATACATTTTGTAAATGGTTCTGCCCTTCTAGCCATGTGATAATAAGGAGACTTTTTGATTGACTACATAACTGGAACTTGGGGAATTCAAAATGTACTAGCTGACTTGTCATTCTGTATGGTCTTGCCCTTTTCTGAGTGATGACACTTTAAAAGAGAGACAATTTTGTGAAGAAAGAAGCCTTATACCCTCCTCATTCAAGGTCAACATATGTCCTATAGACAGAAGCTTCAGTGCTTCGATTTGGTATCTTTTTTCTTTTGTTTTAGATGACAGAAATGGGAAACTCTGACCTTGTGAGTTGCAAAAGGTCAGGAGAACAAGTTACCTGGAAGCCTAAGAGGGGAGTCTGTACAGGTATTTGCAGTCACATTGTCCAGGTTTGAGGAGCAAGACACAACATTTGGTATCTAGTCCAGCAGTAGTTGAGACAAGGGCTCCTTCAGGAGATGGCACATTTGGAGGTGCATTTGGTGACATTAATGCTAAAGAGCAACTTCATTAAGAGTAAGCTTGCTCTCCCTAGAAATTCAAGTGTTACATGGGATAGTGCATCCCTAAAGAGTTGGAGGGAAGTGTCTAGTTCTAATCTTTCTAAATTTTCAAAATGTGTAACTATTTTTCAGTTAACTTTTGGTAGCTTTGAGCTCCCTTTACCAGTATACCAGGAGGGGAGGGGAGGAAAGGAGAGGGGAAGGAAAAGGATATGGGAGACGGATGGAAGGAGAGAAAATAAAAGAAAATAAAACTTGAAGAACGGTCTTAATGAAATCGCTGCTATTTGGTCCTGAATAGACAAGTAGAAATGTAGATCAACAGAATAAACCTGACAAGGAATTAATAAGTAACCTCAATAACCCATTGTTTGACACACCAGAAAATTTAAGTTACATGGGAAATAATTTCTGGGGGACTAGAAAGTACTGTGGAAGAAATTATTTTCAACCAGATTTAATCTATAATAAAATAAACTTTAAATAGCTACAAGAACTCAGTAATAAAGGTAACATGATTTGAAAAAATAGAAGAAAAACAGATCAGGTATTTTTTACAACTATGGGTAACAACTAAAGAAGGGATAGAGGTGATTATAAAAGACTAAATTAATGTTTCCAACTATGTGAAAAAATTAAAATTACTTATGCAAAAACAAAATTTATGCAACTAGGATGTGAAAGGAAAAATACATTTTTATCAGTTGTTTCTGATGAGAATCTGTTACCCAAAAAATATAGACAAGTATCAGAAATATGTAAGATCAAAATCCACTCTCAAACAATTTTTGAAAAATATAAACAAATATTTCTAAAAAGAATTAAAGATGGCTAACAAATTACAATGAAGAATGATACATGTCTTTACTAATAAGTTAAATGGAAATCAAACTAAGTCTAAAGTTTCTCCTCATATCCACAAAATTGGAAATAATCATAAAATAGTCATTGTTCTAGGAATTATGGAAAGATAGAAATACTAATACATTGTTGGTGGAGTTATGACTTATTGAAACTACTCTGCAAAACAATTTGGAATCACATGAAGAAAAAGACTGACTCTTAGACCGAGAGATTTTCAATGACAAAAAGAAAGGTCCTACAACAGTATTTATACAGCACTTTTTTTAGAAACAAAGACCTGGAAACAAATAGGGTGTCCATCCCTCAGGAAATGGATAAGTAAATTATGATACATGAATAAAGTAGGATATTACTGTGTTATAAGAAAAAATTAATGTCATAAGTACAGAGAAATATAGAGAAGACTTGAATAAATTGATTCAAGTTAAAGTTAGCTAAAAAAAGAAAATAGAATTATATTGACTAAAAAAATGAAAATTGAAAGCTATCCAATCAAACTGTTGAAAATGAATGTTTTAAAATTATAAGGGACAAACGTCCTGAAAGAAGAGATATGGAGATAGACCCCACTTATTTTATAGAAGTGGGGGAATATAGATGTTCCACACTTGGTAAAACATCAAATTTTTTTTTCTATACATTTGTATTTTTTTAATCTCTATTATTCTTTATTTTAAGGGGTGACTATGTAGAAGCGGGACAAGGAAGAAATACATTGGGAAATGTAGATGATGCTAAAACAGAAGAAATTAACATAAATTTACTTTTAAAAAAATTGCTGTAATGTACCATATTAGTTGTATCATGCACATATGTGATAAACATGCTTTCTATGTTTTTACCCAAGTAATTAATGGGAAGGTTAAATAAGGAAGATATAAGGATGGAATTTAGGGTGCTGCCACTAAAGATTTTCCTCCAGATTTCATTGGTACAATAATGGGTTGTTTTAATCGTAACTATTCAAAAATGTACCTACATAATCTTTGTTCTAATTGATTTGACTCTACTAGATTTTATGGAAATATCTTATTGGGGCCAGTGAATGAGTGAAGACGAATTCAAAATTTGGTGATTCAAGTTCCAGCTAGAGGACTAAACACTGCCCCCTGTTCTTATCTCACAAAAGGTGGTAATCCCTGATTTTAGCAATAAAAGGGAAGGTGAAGAGAGGCTGAGGGGGAGGTAAAGCCACGGAGAGAGAGAAAGACAATCAATATAAAGCACAAAGAACTTTGAGAATACCTGTGAAGGGAGGAAAGGTTTAGCAGTGACAACCAGTAGCAAATACAGCCTTCCAAGTCTGATTAATAATGAAAAAACAAAGCACTAAAGAACAAAGAAGGGAAAACAATTAAGGGGCAGGAAATAAAAATAGCTGAATGACCAAAAGTTTAAGAAGGAATAGCAATCTACTTTAGGAACAGATCGGTGGAACAGTGTATAAGGTACCAAGTCCAAACACTTGAGTTCAAATTCAGCCCCCGACACTTACTAGCAGTGTGACCTTGGTCAAGTAACTTAATCTCTGTCTATCTCAGTTTCTTTATTTGTAAAATGGAAATTACAACCTATTACCCTGCCAATAATTGGCACCAACCCCCTTCCCCTCAGGGTTTTTGTGACAATCAAATATGATAATAATTGTAAAGTGCTTAGTACAATGTTTTGCATGTAAGTGAACACTGTGAATTTTAGATGTTGTTAAGGAAGAATTAGTAAAAGACACAAAAAGAAGCATGAATATATTGAACAAGTATTATATTATTAAGAAAAACAAAAGTTACCCAATTAAAAAAACTCTACATATTCCCTAGAGATAAAGGATTAATAGTACAGAATTTCAAAGTAGTTCAAAAAAGAAATGACTTTTAAAAGAAAAAATTAGAAATGAATTTTGATGTAAGAGTTCTTAATGTATAATATATATTTTAATCCTGAAGAGAAAAATTGAATATATACTTGAGAATTTCACTAAAAAATTAGACGCTTAGGGTGAGAACTATCCATTTAGTAGAAAAAGAAAAGAAGTCTGATAGAAGGGACTTAGAGGGGATATAATTAAGTACTAAATAAAATGGTTATTTATGAATACATTCTACATAGAGCAGAGTGACTGACCTTGAAGACAGATGCATTTGTGTGTATATAATATTTATATATTTTAATTCATTTCATAAACATTTATTTTGTCTCACTCCCACTTCTCTTTCCCTATTGGAAAAAAAGAAGAAGAAAAACAAAACAGTTCTAACAAATATATACACAGATTAGCAAACAGACTCCCACCTTGACCTTGTTCAAAATTATATGACTCATTCTTTCTCTTGATTCCGTCACTCTCAGCAAACAGACAGAAAGTATGCTTCATCATCTTTCCTTTGAAATCCTTGTTGGTTATTGCATTAATCATAGTGCCTAAGTTTTTTTTTCAAAGTTGTCAGTTTTCACCATTTTGTTATTGTGAAAATTGTTCTCAGTTTTTGTCCATTCCATTTTGCATTGGAATATACAGTCTGTTGAAGTTTCTCTAAAATGTCCTCTACCATTAGAGAATAATAGTTTTTGATTACATGCATATGGTATTATTTGTTCAGCTGTTACTCAGTTGGTGGGTAGCCCCTTTGTTTCTAGTTCTTCACTACTACAAAAAAAAATACTCTAAATATTTTTGTACATATGTGTTCTTTTCCTCTTTTTCTTGATCTCTTGGTTTCGTTGTGTAGTCTTGTCTCTGCAGCTTACCCAGAGGAAACTAAGGCATAGAGAGAGGTTAAGTGAAGTGGGAAAAAATCACACATCTATTTAACAACAGAATTAGAAGTAGATCTTAGCCTAGCATTCTCTCTCCTCCTCTACTCCTCTACACCATCTAAGTATAGTTCCCTCCCCCACACAGTGCTCAATAATAACTGCCAACAAGCCATAAGATGGACATTAATATAATATTAACTGGGCTATGATGGGGTTAGGCAGAGAGGAGGAAATAGAGAGGACAATGAGTAAAAACAGGAATGATGAGTAAGTTGGCTTAATTAGAGCAGAACATACCTCTGGGGAAGGAGTGAGAAATTAGTTGGATAGAGCAAGATTAGGATAGCTGATGTGATAGACAAAGAAAACTTTGTTGCTTCTTGAGTATAAAAAAAAATAAATGTTGAGAGTATTATTTTAGAAAGGTTAATTTGGCATTGTTATATAGAATAGATTGGGCAGCTAGGTGGTACAGCGGGTAGAGCACCTGTGCAAGAGTCAGAAAGACCTGAATTCAAATCTCACCTCAGACACTTGACATTCACTAGATGTGTGACCTTAGGCAAGTCACTTAACCTGAATTGCCTCATCCTGGGTCATCTCCAGTCATCCTGATGAATATCTGGTCACTGGATTCAGATAACTCTGGAGGAGAAGTGAAGATGGTGACCTGCACAGCCCTCCCTCACTCAAAACAATGTCAAGTGCAAGTCATGTCACCATTTCTCTGATGGCATGGTCTTCTTTGGCAACAAAGGATGAACACGTATGATCTCTTTGGGTATAGGCCTAATGACGGTATTTCTGGTTCAAATAGCATGGGGTTTAGTCATGTTTTGGGTATAGTCCCAAATTGCTTTTTAGAATTGTTTGACCAATTCTTACTCTATAAACACTACATCAGTGTGCCTGTTTTCCTGCAGACCCAGCAATATTTACTATTATTCTATTTTCAGTTTTATTAATTTTATGAGAGTAATGTAGAGCCTCAAAGTTACTTTAATTTATATTTCTCTTAATGATTTAGAGTATTTTTAAACATGAATGTTGATTGTCTTCATTTATTCTTTTAAAAACTGTCTGTTCACACAGTTTGACCTTTTAGAAATTGCAGATTTACTTTTATCCTTTTAATTTGAATCAGTTCCTTGTAAATAAAACATTTATTAGAATTATTTGTAAACTCCCCCTCTCCCTGTTTCAAGTTAGCAATTTGTTTTCCAATTTTAGCTCCATTGGTTATTTGTGTTCAGTCATTTTTTAGTCATGACCAACTCTTCATGACCCCATTTGGGGTTTTCTTGGCAGAGATACTGGAATGATTTTTCCATTTCCATCTCCCACTCATTTTACAGATAAGGAAACTGAGGTAAACAGAGTTGACTGACTTGCCCAGGGTCACATAGCTTATAAGTATCTGAGACCAGATTTGAACCTAGGAAAAGGAGTCTTCCTGATTCTAGACTTGACACTCTGTCCATTGTGCCCCCCCCCAGCTGCCCTGATTATTATTTGTTCAAAATAGATATATATTTTTTAAATCTTGTACTTTCCCCCTTCATTCCCACCCTCCTATCACAAAGAAAAAGAGGATGATGATAAGTATCCATAGTTCTAGTGACCTACGTCTTATGAAATCTATTCCCTTCCCTTTCTCTTTTCTCTTTCCAGGCATCAAAAATAGTTTCTCACTTTTTCTTTCTTTCCTTTTAAACCTCTTTCATGCTCTGCCCTTTGAAGTTGAAAATTTGTTTTGTTTGACCAATTTTACTTGTCTACCCTCCCTGTTTTTCCTTCTTCACCCATCTCCTTGTTCCTTTCTATTTCTCTAGTCAAACAAATATATTTCTACACCCAATTGTGGGGGGAGGGGCGGGAGTGGAGTGGGGGTGTGTGTGTGTTATGGCATAGTGTGTTGAGAGAGAGAGAGAGAGAGAGAGAGAGAGAGAGAGAGAGAGAGAGAAGATAGGGAGATTCTGGTTTAGATCCTTGACTTACTTTAGATCCTAGAGTTATACCTTGAGGACATGGATTGTTTTTATTTTTTGTTTTCATAGAAAGGACTTAGTAGCATAAAGACTTGAATTTCAGGAGGGAGGGAATGGAGAAAGGAGTCTGGACCTATAATTTTCTTCAGTATGGAGATATACCAGGGCATAAATTCCATCTTGCAATGCAAATCATCAACTTAGGTTGATTTATATACTATTAGAGAATTGCATATTTGTACAGATGTGTTAGATAAGTTATGCATGGTCATTCAGGCAGTATTTGAGGGAGGGTCCAACACTAATTCTCTGACTTATGCCTTGGACATATTTAATAAATATATGTTGAATTAAAGTATAATGGTCCCTACATGATTTCATAGTAGTGCTTAGATCCTTAAGGAATCCAAAGATTGCCTCAATACTCTGGATTCAAGCATAGCATTTTCAACTGGCAAACATCCTAAATCATTAAAAAAAAAAAAAAAAAAAAAACACAACCTGTTGAGAAGTATTGTTTCATGTGAAGTTCTAAGTTCTTCAAGTGCTATTATTTTCCCACTTTAAAATTTGAAACACCTACTAGGAAAATAGCAAGGTCATATTTTTAGACACTGACTGCAAAGTAAAAATGTCTACAGTTACCCACAAAAATAAGGATACTGCATGACTGCACGTTTTGATATTTATTTAGTGAAATGGTCTAGTTTGTGTGATGTTCTTTTCTTATATTCCATATAAATGATGAAGTGTACAATGAAACTTGCTTAAATGGATAACTATGAAATCAGAGATGGAAAAATTGAAAGAAGCTGTCTACATATCTAGGAAATGACTAATCTGGCACATATTCCTTCTCTTATTCTGAGTATTCTGAGGAAATCAGAAGGACTATAAAGGATCAGACTGAGGACTTTACAAGGAAAACATTTGTTTATGTGGCACCTTTTTTGAGTACATTGAAATGTCTTCCAGAATTTTCTGCAGACATTTTCTCATTTATCAGTGAAGGCATAAAAAGGGCATATTTCTTGGCTTAGCTCTCTGCTGTTTGTCCAAGAGGATGCTAACAATATGTCCTTCCAAGAATTGAGTGACAAAAGGCTCCCTTGGTTCCCTCTCCAACACTATCCCCTGGGAGAAAAAGTACTAAATTAAGAATGGTTTTTCATAGCTGCCAGGAAAGGAATTTAGATGAGCCCACTTCAACATGATATCCAAAGAGCACACTGGCATCTTGTGTCCTTGTTTTATAGAGTTCACTCACTATCATGGATTTGGCTCTCACTTACAGACTGACAGAACATTTCAATCTTTACTCTTGATGTCTTATCTTACCCTCACCCCATATCTCTAGCATTGACTTATATAGCACAGGACTGGATGTTAGCTGGCTTTGAGTTTTCTTCCAGATCTATGGCACATTTCCTTTCACATTAGCCAAGACATTTTATTTCTTTTTTAAATTTTTAAAAAAAATATTTATTTTCAGGTTTCAACATTCACTTCCATAAAATTTTGAATTTCAAATTTTCTCCCCATCTCCCCACTACTCCTACCCCAGGACAGTGTGTATTCTGATAAACCTTTTCTCCAGTCTACTCTCCCTTTTATTCACTCCCTTATCCTCTTCCCTTCTATTTTCCTATAGGATAAGATAGATTTCTATACCCCATTCCTATATATCTTATTTCCTGGTTGTATGTAAAAACAATTTCTAACATTCATTTTTAAAGATTTGAGTTCCACAGTCTCCCTTCCCCCTTCCCCAATCACCCTTATTGGGAAGGCAAGCAATCTGACATACATGTGTAGTCATGCAAAACACTTCCAAACAGTCATGTTGTGAAAGACTAATTATATTTCCCTCTGCCCTGTTCCACCCTCTATTTATTCCATTCTCTTCTTTGACCTGTCCCTATACAAAAGTATTTGCTTCTGCTTGCCCCTTCCCCTAACCTGCCATACCTCCTATTATGTCTGCTCTCTTATCTCATTCCCTCCTGCTTTTCTGTAGGGCAAGATAAACTTCCATCCCCAACTGAAAGTGTATATTATTCCCTCCTGAAGACAAATTCAATGATAGTAAGGCTCACTTATTCCCTCTCACCTTCCCCTTCTTCCCCTCTTTTAAAAACTCTTTCTTGCCTCTTTTATGTGAGATGATTTATTACATTCTATGTCTCCCTTTCTCTATCTCCTAGTACATTCCTCTCAACACTTAATTTTATTTTTAGATGTCATCCCTTTAAATTCAGCTCACCTTGTGCCCCTTTGTCTCTGTCTCTGTCTGTCTCACGTGTGTGTGTGTGTGTGTGTGTGTGTGTGTGTGTGTGTGTGTGTGTATTCCCTCCAACTATCCTAAAGCTGAGAAAGGTCTCATGAGTTACAAATATCATCTTTCCATGTAGGAATGTAAACAGTTCAATTTTAATAAGTCCCTTATGGTTTCTCTTTCCCATTTACCTTTTCATACGTCTCTTGATTCTTATATTTGAAAGCCAAATTTTCTGTTCAGCGCTAGTCTTTTCAACAGAAATGTTTGTAAGTCCTCTATTTCATTGAAGTTCCATTTTTTTCCCCTGAAGCATTATACTCAGTTTTGCTGGGTAGGTGATTCTTGGTTTGAATCCTATCACCTTTGGCCTCTGGCATATCATTTTCCAAGCCCTCTGATCTTTTAGCATAGTAGCTACTAAATCCTGTGTTATCCTGATTGTATTTCCAAAATACTTGAATTCTTTCTATTCGGCTGCTTGTAATATTTTCTCCTTGACCTGGGGACTCTGGTATTTGTCTACAATATTCCTAAGAGTTTTCCTTTTGGGATGTCTTTCCAGAGGTTATCAGTGGATTCTTTCAATTTGTATTTTACCCCCTAGTTCTAGAAAATCAGGGAAATTTTCCTTGATAATTTCTTGAAAGATGTTTCCTCGGCTTCTTTTTTAGCTATGATTTTCAGGTAGTCCAATAATTTTTAAGTTCTCTCTCATGAATCCATTTTCCAAGTCAGTTGTTTTTCCAATGAGACACTTCTCATTATCTTCTATTTTTTCCCCATTCTTTTGGTTTTGTTTTATAATTTCTTGATTTCTCATAAAGTCATCAGCTTCCATTTATTCCATTCTTATTTTTAAGGAATTATTTTCTTCATTGAGCTTTTGGACTTTCTTTTCCATTTGGCACATTCTGCTTTTTAAGAAATTCTTCTCTTTATTGGCTTTTTGGTTCTCTTTTGCCATTTGGATTAGTCTAACTTTAAGGATGTTATTTTCTTCAATATTTTTGGGAGTGTCTTTTAGCAAGCTGTTGATTCATTTTTCATGATTTTCTTGCATCATTCTCATTTTGATATCTGACTTTTCCTCTACTTCTTTTACTTGATTTTCAAAATCCTTTTTGAGCCCTTTCATGATCTGAGGCAAATTCATATTTTTCTTGGAGGATTTGGATGCAGGAGTTTTGAATTTGTTATCTTCTGGTTCTATGTTTTGATCTTTCTTGTCACCAGTGACATAAGAAAATATTGCTTCACTGAGAAAATGAGAACCTATATTGTTTCTTTTCTCTTTTCTTCTATGTTTGCTCATTTTCCTAGCCAGTTACTTGGCTTTTGAGCTCTTTGTTAAGTGGAGAACTCCAGAAGTAGCCTCCACTTTAGCAGTGGCTGCTGTCACACAGGGTATGGTGCTGGGTGTGGAGCCATATCATGCTCACCCCTCTGCAAGTTTGGAGACCCTTTCCACTAACCTTTGAATCTGTCTTTGCTTTTGTGTGTTGAGAAGTCGGGAAATCACAGCAAACACCAGTGATTCAGTAACCTAAGTTTTTTTCAGCTACTTGGATGCTGGTGTAGCCCACAATGAACCATGCATCATTCCCAGTTCAGCATGATGGAAGGGGGGAGGAGCCAAGATGGCGGAGTAGAAAGACTCATGTATGCTAGCTTCGAATCCACAGCCCATACATTTCCTGTAAAAGGAACTCCCCACAAATTCTGGAGCAGTGGAACCCACACAGAAACACCCTGCAAGAGATTTCCATTCCAGAGAGCCCTGGAAAGCCATCCCCAGGTGTCTGTCATGCTCCAGACGCGGAGCACAGCCCTGCATTGCCCCGGCCGTGTGGCCCCAGAGGAGCAGATCTGAGCAGGCTTCAGGGACGAAATCTCCGGTGGCGGAGAAGGTCCCTCCGCCCACAGGCGCTCCAGGACAGTGAGAGAGACTTCTGGGCTGGCCAAGAGGGGAGCGGGGAGTCTCCGTGACTCAAGCCCCCTCAGGAGGCAGCAGCGGAAGGAGCGGCAGAGGCGGCGGCAGAGACAGTGGCAGAGGCAGCAGCAGCGGCCCGGAACTCCCGGAGCAGACAGGAGCTCCATTACCGAAGGTCTATGCATAAACCCCCTGAGGGAGCTGAGCCTGGGAGGCGGCCCTGCCCCCATCCAAGCACCAGAACTTAAGCTCACATTGAATAGCAGCCACTCCCACCATGGAAAGCCCTGAGGCTGGGAAGCAGCATTTGAATCTCAGACCCCAAGCACTAGCTGGGCGGATCTAGGCGGGGGTGCAGAGGAATCTCAGAAGTCAAGTAACTGGCTGGGAAAATGCCCAGAAAAAGGAAGCAAAATGAGACCATAGAGAGCTACTTTCTTGGGGAAGAGACGTTCCTTCCTCCCATCATTCCTGATAAGGAAGTACAATGCTTGCCATCAGAGAAAGACATGGAGGTCGGGGCCTCTCTATCCCAGACATCCGGAGTGTATGTCTGGTGGGCTCAGGCCATGGAAGAGCTCAAAAAAGGATTTTGAAAATCAGTGTGATGGAAGCTTCCTGTCCACCTTCTAGATTGTCTTGTCCTGGAAATTTGCTTTAGTCTGTCTTTCTATGACTTCTGCTGCCCTATAATATGTTTAGAGTCATTTTTACAGGTTTTTTTGAGGGGTTTAAAGGGAGTGTTCTACCAGGTCTCTGCTTCTACTCTACCATCTTGATTCCACCCCATTTTATTTCTTTAAAATTCATTTTTTAATTTTGTAAACAGATTCTAATTTAGATGTTCTGAGTCTGAAATTTTCAATTCGATCAATTAGCCAACAAGCAAGTATTGAGTACTTCCCATGTGTCAGATATTCCACTACATTCTTTGTTACTGTTGTCTCTTTTGATCCACACAATAACCAGGGGAGGTAGATGTTATTACTCTTCCCATTTTACATATAAAAAAATGGAGGCAAATACAGATTTAGACCCAATAGCACATAGCTAGTAATATCTAAGGCTAAACCTGAACTCGGATCTTCCTGACTCCAGGCCTTCTGAATTATCCAGATCCAGGTCCTGAGCAAAAAAAAACCCCAAAACAAAAGCAACAACAACAAAAAAAACAAAAGCAACAACAAAAAAAACAAAAACAAAACAAAAAAAAAACATATATAAGAATATGCGACATAAATATTTGAACTCTTCACCATCATCTTCAGCTCAACAGGTCTACTCTTCTTTAGGCTGTTCAGCCCTAGTTCTGTGGGCTCATGCTTGTGTAGCATGATCTCAGGTCTTTTAAAATCCTAGTCATTTTCTTCTGGTAGTTTTCTGGTAATTTCTATTAATCTAATCTCCTTCTATAACTCCTTGACCTATTCCCCCACCATCCTTTTTGGAAATCCCTGCCTTATCCTCTCCCCCTCCCTACTCCCTTAGAGTTTCATTTCTTTCTGAATTAAGAAGACTTTTATACTCTCCTAGACACACAAACATATACGTATATATATGTGTGTGTGTGTGTGTGTGTGTGTGTATATGTGTGTATGAATGTATGTATATATGTATGTGTTGTTCCCTTTTGAACCCATCCCAGCTGTAAGTAGGTTTTCAGAACCAACAGCCCTCCTCCTTCATCTGCTTCCTCTATGTTGGTTCTTCCTCTCATGACTCATTTCAGGGATTTCATCAACTCAATTAGGGGGTCTCCTGGTCACTCCATACAATGTATACTATAGACTAAATCATCTTATTTGATTTGTCCCAACACACTATTCTTTCAAGATCCTTTTTTTTTTTTTTTATTCTGGCTCCAGTAGGTTATAGCCTCTCATTTAGTGGCACGTACAGATTTGCTTAGCATGGTCTCTATATCTTTGTCTCAGGTAGTGATAAAAATATTGACCATAAAAGAATCTAGCACAAAACCCTAGAGGATTACACTAGAGACTACATTTCAAACTGATATGTTAACATTTAATGACAAAGAGTTTTGGTTCCATACATTCATCCAGTTAAGAACTGACCACACTGTACAGCCAACAGCCCATGTTGATCCACGTTCTTAATAAGAAGAGGATAAAGGATCAAATGATTGATGGTCAGAATGAGCTTAGAACTGGTAAATCCAAGTCTACAGTTCTGTTTTCAACTTTCAATGCCACATCTGTCAGGAAATTCAGGGAGTACAAAAGAGTATGTTGAGAGTAACAAAATTAGTATGAGGTAGGGATTTTTTGGAGGAAGGAGGGAATTTTTGGTTTGGGGAAGAGAGAATATAGGCAAAGTGAATATGGTGATACACACACACACACATATAGATACATAGATATACACACATATCCCTCCAAAAAACAGGAAATGTGTGTGTGTGTGTATATGTTTATATAAAATATAAATATATATGTATGTTTCCTGGTTTTTGGAGGGTTAGCATGTTGGAGAGATATTATACCTGGCTTACTTGAATTTCATTGTTGTAGAGTTTAGCTCAGTATGAAGTGGAAAAACATTAATGAAGACTTTAAAAAAAATATTGGTTTTCTTTGGAGGTAGTGGATTCCTCACTATGGGAAGTCTTCAACAAAGAGTTTCAAGAATGTCATAGAGGAAATCACTATTGAGGTAGGAAATAGACGATCTCTGAGGCACCATAGTATTCAGATATGATTCAAATCAAACTATTTTTGCATGTCCCAAAGAACTTAACACTTAGCACACAGAAAGCTGTTAATCTATGCCTGTGAAAGAAAAAAAGAAAGTGAGAGAGGGAGAGAGAGAAAGAAACAAAGAAAAAGAAATGAAGGAATGAAGAAAAAGAGAAGGGAATGTGGAAGGAAAGGTAGGAAGGAAGAAGAAAAAGAAAGAATGGGAAGGGAGGAAGGAAGGAAGGAAGGAAGGAAGGAAGGAAGGAAGGAAGGAAGGAAGGAAGGAAGGAAGGAAGGAAGGAGGGAAGGAGGAGGAAGGAAGGAAGGAAGGAAGGAGAGAAGGAGGGAGGAAGGAAGGAAGGAAGGAGGGAGGAAGGAAGGAGGGAAGGAGGGAAGGAAGGAAGGGAGGAAGGAAGAAAATAAGAAAATATGACTAAATCGAAGGAACAATAAAATAGGTGATTTCCAATAATGGGTCTGGTAAAGTCTCCCACATAGGGTAGCAAGTAGCTCATACAACTTTGATCCATGCATAAGTATAATTCCTTGCAGAAGAGTAAAAGTTGTGCTAAATACCTCCATTTTATGGTCCAGTGAAGAGAAAGGTGAAGTCCAATGATCTGAAGTCATACGCAAAATCCATAAAGACCAGCGCCACAGTAAATAGAAACCTTATCTGTTGTTGCGTTTTCAACTATGCCAGGAAGTTGAAATGTGTTATTCATGGTGGATTGGTGATTTCAGTCATTCTAGAGCAAAATTCATGATTTTCAGCACTAATATCACATTTGGCAAGGTCCATCAGAGTCTAATAATCCATGGCACAATAATAAATTTTCTTGACTTTTAATGATGAATTTTATAAGTTTTAACTTACTTGTTTTCCAGAGGGAAGGTATACTTGAACATCTTGAAATGATATTACATTTGTAAAGCATTGTGACCAAAACAAGAAATATTTTAAAAGGGATAATTCTAAAATTAATGACTACTCAATCATGAAGAGTTCTGAGCTTACATGGTAATTCTCTGTTGGAAATTTGCTTATTATTAATAGAACTTTTATTTGCTCCTATAATTTATGAACTTTTTTTTTCTATTCTTTGCATATCAATTTTAACTCTCCTTGTGATGCTTAAAAACAATCACTTATATTACGGAAATCTAGCTGTCTTTTGGGTGGAAAAAAATCAGTCTTAACAAAATGACCTGTTTGACTTTACACTTTAGTTTTTATTATAATATTCATAGAGTTAAAAAATGCAAAGAGGTTCTAATAGGTCTTTTTAAAATAAAAAGCTAAAGCTTGCTTTTCACAAATGCTCATTCTTTAATTTGTAAAAACTTACTTTTAATAGAAAACATGATTTCTAACACATAGCCAGAATAATATTGAAATATGAATTGATAGATTCTGAAAAGTATTACTCCAGTGTGTGCGCGCGCGTGCACGCATGTGTGTGTGTGTTTTGGTTTGGTATTAATTCCATTAACTTTCCATCAGGAATTTATCAACAATAAGTAACCTATTCATTTTCAACGTTTTAAAATCATAAACGTGAGAGAAGTTTTAGGAGTAACAACTCAAAACCCAATTCTCTCTTTCTTCTGATGCTAGACAGTTAAATGACCAACATGAGGTTACTGAAACTATTTTTCCTCAGTGTACTGATCTGTCAAATAGGAATTTTGACCATTTTTCTAAGGGCCTTCTAGTTTTAGGCAAACATGAAATGGTAACACCAGAAGGAGCATTAGGAGCAGTAGGAATAGTAAGAGCCAACATTTATAGAGAGCTTTAAGATTTGCAAAACACTTTACAAAATGCTTTATAAAAATTATCTCTTTTTATCCTCCCAAAAAACCTGGGAAGCAATAAAAATATGTCAGCTATTATTCTAAATTGACTTCTAGAAATCATAGAAACAAAAAAATAGCGTAAACATATATACATTTATGTACCCTATGTGCATGTGAGTATACGTGTGTATATGTGTGCATATATGTGTATATATATATATATATGTGTGTGTGTATACACAAGTATAATCTTTTTCCTTCTTTCTTTCCTTCCACCCTCTCATCTCTCATTCCTTCCTTCCTTTCTACTTCCTTTCTTCCTTCCCTCTCTCTTCCATCCTTCCTCTCCCTTCCTTTCTTTTTCCCTCCCTCCTTCCTTCCTTTCTTTCTTAAGCACAAATTAAGGACTTTTTGTGTGCTAAGTTCAAATGGGATATTCAAAAAGTGCTTTGATTAGAAACATAATATCTCTAAAAACTAAGGTGCTTCAATGTCTATTCACACTTCAATTGTAATTCCCTCTGCCAATATACATGTGTAAATATACATATATGTATTCACATATACATATATTCATATATGCAAAATATATGATATATGTAGCTATCTTTTAATTATCAAACATCATATATATGTATACATGCATGTATGTGTATGTATATATGTATATGTGTGTATACTTTTAGAATTCAATTAACCTGAAGACAAAAAAATAAGCACCAATTTTATCCCCCAAACCAAAATTCCTGAAAACTATGTCCACAGAGAACTAATGAAATTGTTTTCTAGCAAACATTCTCTTTGACAGTAATATGTATCTCTGTTCTTACATCTTAAAAAGTTTCCAGGTACTTTACCGTTCATCATAGAGCTGATTTCTGAGACAGGTAAAGGAGCAAACATTGTATACAGTTTTGAATAATTCAACTCAATTCAAAACAATACAATAAAAGTCTATAAATATTTATTAACCATAACTAGGCACAAGGCACTTTGCTAAGTTCTGGAGATACAAAACCAAAAGTAAAAAGCAATTCCTGACTTCAAGAGTCTTCTTTTCACTGAGAAACTTAACATGTCAGCAGATCATATTAGACAATTGGACAAATTTGATGATTTGAAAAATATTAGATAACATGAGCAGGGAGCAAACAGTAACAACCGGCAAGGTCAAGAAAACTCTTCTGCAGAAAAGAAAGGTACCTGAAATGAGTCTTGAAGAAAAAAAGAAAACGGAAAAAGGACTCTAGAAGGTAAAGAAGAGGATAGTATGCAAAGCATGGGATTGAGTTAAATAATGCTGTCTTTGAATTACATAAAGCAGACCAGAAGTATTTGATTAGAACGGTTTGAACATGGAGAGAAATGTGAAATCAATTTTGAATCATAAGCTAGAATGATATTATATTCTTCTAAAAGAAAATAGAGTTGGACATTAAATTTCTTTCCCCTGCTACAAAGTTCCCCTTCTATTAGAAAATTCCTCAAGAATAAGGTTTACATTGGACATACATTTGGATCCCATATTGCCAGAGAACTTGTAATAGTAGGAGTTTATGGAATGTAGTTGAATTGAATAAATGAAATATTTATACTTTTTGGAGGAGGAACACATATATATCTGGAGTAGAAGATCAAGTTAGAAACTTTCCTTTATCTCCTGTCCTATGAGTCTAGGGCAGGAAAAAAAAATAAGTCTGTGTAGTTCTTCTCCTTCTTGATTCCTAATTTCTAAAAGCAAAAACATATTCCATTCTGATATTTTTGTAGGATGGGAAAAAGCATGGTGAATTCCAGTAATAACTTCAAAGCAAATGGTTGGTCTACTGTGCCCGTTTACTTCATTTCAACGCCTCATGTTTAACCCTCCAGCTCTTCTCTCTATCCCAGCCTCTAGGTTCTCAGAATTCTCATGCTAACCTCTAGCTTCTCAAAAGTCACTACCATCATACTCTACATACACATCCCTTCTTCCGTTCACAACAGTAGATCCTGTTTAAAAATTATATCTTCCTTTTTGCTTATCACTACCCTTAGGCAAAACATCCATTTCCTCTCATAAAATCTGATCAAGTCTTTGATTTTCAAGAGAGTAAGAAACACAGAAGGAATAGTATACTCATAATAATAGCTAGTATTTATATAGGACTTTAGGATACACATGTGTGTGTGTGTGTGTGTGTGTGTGTGTGTGTGTGTAGTATGTATATAATATACATATGGTTGGTTGTTGTCCTTCGTTTTCAAAGAGGATCAAAGTGACATCATCATGATAAAGTGAAGTTTCAGTGTATCTGACTGGCTGATCAGAACAATATGAGCTCAGAATATTCTACCACATGTTGGGCACAGATAATCCATATGAACATTTGGGGTGGATACTCCAAATTTGAGTATCCTACATTTACTTTGTGCTGTTTTGATTGTGCTTTGCTCATAGAGTACAGCACCCTTTTCGATGCGGGCACATCATGCTGAGTGGTTCTGTACCAGTGTCTCCCGTATTGTACAGTCAAATCCAAACTTCTTGAGAAACCCTGAGAGTGTACTTGTATCATTTCTTCTCACCACCATATGATTGCTTGTCCCATGTGAGTTATCCACAAAATAATCTTTTCATCAAGTGAATATTTTGCATTCAAACAGCCCATCAGAGTTGCACTCTCTGAAGCATAGTTTTAGCAGTTCAGCTCAAGCAAAGACTTCAGTGTTTGATACCTTATCCTGTGATCTTAAGAATCTTCCTAATACAGTTCAAATGGAAGCAATTCATTTTCCTGGAATGGTGCTGGTAGACTGTCCATGTTTCACAGGCTTACAACAATGAGGTCAGGACAATGGTTCTATAGACCTTCAGTTTGGTATTCAGGCTAATACTACTCTTCTCTCCCAAACTTTTCTTCAAAGCCTCCCAAACACAGAACTAGCTTTGGCAATGCATGCATCAACCTCATTGTCTATGTGTACATCCCTGGAAAGTACACTACCAAGGTAAGTGAATTTATCCACAGCATTCAAAACATCTCCATTTGTTGTAACCAATGGGTCCATTTATGGATGGTGTGGTGGTGGCTGATGGAGCACCTGTGTTTTCTTGGTGTTAATTATTAGGCCAAAATTAGTAGAATTGATCCATACTTTGTTGCATCTCAGCTTCAGAGGCTGCATTGAGTGCATAATTATCTGCAAACAGAAAATCATATACCAACACTCCCTCCACTTTGGTTTTGTCTTGTAGCCTTTTCAAATTGAAGAATTTGCCATCAGTATGGTAGTCGACTTTGAGGCCATGTTCTTCCTCCTTAAAAGCATTTGACAACATGGCTGAAAACATCATGCTAAAAAGCATGGGAGCAAGCACACAGCCCTGTTTCACTCCACTGGTAACTGAGAAGGCGTGGGAGCATTGTCTGCTATCCAAAACCTAGGCAAATATGTCATCATAAAATTGATGTACAATACTGATGAACTTCTCTAGGCAGCCAAATTTTGACATAATTTTCTATAAGCCTTCACGACTAACAGTGTCAAAGGCCTTGATCAGATCCATAAACATTGTACACAGACCTCTGTTCTGCTCCTGGCATTTTTCCTGGAGTTGTTGGACAGCAAACACCATATTGAATGTCCCTCAGCCTTTTCTGAAGTCACACTGGCTCTCAGGTATATGACTATCTTCCAGGTGAAAGATTAACCTATTTAGGAGGACTCTAGCAAGAATTCTGCCAGCAATGTCTAAGAGAGATACTGTGATTTTTATAGGGCAATATATTCCCTTTACTTTTCCATTTTACTTTTTTTTTTTTTACTTTTCCATGGGCAGTGGAAGCATCCTTGAACTCCTGGAGGGATAACTTCCTCTTGCCATATAACCTGTGAAATTTCAGTCATTTTTTGTATGAGTAATGGTCCCCCTACCTTGTAAATCCCAGCTGGAATACAATCAGCACTACATGCTTTAACACATGAAAGGAGCCTAATGGCCCTCAAAACCTCTTCTTCAGTTGGAAGTTCAGCTAAGGAGGGATTGACTTCAACATGAGGTAAAAGGTCAATGGCCTCAGCATTGATTGATGATGGTTTGTTGAGAACACTATGGAAGTGTTCAACCCATCTTTCTAGGATCATGTCCTTATCACTAATCAACGTGGCTCCATCAGCACTGAGGAGTTGTGATGCACCATAGGCTTTTGGTCCATAAATAGCTTTCAGGGAATCATAAAAGTGCTTTGGATTGTTACTATTAGCATAAAACTGAATTTCATCTTCTTACTGAGTCAGGAATCCTGCATCTCTCTAAACTTTGCTTATACCTTACTTTTGTTGGAATTAAATGCTGCCTTCTTAGAGGTCGATGAACTATCCTGCTAGTATATCCTGTGGAGTTCTCATTTTTTGTTTTGCAGCTTCTGAAATTCCCCATTATTTTCACCAAACCAGTCTTGGTGTTTGCAAGTGTTCTTACCCAAATGAGCAAATGCAGTGCTATACACCAAATCTCTGAAAGCTGCCCACTCCTTTTCTGCTCCACTGTTGCCAAATGTGTGTTGCCTCAACTTTCCCTCCAAGTCAGCAACAAACTGTTCACCCTCAGAGGGCTCTAATTTGTTGACATTAATTCTTCTGGTAGTCATTTTGTCTTGAGGATGGCACTTTTGATGAATGCAGAATATTTACCTTAAAAAGGATAAGTCCATGATCAGTCCAGCACTCTGCACCACACATTGACTTTATCACGCTCACATCTTGTCTGTGTCTTCTTACAATCATATAGTCTATTAGATGCCAATATTTACTGCGAGGGTGCATCCATGAAGTTTTATTGCATTTAGGCAATTGGAAATCAGGGTTTCTAATAAGTAGGTCATGTGATGCATAAGTATTCAACAGTAAATGACCATTGCTATTGCTGTTTCCAACTCCATTCCTCCCTAGGACTCCCTTTCAAGTCTGGTAGTATGAGCCTACTCTAGCATTAAAGAAGTATAAGCTTATCCTCGTTGGTAACATTGATGATAAGGATCTCTATGTCTTCATAAAATTTTTCTTTGACTTCATCAGGGTTCGTCATGGTAGGGGCAGAGGCACTGATGATGGTGGCATGGCATTTTCCTGCAAGTGACAAATGCGTTATCATGAGTCTGTCATTCGCTCCTTTTGGCAGGCATATCAACTTGCTGACTAGATTAGTTTTGATTGCAAAACCCATGCCAGCTTCACGGCACCCCCCTTCACTGTGATCACTCCAGAAAAATATGTATTCAACTTCACCTTCAGTAAGCTGACCTTCATTGGACAGTCTTGTTACTCAGGGCTGCTATTTGGATGTGATACCTGCTGAGTTCTGTTGCAACAAGAGCAGCTCCTCTTTCAGGTCTAGTGGATTTTATGTTGTCTATAAGTGTGCACACATTCCATTTTCCGATGGTGAGTGAAATCATCTTTGCAGATGTTTTTGTACAATCTGTACTTTTTTGTGTGTGTGTTTAGACTGCATTGTGGGATTCCCCCATGCCATGGTAATCAGGCCAGGATGTTTAGGGCACCTTTTCTAGCCTCCTTCCTCACATCAGGAGGTGAGCAGTGTGACCCAGAGGGCTGCCAAGTCCTACTGCTGCTTCCAGTAAGAAACAACCCTATGACCTGGGCCACCTGTGTGCAAGGTTGTGACCACAGCTCCCAATGTATCTGCAACTGCTGCTTCATCACTTGAGTGTAGCCACAGGACTTTGAGGCATAATAGTAAAATGGTATGAGTGATGTCTTTTGATTTGTGCATAAACCGAATTTAAGTGAGGCAGAGTTGCACGAAGTTGTCAGCCTCACTCTCTCCTCCAGTCATCATAGTCCAGTGGCATGACAGAGTCAAGATAGCTGGTGATGGTTCAGGAAGCAGTGGATGACCTTGGCATCTTCGTTGTCTAACCGAACTCTAAATGCTCCACGTTGCCTGGTTCAGCTGCTTTCATGGCCGCTGGAACAAAATGTTCTCATCCACCTATTCCACCAGAGGAAGTCTTCACATGCTTGGGGTAGCCACCCACTTATCTCACCAATGGGTTTGAGGCCCTTTGGTTACCCTCAACCTGGTTTGATCAGTCTAACAAAATGGTTTATGGGGTATGGATGCTGAGCATGCTGCAGTTTCCTGGAGTCACAGGTGAGAGTTGGGTGGAACAGGTGAATACGAAAGGTGGAAAGAGCCCCAAAAAGGGATTAGTAGCCATCACACCATAGTTACTGGTCCTCTCTGAACACACCCTACACTCCAATATACATGGGTATATACACATATATACATGGTATATATGTATGTATATATATATACATATATGTGTGTATGTATATATCTGTTCAGATACTCAGATGATATAGGGACTTCTGGACAAATTGACTACCTGAATGGAAGCTCCAACATACCATCTCAAACCAAAAAAACCTAAAATTCACTCTGAGTTCCCTCTGGGCCAAAGGATGTTCAAGAAATCTAGTGAGAAATTACAGTAAATTAATTCTTCTACTTCATAAAAGCACAAAAACTCAGACAGAACCAATAGGCAGTTAGAATGGGTACTGCCCCCAAAGCACTTAGCATCAGCAGGGGATGGGGGGGGAAACAAAACATTATCCACCCTGTGAGATCAGAGGCAAGTCAGAAATAGGTGTAGTTTGTAGGTCCCTATATCTAGGGGAGAAAGAAAAAAAAAGTATTCCCATGATAAGTTCTCACCTTCATCAGAATCCCAAAGTGTGAGTCTTGGAAGTCACTAATAGTAGTTGAAGTCAGTGTGTATATAGCAGTGCTCAGACCAGAAAAATCCAGAACTCTGAGGAACCAACCACTCTATTCTGAGACAGCAAAGAAGGCCCTGGAGATTCAGTCTTGGAACTGGAAAATCTAGGTGGTATTAAATTAGAAAGTCAGAGCAGGAATCCCCTGCTGATGCTAAGTGCTTTGGGGGCAGTACCCATTCTAACTGCCTATTGGTTCTGTCTGAGTTTTTGTGCTTTTATGAAGTAGAAGAATTAATTTACTGTAATTTCTCACTAGATTTCTTGAACATCCTTTGGCCCAGAGGGAACTCAGAGTGAATTTTAGGTTTTTTTGGTTTGAGATGGTATGTTGGAGCTTCCATTCAGGTAGTCAATTTGTCCAGAAGTCCCTATATCATCTGAGTATCTGAACAGATATATACATACACACATATATGATGCTGGGAAAGAATAAGAGTGGCAGCTCACTCCACCTAAAAGCAGAACAGGGGGTAAAGCCTGGCCCTGGTATGAATCCTCATTTCAGGAACTAAGCCTGGAGAGATTAGCAAATCCAAAAAGACATTATTATAGATTATAAAAGAATTATTATAGATCCAGAGATTCCTAAATCCACCCTAGAAAAATAAAGTAATACCATAATAACTTCAAGCAAAGAATTAAAAAAATATATATTTTATACACCTTTATCAATTAACTAGAATAAATCATGCAAAATATTAAAAAAAGAAATAAAAATTCTGGAGGAAATAAAAGGAAGGAGAATCATTTGATTAGAACAGTTAGTGGTAAATTTTACCCAAGTAATAGACTCCCAGATAATTAGAAAAAAAAAAAAAACAGAAATCAATGACTCCATAAGATAGTTTAGTACAGCAGAATTCAGACAAAAAGTGACAGCCCACACAGGGAAAGCCTTAACAAACTTTATTATTACTCACAAAAGAACAACTGTTAGCAGGAAAGGTCTCAAGCTGTGGCCTCCATTCTTGTAGTGGGCATCACACAGTAGGTAACCTTGCTCCAGTTAAAAGCTAAGAACCCCTCAGAACTCAAATTTATATGGAATTTAGACAAAGAGACAGCATGATACAAATAGGAGATTGTCTTCTTATCAGAAAAGTGAGGTTATTTCCCAAGTTGCCTAATAAAGTGAGAAGGATAAAGAATAGGTCAGTAGGAAACTTAACCCTAATAGTGCCATTCCAAACCATGTTTGAAAGGTTTCTAACTAGCCTCAAGGTTGATTAGCTTTATCATTCAAAAATAAGTGACCATCTATTGACAGACAAGAAGAAATAAAAGAATAAAATTAAAAGATTAAAAAAAAACACAGATGCTGATGATTTTATTCTCCAATCCCCTCTCCCTTCCTGGGAAAGCATGTATTCATTGCAAAGTTTATCTCTCTTTAAAGCTAATATACATGTGTAAAAGTGAATTTTAAGTGGGGGGGGCGAGGGGAGGAACTATGATTAGCCCTGGCATAACATTGACATGTTTTATAGGCTCAAAGCAAGTAGTGAAGAAGGCAGCAATTAGGTTGGTGTGTACAGATATATCTTTGTAATTGTTGTGCTTTGTTTTGTTTTGGTTTTCCCCAAACAAGTAGCTCAGAACTAAAAAAGAATAAATGAAGCAAGATTTTTAAAAGTGTTTTTGAAATAATAAATATTTTGCTGATTTAGTAAAAGATACCTGATTAAAGTCAAATTAGGAAAGCATCTCTTGTGGGAGAAAGGAAATAGCCATTTATTAAGCACCCATTCTGTACCAGGCATTGAACTAAACTCTTCACAAATGTGTGATTGTTTGATACCTGGAATATAGTCATTATTAACCTCATTTTATAGTTGAGGAGCTGCAGCTAGGTGGCACAGCAGATAAAGTGCTTGGCCTGAAGTTTAAATCTCATGTCAAATGACAATAACTAGCTATGTGAGCCTGGGCAAGTCACTTAATTCTGTTCACCTCACTTTCCTCATCTGCAAATGAGCTGCAGATGGAAATAGGCAACCACTTCAATATCTCCGCTACGAAAACCCCAAATGGGGACATGAAGAGTCAGCCTTGACTGAACATGGCCGAATAACAACTGCAAAAATAGCTGAGGAAACTGAGGAAGGTAGAGGGTAAGTAAATTGCCCAAACAGTAAGTGACAATATTGTCAATATAAAACTCAGGGTAAATCTGATAGCACTGGGGGCAGTGAGGGAAGAGTTTTAAAATACCTCAAACCTTTCATGTCATTCCAGAAGAGCAATTTGGTTCCTGTTGGTTAATCTTTAGAGTCATTTATTGAAATGTGCTGTTTCTGGATCTATAATGAAAAACATAAATACTTAACCAAACTTTTCTCAGCTTTTGGCTGCCTTCCATGCAGAGATGTGGCTTCATAATTTATTATCCTGAGTTAATTTCATTCAAACAGAGCTCAGGTTTATTATACTGGGGCAAGCATATTGAATATAATTCTTAGGAAAACAGTGGCAGTCTGGCCTGTCATTTGAATAGATGGGAAAAGCAGGTCAAGAGCAATTTGCTAATCCACTTGCAATGAAGATCATTACCATTTTTAATGATAATGTACTAGAGGCTGATCTAATTGGTTCATGTCACATATTTAAAGTGTTCTGGCTTATTAAGTGCAAGAACATTATATTTATTTTCCTGGGTCTAACATTCTGTGATACTAGAATATTGACCTTTAAATAGCCTCCAGTACAGTTTTGTACTATTTGTTCCCGGTAACTGGAAGTCATGAATATTGTCAGATAAAATGCTTATTTCAATATCCTATTTTAGAGATACCCATTTTCTCTCCTTTGTACTCATAAGAACACAGGAGATTAAGAAAAGTGTTAATGGTGACATTGAAAGGCATACACCAGAAAATTGAAATTAAGATTCTTTGTGAATTATGAGAGTCATAGAAAATGGGGCTGGAAAGAACTTCAAGGTCATTGGGTTCAGTTTCATGCTACAGTGCAGGAAAGTCAAATCCTTTCAAATTATTCTAGAATCATGGCATAACTAACACTTTAAACTGGTCACAAGTCTACTAGATAATATGACCCAAATTATTTAGCTTTCATAAGATTTCAAAGCTGGATTTAGCTTTAAAGGAAATTTAATTCAATGTCTTTATATGACAACCGAGGAAAGTTAGACTCAGAGAGGTTAAAGACAAGGTCACAGAGTCTATTTCATATCTGATATCAAAACTTTAGTCTCCTGAATACCAGACTTGCCCTTATTCTTCCATTAAGTCATGATCATTAATGGCCAACATAATAGGCAAGCATAACACTATGCTTCAGTAGAAATTAAGCTCCATGAGGACAGAGTATCCATTTTCATCTTTGTAGTCCTACCACTTAGTATGGTACCTGTTAAAGAGTAGGGACTTAATAAATATATTTCAAACAGATAAACAACATCATTATATTTATTTGTCTCTTTCATTCCTACTTAAGAATGATGATTCTTCCCCCTGTGCCTTATTGGACATACATATAGCTGATAAGTACCCAAACTTCCCACCTTTTTTATCATTTTTATTTTAAAATAGAGTCTTGGGGTTTTCTTTTTAGACTAAAAAGTTCTCATTTTCATTTTCCTGCACAAATAATTCAGGTAACAAATCATAGCATAAATAGATAATATTTGAAAGAGTTTTCCAATTAATTTTCATTGACTTTTACATATATTCATCACTCTTTAATTTTTATTTCCCTCTCCCACATTAATAAGATATTGCATGAACAAATGCAAACATGACAATTACAACTGAGTAATGCAAACATTAAAAATATTGTTTTTAAACTTTCAGGCTGCTAAGGTAATGAATAAATATATTTGCTTAGACAAGATGTATTTTTGTTGACTTCATTCCCTGCCACTTAAAGGAAATTAAGGTGAAATTCATATTTAGAAATTAAACTTCTAAAGAACTATGCTAAATAATTCTCAAGAATTTTGAAGGACTTTAATCTTAAACTCTATTTTTTATTGAAATGCTCCAAGCCAAAGAACTAGATTGAAAAACTTAAATGTACAGCTTATATTTTAAAAAAACTTTTTTCTGACACTTGGCCCTAGAGCAAATATGGCTTCATTTTTGTTAACTTTTGTTATCTGGAATATATTTAAAATGCTTGGGGAAAGTCTCCATTTTACTATGGTATAGCTCAGCTCATACAAAAGCAAAAGATAAAGTTGGATGCTATTTCCCATGAGAATGGGATGATACTGATAACATGTCTTTTCAACTATTGAGTGACAAAGAGGGTACTTCATCATCTCTTTGTATCCTCAGTGTCTTAATTTATTTTACATTCTTCCTACTACCAAGTACAACCTAGTACAAAGTAGATGTTTAATAGATAGTTTTGCAAATGAGTGAATGCTCTCCCATACTATCAATTAAAGTACCATCCTCCTAAGTTTCAAAGGCTCACAATTGTAAATATAAGCCAAGTCTCATATTACCTCATTCCTATTATTTCTTCCATGTTGTCCCACAGAAATACAAGGACAATTTGCAAAATAGTGCCCTATGTAACTCAAGCTATATATGAAGGAAGTATTTGATATATTGAAAGAGCTGAAAGAGTGGCTGCCAGTTGCTAGTGAATGATTCAACAGGCCACAACTTTGTTTCTGTTAGACAGATTTGCTAAACTGCTTTTTGAGAGACAGGAAGGGTGTGGTCGCATTGTTGGGTTTTCCCTGATGTGGGCAATTTTCAGTTTTCCCTGGTGTGCTGAACGTTGGAAGGCATCCAGAAGCATAGTGCTGTTTATGAATGTTCTTTCATAGGAATGTTGTGTAATGTGGTCACAGTGGGGCAGGGGTTGTCAGTGTTCTTACAGAGGCAAAAGTTGTGATGATAAAACCATTGGAAATCGCTTAGCATGCATTTCTAAGAAGGCTATTCTGAGACGCCACCCCATTATCCAAAAGCTTATTAAAAAGACCTTAGGTCCATAAAAGTAAGAAAAATATAAGTTTCCCACGTTAAAACCTAATTATCTCACCACCTGGGCATTCCACTCTATATGGACCCCAACCTACACCAGACATCTCTTCTTATACAATTTGTGACTATATATTTCTATAAGTTATTGAATGTAGCCGACCTTACCTGACCCCAAAGCTATGAAATACTTGAGGGTGATCGAAACCAGTTAGAGGAAGACAATTTAAACCAGTTTTTAAAAAAAGAAGAGAAGAGAAAAAGGAGGCAGTTCTGATCAGAGGTTGCCACTCCCAAGTCTCCCTACCTTTCTCTATGGACTTTTAGTTGTGCAAAACAACTTATGTAATAGCTTCTCAAGATTGTGTCTCCCATGAGACTCCCTCTCTGTTGAAATGTATTTAACCCTGCCCTGATATGGCCCCCTTGGGCATTCCCGTACCTTGGTGCTGTACGATGACCCTAAATTGCAATTTCCTTGCCTGTATGAAAGATCTTAGTTATTGCTACTTTGGAAGTCTTTTGTTTTGCTTTGTTTTTTAAATTTCAGGCTTGCAGAGTCTTTCATGGAACATTTACTCAATGGACTGAAAGCATTCTTGTAACAGATCCCATCAAAATACATAGGTTGTTCATTTTGTATTTGTCTCTCAATAATGGATGTCCCAAAAGTCTTAATGCAGCATTAAAGTGTGCTTTGTTTTGGAGTGGTCGTTGTTGTTTGGGTCAAGGTGCATATAACTATGCATTGCAAAGATGAGTGCACACATGCAGAAACTGTATAAGGCAATCTTTTGAGGTTCAATATGAAAATATTAGAATATCTACTTGGATTTATTTTATCTAAAAAAGAAATATAATTATTTTTACTCATTTTAATATGCATATTGACATTCTAATTCAATATATATGACATGAGGTCATACATGACATACAGCAGGATATATTTCCTGAAGGAGGAATCTGAATTCTACAGCTTGAAAGGGTAGGTAATAGTATACCCATTTTTTTTCAGTTGTTTTCAATGCATTATAATTTATTGTAGCTAAGTAGATTCACAGATTGTATTATCTAATTTTAACTAAAGTAATCCTCACAAAATAGACAAGTATATCTAAAAGTTTTTTTTAAGAAACCATTGAGTGGAGACATGGTAGGACACACACACACACACACACACACACACACACACACACACACACATCCCTTAGTTTACAAATACAAAATGTAAAACAAGATGTTGATAGAAAACAAAGGCCATTTACGTTCATTTTTAGGATTTCAGGACAGCAAAAAATATAAACAAATATAAAACAATGAGTCTAACAGAACTGAAGTAACTTTTAAAGTGTGTCATTTACCTTCTCATCTCCTCCCCATGCTATTTCTAAGAGTGCACACTATATGAGTAGCCACTAAATATAAGTAGTCACTAAAAAGCACTTCCCATTTTATGTTTACCCTTACAGAGCAGGGGTCTATGCAGAAAGCTTAGCATGGTCATATCATTCTCCTTCTCCCAGTGTTTCCTTCTTTACGCCAATTCAAAAATTATTGACACAGGAATGTAAACCTTGAATTTGTACAGAAAATCTGTTAATAAATTGATATGTCATCAATTACTTTGCTCTATCAGCACCTCACTACAACTAGAAAGTGTAGCCTCATTATCTCTAAGGAATCTTCAGATTAGGAAATTTCCTCTATCAATGCAAGTTAACATATTTTTTGCAACTTAAAATTTTCTGAAACTTTTGTAAGCTTGCTCGGGTTAAAACAAACAGTATAATTCAGAGGTAGTATTGGCAGAGTAAATGAACCTGGTCTCAGAGCCAAGAAAGCCTTGTTTCATGTCCTGAAAGATTTTATAGAGATGGAAAAAAGAGACATTTTAGTCCATAGCAGCTGATATTTTCCTACTCACTTTTACAAAGTATCATTTGTGATTTTTTCTATTCTTTTGGAATCTTATCCTCTTTGAAAAGTCTTAAAAATTGATCCCTGATGGCCAAAGTTGATTCTAGGAGTTGTAGGTAAGGCAGTGGCAGAAGATTGCAATGTTTATTAGCAAATAAAGGTTAGCAGGAGAGGAGAGGCAGAGAAGTTATAGAGAAGTTGCAGGTTACAATAGATCTGTGAACTCAGCCAAGCACAGGAGTGGCAGAACCTAGTTGCTATAAAAAGATATTTTAGACAATACTTTTTTTGTGTGTGTATGGGCAACACTTCCTTACCTTCTCCCCGCTCCACCTCACCCCACACAAATGAACTGGATTTTTACTAATTATATAACAGAATTTCTTTTTTTTTGTTTTGTTTTGTTTTGATTTTTTGTTGGTGTTATTCCCTCCATGGAGAATGTAAACCATTCCAAAAAAACTGCATGTGTATCTGTGTGTGGAGCGTGTATGCTCATACAGGCATATTCTCCTTATGCTTATTGTTAAATGTAATAGTTTGATGATGATATTGGATACTTTTGATAAATATGAATGTATATATATATTACACAAATAAAAAATACATGTGTATAGGTATATATGTGTGTATATATATTGACCCCTGAGTGCTTTTAAAATCGTGTCACCTCTAATAGAAATTTCCTCAGTTTGTACTTGACTTTATTTAAACATTTCTCCCAACTTTATTTTTGTGAGTGCAATTTCCACATTTTCTTATAATAGCACATGAAATACTGAAAAAGAAAAGTCCAAATATGGTCAAAAGACTTTAAGAGAAACACAGAAACTGAGATGGAAAAGGATGTAAGAAGTCATTCCTTCCAAAAGCCTAAATAAGAATCCCTTCTATCATATCTTCAATGAGTGCTTAAAAATCTCCAGTGTGTAGAGATAATGGGGGAGGGTGTGGGGGTGTGGGGGGAAAAGTTGAGGATTGATCTCCTGAGGCAGATAATTCCACTTTTAGATAGCTATAATAGTTTGGATGTTTTGTTTGTTTTTCCCTTTCATTAAGCCCCAAATTATGTTTTCCTCCACTATGTGACACTCATTCAAATATCTGAAAATAGTGATGATGTGCACCACCACCCCCAATTCTCCAGGATCTGCTTTTAGATTTTAAACATTTCTAGTCCTTCAGTCATTCTTCATGTAATATTACCTCACCAAATTTGTCACTCTCTCAGATTTATCTTCCAGCTTAACAATAGATTAAAATCCTTTCAACTGTGGTACCTAGAACTTCATTCCAGTGTAGTGATGTAAAATTCAAAAAGAAATGGGTCAGTATGGGATTCCTATGGGATCTGTTTGGTTTAGAGAATACTGAACACTATGTATGTGTATTAGAATTTACTTACTTTATTAAACATGTCCTGATTACATTGTAATCTGCTTCCTCTACTTGGTAGTTCTGAATCCCTAAAAACAAGTACATTTGATACTTCTGTTCTAAATGTTTTCTAACAAAGACAAAATAAGTAGAATTATTTTATCATTATCTCTAATAATAGATCACTCTAGATCACCTGACAAATGTGTTAGATTTTATGTCTATTTGTTTTCTCCATTATATTTTTACCTTTAAATACTCTCAGAATGATTAGATTTGAGCAGGGTGGGGGAGTATTGGGCGAGGGGAGTGTAACATGCTGACCAATCACTGTTCAAAAAGCTTTCATGGTTTCTTTTTAACTATAGGACAAAATACAAATGCCTATTTCTGATATTAACACCTTTCACAATATATATCCAGTCTAGTTTTCCACACTGACTTCCTACTCTTCCCCATCATGAACTCTATGATTTAGGCAACAGGTTTACTTCTTACATGCTGTACTAGTTATTCCATCACTGACCTGAAGATTTTTGCTCAGGCTTTTCTTCAAGTTTAACCTCCTTCATCTCCCTCACAAGCATTTCCTCAATTGGTCAAGTTATTAGCATCTTCCCTTCTCCCTACTACAGAATTTACTTTATATACAGTTTATATTTTCTTGTGAGTACATATTGTGCAATCCAGCCCTCTAACAGAATGTTAGCTCACTTCGGTCTAGTTCAATTTTGTTTTGGCTTTTGTCCCTGGCTTCTTGCACAACTTGTGCACCAAATCATAGGTATTTAATAAGTCTTCCATCTTTCTTTCTTATTTTTCTTTTTTGTCTTCCTTCCTTCCTTCCTTCCTTCCTTCCTTCCTTCCTTCCTTCCTTCCTTCTTTCCTTCCTTCCTTCCTTCCTTCCCTGCTGCTGTTTTGTGAGGTAAAACTTCTAACAAAACTTCATCTATTTTCTCTATAATGTTTTCCAAATAAGAATTCTACTAAAGCATCATTGTCTTTGGTTAGCACATCTTTTGATTTGTCAAGGAAATAAAGTGTTTACTGGCTAAGGGGGGATGTAGTCATGTTTATCACTATATATCACATTTATATAGTATTCATATCTAATTGCTAAAAAATTAAATCACTGTATATGTTTTTGATTATTTTCTATTTGGAAAATCAATAGATATTTGTTCAGTGCCATACTAATCTAATTACCAAAAATATTTTATAGAGATAGAAAAAATGATAATAAATTTAATCTAAAAGGACAAAAGATGAAGAACATCAAGAAATCCAATAGGGAAAAAATATGAAAAAAGGTGACTTAACTGAATCAGATCTCAAACTGTATTACAAAGTGACAATTGTCAAAACAATATGGTGCTGACAGAAATAAAGTGGCAGATTAGTAGAATAAATTAGATATACAATAAATAGTATTAAATGAACATTGTAATCAAGTGGTTGACAAAATCAAAGATCCAAGGGGACAACAAATCATCATTTGACAAAAACTTTCTGGGAAAACTTGAAAGCAATTTGGAAGAAACTAGGTATAGACCAACACCTCACACCATATATCATGTCAAAATGGGTATATGATTTAGACATAAAGTTTGACAATCCAAGTAAATTAAGGAAGCATCAATTACTTATCTATCAGATTTATGGATAAGGGAAGAATTTATTAGCAAATAAGAGATAGTATTATGGGATATAAATGGATAATTTTGATTATTTCAAATTAAAAAGTTTTTGCACAAGGCAAACCAATTAAACCAAGATTAGAAGGAAAGCAGAAAACTCTGTGTGTGTATGTGTGTGTGTGGGTGGGTGGATGTGGGTGTGTGAATATACAGCAATTTTCTCTGATAAAGGTCTCATTTCTAAAATATGTAGAGAACTGAAACAAATTTATAAGAATGGGAGTCATTCCCCAATAGTAAATGGTCAAAGGATGTGAATGGAAAGTTTTCAGATGAAGAAAATGAAAGCTATATATAGTCATATATAAAAAACTCTAAATTGATTGGAGAAATGCAAATTAAAACAACTCTGAGGTACCACCTCACCCCTATCAAATTGGCCAATATGAAATAAAAGAAAAATGACAAAAGTTGGAAGAATTGTGAAATAAATAAAAACAAATGCACTCTTTGGCAGAGTTGTGAACTAATCCAACCATTTTGGACAGCAACTTGGAACTCCAAAGGACTTTAAAGCTGTGCTTACCCTGTGATCCAGCAATGCCACTATGGGTCTATATCCCAAAGAGGTAGAAGGAGGAGGGGAGGACCCCTTTGTTAAAAAAAAAAAAAATTGTAGCTCTATTTGTGGAAA
This sequence comes from Bettongia penicillata ogilbyi, assembly GCA_023548195.1. Lineage (NCBI taxonomy): Eukaryota > Metazoa > Chordata > Mammalia > Diprotodontia > Potoroidae > Bettongia > Bettongia penicillata. Next base: position 11,955,036 of record JAJHZJ010000382.1, on the reverse strand, counting down.
TTGGAATTTGGATTCTGGCAAAGAATTGCAAATGGAGGGAATGCCCATAAACTGGGAAATGGATGAACAAGTTGCAATATATGATTCAGTGGAACTATTGTATTGTTGTTGCTGTTGTGTTTGTTCAGAAAACCATGAAATCAAGATGATGACATGACACACACTTGACTTTGACTTGAATGAGGGAGGGCTGTGCAAAGTCACCAGCCTCACTTTCTCCTCCAGTGTAAGAAATGATGAACAGGATGCTTCTAGACCTGAGAAGACTCACATAAACTGATGCCAAATGGAATAAGCAGAAGAAGTAACATTAATATTATATGATGATCAACTGTGAGTGACTTAGCTAGTATCAGCAATACAGCGATCCAAAACAATTTCAAAAGACTTTTGAAGAAAAATACTATCCAACTCCAGCAAAAGGACCGTTAGAGTCTGAATACAGACTGATTAAAGTTTTTGTTTTGTTTTATTTTGTTTTTTTTTTACCTTATTATTCTTGGAGGTTATTTTCTTTTAGTCTGCATTTTCCTTGTCAACATGGGTAATAAAAATGTTTTTCATGGCTACATACACATAATCAATATCAAATTGCTTGCCTTCTTATGAACTGAGGGAGGTAGAGAATTTGGAATTCAAAATTTTTGAAAAGAATGTTAAGATAGAAGAGAGGGCAGTTTGGGGGAAGGGGTAATCAGAATTCACACTGCCTTGAAGTGGGGGAAGGGAAAAGATGGTGAATGGAATGAAGTTAGTGAAGACTTCTCAGTGCTTAACAAAAGGCTTTTAGTAGATTGTTAGGCCTAAGTTTTAGTCTCCCAGAAATCATGTGCCATATCAACGTAACACAACTCCCCCTTGGGTTATCATATCAGCATAACACAAACCCTCCTTGTCCCCTTGGGTTGCCATATCAGAATAATACAACCCCACCTTGGGTTGTCATATCAACAACCACATCAACATAATGCCTATTGGTTATTCACAGTGTAGAGTGTAGTGTTTCAATTGTGAGCCTGCCTCCCAGCCAATGGCAGTAAAAGGCCAGTGGAGGGGGTGGGATCTGCATTGGGGCTCTATATGCATTTTGCCTTCTATAATTGCCTCACTCTCCTGACTACCTGTCAGAGAGGAGATACTCTTTTTCTCGAGATCATAAAAAAACCTTGCTGCTTTGCTTCTACCTTGAAAAGTCTCTGACTTTTATTTGAGTCAGTGGTCTCTGACTCACACGATGGGGAGAAAATTTGGAACTCAAAATCTTGTGGAAGTGAATGTTGAAATAAATTTATTTATTTTTTTAAAAAAATGTTAAATGTTTTTGTTTACATGTAATTGAGAAAAATCAAATAGATCAAATGAAAATCAGTAACTGATTTAAGTAGGTCTGGATAACACCCTAGCAATTATATATGATGTCTTCTCATTGGTTTTCTTTCTAATATTATGGTGATTTTGGCCTTTATAATAACCAGTTGATTATCTGGATATTTTCAAGCAATTTATTCTGAAAGTTCTAATTCATTAGAATTTAAGTTTTCTTTTTATCATGCTGAAATCAATTGTATTTTGTAATGTTTGGTTCCTGACATGCACAGCATCTTCAAAGAAAATGTTATTGGTATGAGGTTGTGTCAAGAATTATTCTAAGTCCAAATTCCCAGGTTCTGAATGAAATGGATCCTAGGACCATGGATTATATCTAAGAGCTTATCTGGAATCCCTATAAATTGAAGTTCCAGAGAAAGGAAACTGAAATAAAAAAAATTTGTTTGGTATTTTATAAAAGCATTTCCTAAAATATAAAGACAAAATTTAGATCTTTAATTTACTACAGAGAACTCATACAAGAGAAAATTTCTTTTACCAGTTTTAGTATCTGGCATCTTCTCTATAAAGACAATATTGAAATATTCTCTGCCCTCAAGTAACTTATTCTCTACCCATGGAGAAAAGAAATGGTATCTGTAGATAATATCTATAGATGAATATGCAAAATATATGATTGGGAGGATTAGGAAAGGATTCATATAAACTAGCCATTTTATTGACATGCCACTCTACTCCATCCTTCATTAATCCAACACTCTAGCTCCATCCTTAGGGTCACAGACTTCTGATTGCTGAAAGTATATCATAACCTGCTACCCTGCAAAGCCTATGTGAAAAATTATCTGTCATGAGGCATACCTTACACTTAAAATTTTTGCTTAGGATATAGTAATTGAATCAATCGTACCCTTAATTGAAAGCACATGTCAATCAATTATGGGCATTTCACTCCCTACATTTGTAGCTTCCCAGATGAAAACACACCTCCTTGGTCACTTCTCTGTTATGTAATAGTGTACTACCTATTATAAATTGTTCAAAGGTAGGATCTCTGTCCCCCTTCTCTCTCCCCCCCTCTCTCTTTCTCTCTCTGTCTCTCTCTGTCTGTCTCTCTGGTTTAGTGCTTGAGACTTAAGATTTTTTTTAAAAAATTAATTTACTGATTTGTTAATTTGTGTAGAATACAATATTTGAGTTGAATTTTCAAGAAAACAGCACATGTGCCACACTGTCCTACATGGTTAAACATTCTAACAATCAACAGTATAACTGACTTCTTCATGAAATCATGACTATGAATGTTTAAACAAAACTAGATGACCACCTGATAGGGATATGAGAAATTTTAGATATGATTTTTACTGTCAGGCATTGACTTGACTCTTTTTCAGATCCCTGACAAGTGATAGATTCTATAATTCTGTGTTGAATGATCATATCTTTGATTACCATTTAACTCTGTAGATAGAAATATCCTGTGTTCAAGATGATTAGATCCTAAAAGAAGATTAATGACAAGGCAATTTTCAAGAATAATTCTTTCGCATACACACACACACAAACGCACACATTTCAATAAATGACCTCCAAAGTTGAATGTTGGTGCTTGCTATGGTTGGTTTTCAGTGAGGATATCTGCCTCTTTGAAGACAGGTACTGTTTGATTTCCAACTTTGGAGTCTCATAGCCCATTACAGGAATTGACACATAGTAGGTGCTTAATAAATGCTTGGCAAATTAAACTGAATAGGTAGGAATTTAGCAGAATATTTAAGCTTTATCGTTTCTTGTTGTTAAAAAGCTTTTCTCAACATGCCCATGTGATTGTTCTTATTAGCATGTCTGACTTTTGGTTCTTCCAAGAAAACTATTTTTAATTTTGTATTTTGGGATATTTAGATAGGCCATGCTAAAAATGTATATTAATGGCTATGTGCTTGAGTGAAGGAGGAAGTAGTATATTCAACACGCACAGTATCCAAGATGAGGTAATGTAAAATGCAATTAGCAGAGGAAATTTCAGTATTCTTTAAAATTGCAATTGTTTCATCTTGCTTGAAAAATATGGCACAAAGTTGGTATCTCAAAATTATCATTTATTTAACATACAAAATATAAGCCAACCTTAATCATCCAAGTGGTGCTATTTCAGGCATATTTCTTTTTGTTCAACTTGAACCTACTTCCTGTTTTTGAATAAATAGGAAAAACAACAGCGTTAATTATTTGGCAAAGGTCTGTAGATAGGGAGAATGAAGAAGTCTCCTGATTCATCTATTTATGGAAAGCAGAAATGAAGCTAGTTACAGTGGTATTAAAGGCAACTTGTTCTACATAAAATTGAAATCTCTGTGGAAAGAAATCAGTTGAAAATAGTGACATCTACTAATAAAGAGACCCCCAAAACATCATTTTTTTTTCCTCAAAAGAGGTTAACTGCTCTCATTTTCTTACTTAACCAACCATATTGCTTTGGAACAAGCTCTGAACTTGGAGAGGTCTAGGGTCTCAATCCCTGCTCTGTTACCTAATACCTATGTGAACCAGGGCCAATCACTAAGCCTTTCTGGGTTTCAGTTTTTGTGTACGTCAAATGAGGGTCATAACTGATAATTTCAATTTTTGTGTAAGTCAAATGAGGGTCATAACTGATAATTTCAAGGACATTGTTATTAACTGGATCATTACTATGACTTTAAGTAAACTATGGTCAGTTCTCTGGCTGAGAACAAACTGATGAAGCACTGAAGCAGTAGTTATATTCTGAAGATAACTTAAACCACAGCAACCAAGAAAGGAAAGAAACTAATGAGAATTCAAGTTCAACTGATATTTAGAAAGAAGTTTGACTGATTGAAATGGAATGGAAAATATATTCAGCACTTAATGGATAAAGGGACCTTCTGATACTTCTCCCTGATCCTAAATGAATATTTTACTGTTTAAAAAATATATTTCTTTTAAAAAGTTGTACAATACTACTATAGACCACAAACAGCTGAAGTTGATTCAAGTCTTCCAAAGGGCAAAAGAGAGTCCTTTGCTGGATATAAGGAGGCTTCAACATAAGAAAGGAGAATTATGTAGACGTGTCAAAGATAATATTATCAGAAATTATGTATAATTGGAACAATTAAGTAGTGAGAAAGAGGCACAAATGACAGCTACATCGGTTCATTGATAACCATGCAATATGAAGAGAAATTGAAGAATGCTTTTGCATGAAGTCTGTGAGGCAAATTTTATGGGGGGAAATGGACAAGAATCAAATAAGCTATTCCAGTATGTATGAGTTAAATTTGACAAAGTTGAAATCAACATAGATAATAGACTTAGAAGTACAACAGACACTACTAGTAGCTGTTTATTCTAAATCTTCTCCCATTTTATAGACAAGGAAATTGAGGACCCTAGACATTAAAGTAAACTAAGTCATAGAAAAAGAATATATGCTCAAATCTTCTGACTCCAAAACTCAGGGCTCTTTCTACTATACCATTAAAACAATGAAGTACTTTAGAGCACTGACAAGTTGAGAGAATAATATTCCCATTTTCTCCATAAGGTTAAATAGCAGCAATACAATGGTTTCAAATATATTCTTGAAATTTCAGTATGAATAATTTGATTTGATCTTTATCTGGTGAAACTTTTAACCAGTTATTGCAATAGAAGTTGGAATGAGGTAAATTCTTGATCCATTAAGCAAATGGGCAATATATAAGTTGATTATCTCAACAAAGGTCATAATTGTCATTTCTACTAGAAAAAAATAATTATAAATCTGAGGTAAACTACATATTTGGAAATATCAGTATGTAGTTCAACAGTTTAAATACTCTTAAATTTTTAAATACTGTACTAGCAGGGCTAATGTATATTGAATTAAGCTCTAGTATAGATTTCTCAAGACTTTGTTGGTGTGTTGCCCATTTAAACACATTATCAGATACTTAAAGAATAATTTATAAAGCTTTGAAGAACATTTACTTCATTTAAAACAGCTAATAACATCATTCAAATGAGAGAAGGTGTCAGAATTTAATAAATGAAAGTGCAAGATGCAGACATAATGCCTATTAGAACAGAAGCCTAACAGATTTTTATAACACTTTGAATAAAGTATTTCAAATATAAAACTCACTCAATATTTAATTTGCATTCTAAACTGCAGTTATGGGGAGTCAATTAAATAATCATGGTTAAGAACATTCCTGAAATTATGGAGACACACTAGAGCACAGAGCTCACAATTTAAAAGTTTCCACTGTTTTCTAAACATGGAATCATTTCCTTTTTGAATGGACATTTTAGTTTGTTTACTTAAGAATGTCAGTGCATATATTTTGGATGTTAATTTTGCGTATAAATTCTTAACTTCCACTAAGATTGTTTTGGCAACGGTATTTTTCTGTTTGATATTTTACATTATGGAAAAACATTTATTTGTGGAAATAAGTCAGCAGCCCAGCATAGTCACCCAGAATGTATTTAAAGAAAGGAAATGTTCACTTACATTAATTTGAGGATTTAGCACAAATTTCTCTCAGGTTCATACCAGTTTGTTTTTTTTTTTTCATTTGTAGTGGAGAGGAGTAAGGGATAAAGAGCCTGCCTTGGAATCAGGAAGACTTGGGTTCAAGTACTGCTTTTGATATATCTTGACCCTGTGACCTGAAGTGTGGTAAGAACAATATTCTCAACCATTCACTTCCCAGCCCAAATGTTATCCCATTAAAGCTATGCTAGTTTTCTTTAAAAGTATTAAGACCTTGGTTGACTTTAAAACCTCAGACTTAGGACCTGTTGATATTTCTCCCCTCTGAGTAAAAAAGTAGCCCAAGAAAACTGAGGTAAGAGGATTTTGCTCAAGTGAATAATCTTGAGTTTCTTAAATGCTTTAATTCATTGAATATCCTCCTGCTATAACCACGTGAGTCTCTTTTAACTGTTAAATGATCTATGAGTCTTATTTTTCCCTCATATTGAACAGAAAATACCAAGGGAAATAAGAAGAGTACATCCCAAAACAGTGAATTACTTAATCAGCCTCAGTGATCTAGGGAATTTTAAGATTGTATATTTCACAGAACAGGTCAACACTGGAAAAGAGAGTTCCTCATTTAGATTTTTCTATGCTAGGGGAGCTCCAGGTCCAGTATTTATCCCCATTCTATCCTCAGAGTTGCAAAGAATAGACAGGCATACATTGGCTGAGATATGAATTCGAGGGAACCTCTAAATTAATGACATCACAGACCCATTATTTAAATATGTCCCCAGAGCCTAGTACAATGCATGAGGGTACCAAGCAAATTATTATGAGATGAATTACTCAATAGATGCTTCAACTATGTTTATTTCATGCAACCAAATGGGTCATTCTTTGATATATTGATGGTTTTGATCTCATGGCTTCATTCTGAGGTAATTCAGATTAGCTTAATAAGCATTCATAGGTGTCTACTATGTATGAGGCATGGCACAGAGGATAGAATTCTGAGTTTCAAGTCACAAAAAAATATACTTGAGTTCAAATCTTTACTTCTGATATAATAAGTATAACCCTGAGCAAGTCATTTAATAACCGTTCCTCAAAGAATTTCTGTAAAACTTGTATATTAAGTCATATTTGTTTGAGCAGAGGAAGTTTCTAGACTGATAGTTCACTTTTATTGTGTTGCTATTCAGTCATTTTGGTTGTGTTTGACTCTTTATCACCCCATTTGGCAGAGATATTGGAGTGGTATGTCATTTCCTTTTCCAGATCGTCTTACAGATGAGGAAACTGAAGGAAACAGGGTTAAGTGACTTGGCCAGGGTCACACAGTAAGTGTCTGAGGCTGGATTTGAATTCAGGTCTTCCTCCTTCCAGGTTTGGTGCTCTATCAACTATACCCCAGGATGCCCTTAAAATTTACCATCCTGATGAAATTACAGAAAATCTGTGTTCAGTAGTGGGGACTTTAAGACAAAATTTAAATAAAAACAAACAAAGAACAGAAACAGGATCTCTCATTGAGAGAACCATGTCAAAGCTAGTTGTTGATAGCATTTGTACCCTTGTTCGTATTCTGGCAGCTGAGTGACACAGTGGGTAGTATATTGGACCTGTAATCAAAAAGGCCTGAGTTCAAATCACTTAACCTTTGACTCAATTATTGTAAGGATAAAACGAGACAGTATATGTATAATGAAAGGAAATAAAGCAAAACCTCAAGCACCTAAGTAAATGTTTAATAAATAATTGTTTTCTTCCTTCCCTCTGGTAGCACTTTACTTTTGAAACTACACTAAAATTACTTTCTAAATTCCACTATTTTTCTCCCAGTATCCCAGCCAACCCATGTCATGAAAACTTGTGATAAAAACTAGATATTCTTCTAATTGACAAAAATAAGGAACAAGTGAACTTTTTTGTTTGTAAGTCATCAATATGGGAATGAATCTTGAAGAAAAATAAAAATGAAATCTAAATATTTTTGAAAAACATATTTTTTCCCAAATAAAAGTACAAATAAGGACAAGCACAAATGAAATTCCCACGTTTCCTAAATATAATTTTATGATCATTTCCCCTATTTTTTAATTATAAACATAAGAATTCCACTCCAGTTTTATTTTGGTATTGAATGTGATTCACACCTCTACATTTCAGTGTGAATGATCTCAGTGGAGTTCATCAATGTCTTTGAAATAATTCTTACCATTGTCAACAACCGCACAAGCACATAAATTCAGAGTACCTACTGGTACAGAACACCATATGCTAAGGACTAAGGAAAAAATGTAGAACATATTATCACTGTCATTAGGGCATCCAATCTAGTTATAAATATAGAACAAATACATAAATGATTTTTTTCAAACTACAATATATGTGTTAATTGAGTAGTACAATCAATATAGACTATAAAATTACAAAGAAGATAACTGTCTCAGTCTGAGACTATGTTGAGAAATTCATTTCTCACTGACCTCAATGAAAATCATTTCTCAAGTGACTTCCTGGGAGGACAGAATGGGCCCAGAATAGATTTCAGTTCCTTTTCCATTAGGCCTGGTATAGCCTCACACACATGCCCTGGTTCCTTTTGTTTTTTAATTCTCTCACTTAGTACTACCATAATATATCATACTGCAGCCTCAACCCCAGCATACTTCCCTTTTTCCTATGACTCGACTTCCTTTACAATGGGGGTGCAAGAAAATGGACAAAGCTGACTTCCGCTGCTAGTTGCCACAGAATGATGGGATGAGGACATGAGAATGGTGTGCTGGCAGGGATTGTAACCAAGGCAGCAGCAAATGTTAGAAAATTGCGATAGAATTCCATAAAATAATACTGTGGATCCTATTATATCAATCTTCCAGGATTGGAGTTGTTGGGGGAGGGGTATTGATTAAGTATTTGGGGGATTAAAATGCAGTTGTCTCTGCTATGAATTCATCAGACTGTTACTTCACTATAATCCTTTGTATCTTGGCCTCACACAACATTTGTGATTACTTTGCCTCTTACTCCTAATGTATATTTTGGAGAGTTTTGAGAGTATGTGAGGATTAGCAAAAATATCTAATCCTGCATCTCATTGGTCATGTGATCTATATCTACACTATCTTAATATATATAAAAAAAGAGGAGAATGGACAGATACATCTTTCATATTTATAGTAAATGAAAGAACTCTCAAATAAAAGAAGTAATAAATATAATTTTTCACTTATATGTCTTAAAACCTTTTGAATTAAAAAAAATTCAATGCAACTATAATAACAGAGAAGTGGTCAAAGACAATAAGGTATTTTCAGAAGAAGAAATGAAAATAATTGGCAAAAATATTTTAAATAGCCCAGGACTCTCCACAGTTTGGAATAATGGGAAGAAACAGAAGAGCACAGCTCTCCCAACTATGTCATTAAGGATTTTTAAAGAGTATTAGACTGAGAAATGATCAAGAAAGCTAAGGAGCATCTATAGTGAGTCCTTCTTGCCAGCCAAGGACAAAACAAAGAGAAAATCAGGAGTCTTTAGGCATTATGAAAGGGATGAAGCTACAAAAAGCCTTCCTAGGAAAGTGGGGCATGGAATTTTTCTAACACAAATACCCCCAAACTAACAAGGGAATACTCAAGCCTGCAGCCTACAATTGTGTGTCCTAAGTAAAGGAGATGAGATACTAGAATATGGTGCAATCTGGTATGCAAATACCTTGTAGCTATGGTGCTCTTCTTCCAAATTGGGTTTAAAAACTACAAACAAACTACAGGGGGAAATGCTCCTTCCTTTATATAGAAAGGAAGAGAGAGAATTCTTGAATTGGGAATTTTAGGACTGCATAGAACTGCACAGAAACCTACAGAGTTCTCATTAAGAGTCAAACTCTGTGGTTTCACATAGAATTTCTATGACATGTCACTGGCAGAGCCACTCCTTAAGTCCTTAAAGAAAACAGCGATTTAACAAATACAATCATCATCAATAACAAAAACAATCATCATCATGATCATCATCATTATCATCATCATCATCATCATATCAAAATATAAGCATTCAACATAATCTCCAAAACATTCCATTCAGAAATATACAGAAGAGGGGGAGGGGGAGGAGCCAAGATAGCAGAGTAAAAGCAGGTACTTGCTTGAGCTGTCCCCCAAACCCCTCCAGATACCTGTAGAAATGACTCTAAATAAATTCTATAGCAGCAGACCCACAAAATGCCAGACTGAAAAAAAGTTCCAGCCCAAGGCAACCTACAATGATGAGAGGAAAGGTCTGTTGCAAGTCTGGTGTAGGTGTGCCAGCGCAGACTGGATCTGAGCAGGCCTCAGGACACCAAATCACTGGCAGCTGTGGCAGTTCTCAGACTTCTCAAACCCAAAACACCAAGAAAAACTTGGAAGGTCAGCAGGAAAAGTCTATCGGGCCTGTTGTAATTGTAATTTAAATGGGAAATCTTTCCCATTCATTAATAGACCTGTGTGATCTGCTTGGGTTACATGGAAGCCTGAGTTACATGAGTCTGTGGTGGGAGGAACTTGATGAATGGGTGGAACGGGAGGGGTGGAACAGGAATGGGTGGGGCAGGGCAAGTGGAGCAGAGCTAAAAGGAAGTTGGTCAGACTAGTCAGAACTGAAGAATGCAGGCAAGCAGGCAGCTGGCTGTGAGTGAGAGAAGTGCATTTTGCTTAGGAGACCCTGTTTGTGGGAAGTTCTGATAATGTGCATAGACTCCTTGATTACTTACTATAATGGATTTGTTTGTTGCTATGATAGAAGTAGCTTTCTAGTGTTGGGATTTGACTTTCTAGTGATTGAATAAATGTTTTGGTTCTATCTTCCATGCAGAGAGTCAGTTGTATTTTGAAATTCTGAATTATGCCAGCATATTCATAGCTGCCATAGGCGCTGTGAATATTGCCTTGGTGCTACACTTGTGTGAGAGAGGAACGCCATCTGGTCCCATTCCCAGTGTGGCAGAGGGGGTGGCAGCCACAACAGCCACTGTTTCTGGAGCTCTAGGTCAACAGATTGTGGGGGAATGCAGTGGTTTATCAGAGGGAGATGGCAGGGATCTCTTTGCCAATGCTAAGTTGGGATTCTCCTTCCTTGTTTTAGAGTCCCAAGGCAGAAAAGAGTGATTGAGTTCACTCACAGATCAGATCACAGATGAGGAGAAGAGTAAACATCTCTCCTTCGATCATGCAACCTTGGGAGAGTTGAAAATTTGCAGATCCCTAGAAGTATCTCTGAAAACAGCTGCACAAAACCCCTGAAGTTGGGGATACTATACTACCACCATCACCACAACCACCGCCACCATGGTTGGCAGAAACCTACCTTGATAAAGAGCTCAAAAGTCAAATAGTTGGTTGGGAAAATGAAGAAACAGCATAAAAACAATCAGACTGTAGAATCTTACTTTAGTGACAAGCAAAACATAAAACCAGAAGAAGACAGCAAAGTCAAAGCTCCTGCATTCAAAGCCTCCATGAAAAATATAAATTGATTTCAGGCTATGGAAGAGCTCACAAAGGATTTTGAAAATAAAATGAGAAGTAGAGGAAAAATTGGATAGAGAAATGAGAGTGATGAAAGCAAATCATGAAAAACTGAGTCAACAGCTTGCTAAAGGAGACCCTAAAATGCTAAAGAACATAACATCTTTAAAAAAGACACTAACCCAAATGGCAAAAGAGGTCCAAAAAAGACAATGAGAAGAATAATGCCTTCAAAAGCAGAATGGGCCAAATGGAAAAAAGAAATCCAAAAGTTTATGGAAGAAAATATCTTAAAAATTAGAATGGAACAAATGAAATTTAATGGCTTTATGAGAAATCAGGAAATTATGAAATAAAACCAAAAGGATAAAAAAAAATAGAAGACAATGGGAAATATCTCATTGGAAAAAAAACTCACATGAAAAATAGATCAAGGAGAGATAATTTAAAAATTATTGGACTACCTGAAAGTCATTACAATAAAAAAGAGCCTAGATATCATTTTTCAAGAAATTACCAAGGAAGCAACCCTGGTATTCTAGAACCAGAGGGTAAAATAGATATTGAATGAATTCACCCAATACCTCCTGAAAGAGATATAGAGATAGAGGACACATGGAGAGTTGAATATTAAGGGAAGATATTTAAAAATAAAATTAAGGGGTGAGAGAGGAATATACTGGGAGGAGAAAGGGAAAATGGGGGGGGAGTAAATTATCTCACATAACAGAAGCAAGAAAAAGCTTTTACAACAGAGGGGAAGAAGGGAGACATGAGATGGAATGTGGGAACCTTACTCTCATTGGATTTGCTTTAAGGAGGGAATAACATACACATTCAATTGGGTATGAAAATCTATCCTACCCTACAGGAAAGTAGGGGGGAGGTGCATAAAGGGAGGGGGAATGATAGAAGGAAGAGCAAATGGGAGGAGGGGATAATCAGAAACAAACTGTACCTGCAAAACACTTGTACAGCAGTCATGTTGTACAAGACTAACTATATTTTCCTCCATCCTATTCTGCCTCCCTTTTATTCTGTTCTCTCCTTGGACCCTGTTCCTCCTCAAAAGTGTTTGTTTCTTATGGAAGTAAATGTTGAAAATTGAAAATAAATTAATTTAAAAAGAAAAGAAAACCAAAAAAAGAAAGAAATATGCAGAATATAGTCCTAAAATTCCCAATTCAAGAATTAAGTCTAGAAAAATAGTAAATAGAATAAAATACTGATGATAATGTAGTGTTATGGATTCAGGAATTATTTAAGGCATTAATCCAGAAAACTATAAAACTGCATCATGCACACCATACTTGAAAAGAAAATCACAAATTTGTCATAAGTTCTGCTTCTTTATCTGATGAAATCAAAGGGTTAGACAAGGATTATATAAATGAAATGAGAAAAAAAACAGGAAAGAATTTAAAGAGCTCAACTGAATTTTAGAAAAGTTAGCTATAATAAACCTCTGGAGAATATTTAATGGGAATAGAAAAAGGTATATTTCTCAGTTGTGTAGCACCTTCATAAAAAATAACCGTGTATTAGGACATAAAATCCCCATAAAACAGTGCAGAACATTTTATATACATACATGCATACATACATACACACAATACACATACATCCATGTGCATATATAGTTCTTTTTATACAATAAAAATTACATTTAATAATGAATCTTTGAAATAGATTAAGTGGAAACTAAATAGCAACCTTAAAGAATGAATGGCTCAAAAAGTAAATCTTGGGGAAAAAATCAGTAATTTCACTAAAGGTAACAACAACAATGATACAACACATCAAAATTGTTGGAATGTAGTCAAAGTATCACTCAGAGAAATGTTGTATCTCTAAATGTCTACTTCAATAAAACTCTGAATGCAAAATGAATACAGAAGAAATCTTTCAGTCACCTACTAAAAAGGAAACCTAAATGAAATTTTCCAAGAGCATCATAGCCACAATTCAGACCTTCCAGTTTATTAATAATAATAATAGTAATAACAAAAGTGGCTATAAAGAAAAAGATGTGTCAAAGAGAAATAGATTCACTATGGCTTAGCAGCTACCATTATAAAACAAGAGTTTCAAATAAAAATAGTTTCATGGCAAAAAGAGAAATTCTTACAATCAAGAATAATCCATTCAGCAAAGATGTATATAATCTTCCCAAGAATTCTTTATTATTAATTAATTCATTATTATTATTTATTAATATAGTTCTTTAATTGGCTATCTAAAATTCAAAGAACTTTTCAATAACCTTTAAAGAAAAATTAATAACTTACATGGTGGGAGAAGAGGTGTATTAGACAATTGCTCTTGCCATATTCTCCCCCTTAATATATTTTGGAGAACCTTCTAACACTTAAATGCTTTTAAGGTTTTAACTAGTCAGCCTTAACTCTGGTATTCAAGAGCTGTGATATAGATAATACTCAATAAAAAAAGGGAAAAAAATAGAAACATAAACCAAAACACAATGAATAACTTTCCCGGAGGACTCACTCTGCTAGAACTCCGGAAAAGGTAGAGTTATGTATCTAAAAGATCAAGTACATGTAGTTAGGGATATAGTTCACAATATTAAGTGATTAATAAATGCTTATTGACTTGACACAGTACTATTGTAAAAAGGTGATTATAAGTGGGTGCAAAAATAGGAATATGAAGGCTACAATAAAGATGATGACGCCTTTCTTTGTATTTTCCAGTCCTCGTCTCAGGTTAGGAAGATTCATAATGAGGCAACACTCACTCATTATTCTCTGGCCCAGCATCTAGCACCTCCCATTCAATGGAAGTCACTTTGAGGGAGAGATACAAAATACTTTCTCCCACTATGAGAGGCCTCACCGCTGTGGAACTGGTAGACTTTGGTTGTCAAATAACAAATACCCTCCCAGTGATGTGAGTTTTTGGTCTGTTAAGCCTTCTGATCTTCACCATCACCCCACCACCACCACCACCACCCCCCGAGCCAGAAGGATTAGTACTATGATCGCTGGCAGCAATGTAAAGAGATCAACCAGTAAACAATGAGCTAGGATGCTACCTGCTTTTTGCCACTGCAAATACCAATGCTCACTCTTCTACTACTGGCCTGCCACTGCAGCCAAGAGTCAATCCACTTTCACTTGACAATGTCTTTGCCCATTGCCTGCTGCTGTTTGCCACTATACGTACCTGATTACACCTGGTATCTGCAACTATCCGGTACTTCTAGGGCACAAATCACTGCCTACTACTGCCTGTGGAGTCCAAATCTCTGCTTGTTACATTCTATTTTCTGCAGTTTCAGGCAGCTGGGTCTTTTGTCTTTGTATGCTGTTTGTCTGACGGACATTGCCCATTTTTCTGCCCATTGTCCCAGGGTCAGCATCAATGGGCCTATTTTCATGCCTGCTGCCATCAGACAATATCTCTGGGGGGGGGTCATATCTGTGCCTGTGGCTCCATACATGCATCTATCTATCTATCTATCTATCTATCTATCTATCTATCTATCTATCTATCTATCTATCTATCTATCTCCACATGCACGTATACAATATACACACGTATATACACATATATACACACACATATATGTATACGCACAAATACATCTATACATTAATGAAAATAATTTTCAGTTAAATATATTGTAGATTGGATTTTTAAAAGATAAATATTAAGTATATAGAAGAAAAAGGATTCTGTGATTTGAGCATATTTTTATTCTGATTGAACTGAATAGCTGGGTTACATGCTAATCAAAATTATTTAGTTATGTATTTTGTATGTTGTTTTCATCATTTAAAAGGAACTGCTACAACAACTTGCTTCCACACTTTTAAAAGTCTTAATCTCTTTAAACTGAGTTGATAACAAAATTTAAGTTCTTCATAGTAACTGGAAAATCTATACCAACAGTACAGACTTTTTGTTTTGTTTTATTCTGTTTTTAGAGCAACTCAATGCCCTTAGAAAATAAAATGAGCATTCAAAGGAAATTGAGAATCCTAAATAATGTTGTAATTGAAGACTAGCATTTGATTAAACTTTAAAAAAATTGACACTTTTTAGCTGTAAAAAGAAAAATGTCATTCATGTATATTTAATTAATATTTTGAAAATCTTATTTTATTTTAATAAACTTCTTAAACTGATGAGGTACTCAGTCAACACCTATCAAATAATCATTGCCTTATTAAGTTTAAATTAACATTATCATTGAGATATATAATTAGTTTTTTAAAAATAAATTATCTAGCTTATATTTTCTGCATTGCAAAATTACCTTTTCTTCCCAAATATTGTTTTTTAACATTCCCCTGTAGCAATATCTTTAAAAAATCCCACGTGCATATACAAAGAAACTGTGTATTTAACTGTAGATTACTAATTTGGTGAAACACACAAATAAATTTCTAAGTGCAGTTAAGCTGAGAGGAGACCCACTATTTTCCTTTAGCTTGCCATATAAATCTGACTTTCTACCTGCTTGAAAATTACTTGATTTTCCTTTATAACATGTCTATGATTATTTTGCCACCCTTTATATTATCTCATTTTTCAACATTTTGTCAGTTGATTTCAACTTAATCAAACTAAAGGGAAATATTTTTAATTTATATTTTTTAAAATCCACAATTGCAGATATTATTATTTTATTCATTCAACAGAAAGTGATTAAATACTATGGGAAAGTATTGTGGGAGATGAATAAAAAATATCCCTACCCTTCATGGAACATAGACTCTAGAAGCCGTGATTAGAAACAAACACAATACGGTTTTATTTGACTAGAGCCAGAGAGAGGTAGAAAATTATGTTGAAGACTGAAGTAGTGATTTTCTAAATTTACAATAAAAAATATTCCTTCTTACATAAGGTCACTTATGAGCATCACTCTGATGGTGACTATGCTTTCTTTCCCCCCACAATTTTGGCAGTGCTTCTGTTCAGGTTATACAGCTCAACCTTCTCCATTTGATAGATAATCAAAGGATATGAACAGATAGTTTAAAAAAAAAAGCAAAGCTATCAATATGCACAAAAAAAATGCTCTAAATCACTATTAGTTAGATAAATGACAATTAAAACAACCCTGAGGTAACACCTCTGACCTATCAGATTGACCAACATGACAGAAAAGGAAAATGATAAATGTTGGAGGGGACATGGAAAAATAGGTAGAAGATGCACTGTTAGTAGAGTTGTGAAGTGGTCCAACCGTCCTGGAAAACAATTCTGAACTGTGATCAGAGGACTGTAAAACTGTGTGTGCCCTCTGACCCAGTAAAACCATAATGGGTTTGTATCCCAAAGAAATGAAAGAAAAGGAAAAGAACCAACATATAAAGAAATTACTTACGGGAGTACACAACAGCTCTTTTTTGGTAGCAAAGATTTGGAAATTAAAGGGATGCTTATTAATTGACAATTGGCTGAACATGTTATGGTATATGATTGTTATTGAATACTATTGTGCTATAAGAAATGGCAAGCAGAATAGATTCAGAAAAACCTGAAAATCTTAGACAAACTGATGCAAAGTAAGATGAGCCAGGAACCAGGAGGATATTGTACACAGCAACAGCAATATTGTAATGATAATCAATTGTGAAAGAATTGGCTACTCTGATTAAAACAACTCTAAAGGACCTATGATGAAATATCTATCCATTTATAAATATCAATATCTATCTACAGATATCTATTTATAGATCTTCCTCTATCTCTATCTACACACACACACAAATATCTACACGCACACACACATAAATATCCATCTATAAATATCAATATCTATCTACAGATATCTATTTATAGATCTTCCTCTATCTCTATCTACACACACACACAAATATCTACACGCACACACACATAAATATCTATCTATAAATATCAATATCTATCTACAGATATCTATTTATAGATCTTCCTCTATCTACACACACACACACACAAATATCTACACACACATAAATATCCATCTATAAATATCAATATCTATCTACAGATATCTATTTATAGATCTTCCTCTATCTCTATCTACACACACACATAAATATCCATCTATAAATATCAATATCTATCTACAGATATCTATTTATAGATCTTCCTCCATCTCTATCTACACACACACACAAATATCTACACACACACATAAATATCCATCTATAAATATCAATATCTATCTACAGATATCTATTTATAGATCTTCCTCCATCTCTATCTACACACACACACAAATATCTACACACACACACATAAATATCCATCTATAAATATCAATATCTATCTACAGATATCTATTTATAGATCTTCCTCCATCTCTATCTACACACACACACAAATATCTACACACACATAAATATCCATCTATAAATATCAATATCTATCTACAGATATCTATTTATAGATCTTCCTCCATCTCTATCTACACACACACACAAATATCTACACACACACATAAATATCCATCTATAAATATCAATATCTATCTACAGATATCTATTTATAGATCTTCCTCTATCTCTATCTACACACACACACACAAATATATAGTTTCACTGTTTATTGCTTTTTTCTTCCCAACATGGATAAGATGGAAATATCTTTCGGATTGAAAAAGTGATTACGTAACTTATGACTCACATACACATTAGATGGATAGATTTTAAAAAAAGAAGTGAAATGGCTCTCATCGGCCTTAATGTAATTGTATCACACCTTCCAACTCTTGTCTACTGATTATCCATTTCAGTTCTTTACGTCATTCATCAGGATAGATGAGAAAGGTAATGGGCAGAAAAAAAAGAGGAAAAGTAAATGGGAGGAATAGTCTGTAGTATTTTTTAATAGCTCATAGTCAGTGGAGCTTAATTAAAGTCACCAAAAAAAAGTTGTTTTTGATTAGTCATGTTCAACTTTTTTGACCCCATGTTGGGGTGAGGGGTTCTTGGCAGAGATACTGGGGAGGTTTGTCATTTCATTTTATAGGTCATTTTACAGATGAGGGAACTGAAGCAAATAGGGTTAAGTTACTTGCCCACAGTCGTATAGCTAGTATCTGAAGCTGCATTTGAACTCAGGTCCTATTGATTCCAGGATTGGCACTCTATCCTCTGTGCCACCTAGTGGCCCTACTAAAAGAATAAGAATACAGATTCTCATGACTTATCAGTTCTGCCTAATAAAGTTGGTTTTATGTGTAAGTGTGTGTGTATAAATCTTAAGTTTCACTAAGTAGTTTACATTAATTATCTTATTTGAGCCTCACAACATCATTGTATGTTAATTATTATTACCCCATTTTATAGATGAAGAAACCAGTCACACAGGTAGTAGATACCAGAGCAAGATTTAAGGTCCAGGTCTCTTCTACTCCAAGTTCAATACTCTTTCCATTACACCATACTTACCCCTTTCTACTCCATCTTGGAATTTCAAGCATGTCCCAGAGCCATATAGTTGTGGCACTAAATAAGGGTATGGGTGTAGGAGAGAGAAGTTTTCCTACTATCTTTGCTTCACCAGAGGCACTGTATTACTGGCCACCCTCTTCAGTTCTGGACACTCCTTTGCTCATGCTCCCTGAAGCACTAAGAAACACACAAGAATCAACATAATCCTTGTTCCTTATTGTCACTTCCAGGATATCTGTTGGATTTTATAAACCACAAGCAAAGCTCTTGGCCAGAATCATCCAGTTCTCCTGGGAATCATTCAGAAAAGCTCCTTATACACTTCTAAAGGAGTTTCACTTCTACTAATACATCTTATGCAGTCTAATTTTATCAAGTTGTTGGGATCAACAGAAAACATACATACATACCTATATATATACACATGCATCTGTGCATGTACTAATAACTGGGAATGTTGTACAATGAAAGACCTTATGTAAGAGATAATATCTAAACTTTGTTTTGAAAGAAGATATATCCTTTGTAAAGGGAGTGAGGAAGTAGTACATTTCAGATATGGGGGAGGACTTGAACAAAGGCACAGAGATAGGAAATGTAGTACACTGTCCAGATACAACTGGAGGTCATGGAGGGAGAAATATGAAATAAAATTGTAAAGGTAGGTCAAGATAATGTATTGGAGGGCTTTAAATGCCAGACTAAGAATTCTGTTTATTTTCCTAGAGGAAATAAAGATTTTTGAGTGTGAGTACATGATATAGAAGATCTATATTTTAATGACATCAATTTAGCAGTAGTGTGGAAAATGGTTTGAGAGAAGAGGGTTTGGAAGCAGGAGGCTATGAAGAAGGTCATTCCAATAGTTCAGTTAAAATGTGAAAAGGCCCCAAAATGGGGAAGAGACAATGTATAGGCATAGAGAACGGACTGGACATAAGAAATATTAGTGAGGGAGAGTCAATAAGCTATTACTGGTGATTGGATATGACAGGTAAAGGATTGGAAAAATCATGTCAAAGTACTGTACCTGAGTGATTTGGAAGATGCTGCTACAACTTACAGAAATAGTGCAGTTTGGTAGAAGACTGGGTTTGGGTAGGCAATATAAATTTTACTTCATATATACATGTGAATATGTTTGTATACAAGCATATATATGTACAAAACATGCATACTGAAATGTATGGACATGGGCAAAATGAACACATATACATTTGTTGAGTTTGAGGTGACTAAATGACATTCAAATTAAAATGTCTGTGAGGAAGTTCTTAATAATACATGATTTAAGAAGAGTGATCAAAGCATAAAGTGTTAATATATGAACACTGTTTACATAGAAATTATAATTTAACTGATAAATTCACAGAGAAAGAGTAAAGAAAAAAAGATTAAGGGCTCATGACAGAACTTTGTGTGGCACTCATACTCAGTGGGTTTTAGGGCTATTAATTTCCAGGAAAAAAGACTGAAAAGCAGTATATACACAGGAAGAAGGAAAAGCAAAAGAGATCAATGTCACTGAAGCTGAGGGAAGTAGTGGGTGCACAGATGAATTATTTCAATAATTAAAATAGTGTTATTATATTTTATGGGACAAGCCCTTGGATAAGTGTTATAGATACAAAAAGACAGTTTAATAAATTTTGTTCTAGCAACACTCTGCTACCACTCCAAAGACCATGAAGAAAAAGGGAAAATTGAGAGCCTCCTGTGTACCTCTCCTCTTGAGTCTTGAGTAGCTTTAATTTTCCTCTGCTTCTATCTGTTTTGATTTTCTGGACCATCATCTGCCAGTTCTCCTCCAAAGAGGAATTCTACATTACTCTACAAACATTAATTTCAGTTTATTAATGATAAAATGTGAAAGGAATTTTACATTATCCCACTGTCAGTAATATCAATTTATTAACGATCACATAAGATTTTATTCTTGGTGGCAAGGACAGAATCCTGAATGGAATTCAGGGAGCCACCTGGCAGCAGCATTTCCCAGATTGCTCAACCCACAAATGCCAAAGATATCTTCAAAGGTCAGCCACCCAGGAGAGGGGAGTGTGGTCTGGACCCTGATAGCAGCCACTGCAATGGCAGCTTCTATTTTTGGAGTCCTTGCCTAGAGCCTCTGGGGGAACTGAGGGGTTGATCTGAATCTCAGCCCTGAGTGGCAACCCTGGGAGACCTACGCCTAAAGGCCCTGGGGGATTGAGCAGCTGATCTGTATCTCAGCCCTGAGCTGGACCCTGAAAAAAGAAGTCAAAAGTCAAGTAACTGGCTGGGAAAATGCCCACAAAAGGAAAAAAGAATAAGGCAATAGAAGGTTACTTTCTTGGTGAGCAGGTATTCTCTTCCATCCTTTCAGATTAGGGAGAACAATTTAGATCTTCATAGGAAGATCTAAAAATCAAGGCTTCTGCATGCAAAATCTCCAAAATAAATATGCAATAGTCTCAGGCCATGGAAGAGCTCAAAAAGGATATTGAAAATCAAGTAAAAGAGGTGGAGGAAAAATTGGGAAGAGAAATGAAAGGGATGCAAGAAAACTATGAAAAGCAAGTCAACGGCTTGCTAAAGGAGACATAAAAAAATGCCGCAGGAATTAACCCTTAAAAAATAGACTAACTCAAATGGCAAAAGAGGCCAAAAAACCCAACGAAGGGAATGCTTTAAAAAGCAGAATTAGTCAAATGGAAAAGGAGAGTCAAAAGCTCACTGAAGAAAATAGTTCTTTAAAAATTAGAATGGAGTAGATAGAAGCTAATGACTTTATGAGAAATCAAGAAATTACAAAACAAAACCAAAAGAATGAAAAAATAGAAGATAATGTGAAATACCTCACTGGAAAAACAACTGACCTTGAAAATAGATCCAGGAGAGACAATTTAAAAATTATGGGACTACCTGAAAGCCATCATCAAAAAATAGAGCCTGTACATCATCTTTCATGAAATTATGAAGGAAAACTGTCCTGATATTCTAGAACCGGAGGGCAAAATAAATATTGCAATAATTCACTGATCACCTCCTGAAAGAGATCTAAAAACAGAAACTCCTAGGAATATTGTAGCCAAATTCTAGAATTCCCAGGTCAAGGAGAAAATATTGCAAGCAATTAGAAAAAACAATTCAAGTATTGTGGAAATACAATCAGGATAACACAGGATCTGGCAGCTTCTACATTAAGGGATCAAAGAGATTGGAATACGATATTCCAGAAGTCAAAGGTACTAGGATTAAAGTCAAGAATCACCTATCTAGCAAAACTGAGTTTAATACTTCAGGGGAGGAAATGGTCTTTCAATGAAATAGAGGACTTTTAAGCATTCTTGATGAAAAGACCAGACCTGAAAAGAAAATTTGACTTTCCAACACAAGAATCAAGAGAAGCCTGAAAAGGTAAACAGGAAAGAGAAATCATAAAGGACTTTCTAAAGTTGAACTGTTTACATTCCTACATGGAAAGATAATATTTTTAAATCTTAAGACTTCTTTCAGTATTTGTTTAGTTGGAGGGATTATACACACACACACACACACACACACACACACATACACACACATACATATAGACAGAGAACACAGGGTGAGTTGAATATGAAAGGATGATATCTAAAAAAATAAAATTAAGGGATAAGAGAGGAACATATTGGGAGGAAACAGAGAGAAATGGAATGCCATAAATTATTGCTTATAAAAGAGGCAAGGATAAGCTTATTCAATAGAGGAGAAAAGGGAGGAGGTGAGAGGGAAAAAGTGAACCTTAATCTCTTCACATTTGGCTAAAGGAGGGAATAACATGTTCACTCAATTTGTTATGAAAATCTATATTACACTACAGGAAAGTAGGGGAGAAGGGGATAAATAGGGTAAGGGGTTGATAGTAGGGAGGGACGAGGGAGTAATTAGGAGTAAACACGGGGAAGAACAAGGTCAAAAGAGAGAATAGAATAAAAGGGGAGCAGTATAGGATGGAGGGAAATATAGTTAGTCACACAACATGACTATTATGGAAGTCTTTTGAAAAACTACACACATATATATATATATATATATATATATATATATATATATATATATATATATATATATATATATATATATATATATATATAGCCTCTACTGAATTGCTTGCCTTCTCAGTGGGAATGGGTGGGGAGGGAGGAAGGGAGAGAAGTTGGAATTCAAAGTGTAGGGGGCTAAGGGGAGTGCGGGTCCTATGATCAAGGCCATAGCTGAGGCAAAGCCTGTTCCTGTGGGACTTTTGCTTACTCAAACCCTGGCAGAAGCTCTCCATGACCCTGGAACCTGATGTTCCTACAGATACTGACGTTCTTTGCAGAAAAGTTGCAATTGGGTCTGGGAAATCGGGAACCAGCTTCAGGAGCAAGATAAGCTTCATTATTGCTTCGGGTGCAAGGATGTGGGTAAGTCAATAGATGATGAAGTGATGGGATGAGCTCAGCCTGCACATGATTGTGGTTCCAGTCCTTAAATACCCTGATCCTCAGTTGAATAAACAGTTGCCTTACCTCCTGCCTCCTGCCTCATTCCTTGCTTCTGAGATGAGCGTCTTGCTGGTCAAGACCCTCTACCTGAGGAGTTGCTGGGTGAAAGGAATCCTACACAATGTATTAGAAAGCAGTGTTGAGAAACGTTTTTGCATACAATTGGTAAATAAGAAATACACATAATGGGATATAGAAATCTATTTTGTCCTACAAGAAAAGAGAGAAGATGGGGATAAGGGATTGTAGGGGTGTGATAGAAAGGAGGGAATATTGGGGGAAGGGGTAATCAGAATGCAAGGCATTACAACGTGGGGG
This sequence comes from Bettongia penicillata ogilbyi, assembly GCA_023548195.1. Taxonomy (NCBI): domain Eukaryota; kingdom Metazoa; phylum Chordata; class Mammalia; order Diprotodontia; family Potoroidae; genus Bettongia; species Bettongia penicillata. The sequence goes on along the minus strand of JAJHZJ010000382.1, from coordinate 11,931,458 downwards.
TGGGGAGAGATGGGGAGAAAATTTGGAACTCAAAATTTTGTGGAAATGAATGTTGAAAACTAAAAATAAATAAACATTTAAAAAATATTTTGTTCTTTCATTTCTCCTTTGTGCCTTTATTTACACAGGGTTGATGCAGATCACATGACTAAGAAAATGGAGGACTAGATATTTTCTATAATCCTCCAAAACTCTTTTGCTAAAAAAAATATTCCAATCTCTAATTCATGACCACATGAAAGCTTATACTTTGTTAGTCTTTTATTGTTATCTGAAAGAATTCATTTTTCATCAGTTTACTTTGCAATAACCTCCTTAACTCCATCTAGTTTTAAAAGAATGATTCAAATTCTTCTCATGTTTTTTTTCAGAATGCCCACTTATTTTCATTGATCATTACATCCAGATTGACACAATTTTTAAAGCAAACAATCTTCATTACCTTTTGGAACATCACATTCCTTTTTTTCCTTCAACATCTTTTTTTCAAATGGAGTAATCTTGAAATTTTCTGATTATGCCTGAATTTTCATTCCCCCCCACCCAATACCATTTCCACCCTTCCATTGCTATCTTCAAAATTCATAATTTAATCATTTTATTCTGGAATACTGGTCTGGGGTGAATTAAACTTTGGTTTTCTATGTATTACTAATATGTTGATCCTATATGTTTTTTCAATCTGCTTATAATAGTTCTAGACAATTTCCTACAAGCATAGTTATAGCATTCATATTTTCTTTTGTATATTCTTTTCTGGAAGACATAAAATATTTAAAAGATCCCTTCACATTTTATTTTCAAGTTCAATTTTCTTTTTTATTTCTCCTATGGGTCCTTACAATCTTATCTTCTGAATTTGTTCCATTTATTTCTCTTCTGTCTTTCCATGCTAACAGTCAAATTCTGTGATTCTCCTTTTCAGAGGAGTTACTGTTTTGCAAAAATATTCTGTTTTCTGTCCTAAATTCCCTAGTCTCTAAATAGTTTTGTTGATTTCTTTCCTTGTTTCTTAATTTCATTTTATTTTTGATCTCAAAAATTTTGGAGGTTCTTGGATTTTCTCATTTTAGTTTGAGGAGCCTTGAAGCATGTTTGTTTTAGTATTTCCCCCTTTTTAAAAGAAGATTTTGATTTAATTTCTTTCTGCACAATATTTTTTTTTCCAATAGCATGGTTAATTTTTAAAAATATTCCTTTCATTTTATCAAACAACTTCCATTTGCCTGTATCGGTCAATTGTTATTATTTGTAAGATATCTTTGTTTTATGTGGTATTCTTTTGGCCAATCTTAGCCTTTTTTAGGCTCTATACTCCTGCTTCCTTCAAGTTTCTTTCACTTACTTTCTTTTCTTTCAAACCATCGAGGATGAATATGTTCTTTGGCTCTGAAGGGGTGAGATGACTATTCTACTGGAAAACTTATGCATGGAGACTATGAGAGGACATTGGGGTTGAATCTCTTCTGCCATCTTTTTAGTCCCTTGCTTCTGGCTTCCATCTTGCATTATGTAATTAATTTTCATAGGTACTTAGATTTTCCTAGGAGGGCTGTTACTGAACAGGTGTTGGAAGAGTTTCCTGGCACTCTCTTGAGGAGAAACTCAAGGAGACCTTTGCATTTAGCTCTCTTTTCCATATTTCTCATGCTTTTGATTCTCTCTGACTTTTTATTCCTATATAGTAACAAATAGTTTTAAACAACACAGAAACTTGAGACCCTCCATAGTTTTGTCACCTCAGGCTCCATACTCATCTACAGCTGCCCTTAAAGACTTCCACTCAAGTTGTAGAATAGCCTTTGGAAGACAAAAGCTCCCAACACTGACAAGCTACTAATCTCCAAAGTAAATGACTAAAATTTCAACTGCCACTGAGGCTTATGGTAATATAGGAAGAGCACAAGAAGTAGGATGAGTAGTTATAGTTATTTTTTGCAATTGGAATTTATCGTGTGTGTGTGTGTGTGTGTGTGTGTGTTTCAATTTTCCTTTTGTTTTCACCATTTCTGCTACATGTCTATCTTTGGAGGGGAACATTTTTCTTATTTATCTGGTATGCTGTGATGGGGAGCACGGAAGGGTTTATGTGTCCCAAGTAATGTCCAATTCCATCACCTTCCCAGGATTGCTCTTCCATGATGTTTTGCAAAAGAGTTTGTAGTCTACATCAATGTTGCCTTTGGCTATAATGGCTCTCTGCTTGATAAAGAGATAGAGTGTATGTTGGCTGGGGAATTTTCCATGCTCCTAACTTTTGTACAGCTGCTTTTTAATATTGTCTCTTCTCTTATTGCCAATGTCAACAACTTTCTTTAGTGTTGATTTTTAAATGTGGAATCTGACTTCATATGGTAAACTGAGTTTGATATGACTCCCATGCAAGTTGCCACTAATTTTCTGTCAATTAAGCATTTGCCTCTTACCCATCATTTGATAGGGGATAAACACACACACACACACACACACACACACACGTACACACACGTCAGCTGCAAGTCATGCCATCATTTCCATCAAACACAACCTATGAGTAATCTGAGCTGCCTGAATGGAGAGCCAGCCAGTTAGGTAACTCAGATCATCCTTTCCCTCTCCCTCTCCCTCTCCCTCTCCCTCTCCCTCTCCCTCTCCCTCTCCCTCTCCCTCTCCTACTCCTCTCCAAAAGAAAGTAAATTTTGATGGCTGGAAGCTGCCCAGTTAACTTGGGATTTACTGGCTATATTCTTTCCCTTCCCTTCCTTTTCCTTCCCTTCTCTTCCCTTCCCTTTTTCTCAAAATTGGAACCTTAAAGTCATTTCACTGGAACTCATAGAGTGTATTTCAGGCCCTCCTGGTTCAGAGTAAATGTTAATAGTAACTGTTTCTCTTTTGACTAGCAACCATGAGGGTCTTCCCCACACAGTTTGATTTTTTTTTTTTTTTTTTTGTAATTAAAGGGGTCATCCCTTCACTTCGTTCTTAAAGAAGCCTATTCACTGAATGGGCATTACCTCACTCAAAGTAAGAACCTGAAAAGACCTTAGACTAAAAGGGCCAGGGTCTCCCATTTCATCCTGGGCCATTTCCAGTTATCCTGATGAATATCTGGACGCTGGACACACTGTTTCTGGAGGAGAAAGTGGGGCTGGTGATGTTGCACAGCCCTCCCTCACTCAAATCAAAGTCAATTGCAAGTTATGTCATCATTTTCCTGATGTCATGGTCCTCTTTGAAAATAAAGGACAAACACAACAATATATGTGTATATATATACATATATATATATATACATATACATATATATACACATATACAGTGGTACAATGGTCATATTTTTGACTTATGACTAGAAAGACTGATTTAAAAATTTATTTTAAAAAATTATAGTTATCTCTTATGTTCTACTTTCTTTTATAATTTCCCCTAATATTTGTGGGTTTTTTCCCCTTTTTTTTCCATTTAGATAGTGCTTCTTAGTTTTATGAGGTGATCTCCCAATGAATATCATCGGGTGATATGGTGAAGCAAACTGTGTTCCACTTCTAGTCCCTTGAAAACTCAATGGATGATAGATTTATCTGGAAGGGAATAACTACCTCATTTTATAAGTAAGGAAATTGAGGCCCAGAGAAGCGAGTTACTTGTTTTACATATTTTACAATGAACTGACCCAGCCCAGCATAGAAGGATTTTTCTCGAGCACAGTTTTTAAGCGTATAGTGGTACCTGGTCTTTTTTTTTTTTTTTTTAATAGCTATAAGGCTCTATAGCTTCAATACTTTCTATAGTTTAATTTTGGGGGGAAGGGAGAGAGGAAGCAGGAATGTGGCCCTGCATTTTAGCATTTTATTTATTAAAGAAAATTAAGAGTATTATGTTGGATTTGAAGGGATCTTTCAATACATGTATTACCTCCACTTGTCACTGAAAGACAAAATAAGTTTATCAATTTGTCAAGAAAATTTTTTAATATGAAATTATGAGGTTATCTATTTGCTATGTAGAAAACAATTCCATACATTCAGCTATATAGAAAAAGTCCAAAGTATTAACAAAATCTATAGAGCTGCACAGGATAATGGCATTTATGGATGTTTCTCACGTTCATTTTAAGAATTCTAATCACTCCACATTGATTAAAGTCAGAGAAAGCTGCCCACTTTTGAGGAAAATATTTCCTGGCTAGGCTTGAATATGTACTTGAAATAGTCACTTAAACATGAAGTAACTGCTGAGCAAAGTTAAGACAAAATGTCAGGCCTGGCCATTTTTTTTTTTCAACTTGATATACTCACTTCTTCAAAGCTAAGCTAATTGCTCCACTTTTTAACAGGGGGGTTGGGTAATTCTTTGGGTAAATGAAAATATGACATCTTTGTCTGAGGCACCAATGAAATTACAGCTCACTGAATTTTACTTAGAGTCAAATGAAGAAAAAACAGGATGGTTTTGTGGTTCAAGCACAAATATAGCTTATAAAAAGACCTATTGGCAGCTCCTGTTGAAAGACATATGTGATCTGTCCACTTGAAAATTTAAGCTGTTACTCATGTTGTACATACCCCCCCATTTTTTAAAAAAATGCACTCATATTTGGAATACCAAGAAAGTAAAATGTAAAATGGAACAAGTAAATGCTGTTATCTGTCTATATCCCCTGAACTAAAATGCTCTAAGCAGCCTTGGCAGATGTTTGCTAATATAAAAGTTAAAATAGTTGGGGAAATGAGATTTCTTAAATATGTTAGATCATTGTGGGAAACTTTAATAATATAAAAGCAATAAGCCTGATGAAAGATAAAATGATATGGACAATGCAATATTAAATGTCAACTGAACTATAGCATTATCCTGTGTTTAATTTTTAAAAGGTTAGAATTGGCATGAAAATAACCAGTGCTTGAGAATATCTTTATAATTCATGACCTATCTCAACATTATTAATGGTGAGTCTTTTAAAAAATATGTCCCTAAAAGTAGTTGCAGGCTTTATGGAAAAAAAAAAGATATTGCATAAATTCAAGCTGCTTTTACTGCAATTATAATAATAATAATAATAATATAATTAATAATTATAATATAATTACAAATTATAATTGATTATTATTATTATTCCTTAAAATAAAGGCTTTTCAAGAGCCATTCCACTTTCTTTAGCATGTCCAGAATATCTTCTGTGTTAATTATTGTTATAATTTATTTAATACTTTAAAATTCTATTTACATACCACCATTCTTCCATGAAACTCGAGACACATTAAAAGCATTAAACCAATGATCATTGAAAATTTCCTCAGAGAAAAGTTGGTAGTAAGCATAAATATCCATGTATTTTTGACCAGAGAAAACAAAAACTCAGAAAACTTAAATGCTTTGCTCAAGGTCATGAAGATAAATTAATCCAAGTACCTCATGTTCCAGCTTGCTCTCCACCCAAGCTGCAATTATTAATATTCCTGGTATATAGCAAAAGTAAACTGGCTTTACATTTGGAAGAACTGGCTTCCAGTTTGGCCTCTGAGGCTTCCTACCTGAATGACCTTGAGCAAATGAGTGTTAAGGACTAGATGACCTCCGATTTATTTTTTTCCAGTTCTAAAGCTATGACTCCAGCAATAATTGTTAAAATTTATAAAGTAATCTATGATTTGCACAGCATACTTTATACTTGTTTCGGTTTTATACATTCTCGCATTTGATATTTATATTTACTTTCCTTTTTCAATGGATAACCTGGAGGCAAGAACCTCCGCATTCAGACTTTTAAAGCTATGTGACCCTGGACAAGACTTCATTGCTGTTCAGTTGTGTCCAACTCTTCATGACTCCATTTAGGGTTTTTTTGACAAAGACACTGGAATGGTTTGTCATTTCCTTCTCCAGTTTATTTTACAGAACAGAATAGTGAGGCAGAGTTAAGTGACTTGACCAGCATACCACAGCTGGCAAGTGTCTGTTCCTAACTCCTAAGTGTCTTCCTAACTCCAGGACTGGCAATCTATCCACTGTGGACACCTACCTACACTCTGGTCAAGACAGTTAACCTCTTTTTACTTCACTTTCTTTAAATGGTAATAAAAATAGCATCTATTTCAAAAGACTGTTGTGAGGATCTAGAGATGATATTTGTTAAGCATATTGTAGGTATTAGATAAATGCTCATCAACCACCCTGATTTAATGATTACAGCAAGTCTTTCTTTGAGTAAGTTGCAGGGAATAGGCTGCAGAGGCAGGGGAAGGTAGTAGTAACAGTAATTGAATATACAATTTTTTAACTCTTTGGGCAAAGCTGTTCATTCTTTTTTCACCACTGTGGGACTTCAGATTTGCCCCCAAAATTTGATTCAGCATATAGCCATTCTCAAATGGCTTAAAGCCTCTGAAAGCAACATGTAAGACAAGACCTTCAATAGCCACCCATTTACCAGATGAACATCAGAACATATGTTGCTTAACACCATCTTGACAAGAAAGGCAAAGATAAGATATATTAATTCATGTGAAGTGGGTTTTACAAACCAACTGGCAAGATGCTTTGTCACAGCTCTGGCCTCAGCAGTTATCAGCCCTTGGAAAGCTTCTGTCCTATCTCTTTGCTATGTTGCTCTCCTGTATTTCAGGCATCTTTAACTTGTCAGGTTTGTTTTTTTTTTATTTTTATTTTTCATTTATTTATTTTAAATTTGTATTGAACAAGCCAGCTTCACGGCAGCAGTCCCTACAGAACCTGACTCTAACCTCTGCCCCGCCCCTCACCTATAAACCTAACTGGCCAGAAAAACATGATTTGGAGGTAGAATTAGAAGCTCGAATTTCCTTTTCCTGAGAGGTAAACAGTACACAGACTGGCTATTTTTCCCCCCTTCCCCTCCACAGAAAAATACAGATGAAATTCAGCTGCTCGAGCTGTGCTCAATCCTCCACCATCTCAGCAAGTTCATACTGTGTAAATATTGTGATCTTAATAAATAAATACTGAAGCACAGCTGGCGTTGGCAAGATATCACTGTTAGGCTGCTGCAGCCCTGTTATCACCAGTGGGTGTTGCTAATTATTCTCAGAACTGAGGCTCCAGCAGACGTAGGGGAAAGGAATGCAGAGGAAAGTCAACAGAGGTTGAAACCAAAATAAAACATTGTTTGTGCCGGTGGATAGCAAGGGCATTCCACCCTTGTGAAAACAGGAGATTCATACAGTGTAGGTATGAGTTGTCTTTCTCTATGAAGGAAAAGGGAGGGGGGAGAAGGGGAAGAGGAAGGAGAAGGGAGAGAGGGAGAGAGGGACAGAAGGAGAGAGGGACAGAGAGAGAGCAATGATTTAACAGCCGTACTTATTTCAGGCCTTGATTACATTGGAGCTGATTAAAATTCATACCACTTGTTTGGAAGGGCAAGCGGAGGTAATTGGGGTGTTCAAAGGACAGTCAGTGCTGGGAGCCTGAAAGCTTCGAATGAATGAGTTAACCAAGAGGAATGATTTTTTTTTTCTTCTTTCCCTCCCTGCTTTGCTGGCAGGTGTGTTAATGACCTAGCTTTGCACACAGCACACAGAAGAAGTTCATTTTCTTTAACCACGATGACTTGAGTAAGCAGATGCTCTGCAGACACATTGTCAAGCCAAAGAGAAGCCCTGCATGTGAGCTGATGCATTCTTTGCTGAAAAGCCTGTGGTTAATTTTTAATTGCTGGCAGCAGGGTGGATGTGATGACCATAGCACTCCATGGAGGTAGGGCTTATGCTTGGTCATCAAATCTGTGCTGCCTCTCTAGTAATGCTGTTTGACTCTGAGCCCATCCGTTAAGTGTACATTGGGCTATTAAACAGAATTCTGGCATAGAGTTGGGCTATTATGTCACAGAAACTGCTCTCATTTACTTCTATCAGCAATTCATTACACAACAGGGAAGGGTGGGTTGAGAAAGTGCAATCTACCATTAGCAATAAGAAATCTCTCCCTCCTCTGTATTCTCCCTCACTCTCTGCATTCATCTCCTTTCCCTCCATTCCCAGGAGGATATAATATATGGGGCAAAATCATGATGAGACAGTCATTGCTTGGTCCAGATGCCTCTCAACTGGAATTCTTGGTCTCCTGATATTTGCTGCTAGGCCCATGGATTTTAGGCAATTTCCTTTGGCTGTCTTTAGACCTTTGATTCATGGGTTGATAACTTAATTCTTTGAATCTGGAATTATTAATATCAAACAAGTCATAAATCAGGAAGCAATATTTTCACCAAATGTGTTCACCATTGCCATGAAGTATTTCTAGTTCAGGGGCAAAGTGGAAAAAGGATTCCCTTTGATGGTCTCTTTATATTTATTTTGTATTAATTATATGCACGCACACACACATATACAAATATATCATGTATTTGTATAAGTATATGTTGTCTCATAGAGTGTAAGCTTCTTGAGAGCAGGCATTATTTCTTATTTTTTTCCTTCTTCGTATGCCCAGCACTAAGCACAATGCTTGTTCATTAACTGACAGCTACATACTTTGCATCTCTTCAAGGAGCTAGTACAGTAGACAATTCTTAAATGTTTCTGGAACTGAACTATTGCCATTCATAGTCAAGTATAGTTTCCATGACTCTAAATATATGTTTTATAGCATACAATATCATATATATATTTATATATAATTTTGAATAAATATATTAGATCTTTGCTTTCTAATCAAAATTTTATAAATTAAAAACTTCAATAAACATGAATATTCTTATATACAAAGAAGGCCACAAATTGAAGATTGTACTTTAAAACTCAAAGCCAGATTATAAAACTTTTAATATGCATTTAATTTAATATAATAAAACCAATATTACCTTGCTTGTTTGTGTCTCCTTTTCAAATCAATTCTACACTCCTCTGTATGTACTGATGTTTTATTGAATGTGTCCCCTGTAAGTTTTTTTAACTTTTTTTCACTGCTGTCACTTCCTATCTATTCTCCCTTCTCAAAAAGAAAAAAAAAATAATCAAGTTCTCTTTTATAACTATAGTCAAGCAAAACAAATATGTCATAAAGGTAATATCTGGAAATATGTGTCCTTTTTCTGCAACTAAAATCCATTACTTCTCCACCAAGATTTGAGAGGCATGCTTCATCTTCAGTTACTGTGCATTTTTCAATGAATGACAAAGTAATGAATTAGACTCTTACTTAGTGGTATTAAAGGAAACATGTCAACACACAACTTAATGATCTGTTTGACTGCCCATATCAAGAGCTTTTCGTATACAAAAATTATGCTTTAAAATTAGCCTCGGGAACTAAAACAAAGAAAAAACACAACACATTTTTCAATATTTTCCTTAAACTCAACAAACATAATTCAGGTGTTCATTTGTTCATTAAACAATTATCAACCAAATGGAAATGCTAATTCCTCATAGAATTGTTTTAGCTTTTAATATAGTATCACAGAATGGCAGGAGTTGGAAGGGATGTAAGAGGTCTTCTAGTGGCCATTGAATAATCAAATAAACTTCTCTCTTCTACAACATACTTCAGAATATGAGCATGAAGTCTTTCATTACAGACCTATACTAAAAGGTCTGCCATTCATCCTTCCTGTAGAGAGTTCTAATTTTTAAGGAGTTTCCTCCTTACTTTAAACTTAAATTCTCTTTATCTAAATTTATCTACTTTCAATTTCTACCCCTTGCTCCTAATTTTGCCTCTGGGACCAAGCAAAATATGACTAATCCTCCTGTTTCATTATCATAGTTACAGTATTTGTTTAATAATTTAAGGTGTACAAAGCACTGTACAAATGTTACTTCATTTTATTCTCATAGCAACTCTGGGAGTTAAGTGCTATGATTATCCCAATTTTACAGAGAGGAAACTGAGGCAGACATTGGTTAAATGACTTGTCCAGGGTCACACAACTAGTAAGTGTCTGAGGTTGGATTTCAATTCAGATCTTCCTCAATCCAGGTCCAGTACTGTATTCATTTTACCCCCTAGTTATGATAATTTTCAAATGCTTGCAACAGTGATTAGGAAAATCAAGGGGATTACAGCGTGATCTGTGGAAGACTTCCTGGAGAGAGAAAATTTCATTATGTTTGAGTTGGGGTTTAAATGATAGTTCAGAATTCAGCAACCACATGTGGCATATTACAATTAAAGGAACTATTTTGAGTAAATGCATAGAGGTGTAAAAATGCATGATATTTTTAGTGTATATAAAATGCTCCTATTGACCTGATGCATAGAATAGAGAGAAAATATACAAGGTGGCCAAAACATTACGAAAGTGTGAGTTTGTGAGAAATCTCAAATACCAAAGAAAGGAGGTCCAATTGTATTAAGTAGGCAATATGAAGTCACTGGTGGGTATTAAATAGTGTAGTTAATGACTAAATCTTTGCATAAGAAAAGTAATTGTTTTCTCTCTATACTTCTCTAAGCTAATAGCCCCACTTCTTTCAACTGATTATAATGGCAATTTAAATGGAAAGATCTTTCCCATTCATTAATAGGCCTATAGGATCCCTTAAATCACCTGGAAGTCCAAATCACATGTGGTGGGAGGAGCTTGCCGAAAGGATGGAACAGCAAGAGTGGAACAGAACTAGGAGAAAGTTACTGAGAGCAGTTGGGATGCAGGAGAGAGGACACAAGGTGGGAGGAAAGGTTTATGAGCGTTTGCTTGTGGGAAGACCCTGACAGGGTGGAGAGGGAGTGAGGTGGGAGGGAAGGCTTGGGAATGCCTTTGTCCTCAGCAGTGCTAATGTATATTGACTTCTTGCCTACTATGAAGGATTTGGCTTTCTGGTTTGAGGATTTGGCTTTCTGATGTCTGAATAAACATTTTTCTTCTGCCTTCTACATGGAGAATCTTCTCTACTTTGTGTGAGAACTATGCCGGCATATTAGCTGTCCTCAGTGCTGTGAATATTGTCTGGGTTATACACTGATCTATATAAGCTCTTCATTATTGTAATTACCTTCATTTGGATGCTTTCCAATTTCACTCCACCCCCCTCCCCCAAATGGTTTATTTGTTGAAGGAATAATGATCACGTACCTACTATGTGGAAAATATTATCCTAAGTGCTAAAGGTAGAAAAACAAAAAAGAACTTATTGCTACCTTCAAGGGCCCTATACTGGTGGGGATGGAGGAGAAAGATGGTGAATGAAGATAGATACACAGAAATAAATCTCTAAACAAGAAAAAATTTGGGAAATGGGCACTGCAATTAGAAGTAACAGGGTAAGTCTTATGTAAGAAATGGAGTTTGAGTGCTCACTTTGGCAGCACATATACTAAAATCAGAAGGATACAGAGAAGATTAGCATGGCCTCTGAGCAAGGATGACATGCAAATTCGTGAAGCGTTCCATATTTTTTTACTGTACTTAATTTTGAAGTGAATGCTATCCCTTGGTAAGTTTTATTAGGGATCATCTATTGAGTTGATTCCAAAGAGAACTCCAAAATTAAACATTTAAATCCCCATGCCACCCCCCAAAAAAAGAAATAGAGTTTGAGCTCAGCCATAAAAAAGATGAAAGACTGTGTTTCAGGCTTGAGGTGGCAGCCAGTGGAATGACACAAAGTAAATCAATGGGAAGAAAAGTCTGGAGAATAGTAAGAATGTTGAGTTGTGTGGCAGAGATTTGAGAGAAGTAATATGAAATATGCTTAGAAAATTTGACTGGAGGCATTGTATGAGAGGCTTTAAATGCTCTCAAAGATTTTTCATTTTATCCCTGAGACAGTGGGGAGCCACAGGAACTTCCAGAGAAGGAGAACAACATAACCATCTCCCCAGTTTCAAAACATCATCTTGACAACTACATAGAGAATGGATTGGGGAAGGGGGAGACTTGTAGCAGCATGTGAAGCATTCCATAAGACATAAAACACAATTTAAATCTTAACCTTTATTATTGTTACTATCAGGATGTATAAAAATGTGCAGTTAGTATCTACTATGTTCTAAGGCATGTCAAATAGCAAATGTAAAAAGGTAATACTCTCAAGGAACTAACACATTTATAAATATACAGGGATATTTGCATAACAGTCTGATGCAAAGAAAGACCTATAGTTTACTATAACCATTCCTTTTAGATACCTCAAACTACTAAAATATATTCAAATGGATTTTCCAAACCATAAATAATAATGGCATTTCTGACTTTTATGTGAAAATTGCTGATGAAAAGTTTAAGTAAAATAAATAAATCCTCAAGTTGTGAACAGAAAAATATGAACAAAATGTAGAAACTGATAATCGTTGGTAGATAATAACTAGTCAAAGGATTCTAGCCACAATGTGCTTACCCTGTTCTTGTATCTATTTTTATGTAAATCTTATAACCCTCTGAGCAGTGTTCCCTGTTACTACCTAAAATAAAGATGAAGTGAATTTCCCCAGCAATATGAAGGCTGGCACAATATTCTCTAAACTCATTTTAAAGAATCAATATTTCACAAGTTATTGTGGCACCATTTCTGTCTTCTTGACTTCTCTGAAATTAGAAGTCATTATACAAGACTTTCTCCTGGGGTTTTCTGGTATCCTTGTTAGGAAACACAACTCTGAGCTGCAATCTTCTTGCACTTGTCACCAGTGAATTGTTATGAGCTAACAGACAAAATACTACTGAGAGATGGAGAAGGATCCCTTGGGCTGGTATTGTATTTGGAATAGGTCATTAGCAAATACTCCTCATAGGTTGATTTCAAGGTAAAGTTTACTTTTTTTTTTTTCCCTAGCTCCTTCCCTTCTACCTATGGACTGGATTCTGCCAATGCCACTAGTGAGAGTCTGATAGGATCTTACGTGTCAATGTATGCAGAAAGTTTTACTTATTTACTATTTCCCTATTCTTTAAGATTTACCTGTTTTACTATTTACTCATTCCTTTGACAAGGTCATAAACTAGCTGGAAAGCTGGATTCCTAAAGAAACAGAGTATTTGTGGCAATATTCTCCTTCTTTGAATCAAAGGCATGAAAGGAGCTCTAGAAAGGGAAGGGAAATAAAAGACCAATATGTCACTAACATAAGCAGAGTTTATCCAAAATAATGCAATGATTTACCCCTGTGATTTTTGGAGCACATGTGAACAATTCTCCAGGCAGTTTTGGAATAAATTGTGTATACGTTTCAAAGTGTTTCATTCATTTATTTTTAAAATCCTTTCCAATCTCAAACCTCATAAACACCAAACAAAACGAACATCTACATCTAAGAAACAGAACAGAAACAGAGGATTGAATATGAAACCATGAATCTCAGTCATGTACAGCATGCAGATTTTTCCCCTCATAATATACAAGGTATTCAATATGGAACTTTAAGTTTTTCTGATCATCTGTGTTTCCTTCAGGAATACCTTCAATTCTATTCCACTGCATTAGAAATGATTAATAATCTCTTTTTGTTTGCTTGCATTCTTAGCAGATAAGTAAAAACTCAGCCCTCTCTTGCCAATCCATCTCCACTGGAAGAAATGCATAGTGAAATAAAGCAAACTCCCACGTTAGGCATGCCCAGAATATATGCCTCATTCTTCATTATGAGCTCTTTGTTTCTCTTTCAGAAGGTGAGTAGAATACTTCATTAATATTCCTTTGGGATCATAATTGACTATTTTAAAATTTTATTTAGTATTTTTCCCCTGTTACATGTAAAAACAATATTTAACATTCAGTTTTAAAACTCTGAGTTCCTAATTCTCTCCTTTTCCCTCTCATTGAGAAGGAAAGTAATTTGATACATGTGAAGTCATGCAAAATATTTACATATCAGTTATGTTGTGAAAGAAAACATAGATCAGGATAAAACCTCAAGAAAAATAAAGACAAAAGTGTACTTCAATATGTATTCAGACACTATTAGTTCTTTCTTTGGGATGGATAGCATTTTTCATAAATCCTTCAGACTTATCTTGGATCACTGCATTGCTGAGAATATCTAAGTCATTCACAGCTTATTTTACAATATTGCTGTTACTTTGTACACAGCCCATTTCACTTTGAGTCAGCTCATGTAAGTCTTTCCAGGTTTTTCTGAGAGCATCCTCATCATTCATGATAGTATAAAAGTATTCTATCATAATTGCATTCTACAATTTCCTTAGCCATTTCCCAATTGATGGACATCCTATCAATTTCAAATTCTTTGCCACAAGAAATGAGCTGCTAAAAATATTTTTGTACATATAGGACCTTTGACTTTTTTTTTTTTTACCTTTTGGGGAACACAGGCCTAGTAGTGGTATTGCTATGTCAAAAGGTATGCATGGTTTCATAGCCCTTTTGGTGAGGTTCTAAATTGCTCTGCAGAATGGTTGAATAAGTTCACACCTCCACCAACAATGCATCAATGTTTCACCTTTCCCACTTTGGAGCCAACATTAGTGTTTTCATTTTCTGTCCTATTAACCAATCTAATAGGTATGAAGTAGTACATCAGAATAGTTTTAATTTGCATTTCTTCAATCACTGGTGAACTAGAAGGTTTTTTTTTAATGACTGTAGATATCTTTAATTACATCTTCTGAAAAATATTCACAACTTTTGATCATTTATAACTGGTGAATGGCTCGTTTATAAAGTTGATTCAGTTATCTATATGTTTGAAAAATGAGACCTTTACTAGAGAAACTTGCTCTGTTTTTTTCACAGTTACTATTGTTAACTATATTTCCAGTTCTATCACCCCTGTTTATTCTATTCTCTCTCTTCCTTTACCCTGTCCCTCTTCAAAAGTGTTTCACTTGTGACTACTGCTCCCCTTATCTGTCCTACCTTCTATCACCCTCCTTCTTTTATCCCATTCCCCTTCTACTTTCCTGTAGGGTAACATAGATTTCTATACCCAAATGAGTTTGCATGTTGTTCCCTCTTTGAGACAATTCTGATGAGAGTAAGATTCACTTGACTTCCCATTACTTCCCCACTCCTCTCCTCCAGGGTAAAAGCTTTTTCTTACCTCTTGGATGTAAGATAATTTACCCCATTCTACATCTGTCTTTCTCCTAGTACATTCCTCTCTTACTATAACAGCAATCACACTGGCATACACATGATGGCTTATTAGTACAGGTTCTTGGATCTGCTTTTCTAAAAGGAAAGAAACTTCTGAGCAGTCAACAATCTTCTTAAATCACGTATAGTAACAGAGAAAATACAAATAGAAAAATAAAGACCAACAGATAGGGCTTCTACCTGTCTAACCTTAAGCAATACATACAGTACAGATCAACAGACAGTTCCAACTCTCTGACCATTACATACATACATACCAAAGAGAGAAACATCAACATCTGGGTTTCCAAAGCCAGGGGCTCCTTAAAGGCTACTCAGTCTTATCTAAATGTCTGGCCATATCACACATGCATTCTTCTCAGGAGTGAGCCCCAAAGCAAAACCTCATCTCAGAGTATATGTATAAACTTTTCAGAGCCAGGAAGAATCACAACTTTCCTGCCTCAGGGCCTAATTAACAAAAGGTGTGAAACCTGTCAAGCAAACTCTCCCTTTAAACAAGGTCCTCCCCCAAAGGGCTCCACTGTGAGGCCAATTAATGGGTGGGGAAGATCTTTAACTTCCATTAACATAAATCCCATGATGATGTATATATATATGTATGTATATGTGTGTATATCTATCTAGGTAGTCATCTCTTCATTGTCAACTCATACATATGCTCTCTATCAATACATAATCCTCCTAATTGTCCTAATAATGAGAAAGTTCTTATGAGTTATAACCTTCATCTTCCCACATAGGAATATAATCAGTGTAACCTCATTAAGTCCCTTGTAATTCCCTTTCCTGTTTACCTTTTCATGCTTTTCTTGAGTATGGTATTTGATAGTCAAAGTTTCTATTCAGATGTGGTCATTTCATTAAGAATATTTACAAAATGGGGGTGGGGAGCCAAGATGGTGGAGGAGAAAGACTCATGTATGCTAGCTCTGAACCCACAGCCCATAAATTTCCTGAAAAAAGAACTCCCCACAAATTCTGGAGCAGTGCAAGCCGGGCAGCAATGCAGTGGAGGAGATTTCCATTCCAGAGAGCCCTGAAAAACCAACCCCAAAGGTCCATCGTGCACTAGACAGTGGAGCCCAGCCCTGCCCTGCCCTGGCCGCACGGCCCCAGAGGAGGAGATCCGAGCAGGCTTCAGGGACGGAACCTCTGTCGGACTTGAAAATCCCTCAACCCACAGGCTCTACCAGTCAGTGAGAAAGACTTTTGGGGTGGCCGAGAGGGGAGTGGAGTGTCTCCATAACTCAGGCCCCCTTGGGAGGCAGCGGCAGGGGCAATGCCAGAGGCAGCAGCACACTTGGAACAGGCAGGAACTCAGATCCATTACTGAAGATCTCCGCATAAACTGCCTGAGGGAACTGAGCCTGAGAGGTGGCCCTGCCCCTACCTGAACACCAGAACTTAAGCTCACACTGAATAGCAGCCCTGCCCACTGCTGAAAGCCCTGAGGCTGGGGAGCAGCATTTGAATTTCAGACCCCAAGCACTAGCTGGGCGGATCTAGGCAGGGGTGGAGAGGAATCTCAGAATTAAAGTAATTGGCTGGGAAAATGCCCAGAAAAGGGAAGAAAAATAAGACCACAGAAGGCTACCTTCTTGGGGAACAGATGTTTCCCCCTTTCATTTCTGATGAGGAGGAACAATGCTTACCATCAGGGAAAGACACAGAAGTCAAGGTCTCTCTACCCCAAACAACCAAAATAGATGTCCAACGGGCTCAGGTCATGGAAGAGCTCAAAAGGATTTTGAAAATCAAGTTAGACAGGTGAAGGAAAAACTGGGAAGAGAAATGAGAGAGATGCAAGAAAAGCATGAAAAACAGGTCAATATCTTGCTAAAGGAGGCCCAAAAAAATGCTGAAGAAAATAACACCTTGAAAAATAGGCTCACTCAATTGGAAAAAGAGGTTCAAAAAGCCAATGAGGAGAAGAATGCTTTCAAAAGCAGAATTAGCCAAATGGAAAAAGAGGTTCAAAAGCTCACAGAAGAAAATAGTTCTCTCAAAATTAGAATGGAACAGATGGAGTCTAATGACTTTCTGAGAAACCAAGAAATCATAAAACAAAACCAAAAGAATGAAAAAATAGAAGAGAATGTGAAATATCTCATGGGAAAAACAACTGACCTGGAAAAGAGATCCAGGAGAGACAATTTAAAAATTATGGGACTACCTGAAAGCCATGATCAAAAAAAGAGCCTAGACATCATCTTCCATGAAATTATCAAGGAAAATTGCCCTGAGATTCTAGAATGAGAGGGCAAAATAAGTATTCAAGGAATCCCCTGATCACCACCTGAAAGAGATCCAAAAAGAGAAACTCCTAGGAACATTGTGGCCAAATTCCAGAATTCCCAGGTCAAGGAGAAAATATTGCAAGCAGCTAGAAAGAAACAATTCCAGTATTGTGGAAATACAATCAGGATAACTCAAGATATGGCAGCTTCTGCATTAAGGGATCAAAGGGCATGGAATAGGATATTCCAGAAGTCAAAGGAACTAGGACTCAAACCAAGAATCACCTACCCAGCTAAACTGAGTATGATACTTCAGGGGAAAATATGGTCTTTCAATGAAACAGAGGACTTTCAAGCATTCTTGATGAAAAGACCAGAGCTGAAAAGAAAATTTGACTTTCAAACACAAGAATGAGAAGAAGGATGAAAAAGTAAAAAGCAAAGAGAAGTCATAAGGGACTTACCAAAAGTGAACTGTTTACATTCCTACGTGGAAAGACAATATTTGTAACTCTTAAAATTTTTCAGTATCTGGGTAGTTGGTGGGACCACACACACACATACACACACACACACACACACACGTACACGTGCATGCACATACAGAGACAGAGAGCACAGAGTGAATTGAATAGGATGGCACGATATCTTAAAAGAAATTAAGGTAAATGGTGAGAGAGAAATGTAGTGGGAGGAAAGAGGGTGCAATGGAATGGGGTAAATTATATCTCACTCAAGAGGCAAGCAGGAGACTTTTTAGTGGAGGGAAAAAGAGGAGAGCTGAGAAAAAAAACAAGGTTTACCCTCATCACATTTGGCTAAAGGAAGGAATAAAATACACATTCAATTTGGTATGAAAACCTATCTTACAATACAGGAAAGTGGGGGAGAAGGAGACCGGCAAGTGGGGCGCGGGATGATGGTAGGGAGGGCAATGGGAGGAGGGAGCAATTTGAAGTCAACACTCGGGGAGGGACAGGATCAAAAAACAGAATAGAAACAATGGGGGCAGGATAGGATGGAGGGAAATATAGTTAGTCTTACACAACACTACTATTATTGAAGTCATTTGCAAAACTACACAGATAGGGCCTATATTGAATTGCCTGCCTTCCCAAAGGGAATGGGTGGGGAGGGAGGAATGGGGAGAAGTTGGAACTCAAAGTTTTAGGAACAACTGTCGAGTATTGTTCTTGCTACTAGGAAATAAATACAGTTAATGAGGAATAGAAAGACATCTGGCCCTACAGGACAAAAGAGAAGATGGGGACAAGAGAAGAGAAGAAGGATAGAAGAGAGGGCAGATTGGTGATAGGGGAAATTAGAATGCTTGGTGTATTAGGGTGGGGGGAGGGGATAAATGGGGAGAAAATTTGGAACCCAAAATTTTGTGACAATGAATGTAAAAAGTTAAATAAATAAATTTATATTGAAAAAAAAAGAATATTTACAAAATGTCCATTTTCTCCCCTGAAGAATTATACTCAGTTTTGGTCTGTAGGTGATTCTTCATTGTAATTCTACCTCCTTTGCCTTCTGGAACATCATATTCAAGCCAACTGTTCCTTTAATATAGAGGCTGTTAAATCTTGTGTTATCCTGACTGTAGCTCCATCATACTTGAATTGTTCCTTTTTGGCTGCTTGCTATATTCTCTCTCAGTCTGGGAGCTCTGGAATTTGTTTATAATATTCTTGAAAGTTTTCATTTGAGGATCTCTTTCAGGAGGCAATTGGTGAATTCTTCCAATTCTGATTTAACCCTCTGGTTCTAGAACACCAGGGAAGTTTTCCTTGACAATTTCTTGAAAGATATGGCTAGGTTCTTTTTTTTTTTTATCATATCTTTCAGGTATTCAAATAATTTTTAAATTACCTCTCCTAAATCTATTTTCCATTAATGTCATTTTTCCAATGAGACATTTCACAATGTCTTCTATTTCTTTTTCATTATTTTGGTTTTGTTTTATTGTTTCTTGATTTCTTATAAAATCACTAGCTTCCATTAGCTCAGTTATAATTTCTAAGGAATTATTTTCTTCCCTGAACTTTTGTACCTCATTTTCTATTCAGCCAATTCTACTTTTTAAGGAATCATTTTCCTCAGCAATTTTTGGTTTGTCTTTTTCCAATTCATCACTTCTGCTTTTTAGAAACTTTCTTCTCCTCATTGACGTTTTATACTTCTTTTGTCATTTTGCCTAGTGTGTTTTTTAAGGGATTATTTCCTTCAACATTTTTTTTGTCTCCTTTAGCAAGCTGTTGACACTTTTTTTCATGAATTTCTCATATCATTCTTGATTCTCTTCCCAATTTTTTCTCTACCCCTCTTCCCTGATTTTCAAAATTCTTTTTGAGCTTTTCCATGACCTGAGAGAAATTTCTATTTTTCTTGGAGGCTTTGGATATAGGAACTTTGACTTTGATTGTGTGTTTTGATCTTCCTTGTCACCAAAGTAACTTACTATGATCAGAATATTTTTCTTTTGTTTACTCATTTCCCCCAGGCTATTACTTGACTTTTACCTCTTTGTTAAAATAGAGCTTCGCTTCCAGGGTGGACGGTGAACTGTTCAAAGCTTCAGGGGTTTTGTGCAGTTGTTTTCAGACATACTCCTAGGGACCTGTAAGTTTTTGGTTTTTTTCCCAAGGTGTTATAATCTAAGGAGAGGTGTGTTTCCTACTCTCCTGGCCTGTGCTTTTGTCTGTGAGTGACAACACGCACTCTTTTCTTCCCTGGAATTGTGACAAGGGTTCTTGCTCCACTGTGGCTGTTAGTGTTAGCACTTTTATGCTAGTGCTCTTCCTCTTCTTGGGACTGCCACCTAGGACTCTGACCCAGATCTGTGTGTTGGTAATGAAAGACAGTTCTTCCTCAGTGCAAAAAAAAAAAATAATCTCATTCTGAGCAGTTGTTCAACCCCTTTACCATTTGTGGGCTGACAGACTGTATTGTTAATGTATTTTTAATGGAATAGGAAGATCTTTCCCATTCATTAATAGGCCTATGTAACCTGCTTAAGTCACATGGAAGCCTAAGTCACATGAGTTTGAGTCACATGAGTGGTGGGAGGAGCTTGCCTTACAGGTAGAGCAGGAAGGGGTAAAGGAGGAAGGGTGCATCAAAGCTGAGAGGAAGTAAGAAAGAGTAGTCAGAGCTGGGAAAAAGAGAGGAAGCAAAAAAAAGCTGGTATGAGTGAAAGACAGAGTGATATTGCTTAAGGGAGTTGGTTTGTGGGAAGGCATGATAATGTGTATAGATTTCTTGGTTACTATGATGGATTTGGCTTTTTGGTGTTTGAATAAATGTCATGGTTCTGTCTTCAATGAAGAGAGTCTATTATATCTTGAGATTCAAACCTGGAAATGTACAGACATATTCATAGCTACCACTGTGAGTATCACATTGGCGATATAGAGCTGCAGAAGCAGTAATAGCTGCTGCAGATTTAGTGGCTCCCAAGGCCTGCTTCTGGTTTGTTGGGACTGGATCTGTCCTGGCAAGGCCTGAGCTGTACTGTGCTCCACTCTCAATCAGGTGCATCAGACCTTTTCTGCTGACCTTCTACATTGTCTTTGGCTGGAAAATTATTTCTCCCTGTCTTTTTGTGTGTTCTCCTACTCCAGCACTTCTGTAATAGGGGAGAATTCAGTTGAGTCACCTTTTCTCTGACGTCTTGGCTCCACGCATACTTGGTTATTTTAATGATCATTGTTCTTAAGATCTTGAAATTTTCTTTTCTTTGCAATTTTGTTTCTATATAAATTGTTTTTCCCTTATTCTAAATATATTACATTTACTCATATATATACATATACATACATATATATGTATATATTATATATATATATATATATATATATATATATATATATAGTCTACTACAAATGATTGTGTTCTTAAATGTATCATGAGAAGATATACTGGCCATCTGATTTCAAAATAATAGATATTACTTATCTCTCATTGACCCAGGAATCAACCACACACAGACCAGTTATTTATTATATGCCTACTATGCATCCAGTATATCTCCTCATACCTATCAGATTGGCTACTATGACAGAAAAGAAAAATGATAAATGTTGGAAAGGATGTGAGAAAATTTGGAAACTAATATACTATATGTGGAGTTGTAAACTGATCCAACAATTTCTGCAGAGGAATTTCTGCAGAGGAATTTGGCAACTATGCCCAAAGAACAACCAAACTATGCATACTCTTTGATTCAGAAATACCACTACTAGGTCTGTATCTCAACGAGATTATAGAAAAGCACAAAAAGACCTACATGTGCGAAAATATTTTTAGCAGACCTTTTTGTGGTAGCAAAATATTAGAAACTGAAGAGGTGCCCATCAATTTGGGAGATGACTAAAGAAGATGATGGCATATAGAGGAAATAAAATACTATTGTGAAATAAGTAATGATGAATAGGCAGATTAAAAAAAAAAAACAAACGTGGAAAGACTTGAACAAACTGATGAAGAATGAAATGAGCAGAACCAGAAAATCATTGAACTGTTATCAGCAACCTTGTGTAATGATCAACTATGAATGATTTCGTTCTTCTCAGCAACACAATGATCCAAGAGAAATCCATAGGACTCAGGAAGGAAAATGCTATTTATATCCAGATAAACAATGAATAGGTTCTGAATGCAGATCAAAGCATACTTTTTTTCACTCAGTTCTTTGTGATTTTTTTTTTCCTTTTGATCTGTTTCTTCTTTCACAACAGTGACTAATATGGAAATATGTTTTCCATGATAACACATGTACATCCTTTATCAAACTGCCTCCCATTTTAGGGAAAGAGGAGAGGATGGAAGTTGAGGGGAGGGAGGTAGAGAGGGAGAAAAATTTGGAACTTAAATTCTTGTTAAAATGAATGCTAAAAATTGTCTTATATAATTGGGGAAAAATAAAATATTATTTAAAAAAACGTGGCTGTTGATTTAAGGAGTCAACCTTTTTTAAAATTAAGTTTTCCATATTTATGGCATAGTGATATATTTATTGGGTGGAAAATTTAAAAAATAATACTATATTTAATTTTTATATAACAGTTTAGGACAATATTAAGCTACTAAGTGATTTTAGCAACTACATATTTTATTACAGAAAGGAACAATTCAAAAAATTGAGAGATTAGCAGTTTCAATAGCTAAAGATCAAAATAAGAATAGTTTGACTAAAATCAGTTACAATTTTACATAAAAATATTCTTTTTAAGATGTAAATCTAATTTGTGTGTTTAAATTAATATCCAAAAAAATTTGAAAACGTTTTTAACTGTCTGAGCATATCATTCAAGTACAAGATTCTTTGTAATCTCACATATGTTTGGACTATAATAGAACTAAAGAATGTTCCAGATCTCCAAATGTTTTCTTTGTATAATACAAAGTATTATGTGACGAACACCATAGGAGTGATACAGTCAAAATGCTATAGTTGTTCAGAGGAGGAATTATTTCAGGCTGTAAGGGAGAAGGATAATGGCATTTGAGCTGGTTCTTAAAAATCTGAGGTTATAAGTGAGCAAGGATAGTGGTGAGAAGCAAGAGGTCACAGCATTTCCCCGTGCCTCATCCTCACTCCTAGTCAGAGGGACAATTTGTACAATGCACCAACTGACTTGATTCAACAGCATGCCATCCAGTTATCTAAAGCAATCACATACATACAAGGGAGTAAGTAGAAAACGCATGTGGGGACTAGATTGAGGAATGCCTTAAATGTCTGACAAAGAGAAGTTATGGAAGACTTTTGTTTAGTTTAATGACATAGTAAAACTGGCAATCTCTCAAGACAATTCTGATGATGGTGCATAGGATATATGAATGAGGTAGGACACTGAGAGCTTTTGCAGTTGGTCAGGTTCAATAATGCCCTGAATTAGGATGATGATGTTGGAAATTAAAGAGGGATATTGACCGTGAATGTTACTACAATCTGTGAAGCAGAACTTCTGGACCGGGGGAAAAGAAAGGCAAGAAATTTTATTAATTGTTTTAATGAATGCATTAGCCTATCTCCAATTCCCAGGCTACCTGTATTTAAAATATAGAATCAGTATTTAAAATATAGAATCAGGGAAAATCTATATATTTGTGATAATATTCCTAAACTGATTCTTATTTACTTCATAAAATTATTGTATGAAATGCATACCATTAAAGGGCAACCATAAAATATTAAGTAAAATGTTTTTATTGAATTCAGATAGAAAAAGGCCTGGATAAGTAGCTATTCTACTCCTATATTTTTATTCAATATTCTATAGACTCTTCTACAGGTGAATAAAATAACTTGTTCTTTTTTTCATATTTAATCAAAGTTTAAGTGTCTTCTCTAAGTGTCTGAAAGCATCTTTGGAACAACACAGGGACAAGAAAACATGGACAATATATACATCATCTGGTTCTCATGTAATTTTTAGTTCCTCAGCAAGGTTTTATACTTAGGAAGTTTTTCATTTTATGTAACTTGGAGATTTTTGTAATTTAGGATAGTAGACATCTCTAAAAAATATTATTCTTAACATTTTATGAATCACTCTTTGGTCCAGGTTTTTATGTGCAGAAATTCATTCCATGACGATGGTGCTGGTCCAGTATAGGCTACTGGTTGAGTTCTTCAGGACAATTTAAGATATCCATTTATAATATGAGCATTTATCATTTGTCATTCCATGTGAAGTGAGCTTCTGATGCATAATACTAGCCACCAGGTTGCATTTTTCTATGTATCTGGTAGGTACTAAATTTTTACAGCCTGCAGAGATGTTACAAAGTCTCCAAAGTTCACTTGTATAATCTATGTTGATCAGTAAGGCTGGTTTTCTTAAGGATAACCCTGCTATAGTTTTAGGTGGTAATGGTATGGTCCTAAATTGCCATCATAAAACATATTGTTTTCACAAATAAATCCACATGACTCAGTCCTTTGTTAAATACTTCTTCACTGGTATATTGTTACTGAGGTTATCACCCCTGGAGGGTCTTTTCACTTATTCGGTTTTTGAATAATGGCAATTATATTGGCGCAATCCAGAGGTGAGGTACTTTTGCTTATATTGGACAAATTCAGCATGGTCTTCCTGTTTGTTATTAGCTTTTAGTGTTGCTCGGTGAAGTGATTTCTGCTTATTCCAAATATATTTCTACAGTATTTTAAAAAAATCTTTTTGTCATGTGTTTTAAAAATATCTAACAATATAAACCATAAATTGAGATTGGCTGACTTCTACTTTGTTTCAAAAATCCTTTGCTCTGACAAAAATATTATTATAAGTATTATATAACATGTAGGCACTTTATTCTCATCAACAACCTCCTTGGGGTATAAATCTAGTAGCACAATTACATGGGTTAACAGCTATGAATATATTTTAACCACTTTCTCAACATAATTCCAAATTGTTTTCCAAAATGGTTGTATTGATTCATAGTTCCACCAACAATGTGCTAAAATGCCTACCTTCAGTCCCGTCCCATTGACTGTTCCAATCATTTGTCATCTGTGCCAACGTGTGGGATATGAGGTGAAACTTCAGACGTGTTTTATTGTCTCTATATTTGAGATATAAAATGCTCATTTATGAAATTTTATACTAGTCTAGAATTATTAACTTTAATTAGTCAGAATTTTTTCAATCTCATGAAATTGTAAAATTATGCACTTTAGATTTTCTAATTGCCCCTATCTCTTTAAGTATGCACCAACTCATAGCTATGAAAAGTATGTTTTGCTTCTCTTCTAAATTTCAAATTGTATTCTCTTTAATATTAATATTGTATTTTGATTTAGAATTTATTAAGAAATATTATGTAAGATTATGGTTTAAATATAATATTGATAGACTACTTTCTATTTTTCCCCAGTAGTTCATTTTTGTTTTTACCAAATATAGGTGTTTGTTGTTTTTTCCCCCTAAGCGATTTATCTTTTATGGTTTATGTAACAATGGGTTATCAAGTTCCACTGTTTCTGATGTTCCTTGTATATTAGTAAGCACCCCAACATACACAGGGGGACCTGCTATCACAGGTTCTTTGATCTGCTTCTCTAAAAGGAAAGGCAACTTTTGGGGGGGTTAACACTCACTTTAATCAAACACATGCATCATTCAATTAATTCAGGGGAAAAAAGTCAGCACCCTGAACTTCAGAGAAAATACGGAGAAATTAAAGATCAACAGACAAGGCTCCCTTTGTCTGACTATAATCAATACATACATGACAATTCAACAGACAGGTCCAACACTCTGATCAATGTTACCAGAGAGGGAAGCACCAACATCTGGGTTTTCTAAGCCAGGGAGCTACGTAGCAGCTTCCCAGAGTCTCTCATCTGGCATACAAACCTTCTTCCAAAAATTAAGTCCTAAAGTAAAACCTCACCCTCAGAGTATTTATATACTTTTCAGAACCAGAGGGCATGACCCTCTCACCCAATGCCTCAATGGAAAAAACAAAAAGTACCTGAGACCTTCTTACAAAACAATTCCCCTAATTAAGCTTCCCTCAATGGGCAGGCCCAATTATGAGTGGGAAAGATCCTCCTTAATCACATTATTCAGAGGCATTATACTTCTTGGTATTTTTATTATTTATTTACTTATTATTATTGTTTATAACAAAAGCCACAAAAGATCCTACTTGCTTGCCTTCACATCTTGTCTAGCCTGGTTTTTTTTTTGTTTGTTTTTTTATCTATATCTCTTTTTCTTTAACTGATGCCACATGATTTTGGTAACTGTTCCTTTATAATTTGAAGTGTGAAATTATTATGGCCTCTTCATTCTGACTTTTAAAAATTCTTTCCCTTGATGTCCTAGATCTTTTGTTTCTCTAAGTAAAACTTTTAAATCATATTTGTAAGGCATCATTATACATTATTTTGGTAGTATTTTCATTTTTGTTACATTGACACTGTCCACACCACAAGAGCTTTTACTTCTTTTCTCCTAAAACAAAATACTGTCCATATCTGTAGCACACTCTCAGAGCTATTAGTATGTCTTGACAACAAATCCTTGAATATGAAATTCACCATATGTTGCCGTCTTAAATTACAGAATGTGTCTCTATCCTGATGAGAGTCTTCTTCAGTACAACTCCCTCCAAACAACGAATCAAGAATTCCTCCTTTTTTTTTTTCCTGTTTCAGTCTCTCCCATCTCCACTTTACCTAGTCCCTTTTAGGCCCTCTTCTTCTGAGAGATGGAGGAATTGCTTCTAACCACTGTCTCCCTTAATCCACCCTTCTTTTTATCATCCTCTCCTTTTCAGTTATCCCCTCCCTCTTATTTCCCTGTTGAGTAAGATGGATTTCTATACCCAACTGCTAATTGTGTGTCTACACACGCATGCGCACGTGCGCACACACACACACACACACACACACACACACACACACACACATATACATACTTCTTCCCTCTTTGACCATTTTTCTTCCTGAAGGATTTTATTCAGTTTGCCTGGGTAGGAATATTCTTGGTTGCAATCCCAGCTCCTTTTCTTCTAGAGTAACACATTCTAAAATATCTGCTTCTTTAACGTGGAAGCAGCTACATATTATATGATTTAGGCTGTTGTTCCATGGTATTTGAATTGCTTCTTTCTGACTGCTTGAAATACATTCTACTTGGCCTGGGAGGTCTAGAATTTGGCTATAATATTCCCGCAAGTTTTGGTGTGGGATCTTTTTCAGAAGGTGATCAAGGAGTATTTTCAATTTCTATTTTACCCTTTGGTTCTAGAATATCAGGGCAGTGTTCTTTGATAATTTATTGAAATAGGATGTTTAGAATCTTTTAGGCTTTTAGGTAGTACAACAGTTTTACCTCTCCTCTATTTACCAAATTAGTTGTTTTTCTGATAAGATGTTCTACATTTTCTTTTATCTTTTCATCAATTTGGCTTTTTTTACTGTATGTTGATGACTCATGGAGCTATTGGCTTCCACTTCCTCAATTTTAATATTTTTAAATTCTAAATTATTTATTTATTTTTAGTTTTCAACATTAATTTCCACAAGATTTAAGTTCCAAATTTTCTCTCCATCTCTCCTTTCTGCCCACTCCAAGACAGTATGCATTCTGATTATCTTTTCCCTCTAATCTGCCCTCACTTCTATCACACCCCTCCCTTCCCTTATACCTATCCCCTCTATTTTCTTGGAGGGCAAGAAAGAGTTCTATAACCAATTACCTGTATATCTTATTTCCCAGTTTTATGTGAAAACAATTTTTAACATTCATATTTGAAACTTTGACTTCCAACTTCTCTACCTTTCTCCCTCCACACCTATCCCCACAGAGAAGGCAAGCAATTCAATACATGTTATACATGTGTAGTTAAGTGAATGACTTCCATAAAAATCATGATGTGAAAGACTAACTATATTTCCCTCCATCCTATCCTGCCCCCCATTTATTATATTTTCACTTTTGACACTATCCCTCCTCAAAAGTATTTACTTCTAGTTATGCCCTTCTCCCATTTGCCCTCCCTTCTATCATCATGCCACACATCCTGCTTATCCCCTTTCCCCCTACTATCCTGTAGTGTAAGATAAATTTTCATAGCAAATTGAATATGAATGTTATTCCCTCCTATAGCCAAATGTGATGAGAATAAGGTTCATGTTTTCCCTCTGTCCTCCTCTCTCTTCACTTCCATTGAAAAAAAATATTTTCTTGCCTCTTTTATGGAGGTATAGTTTGTCCCATTCCATTTTCCCCTTTCTCCTCCCAATATATTCCTCTCTCACTCGTTAACTTTATTTTTTTAGATATTATTCCTTCCTATTCAATTCACCCTGTGCTCTCTGTCTGTATGTATATAATCCCTCCAACTACCCCTAGTACCGAGAAAAGTATCAAGAGTTATAAATATGATCTTTCCAAGTAAGAATGTAAACAGTTCAACTCCAGTAAGGTCCTTTATGATTTATTTCTCTTTCCTGTTTACCTTTTCAGGCTTCTCTTGATTCTTGTATTTGAAACTCAAATTTTCAATTCAGCTCTCGTCTGTTCATCAAGAATGCTTGAAAGTCCTCTATTTCATTGAATGATCATATTTTTCCCTGAAATATTATGCTCAGTTTTGCTTGGTAGATGATTCTTAGTTTTAATCCTAGTTCCTTTGACTTATGGAATATCGTATTCCAAGCCCTCCAATCCCTTAATGTAGAATTTGCTAGATCGTGTATTATCCTTATTGTAGTTCTACAATAATCAAATTGTTTCTTTATGGCTGCTTACAATGTTTTCTCCTTAACCTGGGAGCTCTGGAATTTGACTATGATATTCCTACCAATTTTCCTTTTTAGATCTCTTTCAGGAGGTGAACTGGGAATCTTTTTACCCTCTGGTTCTAGAATATCAGGGCATTTTTCCTTGATAATTTCTTGAAAGATAACGTCTAGGCTATTTCTTTTGATCATGGCTTTCAGATAGTCTCATAATTTTTAAATTGTCTCTTCTGGATCTATTTTCCAGGTCCGTTGTTCTTCTAATGAGATCATCTCTATTTATCGTCTCTAATATCATCTGCTATTTTGTCATTCCTTTGGTTTTGTTTTATAATTTCTTGATTTTTCATAGTCATTAGCTTCCATCTGCTCCATCCTAATCTTTAAGGAATTATTTTCTTCACTTAGCTTTTTAACCTTTTCCATATGGCCAATTCTGCTTTTTGAGGCATTCTTCTCTTCATTGGCTTTTTGGATCTCTTTTGTCATTTGAGTTAGTCTATTTTTTACCCTGTTATTTTCTCCAGCATTTTTGAGTCTCCCTTAGCAGGCAGTTGACACATTTTTCATAATTTTCTTGCATCGCTTTCATTTTTCTTCCCAATTTTTGCTCTACTTTTCTCATTTGATTTTCTTATTTGATTTTTGAGCTCTTCCATGACTTCAGAACAATTCATATTTTTCTTGGAGACTTAAATAGAGAAGCTTTGACTATATTGTCTTCTGTTTGAATGTTTTGGTCTCCCTTGTCATTAAAGTAAGATTCTATGGTCTGATTTTGTTTTTCGTTTTTTTGTTCATTTTCCCAGCAATTTCCTTGATTTTTGAGCTCTTTGTAAGGGTAGATCTCTGCTTCCATTGGGGTTGGAGGTGTACTGTCAGTTACTGGATTCTGCAGCAATCTGTGGGCTAGAGTTCCAGAAACAGTTGCTATCTCTACCCCCTGCTGCTGCTGTGGCTGCTGAGGGTTCCTCCACCTCCTTTCCCCTCTGCTGCCCTGGGACTTCGGTGAGACAACTCCACTCTCCCATGCTGGTTCCACAGGCTTTTTCCACTGACCTTCCAATTTGTTCTCAGCCTGGAAACAGCCACAGTCATGAGAGACTCAGTTGGCCCAAGGCCTGCTCAGGTCCTGTCTGTGCTGGTGTGGCCCACACTGGACTGTTCCCTCCCCACTGTGTGGTGCAATAGATACTTCCCATAGACCTTCCAGGAGTCTTGAGCTAGAGATTTGCTTCATTCCACCATTCTTGGGGTTCTGCTGATCCAGAATTTGTTTAGAGCCATTTTTTTTTTACAGCCATTTGGCTGGATTTGGGGGCAGCCCTCTAGAAAGTGCATGCTGTTACTTTACCATCTTGGCTCTGCCTTCCTCCAATTTTAACTTTTAAGGAAATATTTTTCTCAATGAGCTTCTGTACCTCTTTTCCTATTTGAAAAATTCTGCTTTTTAATGAGATCTTTTCTGTCATGAATTTTTGTGCCTCTTTCACTGCTGTGCCAATTCTTTTTTGAGGTGTTGATTCCATATTTTTTGTTACTCTTCTAAAAAGCAGATCATTTTTCCATAATTTTCTTGTATTAATATACTTTTCATATTTTTCCTTTACTCTTCTTATCTTTTTTCTTTAACTCTTTCAGGAAATCTTGTTGGGGTTATGTCCAATTAGCACTTTTTTTATTGTTTTGAGGTTCTCATTAAAGCTGTTTTCACATCTTCTTCTGAGCTTCTCTCTTGGTTTTCACTGCCATCAAAGGAGAATTTTATGGACACATTCCTTGTTCTTGTTGTTGTTTGCTTATTTTCCAGACTAGCTCCTGTTTTTGAACTTTATTTTAAAGTTGGCATCTACTCAGCTAGGGATTGGGAGCACTGTCCCAAGGTTTTTTGCACTGCTGTTTTCAGAGCTAGTTCTGGGGTTCTGCAAAGTTTGGCTGTTTCCAAAGTGGTTGTGATCCAGGGAGAGGTATAGTCATCACTATTATCTTGGTCTGCACTCTGGTCTTTACCCAGGATGGCAACGTGCTCCTCTGCAGTTGCAAGTGCTAATGCTCCTCTCAGTTCCTGGAACAGTAACCAAGTCCTCTCCTCATAGCCAAAAGTATTCGTGCTTCTCTTTGCTTTAGTATTGAGACCTGGGACCTTGTACTGTTGTAACTGACCACAAGAATTCCTCTCTGACCTGGAATTTCACTGTGTTTGGACAATATACTTTCCAATTCAGCACAAGCTGTACCCATTGCCATTAAAGATTTCATTGTAATCTCTCTCTGATCAGTTGCCTGACTCCCTTCCCATCTCTCAGCTGAGAGCTTTCAAAGCTGTTACTTCTGGGGCAGCCTATAAAGTCCACAGCTGGTGCTACTGAAACATGCTTTCTGGCAAACCCACACCTCATTGTCACTAACCTCTTTTATCCACCTCCTAAGTTATCTTAAGCTAGAAAAATTCTTTCCCTGGCCTTTTGTTGACTCTGCTACCCCAGAATTTGATTTGAGGCATCATTTTAATGTTGTTGAAGGGAAATGTTAAAAGAGTTCAACTGGGTTTCTGCCTCTCCTCTATTTTTACCTCTGCCTCAGAAGCCATCTCTCCCTGCTACTAATATCTTTCCTTTCAATTTATCTATCTGTCCTGAGGTTTTTAAATTGAGATTTCTTCCTCCTGACTTCTTTCATTATTTTGGGTCTGGTCTCCCGCCTATATTTTGCTGTTAGTCACTTTTTTTTTTTTTTTTTTAATAAGGAATGCACTTTTCACTGGCTTTAGTCTCTGCTCCAAGTGACCGCTGAAGAAACAAACTGGTCCTAGCTGGATGTCAATCCCATTTCCTACGGACCTGGTGAAGCCCCTCGACATGCTAGTACCCAGTTCCTCTATTGCTTAGTTCTCTAGATGGACACTGCTAGAATATAGCTGACAGCTTCTTCCAGCAAAACAAAACTTCCTGTTTCCTTGTACCTCTCCTTCCTTCTGCACAAAGGGCAAGTGGCAGAGAAGGCAAAAGGGAGAAGTAGATACAAGTTAGATTGCTTGTATTGTTGGTTAATGCAGAAACGTGGGCTGAGAGCAGCAGGGTGCTTGCTACAAAGACTACAGGAATCTCAATGGATTTGATGAGTGAATTCCAGAGCATAAACTTGTGGTTCTCTTTGTATAGCCCTGTCATATCACTGGGGGTGGTCTAGGAAATAACATTATTTGGGGTTAATTCATTCAATTGTTATTTCCTTAGGGTTATTGGTGTCAGTTTGTCAAGACAGCTATAATTAGTTTGCCTCTTGCACATAATTCTTACTTTGGAGAGAGATTTTAGGGGGTCAGGTATATCCAAGTCTATTCTTCTATCAAGAATTTTGCTTTTTTTCATTTAAAATACCTCTTCATGATCACCATGCTGGTCCATCTTACGTTTTGTCCTGCTTATGATTATTGTCTCCCTGAATCCGCTCTCCTTTTTATTACTCACATTTCCTTCTCTCCGGTCCCTCCTATTTCTTTGTTGTATGGAATATATTAATTCTAACAAATCTGTTTATGTGTAGCTGTAAATATATGTATGTATGTATGTGTTCAACTACTCTAAGAAAAATTCACATGAAATTGTGGTTCAATTGATTCCTACTTCCCACCTCTTTTTCATTAGTAACATATAGATTTCTACTTTAATATCCCAATCATGAGAAAGAAGTTTTTCCATCCTTCTTCATTTTTTCTTTCTTAGCATATGTCCCCCTTTCTTTTCTTTCTTATTTCAAGATCAGCAAGGCATAATAAAGCCACTTTTAGTCCCTCTATCCTATTTAATTCTTTCTGATATTTCTATGAGGTTCAAATTCTGAAGAGAAAATTGTATCATAAAGTTACCTCTTACTGCTCATTTGGAACGACCTTTTTATGTTTCTCTTGACTCCCATATTATTTTGCTTTTAGTAAGCTCTACTCTTTTTTTTATCAGGAATACTTAGAAGTTTTTGCTTGTTCATTGTTCTTTTTTTTCACTTCATTAAAGGACTCCTCTTCCTCTATTATATCAGATTTACTAAGTAATTAGTCTTGGTTGTTACCAATAACTTTTGCCTTTTAAAATATATTCTATTTTCAACCATTCCATTCTGATACCTGTTATTATGAATTCCCAGTACTCTACATTTTTATTTTTGCTGGCTTGAAGTATTTCTATTTCCCTGGCAGCTTTAGATTTTGACTATCATGCTCTTGGGAGTTTTCATTTTAGTGTTATTTTAGAAAGTGATTAGTGGATTTTTCTTTTTTTCTTTCACTTTGCTCTCTTGTTCTAATTCGTATGTCTGGGCAGTTTTCTTTTATGATTTCTTGAAATATGATATCCAGGCCTTTTCTTTCTGGGGTGAGGGGGGAGAGGATACCTTGGCTTTCAGATTGTATACTGTTTTTTTTTTAAAAAAATATCTCTCCTTGATCTTTTTTTCAGGTTAGTTGTTTGTGTTAGGAGTTGCCTTATGTTCTCTTCCAGTTTTTAAAACTTTTAATTTTGTGTTAGTATTTCGTGATTATATCATAGAGTCACTAACTTCTGTTTGTGTCCATTTTAATTTTGAAGAAGTCTATAACTAGAGCAAAATTTTATGTCTCTTTTGTTAATCTCTTATTTCTCTCTTCAAGTATTTATTTCATAGCTCTCATTTCTTTTTCAAATACTTTTTCTCCTTCTTTCATTTATGATATTATTATTAACTCTTGAATCTTCTTTAGGCATTCTGATTAATCCTTACAGACAATATGTATTTTTCCCGAGGCTTTATTTTTATGTATTTTAGAATCCTTCTCCTTTTTTGCGTTACCATTTTGAGCATCTTTCCAACACAGCGGCTCTTTATCTTTTTTTTTTGTTTACTTATTTCATGATCTGCAAAATAAGCTAAGTAAAATTCATTCTCTTCCACAAAAGACATTATAACACTTGATGTTTAGATTTTTAAAATTTTTTAGAAATATGGAAGGAGAAGTCATTGAAAAACTTCTTCTCTCTCTTTTATATGTGTGGGCATGTTACTTGATCTTCTTCATCTTTAAATAATGATTAGATAATAACCAAAGACTTACTGTGATGAACTTGAACCTTCTGATCAGCAGTCTTCCTCAGTGAATGTCTTTCAATCAACTTCTTAGATACATTTCCCAATTATTGTCATTTTCAAACTGCCCTTGCCCTCTCTACCCCATCATATGGAACACCCCACACTATGATCCATGATCTGAAGTGGATTCTTGGTCCTAGGGATGCCCTTATAATGAAATAAACAGACTGTTATTTATAGGATTCTAGAATGATGCATTCGCACAAAATGATGTTCTAAAATTTAGGCCTATTATACACCCACATTTTGTCATTAAAAATTCATTATTTTAAAATTTTGTTTACTTATATGTTTTCCCAAAACTCCATGGAAATCAGATCATCTATTTTTCTTATGTAGAAAATGCTTGAGTCTTACTGATAAAATGTACTTATTGCTTCTTTAGAAATAATTTCAAGTAAATGTAATTAAATTTGAGAAATATATTTTTAGAATAAAAACATCAAATCATTAATTATGAAATGATTTGAAATAGAATCAAATCCAATGTAATTTCCTGGAAAATAATTCATTATTTTTGCCCCTAAGGAATTTATCAGCCCTTGTCAAATAATACTTTAAACCATTATCAGATAGCAAACACCTTGTGGTGGGGATAAGAGAACAAAATCTTCTTTAAATGGAGCACAGAAATATCACTAGCCCAGGATGACTAGAATTTTTTGCCAAATTTATAACATAGTGGAAGAAATGAGAGTGGATTTCCTTCCTGAACTGTTTATGTAGAATACTTTAAATGTCAGACTTGGTGCTCCTTCTTCCTACCAACTTTTGTTGTAAGTATTTTAAAAACTGTCAATCATCCACAACAGAAAGAATGGCATTTTTTTTATCATTGCCCCATTACATAAGCATGGTATCAATGGCTTTTTGGGCCTATTTCTAGGTTTCTAGGATCCGAGAGGCATGATCTCTGACCTCAGATTTACTGAAACTGTTTCAATTGACATATCATACTTTGTAAAAGGGGTCACTGTGTGCTAGGTATGAGTAAAGGTATCATTCTGTTAGCTCCATCCAACTATACCAAACCTCGAGCCCTGTTGTAGCCTATATATGATTTAGAATACTGTGTGTATGTGTGTATTATGTATTATATGCATATGTGTACATGCCTATGTGTGCACACACATAGATGTATACATGGACAAGCATGTGTATGTTGTGCATGCATACATACACATGTGGTGTGTATATGTGATCTACATGTGTGTATGTGAGTCCCCTTTACATATGTTGTGTACAACTTCATATATGTATGGACATGTACACACATGCATATGTGTATAAATATGCATGTATGTATTAATGCGAATTTGTTGTTACATGATCACTTCAGTCACGTCTGACTCTTTATGAATTTTGGGGTTTTCTTGGCAAAAATATTGGAGTAGTTTTCCATTTCCTTCTCTAGCTCATTTTAGATGAGAAATTGAGGCAAATAGGGTTAAGTGACTTGCCCAGTGTCACGCAGCTATTAAGTGTCTTGAACTCATGAATAGATTTGAACTCATGAAGATAAGTTTTTCTGACTCCAAGACTAGCATTTTATCTACTGAGCCTCCTAGCTGTCCACACATATGTGTACATATATGTACACACAATACATAACTATATATGTATATGCATGGATACATACATAAGGCATTGCTAGTTGCAGTGCAGAATCCTCCTAGATAGCTATCATTTGTTTTACAAGCTAGTTCTTTGATTTAATTGTATGGAACTTCTGTTGAGGAACCTTTTCCCACCAAAACAGAAAGGCAACTGCTCTGTAATCTGTGTGTGTGTGTGTGTGTGTAGATACATACACACATATACATATGTACATGTATATATGTATATACATACAAAACATATGTACCTATAGAAAGAGAAAGTAGTCTTAGAGATTTGTTTGAGACATTTAAAGATAAAATGATTTGACCAGGGCCTCACAATCAAAAAATAACAGAAACAGCATTTGAACCCAAATTTTTGACCCTCAAGGACACCTCTCAATGGTTGCTATATTTAACTAAAGGGTCCCTAAGTGGGGCTTTATCGATACAAAGTATAATATGCTAGCAAAACCTCACTAAATCCTATCACTATTATTGATCTCATCTTTAAGGGTTAGAAGTACCATGACTGAATATTTCAATTTGAGCAGAACCAGAGTAATATTAGTCAGGAGAAATTAAAAATAAGAATCCCTGTCTCCCAGGTGGTTTGTTAGCTCCTGAAGCAATATTACCTCACCTAGAAATACCAATCAAGACTAAAAATGTAAATTTAATGATTAAAGAGAAATAATGCAAGTAAAATGAGCAAGGGAAGAAAGGTTGGGTAGGTACACAAGCCTCCATGAAACACTTTTTCCAGTAACATTTCAGGTTACCAGCATCCTCAGGAAGTGAAAATAGGTTTGACATAATCTGGTGTCATTGTCTTAGAAATAAATACATTTCAGATTAACTGAAATAATATAAAAACACCATTGTTCTTTGGAATTTTATAGTAATTTAATTCATTTGGAATTAGATGTGTAACTGAATGGATGGCCCAGTGTTTTAAATAGAGATGTGCAGTATAACTCTGAGTGATGAAAGGGTAAGCCTGGCTAATGTCTATGAAGAGCAAATTCATTCAGTTCCTGATAGAAGTGGCAAATGTGACAGAGCTTTGGTTTTCTTTGTAAATGACAACAGGCAGCAGAGAAAAAGAGTGAAATAATGAATGAATGGAAACACTAATAGAGGTTGACACTTTGGGAGAAAGACCTGAAAGGTGGCAATATATGGTAACTACACTATAGTGGTGTGCTCTGGGCCAGGTCACTAGTACCTTACTAAACTTAGTTATATGAGGGAGAGCCATGGGATGTTCATTTATATTTATTTTCCAGTCAACAAACTTTCACTACCATTCAAAAGTGATTGATTACTCTCTTTCTTTATTTCCTCCCCTCTAAGCGTGAGATATCACTTACACTCTTCTTATATGTGCCTAATTTATAGTGTGGTTATTTATGGACTTTTCTTATCCTTCATACAAGATGATAGTACGCAGTCTGGGGGTTCGCATCTTTTTTAACTTTCTTAATGGTGAATGTGATATTCATTGCACTTTGTATGCTATGATTCAATATGGATGGGTCATGAACTATACATATGGTAATTTTGTTGCTCATATGTTCTCTCTTTCCCAGGTAGGTTTGTATCAGATTGACAAAAAAGAATATCCTGATAGATACAGAAGGGTATAGATTTTATAATGTGATATTCATATGAGTTATCATTGCATTACATGACTTTGAATCCTCTCACTCTCTTGATCTCCCTTGTTTAAATGCGTCTCAACTTGTTAATGTCCTGAAAATAATCATACTCAAAAACGAATATAGATCAGAGCAGTAACTGAGATTGTGAAACTGTAGCAATTTTAGATGAATGGAAGATAAGTAAGAAAACAGTGAGGATTTAAATTTTAACAACTCTGATTCCTATATATCCCAACATTCAGACTCATATTTCATTTTATAAACATTTGTAAGACCAACAGTATGGACAAAATCAGAACTACACTGGCATATTTAGAATCTTATTTGTTAAATACTGTACTGTCTATGTGATTTTCAGGTTTAAAAATAATTAAAACATAAATGCTATTGCTGAATTCTGAAAACTTACAGTAACTCATAAATCTACCCAACCTTGCCCTGTTCATTTTATTTCCATTATCCCTCTTTATTAATGAAAATTGTATTTTTAGTCTTGATTAGTTTTCTAGGAGAGGTACAATTGCTTTAGGGAGTTAAGAAACCACCCGGTAGATAACCTAGAGACAGAAGTCATGGGAGTTGCTTAGGCTGAGGAAGTAAAGGGCTCTGGTATTGAAAGAGAGTAAGGATTTTGGTAGAAAAGACTGTGAATTAGATATTGAACATATTGAGGAGCAGGGACAGTAATGTAGAGATCCACAGATAACAGGAACAAGAAACAGGACAAAATAGGATCAATTTTAATAGAGGAGCAGACACTAAGTAAAAACAGAAGAGAGGAACAGTCTACTAACTTCTTTCTCTTGCCTCACTTAAAATAGTTTGTTTAAGAAGAAATATCTAGCTTTGTACAGTGCATTAAGAGATACAATATCCTTGGAAGAAACACAGAAAATAGAATGAATGTAAAAGGGAGAGATCTAGGAAAAGGGGAAATTTGTTAGCAATGGAGAAAGGTTCTAAAAGGCAATATACAAAGGTAACACAAAAATAGAATATGAACTAGGGAAGGCAACAACTGAATTTATTATAAGTGGAAAGTTTGGAGCATGATCCCTTCCTTGACATTAATCCTGTGTCTCCTGTTGGCACAATGGAAACAATGTCTTTTAGGTAAAGATGGTCATGGTGAGCCAAAGCTTACCCATAAGAGCACTGGTCACATAGAAAGAGCTTAAACCTTTGAATAGGTAGGAGGTAAACCTACCTACTTTGTTTCATTATAGATGGTTTTCTCTAGCCGCTTGTACTTTAGGGTATATATGACAATTCAGGGCATCTATATATAGTATTACCCTTGAAAAAAAGAATTAGGCCTAAAATGTGGTAATTCTGTAATTGTCAAGAGTTGCTGAATTCAACTATTATTACTAATTGAAGCTTCAAGTAAAAGTCATAGCAGACAGTGCATGACTGATGTTATGATAAGCCAGAATTATGGCATGGCCAGAGCTGAGCCAGTTTTTAGCTCTATCAGCTTTAGCTTGAAACAATTTTGGAAATTTCCAATTAAATCAATAGGTTAACAAATTAAATGATCAAAAACGTGAAATTATTGTTCTCAGGGAACATAACATAAAAATAAGGCCCTGAAGACATAAAAAAAAGATCCTGAGAGGGGAGGAGCCAAGATGGCGGAGTAGAAAGATTCACATATGCTAGCTCCTAACCCACAGCCCATAAATTGACTGTAAAGAGGAACTCCCAACAAATTCTGGAGCAGTGGAAGATGCACAACAATGGAGCGGAGGAGATTTCTGTTCCAGAGAGCCCTAAAAAACCAACACCAAAGATCTGTCATTCGCCAGACGCGGAACACAGCACAGCCCTGCCTTGACCGCCCAGCACTGAGAGGAGCAGATCGGAGCAGGCTTCAGGGACAGAATCTCCAGCGGCCACGCAGGACCAGACAGGGTGGCCTCTTGTCTGGCATAATAGTGCTACATCCTGAATATAGGTATAGACTGCACTAAGGGCAAACCCGTAATCTGGGCATGGGACAAAAGAGCCAGGGTGCATGCAGTCAATTTGCCATTCAAAGAGAGGTCAGCAATGATGGAGGATCCTAACATATTGACCTTTCCATAGTGGGCATGCCAATTATCACAAGGAGCACTAATAGAGGCAATTACTTGTTTTGTCCTTAGGGTTATTATATGAATTTGTACCTGTCACAACAGGGTATTATGACTCTCATGTTCAGATGGACAATGGACCTGCTTCCTAAACATTTCTCTTCATATAAGGGCATCAACTTGCCTAATTCAGCAAAGGCCATAAGATGTTTCTGATAGAGGCTGACATACCCAGTGATCATTTGTATGAAAGAGGGTGTGTCTGCAACATTTGTCCATTGTTCCTGACCCTAAAGGAGAGAGTCTTTACTGTCTGTTCTAATGGTGTCAAACAAATAGAAATAAGGGTCATTAAACTATACATAAGGATCCCTGTGTTTGCATATTCATTTACCCACATATTAACATTACCTATGTTTCATTGTATTTTTTATTATTTTGGTAAAAGTTTTCCTACTTACATTTTAATCTGATTTGGGTCATACTAATTGCAGGCTGCCTACATTTCTGGTCTATATCTATTCTCACCTGGTTCAAGAACACCCAGTCAGGCTCATGAACATCACATAAGATTCAGTGTAAAATGAAAATTTTACCCACCTTATCCCTCAAAGCTTTTTTATATGTTCTCTATTTAATCCATAGTTCAGTATTACAGAAGGATATTCCAGGACCCCATTCCAAGGTATCAGATGTTAACCAACTAATACCCAAAGAAGGGCTGCATATCCTTCAATCACAGCAAGTATAGCTGGAAATCAGGACAAATGAACCTCCTCAGGAGCCAGGTCTTCTTAGAGGAGGGCCCATTAGGTTTATAGAAATTCAAGGTGGCAGGTCTGAACTAGAATTCTCACCCTCCTAAAGAGTTGAAACCTTTTTGTGAAGTGCACTAACATTCAAGGGACTCAAGGGAGCAAGATTTTTACTGCATCATTTCCATTTAAAAACAGAAGTTTCCTGTGCCCTACC
Organism: Bettongia penicillata ogilbyi; assembly: GCA_023548195.1. Taxonomy (NCBI): domain Eukaryota; kingdom Metazoa; phylum Chordata; class Mammalia; order Diprotodontia; family Potoroidae; genus Bettongia; species Bettongia penicillata. The sequence goes on along the minus strand of JAJHZJ010000382.1, from coordinate 11,891,511 downwards.
CATCGCATATCATTGAATGCATAACAGGAAACTCTGGGTGAAGGGTGATGGTATGACCTTATGTCAACCACTCAGTAGCAATTAGAGCCCAGTAGCAAGTTAATAACTGTTTTTAAATGTGCTTACTGGGCAGAGGTTCTTAGAAATTTGTAACTCCAGTATACTAGAAAATGCTTGGCCCCATCATCCCCAGGTTTCTACCAAAAACTTCATTCATATTAGTCTTTATAGACAGAGAACCTCTAAAACATAAGCTTATAGGATCACAATCCCTCATAGGAAAGACTCGTGGATGAATTACTTTAGGTCGTCTGGGGCTTTAGCCTTTATCTGAGCCCCAGTTGAAAGAGGGAGACTGGTGGGTCTTTTGGTTAATTAAGGAGTGGAGGAGAACCAGAATAACATCCAGGAGGAGAATGTGTATTCTCTAAGTCCAAAAAGTTGAATAAGCTTCCAGACTTCCTTTTTAGATTGGAGGGAAATAATTTTCAGTAGTTCCACTGTATTTTTCAAAATTTGACTATAACCATGAAACCCTGTATATTCTTTTTGTTCATTTCCCATCCCTTATATCTAATTTTGTCCATTATTCAATTTAGGATTTAAACAAAGATTGATAAATAAAGCATTTATTAAGTGCTTACTTCTGTGCATACACTTCACTAAACGTTGCAAAAACAAATACAAGAAAAAATAGAACTGAAAAGTAGAGCAGAGTGCCCATATAGAGGCAAGGTGGTGAAATGATAAAGTCCTGAGATCACGAAACTGGGACATGAATGAGCATGAGTGACTTGGGCATTTTCTGAAATGGTGGTAGGGAAGAACTCACAAATCAGAACAGAACTAGCTTCCAGTGTGAGAAATCTTTTGGTGGAAGTACAGAAATCTAGAGAGTTATGGACAGAATCGAGAGGAGACATCTGACTTTTTTGACCCAGTAACTATAATGTCTTCAATGCAATGGTGTACCTTGATGGTCTCAGGTCTCTGTCTGCCAGATAGTGTGGCCATACGAGGGAAGATACATCCTGTCCTGGGAAAAGATGGTGAAAATATACTGAATTTTCTTCCAGGTGAAAACTGGAATTTAACTAGACTTGACCAAAGGAATGCAGAAAAAGCATTGGAAGTTCAAGAACTCCATACTATTTACTCTAGACCTTTGATCTGTCACACCAACGAGGTTAGGAACAGCTGAAACAATGAAAAGGACGACTTTTTTCTTCTCTTTGTGCTCCACTGTTAACTATCAGGCACCTTCTGTCTTCTTCTCAGACCACACAGAGTTATTAAAAGTGGAATTTGCATAGTAAAATACTCCATGATTATTAGCTTTCATCACTTGAGAGGAAATGCCTTTCAATGTGTGTCCTCTCTAGGCCCCTGACGATTTTTTTTAATTAAGCAAACAGGATCTTTTAGGCAACTAAAGGGGTTCTCATTTGGCTCTACACATAATAATCATCATAAGGGCAACTGAAAAGGTCCATCCTGGTAATGGCTCCCTAGGGGTCATAATTTCTATTCCTACTCAACATGATTATTCACTGCAACTATGACCCAAATAGGGGATCTTCCATTCATTTTCACTTAAGGAAGAATGCCCTTTATTTTAGTGGTGTGCCCACCAGTGCCTCTGATGGAAAATAGGGTATCTTTACACACTAGTATATCCTAGTATACAGTATTTTGCTAGTATGTAAATGGCAGGTAGTATATATTAACTATAGTTAGTGGACCTCTTATGTGATAGCAACCTGGCTGCCAGTTTCTAGCAGCCCCTTATATATTTTTGTATCCCCACCCTTTTGAAGTCATCTTTATTGGCATTACCATTTGACCTCTGGCCCCTTAACAGTCCCACAACTAGAATGATAAAAGTCTTAGGGGGATCTTAGTCTTTTTCCTTGTGTAGGAGTTCTTGACTTGGGGTCCATGAACAGTTTAATGCTACTTGATAACTGTATTTTTTTTTTATTTGAATTTCTCCTTTTTTTTTCTTAAAGCCAAAGAAAACAAAGTTTATTAGAGATTCACCAAATTGGGTTGGCTCTTAAGGAGCCTAAGCATTTGTAACACTTGTATACACAAGCAGGCCAGATAGAATCCCAGTTAGACAGAGTCAGAACTGGATTGAATCTGAGTACCTTCATGGAGGCAAGATGGAACTTAAATACAGAAAAGAGTATAGGAGGGACCTGGGGAGTGATCTGGTAATCCAGGGTGATGGGAGGAGGGGTTTAGGAAGGGTCTTGAGGGGAATTCTAAGGAGGGAATCCAAGGAAGGTCAAAGGCTGGAAACAGCTGGAGGCTATCGGGAAGTATCAGACAATGGAGGGTTTGGGTGGGAAGCAAGTGGGGCAATCCAGAGATCTTGATAGGGGCAGTATGGGAATGGATATAAATCTTGATGGCAGCCTGGGGAGTGGGGTTTTGATGGAATCAAGGGTGGGGAGTGCAACAGAGACCTGTAATGATAATAAAAAGCCCATGAGCTTCCTGAGACTGCCAAAACAAAAGGGAAGATTAGATTTGAGTAATAAAGGCCATATTAAGTGGGAAGATTCAAGGAGGCTCCCAGAGTCTGAACCCCATCATTCCACCCTCAAACAGATTGAACCCAAATGCTTTTGGGGTAAAAGGTGAAGGTCTCAGCTTTTGAAACTTATTCCTGCTGGCAAGGGGTGTAGAGCTGTCCCTGCCTTGATGGGTCCTGTTCAAGGGTTTAAAGCCTGGGTGGTGCCAGGTCCAGTGGACTGGAGACCTTGGATTCAGACTTTTTTCTAAAAAAAAAAAAGTATTTATTTGTGTTTAGTTTTCAACATCCACTTCCAAAAGATTTTGAGTTCTAAATTTTTCCCCCTCCTCCTATCCCCAAAGATGGCATGCAATCTAATATAGGCTCTCTATATACATTCATATTAAACATTTTTTTCATATTAGTCATGTAAAGAAAATTAGAATCAATGGGAAGAACCACGAGAAAGAAGAAACAAAAGAGAGAGAGCAAATAGTATGCTTCGATCTGTATTTACACTCCCATAGTTCTTTTTCCAGATGTAGAGAGCATTCTCCATCATGAGTCTTTTAGAGTTGGTTTAGATCCTTGAAGAAGACCTAAAGAGATAAATCCATCAAAGTTAGCCGTTACACATTGATTCTGTTACTGTGTACAATGTTCTCCTGGTTCCGTTCATTTCACTTGGCATCAGTTTACATAAGTCTGTCCTTGATAGCTGTATTTCAACATTATTAGTTCCCTCAACTGAGAATAATAATAGCGCCTGACTCCCAAGGTTATTGTGGGGATAAAATAACATATTCTCAAAGCACCTAACACAACATAGGCACTATATAAATGTTAGCTAGCATCATCATAATCATGATTTCCTTGTAAGCATATTTATTTTATTTTATTCCTTTAATAACATTTTTCTAATAAGGGTCCATAGGCTTCACCAGACTGGCAAAGGAAATGCAACAAAAAACGTGCCCTTGAAAATTTATTCTCAAAGTCCCCAAATCTGGAAAGAGAAATATATGATTCTCAGTACTGCCAACAAGAGGTAGGAACATTAGAGGATGCCTTATATTTTCTTAGGTCACTATTCCTTCATAGTGGATATCATGTTACTTGCTATTCTACTCTCTCATAGGCTAGCTACTGTTCCCTCCTTACCAACTTCCTGTTTCATGAACCTTACTCCACGTTCTACCCATCATGCAAGGCATCAGGAATTGTGTCTGCTCCCAACATATTTAGGGTGTCTATTTTCACTGACAGCTATATTTATCTGGGTAGTTTCTGCTATCCTCAACTTCTACATGAATTTCACCAACTGAAGTACTAACATTTATATAGTTATATGATGAGGGAGGCCTATAGCTAAATATCCCCTTTGTGGATGGGTATCCATCTTTCAGCATCTCATTATATATTCTGGTCATAGGGTGTGGCAGGCCATAGGTGGTGAGAGCTATATAGATATAATTGATCAAATCTCTGACTTTTAGGAACTTCATTCCCCCTATCAGGGGATCAGTTACAGTGGAATTCATATTTATGGGGCCTGTTATATACAACTCTTCATCTTAGTCTCCTAAAAAGGAGCACTTTCTACCAAAGTCTATGAACTTTGCTACAGAAAAGATATCTGCATTAACTTCACTGGACCAGTCTGTCAGCTACCATTGCTATAGGAACTAATTAAATTGTTACTTAAACTTTTATAACCTTCCAAGTTACATGGTGGGGGAATCCAGACCACCCTTCTGTTCCAGAAGCAATGGGTTTTAATGATGATTGATGATGATGGCAACATCCTGCCACCAATGCAATGATGATCATGTTATCATTATTAAGTATGATTCAAATGACTGATTGTTTACTTTCCCTCCTTCTACTCTTTTATTTTTATACGTGTAATTGTAAAAATTATTTAATATTTCCTTAGTAATTTTTGATTAGCTTAGGAGGATTATGGAATGAAACTGACAATAACTGGAAGGTTATGAAATTAAGAAGATTATCAGTTTTATTGCTGAAAAATATATTTATGCTTTCTTATAAAAATGTGAGACAATGTGGTGATTTTCTTTTCCATACTCATATTGATATTGAGAAAGCATCAACAAATTTCCATCTGTATTGTTTGAAGGAGTACCCATATTGACATGCTCTTAGATGTATTAAAATATTAAAGTATGCTTGACATTATAGGTAATTGTGGCAAAGGTTGCTCTCATATAAGTTTAGTATATTTTATTACCATAACAGAAAGGTATATGACAGGATCATAAAATTATAGATTTGTAAGAAACCATAGTGGTCTTCTAGAGGAGTCATCTCAGGTTACAGATCAGCAAACAGACTGAGAGCAAGGAAGTGACTAATGTGTGACAAACACAAAGTAAGAATATAGGTTTTCTGATTTTAGTCCAAGGTTGGCATTATACTATGCAAATCTCTTTAAAAGCAATACATTTTCATTTTAAATGTAACATGTATAACTGAACGACTGACACTGAATTATGATTAGGTGTTATAAAATCTATCAAATACAATATACATAAATATACTAATTTAGGAATGATCTATGTTTTATATGTAAAATTTCTGTATTCTAAATTTGGAACAATAATTCATTACATTGTTGAATGTTTATGTTATATCTGAAAGGTAGTGGAGTTTAAAAAAAATTACTATCCATTTTCGTTTCTATGGTAATATTTTTTACTCCATCTTAAAATTCATGGGTTGTATATTATCAAACCCCAAATGTGTGGATGCAGATTTATGAGTTAGTGTAGGTTTTCAGAATTTACAAATAGTATTTGTCTAAATTAAAGGCTTTTAAAACTGAAAAGCACAACGACAATGTAGCATTTGAAAAGTAAAATTCTAAACAAACACAACTATAGATCCAATTTTATCAATACTGTCAATCTTATAAATGTTTACCAAATGAATTATGAGTCTTAATTCTAAGTGCAATAAAGAAGGAAAACCAAAAGACATTACACCCTTGAGTTGATGTCCCTAAGAATAAATAATAGGTGAAATGATTTGTTATGAAGTCATTTTTATATACAAATAGTTTATAGTCAATAATATCTCTTTTCAGAGATGAAGGCTTATATGAACTGCAGGAAAGTAAAACTATGGTATAGTGGATGTGTTAATCTGTTCATAGTATATTTTATATTACTGTAATATTTTATTCATTTTATATGTATAATTCATTAATGTTTAATATTTTTATATTTCCATAAGGTAGCTCTATGTAAGATTTTTTTCATACCAAAATGAGTGTGCATTTTATTCCTTCCTTTAGTCCAATGTGATGACAGTAAACGTCATGTTTTTCTCTCAGCTCCCCTCTTTTTCCCTCCACTAAAAAGTCTCCTGCCTGCCTCTTCTATGAGAGATAATTTGCCCCATTCCACTTCTGCCTCTCTCCTCCCAATACATTTCTCTCACCATTTACCTTCATTTTCTTAAGATATGATCTCATCCTATTCAATTCACTCTGTGCTCTCTGTCTCTGTGTGTGCATGTATGTGTGTATGCGTGCATGTGCATGGGTGTGCGTGTATGTGTATGTGTGTGTGTATGTGTGTGTGTGTGTAATCCCACCAACTACCCAGATACTGAAAAGTTTCAAGAGTTACAAATATTGTCTTTCTATGTAGGAATGTAAACAATTCAACTTTGGTAAGTCCCTTATGACTTCTCTTTGCTGTTTACTTTTTCATGCTTCTTCTCATTCTTATGTTTGAAAGTCAAATTTTCCTTTCAGCTCTGATCTTTTCATCAAGAATGCTTGAAAGTCCTTGATTTCATTGAAAGACTGGTTTTTACCCTGAAGTTTTATACTCAGTTTTGCTGGGTAGGTGATTCTTGGTTTGAGTCCTAGTTCCTTTGACTTCTGGAATATCCTATTCTACACCCTTCAATCCCTTAATGTAGAAAATGCTAGATCTTGTGTTATCCTGATTGTATTTCTACAATACTGGAATTGTTTCTTTCTAGCTGCTTGCAATCTTTTCTCCTTGACCTGGGAACTCTGGAATTTGGGCACAATGTTCCTAGGAGTTTCTGTTTTTGGATCTCTTTCAGGCAGTGATCGATGGATTCCTTCAATACTTATTTTGCCCTCTCGTTCTAGAATCTCAGGGCAGTTTTCCTTGATAATTTCATGAAAGATGTCTAGGCTCTTTTTTTGATCATGGCTTTCAGGTAGTCTCATAATTTTTAAATTGTGTCTCTTGGATCTATTTTCCAGGTCAGTTGTTTTTCCAATGAGATATTTCACATTCTCTTCCATTTTTTCATTCTTTTGGTTTTGTTTGGTGATTTCTTAATTTCTCAGAAAGTCATTAGCCTCCATCTGTTCCATTCTAATTTTGAAATAACTATTTTCTTCAGTGACCTTTTGAACCTCCTTTTCCATTTGTCTAATTCTGCTTTTGAAAGCATTTTTCTCCTCATTGACTTTTTGAACCTGTTTTGCCGATTGAGTTAGCCTATTTTTCAAGGGGTTATTTTCTTCAGCATTTTTTTGGGTCTCCTTTAGCAAGGTATTGACCTGTTTTTCATGCTTTTCTTGCATCTCTCTCATTTCTCTTCCCAGTTTTTCCTCCACCTGTATAACTTGATTTTCAAAATCCTTTTTGAGCTCTTCCATTGTCTGAGCCCTTTGAATATTTATTTTGGATGTTTGGGATACAGAGGCCTTGACTTCTTTGTCTTTACCTGATGCTAAGCATTGTTCTTCCTCATCTGAAAGAAAAGGAGGAAATAGCTGTTCACCAAGAAAGTAACCTTCTATGGTCTTATTTTTTCCCTTTTTCTGGGCATTTTTCCAGCCCCTTACTTGACTTTTGAGATTCCTTTCCACACCCACCTCACCTCCAGATCTGCCCAGCTAGTGCTTGGGGTCTGTGATTCAAATGCTGTTTCCTCAGGGCTTTCAGCAGGGGCAGGGCTGCTATTGAGAGTGAGATTAAGTTCAGGTACTCAGGTGAGGGCAGGGCTGCCACCAGGGGCTCAGTTGCCTCAGGGGGTTTGTGTGGAGACCTTCAAGAATGGATCCAAGCTCCTGTCTGCTTTGGGAGCTCCTGTCCAGTGCTGCCTCTGCTGCTGCCTCCTGAGGGGGCCTCAGTTATGGGGACATCCTGCTCCCCTCTTGGAGAGCCAGACAGGGTCTCTGAATAATCTTTGGTGTCTGTGGGTGGAACTATGATTAAGACCCTCACCTTTATTGTTTATGGGCTCCAATTCACCACTGCCTCTGATCAGGCCATCTATGTCCCTATAAAGGATCTCTAATATTGAGCCTACTATGATCCCATTTTTTAGACTTTCCACTTCTTATACCATCCTTAGGCAGCAGGCATTGTTGAACTTGGAAACTCCTTTCAAAAAAGGGAGTAGTGTTGAATTGTTGGGAAGTACTTTTCATCTTGTTTTAAGCTATTTTTTTTTTCAATTAACAAGGATTTATTTTCTCACTGCTCCATAACCCTCAATCCCAGACCTCTGAAAAATAAAACTTGTGAAAATATCATCAGAAAAGGGATGGCTTCAGAGAAACCTGATAAGATGTATATGAATGGATGCAGAAAAATGAGTAGAATCAGAATTAAAGACCTAACAAAAAAGTAAAAATGAAAAGGAAAACTAAAAGACTTAAGAATGCTAATCAATATCATGCCTTGCTTTCTAATGACATGGAGAGGAGAAATTATAAGTAAGGTATGTGTGAATTTACACTGTGCTAACTGATTTACTGGAAATCTTGAGTTCATGGTGAGGAACAGTCCTTATCCAATTCCTATAAAGGAATTAGAAAGCTTCTCAAGAGAAGCCTTTAAAACAACACCATTTTGGTTTTGTCCCTCCATGATAAGGCACCCAGACAGAATGAGGTTCTGAGTGGTAAGCTGAATAGGTAGAAATATATAAAAAATCAAAATATTAATTCAGATTATGAATTAGAGATAAAGAAGTATTCTGACTCTTTCTTCTGGCCCCTTTTTGTATATTGTTGGGAGATATAAGTAAAGAAGTGATCAATATTAGAGTTGGTGTCATAGGGCAAAGTAAATCCTCTGGAGGAATTAAGTTTCAATCAGTGCTAGAAGGAGGCAAAATAAGCAGAATAATTTAAAGATGAAGTAGTTTGTCCCTTAAAAGCAATAGGTATTCCAGAGAGTATGATGTAAAGAAAAGAAAGATAGAGATTGTAGTGCATGGGGAAAAAATATGAGAGGAGATATTAGGAGAAAAGTATTTTTGTCGGGTTGAGTAATGTTTCTGAAAGACAAGGATTAATGGGACAGGTTTGAAGGTAGTAGCCATAAGGCAGAAGGAATTCCAAGGTGGCAGATGCCTGTAAACTAAATTAACCCCAACTTAATTAGATTGTTGGTAGATGGAACTTTAGAGCATTCCCTTCCCAGGTGATTCCAATAAACATTTAAAATTACGGTGGAAGGGAACAAACTGGTACTAAATAAAATGTCCTTCTATTGGTTTTGTAGAACACATTAATGGTGACCACCCAAGTTTGGCAATCATGGCACAATTCTTGCAGGTCACTGTATCATTTATGACCTCTGGCATCCTGATTTTTAGATATTATTGTTAGCTACATTATTTTGGTAGAGTCATAGGATTTAGAAAAGACCTTTGAGGTCATCTTATTAATACTTCTCCTTCTACAAAAGTCAAGTCCTGTTTTTATACAAATTCCCACTGTTCATAGGTTGCTACTGGTTCTGAAAAAAATTTTTTTTATTTTTTAAATAATTATTTTATTTGTTTTCAGTGTTCTATAATAACTTCCATATATCTTAGAATTTATCCCCTCCCTCCCAACTCCCTCCTCAAGACAGCTTGCAGTCTTAAATAGGTTCTACACATACTTTCCTATTAAATACAATTTCACCATAGTCATGTTGAATAGAAGAATTAATATGGATGGGAGAAACCACAAAACCAAACCAAACAAAACAACACAAAAGAAAATGATATGCCTCATTCTGTGATTCAGTTCCATAGTTCTTTCTCTGGATGTGGAAGACATTTTCCCTCAAAAGTTCATTAGGAATTTCTTAGGTCTTTGCATGCTATGAAGGACTAAGTCTACCAGAAAAAATCCATACACACTGTGGTTGTTGCTGTGTACAAAGTTCTCCTGGTTCTGTTTATTTCACTCAACATCAGTTCATATAAATCATTCCAGGCCTCTCTGAAGTTTTCCTGTTCATCATTCATATACTACAACTTCTTCAGCCATTCCCCAATTGATGGGTATTCTTTTTATTTTCAGTTTTTGGCCACCACAAAGAGAGCTGCTATAAATATATTTGTAGATGTGGGACCTTTTCCCATTTTTATGGTCTCTTTGGGATATGGTCCTAGAAGCAATGTTGCTGGATCAAAATGTATGCCCATTTTTGTAGCCCTTTGGGCATAGTTCCAAATTAGTCTCCAGAATGGTTGGATCAGCTCACAGTTCCACCAACATTGAATTAGTGTTCTAACTCTCCAACATCTTCTCCACCATTTATCATCTTTCTGTTACGTCATGTTAGCCAATCAAATAGGTGTGATACCTCATAGTTGTTTTGATTTGCATTTCTCTAAGCAATGGTGATCTAGAGCATTTTTTCATATGATTATAGATAGCTTTAATTTCTTCCTCTGAAAACTGCCTGTTCATACACTTTGGCCATTTATTAATTGGGGAATGACTTGTATTCTTGTACATTTGACTTAGTTCTCTATATATTTTAGAAATGAGACCTTTATCACAGACACCAATGTCAAAACTTCTTTCCTAGTTTCCTGCTTCCCTCTTAATCTTGGTTGCATTGGGTCTGTTTGCGCAAAAACTTTTCAATTTAATGCAATCAAAATCATCCATTTTGCAATTCATAATATTCTCTATCTTTTGTTTGGTCAAAAAATTCTCCATTAATTTGCCAAATATACTATTCCTTGCTCCACTAATCTGTTTATAGTATCAACCTTTATACCTAGATCATGTTCCCATTTGAGTTTTTCCTTGTGTACAGTGTCATGCTTTTGTCTATGTCAAGTTTTAGTCACACTCTTATCCAGTTTTCCCAGGAATTTTTGTCACACAGGGAATTCTTATTGCAGAAGCTGGGATCCTTCGGTTTATCAAACAGTAGATTGCTATATTCATTGACTACTGGGTCTTGAGTACCTAACCTATTTCACTGGTCTAACCCTCTCCTTCTTACCCAGTACCAAGGGGTTTTGAGAATTGCTGCTTTATAATAAATTTGAGATCTGGTAGGGTTAGGGCACATTCCCTAATATTTCTTTTCATTAGTTCCCTTGATATTCTGGAACTTTTGTTCTTCTAGATGAATTTTGATATTATTTTTTTGCTCTAGAAAATAATTATCTGATAGTTTGATTGGTATGGCACTGAATAAGTAAATTAATTTAGGTAGAATTGTGATTTTTATTATATTGACTTGGTCTGCACATGAGCAACTGATGTTTTTCCACTAACTTAGATCTGACTTTATTTGTGCAAAAAGTGTCTTGTAATTGTGTTCATATAGTCCCTGGGTTTGTTTTGGCAGGTGAACTCCCAGATATTTTTATATTGTCTACTGTTGCTTTAAACTTGATTTCTCGGGGGAGGAGCTAAGATGGCGGAGTAGAAAGCCTCATGTATGCTAGCTCCAAATCCACAGCCCATAAATTTCCTGTAAGAAGAACTTCCCACAAATTCTGGATCACTGCAAGGTGCACAGAAACACAGCGGAAGAGATTTCCATTCCAGAGAGCCCTGGAGAGCCATCCCCAGGGGTCCGTCACGCCCCGGAAAGCGGAGCCCACCCCAGCACTGCCCTGGCCATGGCCCAGATCCAAGCAGGCTTCAGGGATGGAACCTCCCGCATCCAGGAAGGTCCCTCCACCCACAGACGCTACAGGTCAGTGAGAGAGACTTCTGGGCTGGCCGAGAGGGGAGCAGGGTGTCTCCGTGGCTTGGGCCCCCTCGGGAGGAAGCAGCAGAGGCAGCGGCAGAGGCAGGAGCGGCCCAGGACTCCCAGAGCAGGCAGGCATTAGTTCAGGGCCATTCTGAAAGTCTCTGCATAAACCCCCTGAGGGAACTGAGCCTGGGAGGTGGCCCTCCCCCACCTGCTCCATCACTAAGGTCTCTGCATAAATCCCCTGAGGCAACTGAGCCTGAGAGGTGGCTCTGCCCCAACCCAAGCACCAGAACTTAAGGTCACTTTGAATACAGGAAAGTGAGGGAGAAGAAGATAAGCAGGGTGGGGGGGATGATGGAAGGGAGGAGGGAGCAATTTGAAGTCAACACTCTTGGGGAGGGACAGGATCAAAAGAGAGAATAGAAGCAATGGGGGGCAGGATAGCATAGAGGGAAATATAGTTAATCTTACACAATATGACTATTATTGAAGTCATTTGCAAAACTACAAAGATATGGCCTATATTGAATTGCCTGCCTTCCCACAGGGAATGGGTGGGGAGGGAGGGATGGGGAGAATTTGGAACTCAAAGTTTTAGGAACAACTGTTGAGTATTGTTCTTCCTACTAGGAAATAAGAAATACAGTTAATGGGGAAGAGAAAGTCATCTGGCCCTACAGGACAAAAGAAAAGATGGGGACAAGAGAAGGGAGGGATGATAGAAGAGAGTGCACATTGGTGATAGGGAGAATTAGAATGCTTGGTGTATTGGGGTGGGGGGAGGGGATAAATGGGGAGAAAATTTGGGACCCAAAATTTTGTAAAAATGAATGTAAAAAGTTAAATAAATAAATAAATGTAAAAGTAACAAAAAAATAAAATAATAAACACACGCATTTCAACATACAAAAAAAAAAAACTTGATTTCTCTTTCTATCTCCTGCTGTTGGTCATTGTTAGTAATATACAGGAATGCAGATGATTTATATGAGTTTATTCTGTAATCTGTAACTTTGCCAAAGTTGCTTATTATTTCAAGTAGTTTTTTTATTTGATTCTCTAGGATTCTCTAAGTATATCATCAGATCATCTGCAAAGACTGATAGCTTAGTTTCTTCTTTGCCTATTCAAATTCCTTCAATTTCTTTTTATTCTCTTATTGCTACAGCTTTCATCTCTAACACTATATTGAATAATAGTATTGATAATGGACATCCTTGTTTCACCCCTGATCTTATTGGTAATTCATTTAGCTTATCCCCATTGCATATAATGCCTGCTGATGGTTTTAGGTAGACACTGCTTATTATGTATGGAAAGTTCCACTTATTCCTATACTCTCCAGTGTTTTCAATAGGAATGAGTGTTATATTTTGTCAAAAGATTTTTCTGCATCTATGTGGTTTCTGTTAGTTTTGTTGTTTATATGATCAATAATGCAAATAGTTTTCCTAATATTGAACCAGCCCAGCATTCCTGGTATAAGTTCTATCTGATCATAATGTATGATTCCCATGATAAATTGCTGTATTCTTTTCCTAAAATCTTATTTAAAATTTTTCCATCTATATTCATTAGAGAAATTGGTCTATAATTGTCTTTCTCTGTTTTGGCTCTTCCTGGATTAGGTATCAGAATCATATTTATATCATAAAAAGAATTTGGTAGGACTCCTTCTTCCTCAATTTTCCCAAATAATCTGTATAGTATTGGAATTAACTATTCTTCAAATGTTTGATAGAATTCACTTGTAAATCCATCTGGCCCTGGAGATTTTTTCCTAGGGATTTCATTGATGGCTTGTTCAATTTCTTTTCTGAGATGGGGTTATTTAAGTATTCAACTTCCTCTTCTGGTAATTTGGGCAATTTAAATCTTTTAAAATAATCATACATCTCATTTAGATTGTCGAATTTATGTTCATGCAGTTTGCCCTTTTCATTTTTGTTATTGGTAATTTGGTTTTCTCTTTTTTTAAACCAAATTGACCAAAAGTTTGTCAATTTTATTGTTTTTTTTTTTTCATAAAACCAGCTCTTAGTTTTACTTGTTAGTTCCATAGATTTTTTTTTTTTAATTTCAATGTTACTAATGTCTCCTGTGGTTTCCAGTATTTCTAATTTGGCATTACTTGGGAATTATCAATTTGTTCACTTTCTAGCTTTTTCACCTGCATGCCCAATTCATTGATCTCTTCTTTCTCTATTTTATTCATATAGGAATTCAAAGATATAAAACTGTCCCTAAGAGCTGCTTTTACAATATCTTATAAGTTGTGGTAGATTGTCTCATTATTGTCATTCTCTTGAATGAAGCTGTTGATTGTTTGTATAATTTATTGTTTAACCCACTCCTTCTTTTAGATCAGATTATTTAGTTTCCAATTGATTTTTGGTTTATCTTTACATGGTCTTTTATTACATATAATTTTTAATGCATTGTGATCTAAGAAGGATGCATTCACTGTCTCTGCCTTTGTGCACTGGATTGTAAGGTTTTTATGCCCTACTACATGGTCAATTTTTGTATATGTGCCATGTATAGCTGAGAAAAAGGTATGTTCCTTTTTACCTCCATTCAATTTTCTCCAGAGATCTATTATATCTACCTTATCCAGAGTTTTATTAACCTCCTTAACTTCTTTCTTGTTTATTTTGAGGTTAGATCTATCAAGTTCAGAGAGGGGGAGGTTAACATCCCCCACTAGTACAGTTTTCCTGTCTATTTATTCCAGTAACTCCCTTAACTTCTCTAAGAATTTGGATTCTATACCACTTGAAGCATATATGTTTGGAAATGATATTGCTTCATTGTCTGTGGGGCCTTTTAGGAGGATATAGTTTCCTTCCCTATCTCTTTTGATTAGATTTGTTTCTGCTTTTGTTTTGTCTGAGATTAGGATTAATACCCCTGGGTTTTTTGTTGTTGTTGCTGTTTTTTTACATCAGATGAAGCACAACATATTCTGCTCCAACTTTTTGCCTTTATTCACCCTGTGTGTATCCCCCATTTCAAATGTGTTTCTTGTAAACAACATATTGTTGGATTATGGTTTTAATCCATTCTTCTATCATCTCCATTCACCCAATTCACATTCACAGTTAGAATTACTACCTGTGCCTTTCCCTCCACCCTCGTTCCCCCAGTTTGTGCTTTTAGTTCTCCCTTCTCCCTTCCCCTCTAAAATAGAGTTTTAATTTTTGGCCACCACCTCCTTCCATCTTCCCTTTCTTCTTTCAGCCCCCCTCCCTTTTACTCACCTTTTCCCTTGCTACTTCTTCCCTCCCTTTTTGCCTTTCCTCCCTTTTCATTCCCCCTTCCCCTCCTATTGCCTATAGAGCTAGTTAGATATCTTTATTTGACTGAGTTTGTTGTTCTCTCCTTGAAACAAATCAAATCAATGTAAATCTCAAATGATGCTCATCTCTCTCCCCTCTTTCCCTCTACTCTAATATATATTTTGTGCCTCTTCCTGTGATGTAATTTATCGTTTTCTGCTTCCTTCTTTTCATGCCTCTTGTTAAAATCTCTTCACAATCTTAGATCACATTTATCATCACATCTTTTACTTTATACCTGCTATCTCAATCTGTGTATATCCTTTTTATATATCATGGTCAATACACAATTCTCAAGATTAACAAGTATCATCTTCCTTTATAGGGATGTAAACAGTTTGCCTATATTGAATAACAATTTTCCCCCTATTTACCTTTTTATGCCTCTCTTGAGATCTGTATATGAAGATAGAATTATGTATTGAGCTCTGGCCTTTTCTTCAGAAAGGCCTGGCAATCTCTTATTTCATTGAATGTCCATCTCCTTGCCTGAAATATCATGCTCAAATTTACTGGGTAATTGATCCTTGGATGTAGTCCTAGCTCATTTGCCTTACAGAATATCAGATTCCAATTCTTTTCATCTTTTAATGAAATGAAGCCCTTTTCAGAGAAAATTTCTGTAAATTTTTTTTTCACAGTTATAATTACTATGTATTTTCCTCCATTCTATTTCCTTCTTTTTTATCCTACTCTCTCTCTCCTTTTACCCTGTCCATTCTCAAGTGTTTTGCTTCTGATTTTACCTCCCTTCTATCAGCACTGCTCCCCACTTCAGCCTTTCTCTTATCTGCTTCCCCTTCCATTTTCCTATATACATTAGATTTCTATACCCACCTGGGTGTATATGTTATTGTCTCTTTGAGAAGCTGTAAGGTCCTCGACTGTAGCTCCTCGATATTTGAATGGTTTCTTTTTGGAGGCCTGCAGTATTTTCTCCTTCACTTGGTAGTTCTGGAATTTGGCAATGATATTCCTTCGTGTTTTTAGTTTGAGATCCATTTCAGGAGGTGAACTGTTCATTATTTTGATGACTCTTTTGCCCTCTAGATCTAGGACTTCTGTGCAGTTTTACTTGATGATTTCTTGGAAGATAATGTCCATACTCTTTTTTTACATCATGGCTTTCTGGTAGACCAATAATTCTTAGATTTTTCTCCCCTGGAACTATTTTCCCAGTCAGTTGTTTTTCCAATTAGATATTTTACATTTTCTTCTATCTCTTCATTTTTAGATTCTGTTTGACTGATTCTTGATGTCCCATAGAATCATTAGCTTCTACTTGCCCAATTCTAATTTTTATCAAATTATTTTCTTCAGTTAGCTAGCTTTTACATCTCCTTTTCCATCTGTCCAATTGCTCCTTTTAAGGAGTTATTTTCTCTACTTAGATTTTGTACTTCCTGTTCCATTTGTCCAATTTTCCTTTTTAATTCTTCTCTGATTTTTTTTCATATTTTTAAAATCATTGGCCAGTTTTTCTTCTATTTCTCTTATTTGGTTTTTAAAATCCTTCTTCAGTCTTTCCAAAGATGTTCTTTGAGCTTGCCACCAGTTCATATTCCCTTCTGAATTTTCAAATAAGAGTACAGTCTCAATTCTGACCTCTTTGGTGTTCATATTTTGGTCCTTGTCCCCATAGAAAGATTCTATGGTCTTTTTTTTTTCTGCTTTGCTTCTTACTTATGATGATCACCCTTTTCCTGGCTATTAAAGTAGATCTCTGCTTCTGTGGCACAAGGGGCTCTGTCCTTGAACTTGAGGCTTTGTGTTTTGTGGCCTCTGGTTCTTTCAGCTAGAATCTAAAATGTTTCAACTGACCTGCTGCTGAGCTGGTTGGCATGAGAAAACAGAGGCCAGGTGAAGTCTTTTTTGGTTTCCCCAGAGTTACCCTGCACAACTAGCTGTGTTAAGTGTTGGGGAGTGGTGGTCTGGCCACAGGAGGTCTTCTCTGCTAAGCTAGAGCACAGGCAAGCTCAGTGGTTGGTGAACTCATCCACAGTAGTGTCTTCCCAATTCTCTTGGGAATTGGCAGTTGCAGTCTCCAACACCTTGGGGCTTCCCATTTGCTGAAGTGCATTGTCTGTAACAGCTCCAGTTCTACAATGGTCCACTTCAGCCATAGCAAGAGGGACCCCCCCCTTTATGATTTTCCTATCCTCCCAGGCTAAGTGACTGTTTGCCCCTTCAATTGATCCCACTGTTACAGGATTTTTCCTGAGGAAATATTTTATGTCTTTCAAGTTCAACAATGTGAGGGTTAGATCATTTACCAATCACTCTACCATCTTGGTTCCTGGAAGTTCAAGTAGGTGACTTACAGACATTTAATCTGTAGGCTGATAGTTTCAAGAGCAACTACTGCAGTTACCTGGGGCCCTGTGGCTCTTACCTGCTGGGTTCTGCTTCTGCCTCAGACCACCTGGGCATTCCTGCTTGACCCTCTCATGGTGAGACCATGCTGATACAGCCTGAATGCTGTGTGCTGTGCACCCTGCCAATCTGAACAACAAATCCTTCCCATTGACCTTCCATTCTGTCCTGGGCTGTGAATCTGCCACTATCTGTCTTCAACTGGATTCTGCCCCTTCAAAATCCATTCAGATTCTCTTTTTAGGGGTATCTGAATAAGTTTGTCTTAGAGCTTAGGTGATTATTTGCTCTCACTCTGCCACCTAAGCTCTGACTCCAATTAGAGCCTAAAAATAATTTTATTAGTGAATGAAGGTGGGGAAAGTATAAATTAATGTAGAATAAAAGGGGTTTTGGATGATACATTAAATAGAATTACTGCGGAGGTTATGGATTGTGAATAATAAATTTGAGTTGGATAATGTCAAATGTATATGGAGATGCCCAAAAAAGATATGATTTTTTTTCTCAGTGGACATTGGTATCATTGTGACACAAAAACTTCAAGAACAGGGCATTTTTAATAAATTCTGGTCCTATCCTCTCATTTAATAGACATTTCTATCATTTAGCATCTGGAAATAATAGAGTACAGGATCAGTATAAGGACTCTGTTTCTGACTCATGGAGGTCCATAATGGCTTAAAGTTTGAGACCCTGAAAGCACAGGAGAAATACATGGGGACTGTATTGCTGCAGTCATATCTGACCTCATTCTTCTATAATCACATTCTTTTACATTAGGTGAGACATAACTGAAAGATATCACACATGTGGCATAGATGACTAAATCAACAAGGCTGGTACAACAAGGCATTAAGCTAGACACTTGGGATATGGAGACAAAGGAAACAATCCCTATGGACTAAAAAAGACAAAAACATTTATGGATATTATTGTTTTGGTTGCTGTTCAATCCTGTCTAATTCTTTGTAACCCCATTTGGCGTTCTCTTGGCAAAGATACTGGAGTGATTTCCCATTTCCTTTGTCAGCTCATTTTACAGATGAAGAAACTGAGGCAAAAAAATGTTAAGTGACTTGACCAGGGTCTCATCAGATTTGAAATAATAAAGATGGGTCTTTCTGACTCTAGGCCTGGTACTCTCTCCACTGTGCCCCCTAGCTGCCCCTACATATAAATATAGATAGTATAAATATGAAAAAATACATGCAAAATAATTTTTTTAATTTATTTATTTATTTAGCTTTTTACATTCATTTTCACAAATTTTTGGGTTCCAAATTTTCTCCCCTTTTCTCCCCTCCCCCCACCCCAATACCCCAAGCAATCTAATTTTCCCTATCTCCAATCTGTCCTCTCTTCTGTCATCCCTCCCTTCTCTTGTCTCCATCTTCTCTTTTCTCCTGTAGGGCCAGATGACTTTCTATTCCTCATTAACTGTATGTCTTCTTTCCTAGTTGCAACAACAATACTAAACAATTGTTCCTAAAACTTTGAGTTCCAAATTCTCCCCATCCCTCCCTCCCCACCCATTCCCTTTGGTACGGCAGGCAATTCATTATAGGCCATATCTGTGTAGCTTTGCAAATGACCTTCCTGATAGTCGTGTTGTGTAAGACTAACTGAATTGCCATCCCTCCTAACCTGCCCCTCATTGTATCTCTTCTGTCCTTTGATCCTGTCCCTCCCCAAGTATTGACTTTCAATTACTCCCTCCTCCCTTTGCCCTCCCTTCCATCATCCCCCCCCAATATCTCCTTCTCCCCCGCTTTCTTATACTGTAAAATAGGTTTTCATACCAAAATGAGTGTGCATTTCACTCCTTCGTTTAGTCAAATGTGATGAGGGTAAACTTTTGTTTATTTGTTTTTTTTTTTTTTTCCCTCAGCTCTCCTCTTTTTCCCTCCACTAAAAAACATCTCCTACTTGCCTCTTAAATGACATATAGTTACCCCCTTCCATTTCCCCCTCTTTCCTCTCACTACATTTCTCTCTCACCATGTATTTGTTCTAGAATGTCAGGGCAATTATCAAGGAAAACTGCCCTGACATTCTAGAACAAATACATGCAAAATATTGAAGGAGGATACAAGAGGAGAAAGATATTTAACAACTGACTATTCATAAAAATGACACTTTCATTAAAAATAAAAGAATCATTTATTTATTTTTAGTTTTTAACATTTTATAAGATTTTGAGTTCCGAATGTCTCCCTGTTCTCCCTCTCCCCTCCCCAAGACAGCATGCAATCTGATATAGGTTATACATATAAAATCATATTAAACATATTTCCACTTTAGTCATGTTGTAAAAGAAGAATCAGAACAAAGAGGAAAGATTATAAGAAAGAAAAATAATGAGAGAGAAAATTCTATTCTTTTATCTGCATTCAGATTTCATAGTTCTTTTTTTCCATGTGGATAACAATTTGCATCATGAGTCTTATGGAACTGATTCAGATCATTATATTGCTGGAAGAGCTAAGTCTATTAAAGCTGTTTACCACATAATGTTGCTGTTACTGTGTATACAATGTTCTCCTGGTTCTGCACACTTCACTTAGTATTAGTTCATGTAAGTCTTTCTAGGTTGTTCTGAAATGTGCCTGTTTATCATTTCTTATAGAATAATGGTATTCCATGACATTCATATACCACAACTTGTTCAGTCATTTCCCAATTGATGGACCTCCCCTCAATTTCCAATTCTTGGCTACCACACAAAGAACTGCTATAAATATTTTCATACATGTGGATCCTTCCCCTTTTTATGATTTCTTTGGGATACTAAACTATAAGTGGTATTGATCAGTTCACAACTCCACTGACAATGTATTAGTGTTCCAATTTTCCTACATCTTCTCCAACGTTTATTATTTTTTTCATTTTTCTTATATTAGTCAATCTGATATGTGTGTGGTGGTACCTCAGAGCTGTTTTTATTTGCAATTCTCTTATCAATAGTGTTCTAGAGTATTTTTTTCATTATTAAATAGATTTAACTTCTTCCTCTGAAAACTGCCTATTCATATCCTTTGACAATTTATCAAATGGGGAAAAATGACACTTTTTAAAAGTTTAAAAGCAATTATTAACCTTTTCTCTATAACTTTCTTAAATCTAGACAATCAACAAAATGATCTAAGAAGCCTTTATTTTCTGAGGTGTAAATGCTCACACTGAAAATTTCACAATCTGCTTTGGTAAACCAGTCTAATCTCATTCCAGCATACCCCTGCAGGGAGGGCAAGAGCAGTTCTGGGTGGGAGTAGGATTAGGAAAAGTTTCATATGGAAGGTGAGGTTTGGAAATTCTCAGAGGCAGAGGCAACATTACAGACAGAGAGAATAAATAGCTGGTGCAAAGGCATCAAGGTGGAGTCTCATTTGAGCAAAGGAGAAAGGTCAGTTTTGGTTTTTTTTCTGTATTGCAGACTATAGAGTACAATAAGTCTGGAAAGATAGGTTGGATTCAGGTTGTAAAGGACTTTAAAAGCTAAACAGAAGTTTATATTTGATTCTTGAAGCAATAGTAAGGCACTAAATATGATTGAATATGAGAGTGACAAGACCAGAAAGTAAAAATGAAGACTCATGATCCTTGCAAGTACAAGGCTGAAAATGCTGAGTAATTTGAGGACTAAAAAAAAATAAAGATCATCAGATTTTGCAGTTAAGAAATAGCTGATAAATTTGAGAGAGCAGTTTCAGCTGATTTATGATATAGAAAGTCAAGTTTCATAGGGTTTAAAAATGAGTGAAAGGAGAAGTGAAGAAAAACAAGTGCAGACAACTCTTTTTTGAGAAAGGCTGAGAAAGGGAAAAGAGACAGAGTGGTAAATTAATAGGATGGTAGGGTCGAGGGAATATTTTTAAGGAAGAGGAGATGGGCATATATGAAGACAGTATCTTAGCATATAATAGCAATAAAAGGTCAAAGATTGGATAGAGAGTGAATGGTTGAGAGAGAAATCCACTGAAGAAGATGAAAAAGGATAGGATCAAAAGCACTGGTAAAAGGCTTAGTCTTTGCAAAAAGACTTACCTTATTAACACACATTGAGAGAATGGACAGGAAAGTAAGAGAAGTTGTCAAGTGATTTTGAGATTCAAAAAAGGAGAGAAAATCTTGGTGAATTGTCACAATTTTCTCAGTAAATTAAAAGATGAGGTCTTCAGCTGAGAAAGTATGGAGAAAGTTAGGTATGGAAGGCCTAAGGAAAGTTTGGAATAGCTTCTATAGAGAGTGAGATAGGGAATCAATTATAGATGAATAAAAATTTTTCTTGCTTCAGTGATGGACCAGATAAAATTTATTTAGCATCTCAAGGGGTTCATTTGTGTAACTTCCTCTAGCTCAGTTCAGCAACACATGATTAGAAGCAGAGGAGACAGATGGTGAGAGTCATCAAGGACTAGAATTTGGAAAGGGAAAAGTGGAAGTAGGCCATGGAGTGTGGAATTTGATTGGAATGTTAATAACACTTTACAGTTGAACTAGAGAAAGTAGTGAGTGATGGAATGATTAAAGATCTCTTAAACGGTGAAGAATAGGTTTAGGAAAGGTGAGACATGGGGAAATAAGGAAGTTATAATGAGATAGAGGAATATGAGGATTTTTTTTTTATTTCTCAGTATCTGGGAAACTTAGAAACAATGTCTGTCCCAGCTACCAATTTCTTTCTTGTATTGAGACTCCAGGCTTATGTGTCCTCCTTTGGAACAGGTTGTCTGCTACCCTGAGCACCAGCTGTCAAGGGTCTATCTCCTTTCAGAGATATCAATCAATGAATCAACAGGAATTATTAAATTTCTACTATTAAAAAATACTATGCTAGGGGCTGGGATAGCACTTGGCATAGTGAAACAATTTTTACTCCCAGAAACCTGACATGCTATTTACATGTTATCTTTCATCCATGTGGTTATGCTTGGGTCACCTCAAAATTTTCTCCTCACTTTCTGTCTCCCCCCGACAGGGATTCAAGGAGATTGACATGAATTCCTTGTCTGAGCAGGTTTGGGTCACTGTTGTAAAAATAATATAAGCTTCATAATAGGAAAAAATATAGGTCAACACTACAGACAATGTTGTAGGACCTGTGTTCTTAACCTGGGTCCAAAGATCCCCAGGAAAACACCTTGAATGAATTTCAGGTTTGTGAACTTGGATGGGGAAAAACAAAAACAAGCAAAAACAAACCTATGATTTCACCTGTAATCCTATGTATTTTATGCATCTAAAATCTTTATTCTGAGAAGAGATTCATAGGCTTCACCAGACCTAAAGAGGGGTCCATGACACATATACACAAAAAGATCTGCATCTGAGAGATGCAGCATGGCTCTCGTTGTTTCTAATGTTCCTTTCCCATTTGCAGAATATTATTGACTCTTTAAATAAGAAAAGCTTACAAACTCCCTACTAATGAGAGTCATGGCCCTTCTAATTATATTGTGTTAGATTACTGTATATTAAATTATTCCAAATAGCCGTATTATATAATATAGAGCTAAATCGATCAGTGCACAATAATATTTTGACATAATAATCAATCTTCTATGGAATTTTATATAAAATCATTCATACTATAATTTGCAGCAAAAAGAGTGTCACCAGCACACAAAATATCAATAGTCAAGTGTTTAATGGAACTGAGGGAGCTGAACAACAGTTATTTTAAATAATAATAACAAATACTGATAAAACAACTAATTAAAGCATTTTAATGGCAATGCATTTCAACACTGGACTCCTTCCCAGATCTGACTATTGTGAGTTATTGGTTTTTCACAGTCATCAAATACAAGTCATAATGCATTTTTATCATTGAAATAACCCTTTTCTGTGCACTTATTATCTGTGAGGGAGGGCGGGCAGGAGGCTGTCTATCAGAATGAAGCTAAAGCATTATTTTGTGTAGCATGACATGTGTACACTTTATATTTGCTGCTATTTTTTCCTAACATCCTTGACCTCCTTTCTTCTCAAAAACAGAGGTTTCTCTGCATTTGATGTACTACATTTAGTTAGACTTTTTAAAAATTGTGATGGTGGAGAGGGGAGGGGTAGATTTCCTTTTCTTTTCAGGCTTAATTACTATGCAACATCATAAGAAGTTTAGTGAATCCTTTGCTTGAGGGAAATGACACTGAGAAAGACCCCCACACATTTATTTTGCAATAAGCTTTTATTCATACACTTAAGGCTATACAATCATTTCTGTGTGTGAGTGTGTGTGTGTGTGTGTGTGTGTGTGTGTGTGTGTGTGGCTATTAGCCTGAGGCTTTAGGCTAGAAATGCCAAAGACAGAAGGCAGAAGTGCAGAAGAATGAATCGTGTTCAAATAAAGCAATAATATTCAAGTATCCACAGCTTGTTGAAAATACCAATTCCAGTACTGGCAGTCTTGTTATTTGGTTGTGTTGTTAGTGTGTGTGTTTCTGCTTTAATGACAACTGCCCACAAAATATCACATTTCATTGAGTCATTATCATGAGTTCCTTATTAGATTGTTTATGATTACATAAATCATAACTCTGAAATTGGTCAGCACCAGAAGAAAACATTAAATCTCATGAAATGACCGCTGCGAGGGAGCTACCATTTGGCCCAGGGACTCTACCCTGCAAACTACTTTTGAAGTTCATTGCAGGCTTTTGGATAAAATGAATTTTGGTGTTTCCATCATGCATTCCCTAGAAAACAATTTTCAAATGAGTTGGAAAAACACATGATTTTGTTTTATTAACATCTTTTGCTACAACGCAAAAGATCAAGCTATTATAAATATAGCAAAACCATTTGCTTCAGGGTAAAATATTGCTTAGAAGAAAAAAAGTTCTACCACAGGTATAGCATACTGATTTTGAAATACAAAAACCCATATTTTTATATTTTGTGTTTTTTTTTTATTTAGGACCAGAAAGAAATCATATTAATTGCTTCTCCACCCTATGAGTATCCTGTAAAAATTCTAACCTCATTTATATCCATATCTATGTACATATATGTTCATATATATTCATATGTGTATATGTGTGTATATATGTATGCATGCATGCATGTATGTATGTATAAGCTATTTTCCCCCTTCCAAAACCACAGGAAGAATGTATCCTTTTACATCTTTGAAAATGGTCTTCAAAATTTCTATGGTCACAAAAATTCATCAGTTGGTGTCCAAACTTTAGGTGAGGAACCTCTTTGAATTTAGCTTCATCCTTTTTAATTTCATTCAGGAGCTTGCCCTGTGAATCATCCACACCCTTCCGCATTCCTTACTTCTACTCCCCATGCCTTCCCCTTCCTCTGTCCCCTGCTCTGTCTGTCCCTGTTTTTCTATCACTCTATGTCTCTATGGTTCTGTGCATGTGTGTGTGTGTGTGTGTGTGTGTGTGTGTGTGTGTGTGTGTGTGTAGCTCATCTTATCCTTAACAATCTTCACTCTTGAGAGGAAAAAAATACTTCCACAGGACCTTGTCATTACTGAATACTAATTTCTTTTAATAGGTTCCTAGAAAAAGTAATTTACATCTTTCTACACGTCTTCCTCTCCCACTCACTTCTTACAGTGATATCATAAATTTGATACTGTTCTTTCTTTTTTTTAATTTTATTTTTTCAGTCAACATAACCCACATTCTCTCCACCTCTACCCACAACACTTCTCCTCAATTGAGAATTAAGGGGAAAATAAATATGCTACAAACAGATATAGTCAAGTCAAACAAACTCTGCATTATGAGAACTGTTAATTGAGAGGATATCCATCAATTGAGAAATAGCTGAAAAAGTAGTGGTATATGATCATGATGGTGTATTATTGTGCTATAATGAATGATGAGAAGGATAGTTTCAGAAAGATCTGGGAAGAATTATACAAGCTGGCATGAGCAGAAATAAGAGAATGGTGTACATAGTAACAGCGATATCGTAACTATGATCAACTGTGGAAGACTTAGCTACTCTAATCAATACAATGATCCAAGATAATTCCAAAGGAGCCATGATGAAAAATACTGTCTACCTCCAGAGATAAAACTGATTAACACTGAGGGCAAATTAAGGCATAATTTTTTCTCTTCCTTTTATGGTTGTGTGTGTGTGTTTTCTTTTGCAATGTAGTTTATATGGAGATATGTTTTGCATGACTTCACATGTGTAAATCATATCACATTGCTTACTTTGTCAGTGGGTGGGAGAAGGGAAGGAGGGAGGAAACTGAGAACTCAAAATTAAAAGAAAATGAATGTTAAAAATAGAAAAGTAAAAAAAAAGAGTATATTGAACTATCTGAAATATATTATCTAAAAAAGAGGCTAGATATTGCATTTCAAGAAATTGTAAAAGAAAACTGCCTTGATATCTTAGAACCAGAGGAAAAAGTAGAAATTGAAAGGATCCACCAGATGCCTCCTGCAAATCTAAAATGAAAGTTCCTAGGAATATTAAAGCTAAACTCCAGAGCTCCCATGTCAGGAAAAAATGCTGCAAAGAGTCAGAAAGAAATACTACACTTTTTTTGAAGTCAGAGTCAGGTTCATACAAGATTTAATATCTACCATTTATAAGGGAGTGGAGGGTTTGACATATGACATTCCAAAAGACAAAGAAGTTAAAATTACAATTAATAATTACCTATGCAACAAAGCTGAGAATAATCCTAGAGGGAGGAAAATGGACATTTAATGAATACCTTCATTGGTTTTGTCCGTGTAAAACAAACAAGAGGGGGTCCATGGATAGAACCTGAGTTCAAAACTGGACTCAGATACTTGCTAGCTATGTGACTCTAGGCAAGTCACTCAACACTGTTTTTCTCTGTTTTTTCATATGTAAATAATCTGGAGAAATGAAATAGCAAACCACTCCAGTATCTTTTCCAAGAAAATCCCAAATGGGATCATGAAGAGTCAAAAATAACTGAAAGAAACAACAATGAAAAAAAAAGTGGACTTTCAAACATTCCTTATGAAAAAAAACTGAATAGAAAATTTGATATCCAAACTTAAGACTCAAGAGAAGCATAACAAGGCAAATATAAAGAAAAGTCATAAGGTATAATAAGCATATGTAATGAGAAAACACAACTGTTATTTTGTTTAGATGATATGGAGATATATTTTGAGAATTAACTAAAAAAGCTAGTTGAAATAATTAACAAGTTTAGCAAAGTTGAAGGATATAAAATAAACCTACACAATTTACTAACATTTCTAAATATTACCAACAAAACCCAGCAGGAAAGTATAAGGAAATTACATTTAAATTAATTGTAGATAATGTAAAATACTGGGGAATCTTTCTGTCAAGACACATGTGGGAAGTACAAGGATAGAATTCTAAAACACTTCCCATCTCAACAATTAGGGAAATATTCATTGCTGATGTATAAGGCAAGTCAATATGATAATACTACCTAAATTACTTTATTATTCAGTGCCATACTAATCAAATCACCAAAAGTCACTTTATAGAGGTAGGAGAAATAATAATAAAATTCATCTGGTGGGGCATAATATCAAGAGTATTAGGGAAATCGATAAAAAGGAAAAAAGGAAGTCTAATGATACAGGATCTCAGACTATATTACAAAGTAATAATCATCAAAAACAGTTCGATATTGGATTAGAAAAAGCATAGCTGATCAATGGAATAGAATACACAATATACAGAAGCAAATGAATGGGGTACCTTAGTGTTTGATAAACCCAAAGATCCTAGTTATTGTGGCAAGAACTCACTATCTATCTGATCAAAACTACTGGGAAAACTAGAAAGTATTCTGACAGAAACTAGGCATAAATCAACATCTCATCCTGGATACTAAGATAAGATCAAAATGGGTACAGACAAAAAAGAGGATATCAGCAACAAACTGAGAACCTAGAAAATGTTATCTGTCAGATCTATAGATAGGAAAAGAGTTCTTGATCAAAAACAGAGATGATCATGGGAATTAAAATGGATAATTTTGATTACATTAAATTTAAAAGGTTTCACACAAACGAAACCAAAGTAGGCAAAACTAGAAGGAAATTAGGAAACTGGGGGCGGGGTGGGGATTATAGCAAGTTTCTCTGATAATGGTCTAATTTCTCAAACATATGAAAAACTATGCCAAAATTGAAAAAAATAAAAAGTTATTCTCCAATTGATTAATGGTCAAAGGATATGAACAGGCAGATTTCAGAAGAAGATATCAAAGCCAACAACAGTCATATGAAAACTACTCTATATCACTAATAATGAGAGAAATTCAAATTGAAACAGCTCTGAAGTACCACCCTCCATTAGACTAACTAAGATGACAGAAAAAGACAATGACAAATCCTGGAAGGGCTATAGGAAAATAGGTACACTAATGTACTACTGATAGAGCTGTGAACTAGTCCAACTATTCTGGAGAATAACTTCTAACTGTGCCCAAAGGACACAGATCTATGTGTGCCTTTTTACTCAGTAATACTACTACTAAGTTTATACCCCCAAAGAGATCAAGAAAAATGGAAAATAATCTGTATTTACAAAAAAAAATTATAGCAGCTTTTTGTGGTGGCAAAGAATTGAAAAACATATAGGATATCCATCAGATGGGAATGGCTAAACAATTTATGGCCACACAAATGGTGGAATACTATTGTGCTATAAGAAATGATGAAGGGGATTGTTTAAGAAAAAACCTAGGAAGACATGTGAGATGATGCAAAATGAAGTGTGCAAACCAGGAAACAATGTACCAAGTAGCAGCAACATAGTAACAGCTATCAACTGTGAAATATTTAGCACTGCCAATAAAAAAAAAATAATGATCTTTGAGAATTCAGAATGACCCAACATGAAAAATGCTACTCACATCCAGATAGAGAACTGATGAACTCTGCAATGCAGACTGACACATTTTTTTCTCTTTAGTTTCATGGGTTTTCTTTGTAACACAGCTAATATGGACATATCTTATGTATAACTGCATAGGTATAATGAGTATCATATGTATTGCCTTCTCCATGGATAGAGGGAGAGATCAGAGGGAAGAACAAAATTTGGAACTGAAAATAAAAGTTAAATAAAAAGAAAAACACTGAATATTCTAATAATTGCAAAATGGATGACAAAAGCCACACTGTCTCAAATAATTTTCAAGGAGATGAGTGTATATTTATACTAGAATTTTCAAAAGTCCTTTTGCAAATTGGCAGCAAATTAAATAAGTAGATTAATTTTACTAAAACAAAATTATTAAAAAATTAGCATCATAAATGCAAACATTCGTCCATTGTGCTTTATCCAAAGTGCAAAGATAATTCAGGACCAGAATTATAAGTGTATGTGGCGACCACAAAAGAAAAGTTGGAGTTATTAAAGAACAGTCTGAAAGAAAAGCGTCAGATGCCTCCATGGCAAAAGTGATCTGAGAAAGCTCTTGAAGACATATGGAAAGGGGTTAGGAGATATTTTTCACTATTTATCTGGTATACACAATAGAAACCTTAGCAAATAAAAGGCAAAAAAAAAATGTGTAGAATGGAATGTAGAAATCAAACAAAAATAGTCAAATATCTAGGTACCATTAATTAGTGAGAATGAAAGTCAGAAGTCTGTAGTGATTCAAAACATCAAAGCAGTACAGAGAACAAAATAGACATTTCTACCTCTAAAAACAACTTCACTACTCAGGCTTAAGAAGCAAAGAAATCTGAAGAGTTGAATTATGGACAAGTTCTGACTCCCACATGATCATAAAAGTTTGATTTAACATGAAAAAAAGCTTGCATATTGTTACTACTATTAATGACAAATAGGTCATATCTAGAGAGGTCACTAAAACTCTCTAGGCAGAATTATTAAAGTAGGAGGAGAAGATAATTTTTTGCTACATCCCCTTATAGTAGCATATTAATTTCAAATGAAGCAATTTAATTTTGAATTTTTAAACAAGCAAATAATAATGAAAATAGGAAATGGACAACATGCATGTCATTGATGCAAATTAAAATAACAATGTTGGATATGTATGTTTAGCTGACATTAACCTATTGCCACAGCATGAACACCAAATGAGTTCAGGAAAAGAGCTGCTTCTAAAAGTGTCTAACCTACTTTCCAAGTAGAGAGATGACCACCAGTGGTAACATCAGTTTATAGCATAAATTTATCTGTAAAATCTATCTCTGCGTATGACATTGGTGGATGACATTTTTTAAAAAATTTAATTTACTTTTAATTTATGGAGTAAAAGAATTGTTTCCATAAGACAATATAATAAAAATGATTGCACATGAAACTACAAATCTATTATGTACAACTTGCTATTCCTTTAAAATATAATAAAATTATCATCATTGTGTCATTTTGTGCACTGGAGAAGTGATTTCTAGTAGACCGAAAGAATAATTTAAGTGCCAACCTCATATTCTGAATAGGATCAATATTTCTGAAACTCGTATGCAATATAATAAATGAACTGCATTCATGAAAAAAATAAAAAAATAATGTCAACTATACACAATGAGCAAAATTATGTAATCATTTTTTCAGCTTTGTTTAGGTGAAATTCAACTTTATCTAACAACTTTTCTATGCCATGATCTAAATTGACTACTGGAGATCCATTGAGGTGTAATGGAAAGAGCATTGCACTTGTAATCAGGAGACCTAGCTGTCAAACATGGCTTTATCAGTCATTAGCATTATGACTTTAGGCAAATCACCTAACCTCATTGAATCTTAAGTTCTTCGTATATAAAACAGGGACTCTAATACTATTCATACTACTACCTTATAAAGTATTTATGACCAAAGTGCTTTATAAAGTCTAAAAAGCTACACAAGTGAGTTATTATTTAAATCATTTAAGTTACTAGATAAAATATACTACAATCTTCAGTTTTAGATCTTTTACAATCTTTAGTTTTAGAGGCACTGCACAATTTACATACACCAAATATAAGAACACATCATAAACATATAATGATTACTTTTTGTTTGAATTTGTTATTGCCATTTCTATACTTAAAGCAGATGCCAAAGAGAAGGCAATTTTTAGACTATAATTTACAAGAGTTGACATTAGCCATCCAAGCTGCCTAATCATGTGGGAATGCACATCTTTGCAGCTTCTCTGTTGGGACCTAGTGCAAACACAATAAATGATTCTGTGCTCCAGGGAACACATTTTGCTTTATCCCAGAGTACATGAAATGTCAATTGAAACAACAGTAGGGAGTAAAGCACAGTAGGAAGGACATTGACAAACTGGATTGTGCCCAAGAGAGGATGACTAGGATAGTAAGAGGACCAGAAATCATACTGCATGAGGATTTGTTGAAGGAATGTGTGATAGCCTGGAAAAGGGATTACTTTAGAGGGACAAAAATTTATCATTAAGTATTTGATCAATTTACTGTAGAAAAAAGATTAAACTTATTCTGTATGGCTTTCTAGAAGGCAGATCTAGGAGCACTAGTTAAATTAGCCAGAAGAATGATTTCTGATCCAATATAAGAAAATATTTCTTGCTAATTAGATCCAATCTAAAGAAGAATGAGCTAACTTGGGAGTTCTTCCATGGTTGATTGAATCATCATTTTTCAAGAACGTTGAAGACGAGATACACAGGTTCAGCTAGATAAACTCTGAGGTCCATTCTAAAACTTGAGAATTTTTCTTTATCACATTAGTCTCTGTACTAATAGAATAGTCTTGAATATTTCTTTTCTGAATATTGTATTACTCTGTCTAGAATAGTTATATTTTACAATTTTAATGGGACTGATTTTCTATTGGACAGATATAGTCACAATTATTATGTATGCTCCATGGAACACTAAATGAAAAACCAGCATATGCCTGAATTAAAGAGGATTCTCAGCTCCCTAAAATTAGTAATTATCATTACCCTTTTTCTATAAAGATTTGGACAGGATATTCTTCCAAAGTTGGCACTCATTTCAGTAAGCATGTGCCCTTGGGAAATGAAGCAGAGTTTGGGCAGAGGAGAGAACTTAATAAGGACAGAGAATTAGTGCTGTGGTTAGATTCATTATTAATATCAGTGACAGAAAGGGTAGAGTTATATAACTATGTAGAAACTAGGAGGGTATGTTTAAAACAAAATAACTTGTGGTTTGGACTGCTTGTAGATCCCTGGTAATGTTATATTATAGGTGAATCTGAGTATATTCCCCAGTAGATTCTTGTTGTTTTCAGTTACTTATCCCTGGAGGGCTGAGATTTCCCTAAAGGGAATTTAGATTCAGGAATTATGGGTAGAATGTGGATTAGGGCACGGTGTGGAACTAAGACTGATTACTTCCTGTCTCTTTGTTATGCCCCCATGGAGAAGTTTTAGCATCTGGACTCAGTAATAAAAGTGAAGTAAAAAGAACAAAATATAGTGTATCTGAATATCTAAATAAGATAGCTCTGTACTGCCAATAGGTTTCATACAGTAAAATAGATTTATCAAGGGAATTCAAGAGCACCCGGAGCTTGAAGAGTAACTTGAAGAGTCATATGTAGTGAATGGATCCATAACACTAATTAGAATTGGTGTGTTCCTTCAACTAGATGTGTTGTAGTGGGGGAAAAGAGAAAAAAAACAAAAACCATGAACGCCCAATTTGTTTCAGAAGATCTCAGGCCTCCTACTGAGTCTGCTGCTTACTAGTTATAACCTCCAGGAAATTCTAAGCCTCATTTCCTTCCTCTCAAAGATGAGGAAAATAGTATCCAACTACTTTAATCCCACTTCTTTTGTGGAAATCAAAGTAAAAAAGGTAAAGTGCTTTATAAACTATTAAACTATAGGTAAAATCTTAGTATTACTAAATGAAGGTAAACAAGAAAGGAAGAAAGAAAAGACCCTCATCCATCCACAGTGGAATGACAGTACATGTTTCGTAATTCCTCTCCCTCCTACAATCATCTTGATTGCTACTAGTTGGTATGTAATAGTTTTTAAAGATGTGGGTTCTCATATTCATGCATTGAAGAAACACTGAAACCATCTATCTCTATATCACTACCATGAACCAATTAAAATATGCTATAAAGCTTTGCCAGTTTGTTGGTACACAGTGGGAGTTTGGAAGTAAGAGGTTTGGGAATAGACTGTGAAAACAGTTGATTCCTCACCATTACATCTAAATTGGACATGACTTAAATTTTAAAAATAGAAATAATAATAATAAACATCACAGGTTAAAATGGGAGGTTATATCTTGATTTGGGAAATGTCTCACAAAAGTATGCCTACTTTAAAAGCAACATCATTGTGATCTATGCAATGAACAAAGCAGTGGAATTATTCTTTTTTTACTTTTCCTTTTTTTTATTTTTAATATAGTTCCCCTAATTCAAAAATCTCAAAATAAGAATAAAATGAATTAAATATGCAGTAATAAAAACTCTATCATGAAAGGAAAACAGAAAAAAAAAACCAACATAAAATATAAAATCTTCTGAAGTAACATCAGAGAACCAGAAAAAGCCCATAGTAATATTAGCTACCATCATTGTTAAGTGACATAATGAAAACAGACAATTGACAAGCTTAATATCAGTGCTCTTTCTATTATGGCACTACAAGTATCATCATGGTAGCAAGTCACTGAGGACCTACCGAATATGATTAGAAGCAGAAGATATTGATTCTGCCCAGCCACAAGATGGAAAGGAGGCATGACTGGGCTAGGAAAAGATGCAACACCATACAGTCAGTTTAAGGGGAGGAGTCCTACATGCCTGAAAAAAAAGTTACCTAGGAATCTATAGGCTATCAGTCCTCTCTTAGTGGAGATTACACAGGATAGGAACCAAGCTAGGCCCCATTGCCCTAATTCAAGGATATTGAAGACCTACCCTCATTGAAGAAAACACAGGAGAAAATGTGCACATTATAGCAGTGGATGGATAGTAAGGTATAAAGTCTGATATCAACCCCTGGGAATAGAAGAACAAGGTGAAAAGAAAAACAAAGTCAAGAGATAATGTCTGTGCATAACCCAGAAGACAAACCAGGAGTGAAAATCATAAAAGCAAAAGGGAAACAAAATGAGCAAAGACAATAGATACATAGATAGATAGATAGATAGATAGATAGATAGATAGATAGATAGATAGATAGATAGATAGATAGATAGATAGATAAACAGATAGCTAGACAGATAGATAGGTGGATGGATGGATGGATGGATGGATGGATGGATGGATGGATGGATGGATGGATGGATGGGGGAATGGGCACGCATATGGAGAGAGAGAGAGAGAGAGAGAGAGAGAGAGAGAGAGAGAGAGAGAGAGAGAGAGAGAGAGAGAGAGAGAAAGGGAGAGACAGGCAGAGAATAAATCGAGAGTGACCTCAGAAGGAAGGCATTAGGATTAAGGAAGTCTGGGAAAGATTACTTATAGGGGCAGGGGGCACTTTAGCTAAGAACCAAAGGAAGCCAGAAAAGCTAGAAAATGAAATAAGGAGGGAAAGAATTCCAGGCTTGAAAGAAGGTCAATGAAAATGATTGGAGTTGGGAGAAAGAATGTGATGTTATTGGAATAAAAAGAAGGCTAGCATAGCTCCAAGTACATGAAAGAGAGTAAGGTATAACAGGACTGGAAATGTAGGAAAGGTCCTGGATAGGAAAGACCTTAGAAGTCAAACAGAGACTTTTATGCTTGATGATAGAAGTAACCTGGCTACTGAAATTTATTGAACAGGAGTGTGATAGTGAGACTTTCACTGGAGGAAAATCAATATGTCAGCTTACAGTAGGACATTTCGGAGGAGGGAAAGAAACGTGGCATTCCATACTATCTAAAAAGGAATATATATGGGGTAACATAGTAAGAAATTGTTCCATTAACTAGAAGAAAAGTGAAAGAATTCACCTAGCCTCCATATAAGCAGAGAAGGATCTATAAATTGTGCAGTCTTTCTTTTTTTTAATATAAATGTATTTATTTAACTTTTCAGATTTATTTTCACAAAATTTTGGGTTTCAAATTTTCTCCCCACTTGTCCCCTCCCTCCACCCCAATACACTGAGCATTCTAATTTTCTCTAGCACCAATCTGCCCTGTCTTCTATCCTCCCTCCCTTCTCTTGTCCCCATCTTCTCTTTTGTCCTGTAGGGCCAGATGACTTTCTATTCCCACTAACTGTATTTCTTCTTTCCTAGTAGCAAGAACAATACTCAACAGTTGTTCCTAAAACTTTGAGTTCCAAATTCTCCCCATCCCTCCCTCCCCATCCATTCCCTTTGTGAAGGCAGGCAATTCAATATAGGCCATTTCTGTGTAGTTCTGCAAATGACTTCAATAATAGTCGTGTTGTGTAAGATTAACTGTATTTCCCTCTATGCTATCCTGCAGCCCATTGCTTCTATTCTCTCTTTTGATCCTGTCCCTCCCCAAGAATGTTGACTTCAAATTGCTCCCTCCCCCCATTGCCCTCCCTTCCATCATCACTCACACCCTGCTTATCTCCTTCTCCCCCACTTTCCTATATTGTAAGATAGGTTTTCATACGAAAATGAGTGTGCATTTTATTCCTTCCTTTAGTCGAATGTGATGAGAGTAAACTTCATGTTTTTTTCTCAGCTCTCCTCTTTTTCCGTCCACTAAATAGTCTCCTGCTTGCCTCTTGAATGAGAGATAATTTACCCCATTCAATTTCTCCCTCTCTCCTCCCACTACATTTCTCTCTCACCATTTACCTTAACTTCTTTTAAGATATGATCCCATCCTATTCAATTCACTCTGTGCTCTCTGTCTATGTGTGTGCATGCATGTGTGTATGTGTGTGTGTAGTCCCACCAACTACCCAGATACTGAAAAGTTTTAAGAGTTACAAATATTGTCTTTCCATGTAGGAATGTAAACAGTTTACCTTTGGTAAGTCCCTTATGACTTCTCTTTGCTGTTTACATTTTCATGCTTCTTCTCATTCTTATGTTTGAAAGTCAAATTTTCTTTTCAGCTCTGGTCTTTCATCAAGAATGCTTGAAAGTCTTCTATTTCATTGAAAGACCCTTTTTTCCCCTGAAGTATTATACTCAGTTTTTCTGGGTAGGTGATTCTTGGTTTGAGTCCTCGTTCCTTTGACTTCTGGAATATCCTATTCCACACCCTTTGATCCCTTAATGTGGAAGCTGCTAGATTTTGTGTTATCCTGATTTTATTTCCACAATACTGGAATTGTTTCTTTCTAGCTGCTTGCAATATTTTCTCCTTGACCTGGGAATTCTGGAATTTGGCCACAATATTCCTAGGAGTTTCTCTTTTTGGATCTCTTTCAGGCAGTGATCGATGGATTCCTTCAATACTTATTTTGCCCTCTCGTTCTAGAATCTCAGGGCAGTTTTCCTTGATAATTTCATGAAAGATGATGTCTAGCCTCTTTTTTTGATCATGGCTTTCAGGTAGTGCCATAATTTTTAAATTGTCTCTCCTGGATCTCTTTTCCAGGTCAGTTGTTTTTCCAATGGGATATTTCATATTCTCTTCCATTTTTTCATTCTTTTGATTTTGTTTTGTGATTTCTTAGTTTCTCATAAAGTCATTGGCTTCCATCTGTTCCATTCTAATTTTGAGAGAACTATTTTCTTCAGTGAGCTTTTGAACCTCTTTATCCATTTGTCTAATTCTACTTTTTAAAGCATTCTTCTCCTCATTGGCTTTTTGATCCTTTTTTGCCAATTGAGCTAAACTATTTTTCAAGATGTTATTTTCTTCAGCATTTTTTGGATCTACTTAGCAAGCCATTGACCTGTTTTTCATGCTTTTCTTGCATCTCTCTCATTTCTCTTCCCAGTTTTTCCTCCAGCTGTCTAACTTGATTTTAAAAATCCTTTTTGAACTCTTCCATGGCCTGAGCTCATTGGATAACTACTTCAGATGTTTGGGATACAGAGGCCTTTGCTTTTAAGTCTTTCCCTGATGGTAAGCATTGTTCTTCCTCATCAAAAAGGAAAGGAAGAAACATCTGTTCATCAAGAAAGTAAGACCATAGAGGGTTACTTTCTTAGTGAACAGATATTTCCTCCCTTCCTTTCAGATGAGGAAGAACAATGCTTACCATCATGGAAAGACATAGAAGTCAAGGCTTCGGTATCTCAAACATCCAAAAGAGATATTCAATGGTTTCAGGACATGGAAGAGCTCAAAAAGGATTTTGAAAATCAAGTTAGTGAAGTGGAGGAAAAACTGGGAAGAGATATGAGAGAAATGCAAGAAAAGTATGAAAAGCAGGTCAATATCTTGCTAAATGACACCCCAAAAAATGCTGAAGAAAAGAACACCTTGAAAAATAGGCTCACTCAATTGGCAAAAGAGGTTCAAAAAGCCAATGAGGAGAAGAATGCTTTCAAAAGCAGAATTAGCCAAATAGAAAAAGAGGTTCAAAAGCTCACTGAAGAAAATAGTTGTCTCAAAATTAGAATGGAACAGATGGAGGCTAATGACTTTCTGAGAAACCAAGAAATCACAACACAAAACCAAACGAATGAAAAAATGGAAGAGAATGTGAAATATCTCATGGGAAAAACAACTCTCCTGGAAAATAGATCCAGGAGAGACAATTTAAAAATCATGGGACTACCTGAAAGTCATGATCAAAAAAAGAGCCTAGATATCATCTTCCATGTAATTATCGAAGAAAACTGCCCTGATATTCTGCAACCACAGGACAAAATAAGTATTGAAAGAATCCATCAATCACCACCTGAAAGAGATCCAAAAAGAGAAACTCCTAGGAACATTGTGGCCAAATTCCAGAATTCCCAGGTCAAGGAGAAAATATTGCAAGCAGCTAAAAAGGAACAATTCCAGTATTGTGGAAATACAATCAGGATAACTCAAGATCTAGCAGCTTCTACATTAAGGGATCAAAGGCATGGAATAGGATATTCCAGAAGTCAAAGGAACTAGGACTAAAACCAAGAATCACCTACCCAGCAAAACTGAGTATAATACTTCAGGGGAAAATATGAAAATATGGTCTTTCAATGAAACAGAGGACTTTCAAGCATTCTTGATGAAAAGACTGGAGCTGAAAAGAAAATTTGACTTTCAAACACAAGAATGAGAACAAGCATGAAAAAGTAAACAGCAAAGAGAAGTCATAAGGGACTTATGAAATTTACATTCCTACATGGAAAGACAATATTTATAACTCTTAAAACTTTTCAGTATCTGGGTAGTTGGTGGGACCACACACACACATACACACACACACACACATGTACACGCATGCATGCACAGACACATACACACATGCACGCACATACCGAGACAGAGAGCACAGAGTGAATTGAATAGGATGGGACCCTATCTTAAAAGAAATTAAGGTAAATGGTGAGAGAGAAATGCAGTGGGAGAAAAGAGGGTGAAATGGAATGAGGTAAATTATATCTCATTCAAGAGGCAAGCAGGAGACTTTTTAGTGGAGAGAAAAAGAGGAGAGCTGAGAAAAAACTGGAAGTTTACCCTCATCACATTCGACTAAAGGAAGGAATAAAATGCACACTCATTTTGGTATGAAAACCTATCTTACAATACAGGAAAGTGGGGGAGAAGGAGATAAGCAAGGGGGGGGGGATAATGGAAGGGAGGGCAGTGGGAGGAGGGAGCAATTTGAAGTCAGCATTCAGGGAGGGACAGGATCAAAAGACAGAATAGAAACAATGGGGGGCAGGATAGGATGGAGAGAAATACAATTAGTCTTACACAAGATGACTACTATGGAAGACATTTGCAAAACTACACACATATGGCCTATATTGAATTGCCTGCCTTCCCAAAGGGATTGGGTGGGGAGGGAGGGATGGGGAGATGTTGGAACTCAAAGTTTTAGGAACAACTGTTGATTATTGTTCTTGCTACTAGGAAATAAGAAATACAGGTAATGGGGAATAGAATGTTATCTGACCCTACAGAACAAAAGAGAAGATGGGGTCAAGGGAAGGTAGGGATGATAGAAGAGAGGGCAGATTGCTGATTGGCGAAATTAGAATGCTCAGTGTATTGGGTTGGGAGGAGGGGACAAATGGGGAGAAAACTTGGAGCCCAAAATTTTGTGAAAATGAATGTAAAAAGTTAAATTAAAAAATTGATAAAAAAGAAATAAATAAGATACCTACCTGGAAAGATAAATAAATAAAATTTTAAAAAATATTAAAAAAAAAAAGTAGAATTGACCAAAAGAAAAAAAAGTACAAAATTCCCTGAAGAAAATAATTTCTTAAACATTAGAATTGGACAAGTAGAAACTAATGACTCCATGAGATATCAAGAAACAATAAAACAACATCCAAAGAATGAAAAAAATGAGAAAAAAGTGAAATATCAGAAAAAACTGACCCAGAGAAAAGATAAAAGAGGGATTATTTAAATATCATTGGACTATCCAAATATTATAATTGGAAAAAAATAGCCTAGACATTGTATTCTAAGAAATTTTCAAGGAAAATGGACCAGATATCCTGAAAACGGAAAGTAAATTAGAAATTGAAAGACCCCACCAATCACCTCTTGAGAAAGATCCTAAAATGAAAACTCCTAGGAATATTATAGCCAAGTTCCAGAGCTCCTAGGCCAAGGAAGAAATACATCAGGCAGTCAGAATGAAAACAAGATAAAACAAAAATGCAATTCAAATATTGTGGTACCAGAGTAAGGATTATATGGGATTTCACAGCTTTGACATTAAAGCACTGGAGGGCTTATAATATGATATTCCAGAAGGCAAAGGGTCTAAGATTACAACCAAGAACGACCAACCCAGTGAAATTGTGTGTAACCCTTCAGAAGGGAAACAGATATTTAATGAAACAGAGGACTATTAAGCATTCCTGATGAAAAGACCAGAGTTCAACAACAGTAAAAGCAACAACAAAAATGATTGTCAAATTCAAGGGAAGCATAATTTGGAACTGCATGTATCCCTTCAACATCGCAACTTGTCCCATTATGGTTTCAATATGTAGAGGCCTGGCATAAGAAACTAAATGGGAATTTAGGGGGAGTTTTACAGAAGCAGTAAATAATGTGTGAAGACCACTAAATGATATAGAAAGTTTAGAAATTGAAAAATACATAAACCATAGCGATAGTATTGTGTAATATAAACATATTTTATCTTTTAATACCATAATAATTCTTTTCTGGAATAAAAAGGTCAAAAGTTTTTATACATATTTCCCAAATTGCCAAGACACTGTACCCCTAAAACCACAATGTAGATGGCATAGTCATATCCCCGAAGTCAATCAAACTCTGCATACCCTTTGAACAGCAATACCACTATTAGGTCTATATCCCAAGGAGCATTTTTTTTAAAGGGAAAAGAATCTATCTGTGCAAAAAAATATATAGCAGCCCTTTGTACAGTGGCAAAAATTTGAAATTGAGGAGAAGTTCATCAGTTAGGGAATAGCTGAACTATTGTGCTATATGAAATCATTAGAAAGATGACTTTGGGAAAACCTTGAAAGGCTTACATGAACGAATGCAGCCTGAAATGGGCAGAACCTGGAGAAGTACATCATCAGAACAATATAACATGATGATCAACTGTGAATTTCTTAGCTATTCTCATCAATACAATGATCCAAGACAATTCTGTCAGACTCATGATGAAAAATGTTATCCATTTCCAGAGAAAAAACTGGTGGACTCTGAATGCAGATCAAAGCATACTATCCTTATGTGTATATGTATATATGTTTTCTTTCACAAAATCACTAATATGGAAATGCTTTGCATGGTTTCACATGTGTAATCTATATAAAATTGCTTACTCTCGCAGGGATAAGGAAGTGGAGGGAGGAGTGAGAGAATTTGAAATTCAATTTCTTAAAAAACGAATGTTAAAAATTGGTTTTATAGGTAATATAGGTTATATTATTGGAAAAAATAAAATATTGTTAAAATACTATTAAAAATAATTAAGAATAAAACACTCTACCAAACTCTTTTTTATAGGATAAAATTGTCTGTAAGCCTAAATTACAGAGGGACAAAGTAAAAAATTATAAACTGTTATTACCAATAAATACTGAAAGAAACATTTTTTATGAAATCAGTTTTTAAAAAAAATCTTACATCAGTATATTCAAAATAATCTGAGGGGTATATGTGTATAGTAAGATTAGGAAAACAATTGGTATGATATAAATCAACAGTTCTTAAACTAGGGGTGGCAACCCTATATGGGGTTCTATAACTGAATGTAGGAGTCACACAGAATTTGGCAACAAGAAAATGTTTCTGAACATATGATAACCAAAAATTAACTACAAATCAAGTGCATAATGAATCTCAGATGTTTCTGGCAGCATTTGCCTGTGTTGCATCACACAACTTCACTGCAGCCTTGGTTATGAACAATTAACATAGGTACTTTGTGCTGCACATGTCATCACATAACACAACCCCAACAGACACCTCTAGAAATGCCTGGGCTCAGAATCAAGATTATTGTATGTTATGAACTGCAGTGTTTTTATTGTACATACTAAGTTTCATACACTAAAGTTAGTATTCATTTAAGAAATTTCATACACAGTACAATTTGTAATATCAAACACTAAACTTAATATTTATTCCAGAAATTATTAGTAATATTCATTAATATTTTAAGAAAAAATATATTTTGATTATGGATAAGTGGTTAAATTTAGAAAGAAGAGGTAAAAACATTGATGAAAATGTGACAGATTCTTTATTACCAGGTTGTAGTACACCTAAACTGACAAGAAGAATAGGGTGAAAAATGATTCATTGGAAATGTTTACAGCTACAAACGATTTTATAATTGAAAATGATCTTCCAAAAGATTTAATTGGAAGACTCATAATTGATCATCTAAAGTGTCAGGAGCCACAATTTCAAAAATACTTTCCTTCAAATTTTGATTTAAAAAAAACTAAATTGGGTTCATAAACCATAATTACTTGAAATCAAAAACATCTGTCATCTGCAATTAAAAGTTCAAGAAGAATATGCTAAGTTATCAAGTGACAAGTGTAAAACTTGAGTTTCCTAAAAATCATTAAATTAATTTTGGCTTAGGATAAGGAAAAAATTTCCCACAATCTCTGAAATGGCCTTCAACATACTTCTACAACTTTGTACTACATATTTTTGAGCATTTTCAGTATTGATGATCATATAATCAAAGTATCAGTCAACTCTGAAAAACATTGAAGATGGTCTTTATCCTGAAGTATCAAATATTCTGCCAAGATTTAATTTTTATGTAAAAATAATCAAGCACATCAATCTCATTAATATATAAATTTACTTTCATCTTTAATAAATGATAAAATTATATGTGTAGCAAAGAATTATTTTAAAATAAATTTTTTTATGAATTATTATCAGTAAGTGTTTGATTTGTTTACTTATTTTATATACCTATATACTCAGGGTCATGTAAAAATTTCTCCAGCGAAAATGGGTCACAAGTGGAAAAAGTTTAAGAAGCACTGATATAGAGGGGCAGAACCAAGATGGTGGAGTAGAAAGACTCACATACTCTAGCTCTTCCCTCACAGCCCATAAAACACCTTTAGGGGACAGAGCCAAGGTGGAGTGAGAGCAGCAATTCACCTAAGCTCTTAGACAAACTCCTTCAGATATATCTAAAAAGAGAATCTGACCAAATTTTGGAGGTGCAGAATCCAATAGGAGACAGAATGTGGCAGATTCAAAGTCTAGGACAGACTGGAAGATCCACGGGAAGGATCTGTTGCACGGGGGTGAGCCCACAGTGCACAGTGCAACACGTCCAGCACAGCGGAACGGGAGGGCCCTGGGAAACCAGAGCAGCAGATGGAACTGGGCAGACTGCTAGCCCAGGGTGAGAGACCAACAGAGAGAGTGATAGCTGCTGAGCACCAGAAATCAGCACAGAAGTTCCTGAGACTTTCAGCTCGAGGATTAACCTTCTATAAGTCACCTACTTGAACTTCTGGGAGCTAGAATGTCAGAGTGATCAGTAAATGCTCTCTCCCCCCTTGATGACCTTGAA
This sequence comes from Bettongia penicillata ogilbyi, assembly GCA_023548195.1. NCBI lineage: Eukaryota > Metazoa > Chordata > Mammalia > Diprotodontia > Potoroidae > Bettongia > Bettongia penicillata. Next base: position 11,849,286 of record JAJHZJ010000382.1, on the reverse strand, counting down.
AGAACCATAAAATATTTCCCCAGAAAAATCTTGGATCAGGGGAAACAACAAAGGGGGCAAATAGTCTCATAACACCTGAGGTCAGGAAAATAGTCAAGGGGGACTCCTCCTACTGTGGCAGAGGCAAACTGGAAGGAAAGGGGTCCTAGGGTGGAGAAAACTTGCACTAGGACCCAGGCAAACCTCAACCCCAGGAAGGTGGAAACTCCCATTAAGATCTAGGCATGCCTCAGCACTCCAGGGGAAATGGGAAGAAAATAGGGCAGCTGTGATCACCATCCTCTGAGCTTGCCTTTGCCTCAGTTCAGCTGAGGCAATCACCCTTGACCAGATCACCCCTTCCCCACACTTAACTAGCTAACCCCAGGGTTGATAGGGGAAACACAAAACAAAAACCTGCTTTTAGCTTTTTCACACAAGTCATCTCAACACCAAGTTCTACAGCTTCTAACTGAAAGAACCAGAAGCCGCAACACACGATCAACATCATGAACAAGAAAAAGCAAAAGAAGGGCAAAAAACCATACAATCCAAAAAGAGAAACTCCTAGGAATATTGTAGCCAAATTCCAGAGTTTCCAGATCAAGGAGAAAATACTGCAAGAAACTAGAAAGAAACAATTAGGATAACACAAGATCTAAAGTCTTCTACATTAAGGGATTGAAGGGCATGGAATATGATATTCCAGAAGAAAAAGGAACTAGGATTAAAACCAAGAATCAGCAGAAAAAATAGTCATTCAATGAAATAGAGGACTTTCAAGCATTCTTGATGGAAAAACAAGAGCTGAAGAGAAAATTTGACTTTCAAACACAAGAATCAAGAGAAGTATGAAAAGGTAAATAGGAAAGAGAAATCACAAGAGACTTACTAAATTTGAACTGTTTACATTCCTACATGGAAAGATAATATTTGTAACTCTTGAAACTTTTCTCAATATCTGTATATTTGGAGAGATCGTGCACACACACACACACACACACACACACACACACATATGAGAGAAAGACAGAAAGAGACAGAGAGAGACAGACAGACATAGAGAGAGACAGAGAGTATAGGGTAAGTTGAATAGGAAGGGATCATATCTAGAAAAATAAAATTAAGGGGTGAGAGAGGAATATGTTGGGAGGAGAAAGGGAGAAATGGAATAGGGCAAATTATCTCTCATAAAAGAGTCAGGAAAAAACTTTTTCAGTGCAGGGGAAAAGTGGTGAGGTGAGAGGGACAAAGTGAAGCTTACTCTCATCACATTTGGCTCAAGGAAGGAATAACATACACACTCAATTTGGTATGAAAACCTATGTTACACTACAGGAAAGTAGGGGAGAAGGGGATAAGCAGGATGGGGGGATAATGGAAGGGAGTGCAAATGGGAGAATGGTTCAGTTGGAAACAAACACTCAGGGAGGGACAAGGTCAAAAGAGAGAACAGAAGAAATGGGGGGAAGGAGAGGAAGGAGGGAAATATAGGTAGTCTTACACAAAATGACTATTATGGAAGTCATTTGGAAAACTACACATATAGAGCCTGTATGGCATTGCTTGCATTGTCAGCAGGGATGGGTGGGGGAGGGAGGAAGGGACTCAAAGTTTTAGAAACAAATGTTGAGAATTGTTTTTGCATACAACTAGGAAATAAGAAATACAGGTAATTGGGTATAGAAATTTACCTTGTCCTATAGGACAAGAAAGAAAATGGGAATAAGTGAAGGGAGGGGTGTGATAGAAGGAAGGGCAGATTGGTGGAATGGGAAATCAGAATGCCAGGCATTTTGGGGTAGGGGAAGGAGAGAGATGGGGAGAAAATTTGGAACTCAAAATTTTGTGGAAATGAATGTTGAAAATTTTAAATAAAAATAAAAAAGCACTGACATAAGTAACAAAAACACATGTTATTAGATCCAAGTGAAGAAAGCTATTTAGTGGAATAAAATACTGATTCTCTTTTCTGATTCAGCCACTATGCTAGTGCAGGTCTTCATAACTTACATCTAGATTATTGCAATAGCTTGCTGGTGGATCTGCCACTTTGCCTCTCTCCCCACTACAATTCATTCTCCACTAAATTACTAAAGTGATTTTCCTATCATGTCACACACGCATACACACACACACATACACACACACACACACACAGAGCCTACATTCGCGCAGTAAACTTCAGTGGTTTCCTATTACCTCCAGGAGCAAATATAAAATGCTCTGTTTTGCATCTAAGTTTATCCTGTATATAGCTTTACTGTTCATAGTTGTAAACATATTCTCCCCCATTAGACTCTGAATTCCTTGACAGGACTGCTTTTGCCTTTTTTTATATTCTGAATTCTTAATGTAGTGCCTGAAATATAATGGGTGGTAAATAAGTGCTTATTGACTTAACTCGCTTACTATGTGCCAGGTCTTATACAAACCAGTGGGGTTACAAACACAACAGAAAAAAAAAATGAACTACAAACTTTTTTGGAAAAAAAATAAACTAGAAAGTATCAAGTGAAAGATTTATTCAGTCATTAATAGTTAAAATAATATGAATTAATACAAACTTAAGGCTTTATGTGATACCCAGCAAATTGGCAAAATTAACAAAAGACAGAAATGGTTATGTTGGGGGAATATTGGAAGACTTGCACATTAATACATTGTTGCTTGACCTAAGAATTAGTCCACTCATTCTGGACAACAATTAGAATTATAAGAATAAAAGTATCAGTCAAACTTTGGCACACAAATCACATGCCTTTGCATATTCCTAAAGATCAAAGAGATAAAGCTACTTCCCACCTAAAATATATATTTATCACAACCTTTTTCTGATTATCAAAAAAACCCACAAAAAATATAGTGACTACCACTGAATAGGAAATGATTATAAAAATGTGACATATAAATATGATGTAATATTATTGTGCCAGAAGGAATTATAAATATTAGTAATTAAGGGAATAAACATCTGAAAACTTATGTGAACTGATACATAGTAAAATAAGCAGAACCTAAAAACCAATTACTAATTGATTACTAATTTTAGTAGTTATTAATCACTACCAATTACTAATAGAAACTTACTAATAATGTAAAGTAAAATGAATTAATATGATATTGGATGTGCTATATTCTAAATGGCTAATCCTGCTCCAAAAGAGGACAGAAGGAACTATACTATTCTCATTTCCCTGGTGAGGTGAAGGGGTTGTGGGTACAAAATTTTGCATATTTTGCCAGACGTGTTTGCCATTTGTTGTGTTTAAGTGTTTTTCTTTGTTACAATGAAAGCCCACTACATGAATCTGTAAATGACCATGACCAAAAAAAATTCAATAAAACTTTTATTTTTTTTTTAAAGTAAGCTATGTAGAATGTCTTCCTTGGGGCCATAAAATATCCACGGAGGACCAAAGAACAGTGGAATGATTCAAATGGCCAAATACACAGAGACCGAAAACACTGAATGAAAATATTCTCTTCTGATATTTAGGGAATCTGCACTCTTATTCTATAGAATCAATGATCAAGTCAATGTATAATAATAAGCAACAAATAAATGAAAGATTCAAATAATATGTAACATAAATGGTCCCTTTAAAACGATTATTTCTTTCTGTCCGTTCCTTTGTTCTTTCCTTCTTTCTTTCTACCTTTAGTTGCTTCACACGAAATTATGGCAACTGGTTTAAGGACAAAATGTTTTTCTAAATTACTTCACTCTGAAAATATATTTCTGTATCCCTGGGAAGAACGATTTTGTCATCTGGTGCATTATAAATTTTAAATTCCAAAATGAAATTTTCACACATACATCTAAGTATCTGCATATCACTTTTTTTTTCCTTTCCTGAAGATTATGTAGGTGTTTTTAGAGACTATATTTTTGTGTGACTCAGTGCTCCCTAGGATTAAGTGGTTAACATTGATAAATACATATATAATATATATAATAGATATTATATATATATTTTAATATCCTGCAGATGGTGAAATATGATCATTTTCTCTTATGAGAGCATTGCATATGTAGGTGGAAAAACCTAGTCAGAATCCCTAGTACTGTTTATTCCTCAGCTCAGGTAGGTAGACATAGATGATGGGCAATAAGTCAACAAAGAAATAATGTTTGTTTATTGGTTTTTTAAGACAAAAGGAAATTTTCAAGCTGTGTCAGAAGGAAAAGGATTAACCAAAGAGATTTTGTTAAAAAATTGGTGAAGGACTGTATAAGAAACAGAAAGACAGAGGTGGGGAAACAGAGAGAGAGAGACAGAGACAGAGAGAAAGAGAGACAGAGAAAGAGAGAGAGAGAGAGAGAGAGACAGAGACAGAGACAGAGACAGGGAGAGAGAGACAGAGAGAGAGACAGAGACAGAGACAGAGACAGGGAGAGAGAGACAGAGAGAGAGACAGAGAAAGAGAGAGAGAGAGAGACAGAGACAGAGACAGGGAGAGAGAGACAGAGAGAGAGACAGAGACAGAGACAGGGAGAGAGAGACAGAGAGAGAGACAGAGAAAGAGAGAGAGAGAGACAGAGAGAGAGACAGAGACAGGGAGAGAGAGAGACAGAGAGAGACAGAGACAGAGAGACAGACAGAGAGAGACAGGGAGAGAGAGACAGAGACAGAGAGAGGGAGGGAGGGAGAGGAAGGGACGGATGGAGGGAGGGAGGGAGAGATGAAATGAGAAACATAAAGCGACAGAAATAGTTTCGGAGATTTTTTTCTTAATTTCAAAGTGTTAAAGAATATATTTTCAATGGACATTTTGTTTCACCCTTCATAAGATTCTTAAATTTCCACTAGTGTTTTTCTACTTTCTGGATCATTAACTTGTCCTTTATGTAACTTATGCCGTTTTCTGATGATCCTTGTATATATACCACACAACAGATGTCTGAGTAGTTAAAAATGTCCCAAGAGTACGATAGACTCTAGTTTCAAAATCCTCAAAAGTTACTCCAGGAATTTTTCTATCTTACTCTTTTCCAAATAACAGTCAACAAGAGATCTTTATTGTAGTATGCATGACTGGTGAGTATTATTTCCTGCAGCATTTTAAAAATAACCTTTCATTTTAAAAGCATAATGTCTTTATCCCTGTGGGTACAAAAATCACCATGGCTATATCTATATGTCCAACTGGGACTCTCTAGCATAAGCAGAATTAGAAAACTATTACCTTGAAAAGAAGTACTCAAAGATAAGCCAACTGTAATGTGTCCTAAAGTTAATTTATTTCACATGAATGAGAAATATGCTGTTAAGTCCTGGCTGAACCTTGAGTCAGAACTGTCTTATGTTTATCATGATGTTTTTTTGAGATGACGTAGTAAGCCCATAATAAATACTGAGAAAATCTATCAACAAATATTCGTTGAATGCTAACCATATACCAAACCCCAAGTTAGGCAATGTAATAGACAATGTATATTTAGATCACAGGATCATGCCCCAGATCTAATGCTTGAAGTCCTTTGAAATCATATAATCCCAACCCTTTCATTTTAAAAATGGGGAAACTGATCTATACTGAGAAAGTTGTGCCTATTATCTGTCACATTTTTAAGACAGGCATTTTAGATCAGTCACTGGTTACTTAGTAAAGAGAGTGAGATGCATATTCAGAGTTGACATTTCTATTCTGTTTTTTGGGGGCCTAATTCTAGCTATATACAATGTGGTAAATACTGAGTAATCCCTTGGTTGTTATCTCACCCATGGTAGTGTCAGGGGTGAGCCCTACATATGTTGCAATAACATTTAGCTTCCAGTCCATCTTTTTCTTTGTGACTCTTCTTTCTGTGTAGATAGTATTACATGATATCTAAATTTCTATGAGGATACGAGAGAATGTACATACTTTCTTGCCCCCACTCCTTGTCCCACACTAATCTGTATGTAGAACATGGACTTACCTAAGTAAGCTTGTAGATGAGCCCTGGTAATCTTTTCTTTTCCTTTCTTTTTCTTTCCTTTCTTCTCTCTCTTTCTTTCTCAATTTCAGCATTCATTTATTAAACATCTACAATGTGTGTAGAATAGTGTGCTAGATGTTAGGGTCAACGCAAATATTAAATGACATAACAATCCCAGTTAGCTCATGAAGTTCACAATTGAATAATGGATTCTACACATGCCCAGCTAAAAATAATATGAACAGAATATCATATGTGCATAAGAGATTTGCATATCAAGTGCTATGCAAGACCCTGTGGTGGAAGAATTTTTTTTTCTTTGAGGAGGGATCTGGGAGGCTTTAGGAAGTAGGTGGCATTTTGCTGGGCTCTTAGATATGGGTAACATTTCAACAGACAGAAAATACAAGGCAGTGCAACAGTATAAGGAATAGGTTAAACAAAGGTATAGCAACGGGACCTGCATCAGGCATGATAAATGATCAAATTTCTCTAGAACAGAATATTTGGAGGGCATTAGTGGGAGGGTAGCTATGTGACACCATGGATAGAATACTAGACCTAGTCAGTAAGACTCATCGTGAGTTCAAATATGGCCAGGCACCCACTAGCTGTGTGACCTCAGGCAAGTCACTCAATCCTGTTTGCCTCAGTCTCTTCATCTATAAAATGAGCTTGAGAAGGAAATTGTAAATTATTCCAGCATCTTTACAAAGAAAAGTCCAAATTGTGTCACAGAGTCAGACATGACTGAAAAATGACTGAAAAACAAAGTGAGAGATGAATTTTGAAGGCAGAGTAGTAGCCATATTTTAGAAGGGATTTGAATGACAGTCTGATACAGAGAAAGATTTTCACACAAGAAGTGACATGATCAACTAACTAGCAACCCAGATAAAACATTTATAAGGCATTGACTGTGTGCAATTGTATGAAAGGAGGTTTGGAGTAGGGAGAAAACCAAAGTCAAAATGGAAAACCTGAGTAGGGATCATGAGGATATAGTGAAAAGGCAGAAATAAGACATACTGCAAAGGTAGAAACCAATGGATTTGACATTTGATAGACTAGGGAAGGTGAGAAAGAATATAGTCCAAGATAGCATCCAAGTTTTGAACATAAAGGATGATGGTGGACTAGTAGTTCCACTGACAGACACAAAGGCTCATGAGTAACAGGTTTTTGGAGAAAGATTATGTTATCATAGATTTCAAGCTAGAAGAGAATTTTGGAAGCTAGATCAAACCCCTCATTTTACAGGTGAGGAAGCCAAGTTCCAGAAAGAGGAAATAAGAGGCTGAAGATTAAAGAGGGAGCATTTGAGGCCAGGCTTTCCGATATCAAAGTCAATGATCTTTCTCTTCACTAACTTTTTTTAATTAAATTTTTATTTTTCATTTTTAACATAGTTTATAACAGATAAAACAATTCCAACTTTTGGTCAGGTGATACTTCATTTTAAAGCATTTACAATATAGACCGCAAAAGAATTGTTTTTTAAACATTAACCAACTGAAACACAAATAATATTTATGTTGCTAACTTCACAAGCTCTTGACCTAATTGTCTCCACAGTATTACTAAGAATTAAAGGACCCTAACTTATTGTTGTTGGTCTAAAGTCCTATGCCTAATAGCTTAATTTTAGACAACCTCGGATGTTCCCCTACCAATAATCTATAATTTAATAGATCTGGTATTAAGCATACAAAGCTTTTGACCATAGGAAATTGCCACCAAGAGTAGGGTCATTGCAGGGATACAGTATCTCCCCAACTCCATGTCAATTCCAGGCAGGATTAGATTGTCCACTTGCATTCAAGCAGGCTTAAAGTCTGCCAGGTGTCAGTGGGGAAACTGAGTCAGGTGAATCCTACCTCAGCCCATGCTGAACTGCTGCTCTCCCACCCTTCCCATGAGATCACCTTTCGCAGCATCTCACCAGTTTACTGGCATCATGGATTGGAGACTCAGATAGCCTTTCCTGCTACCCATACCTGGAGTTAGACTCAGAAGAATGGACACTTAATAGTCCCATAGCATCTAAAAATGGCAAGTTCCAATAACCAGGCTTCAAATATAATTATAGTTTCACTTTGGCCAAGGAACATCTTTTCTATACATGTTCTAGTTCCTGATTAAATAGCAATCATAAAATCAAATTTACCATTAAAACCTTAACTTTTCCATCAATGACAAATTTTACCGAAGTTATCTTACTCTAGGAAATTTAGACTGAAATTCTTTCCCCCAAACTAAAGATGTCATTGATTTATTCTCAGTAATTAATTCAGTTGTTTTAATACTAATTGCTTTTACCTCACTTTGTAACATGTCCAGTCTTTCTCCCCATCACTCCCCTCCCACTGCTTCCTAATACCTTGCATTCTGATTACTCCTTCCCCAAATGTACCCTCTCTTCTATAAGACAGCACCCTTCCCTGATCCCCATCCTCTTCCTTTTCCCATAGGGCAAGATAAATCTCTATACCCCATTCCTCGTAGTTCTTATTTACCGATTATATGCAATAAAAATTCTCAACATTCGTTTCTAATACTTTGAGCTCCAACTTCTCTCCTTCCCCCTCTCCCTCCCCAGACCCACTGAGAAGGGAAGCAATTCAATACAGACTAAATATGTGTTCTTTCTCAAAAGACTTTCATAACAATCATGTTGTGTAATACCAATCATATTGCCCTCTGTCCTACTCTATCCCCCTTTATTTTTTTCCCTACAATTGACCTTGTCCTTTCTCGAAAGTATTTATTTCTAGTGACTCCCTTCTCCCATTTGCCCTCCCCTCTAACACTGCCCTCACCCAGCCTGTCGCCTCCTCTGATACTTTCCTGTGTTGTGATATAAATTTTCATATGAAATTTAGTGAGCATGTTATTCCCTCCTTCAGACACCTGTGGAGAGAGTAGCTTCATTTTTCCCCTTCTCCCTTTTCTCCTCCATTGAATAAGATTTTTCTAATCTCTTTTATGAGTTATAGTCTGCCCTGTTCCATCTCTCCCTTTCTCCTCCTGGAATTTTCCTCCTTTACCCCTTAATTTTTATTTTATTTTTTTTGTGTGAATATCATCTCTTCTGATATAACATACCCTTTGCTCTCTATCTATGTGTGTGTGTGTCTGTGTGTGTGTATGTACAATCCCTCCATCTACCTAAATACTGAGAAAGATTCAAGAGTTAAAAATATTTTCTTTCCATATAGTAATGTAAACAGTTCAGCTTTAGAGAGTCTTTTATGATTTGTCTTTCCTGTTTACCTTTTCATGCTTCTCTTGATTCTTGTCTTGAGAAGTCAAATTTTTCTATACAGATCTGGTCTTTTTCTCAATATGAATGATTGAAAGTCCTCTATATCATTGAATGACCATTTATTCCCTTGAAGTATTATACTCAGATTTACTAGGCTGTGGGGTAAGAACTAGCATATGTGCATCTTTCTACTCCACCATCTTGGGTCCTCCACCCACTCTCTTATTAGTATTTTATTTTCCTCTGTTTATGTGTAAAATCAATTTTAACATTTGTTTTTAAAACTTTGCATTCCAAATTCTCTTCTTTCCTCCACCCTCACTGCTCCTCCTGATTGAAAAGGCAATAAATTTCATATAGATTATATATGTGTAGTCATGCAAAGCTTTTCCATAATAGTCAAGTTATCAAAGAAAGCAGACAAAAAAACTCAAGAAAAATAAAGCTTTAAAAAAGTATGTTTCAATCTATATTCAGACATTATCAGTTCTTTCTCTAGGGATGGATAGCATTTTTCATTATAAGTCCTTCAGAGCTATCTTTCATGATTGTATTACTGAAAATAACTAAGTCATTCACAGCTAATCCTCTTACAACATTGCTGTTACTTAGGACATAGTACATTTTACTTTGCATCACTTCATGTAAGTTTTTATAGGTTTTTCTGAGAGTATCTTGCTTATCATTTCTTAAAACACAACAGTATTATATCACCATAATAATCAACAGTGTGTTCAGTCATTTCACAACTGATGGGCATCCTTTCAATTTGTAATTCTTTGCCACTAGAAAAGAGCTACTATAAATATTTTTGTACATATATGTCTTTTTCCTTTTCTGTTTTTATCTCTTTTGGAATAAAGACTTAATAGTGGTTTTGCTAGGTCAAAAGGTATGCATGATGTTATAATCTTTTGGACAAAGTTCAAAATACCTCTACAGAATGGTCAAATCAATTCACAGTTCCATCAACAATTCATTAATGCCTCATTTCCCATATCACCTCCAATCACTTGGATTGATCACTTTCCTTTTCTGTACTATTAGTTAATATAATAGGTATGAGACCATTCTTCAGAATTGTTTTAATTTGTATTTCTCCAATCAATAGTGAGCTCAGGTATTTTTAAAATATGGCTATAGATAGCTTTGATTGCTTCATCTGAAAGTTTTGATATTTTTTGATCATTTATTAATTGGGAAATGCCTCTTTTTTATATATTTAACTCAGTTCTATCTATGTTTGAGCAAAGCAGCCTTTATCAGAGAAACTTGCTTCATTTTTTTTCCCACAGTTACTAATGTTTACCCCATTTTCCCTCCATCTCATTCCCTGGCCCTGTTTATTGTATTCTCCATGTCAATTACTCTGCTCCTCCTCAAAAATGTTTTGCTTCTTACCATCCAATCCGCCTATCTGCCCTCCATTCTACCAATCTCTCCCTCCCCCATCCTCTCTTGTTCCCTTCCCCTCCAACTTTCTTGTAGGGTAAAATAGATTTCTGTACCCAAATGAATGTGTATATAATTCTCTTTTGAGTCAATTCTGATGAGAGTAAGGTTTGCTTACTTCCCCTCACCTCTCTTCCCTTCCACTGTAAAAACTTTTCCTTGCTTCTTATGTATGAGATAATTTACCACATTCTACCTTTCTCTTTTCCCTTTTAACCAGTACATTCCTCTCTCACCCCTTATTTTTTTTAGATACCATCCCTTCATATTCAACTTACACCTGTGCCCTCTCTCTAGATATACTCCTTCTAACTGTCCTAATAATGAAAAACTCCTTATGAGTTACAGGCATCATCTTCCCATATAGGAATGTAAACACATTACCCTTATTGATTAACCCTTTTGATTTCCTTTCCTATTTACATTTTTATGCTCCTCAAGTCTTATATGTGAAAGTCATATTTCCTATTCAGCTCTGATATTTTCATCAAGAATACTTGGAAGTTCTATATTTCATTGAATATCTTCTTTTCTGCTGAAGGATTATACTCCAGTTTTCCTTGGTAGGTAATTCTTGGTTGTAATCCTAACTCCTTTGCCCTCTGGAATAGCATATTCCATATCCTCTGATCCTTTACTATAGTAGCTGCTAAATCTTATGTTATCCTGACTGTGGCTCCATGATATTTAAATTATTTCTTTCTGGCTGCTTACAATATTTTCTCCTTGAACTAGGACTTCTAGAATTTGGCTATAATTTTCCTCAGAGTTTTCATTTTGGGATATCTTTTGGGTGGTGATCAATGAATTCTTACAATTTTTCTTTTACTCTCTACTTCTCCAATATTTCCTTCATAATTTCCTGAAAGATGATGTCTAAGCTCTTTTTTGATCACTGCTTTCAGGTACTCTAATAACTTTAAAAATACCTCTCTTCCATCTATTTTCCTGGTCAGTTGTTTTTGCAGTGAGATATTTCACATTGTCTTGTATTTTATTTTCATTCTTTTGACTTTATCTTATTTATTAATTTCTCTTATAGTCATTAGTTTCTACTTGTTTCGTTCTAATTTTTAAGGAATTATTTTCTTCACTGAACTTCTGTATTTCCTTTTCCTTTTGACCAATTCTGCTTTTTAAGTTGTTCCTACCCTCATTGACTTTTTGTACCTTTTTGGTCTAGTCTGTTATTTAAGATGATATTATCTTCCATATTTTTTATGCCTTCTTTACCTATTTATTGACTCTTTTTTCATGATTGCCTTGTGTCACTCTCATTTCTCTTCCCAATTTTTCCTCTACTTCTCTTACATGATTTTCAAAATGCTTTTGGAGCTCTTCCATGACTTGAGACCAAGTCATACTTTTGGATGATTTGGATGTAGGAGCTTTGATTTTGTTATCTTCTTCTAAGTATGTTTTGATCTTCCTTGATGCCACAGCAACTTTTGATAGATTATTTTTCTGAGTTTTTTGCTCATTTTCTCAGTCTATTATTTGCCTTTTAACTGTCTGTGAAAGTAGGGCTTTGTTTCCAGGGTGGAGGGCACACTTTCCCAAGCTCCATGGGGTTTGTGCAACTATTTTGATAGATACTTCTAGGGACTTGTAAGTTTTTGATTCTTTCAAGATGGCATTATCTAAATAAAGATGGCATTATCTAAATAAAGATGGCATTATCTAAATAAAGATGGCATTATCTAAATAAAGATGGCATTATCTAAATAAAGATGGCATTATCTAAATAAATATCTAAAGAGATGTGTGTGTCCTACTCTCCTGGCCTATTCTGTTCTGTGCATGACCACAAGCATTCTGTGCTGCCCAGACCTGTGATGAGGATCCCCATTCCACTGCAGTTACATAGTGCTGTGCTAGTGCTAGTGCTGTGCTCACCCTAGAACTGCCATTCAGACTATGATCTGGATCTGAGTACGGGCATAGCAACATAGTCCTTCCCCCAGTTCCAGCAAAGAGACCCCTATGATCTCCTTCTGACAAATTATTCAACCCCCTTACCATGTGTGGACTGAGCCCTCTAGAGGCAGTCACTGCCAGTCTGCGCTGGCACAGCCTGTGCTGGACTGTGCTCCATTTTCACCCTGGTGCAAAAGAACTTTCCTGCTAACCTTTCAAGTTGTCTTTTGCATCAGTGGAGTGAGAGGTCTAGAAAACACCACTGCCTCCACTGATTCAGTTGCCCTGATGCTTTCTCCTGGTCTGCTTGCAGTCTGTCTGTGCTGCCTGGCTTGGCCTGCACTGGACTGTGCTCCTTTTTCACCCTGGTATGACAGATCTTTCTTGCCAACCTTATAAGTTGTCCTGGGCTGGAAATTTTTTTCACTCTATCTTTCTGTGGTTTTGGCCACTTTAGAATTTGTTTAGAATTATTATTTAAAGAAATTGGAGGGGTCTGGGAAAGAGCTTAATGGAATCCCTGACTTTGCTTGGCCATCTTGGCTGTTCTTCCTCTACTCCTTTGGTAGCCTTTTCTTCTGTATGTTTCATTTCTGAGCATTTCTGAGTTTAAAAGTTTGGAATTACTAGATAAAACAAGGGAAGTTTATTGTAACAAAAGATGCAAGAATTGTTGACTATGGAGCTATTAAGTGTAATAGAGTCATTTTTGCCATATCCAAAAAGGAAAAAAAAAAGCATTATGCTATCCAAAATTGTACAAAATGTCACAGTGCTTTTGGGGAAAATGGGGTTAGGGCACAGTGCCCAAAAACATTGTTAGTGACATTAAAAAAAGATGAGAGACTAAAAAGTTGGAAGCATATTTTTATGCATATTATATGATTAAGAAATACTTAAATAGTAAATATAGTGGCATTGTTCCCTGTGTCTGGTTGCTAAACAAGTTACAAACAAGTTAGGCAGGCCCACAACTCCTTGATATTAAGCAAGGGGGTGAGGATAAGTGCAGAAGTGGTAAGGATCAGCCCTTCTCTTCCCACAACCCTTACTGTACCTACCAAAAGATGTACAATAAATATGGCACTTTATCTTGACAAAGCCTGGAAGTTTGTTTATGAAAGTAGGCTTCAGAGGACTAGAAGCCTGTAAATTGATGTGAATTGGTTTTCTCAATTCTCTCCCTGTTTTTCCAGGAAAAAAAAAAATCTCACAGAAGAAAACTCAAAGTTTACGTAATACTTGAACTGTTCCCTAATATTTCAATCATGATATAACAAATCTGTGTTTTCACAGTAGTTATAGCAGAACCAGTTGTATTAACAGAAGTTTCAACTTTGGAATAAAGTGATGGTGCAGAGAGCTTAGGTAAAATATAAAATGCTTGATCAGCAATTCCACAAAGTGTTCTATATTCTGATGAGGTTGAGCATTATCTTCCCAGCAGATTGTACTAATAGTAGTGTTACTTACTGAGTCCTATTTTAAGTTTGCTTTTTGGCAAGTATACATTTGTATCTTGTGTTTATCATTATTTTATATGTAGGAATGAATGACTTGTCCTATAACTGATTCATAACTGCATATTGACATGTTTTTAACCACTTCATGTCTTCTTTATGATGGAAGACCCTAAACTAAAACAAAAAAGACAAATTTCCCCTTTGATGCTGGGGTAGGCAGTTGATAAGCAAGTTAATGTGAGCAAAGGGGCATTTTCCTTCTCATTAGAGGCAGCCTCCTCTAGGATTGAACCTGATCTGAGTCACATGTCTGATGCAAAAGAGGGAGCCACTATATTACCTCTGAGCACTGTGGTGACAAAGTAGTAGCTTAAGGTTAGATTTAACTCCTCAGTGAAGAAAGAAGTTATAACCAATGATAACCAAGTTATAACCAATTGCTAGTTAATAAGTGTCTAAGTCCTTCAAAATAACCAAATATATTGTATATATGTGCAGATATGGCCATCTAATTACTCATAAAATAGTCACTTTTTTTTCTCAGTAATCCTTATATCTTTAATAATTTATCAGTGGATGTTATAACACACATCAAAAAGCAAAACTCTAAACTGGAGTTTATTAAATACATCCTGATAAACATATTTCTCATACATGTAAAATGAATGGCAGTTGGGCTAGTATGTAGCTAATGATTTCAATGGTCTTTTTCTTCTAGGCAAATTTTTTATTCCTTTTTTCCAAAGATGCTTTATGTCCATAATCTTAATATTATCCCCAGTCTCATCTTGTCATTTGATCTTATTACTGATAAAACTAGAAGTTTTTATATTTGTCATTTTGAAAATTTTCTAATCAGTATCAACTTGTGCCCATGTACTCTGAAATCCTAAATTGTACTTTTCATTTCATACAGTTGCACTTAGTAGTCACTGAATAAATGTTTCCTAAATTGATTTGGGGCCTGGGGATTAACAATAGGAGAAAAACACCATTCTTCATTTACATATGATCTATGTATCTGATGGGAGCTTAGAAAGTACTTGTCCATGATGATGTGACAATGTTATAAACAAGGAAATTACATTTCAGTTGATAACCCTGAGGTGGAGTGTTTGCCTCACAACATAAAACCCATGCTATTTCCAAATGATTTGTTAATCTGATGGCCTGTTAACAGAACTATTGGCCTTCTTTGCTGTCCTCCTTTTTCTCCTTGCTCAGGTTCAAAGAATAATTATTTTCTTCTCCTTTGTAATGAAAGTGGATTCTCAGTGTAGCTAGCAGGAAGGAAAAGATGTGAAGCTGCTTTTCAATATTGAATAGTGTTGAAATTGCTGCTTTTTAGTATGGGTTGCACTGTCTGTAGCATTGCAGTCTATATATTACAATTATGTAATGTTAGATCTTTCTGTGGGTGCCAATTTATTCTGTTAAAAGGACATTTCCATATAAGAGGGAACAAAAGATCTGTTAGAAGACAAAATCTGAGAGAGAAAAAGACAGCTACATTCCTACCACAGACAGCAAAGGAGAGATTACTGGAAATCTGGTGTGGGTGCTATTTATTAGAAGTCTATAAGTTCTCCAGTTCTTCCTTTTTCTGCCAGAAGAAAAGCTGTCATAAAAAGAAAACAATATACACATAGCAAATATCTTTAGAATAAACTTCATACCCAAACAATATAATAAATGGCTTCCTTGGGAGAAGAAATATGTTCCTGGAGCCTGAGCTGTTCTTGTATGCATTTCATTTTGGAGTGTAAAAGCCAAATGAAACACACACACACACACACACACACACACACGCACACACACACACACTCACATCAAGCTAGCAATGACTGTACTCATATGCTATCCAACATATACAGTATGTAGATTTCTGCCACCCTATTAACAGACACAACACATTGTTTCCTGTCAATGCTTGTCACTCTTTGCATTTAGCACTCTGCCTTTCACATACTTTTCATTCACAACCTCTGAATTGGTATTCATATCACATACCAGGCTGCAGTATGCAAAATACTACTAACTGTAGCAAAAACAAGCTCAATTCTTAGAGTGGGAGCTGGAGGGAAGGAAAGAGGCAGCATAGAAGACACCTAGGTCAGGTTACTCGTGTAAGAAAGGGCATATATATCACAAATGTGCATATTTTCACTTTATTCATTTCGCAAGGTATCCTGAAGAACAGTAGGATTCCTCTGAAAGTAACTACACAAAAAAGAAACTGCTTCCCCATGTAGAATGCCCCAAAGAGGTGGGATCTATGTGGGCCTCTCCACTCATCTTTATGGAAATTTCTTAGCTCCAATGCTCTGGCTCTTCCAGTATCCCTCCCATCTGCTGGTTCAGTTCCTGGAATTGATCTAAGCATTTAGTTTGTTATTTCAGCATGTAATTGGGAAAAAATGTTTTTCTTGTGTACCACATTTTAGAATTTTAGACTACAAAATTACATTCATAGTTGAGGCACTGGGCAGAGAAAAGGACATTTAACACATAGACTAAAGCACACCAGGAAGGGAGATTTCAGAGACTGGCAGCTGGCAGGAAAAGTGTCAATGAAAGAATTTTGGATCACAGCAACATAAAGTTATCAGAAGTTTCTTCAAACTGGAAGAACCTTAGAGGTCATATAGTTAATTCCCCTTAATTTATAGAGGAGTAAACTGAAATACAAGGAGTGTAAGTTACCCAAGGTATCTCAAGTAGTGATAGAAAGAGATAAGATTTAAGTTCAGGGTCTATGATGTCAAAGTGTAGTGCCAATGTGATATTCATGGCAGCCATGAGTATCCTGGCACAATTCTGAATCTCAAAATACAACACACTCTCCAAATGGAGGACAGAACCAAAACATTTATTCAGACATCAGAAAGCCAAATCTATCATAGTAACAAAAATCTATACACAATAACAATGCAGAGTACAACACCATTCCCAAGCCTTCCTCATGGTAGCGAATGCCCACAAACAAACAAACACTCATGAGCTGAGCTGTCTGCCTCCTCTCTGTCCCTCAGTTCTAATCTTTCTGACCAATTTCCTCTCAGTTCTAGCCCAACCTTCCTGTTCCACCCATTCAGCAAACTTCTCCTATCATGGACTCCATGTGATTCAGACTTCCCTGTGACCCAGGCAGGTCACAAGGGCCTATTAATGAATGAGAAAGATTTTCCCATTTAAATTACCATAACACAAAGCCATCTATCTTTCCACTGAGCCATATTGTCTTCTTATAGAATTAGAAAGAGGAGGAATGTTAGAAGTTCAACATCTTCATTTTTTATGCAAAACCAAGGCCAAGAGAGATTAATTGATAATAAGTGGTTTTGAATCCTGTTATTCTGTCTTCAGTACTCTTGCCCATATACCCAACCAGCATGTACCTACCTTATAATAGAAAGACTACTTGAGTGCTTAGATAGTGGTATACATGGGATCTATTATAAAAAAATATTAGCAAGTCAGATCCCTAAAAGTAGGGCAAGGATCTCGGAAAATAGCTGTATGGGCTTCTGGGAAATGCAGTCTAACATTATATCTTTCCATTCTAAAGGAAAATAGATTTAAGTAGGATGAGAAAACAAAGTAGCAACAATGAAATGGTAGATCATTTGTTAACAGAAGATTTGAATGGAGACTAAAATAGGAAATTGTGATTGTGAAGTTGCCTTGACCTCACTACACTGTTTTCACTCATGCACCCAGAAAAGGGATATGGCTAAAAAAGAATAGAACTAGTATCAAAGAAAGGCTGTGAAGTGTTTTAACTCCTGCTACTTCCCCTTTGCCTGAAGATGTAAGAAATTTTATTCTAAGATTTCTTCATCTTTCAAATTGTTCATGATTTCTGATTTTTGTAGTTATAAAACTACTAGTCATAACTTCTTTTGATATTTTCATACTCTTAATTGCAAATGATATGGTTAAAATGAAGAGATTTTGAATGGATTGTGATGTACTGATATATATATTTATATATATATACATATATAAATATATATATATATATATATATATATATATATATAATACAAAGGTCTATTTTAAAATTCTAACATTTTCCCCTTGCTAGAAACTGAGTTCAAAAGAGAGACTTTTTTCTTTTGTTTTACTTAATAATGCTAATAAGTTCCTCAGTATCAGAGAAAGATTGAACCATGTGACTTGAAAGCATTAGCATTTAAAGAAGTCACAAGAAGGTGTCTTAGTTAGTATAAGAAGCCATGGTAGGGAAAGTCAGGTATACCAAGAAAGTGTTTAATATTGTATTTTTTAAAAGGCTAGTTTGTCCCTGGAGAAAGGTGGATTCGAGGCATGAAACAATGGCAAATCAAGTCCACCAGGCTGGATCAAGGAATTTAGAATGACTGGCTGTGCCCACATTCTGAAAGTGAGGACCACTCCAGAACAAGTATTCTTTCACTCATATAACCTCCTTTATCTAGTATTACCAAGCTTTTAAACTCAACAGAAATGTGCTGGAAATGATCAAAAACTTAGAAGATCCATAAAAATGTGTACATAAAATCAGTACCATTGCTTAGAAGTTGATCTATCTTTTAGTTAATCAAGACAGGTAAAAATTCCACACATAGACTAGAGCAGAGCCAAGATGGTTGAATAAAGGATGGGTCTCATATGAACTCTCCAAAATTCCCCTCCAAGCAACTTTAAAATGATGTCTCAAAATGAATTCTGGGACACCAGAATCAACAAAAGGATGGAGTGAAACAATTGTCCAGCCCAAGACAACTTAGAAGGTCAGCAGGAAAGAATCTGTCTCACTGGGGTGAGAATAGAATATTCATTCAATAGAAATTGAAGAAAAAAAAACCAAACACCAGTCACATCCTGAAAGAGATCCCAAAATAAAAACTCTTACAAATATTATAACCAAATTCCAGAACTCCTAGTTGAAAGGGAAAATATTGCAAGGAGTCAGAAAGAAACAGTTCAAGTGCTATGGAGATCCAGTAAGAAAAACACAAGATTTAGCAGCGTTTACATTAAAAGAATAGAGGGCTTCAGATATGATGTTCTGGAAGACAAAGGAGCTAGGATTACAACCACAAATAAACAACCAGCAAAACTGAGTAGTCCTTCAGGGGGAAAAATGGGTATTTAATGAAGTAGAGAACTTTAAAACATTCCTAATCAAAAGACTAGAGATGAATAGAAAATTTGGTTTTTAAATATAATACTCAAGATAAGCATAAAAAGGTAAACAGGAAATAGAAATCATAAAGAACTCAAAAATTAACCAGTTTACATTTCTACATGGGAAGATGATACTTGCAACTTCTAAACTTTATCATTATCAGGACAGTTATGCTTAGAGGGCATGGGTATGAATTGACTATGATTTAATGATGTCTAAAAAATAAAATTATGGTGTGAGAAAGAGTGATGATTATGATGCAATGATTTCTAAAACAATATAATTAGGTGGTGAGAAAGGTATACAATGGAAAAGGGGGAAAGGGAGAGGTAGAATGAACTAAGTTAAAGAGCTTTTACAGTTGAGGAGAAGATAGAGTGGTGGTAGACAACACTTGATTGGGATTGGCTTAAAGAGGGAATAATATACATATTAGGTAAGTGAAATCTGTCTTACATTACAGGGAAGTATTAGGAGAAGGGGATAAAAGAAGGGAATTGGTCACTGATAGAAGAGGAAATAGAAAACTTTTGAGGAGGGATGAGGTAAAAGGTAAGAGAGAATAAATGGGGGAAAATAAGGATGGGGGAATACAGAGTAATCTTAAATAAAAACAATTAACAGCAAGTTTCCCTAATAAAGGGCTCATTTCTCAAAATATATAGAGAGTGGGTCAAATATATAATATGTTCTTCCCCAATGAAAAATGATCAAAAGATATAAATAGGCAACTTTAAGAGGAAGAACTCAAAGTCATCTAGTCATATAAAAAAAAAAAAACTCTAACACTCCACTGCTTATAGAAATGCAAGTTAAAACAGTGCTGAGGTACCACTTCAACCTATCAAATTGGCTAATGTGATGAATAAGGAAAATGAAAATTTCATCCCTGTCCTTGAAGAGCTCACAATCTAATGAAGATGACAACATGCTAACAAATATGTGCCTCCCCCCAAAATATGCTATTTATGGGATAAATGGTTTGTTGGTTAGTTACTGTCCTTCTTTCTTGAAGAGAACCAAAATGATGTCACCATGATAAACTCAAGTTTCAATGTGTCTGACTATGGATGATCAGACCAATACAAGCTTGGAATACTCTATCACAGATTGGGCACAGATAGTTGATGTTAACATTTGGGGTGGATATTCCAAATTTGCCTGTCCTACGTTTACTTTGTGCTGTCTCAATTCTGCTTTGCTCATAGAGCACAGAATCCTATCTGATGTGGACATGACATGCTGAGCAATCCCATGACAGTGTCTCCCATGTCCCACAATGAAATCCAAAGTTCTTGAGAAAGACCCTGAGAGCATCCCTGTATAGCTTCTTCTGACCACCATGTGATCACCTGCCCCATGTGAGTTCTCCATAAAATAGATTTTTTGGCAAGTACACATTTTGCATTCAAACAATGTGACCAGCCCATCGGGCCTGCGCTCTCTGAAGCATGGTTTAAATGTTTGGCAATTTAGTTCAAGTAAGGATTTCAGTGTCTGGTACGTTATCCTACCAGGCAATCCTCAGAATCTTCCTAAGACACCTCAAATGGAAGTGATTTGGCTTTCTGACATGGTGCTGATAGACTATTTATGTTTCACAGGCACAAAGTGAGGTCAGCACAATGGCTCTGTAGACCTTCAGTGGGATAAATATGGTATAAATAGGAAATCATTAACAGAAGGAAGGCTGTAGGGTCAAGAAGAATGAGGAAAGGCTTCTTTTGGAGGGTGGAGTTTTATCTGGGCCTTGAAGGTAGTAAATAAAAGCACCCAATGGAAGCCTGTGAGGGTAGAATGTCAGGCAATGACTTGTGTGTCTGGAGGATAGGATTTTAATACTTTGTTTATTTCTTCACTGCTTCATGATGCTCTAGGGGCAGTGATCAATTGTATCTGAAAATCTTTTATTTTTGCTTCTTCTGCTACACATTGTATATGAAATAACTATTTGCACATGATGTTGCATGTGACCTCAGGCCTAATTAAGCTAAAAGATGCAGTTCCTCACCTAAAGGACCCTATAATTTAGCAGGCAACATTGACAAAGGAGTGGGTGCTTTTTCAACCATAAAGAAATCATAAAGTGACTGTGGGATGTGTCTGCGAGTTTGTGTATGTGGGTGCATGTATAATAAACACAATTTGATCTATAAAAAACAAGAAAAGATTCAACAATGGATTCATTTTATTAAAAATCCTTTTTTAAATTTAATACTAAGGCCTGACCTTTGGCCTCCACTTCTACATGAATGTCCCCTAGCAATCTCTCCTAAATTCTATATCTTTTCTCTTCTTTCCCCATTCAAGATTTCTCTCAGCAACAGTTAATGTTGAATCATTTTAACTTCCATCTTCAGACTAATTATTCCCCAATCAGCCCCTCTACCATGTCCTGTTTCCTTCCCTTCATCATTCCAATCTAATTACCTACAAAGGAGTTTTTCAGAAAAAAAATGCTAAATGACTTGCTCCCAATCCACTTTCCCAGTTCTTAAAATTAATTCTACCTAATATGTTTATTTCCCAAAACCACTGGCTGTAGCACTGGGCCTACCTCAGTCTCTGAAAAAAAGAATGTATGCTAATGATTCCAGGAAATTATAAAGCATGAAAATTGCAAACATTTCAATATACTGCCAAGAGACTATAATACAGTACTTAGTGTATCACCACTTGACAAATCTTTTTAGACTTGTAAGGTTTCTTATGAAGCTAAGATTAGCAGTTTAAAGTGCTGCGATAGGATCTCATACGTATCTATAATTTAGTTTTCAAGATTTGTGCATCATCTAGAAGAGAGGCTCTGGTTATGAAATACATTCTGGGTGAATTTCTGCAGAGTAACAAATTTACCTGTTGCTCAATTGTTATTCATCGTTTCATCCTTGTCAAAAAATGGATTTTTCATCTTGGATATTGGCATGTACATTTTTTTTTATTACAGGATTTCTGATTCTTTGAAAGTCACTTAGCCCTACGAATAAATTCTGGCTTTAATAAGACCTTATTAATTGAATACTTTCAGGCTTGCAAAGATGTTGTGGTTATTGTTTTCACAACCACTATGTAAAGATTATCAGATTTAGAATTCAATATGGCCTTAGACATTATTGAATCTTGTCCCTCATTTTGCACATGAAAAAACAAAGAAACGATGTGGCTTTCCACTATTTGTATGTATAAGACTGCTAGACACAGAATTTGAATCCATATCTTCTAATTTGGTCTAGTGTCATTTCTATAACAGTGTTCTGTCTCTCATTACCTTCTGCTTCCTTTGATTAAAGGTCCTAGCTCTTGAACTTTTCATCCAGGCTCCTAAAAATACTTTTGTACTTATTACACACATGCACTCGCAAACCCCAATTATCTATTGCTTTTTTTTTTCAGCAAGATCAATTATAGCAAGTTGTAAAAAGGCAAATTTAAGCTTAGTGTGGGAGGTGGAAAGGAGGAAACTTTACAGATAAATTTTTAAAAAAAAGAGTAGGCTGTCTTAGTAGATGGTGAGTCCCTCCTCACAGCAATTTTCAAGCAAAACCTTGATAACCACTTGCTATATGTCTTAAAGAGAGGATTCATATGTAGGTACAGATAGTAGTAGATGTCTTTGAGATAGATGCCTTTTAATTCTGAGATTCTGTGATTTTGAGACCAGAGAATTCTGTAGATTTAGAGAATTCTGTAGTTTCTTCTAACTCTTCGCCTTGTAAAACTAATCTTTATAACTCAAACTTTGGCTGCCCAGCAAGGAGATTCAAATTTTACAGGCATATGTTTGATACTAAGTAATGGCTCACCTAGAGTAATATATTACTTATGGTATTGTATAATTCCTTCAAATGTGCATCCAGGAAGTTGATGGCTTGTGTTAATTCTTGGTATTTCATCTTTGTTAATGGTTAAAGGCATTTCATTATATTTTGCACATTATATTTTTCATTTTAGTTATTCTTGGAAGTACTCATTCCCCCCTAATAAACTTCAAGTTTGCTGAGGATAAAGACTTTGACCTATTTCTATTTTGATTTTCTACCACTGCCTAGGACAGTACTCTAAACATAGCCCATACTCGACAAATAATTGCTGGGCAGAATGGAATTCAATTTAACTGAATCTAATTAGACTGCACTCAACCCTGGCAGTACAGGAAGAGTTGTCTCCACAGATAGAAACACTTCCTTCATGCTTTGCTATGAGTTAAGTTTATACATCCAAAATCTGCTAATGTACAGATGTTCTAATGTTCCAGAAAGGTTATCCACCAAGGGGCAGTTTTAGAGCTTATATGGACCTTTGTGTTTTATTTTGTAAGTAGCATTTTTTTCAATTATATGTAAAGATAGTTTTCAAATATCAATTTCTTAAATAAAATTGTGAGTTGCAAATTTTTCTCCCTCCCTCCCTTCTCTCCCCCTTCCCCAAGATAGCAAGGAATCTGATAGATGATATGCATGTGATATCATGTTAAACATTTCCACATTAGTCATATTAAAAAAGATGAAACAGAACAAAAGAGGAAAAACCATCAAAAGAAAACAACAAAAAACCAATTAAAAGTGAAAATAATATTTCGATTTGCATTCAGTTTCCATAGTTATTTCTCTAGATATGGATAGCATTTTCCATCATCAGTCTTTTGAAGTTGCCTTGGATCATTGTATTGCAGAGAAGAACTTAGTCTATGATAGTTGATCACTGTACAATGTGACTATTACTGTGTACAATGTTCTCCTAGCTCTGCTCACTTCACTTAGGATCAGTTCATATAAGTGTCCAAGTTTGCCTGTCCACCACAATAATATTCCATTGCATTCATATACCACAACTAATTCAGCCATTTGCCAATGGATGGGCATCCTCAAAATTTTCAATTCTTTGCCACCACAAAAAAATTGCTATTTTCTTTTTTTTGGTAAATGTAGATCCTTCCCGCTTTTCAAGATCTCTTCAGGACACAGGCCTAATAGTGTTATATTGGACCAAAAGGTAGGCAAAATTTGATTGCTATTTTGACATAATTCCAAATTGTCTTCAGGATTAGATTATTTCCTTTCCAATTAATTGTCAGTCTATCTTTTCATGGACCTTTATTACATGTAGTTTTTATTCCATCATGATCTGAAAAGAATGCATTTAATATTTCTGCCTTTCTGCATTTGATTGTAAGATTTTTATGCTCTAATACATGTTCTGTGTGTGTGTGTATGTGTGTATGTAGGTGCCATTTACCACTGAGAAAAAAAGTATATTTCTTTATATCTACATTTAATTTTTTCCAGAGGTCTACCATATCTAACTTTTTTCTAAAAGTTCATTCACCTCTTTAACTTCTTCATACTTTTTCTGTGATTAGATTTATCTTGTTCTGACAGGGAGAGGTTGAGGACCCCCACTAGAATATAGTTTTTACTATTGCCTCCTATAACTATTTTTACTTTAGAAACTTGGATACTATAATCATTTGGTGCATATGTGTTTAGTATTGATATCACTTCATTGTCTGTGATAAACTTTAGCAAAATGTAGTCTCCTTCCTTGTCCCTTTTAACTAGATCTGTGTTTACTTTTGCTTTGTCTGAGATCAGGATTGCTATCCCTGATTTTTTTTTTAACTTCAGCTGAAGTATAATATATTCTGTTCTAGCCTTTTACTTTTCCTCCATCTGCATCTCTGTGCTTCAAATGAGTTTCTTGTAAGCAACATATTGTTGGGTTCTGGTTCTCAATCCACTCTGCTATCCACTTCTGCTTTATGGGAGAGCTCATCCCATTCACATCCATGGTTATGATTATTACCTGTGCATTTCCCTCCATCCTAATTTCCCCCTGCTTATACTTTGCTCTTTCTCTACTTTCAACCTTCGCCCCCTTATCAGTGTTTTACTTCTGGCCACTACCTCTTTCAATCTGCCCTCTCTTCTATCATCCCTCTCCCCTTTCTTTTCCCCTTCCCCTCCTACTTCCCTACATGGAAAAATATTATTTGATACCCAACTGAATATGTACGTTATTCCCTGTTTGAGGGAATCTGATAAGTAAGATTCAAACAATGCTCATTTCCCCCTCTTGTCTTTACTTCTACTCTAATAGGTCTTCCTACTGCTTCAGGTGATGTAATTTGTCCCATTCTGCATCCCCCTTTCCTCTTCTCCCAGGTGAAATCTTTTTTTCCACTCCTTAATATTTTTCATCATCACATCAAAGTCAACTTATACTCATACTTTTTGTCTATTTATATACCTTCTAATTGCCCTAATAGAAACAGCTATCAAGAGTTACAAGTACAATCTTCACATGTAGGGATATGAACAGTTAAATCTCATTGAATAAAAGGTATATTTTTTTTCTTTCCTATTTTCCTTCTTATACTTGTCTTGAGTATTGTATTTGATAATCAAATTTTCTGTTCAGGTCTGCTCTGTTCATCAAGAAAGCTTTAAAATGGTCAGGTGGAGTCAAGATGGCGGAGTAGAAAGACTCACGTATGCTAGCTCCGAACCCACAGCCCATGGATTTAATGTAAGAAGAGCTCCCCACAAGTTCTGGATCACTGCAGGGTGTGCAGAAACACAGTGGGAGAGATTTCTGTTCCAGAGAGCCCTGAAGAGCCATCCCCAGGGTCCGTCGCGCCCCAGAAAGCGGAGTCCACCCCTGCGCTGCCCTGGCCGCGGCCCCAGAGGAGCTGATCCAAGCAGGCTTCAGGGAGAGAACCAAAGGAACTAGGACTCAAACCAAGAATCACCTACCCAGCAAAACTGAGTATAATACTTCAGGGGAAAATATGGCCTTTCAATGAAACAGAGGACTTTCAAGCATTCTTCATGAAAAGACAAGAGCTGAAAAGAAAATTTGCCTTTCAAACACAAGAATGAGAAGAAGCATGAAAAAGTAAACAGAAAAGAGAAGTCAGAAGGGACTTACCAAACATGAACTCTTTACATTCCTACATGGAAAGACAATATTTGTAACTCTTAAAACTTTTCAGTATCTGGATAGTTGGTGGGATCACACACACACACACACACGTATACGTGTGCACGCACACACACATACACACATGCACGCACATACTGAGACAGAGAGCACAGAGTGAATTGAATAGGATGGGGCCATATCTGAAAAGAAATTAAGGTAAATGGTGAGAGAGAAAGGTAGGGGGAGGAAAGAGGGTGAAATGGAATGGGGTAAATTATATGTCATTTAAGAGGCAAGCAGGAGATTTTTTAGTGGAGGGAAAAAGAGGAGAGGTGAGAAAAAAAACAAGAAGTTTACCCTTATCACATTTGACTAAAGGACGGAATAAAATGCACACTCATTTTGGTATGTATAGACATGAAAAACAAATATCTGTATTACTCATGTTCAAAAAGAAAAAAAATGCAAGGGAAAGAAAGAAATATGAGAAAATATCCAGAATTCACTGCAGAGAACACCTCCTTGAGAAGGCAATTGGGCAAATGGATAATGAAGCCCAAAAGGAGGAATATCTCCTCAAAAAGAATAATTGCACAAATTGAAAAGAGGTACACAAGTTACCTGAATAAAACAATTTAATAAAAATTAGACTTGGGTAAGTAGAAGCTAATGACCCTATGAGACATCAAGAATCAGTCAAACAAAAACGAAAGAATAAAAAAAATAGAACAAAATGTAAAATATCTTATTGGAAAAACAACCGACCTGGAAAATAGATCAAGGAGAGAAAATTTAAGAATTATTGGTCTACCAAGCTTGGACAATACCCTCCAAGAAACCATCAAGGAAAACTGCCTTGAGGTCCCTAAATCCGGAGGGCAAAATGATAATCAAAATAATTCACTGATCATCTCCTGAAAGGGATCCCAAATTGAAAACCAAGTAATATTGTGGCCAAATTCCAGAACTATCAAGTGAGGGAGAAAGTACTGCAAACAGTCAGAAAGAAACAATTCAAATATCGAGGAACTGCAGTCAAGATCACGTAGGACCTTGCACCTTTTACATTAAAAGATTGGAGGGATTGGAATATGGCATTCCATAAGGCAAAGGAGCTGAGACTACAACCAAGGATCAATTACCCAGCAAATCTGTGCATAATATTTCAGGCAAGGAGATGGATATTCAATGAGATAAGGGATTTCCAGAGCTTCTTGATGAAAAGGTCAGAGCTCACTATGAAATTTGATCTTCAAATATAAAATTAAAGAGGAGTATAAAAAGGTAAACAGGGAAAAAAACCAACAATAACTTGTTATTCCATTTGGGCAAATTTTCACCTCCCAATATGGGACGATGAAACTTGTTAAACTTGGGTATATTTATTATGGCATTTAAAAGGGATATACATAGATAGAAGGAGTGGGCATAAATTAACTGATATGGTGGTAAAAATGTCATTAAATGGTGTGAAGTGATTGTAATGGAAGAAGAGGAAATGAGAAGGCAGAAAAAGGTAAACTGTATCAGAGGAAGAGGCACAAAAACATATTATAGTAGAAGGAAAGAGGGGAGGGAGATGAGCACTGTTTGACCTTTACTCTCATCTGATTTGGTTCAAAGAGGGAACAACATACTCAGTTAATTATGGAAATCTAATTTGCCCCATAGGCAGTAAGAAGGGAAAGGGGAAATAAAAGGGAGGGGGTGGTTAGAAGGCAGGGAAAAAAATAGTAAGGGAAATAAAAGAGAGGGGGGCTGATAGAAGGAAGGGAAGATTAAGGAAGGCAGTGGTCAAAAGTAAAACTATTGAAGAGGGCAAGGGAGAAGGGAGAAATGAAAGCATAGAGAGGGGGGAATAGGATGGAAAGACAGATAGTAATCATAACTGTGAATGGGAATGGGATGGACTCTCATAAAATGGAAGCAGAATGCAGAATGGATTAAAAAAACAGTCCTACCATATATTGTTTACAAGAAACAAATACATTTGAAACAAACAGATACACACTGGGTAAAGGTAAAAGGTTGGAACAGAATATATTATGCTTCAGCTGATGCAAAAAAGGAGGGCTAACAAACCTAATGTTAGACAAAGCAAAAGCAGAAATAGATCTAACCAAGAGGTAAGGGAGCATAATATACCCTGTTTAAAGGCACCACAGACAAGAAGCAATGTCATTACTAAACATGCATGCACCCAATAGCATCCAAATTCTTAGAGGAGAAGTTAAGGGACTTAGAAAGAAATAGTTAGCAGAACTATACTGGATAATGTACATATGATAGACTTCTGGAGAAAACTGAATGGGGATAGAAAGGAGTATACCTTTTTCTCAGTGGTACATGGCACATACACAAAAATTGACCATGTAGTAGGGCAAAAATTATCTCACAATACAGTGTAGAAAGGCATTTCTAACACCTAGAAAAGTTTTGGGCATATATTAACCACTTAATAAATTATCATTTGTTGTTTGCTTCCCTAAAACACAGACCTCAATATGTAAACATTATTATTTAGCTTATTATTCCATTATAATTAAAATCTTTGTTATTGGAGTTATAGTTCATTACCTATAGACAGAGAATGCATTGAATGGGGACTTAAATAGCATTTGTATTTAATAACTACATAAAATATTCCTTGATGAACCAGGAATTCTCAAAGGGACTCAGAGCCCTGAGGGATCTCTGCCGCATTTGTAAACTTTAAAGTATTATTGAAATAGAAACTATTATTGTTATTATTATTTTTGTCATTATTAAGACTGAGAAAAGGATACTTGTTTGGGTAATAAGGTCATTGCTGACCATGGAGTAAAGTGTATTAGGGTATATCAAGGGTGGAAACCAAAATGCTAGGATTTTAAGAGTGAATGAAAAAAGAGTGTCTGGAGTCAGAGAAGAGAAGGGCAAGGCTGAGCGACCTAGATAAAGTGGAAGAGGTTTGGAAGCACAGTGGTTTTTTTCTGGTAGACTTGGATCTTCATAGCAATGCAAGGACATTAAAAAAAAAAAAATTCAGTGGTCTTCTAAGGCAAAATGCCTTACACATTTAGAGAAAGTACTATGGAATTCAATCACAGAAAGTAGCAGATCACTTGTGTGTGTGTGCGTGTGTGTGTGTGTATTATGTTTTGGTTTGTTATATGATTTCTCTCATTTATTTTAGTTCTACACAGCATGACTATAATGGAAATGTATTCAATACGAACGTATGTATAGATCCTATATAGAATTGTATGCCATCTTGGGGAGGGAGGGGGGTGGTGGGAGGTTAGATAGGGAGAAAAAAATCTAAGTTTTGTGGTAGTGATTGTAGAGCATTAAAAATAAATAAAATGAATACATTTAAAAATGAAAAAAAAGAATCGTTGTTGAAATACATACTTCCTCTCTGTCAACAGGAAATATAAAAAAAATAAAAATAAAAGGATTGCCCTTTGGAATTGTTGGAGACCCTGAATTAGTGGAGGAAATTTTCCAGGATTTTCAGTCTTTCTGAAGATCCACAAAGCATCTATCTACAAGTGATTAGAATCAAGGTGAAAACACAATGAGGCCTACCAGGTCAAAGCTTTACATCAGTTAAATAATTATGTAGCCCATAAGTTTATGAAGATGGAAGGCAAAATCTGTTCCTTGAAACCCTCCCTTCTTCATTACTTCCTTGTTCCTGCTGAGGTACCATGCCCCTCTCCATGTTTTTACCACTGGAGTTATCTTTGACTCTTCCCTACCTTACTCATCCCTATTCCAATTAACTGGCAAATCAGATCAGTTCTACTTCCACAATATCTCTTATATCTTTTCCTCTTCTCTCCAACTGTGAGGCTGTTACTACCTCATCAACTAAACTATTCCATAGACTCTTAATTGTTCACCTTGCTCTCTTAGTCTCATCCTTTCCTAATCTGAACGCTCCATAGCTACCAAAGAGATATTCCCAAAGTGGAAAGCTAAATGGGTCATGAATGTGCACATGAATCTCCAGTAAATTCCTATCGAGTCTTGGGTAAAATAAAACTGCTCTGTTTTGCATTTAAAGTCTGTCCCAACTTAACTTGATTCTGCCTTTCTTTTTTCTTTTTTGTAATTAAATTTTCTTTTTGCTATGAACTTAATAATTGTCAGCAAACAAATTTTCTAATATAAAAGGAACCAGACATATATATATATATATATATATATATATATATATATATATATATACATATATGTCATGAATTTCTGTTACACTTAGTTTATTTTCAAACCATAGTTATTAAATGTAACCAGTTATAACAGAATTTGTCTCACTTTCTGATTTACTTTTATTCTTTTTTGTATTTTTACTTATTCATTCATTTACTTATTGATTCAGATCACCCGACTCTGGTGTCTTGACTTCAAAGCATTCAGTGATCTGGAAATCTTTCACAGACTGGAACCCACTTCAAATAGCTATCTCCTTACTCCTTACTAGACTAACTAGAGTTGCTATTTACCTGCTTTCTTTTCCATAATGTGGATTTCCTGGGTCACATAAGGTACAATATCATCACTTGCCACAAAATTGAAGGTCAACAACATAATCTCCTCTAAGGCAGAGAACATTTTATATTTCTCTTTTCATCTTCAAGCCCACTGAAGTTTTTGGCATATAGTAGGTCATTTTTTTTTCTTGCTTTTGACTCTGATAATGGAGGGTTATTATATGAATGGGCCACAGATTTCCATATTTGACTATTCCTATCCTTAACATTTTGAAATTCAAAAATTACAACTTAGAAGTTCAAACTATTATTTTAATCTACCCCAAAAATTCAATATTATTTTTAAATTGAAGACTAAAAAGGAAGCTGTGGAATGTTTATATTTTTAGACATTGATTGAGATATGGCATAACTCTGTCTAAATCTTCTTCAGGACTTCTTTTAAATGCACAGTACAAGTGTAGTTGAGTAGTAAAATTCTGCAAAAAAAAAAAAAAAGGCTAGGAAGTGCACAGTGTCCATATAGCAAGTGTGTCCATATAGCAAGTATTAATGAACTCTGAAATGATGTAACAGCTTTAATAGGCAATTGGTCAATGGTGTTAGGTTTCTCCTTTTAATTTTAATTTCAAGGGAAGAGGAATGATAAACTGACTGATGGGTTATTTTATATCTGTTAGGTGTTGAATCATTATGTCTGTGAATTAATTAAATTTTGTATAGTTTAAATAAATGTTCTTTTAGAAAGATGTTGGCTCATATTCTGATAATACATTTTTTTATCAGACAAAAATCTCATTTAGGAGTATATGATGAACAATGCTTAAATGTATGATTTATCTTGATTTAAATAAAACAATAAGATGTAGTTATGTGTGTGTTTTAATTTCAAGCAAGCCAGTTGAAATACTAAATTATGTACTATGCACATTTCTCTTGGTAACAAATTATTGAATTTCAAAAAAAGGAGTATGGAAATTTTGTGTGTAGGTATGTATGTGTATAATGTGAAGGGTGTAATGTTCAAAATTCTTATTTGTTATAAACATACATACATGTATGAGTAACTATTTGTGGTCCCCACTATCTGAAGACCAGATCTGTCCCTTTTCCAACCTTCTCCAAAGTTCTCTGGTATCCTTAGTAGATTAGAGAGGAATCTATTCTCTGTCATTGTTTCATACCAGCCTGTGTTCCCCAGCTTTGACACAGCATTAAAGCACTACAATTCTGTTTAACCACTTAACAATAGGATTGACTTTTACAAAGGAATATTTACTTCAAAGATATATAACAAAAACATACATTCATTTTCCCCAAAATCTCCATGGCATGATCATCACTACTACACTTTAGCCTCTAGGGAAGAAAAGGAAATAGTTTCACCACATTACTCAGATCCTACATAGCATTAATCCCATCAGGCTCTGCAGCAGGCCCATAAATAAAACTCACTCCTATTCTGGGGATTCACCGAAGACATATTACACTCATATAAATAGATAATATATCTAGATATACATACATATATACATGTTATACACATGCATATGTGCATGCATACATACATATATCAATAGCGACTGATATACTATGAGGCTGAGACCATAGGGCTTGATGACCTGTAACAATCCATGTTCTTTAACTTCCACAGCAATTTACTCTGGGTTCATTGCTCTCCCTTGACTATTCTGTAAGGGAATTAAACTTCCTCCTACTACTTTATTTCATTTAGCATCTCAGATTCCCAATGAAAATTGCTACTTATAAAAGAGTTGACTCAAATCCAAGGTTTTCCCCCAGTTAGAAGAGGAAGTAAAAAGACAACTAATACATACAACATGAATCAGGTATAGAACAAGTACTTGTTTTACATTAAAAAAAAGAATATTGAGCAATAAATAATCACAGAGTGATTAGAGTAGAAGCCAGAAATTTGTTGCTACTAGTATCATCAGTTGAGCCTCAATAGGATCTAATCAATTTCTTAGCAAGACTCCAAAGGAGTCATTTTATATTCCACCTCTGCTATTCCCTATCACTCTTAGGACTTCTAGGACCTTTCAATATTAACAAGGTGAATTTTAATGAAAGGAAACACATAAGGGAAGCAAAGGCGGTGAGGGGTTCCAGTACAAAATCGGCTACTTGAGACTATTATTCCACCTGAGGAGCAAAGGCCCTTGCTGATAGGATTCCAGAATAGGTCTTCCTTCTCCAATCCTGACTGGTATTACCTACTACAGCCTGGAGTGCAAAAGCTCCAAGGGCAGCCAGTTGGAAGCTGCCACTTCTACCTTGTCTTACAAAAATAATACGATCTAATATTTATATAGTACTTACTTTGTGCCAGGCACTATGCTAAGCTCTTTATAATTTTATCTCATTTTATCCTTATGATAACCCTGAGAAAAAAGTGCAATTATCATTCTCATTTTACAGATAAGAAAACCAAAGTAAACAGAGTTTGCAGTGACTTGCCTAGGGTCACATAATTATCTAAGGCCAGGTTTGATCTCAGGTCTTTCTGACTCCAAGCTCAGCACTCTATTCAGTGCCCTACCTAGCTGTTTTTGTAGCTCAGCAACTGTTTGTGGATCTTAACCTGGGGCTGGATCATACTCAGAAGCAGGCAAAGGATATCAGCACATGATCAAATGTCTACAAAGTCGTCTGGTATAGATAGAAAATATTTGCATAGGCTCCAAAGTCTTATTGTTTATTTTGATGAGGGCATGGCCATGATAAGGGGAAATCCATGTATATGGTTAGAATATATTAAGGGTAGCATCACAAAGGCCCCTACAACTATGTAAGTATGCGTATAATATAGATATAAATGTGTGTATTAATACACATATGTACATGTGTGTCTAATTACATGTGACAATTATATAGACATGTGTATATATGTGTATTGTGAATGTATATATATATATATATATATATATGCATGCATGTCTTTGTTCAATAGTGTCCAACTCTTTGTGATCCCCCAGATCATACTGCCCATTGGGTTTTCTTGGCAAAGATAATACAGTTGTTTGCTATTTCCTTCTCCTGTGGATTAAGAAAATAGAGGTTACGTAACTTGCCTAGGGTCACACAGTTAATAAGTATCTGAAGCTATCTTTGAACTCAGGTATTCCTAACTCTAGACCCAAAGCTCTATCCACTGTCCCACCTATCTGCTTCTCACATGCAGGCATATATGCAAGACAGAGTATGTGCGTAACATAGCAGAGCCTCAGTTCCAAAGAAGTAGATTCAGTTCCTACCTCTTAGAAGTAACAGATGCATGACTTTGGAGTAAGCCTCTAACTTTCATATGCTTCAGAGAAGATCCAGTATTAAACAATCACAATGTCATAGAAAGTTTACAGTTTGAAATCTTCATTAGCGGACAAAGGTCCCTAAAATTAGAGAGTAACAGATTCTCTGTATAGACACATCTATAGATATATGCATGTACAGATGTAAAGACACCCACATACCTTTCTCTGAGAACAAAATATATGTAAAACAATAAACATCTAATCTTCTTCAAATAGTATATATGCATATGAATGAATAAAGAAAATACTAAGCAATTACTATATGTAAACCACTTAGTTAAGCACTGAGGATACACATGGAAAAGTAAAATACAATCCCTGCTCTCAAGGAGCTCAAATTCTAATGGGGGACAAAATACATGCAGAATGTTTTAGCTGCAAGTCAGATGAAAAGGTCCATGATCTTAAAGCTACCAGGGCAAAGAAGACAGTTATGCTTTTTAAAGTCATTTCCACTGATAACATCTTGTCAGTATCTGATGTTCAAGTATCTGATGTTGTACAGTGCCAAAAACTTTGGTGACAAGTATTATCTTTTCTAGGCCTTTAGTATCTATGGCCATAACACCTATTAGAATAGTTGCCAGGCTGTATCTTAATAGGGACTACTTCCCAAGATGATGTCATGCACACTGAGCTAGAATCAAAGCTATTCTGAAAGCCTATGGGTTCAGAGTCCTAAGCTAACTCTATTAGGATCTAAAGGGAGATGAGGGTCAAGGTGGTAATGATTTGACTTGCCTGGCACATCCTGCCTCCTGTTTCTCTTTGAGGATACCTAAAATATGTTTTATGTTATATGTATTATAGGCAAATAAAAATAGAGATATCACAATCAAACATAAAGACATTTATTTACATATATGAATGTGAATGTATAGATGATTAAGAAACACTTAGGGCATGTATATGTTACTTAATACATGCTTGGTTCTCACTTGAGAGATACAGCCTATTTTTTCCCTGTGGCCAATGAATTATACATTTCAAATGAGAAATTGGTACCATAAGTAAGTCATATAAGTTTTGCTTTTCTGGGGCGTGATATACAAAACATAATATTCCAGGTATAATTTCAGTATTTAATGCCTTGTTTCTCTCTCTCTCCCCTATGTAGAACATTTCCTTCCAGGTAATATAGTTAGTATGGATGGTTTACCTTCCAAAGAGGCTTTTCCCCTAGACATTTATATAATAGTCAGTATTAAACATTAATTATCAAATATTGAAGCAATGATGACCTTTAAGCTTGGGACAAATTTTTCTGACATTTAATGACTTCCTGAAGCATTCTGCCTAAGGCTCAAACTCATCTTGCCATTAATGTCTGGAGATGTCTAACCCCAAAGTCATTATTAGTTTCTTGAACCAAGAAAATATTAAAAAGAAAAAGAAAATAGTTTCCTTGTGTTAAAGTTGAGAAACCTGTTTCCATGGATACAGTGTTCCACTTTCAGTGCTGAATGAAAAGTCTAGTCAGTAACCAGCAAAATAAAGAAAGGAAAAAAAGAAAAAAAAACACTTTTATTCCCAATCTATTTCAGAACCTTTATTTATAATTTCAAGAATTCTTTTTATTGTTCCAATGTACTCATCTGATGATATTAAAGATTGGTGCTTCTGAACTGGAAGAAATGTGAGTCTTAAGAAAAGAGGGTTAAAAATTTGAATTAGAGAAGGTGCAGATTAGCTGACTAAATGGGTTAGTGGCCCAATTCCCTAAAATATCCTTCACATTCTTTCCAACCTCCCCAACAATACCCTGTGCAACGTGCTGAATGAGATCCAAAGTTTAGATAAAAGTGATTCTTGCCCTCTTGGGGTATTTGTTAAGTCCAGTAAGGAGCTAGATGCATACACAGATAATGATAATACAAAATAAAGGCATTGAAAGGCTTTAAACAAAGGTTTATGTGAAGTCAGATGTGGTACAGAGAATCAATATTTGGTGAAGGGATAAAGAGAGGCTTCATGGACAAGATGACATTTCACTGGGGTTTAAAAAGTAGGTAGCAATTAAACAGGTGTGTATCCTTGAAGGAGACAAAACATTCCAGGAGTACGGAATATCATGAGCTAAGTCACAAGCAGGCACACAGACAAATGCAGATTGGATAAAGAATGGAATATAAGATATTAAGTGAGTTACAGAAAAGGTTAGAAAGGTACAATTTTGTGGGCAAAGTAACCTGAACTTTATCATAAGTCACTGAAGGCCCCTAAAGATTTTATTAGAGAGGAGAGACATAAGCAGGTTTTTGCATAAGAAATATTTCTTCAGCAGGAGGAAGGATACATTAGTGCTGGAGTTCTTAACCTGGGATGTAGGATTCAGATTTGTGCTGGTGAAATTTTGGTGGGAAGAAATTTGACTCTTTGAAATTGAATGGGGAAAAACAAAGAAAAAATAAATTAAATAGGGAAAATTATATTTTCATTAATTTTGCTATCTTTTTGTTATCCTATTTGAGACATTTAAAAAATTATTTTAACAAGGGGACCATAGACCTCACCAGACTGAGAAATGGGTCCATGTTAAAAAGGTTAAGAATCCCTGGAATAAAGAGAATAAAGAGTCAAATCTGGGAGACATTTTAGGAGGGCTTTGACTAGAATGGTGGAAATGGAAATAGAGAGGATTGGTATGTAATATATATCAAGGAAGTAAAAGAATTAAATGTCCAGGTTACTGGTTGCACGTTAGAGATAAGTTAAAGAAAAGACAAAGA
The DNA here is from genome assembly GCA_023548195.1 of Bettongia penicillata ogilbyi. Taxonomy (NCBI): domain Eukaryota; kingdom Metazoa; phylum Chordata; class Mammalia; order Diprotodontia; family Potoroidae; genus Bettongia; species Bettongia penicillata. Next base: position 11,812,648 of record JAJHZJ010000382.1, on the reverse strand, counting down.
AAAACCCAGTATTTTGAAGTGAGAAAGTAAATAAATAGTGATGACACTCATAAAAATAATCTTGGAATTATAGAGTCACCTCTGGAAGAGACCTTAGAGGTAGCCTTGTGCAATCTAGCTGAGCAATAATCACCTTTATAAGACATCAACATATGATTGTTCAACCATCGTTTGAAGACTTTGAAGTGGAACTCAAAACTTCCCAAGGCAGCGCTGTCCTCTGTCCTTAATTCTTTGATGAGACCTGTTGTAACATACTGCTACCCTAGGCACAGCATGATTCTATTTTTCTGTACCTCCTCATTTTCTGCAAGGCCTTGGAGAAAATATCACATTCCTGCTTGTTGCCACAGAATGGTGGGATGATTTCAAAGTCAGAATATGTTAGTAGAGGCTTTAGCATGGAAACTGCTAGGTGGACCCCAGAGCACAAACCCAAGGGTTTACCTTTGCCACACTGCCAGAGTAGAAGGACTGGTATGCGAGTCTGTGCTGAGTGATTATGTTGGGATTTACTTTCTCTGTTATTAATTCATCAACCTTTTTAGACTTTTTGTTGTTAATTACAGAAACTATTGTAATTACATTACCTCTTGAACATAATTATTGTTTGAGAGTGATTAGAGAGTTTATGAGGACTGGATAAAATGTTTAATCTCCGATATTGTTGATCATATGACTGAGAACTTGAGGAATTAAAAAAAAACAAGATGTATCTAAAACCAAAATCAAATATAATATGCAATGGGAATGCACTAGAATTTCCACCAATAAATACAGGAGTAATGCTAGATCATCCTTCTGTGCACTGTTATTTGATATAGTTCTAGAAATATTAGCAATGATAATAAGACTAGAGTTGTAAATACAGGCAAAGATAAATAAAATTATCTCTATGTGCAGATGACTTGAAAGATCCCAGGGAATCAAAAAAGAAACAAAGACCAAGAATTACTTTAGCAAAATTGCAGACTAATAACCAACCTCCTAAATCAGTTTTTCTATGTAACAGCAACATTCATGAGGAAATAATAGAAAGGTAAATCTTATTACGAATAACAATAGAGGAAAATAAGAATCAATCTACACAAATAAACAAAAATACTTGTATAGATTCATCTACTAAGTTCTGAAAGAAAATAAAAGAACAACTGAAATCTTTGAAATATTATCCCATATTAATGGCTGAGCTATACTAATATAACACAAATGAAAATAAAATCCATTTACAGATTTAATACTATAAGAATGAAACAACCAAAGAAATACCTTAGAGAACTGGACAAAATGTTAGCAAATGTCAATTGGGATAACAAAGAATCTAGTATACTAAGAGAAATAGACGGGAAAGGAAAGGGAAGAATGAAGAAGTTGTACTTCCAGACCTCAAAATATAACATGAAGCAACAATCATCAAAACTATTTGCTACTTCATCAAAGAACAAATAGAAAATTAAATCAATGGAACAGATTAAAAAACAGAGAACCAAAAATAACTCAACAAATCTGTGTTCAATATACCCCAAAACTTCAATAATAATTGGAATATTCCAATAATAATTTGGAAATAATTCAGTCTTTGATAAGAAGCGCTAGTAAAAATGAAAAGCAGTTGTCCGGGGCTCACGATCCCCCGGTCGACCCTCCCGGTGAGTAGTAACCTCTCGCTCTGCTTCACGCAGCTTCAGACGTCTCTGGACCCGTCTCCGGGGGACAGGAGTACAGGTGGAAACCAAGCACGAGCGAGAGTGGTAGAGGTAGAAGATGTTTATTCAGCAGTTCACATCAGCCCAGTCCCACCGAACCCCCTCAGAGCATAGCCTTATATTCCTTATTCTTTCCGGGTTTTGCTGTCCGACTCCTGATTGGGGAGTTCAGCTTACTGTCGCCCCAGCCCCCTCCTCTTTGCTAGCCGTGCCCTGCGGTGATAGGGCAGGGGTCTCTCTGGACCTTCCTTCCCCACTCGGACCACCTGCTTGGTCCTATCACAGGTGGCCAGGTGTGTTTTACTCTTACTTGGGCTCCCTCAGCACCTCCTCGAGGGCGGTATCGTGCCTTGTACACGAGCCTTCCCTGCACCCTTAGCCCGGAAGTCACGGGTGAGGCGCGTGATTGCCGGGGGGTGGGGGGGGGGGGGGGGGGGGGGGGGGGGACGGGTATAGACTCCTGCTGTTACCTCTCTGCCCAGGAGGTTCGGGGACGGCCCCTGACAAGCAATCTTATAGAAATTAGATTGAGAAAAATGTTTTGTACCATATTTTATAATAAAATTGAAAATGTATATTTTGTCTGAATATTAAAATTTTACCATGAGAATATTAAAAGAAGAAAAGACTGAACATCTCATATAGCTATTGTTAGAAGATGAATTCTTCACTAAATATTACTAGGTGAAATTTAAAAGCTTTTGTGCAAGCAAAATTAATCTAGAGTATAAAGGGAAATGTTGACTAGAAAAAAGAAAATCTATATAAAATACCTCTGATAAAACTTTGGTATCCAAATTATGTATACAATTAAGAAAATATAAAATCAAAAAGTCAATCTCTAATAAATGGTGAAACAATATGAAAAAAACAGTTCCTAAAAAGAATTACAAAATATTAGCAGCCAAATGAAAGGATGTTTCAAATCTCTAATAATAAGACAAAACAAATTGAAACAACCCTGATATTGACCCTCATGTCAATAAGTTGGAATACGGAAAAAAAAGGAAGAGTCAATATAAGATTTGTTGTATAAATATAAGCACACTACAACATTTATATCGGAACTGTAAATTAATGCAACCTTGATTGAAATCAATTTGGAATTATTTTTTAAAAAGTGGCTAAAATAGCCATACACTGTGACCAAGAGATAATAATCCAAGATATATAGGCAAAGAAGATCATTAAAAAATGGAGGGAGCTATTTCTAGCAATACATATGTAGCAGACCTTTTTTATATGGCAAAAAAAAAATGGATATAAAAAAGTCTGTTGACCAGTGAATAGAGTATTACTTTGCAATGTAAAATTATAAATATGATGACTTACACAATCTAATGCAAAGTCAGGAAAGAGTCAGGAAAACAGTGGTTGCTTGATCATCTTTTCTTTCTCAAAGAAAACCAAAATGACATCACTATCTTAGAATCAAATTACAATGTATCTGACTGTGGCTGATCAGACCAATAGAATCTTAGAATTTTCTACTACAGGTTGGGCACTAATAGTCCATGTGAACATTTGGACTGGATTCTCTGAATCTGCACATTTCACATTTCTTTTAAGCTGCTTCAACTTCACTTTGCTCATAGAGTACAGAACCTTCTCTGATGAGGGCATGCCATGATAGACAGTCCTGTGCCAGTGTCTCCCAGGTCACACAATCAATTCCAGGGAGATGATGACATGACTTTCAGTTGACTTTGAGTGAGGAAGGCTGTGCACAATCACCAGCCTCACTTTCTCCTCCAGAGCCACTTGGGTCCAGCAGTCAGATATTTAGAATGACTTGAGCTGTCACAGGATGCAGGGGAAGACCCTGACCATTTTAGGCTAAGGTCTTTTCAGGTTCTCACTTTGAAGTAAAGCTCATTCAGTGAATAGGTCTCTTTAAGAAGTGAGTCAAGGGAATGCCCCCTTTAATTAAACACAAATCAAACTGGGGAAGACTCTCAGGGTTGCTGGCCAAAAGAGAAACAGTTACTATTTACATTCACTCTGAGCCAGGAGGGCCCAAAAATAGCCGTTAAGAGGTGGTTGGGCAGGGACCTATTGTTGATCAATCTATGTTAGTATGCATATAAGAACTTATCCACAGCATTCAACAGTTCTTCATTTGCTTTAACTGATGGTTCCATGTATGTATGGTGCTGTTCTGGCTTGATGGAGCACTTGTGTTTTCTTGGTGTTAATTGATAAGCCAAAATTAGCACAAGCAGTAGAGAATTGATCCCTAATTTGTTTTATCTTAGCCACAGAAGCTGCATTAAATGCATAATCATCTATGAACAAAAAATCATGCACCAACACTCCTTCCATTTGATCTTGGCTTGTAGCCATTTCAAGTTGAAGAATTTACCACCAGTGTAGACTTGATGCCATGCTCATCCTCACTGAAGCCATTTGACAACATAAGTAAAAACATCATGTTCAAATGCAAGCATACAGCTTTGTTTCACCCCATTGATGACTGGGAAAGTGCGAGAGCATCATCCTTTATTCAGAACCTGCATAAGCATGACAACTTGAAACTGAAATACAATAATGATGAACCCTAGGCAACCAAATTTTGACATAATTTTCCATAAGCCCTCTTGACTAACAGTATCAAAGCCCTTAGTCAGATCAAGGAACATTGTTACAGATTTCTGTTCTGCTCCTGGCTTTTGTCCTGGAGTTGACAGGCAGGAAACAGCAAAACAATCATTCCTGGGACCTTTCTGAAGTCACACTGGCTCTCAGGGAGATGATCATCTTCCATTTGAAGGACAAGCTGAGTTAGAAGGACTATGGCAAAAATCTTGCCAACGATGACTAAGAAAGAGATTTCCCTCACCCCCACATACTTCCCTCTAATTGTCACAGGACAACCTATTTCCTTTACCATTCTAGCTATGGACAGTGGAGGCATTCTTGAACTTCTGGAGGATAACCTCCTCTTGCCATATAACCCAGAAAATTTCAGTTGGTTTTTAATATGAGCAACGGACACACCACCTTGTAAATCTCCTTTAGAATAGAATCAGCACCAAGTGCTTTGCTATATGAAACAAGACTATGGCATTCAAAACCTCTTCTTCAGCTAAGGAGCAATTGGCTTTGGCATTGATTGATGATGGTCTGCTGAGAACACTGTGGAAGTATTTGGATCATGTTCTTATCAATAATCAATGTGATTACATCAGCACTGAGGTCTTTGGCTCATAAATAGCCTTTGGGGAATCATAAAAGCATTTCAGATTATTACTATCAGCATAAAACTGAATTTCATCTATCTTCTTACTAAGTCAGGAATCCTGCATCTCTCTAGGCTTCTCTTATACTTTACTTTTGATGAAATTACATACTGCTTTCTTAGAAATTGTCCTGCTGCTAAACCCTGTGAAGTTCTCATTTTTCACTTATCAGTTTCTGAATTTCCCCATCATTTCAGTCAAATCAGTCTTGATGTTTGTGAGTGTTCTCACCCAGATGAGCAAATGCAGTGCTATATGTCAAATCTCTGAAAGCTGTCCACTCCTTTTCTGCAATCTATTAAATGTCATTGTTTACTGTGAGGGTGCATCCATGAACTTTTATTCCTTTTAGGTAAACAGAAGATAGTGTTGGTGATGAGATGGTCATAAGATGCACAGTTCTTCAATATCAAGTGACTACTGTTATTGTTTCCCGTGCCATTCCTCCCAAAGACGCTCTGCCATATCTGGTAGTCTGGGCCTACACTAGCATTAAAATCACCCAGAATTAAAAACTTGTCCTCTTTTGAAACAATGATGATGAGTGTGTCCAAGTCTTCAAACATTTTTCTTTCATCTCGTCAGGGTTCTTCTTAGTGGGAGCACAGGCACTAATGATAGTGGCATGGTGTTTTCTAGGAAGTGGCAATCATATTGTCTTGAGTCTTTTATTCGCTCCTTTTGATAGCCATACAAACTTGTTGACTAGATTAGTTTTGGTTGCAAAATGAACATCTGCTTCACAATGTTCACTTTTCACTGCTGCTACTCCAGAAAAATGTGTACCCAATTTTACTGCCCTTCATTGTCAACACTGTTTCACTCACTGCTCCTATTTGAATGTGATACCCGCTGAGTTTTCTTGCAACAAGAGCAGTTCCTCTTTCAGGTCTACTGAATTTTGTGTTGTCTATAAGTGTGTGCACATTCCATATACCAGTGGTAAGTAGAATTATCTTTGCAGAAGTTTTAATACATTTTATTTTTTGTCTTTTGACCACAGGTTGGGATCCCCACTTACTGTCGTAATCAGGACAGGTTTCGGTAAGCACACAATTTTTAAGGCATCTTTTCTAACCTCTTCCTCATCCAGGAGGTAAGCAGTAGAATCCTTAAAAGGCAACCAGGGAGGTGCCAAATCCCACTATTACTTCTAATGAAAATACAATCCTATGGCCTAGACAGACTGTGTTCTAGGTGGTGACTATAACTCCCAGTGTATCCGCATGTGTTGCTTTGTCACTTGCCTGTTGCCACAGGACTTTGAGATAAGTAAAAAGAGCAGAATGGTATGGGTGATATCTTTTGATTCATGTGTAAACTGGATTAAATGAGGCACTTTAGCAGGAACTCATCAGTCTCACTCTCTCTTCCAGAGCCTTCACAGTCCAGTGGCAGGACAGAGTCAAGAGATTGGTGATGGCTTGAGATGCAGTGGATAACTTTAGCATCTTTGATGTCGAAGCAAACTCTTAGCACTCCACAGAACCTGCTTCTTCATAGCTATTGGAGCAAATTGTTCTATCTGTCCATGCCACCAGGGGAAGTTTTCACTTGCTTAGGGTAGACATTCCCCTAACTCACCAATGGGTTTGAGTCTTCAACCTGGTTTAACCCATCTGCTAAAATGGTTTACTGGGATGTGGTCACTGTGTATGTTAAAGCTTCTTGAAGTCAGAGGCAAGAGTTAGGTCGAAAGTGGTCCCTAAACATACCCCACAACCCCAAGAAAACAATATGTACAATGGCTGCAACAATATAAATGGCAAAAATAACAATCATAAAGCAATTTAAAAAGTGTTGAATAATTAAAAATAACAAGAATAAACTTGGTCCCAAAGGAAAGATATGACATAACACCTTCTCTATCCCTTTGGAGAAGTGAAACCATGAGAGGTGTATGTGTATGAATATTTCATGAGAGAGAATTTTATTGCTTTTGCTGTTTTTTTTCTTTTTTTTTCTTTTTGAAAAAAATACTTAAGAGATGACCAGCTACAAGTGAGAGGTAAAGAATATAGAGAAAAATAAAGAGAATGCAAAAACAAAACATTAATTAAACAAATAATTATTGTTAAAGCATAGCTTTTAAAAACCAGGAAAAGAACAATCCTGCTATGCTATGACCTGGTCAGAACATTTGTATAAGTCATAATAAATGAGAATTGCCATTGGATTGAAAGGAAAAAGGTAGGAGTTTTTAAATAGAAAAAAAAATTAAGTATGCTAGTAATCTTGACTTAGATGTCTGGTAAAATTCAATGACATACTTTGAAAGGGATAGGTTAACATCTAGAAAGAAAGTGAAGAATCACAAGAATTAATAGGGTTTCATCAACAACCAGCCTTGCCTGGATAACATTTTTTTTCTTTTTTTAGTTGTTCTTAGTGAAACATTCCTACAAAGGGATCCTATAGCCATAGTTTGCTTAGATTTTAGTTAAGCATATGGCAAATTCCTTCATGCTATCCTTTTGGAAAAAGATGGAACATGTGTGTTGGAGAATTATATAGTGTTTTTGTTTTGACAACTGGTTGAATTGAGGTGGGATGCTAACAGTCATTAATGATTAATGATCAGATAAAGAGTTCTATGATATATTCACTATATTTGTTGATTCATCAAGCTGAGAAAATGAGAAGATGGAAAGATAACAGGTTAAAATGTTAAACTGAGATTAATAAGATGAAATTTAATAGAAGCAAATGGATTCAAAATTGAACGTTAAGTAGGAGATGGGGTAGGTAGAATAACAGCAAAATTCATGTTTTTTTCATTGTTTTGTTTAAGAGATTTGATATATAAAATATATTATATTTGTCCTATTTGGCCCAGAAGATCAATTCAGGGGCAATGGGGAAATGGTATAGAAGGGCAGATTTCATCCTAACATCCTACCCATAAATGGAATAGGCTGACTGAGGAGGTTTACCCTCAGCATAGATTTTCAAGCAAAGGTTGGATGACTACTATTTGGCAAGAATGTTTTAGAGATCACTTTTATTCAAGTATAGATCAGTCTAGTTAACCAATAAGATCCCTTCCAATGAAAAGAGTTAGCACTTCTATAGTATCTTAAGAGTTACATATTTTATAATATTTGTGTCAACTGGGTGGTGCAAGGGATAGAGCATCCAACCTGGAACTAGAAAGAACTACTCAAATACAACCTAAAAAACCTGCTAGTTGTGTTACAGTGAGCAAGTCCTCTGCCTCAATTTTTTCATCTGTAAAATGAGGATAAAAATAGCACTCCTTCCCAGAGTTGTTGTGAGGAGCAAATGAGATAATCATAAACTGCTTAGCACAATACTTGGCATATAGTAAATGCTATATAAGTTATGTTCATCATCACCATTATTTTCATTATTTCGTCCTTAAAATCCCAGGATGTAGGGACTACTTTTAACTTCGTTTTATAAATAGGGAAACTGAGGCTAAGAAACTTGCCCAGAGTTAACAGCTAACAGATAGTAGAGGGAGGATTTGAACAAACATCTTCTTAACTCTGAGTATAAAACTCTATCCACTGTTGCTGTCTCCAACATTCTGTGATCCTGTGAAATTTAGTAAGTACTGATTAGCACCTTTTAAAATTTTTCTCACAGGGTCATATTAGCAGTCAATGAAATCATATTTGCATTGTGCAACCTATTTACCAGTGGAATAAAAAAAAATGTGTTTTAATGTTAACCCTCTTCTAGCTTCCTTATATCACTTGAGCCTATCTCAATGTAAATTAACTTTCTTAGGCCTGTGAATGGCACAAATCACAACTTCTGGATCAAAGTATGAGTAAACTAGAAATTATGATCTTCATTATACAGTGATAGGAAAAGTTCAAATGCAGAAAGATCATGATGAAAGGAAGCATACATATAAATATACAATATATTTATATACATATGTGACAGGTAAATTGAATTTAATAAAAAATGAAGATTTTAATTTCAGGTTGATTGATTAGACCAAGGAAAGAACACTTTAACATAAAGAAAAGATTCTTAACCTGGCCACTGTTTTGTTTTTTTAATGCTTTGATTACTATATTTCAATAGATATTGGGAAAATTAAAATGACAAGACACGGATAACCCTATAAATTCTGACCATGCTACTTCTTTCCTCAAAATCTTTTAATAGCTCCCTGTTGAGAAGTAGTATGTCATAGTGAATAGAGTCTTGGAACACTATCAAAGAATTACTATATTTCAAGTTAATTTGTTTCCTTTGTAATTCAAAAAAATGAATTTTCTTAAATGAATTTAAAAATATGATTCTGAGAAGAGGTTTACCAGACTGCCAAAAGGGTCCTTCACACACACACACACACACACACACACACACACACACACACACACACACACGTACATACACACATTTTAAGAGCATTGGCTGTAAAATCTAAAGGACCTGGGTTCAAACAGTACTTCTAATATTTATTGCTACTATTATGGATTTGTCTGTTCGCTCCCAGACAACTTCTTTTGCTCCTGATGATGTGAGGAATAAATTGCCTCCTGAAACAGCCTGAATTGAAACAGGGGAATCACCTTTATTTGTTATCACAGTATTTGCTCCCTTAAGTTAATCCACATGCTGACTTGCCCTAGATTTCACTCACTTTATTTTCTCATGTATCCACAACCAAATATTTGGCTCAAGATGAACAAAACCAAAGCAAGAGAAAAAGGAAGATAGATGCTCAGATTTTCCTCTCCTCATCAAGGCAGTGCAGCTTTCCCTACTGGCATCTCATTAAAATCTTTATCTATTTAATTCTTCAAGATGCTAAGGATATTTCATTTGGTCCTATTTTTCACTTCTGTTTTGTGTGACTAAATGTGTCTTGTTTTTATGTTGTCTATTAAATTGAAAGCTGCAATGGCAGGGCTGGTCTTAATACCTTCCTAAATGTGCCCAGAGGTTATTAAGCAATAAGCCTGCCCAATAAATATAATACAGGAATATAAAATGCACATAAATGATATTTGACTCTTAAGAAGAGGACAGTAACCCTAAAGTCACAGGACTTTATTTCAATCTTGATCACTATGCCTGTTTTCTTCATATAGAATCAGAATGAGGGTGAAGTAGAAGCTATTTTTTTGAGGGGGAGAGAAGGCTCCAGGTTGTAAATCAAGTACAAAAACTATGACATTCAAAGGCTCCTTTCAGAAAAGAAAAAACATAAAAAGGCTCAGATGTGACCATTATTTGCTTTTGGTATGTTTGTTTTGTGCTGGTATTGCTTGTCTTTTTAAAATAGAGAAAAGTATTCTATGGCAAAGGGAAAGGTAATTTACTTTGAAATGAATTTTTCAGCAAACTCTTATGTTCCCCATGAAAAACACAGAACAAAGCTACCAATAAGTAGTCTATAAGTTTAGGAAGATAAATATGAAGAGGCAGGGATGACCCTATAAATTCTGACCATGCTGCTTCTCTCCTCAAAATCCTTTAGTAGCTGCCTGTTGCAAAGCAGTATCTCATAGTGAATAAAGTCTTGGAACACTATATATCATAGAGCAAAAAAAAAACAACTTTGCAACAAACTTAAGCATGATCCTGAATGAAAATAAATGGACATTTAATGGACTGTCAGACTTTCAGGACTCTAAAAAGAAAGAAACTTAAACTTAATACAAGTTTTGACATACAAGAGCCAAACAGAACACTAATTATAAGGGACTCCATAAGCACAGATTGTTTACATTTCATGAATGTAAAATGAAAAATCTTTGTCTAAGATTGTTATTATTAATTGAGAAGTTCATAAGAAAGATTGTGGTAAACCTGAATATGATATGACTTCAAAAATAAAACTGTTTAGGTATAGCTAAAAAAGAGCAATTATCTTGTACAAATGAGTTTCAGAAAAAAGAAAAATAAATAAATAAACTGAAACTTATAAAGAGAGGAAGATGCCTATGATGGCAATCAAATTAGCATCTTTTGCTGTTTTTGTTTTACTAAAAGTGACTGTGATTGAATAGTATGACTAAAGCAGGTCTTCACCACCCATTGAGGGAAACTTGATTAGGGGAGTTGTTGTGTAGGAGGGTCCCAAGTACCTTTTGTTTTTTTCTGTTGAGGTACTGGGTCAGAGGGTTATGCGCTCTGGCTCTGAAAAGTGTGTAAATATTCTGAGGGTAAGGTTCTACTTTGGGGCTTACTGACTGGAAGTGTTTATTTGTTCAGAGGAGCACTCTGAGAAGCTGCTTAAGGAGCCCCCCTCCTTGGAAAACCCAGATGTCAGTGCTTCCCTCTCTGGTAACTATGGTCAAACAGTTAGACCGGTCTGTTGATGGTCAGGCAGAAGAAGCCATGTCTGTTGACTTTTGATTTCTCTGTATTTTCTTTGAACTTTAGGGTGCTGACTTCATTGAATTAGGTGAATAATGTATGTGCTCTTCTTATTTTTTATTTAAGTTTTTATATTTAAGTTTATATTTCTTTTTCTTTTCTTAAAAAATATTGGAGAAGAGGGGTGGAGCCAAGATGGTGGAGTAGAAAGACTCACGTATGCTAGCTCCAAACCCACAGCCCATATATTTCCTGCAAGAAGAACTCCCCACAAATTCTGGATCTCTGCAAAGCACGCAGAAACATAGTGGAAAAGATCTCCATTCCAGAGAGCCCTGGAGAGCGGTCCCCAGGGGTCCATCATGCCCGGACAGCGGAGTCCACCCCTGAGGTGCCCTGGCAGCAGAGCCCCGGAGAAGCAGATACGAACAAGCTTCAGGGATGGAATCTCCAGTGGCCACAAAGGTCCCTCCGCCCACACACGCTACAGGTCAGTGAAAGAGACATCTGGGCTGGCCGAGAGGGGAGCAGGGTATCTCCGTGGCTCAGGCCCCCTGGGGAGGCAGTGGCGGAGGGAGCGGCAGAGGCAGCTGGAGAGGCAGCAGTGGCACAGGACAGCAGGCAGCAGCAGGCAGAAGTTCAGGGCCATTACCGAAAGTCTCTGCATAAACCCCCTGAGGGAACTCAGCCTGGGAGACTGCCCTGCCCCCACCCGCCCCATTACTGAAGGTCTCTGCATAAAGCCCCTGTGGGAACTGAGCATGGGAGGTGGCCCTGCCCCCACCCAAGCAGCAGAACTTAAGCTCACATTGAATAGCAGCCACACCTGGCACAGAAAGCCTATTTGAATCTCAGACCCCAAGCACTAGCTGGGCGGATCTAGGTCAAGTAACTGGCTGGGAAAATGTTCAGAAAAGGGAAGAAAAATAAGACTATAGAAAGCTACTTTGATGGGGTGCAGATGTTCCCGCCTTTCAAATCTGATGACAAAGAAGGATTCTTACCATCAGGGAAAGATGTGGAGGTCGGGGCCTCTGCATCCCAGACATCCCAGGGGGATGTCTGGTGGCTCAGGCCATGGAAGAGCTCAAAAAGGATTTTGAAAATCAAGTAAGAGAGGTGGAGGAAAAACTGGGAAGAGAAATGAGAGAGATGCAAGAAAAGCATGAAAAACGGGTCAATACCTTGCTAAAGGAGACCCAAAAAAATGCTGAAGAAAAGAACACCTTGAAAAATAGGCTCACTCAATTGGAAAAAGAGGTTCAAAAAGCCAATGAGGAGAAGAATGCTTTCAAAAGCAGAATTAGACAAATGGAAAAACAGGTTCAAAAGCTCACTGAAGATAATAGTTCTCTCAAAATTAGAATGGAACAGATGGAGGCTAATGACTTTCTGAGAAACCAAGAAATCACAAAACAAAACCAAAAGAATGAAAAAATGGAAGAGAATGTGAAATATCTCATTGGAAATACAACTGACCTGGAAAATCGATCCAGGAGAGACAATTTAAAAATTGTGGGACTACCTGAAAGTCATGATCAAAAAAAGAGCCTAGACATCATCTTTCATGAAATTGTCAAGGAAAACTGCCCTGATATTCCAGAACCAGAGGGCAAAATAAGTATTGAAAGAATCCATCGATCACCGCCTGAAAGAGAACCAAAAAGAGAAACTCCTAGGAATATTGTGGCCAAATTCCAGAATTCCCAGGTCAAGGAGAAAATATTGCAAGCAGCTAGAGATAAACAATTCCAATATTGTGGAAATACAATCAAGATAACACAAGATCTAGCAGCTTCTACATTAAGGGATCGAAGGGCGTGGAATAGGATATTCCAGAAGTCAAAAAACTAGGACTCAAACCAAGAATCACCTACCCAGCAAAACTGAGCATAATAGTTCAGGGGAAAATCTGGTCTTTCAATGAAACAGAGGACTTTCAAGCATTCTTGATGAAAAGACCAGAGCTGAAAAGAAAATTTGCCTTTCAAACAAAAGAATGAGAAGAAGCATGAAAAAATAAACAGCAAAGAGGAGTCATAAGGGACTTACCAAAAGTGAACTGTTTACATTCCTACATGGAAAGACAATATTTGTAACTCTTAAAATTTTTCAGTATCTGGGTAGTTGGTGGGACCACACACATACATACACACACACACACACACACACGTACACATGTGCACGCACACACATATACACACATGCACGAACATGCAGAAACAGAGAGCACAGAGTGAATTGAATAGGATACCTTAAAAGAAATTAAGGTAAATAGTGAGAGAGAAATGTAGTGGGAGGAAAGAGGGTGAAATGGAATGGGGTAGATTATATCTCATTCAAGAGGAAAGCAGGAGACTTTTTAGTGGAGGGAAAAAGAGGAGAGCTGAGAAAAAAAAACAAGATGTTTACCCTCATCACATTTGACTAAAGGAAGGAATAAAATACACACTCATTTTGGTATGAAAACTTATCTTACAATACAGGAAAGTGGGGGAGAAGGAGATAACGAAAGGGGGGGTGGGATGATGGTAGGGAGGGCAATGGGAGGAGGGAGAAATTTGAAGTCAACACTCTTGGGGAGGGACAGGATCAAAAGACAGAATAGAAACAATGGGGGGCAGGATAGGATGGAGGGAAATACAGTTAGTCTTACACAACACTACTATTATCGAAGTCATTCGCAAAACTACACAGATATGGCCTATATTGAATTGCCTGCCTTCCCAAAGGGAATGGGTGGGGAGGGAGGGATGGGGAGATGTTGGAACTCAAAGTTTTAGGAACAACTGTTGAGTATTGTTCTTGCTACTAGGAAATAAGAAATACAGTTAATGGGGAATAGAACGTCATCTGGCCCTACAGGACAAAAGAGAAGATGGGGACAAGAGAAGGGAGGGATAAGAGAAGGGAGGGATGATAGAAGAGAGGGCAGATTGGTTATAAGGAACAGTAGATTGCTCGATGTATTGGGGTGGGGGAAGGGAATAAAAGTGGAAAAAATTTGGAACCCAAAATTTTCTGAAAATGAATGTAAAAAGTTAAATAAATAAATTTTTATTAAAAAAAAAAGAAAAAAGAAAAAAATATTGGAGAAAAAATATTGCTCATGGGTAGGCCAATCCTACTTAACTTAATTTACTTATTCAATGCCACTCCAATAAAACTACAAAAGAATTATTTTATGCTTCTAAAAATAATAAAAGAAATTCATCTGGAAGAGCAAACAGTGAAGAATATTAAGCGAATCATTTTTTTTTACAGGTGAAAGAAGGCATCCTAGCAGTACCAGAATTAAAACTATAATATGAAGTGGTAATCATCCAAACAATTTGGTACTGGCTAAGAAATAGAATGGTGGCTCAGTGGAATAGTTTAGGCATAATATATAGTAGTAAACAACTACAGTAAATTATAGTTAAATGTTTGATAAAATTCAAGATACAAGGTTTTAGGGCAATAACTCACCATTTGACAAAAATTATTTGGAAAACTGAAGATTAGTTTGGCAGAAACTAGGCATAGATGAACATTTCAAACTGTATATCAAAATAAGGTCAAGTGAATAAATTATTTAGACTTAAAGGATGATATAATAAAATTAGAGAAGCATGGAAAAAATTACCTTCCACATCTAGGGATAAGGGAAAAGTTCATGATCAAACAAGGATTAGAAAAAATTATGGGATGCAAAAGAGATAATTTTTATTAGATAAAATTAACATGTTTTGTTTCTATTTTTTTTTTCAAACAGAACCAATATAGTCAAAATTAGAAGGAAAGTAGGAATTGGGAGGGGGTGTGGGGTACTTATAGAAAGTTTCCCTGATAACATCCTCATTTGTCAAATATATAGGGAACTGATTCAAATTAATAAAAGAATCATTCCCAATGTAAGTAGGGAGGATTTTGTTATCCTTCTTAGAGCTTAGTTTCCCAGAATTCATGGCCATGGCAATCTCTAGTTTCTAGGTGTTAGATAATAACAACCAGAAGAGCTCCAAGGATCCTAGAGACTAACTCCTAGAATCATAGTGACAGCCTCACTGAGACTGTGCAGTGAGATACAGGGAGTGACATAATGGGATACTACACTTATGCTGAATGATAATATTGCTAAAGTTAATCTGTGAGGCTTTTGCTGGCAAAATGCTTTCTTTGTCTGTTGCCCTTTAAAGCAAGTGGGCACTACTCAGTAAGTGGAGAATCCATAGGGGACTGGACTATGACAGTGAAATTCTTTGTGTGCCTTGATCACCCCTCACCAAAGTTTGGGGAGAATCTGTGTCTGCTTCAACCAGCCCCCACTGAGGCTTAGGGAATTCTGTAGGAGTTGTAGCTCCTACTATATCCTTTCTTGCTCCTGCGAGAAGGGTGATTAAGGAATGCTGTAGGAGTTGGTGCTCCCATTATCAGCAACTCCCTTTGAGAAGAATAGACTAGAATAAAATATTAATCCTACTTCAGCTGTCTTCGTCTGAACAGATCAAGAGAGAACCTAATAGAGGCCAGAATCAAAAAATGCCAGTGCTCTGATGTATTATTTGGGAAACACCCAATTGATAGATGTTCAAAGGTTTTGCACAAGTAATTTTTCAATGAAGAAATCAAAGTTATCAATAGTCAAATTAAAAAAATGCTCTAAATCAGTATAGATTAGAAAAATGCAAATTAAAATAGTGCTGAGGCACCACATCAAATGTATCAGATTGACTAACATGACAGTAAAGGAAAAAGACAAATTCTGGAGGGGTATGTGAGAAATTAGGGACACTAATACACTGCTGATAGAGTTGTGAACTTGCCTAACCATTATGGAGAACAATTTAGAATTATACCCACAGGGTTATAAAACTGGGCATATCCTTTGACCCAGCAATGCCACTACTATGTTAATATTTCTAAAAGAACAAAGAAAGGGGGAAAGGACCTATTTGTACAAAATTATTTAAAGCAGCCCTTTTTTGGGGGTGGCAAGGAATTGAAAATTGTGGTGTGACCATCCATTGTGGTTGAACTAGTTGTAGTAGGTGACTGTGATAGAATACTATGGTGCCATAAAAAATGATGAGGAGGATGGTTTAATAAAAACCTAGGAAGTCATATAAACTCTATAAAGTGAAGTGAGCAGAACCAGGAAAACACTGTATACAGTAACAGCAATATTATAATGGTGATCAACTGTGAAATACTTAGCTACTCTCGAAAGAGTGATTCCTGATAATTCCAAAGAACACTTGATGTAAAAGGATATTTACCTCTACAAGGAGAACTGTTGAAACAGATTGAAGCATACTAATTTTACTTTCTTTATTTTTAGTATGTTTTCTTTTGCAACATGACTAATATAGAAATACTTTACATGACTTCACATACATATCAATATATTGCTTACCTTCTCAAGGTGCAGTAGAGGGGTAAAAAGGAGGGAGAGAATTTGGAATTCAACATTTAAAAAAGAATGAAAAAAAGAATGCTTTTAAATGTAATTGCAGAATATTTAATGATATAAAATACATATTTAAAAATAAAATAAAACAAATGGTGTACTGAACTATTAAGTATCCCCTATCATTCCCAAAGCAGTCTTGTATAAGTCTTATGGGGAATAAGAAGGTACTTTGAGAGTTATAAATTAAATTGACGAATAACATGATTGGTACATATGTATAATTTTTATTCAGATACAGTATATCATTATTTCATTAAGTTGCTGGGTAATTCAGAAACTTTGAAGTATGTTTATCAGTGTTTATCCCCCCACAATTAGCAATAGGTAGCAGCCTTCTTCACTGTGTGTGTCTGTAAGTCCACATTTTACATACAAATAGTGGGATTAATCAAAGGTCTGTGAATTAGTCATAAAAAAAAAAAAAACACACACACACAATACTGGATAAACCATGGCTTTCTAGTTTAAGGTCATTTCACTTTAATGATTTCAAATTGGCTTGGCCTTTTTCAAATAAAATAAGTGAATTTTAGTCATTTACATTTTGTTCTTTTTGTTGTGCTCTCATAAATTATACTCATTAGTCAGGCCCTTGAACCTCATATTCTCTGCCTTTCTCATAGGCAGTCTATTTCACGGCTTATTCTGAGTGAATGGACTACAAAGATTATACACCCTCTGAGCACTTCTATTTTGAATCTCATACTTCTATTCTACTTTGACAAATCTCAACAAAAAGAAAGCTACAGTATAACCTTGAAATATGCTTTTTGTGTCCCTCTGGATATATACCTTATCACACTGACATCTCAATAGCATTCTCTAGCCTTAACACACATTTCTCTACTTCATGTACTCAAGATAATCTAGCCGAACTGACATTCATAGTGTTCCTCATGCACAATACTTCATCTCTTGTACCCTGTCCTCAGTTGCCTGAAGTACACACTCTCCTCATCTCTGCCTCTTGAAATCCCTAGCCTCCTTCAAAGTTTAGCTCAAATGCACTCCTTCTCCAAATATTATCCTGTAAATCATTTTTGTATCTATTTTGCATAGAATTTTATGTATATATTATTCTTGATGTTTGTCTTTGAAGAACAATGACATCAGGAAGGTGATGTCTTGACTTACAAGAGAGTTGGATTTAGGTGAGGCAGAGCTGTGCAAATTGATTAGTCTCAGTGTCTCCTCCAAAGTCATCTGAAACCAGTGGCAGGGCATACTGGAGATGTTGCCAGATGAGACCTTACTTTTTTACTTTTTAGCTAAAATCTTTCTCAGATCTCAGTTTGTCTAAGGCAACACCCATTCAGTGATTTAAGGCTAGATAAGAAATGAAGCAAAAAATGACCAAGTTTCCCTACTCAAAAGAAAAAATCAGTCTAGGAAGGGAAGACCCTAAGAGTTTCTGGTCAGAGCAGAACGCTGTCTTTCTCTCTTATGCTGTAAGATTTTTGAAGGCAGGTAACTTTTGCCATTTATATTTGAATCCTCATCCTCCACTATGGTGCCTGTCACATAGTGGGAAATAGTTTGTTGATAAACATTATTATAATTGCAATAATAAATATCTACATAGCATTTTAAGATTTGCAAAACTCTTTATAAATATCTCATTTTATCTTCATAACCACCCTTGGAGTTCAATGTTATTGTAATCCCCACTTTGCAGATGAGGAAGCTGAGGCAGAGAGAGATTAAGAGATTAATGCAGTGTCTAAGGTTAGATTTGAACTTAGTTCTTTCTGACTTGAGGTCCAATGCTCTGTTCAAAATGACAGGACATAAAACCATGTTTTATGGGTTCACTATCCCAAGCCAGTTGTTAACTGCTTGTTAACTTGGAAATGTGATAGATGTGTTAAAATTAAATTAAAATTCATAAATTGCACCTGGATAATCTGGAGATCCAAAGAATCAGAATCATGTAGCCTAGAAATACATTCAGAAATATGTGTATATATTATATATATGTGCATATATGTATATGTATGTGTATATATGCATATGTATATGTATGTATATATGTGTGTATATGTATATATATATTTAATGTGACTTGAGACCTAAGACACCATCAAGACCTATGAATTGATATAAACTGTTAATTCTTAGAGATCATCTGTTTTTTAAGTCACTTTCACTCTTTGGCTCATCATTAGCCCACCTAGGATTTACTCCAGGAAAATATTCAGATAAAATTTAGGAATAACTTTTATCTTAGCTTCTATAGATATGAAAGGTTCTCATCTCCCATACAAACAACATAAACTAGAAAATGTCTGCTTTTGTTATGTATTTCTGTAGAATAACTCAGCTTCAGTCCCCTCTGAGACCAGAAGAGTTAAATTTCAAGTCTAAAGTCTCTTCTTCAGTTCATTACTGGTCACTGAAAGCTGGAAAAGGAATTTCTTCTCTTACCTATATGTCCTCCCCTCAACTCCTCACTGTAACACTCTGGGGAAAAGTTTCAAGTCAAAGTAATGGACAAAAATAAAACAAAAGAGAAAACTATGAGCAATTTCATCACCTCACCATTTTAGATGCACACAAATGGGTAACTCCTTTAACAATAATTCATTTCCCCAGATCCCAACAGGTCAATCACTTTAGGGGCAGGAGGAGTGCCTGAAACTTGTATCAGTAACTCTCTATGTTCTTTCACCAAGAAACAATTTGCCTCAGCCAAAGACTCATTTCCTTTCAACTCATCAAATTTTTTGGGAAACAAAAGATTATCAGGTGACTCCCCAATCTAGTTGCCATATACTTAAATGAAAAGTATCTTGTTAAAAGGAAAAAAGAAGACGTTGTAGGGATTGATTCTATTTCCAGCTTCTATGAGGGACAATTGCATGGGAAAGGAACAGGAAAACAACTTTAACTGAAACAACTTTCACTGAAGAAGTAGAAATTACAAGGGTGATTGGGAAGTCTGGGATTTTGAAGACAGAAGAAATTGGGTACAGAGAGTTGGAAGGACTTGAGAAGTTGGAAAGGTAGAAGGAGAAGGAGACTGATTCTAGGTAAAGAATGAGAAGGACTTAAACTGAAAAGGGAGGATTCAATGAACAGAAGGAGGCTAGGGAAAAAGGTTAAAAAATATGAGAAATACAAAGACAGAAGCGCTATAGAAGTTGGTAAGACATGGTAAATAAAACAAAATTATTGATCATGTGCTTCAAAGTAACTAAATCCATAAAATATCTTCATTTCTATACATCACCAACACTGAAACAATTTGTGAATGAACTTAATAAAGCATATAAGCAACTCATTCAAAGACCACTTCAAATTACAGACACAGCTCCAAGGCAGAAAAAAGGAACATATGGCTAGATATCCCCTGCTCATGGTTAGGTCAAGCAAAGATAAAAAGGCCCAAATATTTCCCAAAGGATGTCATAGATTTAATGCAATGCTAGTTAAAGTTTCAGTAGGTTGTTGTTTGTATAGTTAGATTAAGTTATAAGAAGGTCTCAAGGGAGAAAAACTTGGATGAACAAATACTTCAAAAAGTATCAAGAATAAAATCAGGAATGGAAGACCTTCTCTGATATCTCAATAAAAATATTTCTTTTAAATTTATAAATATTAGAAAATAACAGAGAAATGTTACTAGAACAACATAGAGAAGATAGAAAAAGAACTTAATATCCATAAATTATTAGTTTTTACTCAATCTAACTTTTAAAGATTAGGAACTTCAATTATTATTTGATAAAAATCTATTGGAGAAAAAGATGATGAATCATGTCAAACCAAACATCACAATCAACTCTAACTGGGACATTAATCTAAACTTTTTTAAAAATTATTTAAAATCTAGTGTAAAAGGAATATTAGGTTTGTCTCAACTAAGAGAGAATAGCATTTTTAGTATTCAAATGAATAAAAGAAATTATTAGAGAAAAATCAGTAGAATTCTTTCTATCAATCAGGAAGATTCCCCCAAGCATTAAAAGACAATATATTTTTAAAGATAAAGAAGTATATAACAAAAATAGCAAAAAGTATATGTAACACCACACTTTGTCATTGATAATAACAATCTGCTTAAGAAGAAATATCTTCTGACTCATGACGCATACTTTTTTCAGTGTTTTGGTACTATTTTTTAAGAAGGTAAAGTAAGTAGATGCATAGATATTTAGATAAGTAGATAGGAAGGTAGGTAGACAGACAGATAGATAGACATATGAAGTTACAGTTAAGATATATCTATAAGTAATACATATTCCAATAAAGAAATTGGCCAAAACATGAACAGTGAAGAAGCACATGAAAAGACACTCAGATTTCAAAAAGTATGTGTGTGCATATGTATGCATGTATGCAATATTTATTGTTACTGGACTGTGGGGGTAAATATTTAATATATCATTGAGGGGACCATATGCAGACTGAGGTGGACATTTTGGTGAATAATGTATTATGCACAAAACTGAGCCTAACTTTTGATCAAAAGGACAAATTGCATTTGTAAGATTCTATTCCCAAAACATAATGAAAATAAGACTAGAATGTGCACAAATATTAATAAATGTTCTATTTATGATTTTAAAATATTGGAAATCCTATGTACCCAATAACTGGAGAATGACTGAATAAATGTTATTTAGTGAAATTGAATAGGATGATGCCATTAAAATAATAAATATGAGGTCTACAAGGAAATAGGGAAAGATCTGAATATGATAACCCAGCATAAAATCAACTGAATCATGGACATATATATTCCGACTACTAGGGAATCTACTTCTTCAAACAAACTAGTTCTCATAATAACTATGAAGTAGGACACTTTAAAATTGTTTTCCAATGGGATCATTGCCAAAATTTATCTTCACCCTCCTCCTCACATTCCTCTTTTTTCAAAGCAAAATTATTTTGTATACTCCCTTGATGCCATTACCTCCTAGTTTTTCTAATAAATTGCCCTATCATCCCTAGAATCTCATTTCTATTCTATCACTATCTACTGGATAAAAAAAGTTAGTAATAACAAAACTTAATTTCATCTACTCCTTGTCCCCTAGATGTCAATACATATTCTATCTCTCCTCCTGTAATGGATAAATTTCTTTTTTTTTATTTAGTTAAATTTATTTATTTAACTTTTTACATTCATTTTCACAAAATTTTGGGTTCCAAATTTTCTCCCCATTTCTCCCCTCCCCCCACCCCAATACACCAAGCATTCTAATTTCCCCTATCACCAATCTGCCCTCTCTTCTATCATCCTTCCCTTCCCTTGTCCCCATCTTCTCTTTTGTCCTGTAGGGCCAGATGACTTTCTATTCCCCATTACCTGTATTTCTTCTTTCCGAGTAGCAAGAACAATACTCGACAGTTGTTTCTAAAGCTTTGAGTTCCAACTTCTCCCCATACCTCCCTCCCCACCCATTACCTTTGGGAAGGCAGGCAATTCATTATAAGCCATATTTGTGTAGTTTTGCAAACGAATTTGATAATAGTCATGTTGTGTAAGACTAACTATATTTCCCTCCATCCTATCCTGCCCTCCATTGCTTCTATTCTCTCTTTTGATCCTGTCCTTCCCCAAGAGTGTTGATTTCAAATTTCTCCCTCCTCCCATTGCCCTCCCTTCCATCATCCCCCCCACTCTGCTTATCCCCTTTCCCCCACGTTCCTGTATTGTAAGATAGGTTTTCATACCAAAATGAGTGTGCATTTTATTCCTTCCTTTAGTCGAATGTGACAAGAGTAAACTACATGTTTTTCTCTCAGCTCCCTTCCTTTTCCCTCCACTAAAAAGTCTCTGATGTGCCTTTTCTATGAGAGATAATTTTCCCCATTCCATTTCTCCCTCTCTCCTCCCAATACATTTCTATCTCACCCCTTAACTTCATTTTTTTAAGATATGATCCCATCCTATTCAATTCACTCTGTGTTCTCTGTCTCTGTGTGTGCATGCATGCGTGCGTGCGTGTGTGTGTGTGTGCGTGTAATCCCACCAACTACCCAGATACTGAAAAGTTTCAAAAGTTACAAATATTGTCTTTCCATGTAGGAATGTAAACAGTTCACCTTTGGTAAGTCCTTTATGACTTCTCTTTGCTCTTTACTTTTTCATGCTTCTTCTCATTCTTGTGTTTGAAAGACAAATTTTCTTTTCAGCTTTGGTCTTTTCTTCAAGAATGTTTGAAAGTCCTCTATTTCATTGAAGATCATTTTTCCCCTGAAGTATTATACTCAGTTTTGCTGGGTAGGTGATTCTTGGTTTGAGTCCTAGTTCCTTTGGCTTCTGGAATATCCTATTCCACACCCTTTGATCCCTTAATGTAGAAGCTGCTAGATCTTGTGTTATCCTGATTGTATTTCCACAATACTGGAATTATTTCTTTCTAGCTGCTTGCAATATTTTCTCCTTGACCTGGGAATTTTGGAATTTGGCCACAATGTTCCTAGGAGTTTCTCTTTTTGGATCTCTTTCAGGCAGTGATCGATGGATTCCTTCAATACTCATTTTACCCTCTCGTTCTAGAATCTCAGGGCAGTTTTCCTTGATAATTTCCTGAAAGATGATGTCTAGGTTCTTTTTTTGATCATGGCTTTCAGGTAGTCCCATAATTTTTAAATTGTCTCTCCTGGATCTATTTTCCAG
Source organism: Bettongia penicillata ogilbyi (assembly GCA_023548195.1). NCBI lineage: Eukaryota > Metazoa > Chordata > Mammalia > Diprotodontia > Potoroidae > Bettongia > Bettongia penicillata. Next base: position 11,789,314 of record JAJHZJ010000382.1, on the reverse strand, counting down.
GTCAGTTGTTTTTCCAATGAGATATTTCACATTCTCTTCCATTTTTTCATTCTTTCGGTTTTGTTTTGTGATTTCTTGGTTTCTCAGAAAGTCATTAGCCTCCATCTGTTGCATTCTAATTTTGAGAGAAATATTTTCTTCAGTGAGCTTTTGAACCTCCTTTTCCATTTATCTAATTCTGCTTTTGAAAGCATTCTTCTCCTCATTGGCTTTTTGAACCTCTTTTGCCAATTGAGTGAGCCTATTTTTCAAGGTGTTATTTTCTTCAGCATTTTTTAGGTCTCCTTTAGCAAGGTGTTGACCAGCTTTTCATGCTTTTCTTGCATCTCTCTCATTTCTCTTCCCAATTTTTCCTACACCTAACTTGATTTTCACAATCCTTTTTGAGCTCTTCCATGGCCTGAGCCCATTGAATATTTATTTTGGATGTTTGGGATACAGAAGCCTTGACTTCTATGTCTTTCCCTGATGGTAAGCATTGTGCTTCCTCATCAGAAAGGAAAGGAGGAGATATCTGTTCACCAAGAAAGTAACCTTCTATGGTCTTATTTTTTTTTGCCTTTTCTGGGCTTTCTTCCTGCCAGTTACTTGACTTCTGAGATTCCTTTCCACACCCACCTCACCTCCAGATCCACCCAGCTAGTGCTTGGGGTCTGAGATTCAAATGCTGCTTCCCAACCTCAGGGCTTTTGCTGGGGGTGGAACTGCTATTCAGTGTGAGATTAAATTCAGGTGGGGGGCAGGGTCACCTCACAGGGCTCAGTTCCCCCAGGGGGTTTATGTGGAGAACTTCAATAATGGATCCCAGCTCCTGCCTGGTTTGGGAGCCCCTGTCTGCTGCTGCCTTTGCCACTGCCTCCCAGGGGGGCCTGAGTTATGGAAACACCCTGCTCCCCTCTCGGCCAGCCAAACAGGCTCTCTCACTGACCTTTGGCATCTGTGGGTGGAGGTACCTGCATGGCCCCTCGATATTCTGTCCCTGAAGTCTGCTCATATCTTCTCCTTTTGGTGCCACGCAGCCAAGGCAGTGCTGGGCTCTGCTCCGGGTCCACGGTGTGATGGATCTTTGGTGTTGGTTTTTCAGGGCTCTCTGGAACAGAAATCTCCTCCACTCCACTGTTCTGTGGCTTCTGCTGCTCCAGAATTTGTTGGGAGTTCTTCTTTACAGGTATTTTATGGGCTGTGGGTTAGGAACTAGCATGTGTGTATCTTTCTACTTCACCATCTTGACTCCTCCCTCCAATGGAAAAATTTCTTAAGAAAGTCATGTAAAGTATTACCTTAACTTATAATTTCACTCTTTTAAATTCTCTTCAACCTAGATTCCATCTTCATCTTTTAGTTGAAAACATCTTCTCCACAGTTGCCATTGGTCTCTTGTCTAACAAGTCAAATTGCTTTTTCTCGGTCATCATCTTTCTTAAACTCTCTTCAATCTTTGACATTGTCATTCATTGTCTTCTCTTGGATATTCTTTCCTCTTCAGCTTTTCATAACACTAGCTCTATCCTGTCTTTGTTTTCCTTATCTATATGATTACTTTGTCTCAGTCTCCTTTGCTGGCTCATGATCCATGTATAACAACCTATTAACATTTAGTGTCTCACAAGATTCTATCCTGGCTCTCTTCTTTTCACTTTATTCTGTCTCACATGTTGAGCTCATTATCTCCCATGGGTTCAATTATCCACACTATTCAGATGTTTCCCAAATCTATTTAACTTTTCTGCTGAGGGATAGTCCCAGTTCTCCAACTGACTCTTAGACATCTTAAACTGGGTGTCCTGAAGCCATCTCAAATTTTACATGTCCAAATAAAACTCATTAATTTTCCTTCTAAACCCTTCCCTTTTTTAAATTTCATGTTACTTTTGTAGGCACCACTACCTTCTCAGCCAGCAAAGCCCCAAACTTTATTGTCTTCCTTAACTCTTCACCCTTACCCTATATACCTGATCTTGGTTCTACCTTCCCCACATTTCTACTGCTTATATCACATTCTCTCCAGTTGTACAGCCACAGTACTAGTTTAGGCCTCCAACATCTCTCACCTAGACTACTGAAATAGCTTTCTATTTGATCAAACTGCCTTAAGTCTCTCTCCACTCAAATCCATTCTCATGTCAACAATTTTCTACTCACTCACCTCCACCTCTTTCTTTCTCTGGCTTTCTTTAAGACTTGGATCAGAGAGATCAGTGTAATTTCCCAGAACTGCTAATTTCATCCTTCTCAGATTACCTCCCTATACTTTGTACATACTTTGAGGACAAGATGTTTTTTTGCCTTTATATTCCCAGATCTTAGCACAGTGTCTCATATAAAACAAATGTTAAAGTGAGTAGATATAGGGTTCTTGTTATTTTCATTTCATAGCCCTTTAATAGAAATTCAGTTAAAGTACACTAAGAAAAACATTTTATAATTAGGTTCTAAATTTAAGTGATTTCTCCGTAATTAGATATGTATGAATGGAAAGTAAACCCAACTGATGAATTTTGAATGATTTTCTAATTGTTACATAGGGTGCAATGGCACCCAGTTAGATTAAAAATATATATTTTACTTCTGTATATTACATTTCCTCTGTGCTCTCTTCTTCTGTCTCATGAACATTTATTTGCATGACTTCATTTTATATGAATATTTATTTGAATGATTAATGGACATTCAGCTTTGAAAATCATCGTGAAAAGCATTTTGCATTAATGATAATGCATGGGAGTAGAAAAAATAGGGAAAGCAGAGTTAAACTTCTGGTTCTAAAAATCTACAAATCTTTGTATGTCAGTGAGCACATTCAAAAATGAAGTGGAAGTGAATTAGGCATGTGTAGTCTAAAAAAATCTGATCCCAGTATGTCGTTCAAACCCTAAAATTCATCTTTTCATGCAGCTTTATGCAAGGTAAGTATTCTTGTACTCAGAGAGCTGTGTTTACACTTGTTGATTACTTCTTTCTCTTGTTTTAATCTGGAAGGGGAGAGTTTGATGAATAGCCAGTTTAAGAAATTAAAGATGGAATCAGTTCTGGGCCCTCCTATGTCCACAAATATGCAAATCTTTTAACAGTTAAATTTATTTTCCTTGTAAAGTGTAGTATTTAGCAAAGAGAAATGGAGTAAAGATGACAGAGAGCAGTACTGAAAGAAATTTTAACGTGTCCAATGATAATATTAGCAGTTAAAAATAATAAATTTTATTTGATGCATCCATCATTTTCAGTAAAAAATTATGTGAATAAGTTAGAGTTAGACCTATGAAAATTACACTGGCTACAGTAAAATCACATTTTTTAAAGGAATGATTGTGAACAAGGTCAATAATTTAAAACAAAAATAGGTTTTAGAAAATGGAAATTACCTAAGAGGAGAAAATCTAGGACTTTTGAGGGAAGGGATTTGACAGGAGGAGGAAAAAGCAGGGTGATTTCTCTCAATTTAATACATATAAGTCTTATTCAAATATTTTGTCATTGCATGAAGGTGACTCTGGGTTCTCATAAGATATGCTAGTAGAAGATAAGCTCCAGCTTCTACTGGGATTTTTGAGTACCCATCTGAGAACAAACTGTCATGTAGTGACAATTTTTTTTTTTTGGTGTAGGGAGCAGGAAGTTTATAATCTGGTTCATAGGATCCTAAAACCATAGTTCTAGATTTGAAAGGGACCTTAGGTGTCACCAGCTTACAGATAAGAGAACAGACCAGAGAGGGTAATTCACTTGCCTATGGTCATAGAGATATTAAAGGGCAGAGATGAGTTCCTTGAAGGGTAATGAATATTTCAGCCATAGTTAACTCTTGAAACCTGAACAACAGACAGTTCAGACATCCATATACATGGTGGAGGAAATCCCCAAACTAACAAGATCATATATCTTCAGAATTAAAATAGAAGTACTTTAAGACATGTAGGAAATTATTTTAGAACTGTGGTTTATGGCAAGCTTATCAAGAAAGAAGACCATTTAGATTGATCAATTTATAAACATTGAAGTGCCTACTATGTTCCAGTCTTTGTACAAGCCTTCTAGGGACGGAAAGGCAAAAATGGAACATGGAATCCCTAGAGGAGATTATATTATATTAGGAGAGACAGGATGTAAGCATACAGATAGATTTAAACATCACACACATACACACACACGTGATGGTGATACTTTCGCTTAACTTTGAAGGGAGCTAGAAATTCTAAGAGGTAGAGGTGAGGAGAAAGTCCAGTCTAAACACAGGGGCAGTGTATACTCGCATGGAAATGGGAGATGGAATTGTCTGAGGAACAATAAGGAAACCAATCTGGCTGAGCCACAGAGTAGAGGAAGTTGAGAAACATTTATCAAATCAGTTAGTCAACGTGCATTTATTAAACACTACTAGGTTTGAAGAACTGTGCTAAGCTCTGGGTTCATGTAACTGTTGTTGTCATGTCTGACTCTTCATGATCTTATGTATTATACTGTCCATAGGGTTTTCTTGGCAGTTATCGGAGTGGTTTGGCATTTCCTTTTTCAGGGGATTAAAGCAAACAGAGGTTAAATGACTTGTCCAGGATCACATAGTAAGTATCTGAGGCTGGAGTTGAATTCAGGTGTTCATCACTTCAGGCTCAGTAATCTATCCCCTGAGGCACCTGGATATCTCCTATTTATTTAATAGGTCTACTAATTTGTTTGTGAGCAAGTATACAAGAGTCAGATGCTAACTTCTGCAAATCACTGATTGTTTTTAGTAAGTTATTGCTAATTATTGCCAGTAAGTTATTTTGACTTCATTGAAACTGTATTCTGAGGTTATTCCAAATATTGGCATTATATGGGGGTGTTCATACAGAGACTGATTGGCTAACCCAGAGTACATAAAGGGTACTGTCATATGGACAGTATATTCATCCACAACTTTTAGATAAGTGGCTTCTCCCTGGTCATGTTTAGAAGACATATGATATATTCAAACCCTAAGGAGAAGGTTATCTTGTGATTTGTGCTTTAGAGAAAGCAATGTCCTACTGTGGGTTCACAATATTCTATCTAGATTTTCACAGATTGAAGATCTGACCATGTCATTCCCCTACTCAAAATCCTTCAATGACTCCTTAGTATCTCTAACTGTGATACTGATGACCCCCTTAGTCTAGCATTTAGTTTCTCTCTAATTTACCTTTTCACCTATATTTCTTTAACTCATGTATAGACTAGATGTCCCAGTCAAAATACATGAGTAGATTTTCACAAAATTTGATGTCATGTCCTAAGGAATGAATTAGAAACAAAAAGGATTTATTAAGTATTTACTATGTGCCAGGCATTTTGCTAAGTTCTGGGGGAATTCAAATAACAAAAAGAAGACAGTCACTGACGTTAATTAGGTCACATTCAAATATAAGAAAATAATAAATGAAAGGGAGGAAAGTCTGTTTTAATCCCTCATATAGTCTTGTGGCATGAAGACCAAGTTTGAACTGTGTATGAAGATCTAGGTCATTTTACACCTTACCAATCAGGAGCTCAAGGCCATCAGGCAAGAAGTAGAAGAGGTAGGTGCCCTTTTGAAAGTAAAAACTAAATGGAAGAGGCAAGGCATGAAAATGGCTACAGGGCAATCATAAATATCTACACTAGACTTCCTCATTTTTTATCTAGAATTTTCTCTTCTTCCAAGGCTCATCTCATGGGCCCTCTCTCTCCCTCTTCAAATTTTCCTTTGCCTCAATTTCTCCCTTGGTCCTATCCCCCATATTGAAGAATTAATTTAGTACATGACATTTTCCTGGCTTAACCAGGGCATTTTTACTAATTGTATAATCGAGAAAATCAGACCATGGGCATGAAAACAGGTCTTCCCTTGAAATGGAGTGTGACTGGCTATTTTATAGTTTTGCAATTAAATTAAGGGGAAAAACATAAGTGAAAGCCAGGCAAATTAACAAAAAAAAAAAAAATCGGGAGGAGAGTAGTACAATTCTGAAAAGGAAATGCAAAATTTGAAGATGGAACAAGGCATGGCTGGTGGTCACACTGACCAAGTTAGGATTGGAATATTCTAGGAACAAGTACCATAAATTTGGGCTTAGTGTCCTACTTAGAATCATAGATATATAGGTACAACAGATATCAAAGGCCACCAAGTCTAATCCCCATGTTTTATGGATGACAAAACAAGCACAGAGAAGTTAAGAGACTTACCCATGGTAACAAAACTATTAAGTATTTAATGAGAGATTTAAACCTAGGTTTTTTCTGATTCCAATCCTGTGATTTATCCTCTATACCAAAGTTAGTCTCTAGACTTTTCCATTGTATTATATTATAGGGCTTAGAGTTTTACCTATGATTTAACTGGTATAGCAAACTCCCAGGGAAGAAGGTTCCCTCTACCAATATTAATCAATACCTTTTCTGCAATTTATATTCTCAGAGAGCTGCCTAGAACACTGAAAAGTTGTGATTTGCTTAGCATCTTGTAATCAGTTTGTACTTGCACCCAAGTCTTTCTGCCAAGTACTATAACATATAGTGGATAGAGGCTACACCATTTAGTTTCTCAGTTATCTACAGAATCATGGTATATTCTTCCCAGTAAAATGTAAGTTCTTACACTGGATAGACTGTGTCTTTTTTTTTATTATCTTTGTATTCTCATTGGCTAGCATAGAGCTGTGAGTCTAGCAAGTATTTCATACATGTTTCTTGTTGTCACTTAGTTGTGTTAATGGAGCCATCAGTTGTCCAGTGAGCGAAGATTATCTGTGTCCCATATGCTTCAACCTGAGAAATGATGATCTTAGATGCCCCAGTGTTAAATAATAATAAAAGCCAACATTTAGATAGCACTATAAGAGATTTACATTTTATTTCATTCATTACATTCTCACAACAGCACTTCAAGGTATGTTCAACTGTTATACCAATTTGATGGGGAAACCAAAGATTAGACAAGCTAAGTGACTTAGTGTCTGAGAAGAATGAACATTGTGCCAAACTTATAGCTTCCTGAGTCCAAGTCCTGTGCTCTTCCCATTATACCACCTCATTGCCACTAAATAGAGTGGAATATAATAGATGACTCATCACCCTTGGCTCCTCTGAGAAGTTCTTTAGACTTTCAGAATCACAGGTAATCTTGAAATTATTTTTGCACAGAATTAAAATCTGTCAGTTGCATGACAAAACTGCCATTTCCATCAAACCAGTATTACATGAAAATGGGATTTTGCTATGTTCCAAAAACCTAGTCTAATTTTATATATACATAGTGTACTCCAATATATAACTGGATTCAGGTTCTTTAGTCACATTTTCAGAGACCCAGAACCTTGTACTCTGGTTAATATTCACTTCCACATTTCTCTTGATGGGCTATTTCTTGCTTCATTATACCTGGATTTGGAAATTTTCCTGGACCATAAGCCAGGTCAGTCTTATGACTGGAGGGTCCCCTAGACTATCACAATTTCTATCACTTATTATAATGGAAACAGAATTCTTTTTCTGTGAGTACCTTCAAAGAATTCCTGTCAAATCATTTGCATACTCTCAAAGGATTTATTTAAGTTGGTGCTGTGGGATCCTGGAAATGCCTATGCCTTCAGTGCTATCTTTCTTTAAAAGCTCCTAAAGGGCTGCATGTGGTAATGCTGAGCAGATCATGTTGGGGGAAGGAGGGAAGAGATATTAAATACTATGTGTTCATTAAAATAAACATTATTGGTCAAAACAAAGAACACTGTATTGTACGTACAAACTATACAAATACAAAAAGACCAAGACAAATCAAGATTTCTAGTAGAATTAATTAATAAAGCTCTTGAAACAAAGAGTCAATTTACTCCTTCAACCATAACATTTCTGCAGAGGCTCTTAATCAGTCCCATAAAAAGCTTATGGGGAAGATCAGACAACTTTAATGAGCTTCTTCATTACCTCTGAAAACCTGATCTAAGTAAGTCAGATATCTAGACAAATCAAATGATACCATAGATTTCCCAAATTACACTCCTATCAGTTTGTGAGGGATACTCTGGTTTATGGCTTTTATTAATATTGAAAATTAAAATTGCAGTTTAATTTGTAAAATTAAATATCCACTCTTGCATAAAGTTTCAGATTTAAAAGGAAAACTTCAACTATTCATAATACTGCTTTTGATGTTGTGAACCTAGTGTTAATGTAACTATAACTACCTATCATAAAGTATTCAATAGTGGCAGCAATGGTCATTGAATAATATGAAACTTGTGTTAGTGTGGAAAATCAAAATGGTGCTTTGTTTAAAACATAGAGGCATTTTCCTGGAGAGTGCTTTGCCCCAGATAGGTTTTCTAAATGGACAGAATATATTTTCATAGATTTAGAGCTGAAAGGAAGTTTGAAAAGCATTTAATGAAAACTTTTCATTTTATAGTTGAGGAAACTTAGAATGAGAAGTTGAGGGACAAATAAGATAGTAAGGGTAAATTCAGGAGACTAGTTGGGCAATTTTTCTTTTAAAGAAAAGACAGAGAGATATAATCAGGAAAATAATACAATAAGTTGTATTCATTCATAATAAATTTTTATGTGTGTGGTTATAAAAGGATTTCTCCTCTCCCCAAGGAGGAATCTCTTCAAAATAAGGAATAGATAGCATAATAAGGAAAACTCTCCCTTTCAATCAGGTTTAGTCAATAAGGGGACTAATATTCTAGCTTAGTATCAACTTTCCATTATAATTATATATAGAAATAGGAAAATTATTCCAACACAAATTTGCCCTCACAAAAAAACACAATACATTTATGAAATACTTTAAAATTTATAACTATCTTATAAAGTGGTAGTAAATATTCACACTAATTTGCAGAAGATATTAGTCTTCTAAGAAGTTATAAGTTACCTAGCAGCATTCAGACAGTAGCTAACCTAGGACATGTCAGAGACTCCTGATTCGAAATCCAATGTTGATTCTATTCTAGCAATTAGATGATAAGCTGAAATGTCATTAAGCTTTAATAAATTAATTGAGATCACCAGTCTCTGGTAGATCTGTTCCTTTACATTATCTCCACATGGCACCTTTCCCCCCTACCACTTTTCACTTAACCAGCCACCTGTGAGATTTTGAGAGTTACCATACATTGTAATAGGAAGTAGAGCTAGAAACTTCAAAGTCTAGTGCAGATAAACCATAACCAAGGAGTGATTATATCCATTAAACTAAGATCAAATGTTACTAGGAAGTCACAATGCTTACTCTCATATTCCTACCTTGTCAAAGGTAGTTCAGTGTTTATTTCAACCACAACTTGTTATGTTGCTAGAGGTAGGATGTGACCATATTTTCATATCTTCTTTATAAAATTTTGATTTTGGTCTTCTACCCAAGACTGGAGGGGAAGCTGATGAGGAGGGCATCAAACTTTCTTTCTTTTCCATTTTATTTGGTCTCATTTCCCACATGGCAATGAGGAAAGGATGCAAGGGAGGAGGCAGAAGGAGTACTGTCACCTGTATTATTGATATGACACCAAGAATAAAGTGCAATAGGGGCATATTCGAACTTCTGGTGGCCAAGATGGCAGAGTAAGCAGTAAATGGCAACAATCATAAAACAATGCCCCCAAACAAATCCTGGAACAGCAGAACCAGTAAAAAATACCTGGTTACCCCAACAAACTTGGAAGATCATCAAGAAAAATCCATCTCACTTAGGTAAAAGGGGAGCACATTGCAGGATAGGAAACATCCCAGCAAACTAGAAGCAAGCCTCATCTCAGTAAACCAGTGGAATATCCTGAGCCTCAGTGTGGTGGAGTTGGTAAACATCAATGCCAAGAGTCCCCTAGCCCAACATGGGTATTAGCATAACCAGAAGAACCACTAGGCCCCAGGTCTTTATATCCTTCAGTGTTGCCACAGGGAAACAGGCATTTTCCAGTAGCCACATCTTTATATGCTTCAGTTTAACCCCTAGGAAATGCAGAAACAGCTCACTGGTACATGCCAGACACTGCCACTAGAACTTCATAACAGCTTCCAGTTGCCTATGGACTTCAAGCACCATCTACCCTACTCCCCTCAGGAAAGCATTGATCATTAGGGTTCCCTGGGGGGTAAAAAGTGGCTTGGAGTCAGTAGCACAAGAGGCCTGAGATAGCGCCCCTTCTACTCTGGGAGCAGAGCTCATATTTTAAAAAGAAAAATGAACAAAAAATCTGACCGTAGAAAGTTGTTATGATGACAGGACACAAACTGAGAAAAGGACAACAATGTCAAAATGCCTCAAAGAAAAATGGAAAGTGGTTTCAAGCCAAGAAAAAACTCATAGAAGAGCTCAAAAAAACCCTTTAAAATCATATAACTGAGGTAGAAGAAAAATTGGTAAAATAAATTAGAGTTATGCAAGAGAATAATGAAAAAAAAGATTCAAAAGTTTGGAAAACTGCTCAAAAAGTAGAGTTGGCCAAATGGAAAAGGAGATAGAAAAATCCAGTGAAGTAAACATCTCTTTCCTCCAAAAGGAAAAGAAAGTAATAAAACTAATTGAGGAAAACAACACCTTAAAAGTGAGAACTGGGCAAGTGGAAGTTAATGACTCTATGAGACATCAAGAATCAATTAAACATGTTCAAAACAATTTTTAGAAAGGAAGAAAATGTGAAATCCCTCACAGGAAAAATAACTGATCTGGAAAATAGATCCAAGAGAGACAGTATCAGAATATTGGCATAGCTGGAAGCCATAAACAAAAGAAGGACCTGGACAGCATCTTTCAAAAAATTATCAAGGAAAACTGCCCTGCTTTCCTGGAACTGATACACAAAATAAACATTGACAGAATTCACGATGACCTCAGGAAAGATATTCCAAAATAAAAATTTCAAGGAACATTGAAGCCAAATTTCAGGACTATCATGTCGAGGAAAAGCACTACAAGTTTCCAGAAGGTAATAATTTAAATATCAAGGAGTCAAAATCAGCATTACACAGGACTTGGCAGCTGCAACTTAAAGGATCAGATGTCATGGAACCTGACATTACAGCAGGCTAAGGGGATAGGACTACAACCAAGAATCATTTACCAAGGAAAATTAAGCCTAATACATAAAGGGAAAAAATTGGCATTCAATGAAATAGAAGGATTCCAAGCTTTCATAAGAAGAAGACCAAAAGAAAACCAAAAATTTGACCTGTAATATCAAGAATCAAGAGAAGCATAAACAGATATAAAGGGAGGAGAAAACATAAAGGATTCAATAAAACTAAACTATTTACCCCAGTACTTGGGAAGATGATACTTGTAATTCCTTAAAAAAACTATCATGAATAGTACAACTCAAAGGAATATACATAGACAGAAGGCGTAGGTATAAGGTAAATTTGAGGAAATGAAAAAAAAATAAATAAGGGGCAAGAAAGAGTACAATGGGTGCAGAAGGAAGGGAGAGCTAGAAAGGTGTAAATTATTTCACATTAAGAATTTCGAAAGACCTAATGCATTGGAGGGGAAAATGGGAGGGTAGGAGACAAACATCTCTTGAATCTTATTCTCCTCAGTATTTACTCAAAGAGGATATCACATATACAATCAGTTGAATATAGAAATCTATCTTACCTGACAGGGAAGTAGCAGGGAGGAGATCAAGTAAAGCAGGGAGGGCAGGGATAAATGAAAGGGGGGGAACACATCAGGGATGTGTTACACAGAAGCAAAACAGTAGTAAAGGAGGGAAAGGATAAAAGGAGAGAGGATAGACGGAGGAAGAGTAGGATGGAAGAAATACATGGGAAGGAATAATAACTGTTATTTCAATTGGATAAACTCTGTCATAAAGTGGAAGTGGATAGCAAAGTAGATCAAAAACCAGAATTTTAAAATATATTGTTTACAAGACACAGAGACACACAAAGGGTAAAGGTCAGGGGCTAGCTAGAGCACAATCTATTATGATTCAGTTGAAGCAAAAAAAAAAGCTGAGTAGCAATCTGATCTCAGACAAAGCAAAAGTAAAAAAAAAAGAAAATAGATCTAATTGAAAGAGATAAGGAAGGAAACTATATCATGCTAAAGAGTATAACAGACAATGAAGTAATACCAATATTAAACATATGCACACCAAGTGGTATAGCATCCAGATTCTTAAAGGAGATGTTAAGTGAGTTAAAGGAAGAAATAGACAACAGAACTATACTGGGAGGGGACCTCAACTGTTGCCTCTCAGAAATCAATAAATCCAACCAAAAAATAAATAAGAAACTAAGGAAGTAAGTAGAATAGGAGAGAAGTCAGATATGATAGACCTTTGGCATGCTTTAGACATAAAGCTTATGACACCATAAGTAAATTAGAAGGGCAAGAAATAATCTACCTGTCAGATTTTGGGGGAGGGGAAAAATTCATAACCAAACAAGAGATAGAGAGCATTACAAAATATAATTTTGATTATATTAGATTCAAAGGCTTTTGTACAAACAAAACCAATGCAACCTAGATAAGAAGGAAAGGAGAAAAGTGGAAAACAATCTTTACAGCAAGCATCTCTCATAAAGGCCTCAGAAAAATGAGTCAAATTTGCAAAAATACAAGCTATTCCCCAAATAATAAATAACCAAAGAATAGGAACAGGCAGTTTTCAGATGAAGAAATCAAAGCTATCTCTAGACAAATGAAGAAGTGCTCTAAATCACTTTTGATTAGAAAAATGCAAATTAAAACAATTCTAAGGTATCATCTCACACCTTTCAGATTGGCTAATATGATAGGAAAGGAAAATGACAAATGCTCGAGAAGATGGAAGCATTAGTGCCTTGCTCATGGAGGTGTGAACTGATCCAACCATTCTGAAGATCAATTTGGAACTATGCCTAAAGGGGTGCATCACCTTTGATCCAGTGATAAAACTACTAGGTTGTATCCCAAGGAGATCATAAAAAAGGGATAAGGATGTACATGTGCAAAAATATTTATAGCAGTTCTATTCATGGTGGTAAAATATTGGAAACTGAGGTGTTGCCCATCAATTGGGAAGTGGCTGAACAAGCTATGATATATGAAATGTAATGGAATACTATTGTGCAATAAGAAATGATGAACAGGAAGATTTCAGAAAAAAAATGGAAATATGTGTATGAACTAATGAAAAGTGAAATAAGCAGAACATGGTATACATAGTACCATCAACATTATGTGATGACCACCTATGAATGACTTAGCTCTTCTTAGCAACACTACGTTCCAAGATAAGTACAAACGACCCATGAAGAAAAATGCTATCCATATCCAGATAATGAACTGATGGGCTCTGAATGTAGATCAAAGCATATTTTTTTTACTTACTTTATTCTTTCTCATGTTTTTGTTCTTTTGATCTTTTTCTTCCTTTAGAACTGTCATGAATATGGAAATATATTGACATGATAACACATATATAAATATGTCAAACTACCATTTTCAGAAGAGAGTATGGAGAAAAGTTTGGAACTCAAAATCTTGGAAAACTGAACGCTAAAATTTTTCTTGATGTGTAAGTGGCAGAAAAATAAATACTATTTAAAATTTTAAAAAGTGAAATGAGGTACTAGGGAATTTTAATAATTAAATCACTAAATCATATTCTTCTGTAATGATTGGAAACATCCCAATTATCCACATTGATTAAAAAAAAATTCATATGCTAATACGCAATAAACAAATAGGCAACTGCTTTGAAATTTCCCTGACCTCCTCCTGGAATATATGAATGCTTGAAAACTTTTCTAATCGGTTTAATTTTCTATTTGAAGTTGGTGCTTTTTCTGGGATTCATTATATAATAGTATGCATTCATATGAATAGTATCTACATTGGCCTATCTTCCTCTGTGTTCCAATGCTTACAATAAACAAGTCAATATTTTTAATTTTTCATTTGTCCATTAATGCTTCCCCTCCCATAGGCAGATAAGGGATATGTTACATAAAAAGATGCATCAAGTTTAGAATAAATATATAAGGCTGTTCAGATATAAAAACTTTAAAACACTAATTAATCTTAGTATTATCATGCCTTCTCTAGTACTACTTAAATGCAATCTTTAATGATAATACAAAAACTCCAGTAAAATTAATTGAATTTTTATACTTTAAACTATATCTATATTTGTATATCTATATTTATACAAATTCCACTGTTCCCTTAAAATCATATCAACTAACACGAAGAAACCAAAACTGGTTAGAGAAAACAACTTATTCAATTCTTTCAAGGTTTTAAATATTTACAAGATTGAATAGTGGCAGTTATTCATGGAGACATCATAATGCAGGGAATCCTGATGGATTTTTCTTGCTAAAAATTACTAAAACATCTTACTATATTAAACATATTTTTTTCTCTCCCCAAATGTTACTTATGACATCCATGATGCAAAGCATCGTATAAATTGAAGATTACTTTTCACTGGGACTAATCTACAAATACATTTCAATAATTTCTTTTGTAAAAATGCAAACATTTGACTACAGTATTGGAAGTTGAAATGTAATAGCTTTGGAACAGTCCAAGAAAAAAGCGATAGTGAAGTGCTCATTAATTTAGTTTCCATTCACCATCTCAACTGAATGAAGTCCAAAATTAAAAAAAAAATGCGTGAATGATGGCAATATAATATATTTTTTTTCATTTTCAATGCTCAGCCTAGCTGTTTATAATATGTTAGAATATTAAGCTATGTACAGAACCAGTTCCTCTAAATATGTGTCCCTAAAAATTTAAGCCAGTTTTTCAGTGCTGCATGATTCAGAAGATCATCAAAATCATGGCTCATGGGCATTCATTAATGTGTTTATTGCTATCAATAAACTAGAAGATATATTAGTTGAAAGCAAAAGACTGAAGTCAAATATGACAAATTAAGTAAGTAAAAAATATTATTTCACATATATGTGTGTATATGTATACATAGATATATATTAACCTACACCATTCGTATGGGGAGGGCACATAGAGAGAACATATTAACAAGAAACATTTAGATGAAGTAAATACAAGTGGTTGTTGTTGTGCTCATCCTTTGTTTTTGAAGATGACCATGACATCAGAGAAATGATGACATGACTTGCACTTGGCTTTCCTTTGAGTGAGAGAAGGCTAAGCAAGGTCACCAGCTTTACTTTCTCCTCCTGAGCCATCTGGATCCAGTGACCAAATATTCATCAGGATGACTGGAGATGACCCAGGATGCAATAGGAGACCTTGGGCTTTTCTCACTGAATGAGTGCCACCTCACAAATGGCCAGGTAACATGTGTAATGGGGGCCTGTAATGTGGGCCTATGTAGTCAGTGCACATTTACACATGGGACACCTCACATATCCAGCACTTCAGAGAAGCTTATGTCCTCTAGTGATTTCTTTGTATTACTCTGCTTGGTTATTTATCAGCCAGTTCTTCATTCCAATTTATTGGGTGTCACTTCATTTCTGTGAGGTATCACATTCCTATAATCTGATTGATTTTCTCTATTGAGCCTTTCTACTTATTTCATAGTTATTAAATTGTACCATTCTACCATATACTAGGCTTCAGATATTCAAACCATTCAAGGCTATCTGAGGGATCCTCTCTGCTACCATCTGCTCTATTTCAGTGGTTATTAAGCCTCTCAAAAGTAAAGGATATTTTATTAAGCCTCTAAAAAGTAAAGGATAACAAATATTCTTTTAGTGTATAGCATAGCCTAGAGTTATGAACCAAAAGAACACTCACTCTGCAGACACATAGAAAATAATTATATTATCTCTTTTCTTTTCCTGTGCTGATGTCATATCCCCAGTTTCAGCCAACTACATGACTGGTGGTTAGAATATATTCCCCTCCACCCCTTGTTAAAGCAATCATTGTCACTCCACATCTAAAAAATTCATGAGGTCTCTGTAGCAAAACTCTCATAGAAACTGTTTGTGTGATAGACCTATAAGAGATCACATAATTCTTCTTTATTGTCATGCAAATAAATCTAAGGGAAAGATCAAAAGGAATAGGAGAATCCTTTGTAGCTGTATCTTTCCCTTTCTTCTACTTTCTAGGCTTCATTACATATACCTGTCTGCAAAATACTGATAAAAAAAAAGATTTTTCCTTCTTTAGTCTTCAGACATTGATAAAAGGCTTGGTCTTTCAACAAATGCATTTAAGGGAATTAATTATTTCTTTGATGCACTGGATAAAGTACAATAAACAATTTCTTGAGTATTGGGCTACTCAAATGAAAAGAGATTCAGTAACCTTTGACAACACAGAGGAGACCTAACAGAAGAATTATATTCTTTGACTTTTAAACACATATGATCATTGACTTCATGTACAACACCACTAATAAATCACTTTAATGGGTTCCATAGTCATAGGAACAAATATTTAGGAAAATGGACACCAACCTTAATTCCTCATAATTCAGCCAAGTCCAGCATTGGTTTTTTTGCATTTGTTTCCACCTTGCTCAAGTGGAATTTGTCTAAGATACAGACTTTTAGTTACTCCTAGAGAGATTTCATTAAAAGAAGAAGTCTTCTGATTGACTATCAATGAAGCTGATTTCCATTATTCTTGATATTTACCATTAATCCCAGTTCAGTACTTATTCAAAGGATAAGAAATACTTTGTATTTTGTAGGCAAATAGAAATGGCAATGGAGGATTTTCTAAGAACAGCCTTCAAAAAATCCAATTTTCCAAGAGTGAAATAGTGGTCTTCTCCCTAGGCAACCTGCATGCAAAGTTGCTTGGTAATATTTGGTGATTATTTTTACATTGGTACAAAAATCCATTTTTTTACTAAAGGAGATATCAGAGGATATCAATAGGAAGGCTCATTATATTACAAATAAAGTAACTGTCTATATATTTTTTTTTACTACGATGGTAACTTCTTGGTTGTTAAGAAGGAACTGTTCTATGTTAAGCACAGTGACCAATATTTTTCCCCTTACATACTCAAATATAATATTTCATTCTTTAGTTTTCAAATCTGAATAATGATACATATTAGCTGGCTTAATTCAACATAAACCAACTGCACACATTATATTCAATACAACAGATACACAGTTTTGCCTTGCTTGAATAAAATCCAAGTTTAAATCAATTAAGGAATAACTTTCTTTTTCTTATTCAGTCATTCAGTCATGTCTGACCCTTTGAGATGACATTGACCACAGCAAACTTGGGTTTTTTATCCTTCACTGTCTCTGGAATTCCGTCCAAGTTCATGCTAATTATATGCATGACAATATGTATTCATTTCACTCTCTGCAGTCTTCTTCTCTTTTCACCTTCTATTTTTCCAAACATGTGAGTCTTTTCCAATGAGTCCTGTAGTCTCAGTAAGTGGCCAAAGTTTTTAAACTTTGGCTTCAGTATTGGCCCTTTAAATATATAGTCTGAATCAACTTCTTAACTGATTTAATCTCCTTGATGTCCAAAGGGCTCTCAAAATTCTTCTCCAGAACCCTAATGTGA
The DNA here is from genome assembly GCA_023548195.1 of Bettongia penicillata ogilbyi. Lineage (NCBI taxonomy): Eukaryota > Metazoa > Chordata > Mammalia > Diprotodontia > Potoroidae > Bettongia > Bettongia penicillata. The sequence continues at coordinate 11,771,841 of JAJHZJ010000382.1, read as the reverse complement.
AAACATCAATTTTGCAGCACTCAACTTTCCTTAATGTCCAATTCTTACAGCCACACCATGCTACTGGAAAAGCTATAGCTTTGACTATACAAATCTTTGTTAGCAAGGCAATGTCTCTGCTATTTAGTGTGTTGTCCAGATCTGATCTAGCTTTCCTTTCAAGGAGTGTCTTCATTTAATGACTAGTGTCAATGTCTAGAGTGATTTCTGAGCTCAAAGTATAAAATCTGCTTCCATTTCTGCTCCCTATATTCACCAGGAAGTGATGGAGTCAGTAGCCATGATCTTAATCGTTTGTTTTTATAGTACACTTCAGACCAGCTTTTACACTGTCCTTTTTCATGCTGTCCTCATCCAGAAGTTTCTTAAGACTTCTTTGCTTTCTGCCAAGGGCAGCTAGGTGGTGCACTGGATAGAGCACCAGTGCAGGAGTCAGGACTATCTGAGTTCAAGTCTCATCTCAGACACTTGACACTCACTAGCTGTGTGACTTTGGGTCACTTAACCACAACTGCATCATCTTGGGTCATCTCCAGGCATCCTGATGAATATCTGGTCATTGAATTCAGATGGCTCTGGAGGAGAAGTGAGATTGGTGACCTGCACAGCCCTCACTCAAAATAAAGTCAAGTGCAAGTCATGTTATTACTTCTCTGATGGCATGGTCTTCTTTGAAAATGAAGGATGAATACACTTTCTACCATCAAAGTGGTACTATCTGTATATCTAAGATCATTGACATTTGTCCTGGGAGCCTTAATTTTGGCTTTTGATTGATCCAGCCTGGAATTTTGAAAGATGCACTCCAAATATGTTAAAGAAATAAAATAATAATATACAGCCTTGTCATACTCCTTTTCCAATCTTAAATCAATCAATTGTTCCATGTTCATCTCTAATTGTTGGTTCATGACCTGAATACAGGTTCCTCAGGAGACAAATAAGATGATATGATAGTCCTATTTCTTTGAGGACTTGCTATATTTTGTTGTGATCCACAGAGTCAGAGACCTTAGTATAGTCAATGAAGCAGAAGTAGATGTTTCTTTTTGCTTGTTTTGCTTTATTTTGTTTTGTTTTGTTTCTGGAATAATTTTACTTTCTCCATAATATGACAAATGTTGGCAATTTGGTCTCTAGTTCTTCTGCCTCTTTGAAGAACCAGCCTGGAAAATAGTGTCCAGACTCTTTTTTTCATCATGGCTTTCTGGCAGGCCAATAATTTTTAAATTTTCTCTCCTGGACCTATTTTCCTGGTCATTTGTTTTTCCAATTAGATATTTTACATTTAATTCTGTCTTTTCAATCTTCAGATTTTGTTTGACTGATTCTTGATGTCTCATAGAGTCATTGGTTTCTACTTTACCAATTCTAATTTTTATCAAATTGTTTTCTTCAGTTAACTTTTGCATCTCCTTTTCTATCTGTCCAATTGTTCTTTTTTTAGAAGTTATTTTCTCCACTTAATTTTTGTACTTCCTTTTCCATTTGACCAATTTTCCCAGTTAGGTTTTGTGTTTCCTTTTCCATTTGTCCAATTTTCCCAGTTACGTTTTGTGCTTCCTTTTCATTTTTGTTCAATTTTCCTTTTTAAAGAGATGTTCTCATCAGTGAATTCCTTTTTCATACTTTTAAAATCATTGGCCAGTTTTTCTTCTATTTCTATCTTCAGGTGTTCCAGAAGAGCTGCGCATGTCAGCAGTTCATAGTCCCTTCTGAAGTTTCAGATGGAAATACAGTCTCACTACTGACCTCTTTGGTATTTATGTTTTGGTCTTTGTCCCCATAGAAAGAGGGTGGACAATATCTTCCAGGAAATCATCAAGGAAAACTGCACAGAAGTGGGAGATCCAGAGGGCAAAACAGTCATCGAAAGAATCCACCATTCACCTCCTGAAAGGGACCCCAAACTCAAAACCTCAAGAAATATTGTTACCAAATTCTAGAACTATCAATTTAAGGAGAAAATACTACAGGCAGTCAAAAAGAAACCATTCAAATACAAGGAGCTACAGTCAGAATCACACAGGATCTTGCAGCTTCTACATTAAAAGATCGAAGGAACTGGAATCCAATATTCCATAAAGCAAAGGAGCTGGGACTACAAACAAGGATCAACTACCCAGCAAAGTTGAGCATAACATTTCAAGCAAGGAGATTGCAAGCAACGAAGTAAGGGATTTCCAGACCTTCCTCACAAAAATGTAAGAATTTAAAAGAAAATTTGATCTTCAAATGCAGGTCCCAATAGAGGCATAAAAAAGTAAATGGGGAAAAAAAACAAAACTTGTTACTCAATTTGGGAAAACTTTTTACCTCCCTATAAGGGAAGATGATACCTGTTAATCTTGAGAATTATACATCTATTATGAAATATAAAAGGGATATACATAGAGGGAACAGGTATAATGTAAATGATGTGATGATAAAAATATGACTTAAGTATGTGAAGGGATAGTAACAGGAGGTGTGAAAAGGAGGAAGCACAAAATGATAAATTGCATCACAGGAAGAAGTACAAAATTATAGTAGAGGGAAAGAGGGTAGGGAGATGAGCATTGTTAAGAGGAATTCTCATCTGATTTCTTTCAGGGAAGGAACAATAAACAGTATATTAATTCTAATTAGCTCTAAAGGCAGTAGAAGGGGAAGGGGGAAGAAAGGGGAGGGGAAGCTAAAAGGGAGGGAAGAAGAGTAAGGGTAAAGGGGAGTAAAAGGGAGGGGGGGCTAAAAAAAGGAAGAGAAGGGTGCAGGAGGTGGTGGAGAGAAGTTAAAATGACTGAGGAGGGGAAGGGAAAGAGGAGAACTAAAAGCACAAACAGTGGGAAAGATGATGGAGGGAAATACACTTGGGAATAACTTTGAGTGTGAATTGAATGAACTCTCCCATAAAATGGAGATGGATAGCAGAATGGATTAAAAGCCATAATCCAACAACATGTTGTTTACAAGAAACACATTTGAAACATGTGGATATAGACAGGGTAAAGCTAAAAGGTTGGAGCAGAATATATCATGCTTCAGCTGATGTGAGAAAAGCAGGGGTAGCAATCCTAATCTCAGACAAAGCAAAAGCAGAAATAGATCTAATCAAAAGAAATAAGGTATGAAACCATATCCTGCTAAAAGGCACCATAGCCAATAAAGCAATATCATTACTAAACAAGTATGCTCCAAGTGGTATAGCATCCAAATTCTTAGAGGAGAGGTCGGGGGAACTGAAGGAAGAAATGGACAACAAAACTATATTAGTGGGGTACCTCAACCACCCCCTCTCTGAACCTGGTAACGCTAACCTCAAAATAAATAAAAAAGAGTTTAAGGAGGTAAATAAAACTCTGCATAAGGTGGATATGATATATATATATATATATATATTTCCCCCTCTGGAGAAAATTGAATGGGAATAGAAAGGAATATACCTTTTTCTCAGCAGTACATGGCACACATACAAAAATTGACCATGTCAATTTATTGACATAAAAACCTCACAATCCAGTGTAGAAAGGCAGAGATAGTCAATGCATCCTTTTCAGATCAAAATGCAATAAAAATTACATGTAATAAAAGGCCATGGAAAGATAAACAAAAAATCAGTTGGAAACTAAATAATCTAATCCATAAAAAGGAGTGGATTAAACAACAAATCATAGAAACAATCAACAACTTCATTCAAGAGAATGACAATAATGAGACAACATATCAAATCTTATGGGATGCTGCAAAAGCAGTTCTTAGGGAAAGTTTTTTATCTTTGAATGCCTACATAAATAAAATAGAGAAAGAGGAGATCAATGACTTGGGCATGCAGCTGATAAATCTAGAAAAAGAACAAATTGGAAATACCCAAGTAAATACCAAATTAGAAATACTGGAAACCAAAGAAGAGATTAATAAAATTGAAACTAAGAAAACAATTGAATTAATAAAGAAAACCTATAGTTGGTTTTATGAAAAAACTAATGAAATTGATAAATCTTTAGTCAACTTGATTTAAAAAAAAGAAAGAAGAAAATCAAATTACTAATATCAAAAATGAGGGGGAACTCATCTCCAATGAGGAGGAAATTAGAACAATAATTAGAAATTATTTTGACCAACTTTATGCCCACAAATTCAATAATCTAAATGAGATGGATGAGTATTTTAATAAATACCAATTGCCCCGTTTAACAGAAGAGGAAGTTGAATACTTAAACAACTCCACTTCAGAAAAAGAAATTGAATAAGCCATCAATGAACTCCCTAGGAAAAAATCTCCAGGGCCAGATGGATTTACAAGGGAATTCTATAAAACAATTAAAGAACAGTTAATTCCAATGCTATATAGACTATTTTTGAAAATTGGGGAAGAAGGAGTCCTTCCAAATTCCCTTTATAATAAAAGTAATGGTTTTGATACCTAAAGTAGGAAGAAACAAAAGAGAAAGAAAATTATAAACCAATTTCTCTAATGAATATAGATGCAGAAATTTTAAATAAGATTTTAGCAAAACGAATACACTATCTTATCATGAGAATAATATATTATGATCAGATAGGATTCATACCAGGAATGCAGGGCTGGTTCATTATTAGGAAAACTATTAGAAATATTGATCATATCAACAACAAAACTAACAAAAACCACAAGATTATCTCAATAGATGCAGAAAAAGCTTTTGACAAAATACAACACCCATTCTATTAAAAATGCTGGAGAACATAGGAATAAAAGGAACTTTCCATAATATTATAAGCAGTATCTACCTAAAACCTTCTTCAAGCATTATGTGCAGTGGAGATAAGCTAGATACATTTCCAATAAGATCAGGTATGAAAGAAGGATGTCTATTATCACCAATATGGTACTAGAAATGTTAGTTGTAGCAATTAGACAAGATAAAGAAACTGAAGTAATAAGAACAGGCAAAGAAGAAACTAAGTCATCACTCTTTGCAGATGATACAATGATATACTTAGGGTATCCCAGAGATTCAAGTAAAAAACTACTTGAAATAATAAACAACTTTGGCAAAGTTGCAGGTTACAAAAGAAACCTGCACAAATCATCTGCATTCCTATATATTAGTAACAAAGTCCAACAGCAAGAGATAGAAAAAGAAATCCCATTTAAAGCTAGGGTAGACACTATAAAATATTTGGGAGTTTACCTGCCAAAACACACCCATGGACTATATGAACACAATTACAAGACACTTTTTGAACAAATCAAGTCAGATCTAAGTAAGTGGAAAACATCAGTTGCTCATGGGTTGGCTCTACCTAAATTAATTTACTTTTTTAGTACCATTCCAATTAAACCATCAGATAATTATTTTCTAGAGCTGGATAAAATAATATCAAAATTCATCTGGAAGAACAAAAGATCCAGAATATCAAAGGGACTAATGAAAAAAACGCTAGGGAAGGTGGCCTAGTGCAACCAGATCTCAAATTGTATTATAAAGCAGCAATTATCAAAACAATTTGGTACTAGCAAAGAAACAGAAGGGTAGACACGTGGAATAAGTTAGGTTCTCAAGGCACAGTATGCAATAAATAAAGCAATCTCCTGTTTGATAAACCCAAGGACTACAATTTCTGGGAGAAGAACTCACTGTTTGACAAAAATTTCTGGGAATACTGGATAACAGTGTGGCAGAAACTAGGCACAGACCAACACGTGGCTCTGTACACAAGAATAAAGTCCAAATGGGTACATCATCTATGTATAAATATTGATACCATGTACAAACTGGAGGAGCAAGGAATAGTGCATTTATCAAATTTATGGAGAAGGAAAGAATTTTTGGTTAAAGAAGAGATAGAAAGCATTATGAAGGGCAAGATGGATAATTTTGATTACATTCAACTGAAAAGTTTTTGCACAACCAAACCCAATGCAAATAAAATTCAGAGGGATGTAGAAAACTGGGAAAGAATTTTTACAGCTAATCTCGGGGATAAAGGCCTCATTTCTAGAATATATACAGAACTGAGTCAAATCTACAACAATACAAGTCATTCCCCAATTGATAAATGGTCAAAGGATATGAACAGGTAATTTTCAGAGGAAGAAATTAAAGATATCTATAGGCATATGAAAAAATGCTCTAAATCACTTTTGACTAGAGAGTTGCAAATCAAAACAACTCTGAGGTAACACATCACACCTATCATATTGGAAACATGACAGAACAGGAAGATAAATGTTGGAGAGGATGTGGGAGAGTTGGAACACTATTACACTGTTGGTGAACCTGTGAGCTGATCCAACCATTCTGGAGAGCAATTTGGAAGTTTGCCCAAAGGTCTACAAAAATCTGCATACCCTTTGACCCAACAATAGTGCTTCTAGGACTATATCCCCAAGAGATCAATAAAATGGGAAAGGGTCCCACATGTACAAAATTATTCATAACAGCACTCTTTGTGGTGGCCAAAACCTGGAAATCAAGGGGATGTCTATCAATTGGGGAATGGCTGAATAAATTATGGTATATGAATGTAATGGAATACTATTGTGCTATAAGAAATGATGAAAAGGAAGACTTCAAATAGGCCTGGCAAGACTTATATGATCTGACGCTGAACAAAAGGAGCAGCAACAGGAGAATTTTGTGCACAGCAACGACCATAGTGTGTGAGAGTTTTTTCTGGTAGACTTGGAACTTCATTACAATGCAAGGACTTAAAAAAAAATTCCCAATGGTCTTGTAAGGCAAAATGCCTTCAACATCCAGAGAAAGAACTATGGAATTCAATTGCAAATTGTAGCAGAACATTTTGTGTGTGTATGTGTGTGTGTGTGTATTGCATTTTGGTTTGTTAGATGATTTCTCCCACTCATTTTAATTTTTCAATACAGTATGACTATAGTGAAAATGCATTTAATAGGAATGTATGTGTAGAACCTATCCAAAACTGTATGCTGTTTTGGGAAGAGAGGAAGGAGGAAGGGTGGAGAGAGGGTAAAATAATAATCTAAGTTATATGGTACCTATTGTAGAGCACTGAAAATAAATAAAATTATCTAATAATAATTAAAAAAATTAAAATGAGATTATATCTCAGTACTGCTTTTCTTACCTTTTTACTGATTATGAAGCCTATTCCAATTTTTAAGAGATTCTCGCCTATATGTATCCATTTAAGTTCACTGACATCCAAGATGACTTAAACTTCCCATCTCCTATGAGTCCACATCCAGCCGATATTGATTCATATGTATTACATTCCAGGTTCATATGCAAAAATTGGCATTTGCAGTATCAGACTGTCCTTCCATCACCAGACACCTCCACAGTGGAATTTTCTTTAGGATTCCGTGTAGCCACTTCATTCTTTCTGGAGTTTCTTGTCTGCTGTTCTCCAGTAGTATATTGGATATTTCATACTTGAGGGATTCATCTGCTGTCATATCTTTTATTAATTTGTTCCTGTTCATGGGATTTTCTTGGTAAAGATACTGGAGTGGCTTGTCATTTAAGTTTCTAGTGAATCACCTTCTATCGGAACTCTTCACTCTGACCTGTCCATCTTGGGTAGCTACGCACAGCATAACTCAAAATTTCCTTGAGCTATGCAAGTCCATCTTCCACAACAATGCAGAGATCTGGGAGGGAAAGGAATAATTATTCACCTTAAAGAAAGGTTCACTCCTGTTTCCCTTTAAATAGTAAACTTCCCTTGGTATTTTAAAATGTTGATAGTTAAATAGAATGTTTGTATAAATTTATTTCAGGAATATATTGTTTAATGTACAACTCTATTCCAATATTTAATGTTTTAAGAAGAATACAAGAATATTCAGCTTAACCAATATTTAGAGTTTTCTCTGGGGTGGATTTATATGGTAAGATTGTAGAAGTCTGTCAAACAATCAGTAAGTATTTATGAATACCTCCTCTGTGCACAGAGGTGCCCAGTGTGATATGATACTCTTACCTCTTAAGTAATGCCTACACCTCTACAGATGAGAGTCTATTCACATCTCATTTACAATGTGGTCCATATTCATATTCTCACAGAGATGCCTCAAAGCTAATGTGCTGGATGCCTTTACTTAGGTTTCTCCACATTTCATGGATACTATATCTTTTAGGCTGTCCATTGGCTATCCTTCACTATCCCTGAATGGCCAGTCCACCTCCTTTTCTGATTATGTATCTCCATGTTTTCTCTTGGATCATTTCTTGATAATCCTTGAAAATATACTAAAGTTCACTTGTGCCTACCATACACCCTTTCAGTGCTTAATAAATCACCAGCAACTTTCATTTTTCAGAGAGTATGGTATACCAAAACTTTCAATCAATTCGCAACACCAAAAGAAAATTTTAATTAGAAACTGGGATTTTGTGTCAGGGTGCAAGTTGGAATCCCTGAAATCTCTTATCAACTTCTACCAATTCTTTTCCTCCATTCAATTCAGGATCTCACATATTGACTATTTTCAGAACCTGTCCCAGATGCATGCACTGATGTACTAAATCAATTCAACTTCATCAGTTTGGAAAATAAGCATTTTTTCACTCATTCTAGTTTTTGTAGGGAATTTTAGACTTGTTTCCCTTTTGAGTGATCAAAGAACTCATGTTAAAGACCCTGCAAGAGGCTCAATGCAATCAACATGCTGTCATCTGAAAATGAAAGTATGTAGAGGACCTCATTATCAATAAGGAAATTCATTTATCTCCCACAATGGCAAAAATCGTTTTTTCAAGATTGTTTGATGACTTGTTTAAGATCAGTTTCACTGAATACTGTTATCTCTATGGTTGTATTCATCATGAAATCTTATATAAACCTTGCTATTGGAAAACTTTAGGGCTCCTTTTTGTTCCAGTCAAGTGTTTTACAAATCAACACTATACATATGAAAAGTTCTGCCCTGTGCCTTCAGGATGAAATACTTCTCCATATCTTAGCATTCAACACTCTCTAAAATTTGGTTTTATGCCATGCTACTTTCTTTCCCGCAATCTGCACTCAATCAAATTATATCATTTGGCATTTGTTGTGGGCCAGGGAACTAGTGTAACTAGGGGAGCCTGAGTTAAACTCTCCACTCCCACCCCAATCCCCAGACACACACACACACACACACACACACACACACACACACACATTCCCACACCATGAGCCAGGGCTACTATGAGCTTATATGCTGTAGAGCATGCCTGGAGCAATTTAAATTCATTTAAAAATCATATAGATTGAACTGGGACCCAGATGCATTTCCTTTGGTCCATGAGTAGTTAAAGACTGTTCTAGGAGTATGACAGGGAGTTCCTAAGGCCCCTTTCTCCCTTCCCCACCTCCTTTGAACTTCCTTATGACTTTTTTTTTTCTAAACATCTTATGGATTAATTTACTTTACTTTACTGTGTACTTATTAATTTTTTTTCTGAACTCTTAGGTTCCTAAGTGGCTCATTGTACTGGAAGTAGGGATCAATACCAAATCAAATGGCAATTGAGATGGGATCTAGTACAATGTTCTGTCTCTAAAAATAGAGGGTAGGCGCAGCGGTTTTATGTCATGCCACTTTCTTTCCTGCAATCTTCTCTCAATCAAATTATACCATTTGGCATTTGTTGTGGGTCAGGGAACTAGTGTAACTGGTTAGATGCAAGGCAGTGCTGTGAGCTGTGACATAGCCAGCAGAAAGCAGTTCAGACAGCACTTGAAGCAGCAGCAGAATAATGGGGAAAACATTAGCATCCTAGTCTTTGGGGAAGGGTTGATAGCAAAAACATCATCAGTAACAGTGAGACAGTTACCTGGCAATGATACCCAGACTGTGGGCAGCAGCTTGGACGACACCAGAAGTGAGACAGTATCAAGAGCAGTGGCACTCTGGTCTGAATATCCTAACTGAGGTTCATCTTTCTGGGGGGAGTCATCAGAAGCAGTCAAGGGCGGGTCTCAGTAAACTAGGTCCAGATGGTAGCAAGGACAGGCCCATATTGGTGCTTTATTATTATTACTGTTTTGATAGGATCCCCTCAGCTTTGATATAAGGATGAGTGAGTGGGAGTTGTGTTGTGAAGATGATATTTGTCACCTTAAACATCTAGCTTATTGTTGTCCAGGGGTGAAGTGGTGTACTCTTGTAGGTCAGGATAACAGTGGAACTGGCCTGTGTTAACCCCTATATTATGATACCACCAACCTGAGTTGCTGTGAGCTAACATAATGAAGATTCTATAAAGATTTGGATGTATCTACGTAACGCTGCCCCCTGCTGAATTAACCTGAGAAGCCTTGCTATGTGCCCTTTGGTAGTGAGTATAGAAAGCCAGGTCTAGAATTCTGGTAGAAATTCTAGAGACCCTGATAAACTTCCTTGAATTTTACTTTTATGTCCTTGTGGGCTACTTTTTAATTGTTTTCTCTGTGGATGCATTTTAACACCTTATGGACTGCATATACCTGGGGTCCATTAAGCATGTTTTAATTAAAGAAATTAAATACCTTAACCTCAGTCTTTTATTTATCTATTGCAGCATATGTGGAATTCTGACCAAGACAAGAATTTTTCAATTTTTTCCCTCTGTGATTTCTACACATTATCATAGCAGCATAGATTTAGGGCCCTAATGAGACCTTACCAGTCTTCCAATGGAACCTCTCATTTTGTGGGAAGGCCTCTGAAACCCATAGAGGTTAAGTGACTTGCCCAAGGTATAGATAGTAAATGAAGAGGTAGGATTTGACTAGCCTTTTGACTCTAAAATGAACACCCTGTCTATTGCAGTGTACTATTTCATATAATTCTGAGATAATCCTTTACATATCCACCTGTTGAAATCCTCTTCCTTCTATGTCTATTTCTCCATGAAGTCTCTTTTTTTGCTCCCAGTTGGAAGTGATCCTTCCATCCTCAAACCTAGAGTATCATTCTATTTTGCTCCTCCAACATAATCAAAGGTGCAACAGGAGTGGAGAGAGCCCTAGCCTTGAAGCCAGGAAGATCTGTCTTCAAATCCAGTCTCAGACAAATAAATACTGGTTCTATAACACTGGGCAAATCCATTAAATGGTTAGTGTTCTAAGTAACAATGTGAAACAGAATATACCAACCTTCATTAGTCTAGTTATCCAGTTATCCCTTCCACACTGTTGGGGTTAGGGATCCTGAGCCACTTCCATCCGGAAAATCCCTGTAAAAGTGTTTGGCCCTCCCTTCATACCAGAGCAGAAGTAGGATTTTTTTTTTCCCTCATTTATGTGGTGTTTATGATATAATTATAAAATTTTAATTGATATTACATAAAACCATGTATATGGTTTATGAATTTCTGAGTTCCTCAACTTTTTCTTTGTTGTCTGCTGGCCTTGATGTGTTATCTATGGCTTCCACAAAACTACCCCCAAATTCCCATTTAATGTCTTATGCTGACTCATGATGTATCAAGACCTGCAATGGGGAAAATCAAAATATGGAAAAGAGATCTCTAGAGGCTGTTTCCTCTTCTAGCTGTTCTCTAGACCAATGATGTTAAAGGTACAGTCCTTGTCTCTTAACATACTTCATCATAGTCAATTTTCATAATAATTATTTGTGTGCATATCTTATGACTCCTACTAGATTGTTAGAGTCTTGTAAGGCAGAGACTTTCAGCCTCCTACCAACTAGCACAGTACTTTGGATATAGTAGACATAATTACATATGTAATGAACTGAATTGAAATTGAGTGACCTGGACAAAAAATTTAAAATTTTCAAGAATGAATTAACAAGAAAAGAGGAAGTCGGAAGATAGTGAAAAGGTGATTAAAATAATACAATGATAAGAAGTTAAGCAGAAAGAAATGAAGAGGGACAAAAGCAACAGATAATTTGAATGAAAAAAATCTATTCAACTTGGTGATTAACTAGGTGCAAAGCATGAAAGAGATGAATTAAAGATGATTCTAAGACATTGTGCCTTGGTAAGTGGGAGTACTGTGCTTCCATTGAAGGAGATAGGGATTCTGGGAATGTGAGAAATTATGAACTTGAATTTGGTTAAGGTGAGTTTGAGAAGACAAAGAAATATTGAAAAGGAAGTTTCCAGTAGTGGTCATATAACCTAGAACTCTGCTCCTCTGTTTTTGTATTATAGCTAGTGACAACATTGATTTCAATTAGGAGCAGTCACTTCAAAAATCAATCAGTTTCTTGATCTGAGTCCATTACTTGGGTGAAATAAGTTAATAATTGTATGTATTCAATTACTTCAAAAACTGAACTAAAATCCAAAAGAAAAATATCTGAATGTTGGTGGTAATGTTCCAATTATCTTTTCCTTTGAAAAGCAAGAAATAAACATTCTGGTTTTCCTGCTATTATAAAAAAAATTGCAGTTAATTTTTAAAAAGACAATTATGATATTTAATGTATTTAATGAAAACAACTCTGAAAATCTCTATGTGTAATTAGGACTAAAATGTCCTCTATGAATTGAACAATTAATACACAAAAGCAAACAAAATGAGACATAAATATGCCTAATAAACATGTATGGCATATACACACCAGAATTGTGGGGGTCAATGTTACGAAGGGAGTAAGTTTGGCTTTCTGTCAGATTTTGATTCTTTCTTCAATAATTTTCTTATCAATTTGGCTTTGGGAACCATCCTTCACACTGGAATTGAAAGTCAGATTTTGGAAAGAATTTTGAATTTCCTCAGTACTGACATCTATTGAGTCTTCTCATTTGAGAAATGAGCTGGCAGCTTGGAAATATAATAACAACTAAAATAAAAATGAATCTCACTCAAAAGCCTCTAAGGCATTTGGAGAGTTGGCTTTTGTAGTGTTGAAATCCAAACTTATAACATAACATATATGTGTGCACTTATACAGATGTATACATATTTACATATACATTTTATATATATATATATATATATATATATATATATATACATATGCATGTATTTAGAGAGATTTGTACCCTCTAAATCTGAAAATGTTTCTAATTTGAGATTAACAATTTTGTTCATATATTTTTTATTATCCATTTTGGATTCTGATTAGGTAGGTTTTTCTATTAAAAGGAAAAATTTTCATAAATCCTTTAACAAAATGAGACCCTTGCTTAGAAAGAAATCAGTTTTATGACTGAAGCTGGTATAATATTTTTTTTTATGAAAAACAACAAACTTCAGTGAAACTTTGGTTAAAAACTAGGTTGGTTAACTTGGAGAACATAAGACGTCAAACATATTTAAATGTTTCATGTATTATTTTTAGAACACTTAGTTTCTTTAAATCTCATCTACCAGACAAAACATGGATCTAAAGCTGAAAGGAACTTTCTAGATTATATAACTTTGAATTCCACCCTCTCTCCAGACCTTCATTTTCTTGCCAGAAACCTTCCTACTTTGGAGATGCCTCTGACCTGAGGCCTACTCTTCATATTGGTGAGTAAATGAACAGAATTTATTGAGCCACTTCAGGCTTCAGGAACTCTGTGGACCTCTTTACCTCCTCTTTTAGCTTCCCCCAAATCTATTTCCAGACCTTTTTAGATGCTATCTTTCCCCCACCCCACACCCTTCCATTAGAATGTAAGTGTCTTGAGAGAAGGAGCTATATTGTTTGCTTATATTTGTATCAAGCACTTACCACAGTGAGAGACAGACCTGAAAACAAACAGTAAATGAGAAGTTCTTACTTTATAATCTTGTGAATACCCTGCTATGTAATAATCTGTGATTATACTCTATAACCAGGGATATCTAATTTAGCTGACAGAACACAGGGTTTGGAATCAGAATAGACCTGAGCTCAGACATGGCCTCAGACATAAACTTTGAAACCTTGGGCAAGTCACTTAATCTCTGTTTTTTTTTAATTCACTGGAGAAGGAAATGGCAAAGGACTCCAGTATCTTTTCCAAGAAAACTCCATGAACTTTACCATCCATGGGGTCACAAAGAGTAGAAAATAACTGAACAATATATTCCATGACTAAATCAACTGAACTGAGAAAGAAATTAAATCTCTCTCTCCTTAGGAAGAAGGTAACAGCATACTCAATCAAAATGATATGCAAACTTTGGAATCATATTTGATTCCTCATACTTACTCATCCTCCATATGCTATTAATAAGGCATATTGATTCCACTCCTACAGTATCCATCCCTTTCTCTCTAACTTGCATGCTGCCACCCAAATTCAGAGTTTCACTATTTCTTGCCCAAACTTTTGTAGTAGACACCTAATAGGTCTTGCATTGTCTATATTTCGTTAAAATTTGGAGGCAGAGCCAAGGTGGAAGAGAAAAGGTAGAGACTCGCTGAGCTCTCCCCCAAACTCCTCCCCCCCAAAAGAACAAACAAACAAAAAACTTTAGTGCCTCAAAATAAATTCTGGAGTGTCAGAACCCACAAAAGGATGAGGTGAAACAACTATATGGCCCAAGATAACTTAGAAGGTCAGCAAGAAGCATGTGAAAATGCCCAAAAAAAGAGAAAAAAATAAGACTGTAGAAGGTTACTTTCTTGGTGAACAGATGTCTTCTCCCATCCTTTTAGATAAGGAAGAACAATGCTTACCATCAGGAAAAAGACATAAAAGTCAAGGCTTCTGTATCCTAAACATCAAAAATAAATATTCAGTGTTCTAAGGCCATGGAAGAGTTCAAAAAGGTTTCTGAAAATCAAGTAAGAGAGGTGGAGGAAAACTGGGAAGAGAAATAACAGAGATGGAAGAAAAGCATGAAAAGTGGGTCAACATTTCGCTAAAGGAGACCCAAAAAAATGCTGAAGAAAATAACACCTTGAAAAATAGGCTCACTCAATTGGCAAAAGAGGTTCAAGAAGCCAGTGAGGAGAAGAATGCTTTCAAAAGCAGAATTAGCCAAATGGAAAAGGAGGTCCAAAAGCTCACTGAAGAGAATAGTTCTCTCAAAATTAGAATGGAACAGATGGAGGCTAATGACTTTATGAGAAACCAAGAAATCACAAAACAAAACCAAAAGAATGAAAAAATGGAAGATAATATGAAATATCTCATTGGAAAAACAACTGACCTGGAAAATAGATCCAGGAGAGACAATTTAAAAATTATGGGACTACCAGAGAGCCATGATCAAAAAAGAGCCTAGACATCATCTTTCATGAAATTATCAAGGAAAACTGCCCTGAGATTCTAGAACCAAGGGACAAAATAAATATTGAAAGAATCCACAGATCACCTCCTGAAAGAGATCCAAAAAGAGAAACTCCTAGGAGCATTGTGGCCAAATTCCAGAATTCCCAGGTCAGGGAGAAAATATTGCAAGCAGCTAGAAAGAAACAATTCAAGTACTGTGGAAACACGATCAATGTAATACAAGATCTAGCAGCCTCTACATTAAGAGATTGAAGGGCATGGAATAGGATATTCCAGAAGTCAAAGGAACTAGGACTAAAACCAAGAATCACCTACCCAGGAAAACTGAGTATAATATTTCAGGGGTAAAAAATGGTCTTTCAATGAAATAGAGGACTTTCATGCATTCTTGATGAAAAGTGTAGAGCTGAATAGAAAATTTGACTTTCTAACACAAGAATCAAGAGAAACAGGAAAAGGTAAACAGCAAAGAGAAATAATAAGGGACTTACTAAAGTTTAACTATTTACATTCCTACATGGAAAGACAATATTTCTAACTCTTGAAAACTTTTGTCACTATCTGGGTAGTTGGTGAGATTACACACACACACACACACACACACACACACACTGAGAGAGAGAAAGAGAGAGAGAGAGAGAGAGAGAGAGAGAGAGCACAGGGTGAATAGAATAGGATGGGATCATATCTTTAAAAAAAATGAAGTTAAGGGGTGAGAGAGAAATATATTGGGAGGAGAAAGGGAGAAATGGAATGGGGAAAATTATATATCATAAAAGAGGCAGTAAATGACTTTTCAGTGGAGTGACAAAGTGGGGAGGTGAGAAAAAAAGCATGAAGCTTACTGTCATCACATTCGACTAAAGGAAGGAATAAAATGCACACTCATTTTGTTATGAAAACCTATCTTACAATACAGGAAAGTGGGGGAGAAGGGGATAAGCAGGTTGGGGGGGGATGATGGAAGGGAGGGCAATGGGAGGAGGGAGCAATTAGAAGTCAACATTCTTGGGGAAGGATAGGATCAAAAGAGAGAATAGAGGAAACGGGGCCAGGATAGGATGGAGGGAAATATAGTTAGTCTTACACAGCATGACTATTATGGAAGTCATTTGTAAAACTACACAGATATGGTCTATATTGAATTGCTTACTTTCCCAAAGGGGATGGGTGGGGAGGGAGGGATGGGGAGAATTTGGAACTCAAAGTTTTAGGGACAACTGTTAAGTATTGTTCTTGTATAAAAGTAGAAAATAAGAAGTGCAGGTAATGGGGTATGGAAACTTATCTTGCCCTAAAGGACAAGACAGAAGATGGGGATAAAGGAAAGGAGGGATGTTAGAAGGGAGTGCAGATTGGTGATAGTGGTAATTAAAATGCTCAGCGTTTTGGGGTGGGGGAAGGGAGAAATGGGGAGAAAATTTGGAACTCAAAATTTTGTGGAAATGAATGTTGAAAATTTAAACAAATAAATTTAAAAAGAAAAAAAGGAAACAGGAAAAAAATCATAAGGGATTCAATAAGGTTAATCTGTTTACCTTCCAATGTGTGAAAATGATATATGTAACCTCCAAAACCTTTCTTCTTATGGTAAGAAAGTATACATAAAAATGTTAGAAGAAGTATACATAAACAGAGTGCATGAGTGAGTTGAATATGATAGGATAATTATCTAAAAAAATAGCATTAAGGGGTAAAAAGGAGTGCACTAGGAGAAGGGGAAAGGGGAAAGTAGCATCTATATTATCTGCCATAAAAGAGGTGTGAAAGAGTTTTTACAATGGAGGGGAAGAAGGGAGAAGTTGGTTGAGGGGAGATGTTAGCATATGAACAATACTCTCATCAGAATTGGCTGAAAAAGGAAATAACATACATACCCAGATGGATATAGAAATCTTTCTTACCATCTTACTATACAGGAAGGTGAGGGCTGACAGGAAAGAGAGCAGATTAGGGGAGGTAAAAGTCAGAAAATAAAATAATTTTGAGAATAGACAGGATGAAAGGAGAGGGAGAGTGGATAAAGAAAAGGAAAATAGGATTTAGCAAAATAATAATCATAACTGTGGGAAAAGTTACAGTAAGACCTCTTATTTCTCGAATATGTAGGGAACTGAGTGAAATTCATAGAAATAAGAGCTACTTGTCAATAAATGAATGGTCAAAGGATATGAACAGGCAGTTTTAAATGAAAAATCAAAACTATCTGTAATTGTAAGAAACAAAGACTATTATCAATAACTACTGATTAGAGAAATGCAAAATAAAATAACTCTGAGCTATCACTCTATACCTATAAGATTGGTTAATATGATAGAAAAGGAAAATGTTTGAGAGAATGTAGTTAAACTGAGGCATTAATGCTCTGTTGGTGAAGTGGCATACTGATTCAACAATTCTGTAGAGTAATTTGTAACTATGCTCAAAGGGCTATAAAATCATATATACCCTTTGACCAAACAATACCATTTCTAGGTCTGTAGCCAAAGAGATTTTTTTGAAAAAGGAAAAGGACCCATATGTACAAAAATATTTATAGCAACTTGAGTTAGTGATGGCAAAAGAATTGGAAACTGTATGTCCCTCAATTGCGGACTGGCTGAACAAGTTGTATATGATTGTAATGGAATGCTACTGTGCTAGAAGAAGTGATGAGCAGGATGTTCACAGAAAACCTGGAAAGACTATCATGAAGTGATATGAAATGAAAAGAGCAAAATCAGGAGACCATGTATACAGTAACATCAATGCTGTTATGTGGTCAACTATAAATGATTTTGCTATTCTCAGCAATACAGTGAAACAAGACAATTCTGAGAGCTTTATGATGAAAAATTCTGTCCATCTCCAAAGAACTTGTAGAGTCTGAATGCAGAACAAAGCATACTTTTTCTTTACTTTGTTTTTCTTTTTTTTGTCTGCATTTTCTTTCACAACATGACTAACATGGAAATATGTTTTGCATGACTGCAGTTGTATAATCTGTATCAAATTACTTGCCTACTTAAGGGATTTGGAAAGGAAGAAGAGAATATGGAACTTAAAAACAATTAAATGAACGTTAACAGTGTTTTTACATAAAATTGGAGAAAAACAGAATATTAAATAAAAAATCTAGCCTCAAACAAGTTATGACCCTACGCAAGTCACTTTACTTGTTTTCCTCAGTTTCCTCAACTGTAAAAGGGAGATAATAATATATCTTATCTCTCAGGGTTGTTAGGAAGATCAAATGATAGAATAATTGTAAAGTGCTTAGCATAATGGATGACACATAATAAACACTATATACATTTTGGCTATTATTATATTCTTCCCTCTCTAAAAATTCAGACTTTTTTGCTAAAGTACCTCCATATGACCTGTGGAGTCAAATGAATAATTTTGCGTTTGATATTTTAAAGCTTTTTACATCCTGGCTGCAAACTATCATGGCTGTTATGTTCCTTCATATACTGAAGCCTTCAGCTAAGGTGACTTTATTACTATTACCAATGTAGTATTTATTCTGATTTCAACTCTCAGTTTCCACTTTCAATCTTTGTCCCTTGGGGAAAGTTTCATGGATTAAAAGTACTTTTTCTTTAGTCATCTGCCCAAAATACTATTACACTGTGTTGCAGCAAGCAACATGATGGCCTGCTAGCATAGGTTCTTAGATCTGCTTTTCTAAAAGGAAAGCAACTTTTGAGTGGTCAGTAATCTACTTATCATATACACCAACAGGCAAAATACAAGCAGAGAAATAAAGACCAACAGACAGGGCTTCTGTCTGATCATAAGCAATACATGCATTACAGAAAAACAGACAACTGTCTGACCATTACATACATACATACATATATACATACATACTTACTTACCAGAGAGAGAAGCACCAACATCTGAGTTTTCAAAGCTAGGAAGGTGAGGGGTTGGGGGAAGGGGCTAATTAATGTCTACCCAGAGTCTTAACTGGCCCATGAAACTTCTTCCATATTAGTAAGCCCCCAAAGCATAACTTCACCTCAGAGTATATATACAATTTTCAGAGCTAGAGGGCATCATGACTCTCATGACCCAGGGCCTCATTAGAAATTAATAAAAGGTGTGGGCCTTCCTACAAAACAATCCTCTCCTAATCAAACTTTCCTTAATGGATTCCACCTGAGGCCTATTAATGGTCAGGGAAGACCTTTAATTCTCATTGTCTGTGGTTGTTCACATTACACCCTGAGGCAAAGGCATTTTTTTTTTGAAATGCTATATAGCATGAACAGTCTTAAGAAAATATCCTTCCTTTCCCTCCACTTCACCCAAGCCTAGGATTCACTGTAGTACAGTGGATAGAGCACTGGGTGAAAAGTGAGGAAGATCTGAGTTCAAATTCTATCTTAGAATTGATTTACTTTGTAATTCTTGACAAGGTAACTAAGCAACCTTAGTTTCCTCATCTGTAAAAATGTTGAGGGGGTTGAGAATGGACTCAGGAGCCTCTAACATTCTTTTTGATCCAAATCGATGATTCTATGTACACATAGAGGATATAAGCTGTGAGGAACACATATTGCCAAGGCAACCCACATGTCTGATGATGTTTCCTTCTCTGGTCTCCTCAGACTACTCCCCTTGGAACAGTGTCTCTATTGATCTGGCAAATCTGTTGAGCTCTCTGACCTTTCTTCCCTTTATTTCTCAACTCATCTCTGCAGTTGGAGATCTATGTTCTGTGAAGCACTATATATGCTACTGGGAAAGTTATTCCACTTCAAAGTACCATTGTTGAAGAGGGGGCAGAGGAGAGAAAAATGCCCTCTCTCCCCTGCACCACTCTAGAAAAGGCAGAAAAGCAAGGATGAAAAGGAATTTCTTCTCAGAAACTATATCCTTCTTCCATAACTGGCTCTGTTCTCTGATGCTAAAAAAATACAAAAAATTTTTTTTAAATCCTTTTCAGAGCTTGCCAGTGGTTTTGAAAGTCACCAAGAACATGCCTGGTCAGCTATCTATCCAATGACTAGTTGCATATAATTCCATAAAATTGATTGAGGAACTTCATACTTTCCCAGGGCTAGCAAGAAATGCAAACATTTTTTTTTATCTTTCCTTTGTATTGTATACTATTCACACCTACCACCCAATCAAAATCCTGATAGCTCCTGTCTACACTGCAGTGGTGTCAAACTTAAGGCTGCCTATGGCCTCATAAAATTCCTAAGTGAGGCTCAAACTAGATTAAAATGTAAGTGGTGAATGTTTAACAAAATGAACAAAAGTGAAATAAAACAGAGATGTAAATGTGTGGCTTTCTAAGTGAACAAGCAGCCCACAGGGATCCATTTCTATTTGAGTTGACAGAATTGGCTGCAGACCTCCAGTTCTCTTCTCTTTTTTTCCTCAATTAGTTCACTATCTCGTTCACAATTTTCCTTTCATACCAAACTCCTGCCTTCATACTAGGGAACTTCAATGTACATGTTGGCTCTATTCAAACATCCTAGCCACTCAGTTCCTCAACTACTCACTTTCCCATGATCTACTCTTCTACTCCACATCAACCACAACAAAGATGGTTACATTCATGACCTTGCTGTTACCCACAAATACTCCACCTCCATGTTCAAAAATCTCCTTATCTGACCATAATCTATTGGCTCTATGCATCTCTTTCTGCCCTCTATTACCAAGTCCTACTCTTTGTCCATGCCATGAACTCCAATTCCTCAACCTCACTGCTCTTTCCCAGTCCATCTCCTCTATAGTTGCCATTCTCTACTCTTTCCCCCATCTTAACGCCTTGGCAAACCTGGTCAACTCTATATTGTATTCTTCTCTGGAATCCCTAGACCTTATCATAAAACTTATTACACTCTGCCAAGTCTCAACCTTAGATCAATCCTACCATCTCCTACTTTTCCACATACACACACACACACGCGCACGCGCGTGCATATATATATATACGTGTATATATATGCACGTGTGTGTGTGTGCATGTGTGTGTATATATTATATATATATATATATATATATATATATATATATATATATATATATATATATATATATATATATATATATATATATACTGCTAAATGAAGGCAAAGAAAATTGTGAAACCATTCTGGTTGGGTCTACTGCAAATTTATTTTACAGTCAACTGGGCCCTAACTGCTGCTAGATAATTCTATTATGTCTCCCTATCACTCAAGCCTATTGATTTCACATTGGCAACATCTTTTTAATACATCTCTTTTCTCTGATAGTGCTGTAACATCATGCTCAGACCACTGCAATAGCTGGTTGGTAGGTCTGCCTGCCTCAAGACCCTCTACACTACAATCTACTTTCATTCAACCAGCAAAGTGATTTTTCCAAAGTGAAAATCTCATCATATCATTCCAATATTCAAGAACAGTGGCTTCCTATCACCTATGAGATCAAATATAAAATCCTCTGTTTGGCATTCAAAGTACTTCATAACATAGCCCCTTCTTAGCTTCCCAGTCTCCTTATACCTTAATCCATGTTATGTACTTTTCAATCCAGTGATATTGAATTCTTTGCTCTTCCACAAGTAAGATACTCCATCTCTTGGCTCCAGGGATTTTCTCTGGCTATCTGCCAGGCATAGAATGTTCTCTTCATGTTCACTTACTGATTTCCCTAGCTTCCTTTAAGTCCCAGTTAAAATCCTAACTTCTACAGGAAGCTTTTCCCATCTCTCTTATTTCTATTACCATTTCTTTTTTAATTATTTCCTGTATATAGTTTGTTCAAGTTTATTTGCTTGTCACTCCCCCCTCTTAGATTATGAGCTTCCTGAGGGGAAGGACTAGAGTTTGCCTCTTTTTGTAACCCTAGATAGTGCGTAGCACTTAGTAGGTTATTAAACGTTTATTAAGTGAAGTTTATTGATTGAATTATTCAGTGTCTGAAGAGACATCTTTATACTTGACTGTTTCTGTTAACATCTCCTTATATGTTAGAATTTCATTCAATAGGTTGATAGGCATAAATTGATCAAGTCACTTATTCACCACCCTACCACAACATACACAAATATACACACATATATGTGTGTGTATGTACACACACACAGAGCACACACACAACACACACATATTCACAACTCTCATCTTCATGTTTTTGCACACATTGCCCCATATGTCTAGATTGCACTTCCTCCTCACCTCTGTCTCTTAGAATCTCTAGCATTTCCATATCTGGTGTAATGGATCATCTGGATCCTGGAGATTCAAATTAATTATATTTTTACTAAAATGTTTCTAGGTGATTCCCAAGTGAAAACAGTCTAGTAGAGGTTATATGAAGGTTCAGAAGCTTGCTGATTGGGTAGTCCTTACATACTCCTTGACCAAAGGTCTCATATCTGGGCTTCAGAGCTATTTCCTGGTTTCTATTTCACAATGTTTTGGTTCATGTTGGGGCTGGGGTGGGGAATGGGAGAGGCAAGGGAAATAATTTACCCTCAGGCATTCTCTTAATAATATCAAGCTTTCTTCAAAGTACCACTTTCAGTAGTACTATATGAAACCTTTCTTGATCCTTGTCCTCTTTTCTAATCCTTTCTACTTTCCAAAGCTAACCCTTGTACAAACACAAATAATCCCATTCCACCCCATATTCTCTAGGAAATTATCCCCTATATCATCCCTATTCTTTTTTTACTAATTTTATTATTTATTAATACTATATGTTATAATATATAATATATTAATTAATTATTGATTAAATATAATTAATTTTATTTAATCAATATTAATTAATTGATTAATGATTTAATTAATTTATTAATCTCTCCCCATTTCCTGGAGGCTTTGCTACTGCCTACAAACACATCTATCTACAAACTCAAAAAACCTACACTTTACTTGATCCATCCATTCCTGATAGACATCTGTATATTGCATAGTTCATTATTACTGTGCACTAAGAAATAATGAATATGAGCAACTCAGACAAACATTAAAAAATTTTATTAAGCAAAACAGAGCAAAATATACAAAATTAGAAGATAAATATAGAAAACATAAATGAAAAGATCATTAAAAGGAAGCTAAGTTCCAAATAATTGAGAAACCAACTAAAATCTTACCTTAAGGAAAAAAATAAAGAAATGTTTTTATCTTCAGAAAGAAGACAGAAGGTTCCTATCACAGAAAATTAAATATGGTCAGACATCACTACTGTGTGTGTGTATGTGTGTGTGTGTGTGTGTGTGTTTGTGTCTAACAGATTGATTTAATTTTCTTTTTGTGAAAAGGAAGTTCGTAATTACAGGGTATGAGGGCAAAGAGAGGTAAATATATCCAGGCACGAGTAATGTAAAAACAAAAAAATATTTTTTTCAAATAAAATAAAGAATGATATACAGCAAAGAAGAATGGAGATTGAACAATTTTCAGGAAACAGGCCATGTAGCTAAGCCAAGAACTGATAAAAGAGGCACTAAATTCTGAAACCCAGGGGTGAAGTGAATCAGTCAAAATAAAGTACTTGGAAATATTTTTCCAGACCATCATCACAGTCCTATTCCATAAATTGTAGGTTATGTAGTAAAGATTTCCCTGAACCTTAAACTACCAAATCTCATAGTTAATAGATCAAGAAAAAGATTCTAGAGAGCAGCCTTGGTAAGACAAACCTATGGAGAGGCATAGACAACTAAATTCAAAACATGACTAAGGGTAAACAGAAAACAGTTAACTAGCAAAAAAAAAAAAAAAACAACAACCCAAAAACAAAACAACCAAAAAAAAAAACCCAAAAACAAATGATGAGGAAGGTGGAGCCCAGAGAGGTCAAGTCCCTTCTCTAAAGTCAAATTGCTAATAAGGGACAGGACTAAGACTCAAACCCGTATCTTTTGATTCCATGTTTTCTACTCCTTTTATAACATCATATTATCTCAAATCAATATTTGGCAGAAAGCAGATTCTGTGATCTAGTCTGGGCCTAAAATTCTTTTAATCTTCCAAAGGAAATGGGCAGAATCAGGAAAATTAATGAACCTCTCTGAACAGCACCAAAGTAACATAATTCACAAATCAAAGAGGCTACAGGAGTGGAACAGGATCTGCATTCCACCCTGAATTCCAGCAGCTTTAAAATGTTTCCTTGATTTCCCTTTGTGTAGTAATAAAAACAAATTAGGCCCATGGTGTTTTTATTGATTCAATACTTAATGGAACTGCCACTTTTGAAAGGGATTTTTGATAGGTGTCCAATTAACTGTTCACTTGGATGGAGGGTTACTGCCCTGGCTGTGTGTAACCTTACACTAGACCACTTGTTTTATGCTTCCTGTCATGTGACAGCACTTATCTGATTACCTGTGGCAATGCAAACAAGTCTTAGTGATCAAAACAGCTTTACAGGTTTTCTTGCTAAGGGAAGAGTGCCAACGATCATCACTTTAGGTATCACATTTGGGAATACAATGCATTTTTTAAAATTGTATTTCATTAAAGTGAGCCACCAAATTATATTTAGTGGAGCTCCCCTTTCCCCCGACTTTTACTTAATAGGGAAATGAAATTTCTAGCTAACATGAAAGCACTGACTAGAAATACCTTTTACTTGGTACCACACCTATTAATTATTTCAGATTAGAATCTCATTCCTGCTAATATTTAATAACAACATGAAGAGAGAAATTATTTGGCAATGAGAATTTGATACAACTTTAACCCACAGTGGTGTGGTTCTAGAGAACTTGAATTTTTTTTTGGTTGGTTTAAAATGTCAGTACATCCTAAATAAATGTAACAGTTTCCATCCAATGGATTTTAAATTAATTATGAAAAATTTTAGCATTACATCTATCATATCCCCTAACCTTGGCAGAGATAAGATATAATCAAGTCCCTTAAAGAATTACATAGAGATTGGTGATTAGACATCTTCCCAAATGGTTGGTAAAAAGCACAGGCGATACTCTTTGGCAGATTAAAAAGTGCCTCAAAGGTATTACTAAGAGCTGACTTGTGGAATCAAGACAATGATTCAAGAGGAGGGAATGAGAAAGCTGTAGATCCCAAGCCTCATATTCCAAAAACTGAAATGATTTTAAATGAGACGGCGTATAATATGGATTTATGCCGAGGTAATTGAGAATAATAATAGGTAGCATTTATGTAGTGCTTTAAGGTTATGACCATTGTGCCCATTTGACAGATGAAGAAACTGAAGCAAATAGTGGTTGAGTGACATGCCCAGGGACTGAGGGCCAGGTAAGTGTCTGAGGCAGGGTTTGAACGTAGGTCTGCTTATTCACTTATCCAGTACTCTAGTCGTTGTGCTGCCTAGCTGCCTAAAAGCACCTCTTTGAGACGGAGTGATGAAAATGGTTCCTTACCTTCAAGAAAGACTACTTAGGAGCTAGCAGCATGTGATGCCCATTACACACATATCAAGGTGGGGAGTGGGACTCCATTTCTAATTTTGACAAGAATTATCAAGGAGAGAGCAATGCAAAAAGAAGAAAACAAAAAACAAAAAACAAAAAAGATGAGCCTGAGGAACAGATATTGAATTAAATTGTTCCTGGAACATAATTGCCACGAAAAACACATAACAGACTTCAAAGTCATTGGTGTAGGATTCTTCCCTCATTTTTGGAGGGCAAGGCCTGAGTAGGTTGTAGCTGAGCAGAACTGACTAGAGTGAGGGAGAGGTGAGTGTTTTGATTTTCTCTGCCTAACCCTCCCACCTGCAACTTGGCCATTCCCTCTTAGTACCTCATATAATCCGGGTTCCCAGTCCTATCTTTGGTTACAGCAGCACTTGCTTGTGGCACTCCAAGCTGCCCCAATTAAAAACCTCTATTTTGCTATATTAGCTATTTTCTCTTGAATTCAGGTTGGCAATATTTATAGAGGAGAAAGTAATAAAAAAAAAAACAGCATAGGATAGGGGATAAAGGACAGACATTTGAATCAAGAAGATCTGAGGTAACATCTTGCCTTGGCTATAAATAAGTTATATGAACCATTATTCAAAAGAATCCGAATACTTTTTTCTCTTAGTTCCACAGGAAAATCTATATAGCCACGAATTACAGAATTTATTTCCTTCACAGGGAATAATTCCACATAGGGAACTCTTTACACTTGAAAAAATTACAAATCTGGATCAAAAAGAAAAAAAAATGTGGGGGAGAAACTTCATGAGAAATTAAGTGGGTAGTATATTACTCCCATTTTAAAGATGAGAACATTGAAACACAGAAAAGTGAAATGCCTTGTACAATGCAGGGCCAGTGTAAAAAGCAGGATACAAATTCATACCTCTAGTGTATGCTCCTTCCATTACAAAAGAGAGACAAGTATGAAATCTTGGGATGATTGAAGATGCAAGAGCTTGGTTGGTCTGTCTTGCTTAAATGTAGGAAGTTTTTGAGCAGAGGTTTGAAACAGGAGAGGGGCATGTCACACCTATTCTCTTAGAAAGCTCAGAAGTAAGTTTAAGCTAGTCATATTAACATTTCATAAGTGAAAAATTTGACAATTGGTTGAAAAAATGTTTCCACATGTCAATTTTCATTAAGAAGTTTATTCTGGGCAGAGCCAAGATGGCGGAGTAGAAAGATGCACATTACTAGCTCTTCCCCCACGGCCCATAAAATACCTGTAAAGAAAGACTCTCAACAAATTCTAGAGCAGGGGAAGCCACAGAACAACACAGTGGAGGAGATTCCAGCCCAGGGTGACCTGAAAGGCCAACGGGAAACATCTGTCACACGAGACACACTGAAAGTTATAAGGGCTACTTACTGAAATTATAGTATCAGGGATATTTATTGAATCCAAATCTTAACAATTATCATATTGGCCAAAGCTAGGAAAGAGGAAATTTCTGAAATTATTATTTTAGTCAACAACCATTTCATCTTCCATTTATTTTTTAAAGTTTTATTTATTTTTAATTAACAGAAATCTATAATTTCTCCCTCCCACCCTTACTCCACTGGAAAACGAACAAACAAAAAATCTTCGTAACAGAGATGCATAGCCAAGCAAAAAAATAATTTGGCTGTGTCCAAAACATTCATCTGTATCTCATCTGGTACCCTGAAATCCATCACCTGTTAGGAGATAGCATGCTTTATCACCATCAATCCTCTGGGATCATGGATGGGTCATTATATTGATGAGAGTCCTTAAAGGTTTCAAAGTTGTTCATCTTTACAATATTGTTATTCTGTAAACTACTTTCCTAGTTCTGCTCATTTCATTCTTCTTCAATATATAAAAGTCTTCAAAATTGTTAATTTTTTATTATAATGACAGAGTATCAATTTTTCTTCTGGTTCTGCTTACTTCACTTTGCATCAGTACACACAAGTCATCCCATGTCTCTCTCAAATGATATATTTCCTCACTTCTTATAGTTCAATACTATTCTATCATATTCGTTTACTCCAATTTGTTCAGCCATTCCCCAATTGCTGAAAATCGTCTTAGTTTACAATGCTTTTATTTCTATGACAAAAAGAGATGCCATACATTTTTTTTCAAATATAAAATCTTTTCTTCTTTTGCTCTCCTTGTATAGGCCTAAAAGTAGTACAGTACAATCAAAGAATATGTATGTGCCATCTAGTGATATGTGTATGTGTGTATGTGTATGTATGTGTGTATGTGTGTGTAATTACAGATTGCTTTCCAGAATGCTTATACTCATTCATAGGTCCACCAAGAGTGTATCAATATTGTCATTTTCCTTTTTTGTCACACTTTTCAATACAATGTTTGTGATATAGAACCTCAAACTTACTTCAATTTCTCCAACTATTAGTTGTTAGAGCATATTTTTCATACAAGTAGTCTATGTTTCTTCTCTTGAAAACTTCCTGTTCATATCTTTAGACAATTTATCTACTGGGGAATGGCTCATTATGAATTTGAATCAGTTCCTTAACATAACTTGGAAAAAGAGAACTTTATGAGAGCATGCTGCAAAGATATTTTTCCCCAAGTAATTGTTTCCTTTTTAATCAGAGAGTTATTGGATTGCTTGGTGGAGGAAAAACATTTTTTTTTACTATCAAAATTATCCATTTTATCTTCTGAATTCCTTTCCATCTTTTGTTTAGTCATAAATTTTTCTTGTATTGATAGAATTATTCCATGTTTCATTATTTTGTTTATCATGTGACCTTTTATATCTAGGCCATCTATCCATGTGGAACTTATCTTGGTATAAGATGTAAGGTGGTGATCTGGTTAAAAAATAGAGAGATCAATCAGTAAGAACATATTAGGTATACAATATATAGAAGTAAACAAATCTGGTAAGTTAGTATCCAAAAACCAAAATTCTATCACCTCAGATAAGGGCTCACTCACTATCTGATTAAAGACTGATGGGAGAATTGGTAAGCAGTCTAGAAGAAATATGATTTCAATCATTTCATGTTAATGAATATTATCAAAACAAATTATAACTCAGAGGATTACTAATCCAGTACTGTTATAGAACAAAAAGTACTGACTCTAGAGTCAGAAAACTTGAACCCAGGTTCTACTTCTGAAGTTTACTATCTGTGTAACTTTGTGTTACCACTTAGCACTGAGTTAACCACTTAGCATTTCTGGGGCTCAGTTTCCTCATCTTTTAAATGAGGGGATTGGACAAGGTCATTTATGAGTTCCCTGAAAACTCAAGTTCTCATATATTAATCCTATGTGCTAACACAAAAGGCTTCTAAAAGAGAGTTATTCACAACATTCCTGAACCTTCATCTCTTGATAGAGGAAATTGAGGTACTGATTTCTTAGGAAGTGTGATGCCATAATATAGCCTTTCAGTCAGAGAAGGGATATTTATTCATCTGTATAATAAATTATAGACTTTGTCAATTTGACATTATACGGAAGTCAAGGAGACTGACTTCCTGGGAAGATGTCCTTTAGGATGGGAGAGGGTGGGTAGGAAAGAATTATCCACATGACGTCTCTGAATCAGAGAAATAGCAAGGGCTGAAAGCCATATAATAGGAAACATAAGACCTATACATTGATCACAGCTATTGCGTGCGATTTGCATCTGGTGGCAATGGGATGGTGTTTCAAAAGTTAGGAAGTCCTAAGTTCAAACCCAGCCTCTACTTAACTGTGTGACCTTGGGCACACAGTCTCTGCCTGCCTCAGTTTCTTCATTTGTAAAATAGGGAAAATAATAGCACCTATCTTCTATGGTTGTTGTGAGAATATAACATTTGTCCATCTAAAAACATTATATAAATGCTATTATTATATTCTACCAAATTTGCATTTGTTACCAAGAGTATTGGAGCTAGGCATCTTGTATCCCATTTTTTTTAAATCCTAATACAACTGTTATTCAGAAATTTATTATATTAAACTCTGAGTGGAATAATTATTAGCCAAAGGTAATCTGGTCTTTTATGCTTCATCATTGAGACTGGACATATTCTGCATGATCCTAGAGCTTAGAGAGTCCAACCATTACATGTAAATATGTGTCTGTTCATATGCCTGCTTGCTTCTTTCTCTGTGTCTCTCTATATACAAGCAGACATACATACACATACATATATGTGTGTTTATACATATGGGTGTATTTTTATGCTTTTTGTTTTCTAAAGAATTGATGTTGAGGGAATCTGAAATAAATTTACTTAGTCTAACATCTGAATGTGCTCCAAAACTCAATCAAAAAATTCATTCATGGTAGTAAAAATCTGTTGAAGTGAGTTGTCAGCTCTCATCTATTACTTTCCCTAAAGCATACTGGTGAAGTTCAGACTTTACCTAAGTACAAGCTATAGTGCATTTGTGTTTCCTTTTTATAGTTCTCATATCATATACCCCCTATGTGAGTGTCATTAAAAAAAAACCCTGAAAGAAAACGTTTGCTTAAGACACTATCTTGCTGAAAATGTTTATTCTTCATGATAAACTTAATATAAACCATATTATAGTATTATATATTACTGATGCTGTTTTTGTTGGGTCATTGCAGTCATGTCCAACTGTTTGTGACCCGTTTGGGGTTTTCTTGACAAATATACTGCAGTAGTTTGCTGTTTCCTTCTCCAGCTCATTTTACAAAAGGACAACTGAGACCAACAAGAGTTCAGACTTGCCCAGGGTCACACAGCTAGTAAGTGCCTGAGGCTGGATTTGAATCCATGAAAATGAGTGTCCTGACTCATACAGCCTGGGGCTCTATGCACTGTACCACCTAGCTGCCCTATTATTGATTCTAAGACTGAATAAACCCTTCTCAAAAAAGCTCAGATAAATTTCATCATCACTGATGAACTTATATATAGTTAAGAAATGCCACATGGTATAGTAGATAGAGGATAGAGTCAGAAAAAGTTTGATTCAACTCCTATCTGATATCCACTGGCTCCAGTGAGTCACTTAATCTCTTTGTTTCTGTTTCCTCATCAGTTAAACTGGGATATTATTATACCTCCAGCTTCCATCTCATAGAAATGTTGTAAGACTTAAAAGAGATATAAAGTGCTATATTCCTGTACATTAGTACTCAAATAAGTTCCCAACACTAGCCAACCTCTTGTAACGTGCTGCTGCATTTTTCTAGATATAATCCTGAAGAAATTTAGCTTATCCTAATTTTAAAAAATCACTAACTTTTTTCATTATATAACATGTATATGGGGCACACAGAAGCTTATAAGTATCCTCATTATTTGAGGTTAGGGCATGAAGGAGGGGGTGATTTATAGAATTTACTCTGTCAGCACAGCATGAAAAAAGGCTTTCTTCCTCACTCCCAAATGTATAGATTTGGGTGGAAACTCGGTGAATCAGTTGTTTGGAGAAAAAGGCCTAGAGAATTTTAAAAGATTTTATCAACTGGTCCTTAAAGAACTAATGCGAAAAACGTATATTTCTCCTTTGCATGTGCATTGAGTACAATCTAGTTTTCTCTCCTGATTTCCATTCTCTTTACTCAATCACAACTACAAAGAATGTTCCATTCATAGTTTACAACTATTTATAGTCAGCATCCCTACACCTCCTCTCATTTCCTCGACCTTTGTATTTATATCTTTTCAGCATCCAGGAACTCTTTAGTTCCTAGTTATCTGGTTTTTCTTTAGTCATAGCTCTGCTCAGTTTCTATGCTTCTTTACAAAATGATTCAACACTTTCCTTAAAAGGAAACTGTTTATGTTCATATGTTTCTGGCCTAGCTCTTCATCAAGGTAGATCTCAAGTGTAAGTGGCTTCTCTGCCTTTTAATTCCATATTGATGGAGCATTGTGTTACATAATTAGTATAACAGCTAACACTGAAATAGGCCCATCCTAAATTCCAGGCACTCTGTTAATAATTTACAAATATTATCTCATCTGATCCTCATAACAAACCAAACATGGTGCTGTTATTATCATATTTTAAAAATGAGAAAACTGAGGTCTGAATTCTAGGTTAATGGGAATATTAATGTTAGGTTAATGGAGACAAAGTTTAGTTTTGAGTTTATAAATTTTATGTACCACTATTTTGGAAGCTTATTTTTCAGTATCACAGTAACATAATTAATTTAAAATCCTTTCTTACAGAATCCTGAACTGTGTTTTATTTTTTAATTTCAAAATTAAACACAATCTATAATGTTGGCCAGAGAGTGGTAAATTCATATTACCAACACTATACGGTTATTTAATTTTTAAATTAAATAAGTATCTAGTGCTTTGAGAAAATCATTTAAAAACAATGTGGCAAAATGAAGACAACATTGGGTTTACCACAAATAGCCTCAGATTGTCCAAGTTTTCTTTATATAAGCATGCTGAAACAAAAGTTTCCTTATTGGTAAAATGTGTTGGAATAGATAATCTCTAAGGCCCCTCATGTACAATCTACATTTACATTTTGCATAGAACTTCGCATAAAGTGCTTTACCATGCCACTTATTGCATAGTTCCTACTTCTGCCAGATTTTAGAATACTGGATTCTAAAACCATTAAAATTAATCAGTAATAGAATTAGAGTTGGAAGAGACCTTAGACATCATTTAGTTCAATCTCCTCATTATGAAACTGCTAGGGGTTGCAACGGATAGGGCCCTGGACCAAGATTCAGAAAAATCTGAGTTCAAATTCAACATCAGACACTAACTAGCTGTATGACCCTGGGCAGGTTAGTTTCTGTCTGACTCAGTTTCCCTATCTGTAAATGAGGATAGTAATAAAAATAATATCTCTCAGGGTTGTTATGAGTATAGACTTCTGATGTGATATATTCATGTACAAGAGATTTAACAAAATCTAAAATGATTAAAATTTGGCTAACTTTAGATGAAATATAATGAGGTTTTTTCCCCCACTGTCAATAAAAGTATGAAAATATGACCTGACTTTAATTTCCCTCAAGAAATGGAAGAAATTTCTCATTTTTATCTGAAGTTTTTCTTTTGTTTTTCATGTATTAAGACAGAACCATCTCTATATGGGTTAGAATGCTTTAAAAAGACTGTGGGAAACTCTTTTGAGTTTTGTCAATGGGATAGTCAAGCTGACTCCCAGGATCAGAAGGGAAACAAAGACTCTAATTGTGCTTGCAAACAGAGGTGCATATAGACACAAAACTTGAACGGGAATAATATCCTACTTTGTTTAAGAGACCTCCATCATATTCTCTCAACTTTGTCATATGATCACCAGCATGCTGAATGAGTTAGAAATGGCATTTGGCTCTTGGTTTGGACCAATTACTTGTACACTTAAAGAGACCATAAATAGACAGCTGGTAAATAACTGTAGACCCAGCCCGACAATAAACAGAACTTGTCCTTAGTTTGGGGAACAGAGGGGTTAGTTAAAAGATGAGGGCTGGTAGTGAATGGTCAGATTTAGAAGAATATCTAAACTAACAACCTGCTTGACTCTCTAGTATTTTCTGCAGCCTCCATTCTATTCTTTTCTCTGTGTAGTCAAATGACCTTTAAACCCTGTAAATAGCACACAGAGCTTCACCCCCCACTTCTCTGTGTAGACTATTATCCTTTCATCTTGAAAGGTCACTGGGTATCAGTTGAAGAAATATATCACTTAGCTCTGAGTGTCCTCTGTTTGAAGTGATCTCTCTGTTTGTTTTATAAATGATGGCCTGTCCCCAAACAAACTGAAAATTAGGTAATCATCTTTTTTCAGGCTTTAGACCGAAGATGCTCTGACATGAGAAAAAGAGGCTAATGATACAACCACCTTGAAATACTTCCAAATGCATATTATAGGGATCCTATAGGGGGGTTGAGCCTATTAGAAAATCATACTCAGTACTACACAATAATGGAGCTTCTAGGAAAATACATCAGTTTAAGTAACATGATACCATAAAAATTAAATTGGATGGAAGGAGAATGTGTATATTCACAGTAGTCTTAAGATGGCAGTTCTCTAAATCTCATATATCACCACAAAAATCTCATATTTGGGGCCTTTGGTAGTAAACAGCAAAAAAGGTATGTAGCCTTGTCTAACTTGGGAGAAAGATATCCAATATCTATGTATGTATACATGTATGTATCTATGTCTGCTTAGTTAGCTCCCTTACTGTTGTCACCCATTCATAGTGTCACCGGAGGCATAACCAGGCCCCCTGTGGCCTCTTCCACAAGGGCAGCAGCCTGTTCAGCAGCGGCAGCAGCAGCAGCAGCAGCAGCCTCTTCTTCTTTCATCATAAACATCAATCGAGCTATATCTTTAGACAGCATCTGTTCCAGGTTTTCAAAGAGCTTGGGCTTCAAGGTTTGGAACTTGGAGAAATCATGAGCCTGAAGCAGTTGCTGCATCTTTGGGATGCTTGGGAAATCTCCAGGAGAAACATGATACTCTCTTTCAATTTTCTGGTAAACATCTTTCAAATTGGTAAGCAGCTCCCTTTTTTTGTTCTCCTTACCAAACATTGGCATCTCTTTCTTGAGAGTGCTGATGATGTAGCCGTGGACCCTGGCCAGCCTCGCTCTCTTGATCAAGTCATTCATTTTTCTAATAGTAGTATAGTGGGGCAGCTTTTGAATGTCCTGGAAGAGATCCAAAGCCTCTGCTTCAAAGAGCTTGCTGTTTTCAGTATTCACAAAGGGCTTGGACCAGAAGGACCCTATGTATACCCTCATCACTTCAGGAGTGTTAATGATCTTGCCCAAGGACCACATGAGGGCCCCGTACACTCTCATCAGCTGCTGGGTTCCTATCTGGTCAGACTTGTTCAGCACCACTCGCATCTTATCTTCGTAGTTCTTCACGGCTTTGATTGCCTCAGAGAGCTCGTCAGAAATGTCCAATTTATGGGCATCAAAGAGCATGATGATGAGATCCACTCGCTCAGCAAACCACTGCAGGACCGCGGAGAAGTCATAACCTCTGGAGACTCGCTGTTTCTCTCCAGCAAGGATTCCCGGGGTGTCGATGATGCTGATACTTTCCAGGACCTCGTTGGGTAGCTGGACACACACAAAGCGGTTGAGGAAGGCATTGCCGAAGTTGGTGAGGTTGCGGAAGGGGAAGCGTCGGTCCACCACCGCCACATTGCCTGGCATCACGTTCTCCACTTCGCCGTGCATGAGGACAATGAAGCCATCCGTGGTGGGCTCGGGCCCGATGCGCATGCCTGGGAATTCCTGCTCGAGGAGGTAACTGATGAAGGTGGTCTTGCCCGTGCTGTACTGGCCCATCAGAAGCACCATGGGCCTGTTATCAAAGTCGGCCTCCCCGAGTGTCGGAGAATGGAACCGGTCAAAGTGGTAAGCCTCTTCCAGCGGCAGCAGCTTTTCCAAATACAGCTTTCCCAATCTCTGGGCCACAGACATGAAGAGATAGGACTTCCTACGATGCGCGTCCTTGCTCTTGGGGGACATGGTGGTAGTCTGCTGAGGTCCAGGTCGCGCTGAGAATGGGACGGGATTGCGGCCAAGAAATAGGGCAGCAGCGCCCAGACCGTGGAGGAAGAGGAGGCTCTCACTCTGGTTATGGCGCTTGCTGCAGCTCAAGCCAGTGTTCTCCTATCTCAATGCGCATGCGCCAGCCCCGCCCACTTTCCCTCTAACTGTGAGAGCTTTTTGTGTGAGTTTCCCAGGACAGAAAAATTGAAGGTTGTTTTGTTTTGTTTTGTTTTTTAAAACTTTGTATCTCTGGGGCTTAACAGTGCCCGTCATGCGGTAAGGGCCTAATCAATGAATGATTTAGTTAACCTTACAATTCTGATTAATGGGAAATCCAACTCACTGGTACTCAATAAAGTTGTCCATAGGCATTTATTCAATGCATGCTATGTGCCAAGGGCTATGCTAAACTCTGAGAATACAAAAGAAAGAAAAAGTCCTTCACCTCGAGGAGTTTATAGTCTAAAAAGTGAAAACAAGAAATGTACAAATCTATGTGCAAACGAGGTACAAGATGAATTTATAATAATCAACAGAAGGAAGGCACTAGAATTAAGAGAGGAAAATGCTTCCTTAGAATGGGGGATTTTAGCTAGGACTTGAGGGAAGCCAGCGAGATGGGAAAGGAGAGCATTCTAGGGACCGCCTGTAAAAGTACCAGAGTATGCAAATAGAGTAACCGATATTATGGTGTATATGAGCAAGACCTAACAAATCTCAGAGTAGTACTTAGGAGAGGCTAATAAATAACTTTAAGGCAAATAAAAGAAACTGCTACACAATAACTAAGTTAATGAATAGGGAAATCAGGGGATATCCCTGTAGCTGAAAATATTAACAGAAGCTGTACTACCTTGGGACGATAGAAGTCCCTGAGGTTCCTACATACATTTCTGCATGAAAGACCAGGAGTAGAGTGTTATGGGAAGTTATGGTGCTTAACAGGCCACAGTAACCTTTGGAAGTTGACAATAAGGTAACTATGATCTCCCACTCCCTGTTGTTTTAACTGTCAGAGACAGAATACAGAAGTA
Source organism: Bettongia penicillata ogilbyi (assembly GCA_023548195.1). Lineage (NCBI taxonomy): Eukaryota > Metazoa > Chordata > Mammalia > Diprotodontia > Potoroidae > Bettongia > Bettongia penicillata. The sequence goes on along the minus strand of JAJHZJ010000382.1, from coordinate 11,735,812 downwards.
TATTGACCACTGGTCTGACATCTCTTCTGTTCATAATTTAAAGCAATGCAAAAAAGGAGACACATTATTTTTGTATAAAGAATTTTAAAAATAAAAATAGGAAAAGCAGCATTTAAAAAGGATTATTTTTGTTTATTCTTGAAATGAGGAATTTTTAACATGACATTGCATTGACAGGTAAAAATGGCTGATTTTATATAATCAAAATATGCTGTTTTAAGTCAATGCTGATTAAAATCAACAAATTTATTAGCAAGTTTTGAAGGAGAGACTAAGTAACTCCCTGATCACCTGCCCTCTCCTAAGCAAAATTCTGTTTAAAAAACACATCTTTGAGCATGAGCGATTGTATATGCTAGGGACATTGACTTTTAAAAGACTTAGCAGATATTATTATATCCAATAATTACCACATAAATTTCAATAAATCATTGTTTGCCTTTTGCTTGACAATTATACAAATCCTTTGAAATTTAGAAAAACGTGTCCTTTATCTTGTGTGTGTGTGTGTGTGTGCGTGTGTGTCCTTCATTGCCAAAGAAGACCATGCCATCAGAGAAATGATGACTTTGCACTTGACTTTGTTTTGAGTGAAGGAGGGTTGTGCAGGTCACCAGCCTCACTTCTCCTCCAGAGCTATCTGAATCCAGTGACCATATATTCATCAGGATGACTGGTTATGAACCAGGATGAGGCAATTGGGGTTAAGTGACTTGCCCAAGTTCACACAGCTAGTGAGTTTCAAATGTCTGAGGTGAGATTTGAACTCAGGTCCTCCAGACTTGTGCTCTTGTGCTCTTGTGCTCTATCCACTGCACCACCTAGTTACCCCTTTACCTTGTATTGAAAACCAAAATACCTAGGGAAGCCCTTGGTTCCAGATATAATGATAACTGCAACTATCATTTGTGTTTTCATAATTTATATAGCCTCATTTCTAGTGTATTTTAATAAAATAAATAAAATTTCAATAAAAGTATGAAAAATATTAAAAAATGCACAAATGCATATACAATAATGGTTGTGAGAGTCTATGATTCTCTACATTGTTATTTTTAAAAGACATCACTGACAGAGACCTGGTGTAGCCACATGTGAAAGAAAATAGCAAAAATCTTTTCCTAGTGTTCACATGTGTAACGAATATTGTTCTTCGTAGCTTTATTCACTATTTACAGAACTTGCAGTTATTTGCAGTGAGGTGAGATAATATGTTTAACGACTCCAAATTTTCTGGTGTGAATCCTACCCAAATAATTTTATTATCGATATAAACACAACTCATTAGTTATGCTTGACCTCAAGATAGGAAGTGAATCTTCAAATTTTTGCTTTTTAATAATAAGAAGAATGAACTCAACCAAAATGTCAACTAAAAAACTGAATCCTGTGAATTTATTTGTAGAAATGGAGAGATTTGTGATGGTAATATAGGATCACATAATATGCACCAGAAATTACAGAAGAGTTATCCTTCAGGAGCCCCAGACATATTGGTCAATGAAGATTCATCAAGAAAATCATAGAAACTATGAGACATCATTCAAGTTTCTATGAATTTGAAACTAACTTGAACTTCCTGAAAACTTAACTAAAATTACACATCAGAAGTATACAATCTTTCATGAGCTAACATTTGACAAATCCTTATACCACAAAGCCATATCATTCCCACATTAGTGTGGTAATCAGTGATATTAAAGTTTTTCTTATATAGGTTTTTTCTGTATATTCTTGCCCTCTCTTTTTCATCTCTTCTACTTCTGTTAAGTCTCTAGCCATTTTTGTCTTTTATCATGCCTATTTTTACATCAAACATTCACTAATCTCTAATTTTCTTGAAGAGAGATTGCTTGTGTTTCCCATTATTTTTTTTCCCCTATTTCCTTACATTGCTCATTTAAGAAAACCTTCTCATCTTCCTTTGCTGTTAGATGGAATTTTGCATTAAGTTGGATAAAGCTTTCCTTTCTTCTTTCCCTTTTGCTTTCCTTAGTTATTTTTAAAGCCTAATCAGATATCTATTTTCTTTTCTTCTTCTTTTTCTTTGGGAGGTTTTTTGTCATTACTGCCTCCTGTACAATTGTGAACCCATTGTCCATAATTCTTCAGGTACTCTATCTACCAGATATAATCCCTGAAATCTATTCATCACCTCTACTTAATATTAATAAGGGATGTTATTTAGGTCATACCTTTAAAATCTGATGGTTTTTCCTACTTTCTTCAATTCTAGTTTGAATTTCGAAATAAAAAATCTCATGATCTTTAAATAAATAAATAAATTTATTATAATTTTTGTATTATATTTTTATATTAATATATAATGTATAATTTATTATATAATCAACAAAATATCTAATTTATTATGTATTATATAACATAATATAAATAATATATAATTTATATTAAATATCAATATATTTATATTATATTTTTATATTATAATTATTATAATTAAATAAAAATCTCAAGCTCCAGTTCTTGTTTTAAATGACTGTATAGAACTTCTCCACCTTGGGTTGCAAAGTGTATAATCAATCTTATTTCTATGTTGAATGTCTGGTTATGTCCATGTGTAGAGGAACTTTGTGGGTTGCTGAAAAACAGTATTTACTGTGACCAGCAAGTTGTATTGCTAAAACTCAATTAGTCATTGCCCCACTTCACTTTATACTCCGAGGTCAAACTTGCCTGTTATTCCAATTTTCTTTTGATTTCCTACCTATAGTCTTCCAATCCTGTAGGATGAATATGACATCTTTTTTGGTGTTGCTTCCAGAAGATATTGTAGGTCTTCATAGAATTTGGCTACTTTTGCCTTTTTGTTACCACTGAATGGAGCATAGATTGAATGGTTTGCCTTGGATTTGAACAGATATCATAATGTTATATATATATGTATGTAGCAAGCAATCATATAACCTCACTGAAGGGCACACATCTGCACTCCTAAATTGTTGGGTGGCAGCAATGCATATTCAAGTCTCCTGTGTTTGATGATGTAAGGATTCCATAGCCTTTATGATCACATCACCCTAGAATTTCATATATACCTGCTTTCTCAGAAATGACCCATAATACTCCAATGGTCACTGTCACATGAAAGCTTTTCTGATTTCTCTGTTACAATTTTCTATCTCTTTAAATGAAATTTTATTACTTAGCATTTATATATTTCTATAATATTCATATCTTCTCAACAGAAGGCAAGCTTCCTGAGGGCAAGAATTGTTTTCATTTTTCTTTTAAGGAAAATCACTTCCTTGCACAGTATTTTGCACATAATAGTCTCTTTAAGTGAGTGAATGAAGTTAAATTTACACATACGTCTGTATCTATTAAACTGAAACTACTTCCATTAATTTGTGGTTTTACTGTATAAATTTAGAGATGAACAGTTTTATGCTGGCCAGAAATACAGCATGAAAGTCAAGTTTTGTTGTTCTTGGAAGATACGAATAAATAAAGCAGGCAAGTTGAGCAGGGACATAGGGACAATGGCCTTGCCATTTTCCACCTGGATTTCATTCTGTGCTCTTTCGTTCTCATGTGTGAAGGAAGATGGGCTTTATAGAATCTCTTTCTTTTTAAAGCATATGTCTGTTGTCTAACTTTCAGTCAAATAATTTACCATCTCAATCATTATTATTATTATTATTTGGAAGATAAAATCACCTTTCTTCAGCCACCACTCTCTTATGTTTGGTTTTCTATATACATTAGAATGAGTATATTTGAAGGCAGAAACTTTGATTTTGTATTTTTAACATCAGTTCCTAACACAAATGCTCGATAAATACTAAGTGCCTATTTTGTTATTGTTATTGTAACTATTATTATTGCTGTTATTATTTAGTTAAAACATATTTAGTCTCAGTATCCACATGGATCCTATGTTTTGTCTTTTTTTTTGACAGACTCCTTCAGACGGGTTGTAGGTAAACAAGATACCTATAAGTGATTTAATAGGAGTTTAAAGGAGTTTCCTAACCCTAACTTAAACAATTTTTTGAATAATCACAAGACATGGATGGTAAAAAGAATAGACACACAGCATGGAAGTATTCGTGCTGACTTTTGTTGGCTTATTTGATGGCTAATATTTGGGGACTAAAAAAAAACCTATTAACTATTCTATTTGCTGAACCTCAAAAGACTGAACAGAGAGCCTGATAAATTTCCTTGTAGAGCTGAAGTTAAGAGGATGTTGGTAGAAAGCAATTGAGCAACCAGAGACTTAGCATATACAACACAATGCCCAACAGTGTTTGAAGACCTTGCTTTAATTGTTTTTTTAATCAGTTATTTGTTGTTTATTTAGTACTTAGGCTTAGTATTTGCATTTTTGTATATATACCAATCTTTTATATAATATGGAAATTTTATATATATAGGCAGATAAAATCAGGTCCTCTGGCAAGGTGATACATGGGGCCATGCTGTAGTGCCCCAATGGAGGGGAGCACAAAGCTAATCAAGGCATCAATAAAGAATTACTACTGTATGGTGTTTTGTATCCAGGAGTGTTGTCTTCTGGACCTAAGGGAACCTGTAGCGCCTATATACAAAGCAGGTAGTTTATATATCTGGGGGGCACTGGCTTTGCTTGACACCAACCACTGAGACCGTGCAAGTCAAATCTAGCATCATATGCAAACTACAACAGGGTTCTATTCTCCGTTTCTAACTTTAGGAAGAAACTAGAGTATGTTCACAGGTTTTATATTTCTGGTATTTAGTCACTAATCAGAGGAAGAATGTGACCTATTTGAAAAACGTATCATACATAACTCCTCAACCCCTGTCATGTTCTTTCGATGGCAGCACCTTCAAAGGTTTTAAAATGCAGCTCCTTCTGAATTCCCCACAGAGTATCTGCACTCTTCTTTAAAAGGCTCTCCTCCTCCAGATTCAGGTTGACCTTCACCACATCTGAAATGCCTTTCTGTCCCAAAATACATGGGAAACTAAGGAAGACATTCCCATTAATGCCATATAGGCCCTTAATCATGGTGGAAATTGGATGCACTCTCCTAAGATTCCTCATAGTGCTTTCTGCCAGATCTACCACAGACAAGCTAATGGCCCAGGAAGTGTAGCCCTTCAGTTTGATTGCCTCATAAGCACTTTCAACCACCTATTTTTGAACATCTTTCCAATTCTCTGCATCAACATCAGTTCCCAAAGAAGGATGAAGGTTCTTTAGAGACACACTGGCAAGATTCACACTGCTCCACACAGGAACACTGGAGTCTCTGTGTTCCACAACAACCCATCTATGACAACTTCAAAAATGGACACCAAGTCTCTCCCCCTTTAGGTAATGGAAACAGGCAGAATCCAGATTGCAACCACTTCCAATAGCATGGTTTTTAGGAAAGCTTCCTAGCTTCCAGGCCACATATGTCAAAATATCCACTGTATTGGAAACAATAAGCAGCTTACAATTAAGGCTGTATTTAACAATATTGGGAATGATGAATTTAAAGATATTCACATTAAGCTGGACCAAATTAAGACAACTTTCTCCCTCCTGTTGATGTTCCCAAGCTGTAACAATGACCAGTTTTGAGTTTGCATTCACACTGTAGTCATTACCAGAAACAATCTTTGGCATTTTGAGGAAAAGGCTGCCATGTTGGAGAACCATCATCCCTCCCTTTAGGTTGTCTTCTATTGCATCAACTAGGGCAAGTTCATCAGTCAGTTCCTTTGTTAAGATACTAATGGCACATGCCATGCCAACTGCACCAACCCCAACAGCAGGGATCTTGTTCTGGGGAACCTGGTCTTCCTTAGGACATTCAAGATCAGCTGATCCTTGAGAGTTGGTGCCATTTTGGACGGTATCGGGGGAGATTGTGAGGTTGCTGGTCAGGCTGCAGGAGTTCTGAGTTGGATGTGAGGTTGCTCTCCCAAGCTCGCACCAAGACCTTGCTTTTAATTGAGACAATATGACCTAGAAGAGATGATGCACCAAGAGCAGCAGACAGAAATGTGATGTCATCACCTAAGACACAGTATCTCTACTGTGTAAAAGGCATGATTTGACCTGGAAACTTGTCCTGAAAACTCTAAACTTCATCAGTCATTTATTAAACTTTTCCATTATGTGGCACAGTCCATGCCCTCATCATTTTTGCACTATGGGAGGGGATATAAAACATGTATAAACATTTTAATAAAAATTATAAATGCTGAATGTATAATACCATCATAAATTAAAGAGACTCATGGTATTAGTGACTAAGAGGATTGGATAAAGCTTCAAAAAGGGAGATGGAATTTGTTCTTGACCCTAAAGATAGAAATTCAATAGGCAGAGATGAACAAGTTGGGATTAAGGGGGTTATAGTAAAAGGAATAACAGTAAGAATAAAAGGAAAAAGCTAAGAGCATTTTTGAAAATATGAAAATCATATACTCTTTAAAATGAATATTATCTTTGTAATATATATCAATTAAGCTTATCTTTATAATAATTATTTCCTTTTCATTACCATAATAACAAATCTAAGCTCTTGAAACTATTTTTGCCTTTATGTATATATATATATATATATATATATATATATATATATATATATATATATATATAGTACATCTATATTTTAATACACTGTGAGAACACTACAACCTTTCATTTTAGTTAATTGGATCACCTAGGGAATTATTTACAAAATAAATGGATATACATATGAATAGGCCTACTAGTGGTATTTTTAAGTTCCAGGATCCTGGAATAGTTAAATCTCAAAATTCTACTTCAAAAAAGCTGGCCATATGAGTTGACAGTATTTTAATCTAATTTTGTATGCACCATTTAATTGGTAATCCATATAAAAAGAAGTTAAATGTCAAGAGCCATGGTAGTCTTCCCCCTCTCCTCCTTCCTTCCCCCCAGGAAGCCAGGAGAAAATTTAGCCTGTGCCTTCCTTTAATTCTTTTGTTCCTGAGGTCCTAAATGATGTGCAAACTGACACAACAAAACTGCAGGTTCCGTAAAACTAATGTATAATTTGACAAATCTTCTATCCTAAAATTTTCTTTTTTCAGTTTCTTCCTGTTTCCATTCAAATTAAGTATAGTTCTAGACCCAGGATGTAGCAGATTGGCCCTTACTGAAATATGCCCTATATTCACTATCATGTATAATTCAAGACTAGAAAGTAAAACTTTGCTGTTTGGAAGATGTAACTTGGACATGAAATTTAAATCAGCTAATTATAGTCTTCAAGTAGGCACCTAAGGTTCTTAAAATGAAGAGATAGAGTTTACATCATAAAATATAAGGAAGGGGAGAGAAAAGGATATCCAGGAATATATTTGAGAGATCTTTAAGAGAAACTGAATAATGTGAAAAAGAGGGTTAACAGAAGGGAAGGAGATACGATCTAGAATGAAAACCAAATCTTTGTTCAAATAGGTCTGATTCAAATATCAAAAGGTACACTAGAATACATCTTTAAAAAACCCAGAAAATACATGTTAACAGAAGGAAAAAAGTATGATAGTGTTTGTGATAATAGAAATTAGTCTATTTGCAAATTAAGGAAATACACTTTTAATTTTACCAAAGCAAAATTAATGGATATTCTTGCATTTCTCAGAATGTTTTTCTCCAAATGTCTGCCACCCAGCTCCAAAACTCCCCAGAAGGATATCAACTGACAATACCCTCCACCAATGAAACTCCCACATGACTGAAGCATTCTATCTGTGGAATAAAGTTACTGACCCCTAGGGCAAGACACTGTTTTTAGCAGCTTGTGAATGCTGCTATCTTTTCCAAATGAAACCTTTCATGGGGTCATATACATGACAGGAAGAATTTAAACATTCCTTGTTTTCATCCCAAAAGGTTTGTGTCTTTATTTAGAACCTTTCAAAGGTTCTCACTCCCTGAGGGGTATCCTATTGCAATTTGGCCTCTGAGACTAAAAGGCTTTCAGTTTGTGTATGGGGGGGAATCTCTTTAGTTAAAATAGAAGTCTTTTGATGATAACTTTCTAATCATCTAAAAATTTAGCTCCTCATATTGCAAGAAAGCCTCTTTATTTTGTTTTACTAGGCAATCTTTTTTGTAGGTCATGGCAGTGAGAGGATAAGGAACCGAAACAAACCTCTGACCCCTCAAGGGGTATACTGAGATTTGGAAACACACAGACACAGGCAAGATAATGACAAGGAGTAAGGCAAGAAGTGATGCCAAAAAGTCAACTCTGACTTTAATTGTGCTTTTTTTTCTTGTAGCATACAGACAATCCTTCAAGCTACTGAGTTAAAGAACATTAAAGTCACTGTCTATTATAATTGAACATAACAATGATGTAACAGAAAGAATTTAAATTTGATTGTGACTCCTATTCCATTTAAAACTATTCAGAGATTGACGAAGATTAGCAATATTCCTGGATTCCTATAATACTGACTTAATGATTTGACAGAAAAACAGCTGCATTGAATTTATACATATACACATAATTTCAAATAAAACTAGGAATCTTCTAAGAAAGGAAGTATCAGGATCAGATGGATTTACAAATGAATTCTACCAAACATTTAAATATTACCTAATTTCAAATCAACTATGAAGGATCTGTGAAGGATGATGCTATCTATATCCAGAGAAAAACTGATAAACTGATAAACAGAAGTATGTTTAGTATAATTTTATTCACATACATATAGTTGATTTGAAATTAATTGATCATTAAATGTTTGGTAGAATTCATTTGTAGATCCAGCAGATCTTGATACTTTGTCTTAGCAAGCTCATTTATGGCTTGTTCAATTTCCTTTCCTAAAATATGTTTATTTAGATAATTTGTTTCCTCTTCTATTGATCTAATCAGTTTATGATTTTATAAATATTCTTGTCTTTCACTTAAATTGTTAACTTTATTGGCATATGATTGAGTGAAATAATTCCTTTTAATTACTTTGATTTCATCTTCATTAGCAATATAGTCACTCTTTTCATTCTTAAAAGAAGTGATTTGGTTTCCTTCTTCTTCTTCTTCTTCTTCTTCTTCTTCTTCTTCTTCTTCTTCTTCTTCTCTCTCTGTCTCTCTCTCTCTGTCTCTCTCTCTCTCTCCCTCTCTCTCTCTCTCTCTCTCTCTCTCTCTCTCTGTCTCTCCCTCTGTGTGTGTGTGTGTGTGTGTGTGTATGTGTGTCTCATTTACCAATGCTCTATCTTTATTTTTTTTCATAAAACCAACTCCTGGTTTTATTTGTTAATTCAATGGTTTTCTTACACTCAGTTTTATTAATAACACCTTTAATTTTTAACATTTCCAATTTGGTGTTTAATTGGGAATTTTTAACTTGTTCTTTTTCTAGTTTTTTTGAAATTGCATACCCAATTTATTGGTCAGTTCTGTCTCTATTTTATTGGCATAAGAATTTAGACATACATATTTTCCTCTAATTACTACTTTTGCTATATCCTATAGGTTTTGATATGTTTTCTCATTATTGTCATTCTCTTTGTTGAAATTATTGATTGTTTCTATGATTTATTCTTTAGAAGATAAATGTTTAAAATGAAAGCAAAAGACTACAGATTTTATAAAATTAACTTTGAAAAATGCTAATAACATTGATATTCCTATAGCTAACCTGATCAAAAAGATGAGAGAAGAAAATGAAATTACCAAAATAAATAAAAAGAACAAGATAAAGTCAGAACAAAGAAGGACCATAATGCTATTTAGAGTGCTGATTCTGGGATCTTGACACTACCTTTCCAATCATATCCCAAAAGTCTTTCAATTCCTTAAATTATTAACAAACAAATAAATATGTTTGTATGTATATATATATAATACAGAAGTAATATTTCTATCAATGTATAAACCAAATATATATATATATAAAATGTGTGTATATATATGTGTATATATATATATATATATATATATATATATGATAGATAAATGGATAAATAGAACCAAATAGCCTGAGTTCCCACTTTCTAAATACATAAAACCATCCATCTATATAGTCTTTTGATTCCCAATAGAATTATCAGAATTTATGATATATGACTTTAAAACAGTTAACATGAGAATTTAAAAGGATTATCTACAAAATCCATAAAATAGTCAAATTGAAAAACATTAAATAGATTCTTAAACAAGCCAATTTCAAAAACGAGTTAAAATTCAGAATTTAGCCATTTGCAAATGAATTAACATAAAGGCAGGGTAGAGAATATTTTGACCCAGATGTATTGCTAAATTTGTAAAAATGGTTGAAGAATAACAATGCTTATGATACTCAAATTATTCTCACAAATTGAGAAGAAAAACATTCTACCAAACTTTTTATGAGAAATAGTGAAGGAAGCTGGAGAGTGAATGGCATTGTTAATGTATGTGTCATGTTGGAATGATATCAAGGTTGTCAGATAGAAGCACGCTAATGCACAATACCCTTTCTTCAGAGGTGAGGCAAATGAGTATGGAATATTACATATACTGTTATTATCAGCTCAGTCTATGTTTTGATAAGTTTTGCTCAATTCTCTTTTTCTTCCTTCTCAGTCCTTTGTTGCAAAAAATAACTAACCAAGCAGTAGAAGGTGTGTTATATTAGGAAATGAAGATGATTCAAAAACAAATTATATCATTAAAAAAGTCTATGACTAATATTATGGAACTCACTTTCTTCAGAATAGTCATATCATACAAGTTGTCACTTTTTAAGAATAAATACCTGTTATTATCATGTTGTGGGGCTATTTTTCTGTCAAATTACTCAGTCAACATTAGGCAGAATTAACGTTTTGTTGGCATCTCACATACACACACACACACACACATTGGTATTATCATCTTTTCATGTTTCCTTTAGTGTAATTCACTATCTTTCCTGTTTATTAGTCTTGATATAATGAATTTCTATTTCTGTTTTCTCTGCTAACATAATTACAAATCCTACTTTTTTGAATTAATCTTGTGAATACCAAGTTTTTAAAGGTTTATTTTGTTAGTGTGAGTCTATTTTTAAGATCTACTAGTTCTTTTCAGCAGATTATAAATTTGATGTCATTCACTTTCTTATTCTCTTTCACCTTACTGTATTTCTTGTTTTGTATTAATTTCTCTTTGCCTTTATGTAGGACACTACTTTATTCTTAAAATTTGTTTAAACTTCTCTAATGCTATTCTTCCTGGATTTGCTAGTCCCTAAAGACTGATCTATCCTGAGTTCTGTGAGTGTATTTTAAATGTAAATCTATCCTATTTTTTTAATCAGTTATTTTGCTTGTTTGACCCTTCTCTTTCTCTAGCCATTCAATAGTTGTTAAAAATCTTACTTTTCCACTTTTTCTTATAAATAAATTTCTTTTCTTGTATCTTTTCCATTAAATTTTCTTTTACTTTTATGTTTCATCATTTCTTTTCCCTTCAACTGTATTCTAAATTTTATTTTCTGTTTCATAAGTAACACTCTTATTTGTTTTCTTTATTATAATCTCTGTGCCACTCCTTGAAGTAAAGATTTGATTTCAAGTCCCTTACCTACCCAATTTATGTAACTGTCTTTGCAAACATTTCTCAGTACTATTTTTTTGCATTGCTTTCTCTTACAAATAATGTTTTATGATGGTAGCAATGTTAGATGCAAAATTATTATGTGGTGGTAGACACTTGGTGTCAGAAGTGATGGGACTTAGTTACCACTCCATTCTTGCGACCATGATACTTTATTGTCAAAAGAAATCTTGGGGGGAGGGGAGCCAAGATGGCAGAGTAGAAAGACTCATATATGCTAGCTCCGAACCCACAGTCCATAAATTTCCTATAAAAAGAACTCCCCACAAATTCTGGAGCAGTGGAACCCGCACAGCAACAGAGGGGAGGAGATTTCCGTTCCAGAGAGCCCTGAAAAACTGACCCCAAAGGTCCGTCGGTGCACCGGGCACAGAGCAGAGCCCCTGTGCTGCCCTGGCCATACGGCCCCAGGAGGAGCAGATCTGAGCAGGCTTCAGGGATGGAACCTCCAGAGGCCGAAAAGGTTCTTCCACCCACAGGCGCTACAGATCAGTGAGAGAGACTTCTGGGCTGGCCGAGAGGGGAGTGGGGGTGTCTCCATAACTCAGGCCCCCTCGGGAGCCAACCACAGAGACAGGGACAGCAGCAGACCAGGGCTCCCCAAGCAGACAGGAGCTCTGCTCCATTACTGAAGATCTCTGCATAAACCCCCTGAGGGAATTGAGCCTGGGAGGCAGCCCTGCCCTCACCTGAGAACCTGAATTTAATCTTACCCTGAACAGCAGCCCTGCCCACCACTGAAAGCCCTGAGGCTGGGAAGCAGCATTTGAATCTCAGACCCCAACCACTAGCTAGGCAGATCTAGGCAGGGGTGGACAGGAATCTCAGAAGTCAAGTAACTGGCTGGGAAAATGCCCAGAAAAGGGAAGAAAAATAAGACCATAGAAAGCTACATTCTTGGGGAACCAATGTTCCCGCCTTTCATTTCTGATGAGGAAGAAAAAAATTCTTACCATCAGGGAAAGATGTGGCAGTCGGAGCCTCTGTATCCCAGACATCCAAGGTGGATGTCTGGTGGGCTCAGGCCATGGAAAAGCTCAAAAAGGATTTTGAAAATCAAGTTAGACAGGTGGAGGAAAAACTGAGAAGAGAAATGAGAGAGATGCAAGAAAAGCATGAAAAATGGGTCAATACCTTGGTAAAGGAGACCCAAAAAAATGCTGAAGAAAATAGCACCTTGAAAAATAGGCTCATTCAATTGGCAAAAGAAGTTCAAAAAGCTAATGAGGAGAAGAATGCTTTCAAAAGCAGAATTAGCCAAATGGAAAAAGAGGTTCAAAAGCTCACTGAAGAAAATAGTTCTCTCAAAATTAGAATGGAACAGATGGAGGCTAATGACTTTCTGAGAAACCAAGAAATCACAAAACAAAACCGAAAGAATGAAAAAATGGAAGAGAATGTGAAATATCTCACTGGAAAAACAACTGACCTGGAAAATAGATCCAGGAGAGACAATTTAAAAATTATGGGACCACCTGAAAGCCATGATCAAAAAGAGTCTAGACATCATCTTTCATGAAATTATCCAGGAAACCTGCTCTGATATTCTAGAACCAGAGGGCAAAATAAGTATTGAAAGAATCCATCGATCACCACCTGAAAGAGATCCAAAAAGAGAAACTCCTAGGAACATTGTGGCCAAATTCCAGAATTCCCAGGTCAAGGAGAAAATCTTGCAAGCAGCTAGAAAGGAACAATTCCAGTATTGTGGAAATACAATCAGGATAACCCAAGATCTAGCAGCTTCTACATTAAGGGGTCGAAGGGCGTGGAATAGGATATTCCAGAAGTCAAAGGAACTAGGACTCAAACCAAGAATCACCTACCCAGCCAAACTGAGTCTAATACTACAGGGGAAAAAGTGGTCTTTCAATGAAACAGAGGACTTTCAAGCATTCTTGTTGAAAAGACCAGAGCTGAAAAGAAAATTTGACCTTCAAGCACAAGAATGAGAAGTATGAAAAGGTAAACAGCAAAGAGAAGTCAAAAGGGACTTACCAAAGGTGAACTGTTTGCATTCCTACATGGAAAGACAATATTTGTAACTCTTAAAATTTTTCAGTATCTGGGTAGTTGGTGGAACCACACACACGCACACACACATGCACACACATGTACACACATACATGCATGTGTGCACATACAGAGACAGAGAGCACAGAGTGAATTGAATAGGATGGGACCATATCTTAAAAGAAATTAAGGTAAATGGTGAGAGAGAAATGTAGTGGGAGGAGAGAGGGTGAAATGGAATGGAGTAAATTATATCTCATTCAAGAGGCAAGCAGGAGACTTTTTAGGGGAGGGAAAAAAGAGGAGACCTTAGAAAAAAACATGAAGTTTACCCTCATCACATTCGACTAATGGAAGGAGTAAAATGCACACTCATTTTGGTATGAAAACCTGTCTTACAATACAGGAAAGTGGGGGAGAAGGAGATAATCAGGGAGGGGATTATGATGGAAGGGAGGACAATGGGAGGAGGGAGCAATTTGAAGTGAACACTCTTGGGGAGGGACAGGATCAAAAGACAGAATAGAAAGAATGAGGGGCAGAATAGGATGGAGGGAAATACAATTAGTCTTACACAGCATGACTATTATCGAAGTCATTTGCAAAACTACACAGATATGGCCCATACTGGATTGCCTGCCTTCCCAAAGGGAATGGGTGGGGAGGGAGGGATGGGGAGAAGTTGGAACTCCAAGTTTTAGGAACAACTGTTTAGTATTGTTGTTGCTACTAGGAAATAAGAAATACAGTTAATGGGGAATAGAAAGTCATCTGACCCTACAGGACAAAAGAGAAGATGGGGACAAAAGAAGGGAGGGATGATAGAAGAGAGGGCAGATTGGTGATAGGGAAAATTAGAATGCTCAGTGTATTGGGGTGGGGGAGGGGATAAATGGGGAGAAAATTTGGAACCAAAATTTTGTGAAAATGAATGTAAAAAGTTAAATAAATAAATTTATATTTTAAAAAAATAATAAAATAAAGTAAAATAAATAAAAAAATAAAAAAAAATAAAAAAAGAAAGAAGTCTTGTTTCAGGCCTCACCCTCGTCATTTAAATGCAAATGCAAGAAATAAGACCAAAAGAACATTATTGGCCCTTCAAGGCGTGGGGCATTGAAATGGGGCTGTCCACCAAAGATTCAAGCAGTTGGAGTTAAGCTGGCCATCTGAAGAGATGCTTTTATAAAAAGAAATAAAACAAGTCACATATTAGCATGAGACAATCCTGATTGATAGGTCTCTTAAGGAGGAGGTGAGATTAGGGTCTCCTCCATTTCGCCTCATTACCAGAACACTGGGAGATGTGATTAGTCGGTAGGAGAGGAGAGTGGTGGGCAGAAGATTAATCCTAGGAGAATTGGCCCTCTCCATACTCAGCAGTTGAGAAACATTTTACAAGTAGAGTCACTCAGACTGTTCTAATAGCTGACTTTGTGCTATCTCCCCTTTGATGTTACCACACTCGTGGTAAAGTACCATAATCTTATATGTTCTTATTGTTCAATTATTTTAATGATATACAACTCTTCAATATCCCATTTAGGGTTTTCTTGGCAAAGATATCACAGTCATTTGCCATTTCCTCCTCCTGCTCACTTTACAGATGAACTGAGGCAAAGAAGGCTAAATGACTTGCCCAGGGTCACAGAGACAGTCCATGTCTGAGGTCAGATTTGAATTTAGGAAGATTAATTTTCTTGACTCCAGGCCCAGTATTCCATCCACTGTGTCACCTAGCTGCCCTACAATCCTAAATAGTTTGTCAGTATTAAATAATGCCAGTTCTCCTTGCAACCTGGTAACCTACTCCCAGGGTTCATTTAATCAGCACATTTCATCTTGAATCCCATCTGTCGCATGCGGTAGTCTTTTCCATTCTGGAATAGTCTTTTTTGTCAGGGCAGGTCTGAAGGGGGTACTCTTTGAAGATCGCCCCATGTATTCTAAATCACCTCTTTACTCTTGTTTTATTTTTTCCTAAGTCATTTAAAGAGTTCTTTAAGTAATTTTGGTAAAATCTGCCAGTAACAAGACTCAATACAATTTAGTACAACCTCCCAAATTTGCTTTTCCAGTAATTAGTTCATGTGGTGAGAACTGATTCAACCATATGGACCATATCCTATTAACCACAGAGCTAAAAGAAGAACAACAAATTAGGAACCCATAATTCACGTGAAATGTAAGAGAATTTCAATTTCTGCATGCCACTTGTTTTTTCTACCTTAAACAAACCCTATATCTGGTATGGACAGCATCTTCTACAGGCTGAAGAAAAAATCTTAAACTATCCATGAGACTCTGACTTGTATAATGAGCCCTTCTGTCTTTGAATATTTAGTAGAATACATTTCCAAATTATCTTACATAGAAAATCATTCATTTTACACTTTTGACTTTTCATACTGATTACATTCAAGACCAATTAGGGTACTTACATTTACCAAACTTTATATTGTGCTTATTATTGCCAGGTGCTGTACTTTACAGTCATGTGATCCTTACAACAACCTTGGCAGGTGAGGTCTATTATTTACCCCCTTTACAGATTTGGAAACTGTGACAGACAGAAATAAAGCAACTTGCTTAAGATCACACATCTAGTAAATTTCGGGGACTGTATTGTAACTTAGATTTTCTTAATCCATGTTTTTTGGTTTTTTTTTAGCATTATTGCCTAAATGCCAGATAAATGTATTTTGTGTTTAGTTTTTCTTTACCACAATTATCTTAATATGAGAATATATCTTACTTTAAGTGAGATACATTACAATTTATGTTCAGGATAAAATTAAATCTTGAATTATAATCACTAATGTTAACATTCAACATCTCAATTTTCCTAAGCACCATTAGTTGCTGGCACTTGAGATATTTTGAGCCCATTGTTGTCAATTTGCTCACTTTTTTGTGGTGCCTCTTTCACCTTTTGAATTAAAAAAAAGTTAGTATTTTATTTTTTCTAGTTACGTATAAAAACACTTTTAATCCTTTTTTGTTTTGTTTTGTTTTGATATTTTACAATTTTGAGTTCCAAATTTTCTCATACCTTCTATCTCTTCTCTCTCATCGAGAAGTCAAGCCTTTGATGAAGGTTCTACATGTGCAATCATACAAAATCTATTTCCACATTAATTAGTTGTCCTTCATGCTTGAAGAGGACCAAAATGATGTCATTATGTTAAGGTCAGGGTATAGTGTGTTCAACTATGGCTGATCAGACCAGCATGAGTTTGGAAGGCTCTACCATAAGTTGAGCACGAATAACCTTTATGAACATTTGAAGCGAAGTTGTCCCTAAATTTGTGCGTATAACATTTCTTTTGAGCTACTGTGATTCTACTGTTTGTAGAGCACAGCATTTTCTTTGATGTAGGCATGCCATGTTGGGCAGTCCCATGCCAGTGTTGCCCAGATCTCAACAATTGACTCCAAAGTTCTTCAGAGAGACCTTGAGAGTATCCTTGTATCTCTTCTTCTGACCTCAGTAAGATCTTGCATTATGTGAGTTTTCCATAAAATAGTCTTTTGGGCAAATATGTTTGCCATTTCTACAATGTGGCAAATCCATCAGAATTATGCTCTCTGCTATAGAGTTTGAATGAATGCTTGACAGTTCATTTGGAGAAAGGACCATTCCTGGTACCTTATCTTTCTAGGTAATCTTCAGAATTTTCCACAATTAAAATGGAAATGATTTCAGTCATTTTGTGGAAAATTCTACAATATTATTTATTCTATGTTGAGGAGAATGCATAAATCTAAAATAAAAATCAAGTAATTCATCAGCAAAAATGCACTTTTTGGCCAATAGATCATAAAGGTAGTTGTAAGCCTATGTCATTTAATCTACATTGGCCAAGTAAATTGCTTTGCCTTTTAGGGAATGAAAAAAAAATCAAATCAACAACAAAATGATTATTTGTTAGGTTTAACTAAAGACTAAATGGGATGTCATAGAAGAAATTTTGATATTGTGACAAAAATCAGACTAAATGACTTCTAAGGTAACTTCTGGATTCAAAATAAACTTCCTTCTCAAAACAGCATAGCACTCAATTATGGGTATATTAGGATAAGTTGTTCATAACAGATCAAAAGTTAAGATAAATTGGAGTATGGTACATCTAATTCAAGGCTGGTGAGCAAATTAGTCTATTTCACCATAGACACTGCTATTTTGTAAAATGCTAGACAGATGGACAATGACTTCTGTGACCCAAAAGAATAATGATATTTTTATAATTGAAGGATATTTTCCTCAAAATAATATTTCTTAAAAATTTGACAGTAAACATTTTGGAGTGGGGGTGAATATGGAACCTAATAGGTCATTGATGTGATATGTCATTGTCTTACATATTTCCAAGTTTGCTAACAAGACTTTCTTTTTCCCCCATTTAGGATAAAATAAGAGCAATCTTTTTTCATTTTGCATTTAAACCAAGAGCAAACTAAATCTGTGTAGTAGGATAAAAACATTTAGACAAACTCTCTTTCTCTTTTCACATTTTATTCCTACAAATTTTACAATTCTGGGATTGATTCTAACTGGAAACTAGGTTGACTAAATAGAACAAGAATTGCCCTTTCTCATGTGTCTGACCTCCATAAAAACAAGTGTTGACAATGTTTTATATTAGAGGTCATTTAGTCATGATTCCAGGGTAATCCATAGAATCCTTTCCAATTAATTTAATAATTACTTAATAAAATTAGTCTCCTATAATAAATATTTGTCATTACTGAATGATAGCATCTTTTTCTAATTTATTAATTTTTCAGTTGTCCACATTCACTTCCAGAAGAATTTGAATTCAAAATTTTCTCCGCATCTCTTCCCACCCTTCACCCTAGGACAGAATGTACCCCTTTCTCCAGTCTGTCCTTCCTTTGATTACCCATCCTTCTTCTATCCCTGTGCCTCTCTATTTTCCTGTAGGATAAAATAGATTTCTGTACTCCATTGCTTGTATATCTTAATTTCCAGTTGCATGTTAAAACAATTTTTAACATTCATTATTAAAGCTTTGAGTCCCAAATTCTCTCCCTCCCTCCCCACCCACCCTCATTGAGCAAACAAGCAATTCAATATAGGTCATACATGTGTAGCAATGTGAAGTACTTCCATGATAGTTATGCTGTAAAATACTAACAACATTTCCTTCTGTCCTATCCTGCCCTCCATGTATTCCATTTTCTCCCTTGACCTGTCCTCCCACAATAATGTTTACTTCTGATAATCCCTTTCCCCAAAGCTGTCCCTTCTATTTTCCCTCTCCTATCCCCTCTCCCTTGCCTTCCTGCAGGTAAAATAGATTTATAAATCCAATTGAGTGTGTGTTATTCCTCCTTAAGTCAAATCCCATGACAGTAAGGCTCAGTATTTCCTTCCATCTCCCCCCACTTGCCCTCCATTGTAAAATCTTTCTTCCCTCTTTTATGTGAGATGATTTGCTACATTCTAGCTATGCCTTTCTCTTACTCCTATTACCTTCCATTCAACAATAAATTTTATTTTTTTAGGTATTTTCCCTTTATATTCGATTCACTTTGTACCCTATGTCATCTATGTGTGTGTATACATATGCACACACATATAAGCAGGTGCATACACATACCTACACATATATAATACACATTTATGTACAACTCATGTACTCCTACACATATGTATGTGTGTATGTACACATACATGCATACACACGTGTGTGTATCACCTTTAAATACCCGAATACTAGAAAAGGTCTCAAGAGTTACAAATAAGATTTTTCCATAAAGGAACGTAAACAGTTCAACTTTAATGGTTTTCTTAAGGTCTTCTCTTTCCTGTTTACATTTTCATGTTTCTTTTGACTCTTGTATTTGAAAGTCAAATTTTCTATTCAGCTCTGGTCTTTTCACCAAAAATTCTTGAAGTCCTTTATTTCATTGAAATTCATTTTTTTTTTTCATTTGAACTATTATACTCAGTTTTGTTAGATTGGTGATTCTTGGTTTTAATACTATCTCCTTTGACCTTTCAAGCCCTTTGATTCCTTAGTGTAGAAGGTACTAAAACCTGTGTTATCTTGGTTGCATTTCCACAGTACTTGAATTGTTTCTTTCTGTCTTCTTATAATATTTTTCTCCTTGACCTGGGAACTCTGGAATTTGGCTACAATATTCCTAGGAGTTTTCCTTTTGGGATCTCTTTCAGGAGGTGATCAGTGATTCTTTCTATTTCTATTTTACCCTCTGATTCTAGAATATCAGACCAGTTTTCCTTGATAATTTCTTGGAAGATGAAGTGTAGGCTACTTTTTTGATCATGGTTTTCAGCCAATTCAATACTTCTTAAATTATCTTTCCTGGATCTATTTTCCAGGTCAGTTGTTTGTCCAATGAGATATTTCACATTGTCTTCTATTTTGGTTTTGTTTTATAATTTTTTGGTTTCTCATAAAGTCATTGAATTCCATCTACTCCATTCTAATTTTTAAAATTTTCTTCAGGGAGTTTTTGAACTTCCTTTTTCTTTTAGCCAATTCTTCTTTTTTAAAACATTCTTCTCCTTATTGGCTTTATGGATCTCTTTTGCCATTTGGGTTAGTCTATTTTTAAAGGTGTCATTTTCTTCAGTATTTTGTTTGGATCTCCTTTGGCAAGCTGTTGAATCACTTTTCATGATTTTCTTGCATCTCTCTCATTTCTCATCCCAATTTTTCCTCCACCACTTTTACTTGATGTTCAAAATTCTTTTTGAGCTCTTCTGTACCCTGAGACCACTGAATATTTTTTTGGAGGCTTTTGATGTAGAAGCCTTGAGTTTGATATCTTCCTCTGATTTTATGCTTTGTTCTTCCTCATCTAAAAGGATGGAAGAAAATAACTTTTCATCCAGAAAGTAACCTTCTATAGCCTTATTTTTTCCCTTTTGGGCGGCATTTTCCCAGCAAGTTACTTGACTTTTGAGTCAATTGTCAAGTGGAGGGTATACTACCCTAGGCTTCAGAGGTTTTGAGTAGCTGTTCTCTGAGATATCTCTAGGGATTTCTAAGTTCTCAGTTCCTCTAAGGTGGCACAATAAAGGAAGAGGAGTTTACTCTTCTCCTGGCCCATCTGTGAACTATCACAAGCACTCTTTTCTGTCCTAGAACTGAGAGTAGGATACCCTCTCCACAGCTACCACTAGCTTCACCATGACATCACTGTTCCTCAACCCAGGACTGCCACTCAGGACTGAGACTCAGATCAGCTGCTTAATTCCCTCAAGGTCTTTAGCTGGAGGACTCCAAAAGTGGAAGCTTCTGCTGAAGTGACTTCCACTGCCTTGAGCCAGGGCTGGGGCCAGATGTGGCTCCCCTCTCATTCAGGTAAAAGAGCTTTCTTATCCCTGAAGCTGTCTTTGGTGTTTGTAGGTTGAGAAATGTAGGAATTGCAGCTGCTACCCATGATTCTATGCCCTGAAGCCTATTCCAGTCCTGTCTATACTGTGTGGCCCAGGCTGAGTTCAGTGTGATAGACCCTTCCTGTCAGTCTTCCAGGCTGTCTTTGGCTGGAAATCTGTTTCACTCTGTCATTTTGTGGTTTCTATTGCTCTAGAATTTGTGTAGCATCACTTTTTCAGGTATTTTATGGGTTATGGGGGGAGAGCTAGAGCAGGTTCATTGTCCTTCTACTCTGCCATCTTGGCTCCACCCTAAATGATAAGTTTCAATGCTACAAAAGCTTCTTTTGTCATATGTTCAATCACATAGCAGACCCGCATAGAGTGAAATGCAGATTGCAGAATGTCAGAACTGGAAGGAATCTTAGAATAGCTCAGTCCTCTCACTATAATGATAAGGATACTACAACTTGAAGAAGGGAAGTGGCCGGCAAAAATTCACACAGGTAACAAGCAAGTGGCAGATATGAGACTTGGAACTAAGTCTTCCAATGTTTCATCCAATTTCTTTTCTCAGTGAACTGTCACCAGTATTTATCACTAGAAAAACTGTTTAGATCTAACCAAGCCCTTCCCAACTCTCTTCATGCCACTTTTTTTTTTACAGTAGAGGAAACTAACACTAAAAGAGAAAGAATGACAATATCACAAGATCATAAATTATAGTATCATAGATTTTGAGATAGAAAGGACCTAAAAGGAAAAGTGTAATATTACAATTGATGTAACTAAGACCCAGAGAATTCAAATAATTTATCCATTGCCATATAGCTAAGGTACTTGACTGCAAGACTAAATCTCTATCTACTACACCACTCTATCCTGAGTTCATATTGAAATTTAGAACAAATTCAACTGAGAATGAACTCACCTTTCATCTTCAAGGAGTAGCAGGATGGCAGCTATTCACAGGTGCCACTTTCATGCCCTGTGTTTGTTGCATTGGTCCAAGGCTCAGTTTTGGGCCTTAGGGAAATGAATTATTTGACATTAACAGTGTCATGACCATCATCTGGAGTTGGAGTGATAAGGTATATAGAGTGTATTCACCCACATGCACTTCCTACCACCTTGCGATCTCTAGGAAAAGCTGTCGATGAACTTATTCCCTTTGTTTTGACATCATTGACATAGCTGTAGATATTAATATCATCCTAGGGCTTATTGTTTAATGGTGGAAGTGATGATATAGAGATTGTTACTAGACCGTATCTTCAGTGCAGTTTCCCATGGGATAGACTCTTCCTCAGAACTAAAATGCTTGTTTTATATAACTGAATTTGAATTAATTCGTGTCGTGAAATATTGATCACTTACTTTGCATAGATAATAAATTTCATCAGACACTGTAAGGGATACAAAGCTAAACACAATATGCCTGCCTTCAAGCATGACAATTTAAGAAAAAATGCAAATAGATATTTATAGATTACTAAGTTCCATTAAAGTTATAGAAAAAATACTGTAGTTTTTCTATATAGCTGCTGCTCTAGGTCACTCTGTGCCCTTGTTTGGAAGTTTTCTCCCAAAGAGAAAAAAGAGTGATCTCAAAATCTCAAGATTCAGATTGACTATAAAAAGCAAAATCTAATCCTACTTGTCTTTTCATCATTTCTGGCTGAGCATCTCCATCAATCTACATATCCCATAAGTATTCTCAAATACATACATATAACACATAAACAAAAACACACATGTACAAACCCATATAGTATTTTTTATCCCAGGTCCCAAATTGGACACTGACTCTGGCATTCACTATGTTTCTTCATGTTGGGTAATTCTATATGCAGTTCTGTAGAACCCTTAAAGTCTGAGTTCAAGTGTGTGCATATGCACACAGGTGTACATGTATGTACATATGCATAAGTGTACATATACATGTATGTGTATATATGCATATATTTTTAATTTAAATTAATAAAAACCTATTCAGGAACCTCCAGATAAAGAAATCTTCAAGGCAATAAAAATGCCCTTCAAGGAAGATCCTTGGATTCACTGATCCTGCTTTTTTGCCCTAGTCCTAGGGCCATCTTTTTGAATGTCAATTTGCCTGGTGACAAAGTTAACTCAAACTACCCCAGGTCTTCTTCACAACATTTTGTCTCAAAATAGTCCTGGTTGGTTGTGTCAAGTGTTAGGGTCAACTCAAACCTTCTCTCCTAGTTCTAAGAGCATGCTAGCCCACAAATACAGGCATAAAACTATTGAAATCAGCTTCATGCTGAACTCACTCCCTCAAGACATGACTCCATCACTTTCCATGTCATTAAAATGTGCCACCAGAATTAATTTCATTACAATTGCTAGGGTTCTTCTTCCATCCTTCTTCATTACTAATCCCAAGAAAGTCCTTCAGTTTCCTAATTGACTGTGCATTCCTGAGGCTTCTTCCCAAAGTTCCTAAATACTCAGAAAAACTGCCTACCTGCTTATTCCAATTAAATCAATAATATTTTATTCAATAAGCATTTATTGAATACCTGTGCTATGGAAGGCAGAGTGCTCACCTCTGTTGGGTACAACCTAAAAATAAAAAATAAAACAGTTCCTAAGCTTAAGGAGTTTATATTTTACTGAAACAAAACAAACCCTGTGCATAGAAGCATATTTAAAAGTATATGAATGGTGAATACAAAGTACTAGGGGAATGACTGAGTTAACTAAAAACTGGGTGAGACCAAGGAAGACTTTTTTAAGGATGTGATAACTGAGATATGCTTTGAAAAAAGCAATAGATTATATGGGGAGTGGGTGAGGCACAGGAGAATTCCAGCTACCCTATGAAAAATCATGAAGGCTGAAGACAGATTATCCTGTGGGCCATTTAGATTGTAATGTAGAGTGTCTAGAGAGTAGTACTGTGTGATCATGTAGCAGTAATAAATTGGAGCTAAATTGTGATATTATTATAGCTATAAAAGGGAACTACTAAAGTTTCTTGGTAGGGAAATGATATGACCAAAAATATACTTTAGGAATATTATCTTATAAGCAAGGTGGGTGATGGCTTGGAGAGAGGAGAAGCTGGAGGTGGTGAAACCAATTAAGAGATTAAGTGCTTTTGTAGAAGTCTATATAAGAGGTTTTGAAAGACTGAAGTATGTATGTATCGTGGTGGTTATGTAAGTGAAGAGAGAGGAATGCATATGAAGGATGCTTCGGAAATAGAATCAACGGTACTTGGCAATTATGGAAGGAAAGGGAGACTGAAGGAAAGTTTAAATCTAGGAGAACAGAAGTATGGTGGTATGCTTAATGAAAAGAAAAGTTGGGAGAACAAATTCAGGGGGAGGGGATAGGTTTTGTTCTGGAAATGTTAAGTTTCAGATGTCTGTGGAACATGCAGGTAAAGATGCCTAGCAAGTAATTAATGATAAAAGATTAGAGAGGTTAAAGTCAGTTACACAGATTTAGGAGTTGCCTGCACAGAGATGGTAACTAAGCCAATGGGAGCAATTGTGATCACTAATAGAGAGAATATAAAAGAAAAGAGTACTCAGGATAGAGCCTTGAAGTAAAGCCATTCATTGGAGGAAGGTCATGGAAGGCCACACATAATTTTGAGGAGGAGAGAGACATATAGGAGGGAAATCAGGAGAGAACAAAAACCCAGGAAGAGAGTTTGGGAGGAAGCAGTATAAAAGGTCAGCAATATAAAAAGCTACAGAGAGGTCCAGAAAGTTGAGGAATGGGAAAAAAGGTAACTGTATTTATTAGTTACATTATTCAGTAAACTGCCAACAACCTATTCTTTATTTTTCTCTGACTCCCAGTTTCTTAAACTCTTAACAACATGATTTAAGAGCTAGGATAAATTATTTTTGTTAGGTTTCATGAGGGAAGACTTTATGGTGAAGCTTAAATTTGCTGAGCCCTAAAGGATAGTTTGAATTTAAAGATGCAGAAATTATAGTTGAAAGACAGTAGGATTATATATGATTAATTGGTGAGATTAGATTAAAGAGTCAAGCATAATTTTCCTGGGTAGTCCAGTGATAACCTTAACATAAACAGATGAATAAAAGGTTTCCTATTATCTATAGTATCAAATACAGATTCCTTTGTCACTTAAATCCCTTCACAGTCTGGCTCCAACTGATCTTTCTAGTCATAGTATATACTCTCTCTGGTCTAGTCAGACTGACCTTCTTGCTCTTCACACACAATATTCCATCTCCAACATCTGGGCCTTTGCACAACTTGTTCCTACTGTTAGAAATATGTTCCTTCCTCACCTCTGCCTTTAAGAATACCTGGATTCTCCAAAGCTCAGTTCAAGTGCCATCTTTTACAAGATGTCCTGCTGTCCTGAGCTGCCAGTACTTCCCACCAAAATTTATTTTTCACGTACTGCTACATGTACATATTCTCTCTCTTGTTGTTAAATCCCTGTTGGCTACCACAAGAGCCTAATATAAAGTAGGCACACAATCAAATGAACAATCAGCAAATAAGATTTTATTGATCAATTACTATCATGTCAAGCACTGTGCTAGACAATGGAAATACAAAGATAAATATGAAGTAGTCCCTACATTCAAGGAGCTTGTACAGGGTGTTCCAAAATTCTTAGTTCAGTTGTAAGCTTTAATAGATGTGTGTTATCACACAGTAAATACAAGGACACCTATATTTTATCACGTAGTAAATGATTATTAATTGATCATTTGGCTAATTTAAGTTACCTATAAGACTAGATGGATATATCTAGTAGGTACTTGGAAATGCAGGACTAGAGCTGGGAAGTCAGATCACAGTTTCCCAAGTAGATATTTATATTACCTACATAAAGGGGATGTTTGAAACTGGAAATGGATATGATTTTTTACTGGAGAACAGCTAACTTTGTTCTCTATTCTCATGACAATCTCCATCCTTCCTCTTATTAATTTTGTTTTGTTTTTATTTGTTTGGTTTTTTTTTAAATAGGACATCATCCTTATATTGGCTACTTTCTCCCTTTCCTATCTTGACTTAATTGTTGAATTATGCTATAGCATCTCCAAATATTGAATCTTCAATATTATGCTGCCTTCTAATATTGAATTTCTTACCCCCTTGTCCTATCATTAGTCACACTTTACCAAACTCTAATTTCAATTGTTTCCCATCATCATTCTCCTCTGATTGTAATCACATGCTACTGAACAAAGATGGAAAAAAATACTGAAACCATGGGTCAGCTATAAATTTGTTATCTAATCTCAATTGGAACCTCACTGCATCAAGATAATCATTCTGCTCCCTTAATTGGTTTACTATCCCACTCTCCATATTAGCTCTTCCAGACCTCATATTTCCTCAAACCTCCCATGACACCTGCTTTCACCACTCTCTCTGCTGGGAACTGTACCTTCACTGAAAAAAAGTGAAGGTATTCCCCTCTTCTCCCTTCTTCCTCATCACATATCATCAACAAGATATCTTTCCCTGGTATCTCTTTCTTCTTCCTGGCTTTGGATAAAGAGATCTATCCTTCTGCATGTAACATTGATCTCATCCCCTCATCTCTTCTTTAGTAAATTGTCCCTATCATCTATCTCTAAACTTCAATATCTCCCTATCTATTTATCTTCTACTTCTTCTTTGTTCATGAGTCACATGATTAACTTTATTTATAAATATAGATATTTTTTGCAATAATTTTAGTATTATTTCAAAAAAATTCTTTTGACCTATTGTATCAGTTCCTAAAATGCTTCCTTTCTTTACCTTTGACTTTTGGAAGCCTTATATTCCTCCAAATTCAGGTCAAATGCCATCTTCTCCGGAAATCCTCCTCCTTGGTGTTTTCTTACCTTTGAAGCTTCATATGATACCTCAATTGTTGGTTAATGGAGAGAAATTCCTATGAAAGTACTACACAGTTTCATCTATCTGCATTCTACTTTGAAGTTAAGTGGGACATGAAGGCCTGAATGAGTGATCTTTACTTTCTATTAAACTCATAGGTATTATATTGTTTTCTCTGAATAAATTAAGAGATAGATTAAAATTGAAAAAAATAAAGGAGTTAATAATACTCATTATTTGTTTAATTTTGAGCTTTTAGACCAAGAGACTTCATGTAAAATAAGTAAGCTTGATGTACCACAGTATGTGACTTGATGACCTAGTTCAAATTTTATCATATTTTTAGGAATACTTGTGTGTCTGTAATTCTTGAGTTACTGTTAGCTGTTCTAGTCTCAAAATGTACAAGTCATTTCTTTAGATTTGTATGTTTTCCAAAAGTCTATGTGTTTTATCTTTGTGAAGCATGTCTGTCTTATTGAGATGTAAGTTACAAGATACTATCACTTATTTGATAAGAGATACTTAAGATACTTAGGTAATCTGTCGGGAAAGTGGAGTCAGCTTTAAATTGGATAACTCCAGGATAAATATTGAAAAGAAATGAGCATTGTCTTGATAAAAGAAATCTGTGATGAAGAAAAACTGAGGTACAAAGTTCTGAGCATGATCATTGTATTAGTAAGGCTACCAACTACCACTAAAATGAGATCCCAAGCCCAGCAGTGGCCAGAGATGCATTTGACAGTTGTAGCAGTTTTTTTATATAGTTGGCTACATAAGTTCTGGTGATGCAAACTAAATTAAGGCTAAGAAAGGAAAAGGCAGTCTATTCATTTTGCTTAATCATGTTGAATTGTGAGAGGAGGAGGGGGTCCTCCAGAATCTATGGCAATATTGAAAACATACAGTTGAATAGCATCCTCTGGAAAGTCCTATGCCAAAGACCACTTAATATCAGGGAGCCCTAGTGCTAAGCAAAACATCTCCTCACTGGGTTGAGTAATTTTCCATTTATCTTCCTTATCTCCCTCATGAGACAATACCAGATTATAGACCTTAAAATCATGGAATCTGAACTCTTACAAACTCTACTGTTAAGGCCTATGCAATTAAATCCAAAATCGCATCCATAATATTAATTCCAATGATTAATTAAAACTCTTAACCATTAATCAGTAATCTAAATTTCATTGCTTGGATAATAATGCCATCCTGTTTTGATAAAACATCCCTATAAAATGTTTAGAATAATTTTCAACAAATGTGTCAGAATTTATATACACAAAGATACAATACTCTTCAAAATAATGACCTGGCAGAGATAAGGGTGATTGGGGTGAGGAAGTTATACCCCCAGTTCCAACATGCTCTGAAGCTGCAGTCTAGTATCTGGGCCTCCCCATCTAAAGATCCTGCTGGAACCTCCCCTACCACAAGAAGTTATAGACTAATTTCAGTGATATTATTGTTACTGCAAAGATTTTGGGAACTCATATTTTGGGATTACCATGAGGACCTGCAAGGGTGGATTTAATTTTAGTAAACAAATAAATATATTTTACAGCCAATTCTGGTGAATATGTTCTGATCAGATTGGGTAATAGAAACGTAGACCCTAGACAATGTGCACTCTCATGTTTGCACTGTTTGCAAAGTGGTTCTGATAATAATTACAAAAGAGAGCTTTCAAGAAAATGCTAAACAAGGAGAGAAGGTGGTTTCTTCAAAACACTTCATATGCTGGATGTATGCATTCTGACTTGATTATTTAATAATCAGCCACATTAACTTATAATCATTTTCTATATATTACTTTGTTCTCCCATAGCTGTAGTAGATTTTGAAATCTATTTCCTTTGCTGTAGAGCAGGTAGAAAAATCAATTTCAAGAAATAAACAGCTCAATTTCTTTTGTATAATCTGTCTCACTTTTCAAAAAGAACACATAAGTAAACTAAATTATTGTGTGTACATGTGTGTGTATGACTTTTTGCCACAGAAATGAATTTTGAGAAACTAAACTAGCTACTTAGGAAGATGTTATTCCTTTGAAAAAAAATCATTAACCAAATAGTAATTAATTACTAGATGGGCATTACTGAGCACATTATGAAACGTGTGTCCATTTATTCCAAAAGTGTGAAGCATAAAAAGTGTGGAGAAACTATAGCAACAAATAATGTGGGCAGATGGTATCTGAGCTCTTTAGTTGGTCGTGTATTTGTAAACAAATGATGTAAATTTTAAAAGAAAAAACAAATTTGCTTCTAAGACATCTGGTAAAAAAATGAATTTATTAAACTGTCACAGAAATAGTGGAAAATAAACCTGAAAGATGGATGAAAATTCACTACTGATTTTTAACTCTTTTAATACAAGAGTTAGTATGGACACTCATTTCAAAGAATATTTATCAAATGCCTGCTGTATGCAGGCATTATGTTTGCCTATGGAACTACTATATTGAAAAACTGTAGAGGGTCCACACATAAAGATCATATAATAGGAAGGGACAATACATGCACAAATCACTAATTTCTAAGGTAGAATATGATGAGAGAATATGTAAGATTCTGACAAAGTGTTCTAAGAAGGGAAAGATACTGATCGGTGCTCCCCTTCACTTCATGCTAGCTTTTCCTTAAAAGGTCTTGAGATGATCCTGTAGATTTGGTTGGATAAGAGGACTAAAAACTCAGATTACTGATAACACTTTCGCATCACCTGATATGAAAGCTGAAATAAACTTCAGTTACTTTCTTTTTGTGGGTGGGTCACAATGAACAACTCAAGCAAGGGAGCACAGATGAAAAAATTGAAGGTGTCCTCAATACTTATTCTTGTTAAATATCCTTCTCTTGCCATGGCTAAGTATATCTTCTTTTTTTAGCGCTGATATTTTTTGAATATTTTTTCACTGTAATCTTTCAGTTAACAAACATTTTAAAATTATTCCATCCTTCTAAAAAGTAAAACAACAAAAAATAAAGCCCTCATTGCATGACTAATGATATTATTAAGTGATACAGTGTAGAGGGAGAAGAGAAGAAAGCAAAAGACAGAACTTTGTGGGACACCTATGTTTAAACACCATAATTCAGATGAAAATCCAGCAAGGGAGCTTCAGAAGGAGCAGTCAGATGGGTAACAGGAGAAACAAGAGAGGATGGTATCTCAAATACCTAGAAAGAGAAAACGAAACAGGAGAGTGTTATCAACAGTGTTAGTGGCTACAGAGAAGTTGAGGAGAATGAGGATTGAGAAAAGGCCATTAGATTTAACAACTAAGAGATCAATGGTAACTTTAGAGATAGCAGATAAGGAGACTTTAGAATTTTTAAATGGGGGAGGTTGTATATTTGTGGATTTGGGTATGGCAGAGGTGGGGTGGAGAAGCAGGTCATGGGAAATTAGTAGGTTAAAGAACTAATTGGCTTGCATATTTGAAGGAGAATCAATATATATATATATATATATACATATATATATATATATACAAATTAGTAGGTTAAAGAACTAACTGGCTTGCATATTTGAAGGAGAATATATATATACATATATATATATATATATATATATATATATATATATATATATATATATATATATATATATATATTAAAGTCCCCTACTATGAGGCAAGAGTTGAGGAGGAGAGAAAAATTCTGAGCCATTTACCAAGCTCAGTCAGAAAAGGGGAGTGATCTGGAGGTCTGTGGACAACAGCTACCAGGATTTAAGACTCTTAACTGAAAGGAGAAGTGTGAGATAACACTTGAATGACAGGTTAGTGCAAGACTGCAATTGATATTTTAGGTATAATTAAAGTGTTTGGATTTTCTTCTGTAAGCAATGAAAAGTATTAACTATGTTCAAACATACATTTAATGTTGATTTTTGATGGTGCTAATATAGTTCAAGCTTCTCTTTTATTCCTTTTTAAAATTAAAATTATTAAGGTAGTGGCACATTTGCTAGGTCTTAGATATAATACTTATTTTCATTAGTTTATTTTTCAATATTCACTAATGTGATTAGATGGGTATATTAAAATTCATTTATAAACTTTTCTGTGTAGTAGAGAACTGTGAAACCTAGGCTTGAGGATTGTAGGGAGCAAAATAGTTATAGCACATCTCAATTTCTAAACCATACCCAGAACAGGACAATGATGGTGCTCATCAGAGGATGATAAAGAAAATGAAGACTAGACATATGACAAAAGAAATTTTTAAAGAGAATTAGCTATTCATCCCTTCAGCTCTTAATCAGAGCTCAATTTAACGAAACTAAAAATGAAATCTGCTCCATTCATCTGGGTTTGTTGATCTAATTCTACAAACCAGCATAATTTGAAATATAAAAGATTGAAAACAAAAATGCAAGGTTGAATTTGCATATACTATACAATGCAATCTGGGCCTTCACTGACACTTGAGTTTTACTCATCTCTTGCTGACCCTTTATTTACAAAAGCTGTTCCACCTTTATCAACATCCGTTATTATTGGGGAGGTAGATATCTTTCCTTCATTTTTTTTAACGAGAAGGTTGAGGCTAACATAAACTAATTAGTTTCCTTTCCCTCCAGGTCAAATTCCCTTCAGCTGTGGATATACTGTGAGGCATGGAGTCAGGAAGACCTGAATTTAAATCTAGCCAAGACACTTGTGTGACTCAGGAGAAGCCACTTAACCTGTTTGCCGCAATTTGCTCAATTGTAAAGTGAATATAATATCATCTACCTAGCATGGTGGTTGTGAGAATTAAAGGAGGTATTTGTAACATGTCTTTTTTATCTTAGCTCATACTTGATTCTCACGGTTCTAAAATCTCCCTTCCATTCGTTACTAGTGAGAAGAATCTAGCACAGAAAAAGAATCTATAACATTCTCTGTATTTATCCACCATAAGCTCTAAAAGAGAATGCGAAGGTTGGAGGAGTAAGAGTCTGTGCTACTTCATCTGGGATTTACTAGGGTAGGGAGTCAGAAAAATATACCTGGCATAGCCTCCCACTAGATAAGTAATCCAAACTTCAATCAAATAAAGCTGACAACCAATCCCAGTGATATACCTTACATACGTGAAGGAAAATTGGGTGAAATAGTGGATGGAGTGCCAGGCCTGATGTTAGGAAGACTCATCGCCACAAGTTCAAATCTGGTCTCATACACTTACTAGCTGAGTGACCCTGAGCAAGTCACTTAACATTGTCTGCTTCAGTTCCTCATCTGTAAAATGAGGTGAAGAGGGAAATGGGAAACCACTCCATTATCCTTGCTAAGACAAGCCCAAATATGTTGATTGAATGATTGAAATGACTGAACAACAGCAACCAACAGGTGAAGAAAAGAAGGTAGGAGTGGAAACAAAAAGGAAAAAAAAAGAACAAGATGGATATAAGTGATATCTTGTGGTTGTTGGTTGTTCTTTGTTCTTGAAGAGAACCATGACATCAGGAAGATGAAGAGAAGGGAAGGGAAGAAAGGAGCACTCTTCAATCCATTGTGCTTGCAAATAGTCACTGGTGGACTTAGTTATTTGCTTTTACGATGACATACAGGAGAAATTAGTGATGATACAGAAACTGAGAAGAATTTAGGACTGATTCACTTAGCAATCATCCAGAAAGCTGAGTCAGAGAGAAAATGGTAACTGTGAACAAAAAGATAGCCATACAGTGTATTTCTATGGGACATCATGCTTATAAAACATTATATATGTTACAACATTTGATCTTCACAGCATAAGGGAAACTCAACAAACAACATCCCTTTTAAAGATGAGACCATAGAATACTCATTTTAGATCTTATCAAAAGAGATGATATTTGGATTTAAGGTAAATTTCAGAGAATGATATTTAAATTTGACATTAAATTACAAGACTTATTCATGAAACCAGACCCATACTAACATTGACAAAAATAAGATCTTCAATTACAGCAGTTTTTAAAAACTGACTGAGAGTTGGAAAGCAATGATTATACAAAAGTAAGGATAAAAAAATGAAAGCAAACCTGGGAAATCAATATTAACAATAAAAATGTCTCCAGATAACAATCCAAATGAATCAGGCATAGAAAGTAATTAACCAACAGGTAAAGTTGATGTCTCTTGAACGAAGGCTTTGGCTCAGTATTCACGAGAGATGCAACCACAAAGGAAAAAGACCCAGAGACATTAAAGGAATCATGTGTCTTGCTGAGAAAGTGAAATGTTAAACAGTTTTAGCTATTTACCGAAATAGAAGTATGTGAGAGGAAATTCAACCCTGTTGTGAGCTGTGGTATTTTGGGGCTCATGTCTACAGACCTAAGAAAGAAAGAGAAGGATACAACAACAAAAAATGAATTTTTCCTTGTGTCTTGAATTCACTTAACCTCTTGGTCTCAATTTCCCTATCCATAAATGAAGATACATAGCACAACTCATAAGTAGGTGAGGATTAAATTCAATCGTATATATAACAATCCATTCAAACCTTGAAATTGCTTTATAAATATTAGATTTTATTATCATTATTCTTTTACTTTGGAGGTCTTAATTCACATTGCTGTGTGCTAATTCCCATGTATATGATTAACTCATTTTCACTACAATTATTCCCTTTACTTTTAGTGACTTATATAGTAAACCTTGAAAAAAGAATAAACAGATCTATGCTACCCACAATCCCCACCTTGCCCCAAAATCCCACAACCCTTTAACAATCGATACTTTAAACAAATCAACTGTGAACACCCTTTTCCTTTCTATTTTAGTTACATTTTGAACTCTGAATCATCTTCCTCTCCCCATCACAATTCTAGAATAAAGAAGGCCACCACATACACGTGTACATATACACACATATGTGTATACATGTATATATACATTATACATAATAAGTATTATGTGCAAACACATACATATACATATATGCATATGAAAAAATATATATGTAGATTGTGTGTGTGTGAGTGTGTGTATGTGTGTAATGAAAAAATACATACTACTTCTGTATAGCAACTCTTTCTCTGGAGGTGGATGGCATTTTCCTTTATATGTTCTTTGTAGCTAATTTGAATGATAATGTTATTCAGAACAGCTTAGTCATTTGCAGTTGCTCTTTGAACAATGTTGCTGTTACTATGTGCAACATTGTATTGGTTCCGTTTGTTTCACTCTTCATTATTTTATGAAAGTCTTTCCATTTTTTGCATTAAAACCAATCTGCTCATCATTTCCTATAACATAGTATTCTATCACAATCACATACTATAACTTATTCAGCCATTCCTCAATTGATGAGCGTACCCTCTATTTCCAAGTCTTCATCAAGAGAACTGCTATAAATATTTTAGAACATGTGAGTTCCTTTTCTTTTTCTCTGATCAGCTTGGGAAACAGGCTTAATAGTGGTATTGCTGACTCAAATGATACAGGTAGATTTTTAAGTCTTTGGGCATGATTCTAAATTGTTCTTCAAAAATGGTTGGATCAATCGACAATTCCACCAACAAGGTATTAGTGTCCAAATTTTTCCACATCTCTACTGCATTTGTCATTTTCCCTATCATTTTAGCTAATCTGAGAGGTATGAGATGATAATTCAGAGTTGTTTTAATTTGCATTTCTCTAAAGAATAACAATTTATAGCATTTTTTCATATGACTATGAATTAGCTTTGATTTTTTTCTTCCAAAAGTTGCCTGTTTATAACCTTTGGCCATATATCAAGTGGGGGATGAATCATATTCTTATAGATTTGATGCAGTTCTCTTTTTATTTGAGACATGAGGCCTTTATCTAAGAAACTGGCTATTTTCCGTCCAATTTTATGATTTCCTTTTAATCTTGGCTACACTGGTTTCATTTGTACAAAACTCTTTGAATTAATGTCACAAAATTTTACATCCTACAATACTCTTTAGTTTTTGTTAATTCATAAATTCTTCTGTTATCCATAAATCTGACACATACTATATCCCATGCTTCTCTAATTTACTTATGTTTCCCATTATGTCTGTCATGCATCTATTTTAACTTTATTTTGGTTAACAGTATAAGATATCAGTCTATACCTAGTTTTGGCCAGACTGCTCTCCAGTTTTCCCAACAATTTTTGCCAGCTAATGAATTCTTATGCTAAAGGCTTAGATCTTTGCATTTATTAAAACTGTAGCCATTTACTGTGTATTATGTACTTACTCTATTCTATTGACCCACAATTCTGTTTCTTAGCCAGTACTAGACAGTTTTGATAAATACCACCTTAGAGTCACAGTTTAAGATCTGATACTGCTAGGTCCCCTTCCTTTATTTGTATTATTATTATTATTATTATTATTATTATTATTATTATTATGTTTTTACAAATTCCTTTGATATTTTGTTCTTCCAAATGAATTTTCATATTAATTTTTACAGCTCAGTAAAATATCTTTTGATATTTTAATTGGAATGGCACTGAATAAGTAGATTTCTTTAGGTAGAATTGTCATTTTTATTATATTGGTTCACTCCACAATGAATATTTCTCCAATTATTTAAATCTGACTTTATTTGTATCAAACAGGTCATATAATTATGTTCAGGTAGTCTTTGGGTTTGTCTTGGCAGAGTTACTCCAAAGTATTTAATATTGTTTATGGCTATTTTAAATGAAGTATATCTTGCTATCTCTTCTTGCAGAGCTATGTTGGCAACATGGAAATGATGATTTATATGTGTTTATTATTATTTATGCTGTAAGTTTTCTAAAATTGTTTCATCTAATTTTAAGTGACTCTCTAAAATTTTCCAAGTATAGCATCACATCACTTGCAGAAGAGATGGTTTAATTTTCATTGCCTATTCTGATCCATTTTTTTCCTTCATTTATTGCTATTGCTAACATTTGTAGTACTGTACAATATTGAATATTAATGTTGATAATGGGCATAGTTGCTTCACTCCTTATCTTATTGGGAAGCCTTCTAGTTTGTCTCATTTATAGATGTTTGCTGATGGTTTTAGGTAGATGCTTTTTATCATTTTAAGGAAAAAGTCATTTTTAAGGAAAGATCAAGCATTTCTTTTAAAAAATGAGTTGAATTTTGTCACAAAACTTTTTTCTGTATCTATTGAGGCAGTGTTGATTTTATTATTGATATAATAAATTATGTTAATGATTTTCCTTATATTAAACCAGCCCTGCATTCCTAGTATATTTCACACTTGGTCACAATGTATAATCTCTGTGATATATTGCTGTAGTTTCCCAGCTAGTATTTTATTTAGAATTCTTGAATTATTATTCATTAGTGAAATTGGTCTGTAATTTTCTTTCTCTGTTTTTGCTCTTCCTGGTTTAGATATTGGCATCATATTTATTTCGTCAAAGGGATTTGGTAGAACAACTTCTTTGCTTATTATTCCAAATACTTTATTTAATATTAGAATTATTTGATCTTAAAATGTTTGGTAGAATTCGCTTGTAAATCCATCTAGTCCTGATGCTTTTTTCTTTTGAAGGTCATTTATGTCTTGTTCAATTTATTTTTTTTCTAAAAGCAGGTTTATTTATATATTCTATTTCCTCTTCTAGTAATCTAGGCATTATATTTTTGTAAGCATTATTCTCTTTCACTTAAGTTGTTAAATTTATTGGCATGTAATTGGACAAAATAACTTCTAATAATTGCTATAATTTCATCTTGATTACTAGTATATTATTCACCTTTTTATTTTTGATACTAGTGGTTTGGTCTTCTTTCTTTGTTGAAATCACATTAACAAATGGTTTATCTTTTTCATTTTTTTCCATTAAATCAGCTCCTCATCTTATATACTAATTCTATGGTTTTTATTCAGATTTACTAATCTTATCTTTAATATTCAGAATTTCCAATTTAATGTTTAATTAGAGATTTTTTAATTTGTTAATTTCCTAGTTTTTTAATTGCATGCCCACTTCATTGATCTTCTCCTTATCTTTATTATTGGTGTAAGCATTTAAAGATATACATTTTATTCTGATTACCATTTTTGCTGCAACCCATAAGTTTTGATATGTTGACTCATTATTATGATTCTCTTTAAGAAACGTATTTACTGTTAGTATGTTCTTTGACCAACTTACTCTTTAATATTCAGTATTTTAGTTTCAAATTAATGTTAAACCTGTGTCTCCATAACCCTATATTAAATGCAATTTTTATTGCATTGTGATATGAAAAGTATGCATCTAATATTTCTGCTTTTCTGCGTTAGAATGAAGGTTTTTGTGCCTTAATATACAATCAGCTTTTGTAAAAGTGCCATATACTACAGAGAAAATGTTAGGTTCCTTTTATTTCCATTCCATTTTCTCCAGATGTCTATCATATCTAGTTTATGTAAGATTCTATTTATCCCATTGACATTTCTTATCTGTTTTTTTGTTAGGATTACCTAGTTCTGAAAGGGGAAAGTTGAAGTCACTTAGTATTATGATTTCTAACTATAAATAATTTACCTTTTCCTTTATACATTTAGATTATATAGCATTTGATGCATATATTTTTAGTACTGATATCACTTCATTATTCCTTCTTGAGAAAGGAATTGAGAATCGATTCAATTACCTAAATTCTGCAAAGGGTTCAAAATCCTTATCATTATATCAGACATATAAGATCCCAAAGTGAACTTC
Source organism: Bettongia penicillata ogilbyi (assembly GCA_023548195.1). Classification (NCBI taxonomy): domain Eukaryota; kingdom Metazoa; phylum Chordata; class Mammalia; order Diprotodontia; family Potoroidae; genus Bettongia; species Bettongia penicillata. The sequence continues at coordinate 11,698,343 of JAJHZJ010000382.1, read as the reverse complement.
TCTTTCCCTCTGAACCAGTTAATCATCCTAATACTACCTCTCCCACTCCTTTTTTTTATTAACTGTATCAGTGTTGTCACATAATCCAGTCTCAAAACAGGGTGATCATCAATGATACCTCATTCCTCATATCTAATTTCAGGTCCTATCATTTCTGCCTTTTTGGTGCTTCTGAAATCCACTCTCTTTTTGGATTTTCACTTCTTCTATCCCAATTTTGGAATATATATCCGATGAAAATTAATATGAAATAAATTTGGAAAAACTGAATTGAACAGATTGGAACCAAACTGCAGAAGGCTATAGATGCCATGTTGAGAAGGTAGGGACTAGGAGATTTTAAATATAATGGTAATATTATCAGGTTTTGACTGCTCTGTGAAAAAATAGCCTGGTGAGTGGAGAGATTAGGGTCAGGAGTCACTTAAAGTCTAACTCAACAATCCAGGTAAAATGTGACAAAGGTGTTAATTATGGAAATAGCAGTGTAAGACAGAAGAGGATGGATATAAAAGGCAGTAGAGAGTATTAGCATCAACAGAATTTGACACCTTATTGGATATAGTAGGTGAGGGAGAAGAAATAGTAAAAGATAACACTGAGAATTCTGCTCATTGGACTATAAGAATAATGACAAAAAATACAGGAGAGTGAAAGGTTGTGATTTCAAGAGGAAAGGTAATGACTTCAGCTTTGAATATGTTGAATTTCTAGTATCAGCAGATATCCATGTGGAGCTGGGTAACTGGGAGTTAGAAATGTTTGACTGGAGACAAAATTAAAGAATAATTTTAATAGGGTGGTGAGGGCAATAGCCATTATTATAGAAGTCTGAGGAAGGATATTAAGGTAGAGGTAGCAATTATGCAATTTTCTTTCTATAAATTTATCTGCAAATGGGAAGAGATTGTTAGGATTATAGCTCTGGAGAAGGCAGGGTCAATGGGAGGACTGTTCATGTTTGCTTTTTAGGATAGAAGTGGCTTGATGCATGCAGTAGGAAGAAGTCAGTATGGAGGGAATAACTGAAGATGAGAGAAAAAGATACAGAATGCTCTATGTACAACGTCTGCAAAGAGAGACTAAAGAAGGATTGAAGTGGTCAGAGAGATAGAAATATTTATAAGAGATTGTAGATAGAAGGCAAAATCTTATAGGGATAGAACTTTTACAGGAAGATAGGGCAGCACTATGAGCAGAGACCACACCAGGGTGATGAGTTCAGACCAGCACAGAGCAGGAGGGACAGGACCCAGAACAGGATTCAGGGTGCCACCAGCAGCAGTTCCCAGATTCCTCAACCCACAAATGCCACAGATAGCTTCAAAGGTCTGTGGGAGGGCTCTGGCAGCTGCTGTTTTTCAAACCCTCCATCTAGAGCCCCTGGGGCAATTGAAGGACTGTTCGAATTTCAGCCCTGAGTGGCAGCCCTGGGAGACCTCTGCCTGAAGCCCCTGGCTAGAAGCCCCGGGGGGAAGTGAGCACTGATCTGATTCTCAGCCCTGAGTGCCACCCAGGGGTAAGGAGGAGCACTGACAGTAGAGCTACAGGCAGTTGTGGTGAGGGAGATTCTGGGCAGAAAAGTTTTTGGTTGCTCCCAGACCAGTATACAGGTCAGAGGTGTAAACACCTCTTCCTTGATTGTGCAACCTTGGAGGAACTGAGAACTTGCAGGTCCCCAGAATATGCCCTCCTCTCTACAAAGGTCTCAAAATCAAGTAACTGGCTGGGAAAATGCCCAAAAAAGGGAGAAAGAAAATAAGACAATAGAAGGTCACTTTCTTGGTATTTTCTCCCGTCTTTCAGATGAGGAAGAACAAAGCATCAGAGGAAGTCAAGGATTCTGCATCAAAACCCTCCAAAACAAATAGGCAATGGTCTCAGGCCATGAAAGAGCTCACAAAGGATTTTGAAAATCAAGTAAGAGAGGTGGAGGAAAAATTAAGAAGAGAAATGAGAGCAATGAAAGAAAATCATGAAAAGCAAGTCAACAGCTTACTAAAGAAGACCCCAAAAATGCTGAAGGAAATAACACTTTTAAAAAAAGGTTAACTTAATTTGCAAAAGAGGTCCAAAAAACCAATGAGAATAATGCTTTAAAAAGCAGAATTAGCCAAATGGAAAAGGAGGTTCAAAACTCACTGAAGAAAATAGTTCTTAAAAATTAGAATGGAAGAGGTGAAAGCTAATGACTTTATGGGAAATCAAGAAATTATAAAACAAAACCTAAAGAATGAAAAAATAGAAGATAGTGTGAAATATCTCATTGGAAAAACAACTGACTGGGAAAATAAATCCAGGAGAGACAATTTAAAAATTAAAGGACAACGTGAAAACCATGATCAAAAAAAGAGCCTAGATATCATCTTTCATGAAATTATCAAGGAAAACTGCCCTGATATTCTAGAACCAGAGGGTAAAATAAATATTGAAAGAATCTACCAATCACCTCCTGAAAGAGATTCTAAAAGAGAAGCTCTTAGGAATATTGTAGCCAAAATCCAGAGTTCTCAGGTGAAGGAGAAAATATTGCAAGCAGACAGAAAGAAACAGTTTGAGTATTGTGGAAATACAATCAGGATAGCACAGGATCTGGCAGCTTCTACTTTAAGGGATCAAAGGGCTTGGAATAGGATATTTCGAAGTCAAAGGAACTGGGATTAAAATGAAGAATCACCTACACAGCAAAACTGAGTATAATACTTCAGGGAAACAAATGATCATTCAGTGATATAGAGGACTTTCAGGCATTCATGATAAAAAGATCAGAAATGAATAGAAAATTTGACTTTCAAGCATAAGAATCAAGAGAAGCATGTAAAGGTAAACACCAAAGAGAAATCATAAAACACATTCTAAAGCTGAACTGGTTACATTCCTACATGGAAAGAAAACACTTTTCTCAGTATTTGAGTAGTTGGAGGGATTAGACACACACACACACACACACACACACACAGTACAGAATGAGTTGAATAAGAAGGGATGATACCTAAAAAAATAAACTAAATTTGAGGGGTGAGAGAAGAATATATTGGGAGGAGAAAGGGAGAGATGAAATGGATAAATTATCACACATCAAGGAGGCAAGAGAAAGCTTCTTCAGTGGATGAGAAAAGGGAGGATGTGAGAGGGAAAAAGGGAAGCTTACTCTCTTCACATTTCGCTTGAGGGAATGACATGCTCACTCAGTGTATGAAAGTATATCTTGCACTACAGAAGGATAGGGGAGAAGGGGACAAGTGGGATGAGGGTGATAATTGAAGGGAAGAAAAATGAGAGAAGGGAGTAATCAGAATTAAACACTTTTAGAGAGGGACAAGATCAAAAGAGAGAATAAAAGAAATCGGGGACAGGGTAGAATGGAGAGAAATAGAGTTAGTCTTACACAACATGACTATTATGGAAATATTTTGCAAAACTACACTTGTATAGCCTATATAGACTTGCCTGGCTTCTCAGTGGGAATGGGCGGGGAGGGAGGAAGGGAGAGAAATTGGAATTCAAAGTATCAGGAATGATTGTTGAGAATTGTTTTTGCATGCAACTGGGAAATAAGAAATACAGGTATTGGGGTATAGAAATCTATCTTGCCCTACAACAAAAGAGAGAAGAAGGGGATAAAGGAAGGGAGGTGTGTGATAGAAGGGAGGGCATATTGAGGGAAGGGGCAATCAGAATGCAAGGCATTATAGGGTGGGGGAGGGAAGAGATGGGGAGAAAATTTGGAACTCAAAATTTTGTGGAAATGAATATTGAAAATTAAAACATTAAAAAATACACAAAAATAAAAATACAAAAAAAATACAGGAAGGTGGGACCACATATAGGGAATAACTAAGATACAGATTAATGTTTAAAGCTTTGGAATTGAGGAGAATGAAAATCTGAGAGTACATGATGTAAGGGTGGTTCATCAAGGTGAATACTAATGTTTTTTTTTTCTCAATAAAAACTCCAATGTAAGTTACATTACAAAAACAGCAAAGACATACACTCTACCCTCAACTCTTCCCCAGCAAAGTAGAGGATGCTGGTTGGCACTTCTAGAGTCAGCCTGGCTTCCTATCTCCATTCCAGGCTCTTCCTTGAGCTCCTACAATCCCAAATGGGAAGTGGGGGACAAGACCTCCTCATCACAGTTCCCTAAAGCAGTTCCCCCTAACTAGTAGGACCAAGCCCAGGGCTATGAAGCAGAGAGGCCCAGTGTGGGCTAGGCATGCAAACACGGGTCCAGGGTCAAGGTCAGGGTAGGGTTGTCCATCTAGAAGGAGAGAGATGGATGGGAGGCAACTCAGGAGGTTCACACATAGCTGAAATGATTTAAGTTGCCCTCAGTGAGGGTCAGGGTCAGTCCCAGGGCAGGGCTTCTGCACCACCACCTCCTTTGGGTTGGGCTCAGGGGGTGAATCCTCAAGAAGTCCAAGGAGTAGCATATGGTGAGCCCTGCAATGAGCTTACCATTCAGGAGATGGGTCAGCATATCACTCCAATACTGCTTATAATCAGCCTACGGGAGGGCGAAGGCCATCATGCACAACTGCACTAAGGGTCTCAGGAGCCTTGCCCACAACCAGCAGAGACGGGCCTACCCGTACAGTGCAAGGAAGACCATGCAGTACATGCCCAAGGAAGATTCAGGGACACTGGTAGGGCTTCCCTGGCACATATTCTTAGGCTGGACAGAGCCCCAGCAGTTGACCTGAGACCAGTCAGAGTCACAGACCACTAGGAAGTTGGGATGAAGGCATCAGATCATGTACTTAGCTGGATCAGTTAAGGACTGGCTCACACTTACCCCAAAGAGGAAGGTGCTCAGGACTTTGTAGAGGGCAGCCCCATAGTTGGGGAAGTCGGATCACAGGTAGAGGCACTCTGGGTAGATGAGGTAGGCCTCCCCAGATGAGACCATGATGATGCTGACAGAGATGGGAACACCCACCAGGAGGCTGTGGGTGATATGGAGAGTTCACCAGCGTCAGGATGATAAAGGGCAGAGAAGTGACCGTCAGACACAACCCGTCAGTACCCTGTTCCTCTCCATGCCTAGATCGTCCCAACCCTGGACCACAGACTCCGAGAGCACCTCAGCCCCTCTCCTGCTGCCCCGGGAGCCAGAGAAGCTGAATGCCAAAGTGCTAAAGGAGGATGGCAGTGTATGCAATAGAAAAGGAGACTGTGTGGAGGTCAGGAGACAAGGTGAGGAAGCATCGTGAATGTCAGAAGCTGTAGAGACAAGGATTAGGAAAGGGAGACATAATTAGATAATGTGACCATTAAAGTCAGGAGAGGCTGCTTAGTGATGTAAAGCAAAGGTCAAGAAGTAGTTATGGGGAAAACCATGTATACATAGATAAAGAATAGGAAAACTTTAGGAAATAAATTCAAAACAATTCTGGATAGAGTAGGAAGGATAACTACCAAAGATGGATTTGGGGAAAGGCCTTAAAAAAGAGGTGGTGCATGGGGTTGTACCACCAATACTGAAAGGAATTATAGGCTCTGAGAGACAGACAGGAGAAAGCCGACATGGTACGGGTCACAGCTGGTGCCAAGTCACAGGAATGAAAGACAGTGTTTCATGTGTGGACAAATAGTAAATAGGTGGTTTGTCCAAATGTAGTTTATGAGCAAGAGTTATGATTGCATTTTCATTGACTGACCCCAATGCCTGAAATTTAGTTTAATTCCACCTCCTGGCTTCAAGTCCCAGCTAAAATCTTACCTTGTACAAGAAGCCTTTCCTGATCCTCATTAATGCTAGTGCATTTCCCTGTTATCTACAATTTATCCTTCATATGTGTTGTATTGGTATGTGGTTGGTTTTGTATCGTCTCTCCAATAAGACTGTGTGCTCCTTGAAAGCAGACACTTTTTTGGTCTTTCTTAATATTTTCAGTACTAAGCACAGTGTCTGGCACATGCTAATAATAGTTTATTATTATCCCTAATAATAATCATAATTAATTATTTATTTTATATATTTTATTTAAATAAAGTATATATGTGTATTTATAAATTTAATATATAATATTATATTTATATAATATATTAAAATAATAAATTATTCCTAATAATAAGAAATGCATTAAACTAATAATAGATACTTAATAAATGCATATTAATTGGATGACTGATTTCAGGTGAAAAGATTAGAACTGAGCAGACATTTTGAAATGTAAATAGAGGAGCCAAGAACAACAAAAAGGTACATGCATTTGATCATTTAGAAATGACTGTGGGAGGATAAATTATAATGTGCTGATACAAGAAGAAACAAGTATCCTCTTGGAGTTCTTATGTCTGCAAGACTCATAAATTAAAATAAGACAAGCATGGGGATTAAGGATGGCTTTGTTCTCTTCTGCTGGCTTAAGGAGGAGGGAAATGTGGGGTGGGAAACTATACTGGGGAGGAAGGAAAAAGTAGGTAAAATGAAGAAAACTGGAATGAATTCCCCATTATATTTGACAGGGGTTGTGTGAAATGAAGAATATATACAAGTGAAAGTAGTTCAAGAAATAGGCATTTTCATCTGAAGTAGACAAAGGAAGGTTGAACATGCATTAAAGTAGTTATATAAATATATGCATTAATGATTATGTGGAAATGCATTAAACTTAAGAAATAGAATTGGGACAGGGAGAGGGGAGAGGAAGATATAAAAGATGAGGAAGTACAGTTGAGAGAATAGTCAAAATTAGAGGATGGAGGATGTTTTTTGCTCTGGTATTTCAGTCGTGTCCAAAACTTTGTGACCCCATTTAGGGTTTTCTTGACAAAGACACTGAAGTGGTTTGCCATTTCCTTCTCTACTTCATTTTACAGATCAGGAAACTGAGGCACACAAGGTTAAGTGACTTGCCCAGGGCCACACAGGTAATGAGTGTCTGAATCTGGATTTGAACTTAGATCTTTCTCACTCTTGACCCAGTGCTCTCTTCACTGTACAACCTAGCTGCCTAAAAAGAACAAAAGAAGGTAAAGACCAAAATAAGTTTGAATAGATGGCATGAATAGAATGCTAGCCATAGAGTCAGAAAGATTTGAATTCACATGCTGCTGTGTGACTAAGTAAAAGTAACTTGACCTCTCTGATTCTTAAATTCTTTGTCTATAAAATGGGGATAATACTAGCACTTATCTCACAGGCTTGTCATGAGGCTCAAATGAAATAACATGCAACACTTTAACTTTAAAGTATTATATAAATGTTAATTAATATTGGGGATGTAGAATTGAGAAGAGAAATCTCAGGTTGGATGGTCTTATCTCAGATAAGTTTAAGGTAATGGCCAATTCTGAGAAAGGAGGGAATTAAGTGCTTTGTATGGACTTTAAGTAAAGAGGTTTGAAAACAGTTAATACGGAGAGTACAATAAAGGAGTTAATTAGGGAGTTAGAACTATTTTCCTATGGCAGTAAGGTTCCAGTTGAGATTTGATGAAATATGCGTGTGTGTGTGTGTGTGTGTGTGTGCGTGCGCGCGTGCGTGTGTATTTCCTCCCCTATGTTAAGCAGTACATGATTTGGAGCATAGAAGGTTGATGACATTCTCCAGGGTTGGAATTTGAAAAGAGACTAGTGGACATGGGACAAGGGGGCAAAAGATTCAAAGGGTGAGAATGGAAAAAAGTTGAATTGTCTACTTAAAGTATCAACATTGCAAAGTGAACAAAGTGAGGGTAGGTGTGGTGGACCTATAATTCAGGGTAAGGAAGAATGTGCAAGATTGTGATGAGAACCAAAAATATGTTTAGGAGGCATGAGGCACAAAGAAGTATGAAAAGATGGAGATATGATGAGAAGAGAATTTTGCAAAGTTCTAGCTGTTGAGGGTGGAAAAATTTGTGAATGGTGGTGAGATCAAGGGAATAATCATTCCTGTATATAGAGTATAGTTACAGGTAACAAGAGTGGAGGATGATAATTAACTAAGGATGTGGAGCCCAGACAAGATAGAACTCAGTTGTCAGGGGGAATGGGGTGATAGATATCTTAAAATATATGAAGATCTCTCAGGCTGAGGAGGGATTAGTTATGTTCTCCTTGTCCTAGGAGGAACAATGGGCAGAAACTGAAAGGAGGCAAATTTTGATTTAATCTAAAGAAAACAAAACAAAACTTGCTAACAATTAGAATTATCCAAAGTAGATCGGGCTATCTTGGGAGGCAGTAATTTTCCCTTCATTGGAAGTCTTTTAGGCAAAGGATGAATGATTCCATATCTGGAGATGTCCACTGATATCCCTTCCAACTCTGAAATTTTTTAGGCTGCGATTTTGATTAGCACATAATGTATCACCAACATAATCATACGATTGCAGTTTTCAGAGTCAGCCATGTTTCAAACATTTTTCTCTGCTTTATGCTATGAGAAATCTGCTTTCATTTCATTTTTGCTCAGTAATTTACCCATCTAATAAGCATTACAAAAGAAAGTAATTTTGACCTTTTTAAGAATATTTAAGCAAGCTGGCAAATGTCTGCTTCCTAACTCTGCACTCTAGGGGATGCTCAGTAAATACTTGTTGACTGACTGCGTGAATATATGCAACTTTCATTTGTTTAAATTTTACTGGTGACATATATCATTAACATGGTGAGCCTTCAGATATTAAGTTCTAGGCTCTTTGCCACATTTTAAAGTTTCCTATGCATAGTCTATTCTCTAGTGCTTTAACTGGATAAACTCATGCAATTTCACAAAAGTAAATTTATCATATGAACACTCAATCAACTGTGTTCTCATTCTTTGGTAATAAGGCATCATGCAAGATAGGAAGTCTTTTGAGGAGCATAGATAAGCATGTAGTTACAAAAAAAGAGCACAGTGTTTAGATATATAGACCTTAGTAGTTTAAGGATGAAGGCTGCTATGCACTAAGAAGATCAAGTCCTTCAGGTAGTAAAGTGTGTTCATAATTTTGGGAAGTCCAAGTTCTAAAATTCTCTTATTTCAGATTGGGTACAGCCCCTAGCCACTTTCATGGAATTGCATTTTCTATCCCCACAAAACTTGCATTTAGGAGAAAATTTGCTGTCATTCATTTATAGCTAGACATGAATTTTATTCAATGCATTTGTCCAAGTATATACATTTTTTTTCTTATCACTAAGTGTAGAAAGTTATTTTTCTTCCCGCTAAGGAGTGTCAGACATCAGTCCAAATATGAGGTAGGTTTTAGGTGATTGGTTTGATTCGTGATAATTAAGACTAAAAGAATCAATGGTGGCCATTTGGGAATACCCTCATTCACATACAGTTCATGTTGATGATGAGAAGGAATCACAAATCCAAGACTTTCTCCACCCAATACTGGGGCTGGTGATGTAGACTATGGGACACCTTCTAGCGTATTATATTAATTAGCCAAGGATTTTTGATTTTCTATGTAGCAAAACTTCCTCCATTAATACAGATCACAGCCTATCACATAGTACCAGAATTTTCTCAGGCTCATGACTTGTACAGTCATATAGCAAATTAGAATTTGAAGTGGGATTTGGGCCCAGGTCTTCCTAACCCTAAGGCCTGCATTAACTTCACTGTACCATTGCGTTTCATAAGTTGAAGTTTAATTTTTATTTGGTTTGGTCCTGGAATTTCATTAGAATAGGGAACTTCCAGTGTGGCAATACCCTCTATCAATGCAGAATAGCTGCAGATAGGTCCTTATTATATAGTCGCAGGAAGTTGCCTGAGGCATTGAAAGTTAAATGATATCATCCTGGTCTTATGGCTAGAGCGGGTCAGAAGTAGGACTGGTTCTTCCTATCTCCAAGTCTGGCACTAGATTTCCTTATTGAGCCATACTGTCTGTCCTCCAGTTTTAACCTTTCCTTTATTTACTAAATAGGCTTAGATCCTTTTAGAAAAATCCTGAAGTGATGTAATGAAACATTTAGATTTAACGGATTTTATAATTATCTGTGTTTACCTTTAGATATCACATAGAAGTTAATAGGATAATGAAATAAAAACAATTTCTCTAAAATTAGAGAGCAGTGGCCAAATATTTTTATTGACTAGGTCAAATACTCAAAGAATAAGAAATGAGGATTACTTAATGAGACATATATGAGGAAGATCAGTTTATTTGGGAAATCAGTTTATTTCAATATTTCTGAGACATGACATTTTCCCATGTGCTATGCTTTAGTTCTACTGTTATTTTCTTAGGGAAACATCATAATGGGTTTTGGCTACCTGAGAACTTTAAGCTGGAATCTAAAAAATGTCATTATTATATAATAGCAAAAGCAATATGCCATTGGCTTTTAGGCTTGGAAATCCTGTGGGGAATCGAATAGATGGCAAAATCTGACACTCTTATATGCAGTTTTCTCTGCTCAGAAACCAGTAAGGATATTCTGTGAATCTCAGTTGTCATTAATCTACTATTCCCTTTGCAAATAGGTTAAAACAAAAATTCCTAGAAGGGGAAAAATAGTATGTCACACTTGTCTTCTTTTAAAATACCTTCTACATGACTTTTTGGATTGAATCTTAGAAGATAACAAGGATATAAAACATTGAGAAAAACAAATATTCCTAAACACAGGGAGACAGGGAGAAGTGAGAATCACAAATGAATTGCCAACTACACTTCTCTTTATCTCCCTCCCTCTCTGTCTTTTTAATTTTCTTATCCCAGGAATAATAATGATAATAAGAACTGATATTAATATGGTTTTTTTGCAACTTACCAAACATTTTAATCAAACAGTTTTTGAGTCTAATTGTGAAAGCATTATTTGTCCCCTTTTAAAGATCAAGAAGTTGAAACTCTTAGGATAAGTGTTTTGCTCCAAATCACACAGCAAGTGGCAGAATCAAGTCTGAGAGCTCCATGTATAATTCTCTTTTCACTAAACCACGATAATAGGAAGCTGATTGAAAATACATTTCTAAATTTAGTGTTGGGTTGTTATTAGCGTTAGATTATTGTTTAGATTCTAAATCTGGTGTTAAAAAGGTGACATTTAACAATGTAGAGTTGAGAATTGAATGTGAGTTTATGGACTGTGGTTTATATATAGAAATTAGAGTTCACTTTACAAGGGCTAATAAGAACATATTTGCCTTGTGTTTTGCAAGTCTAATTAAAGTGACCTAAACCTTAAGAAGAACAGAAAGGAAGAAAAGTGCTTATATGCTCTAAAGCCACAAAGCTAGGTATCATACCAGTATATATAATCATAAGAAGTTGAAACACAATGGAAATTGACCTAATCAACTCCAAAAGTTTCCATTTTGATCTCTAAGCTGATTATTCTAAGGTGTACCTATACAGCCTTAATCTTTTTCTTAACCTCCACACACATCTCCAACTGCTAAACAGACATCTCAAACTGGATGCTGTATTGACATCTCAAATTCACCATCTCCAAAACTGAACTCACCAGACTTTTTCCCCATCCCATTCCAAGTTTTCCTATTAGTCTTAGTGAGGGCACTAAGACCTTCCCAGTCACCCAGGCTTACAATCTAAGTGTCATAGTCAACTCCTCAGTCTCTCTTACCCCTCCCTCATATCTAATCTACGGTTAAATTCTGGCCATTTTAACTTTGAAACATCTCTCACATTCCTTATCTTTCTCTTCTCTATATACATATATACATAACCACCACCCTAGTGCAGACTCTTATCACTCCATGCCTAGACTATGATAATAGCGTGGTGGTTGGTCTCCCTAACTCAAATCTGTTTCTGCTTTAGTCCATCTTCCACTCACTTGTCATGTTAATTTCACCAAAACACAGATCTAGGTCATATGTTATGCAACCACCTTCAATAAACTTCAGTGGCTTCCTGTCAGCTTCATGATCAAATATAAAATCCTCCATTTGGCATTCACAACCCTTCATTACTTATCCCTCTCCTATTTTTCTGGTTTTCTTAGATTATTGTCCCCCAACCCCACTCCCATTTTCTGTAATCTAGTGACACTGTCCTTCTTACAGCTTCTTGTACAAGGTTCTCGGTCTCCTAGCTGCAGGCATTTTCACTGTATGTTCCCAATGTCTATAATACTCTCCCTCCTCATTTTCACCTGCTGGTTTCCCTAGCTTTCTTCAATTATGTGCTAAAATTCAATCTTTTAAAGGAAATCTTTTTTTTCTGATTCTTCCTTAATGCCTTCCCTTTATTGTTGAAATAGTTGTTTGCAAGTTATCTGTTCCTGAAAGCAGGGACTGTCTTTTGACTTTTGTTGTATCCCAAAGTCTTGGCACAGTTCTTCCCACAAGAAGGGGAGAACTGATTGACATAGGAAACAAAATCTAAGAAAGGAGCTAAAATCCATGATCTCATATGGCAATATACACATGTACAACATAAGGCAACAAGAAAAATGCACTAGAGATTCAAATGCAAGGAAGAAAATTTTAACCTGTACATATCACAAAGAATTGATGGGAAGAGACCCATGGCAAGAATATGACTGGCTAAGTAAAACTTGGTCAAATGAAAGAGGATAGACAAAAGACATGGTGTGGTAGACTTATATATTGAGTATTTATGTTTTTGAGAAGGAATCTAGGAAATTAGATTCCAGAGCAAAGTACTTGGATGAAAAACAATGGCAGCAGCAAAGAGGTAATTAAAAAAATTAAACTGGGAATGTACTACAGATCACTTGGACATAATAAGGAAATAGATGAGTTCACAAGAAACATCTAATGTTTGGCAAAAAGGCATTATAAAATATTGATGTCTCTCTACTCCGGGGATTTGTGACAATTTGGCAGAGAGAAGAAAACTTTCTTTATAAAAATAAAATGAAAAACTACAACAAAAAAAATTTTAAAAAATAAAATATTGATGTGAGTCTTCACTTATTTGAACATCTTCTGTCTCTTCCAAGAACAGAGTAACTATTCATTTCTTAGCTAATCTTAATTATAATTCTATCTCTGAAAAAAAGTAACAGAATCTAAATCTTGTTCTCAATAACAAGAAAGAACTTGATAGTATAGAAATGATGGATGGGTACTATATAAGGAAATGACTCAGAGTTTGTGATACAAGAGCAGAGGAAACCAAGCACAGACTAATAAACACCCCAAATTTGGGGAGAGAAAATGTTAGAATCTCCAGAGGAATGATCTCATACCCCACATTCTACAGCAGAAGTCACAGAATGAGGTGTGGAAAGGTTTTAGAAATAATTTTTTTTTAAGACTCGGAGAAATAAATTTAGTGAGAAAAGAGATGAGATCTCTCAAGATACTGATGTAGCTTCATATGAATTTCACACACACACACACACACACACACACACACACACTCACACACATAAAAAGATATCAGACTTCCGGTATCTAGATGACAGTGAGGAAAGAACCCCCTGAAGTCCTCCCAAATTTCCCTCCAGTCAACTAGAAAATAAAGAGCAGCAGCAGCAGCAGCCAGCCTCACAGTAAGGGGCTTGTAGCAAGGCTCCCAGTCTGGAGCAATACAACAGTGAGGCCCCACCCTCCTGCAAACCAGCATCTCCCTGGGCAAGGGAGCATTCTGGGCAACACTGCAAGGCCCCACCCCAGCTACCTCACCCCCAGTACAAGCTACCAGCCAAGCCTTGAACCCATTGCTTACCAGTAATGAAGCCCCACTCCATTGCTGGCCAACTGCAAGACCAGGCTCCTGAGGCCTGCCATCCTGAGGATGGACCAAAACAGAAACAGAAAAATATGTCCATAAACCCAGCAATAAGGTCTCACCCCCGAGGCTAAACCCTACACTCAAGGGAGGTCAACAGCGGGGCTCCATCCTCCAGTACAAGAGGAGAGGGAAGCCTACTCTCCATTGATAGTAAGCAGCTAATCCCTAAAACCCAATGAAAAACAGCAATAAAACCCTGAGCCCCAGCGTAAAATAATTGAAATAGTGTAGGATCAGAGGCCAACTCTCAAATAAAAATACCAAGTCACACAAAGGCCGAAAAATGACCAAACAAATGAAAACAGAATTTGACCATAGAAAGTTATTATGGTGACAGAGGACCAAGGCACAAACTTAGAAGAGGACCTATCAAAATCGCTCCATGTGAAGACTCAACAAAGATGTAATTTGGTCTGAGGCTCAGAATGAATGAACACACATATGCACACATATGTATACATGTGTGTATATATACATATATTCACATGTGTATGTATACATGTATACATATTTATATAGACATGTATGTGTGTTTATGTATGTGTATGTATATCACATGTGTATTTGTGTGTGTATATATACAGAGATAGAGGGAACAGGGTGAGCTAAATATGAAGAGATGGTATCTAAAAAATAAAATTAAGGGTTGAGAGGACTGTATTAGGAGAAAGAGAAAAGGAGTTGTAGAATGTAGTTAGGCAACTTTCACAAAAGAGTCAAGAAAGAGCTTTTACAATGGAGAGGAAGAAGGGGAAGTTGAGAGAGAAAAAGTGAACTTTCCTTTCATTGGACTTGGCTTCAGGAGGGGATAACATACACACTCAATTGGGTGTGGAAGTTTATCTTACCCTTCAGGAAAGCAGAGAGGGAAGGAGATAAAAGAGGGGGTGTAATAGAAGGGACAGCAGATTGGGGGAAGAGATAATCAGAAGGAAATATTTTTGAAGAAGGACAGGTTAAAGGAGAGAATTGAATAAATAGAGGGCAGGACAGGAGAGAGAGAAATATAATTAGTCTTTCATAACATGACTACTATGGAAGTGTTTTGCATGACTACACATGTATAACCCCTATCAAATTGCTTGCCTTCTCAATGAGGGTGAGTGGGGAGGGGGCAAGGGAGGGAATGTGGAACTCAAAGCTTTAAAAATGAATATTAGAAGCTGTTTTTACATGCAACTAGGAAATAAGATATATAGGCAATGGGGTATAGAATTCTATCTTACCCTATAGGGAAATAGAAGGGAAAGGGATGGGGGGGGCGGTTTGTGATAGAAGGGAGGGAAGATTGAAGGAAAGGGCAATCAGAATACATGCTGTTCTGGAGTGGGGAAAGGGAGGAGATGGGGAGAAAATTTGAAATTCAAAATTTTGTAGATGTGAATGTTAAAAACTGAAAATAAATAAATTTATTTCACAAAAAGAACCCATTTCAATACCTTATCACAAATATCATTTGAGACATACTATATTATGCTCCTCAAAGATGCTTGCTAATATGATAGAAGAGATCTGGCACTGCATCCAAGGTGAACAGTCATTATTTGTTTATGGTGAGGTTATCCAGATGCTCCTGTTTGCTTCTGATGTGCTGGAAAATGAATAGATACATGGTAGGTGTAAGCACACTACAATGAGGAAATTTTAGGAAGAGTAGGGTTAAAATATGATATCACTGAAATATATGATAGAAAGCAAAAATAGCTTAGTTACATGGCAAAGGGTAAAGATTATTGATGGTCAGTAAGAATGCTCTAGTGGTACTTTTGAAATATCAGGAAAATATGATATAGACCACTAATGCTTTGTGTAGGCTATACTTAGTATTTGTGAATTTATGGGTGGATATGGACAAGTTGTGCAAGATAAGCAGTCCTGGATGCATTGTAGCCAGCATCATTGAAAGGAACTTTCAAACTGATGGTATCACAGATCTACTTAAATATTAAATATAGTTATTTTACGACACCCTGACATCTCTAACAAGTATGATTATATGTCATATTAATTTTTATTTGCTTATTTTGGTGTTATATGACACATTTATAGGGCAAGGAAAAATGTTTTTCTAATAGAAATTATGGGAACTGATTCTGAAAAGAAGAGTTTCTATGTTTAAAGATAACAAATGATCTGGTATTTCTCAGAGTGATATTCTTTAATACATTTATTCACTTAATTCATAAAATTCCTATAGATTTTGGGGGCATATGTGAGGAGATATGGGGTTATTTCAGAGGAGGAGAGAAGAAAGAATAAGATCATTGCTTAGGTGTAATGGAACAATAATAACTGGGGAAAAAATAGAGTAGATGGAGATGCAAAATTCTAAATTTGCTTTCCTTTCTGTGTTAATAGGAACTACCCTTGAAATAGAAAGAAGAAAAATTGCTAGCAGAAAGTTGAAAAAATCCAAGGTAAAAAAGAATAAAAGAGAATCTAGCTGTAAACAAATACATCACACAGTATTGAAAGAATTGGTGAATGTGATTTCTTATATTCTGTAACCTAGTTTTTTTTTAAAGTCATTTTTTATTTTTCTTTTAAAAATTAACAATCACTTATTTATTCCCCCTTCCAAATTCAAACTCTGTATCCTTCCACCCACCCATCTCCAAAAGGAAATCTGGAAAGTTATACTGGAAGTCAAAGAATGCAAAAGATATGTAACAGTACTAAAGAAGTGCAAAAGTTGCCCCATTAAAACAAAATGAAAGCAAATGGAATCTGCAACTAATATGACAATGAATATCAATTTCTAGGGGAAAAAACCTAAATATATATATATATCAAAAATACTAACAATGACCATCTAGGAAAGAAAACAGTTATCATAAAAAGTCAGAATGGTTCCACAAAGAAAAAGTCAAGATTATGCAACCATAATTCATGTTGCTATTGTTATTGTTACTGCTGCTGGTTGCTATTGTTTTAAATTACCAAGCCAGTAGATGAGAAAATAGCTAGGGATATAGTTTGCCTCTATTTCATTGTAGTATGTTACAAAGTCTTTAATTGTATTTTCATGGAAAAGATGTAGAAATTCAAGACAGATGACAACTTTAATTATGGAGATTTGGAGCTGCTTGATTGGTCAGATCAAATAGAGGTCTCAGGGTCAGCTCCCGTAATGTCCTTATGCTATTTAATATTTTTTATCAATGAATTAAATAAAGTTATAAATGCATGTTTATCAGACTTGCAAATGGTACAGAGCAAAGAGAGTATAACTCATGCAGTAGATAATAAAGAAAAAATTATCTAAAGAGTTTTGTGAGGCCCAAATAGTGAAAGAAATCTCATTTGAAAATTTTCATATATATGTACACAAATACATATGTATGCATACATGCACACACATATACATATATACACATAGGTGTATATACACATATATAACACATATGTATGTGTATATGTATACATATTATGTATATATATACACTTATATGCACACATATACCTACACACATACATATATACATACACAAAAAATATATATATATATGAATATTTTAAAAAACAGGTCTGGTATGCTATGAAAACATTATCTGAAGAAAAGATCTGAGATTTCAGGGGTGGGGTGAAAACTCAATATAAGCCAGTAGTATGGTATAACAGTCAATAAAGATTCAATTCAATACAAACACATAGAAATACACTATGCTAGGCACAATTGAATACTGAATCAGATGAGTTCCATTAAATATTTCTGATATATCATAAGATATGAAGTAGGTTGTTCTGTGATGTAATTTAAAAAATACTTGCCCAATTTCTCAAAAAAAATGAAGTTATGTACTTAAGATGAACTAACTTTGCCCACAAAGAAACAAGGAGATAAAAATCATAAGTATATATAGACATCTCTGTTGCTCCTCTGACTCTATATGATCTATGAATCCGTCTATCTAAATGCTGGCCATAACTTGTTAAACATGAGATATCATTTAGGAGATGAGAAATTCAATTCTAAAGAGAAATGCTTAACTCAATGGCCATTTTCTCAGATCACTCTTGAAAACTGAGATAAAATGTGGTCACTTCTACTCTTTGCAAGACCCTTCAATTAATCCTCTATTTGTCACTTTATGTCATATGGAATTAAAATTCATGGTAATTGTATCCCAGATATTGCTTCCAAGGGAACTTGGAATACAATATCAGGTTTAAGAAAGGTCCCTGTGGAAAAATTGATGTTCAAAGTTTCTATCAATCACCTTAGCATGTCAATGATGATCTCTTAATTTGCTGCTGCTGCTGCTGCTACTGCTACTAAAACTGCTACACAACAACAGTAACAATAATAGCATTCATATAGTACTTTAAGGTTTGTGCAAAGTGCTTTACCTATGTTTTCTCATTTGATACTGTAGTACGTTGCATTCTACTTTCTGCCCAAACATAATGGTTTTTTTATTGTTCCTTTTTCCTAGTATTTAATTGAGGCCTACAGACTTTAGTGTGATTAGTAGAAAACCTTGGGAAAATAATCTAGAGCATGAACCTATCCTACCCACCCCTATCCATATTTACCTATAGTAACTAGGAAAAGGCATTAGAATGCCAAAGGAAAGCAATCATTACCTAGGCCACATGGATCGTCTTAATCACTTTCCTTCTATACCCTTATTCTTGTTATTAAAATATTGTTCAGAGGGGCTGGGGCAAAATGTGAAGTAAAGACAGGGACTTGCTTGAGCTTTACCCTAAACCCCCCAAAAAACTTGTAAAAAAATGAATCTAAAGAACTTCTGGAACTACAGAACCCATACAATGTCAGAGTTAAACAAATCTCTAGCCCAAGACAACCTGGAAGACCCACAGGAAGGGTATATATCATGCTGGTCTGAGAACAAAGCACAGTCCAGCATGGGCCGCAACAACATGGATGGGGCCAGAGCAGGCCTCAGGGAGTAAAAACACTGGCAGCTGTGGCAGTTTCCAGACTTTTCAATCCACAAACGCACAAAATAGCACCATACAATGTCGGTAAGAAAAGTCGGTGGGACTTGAGTAAAAGAGGAACACAGTTCTGCTGGGATCTGAACCCAGCCCCTGGACAGCACAAGTGGTTGTGGTGGACCATTAGCAGGAGCAGCAACAGCAGCAGTGATTGCTTCCAGAGTTCTGGGCTCACAGGTAGTGAGGTATCAAATGACTGATACAACACCCCTGAAGCCTGGGACAGTACACCCACTCCCAACCCCACCTCAGCCTCCAGTGGAGGTTGAAAAAGAGTTTAAAAGTCAAGTATTTGACTGGGAAGATGAGCACACCCAGCAAGGAAAAAAAAAACTCAGACTAAAGAATCTTACTTTGTTGACAAAGAATATCAAAATGTACAACCAGAAGAAAATTACAAAGTCAAAGCTTCTACATAAAAAGCCTCCTTGAAAAATATCTCAATCCATCTTTTTGTAAGTTCTACTGCTCTATAGTTTGTGAAGAGTCAATTTGTCAAAGTATTTGGAAGGCTTTGGGGGAGAGCTCAAGGGAATCCCTTCCTTTATTGTGCCACCTTGGCTCTGCTCCTCTGTTTGAGAGCTTCTTCATATTTTATAGAGTCATTAACTTCCATTTGCCCCTTCTAATTTTAAAGGAATTATTTTCTTCAGCTTTCATTTGTATCTCCTTTTCCATTTGGTCAATTCTACTTTTAAAGGAGTTGTTTTCTTCAATGGATTTTTTTTCATTTGGCCAATTGTATTTTTTAAGGAATTGTTTTCTTCACTCAGTTTTTATCCTTCCTTTTATAAGTTATTGATTCTCCCTTACATACCTCTAATTTCTTTTCCTAATTTTGCTTCTATCTCCCTTTTTTAAATTCCTTTTTGACCTCTTCCACAAGTCTTTTTGCTCTTGAGACCAATTCATCTTCCCCTTTGTGGCTTCACATGTAGGCATTTTAACATTGTTGTCCTCTTCTAATTTTGTGTTTTGATCTCTTCTGTTGCCATATCAGCTTCTTATGGTTAGGGTTCTTTTCTGTTTTTTTTACTTGTTTTAAACATATTTTGTGACTTTTTAAGTTGACCTCTGCTATTGGAGCACAGGAGCATTGTCCTAAGCTTCTTGTGCTTATGGCCAGGGGTTGAGTCACTGGCTTTTTCCACTGCATTGGGATGACCCAGCCTAGCTGAGTCTCTTGTTCTAGGGGCTCAAGGGCTGATAATTTGTCTTCTGTGCTGAAGCAGGAGGTCTCACTGCTGACCTGCTGTGCCACTAACCTGCTCATCCAGGACTGAGGGGACTAGGTTTTTAATCTGTGTTGTGATTAAGAGCCTCTTTCTAACTTACCTGTACATCATATGTAGTGAGCTGTGCTCCTCTTTTTACCAAGTGAAACAGACCTTTTCTTAAGTTTTTCTAAGTTATCTTAAGCTAGAAAAAATTTTTCACTCTTTCTTTCTGTAGGTTCTTTTGCTCCAGAGAGCTTATAGAATCTTGATTTCTGAGGGAAACTGGGGAGAGCTCAGGCAACTCCCTGGCTTTTCTCCTATATCTTGACTTTGCCCTTAATTTTCCAACATTCTGGTCCTTAAAAGGAGGTTTAAGAGATGAGTCACTCATTTTATTTACACATCAAGGGATATATTACTTTATCTTCACATTTTTGTTTGTGTCAATTTATTTGCATTTTCCCTACTCTAAGTGGTAAATTAACCTCTGTAGTTACTACAGCAGAACTGGAAAGATGGAAAGATTGGGTCCTTTCCATCCATCACTCCAGATGTACACAGGGCTAGAGTAAAACTGAATCCACCAGCCTTTGGTTTTGCACAGATGTCTCAGTATCAAAAAGGTTGGGTATGTTTGACATGCTATGTATATTCACAGCATCAAATCATACTTGACTGTAGTGTTGGATTTCTTTAGAATTGATGATGCACGTGAGAGACCAGGCTGTAATTCAAAATATGGATATTCCAACAATTTTTGATGTGGATTTATAAATTATCGTTTGAGTATGTACTCCAAGAAGAATAGATCTATTAAACTTTCAGAGAACTAGAGGTACAGTAGCATATTGTTCTGTCCAACAGCATTATAAAAAGAGAGGTGAGAGGAAGGGGGAAGGGGAAAAAGAATAGGGGAAATCAAAATGGCTCTTTGGATAGAGGGGATGTGAAACCATTGGCTAAATAGGGGTTATAGAGGAAAGAATAGAGCCCTTGAAATTCAGAGAAAGCATACAATAAAGAGAGAACAAGAAAATCAGTATTCCTTAAAAGAAAATGTAGAGATAAGAATAGAGTGATTTCAAGAAGATATTTCTTAAGAAGTTATTCAAAATTTAAAAAGTCACTTCAATTTGAAAATGGTGCAATAGTGACTGATCCTAGGTACATGACTAGGTGCAAGTTACTGAAGTTCTTAAACCTCAGTTTTCTCAACAAAATAGACATAATATGAGCATAATTTTACTGCCTACATCATAGTGTTATTTTGAGGAAAGCACATTGTAAACATAGAAGTTCTGTATGAGTATGGATTAGAATATTCCTAATTATTCTCATATTTCAGATGATGATAGTTTCCTATAGCAATTTAAAATTATCCAGGAGAGTAATTTAGTTCTATACCTCAATATACCACAGCTCATGGATAATTAAACCCTTCCTATGAAAGACTACAGCCCCATTAAATTTAATACAATGTCTCAAGAGAGATCAGTCATCCTGCTTCCACCTACTTTGCATTCACATTTGATCACCACCTGTGAAGTATATTGTGATAAAGAAGTGAAGGGAAGGGAATAAGCATTAATATAGCACCTACTATGTGCAAGGCATGGTGCTAAGCATGATCCTAATATTGAACATCAGTCTTCAGGAAAAGAGATTTAATTACAAGGCCCTTTCTTCATCCTGACGATGTATTCATGATGCTTTTGGAATTGGCAGAAAGGGAGAACTAAAGGGTATTTTTATTTCATTCAACAGAAAATGGACAATAATTCTCCAGGGAGCCTGAATGACTATAATTTTCCTCAGATTTAAGGGGGCAATCTGGACAAAACTAATGGATTAGTCACTTCTTTAGTTTTAACTGTAAAGAGCTGCTGTTTCCTCTCAGCTAGTCCTTAAATCTTATATGTCTCTTATGGTTTCCGACACCTGTGCTAATAGAAACTGGAAGGGAAAATACAGTAAGATTCACTGATAAAAGGTGTCACTTCTTCAGGGAACTGAGCCAGATAAGAGTAACTTTATGCTTCTTTTTTTTGTATTTATTTATTTATTTTTAGATTTCAACATTCATTTCCACAACATTTTCGGTTTCAGATTTTCTCCCCTCCCACCACCCCATAATACCTTGCATTCAGTTTACCCCTTCCCCCAATCTACTCTCCCTTCTACCACACCTGACCTTCCCTTATCCCCATCTTCTCTCTTTTGTTGTAGGGCAAGATAAATGTCTATACCCCATTACCTGTGTTTTTTATTTCCCAGTTATATGCAATAATGATTCTCAACATTCATTTTTAATACTTTGAATTCCAACTTCTCTCCCTCCCTATCCATCCCCACCGAGAAGCCAGGCAATTCAATACAGGCTATATATGTGTCATTTTGCAAAAGACTTCCATAATAATCATGTTGCGTAATACTAACTATATTGCCCTCTATCCTACCCTGTCCCACCTTTTTTTCTCTCATTTGACCTTGTCCCTTCCCAAAAGTGTTTACTTCTAGTTACTCCCTTCTCCCATTTGCCCTCCCTTCTATCATCCCCCTCACCTCACTTGTGCCCTCCATACCTACTTTGCCGTAGTGTAAGAGATTTTCAGACCAAATTCAGTAAGCATGTTATTCCCTCCTTAAGCCCTATGTGAAGAGAGTAAGCTTTACTTTCCCCCTCTCACCTTCTCCTTTTTCTCCTCCATTGAACAATATTTTTCTTATCAATTTTATGAGTTATAGCCTGCCCCATTCTATTTCTCCCTTTCTCCTCCCAATATTTTCCTCCCTCATCCCTTAATTTTTTTTTATTCTTTTATGGATATCATTTCTTCTGATTCAACACAACCTATACACTGTGTGTGTATGTGTGTGTGTGTGTGTGTGTGTGTGTGTGTGTGTGTGTAATCCCTCCACCTATCCAAATACTGAGAAAAGTCTCAAAAGTTACAAATATTATCTTTCCATGTAGGAAATATAAACAGTTCATCTTTAGAAAGTCCTTTATGATTTCTCTTTCCTGTTTACCTTTTCATGCTTCTCTTGATTTTTGTGTTTGAAGGTCAAATTTTCTCCTCAGTTCTGGTCTTTTCATCAAGAATGCTTGAAACTTTCTATATCATTGAATGACCATTTATTCCCTTGAAGTATTATACTCAGTTTTGCTGGGTAGGTGATCATTGGTTTTAATCTCAGTTCCTTTGACATCTGGAATATCCTATTCCAAGCCCTTTGATCCCTTAATGTACAAGCTGCCAGATCCTGTGTTATCCTGATTGTATTTCCACAATACTTGAATTGTTTCTTCCTAGCTACTTGCAGTATTTTCTCCTTGACCTGGGAATTCTGAAATTTGGCCACAATATTCCTAGGAGTTGCCCTTTTCAGGTCTCTTTCAGGAGGTGATTAGTGGATTCTTTCAATATTTATTTTGCCCTCTGGTTCTAGAATGTCATAGCAGTTTTCCTTGGTAATTTCATGAAAGATAATGTCTAGGCTCTTTTTTTTTTATCATGGCTTTCAAGTAGTCCCATAATTTTAAAATTGTCTCTCCTGCCTCTATTTTCCAGGTCAGTTGTTTTTCCAATGAGATATTTCACATTATCTTCTATTTTTTCAATCTTTTGGTTTTGTTTTCTAACTTTTTGGTTTATGTCATTCTCATTAGCTTCCCTGAACTCAGTTCTCTCCTTTAAAGAACTACTTTGTTCAATGAGCTTTTGAATCTTCTTTTTCATTTGGCTAATTCTGCTTTTTAAAGCCTCTTCCTCATTGGCTTTTTGGACCTCTTTTTCCAATTGAGTTAGCCTCTTTTTAAAGGTGTTATTTTCCTTAGCATTTTTTTGGTTCTCCTTTATTAGGCTCCTGACTAATCCTAAACCTAAAGGCTCTTCTATGGCCTGAGCCCATTTCATATTCATTTTGGAGGAACTGGAGTCAGGGGCCTTGACTTCCTCTGACAGCATGCCTTGTTCTTCCTCCTCTGAAAGGATGGAAGGAGACACCTGTTCACCAAGAAAATAACCTTCTATGATCTTATTTTTTTTTCTTTTCTTGGGCAAATTTCCAGCCAGTTACTTTACTTCTGAATCCTTTGTCAAGAGGAGGGTCCTACTGTTCCTCCTATCCCCAAGATTCTTCTCAAGGCTGAGATTCAGATCAGCTGCTCAATTCCTCCAAGAGTTTTGGGTGGGGCAAGGCTGTCACTGAGGGTTGAGGTTCATATCAGCTACCCAATACTGCCAGAGGTTTTAACCTGAGCTGCCTGGACAATGGACCCACCCACTGCAGCTGCTGCCACTGCCTGGGGCCAGTGCTGAAGGAACACTATTCCCCTCTCGCCCAGCTAGGGAAGGCCTCTCACACTGACCTTTGGAGATTTCTTTGTAGCTTGTAGATTGAGAGATCCGGGACCCTCACTGCTGAGAATTCTGCCATAGAGGTCTGTTCAGGTTCTGTTCCTCCCAGTGCCATGAGACCAGGGCTGGGATATGCTTTGCTTATCATCCCATGAGATAGACCTTTCCTGTCAGACTTTCAGGTTACCTTTGCCTGGAAACCTCTTTCACTCCGTTGTTCTGTGGTTTCTGCTGCTCTAAAATTGGTTGAGAGTCATTTTGCACGTATTTTGTGGGGGAAGCACTAGAGTATATGTATCTTTCTACTGGGCCATCTTGGCTCCAAGAGCAATTTTCAAATTGATAAATTATCAAAGAATATGAACTGGTAGTTTTCAGAGGAAGAAATCAAATTTACCAATATTAAAATATGAAAAAATTTCTAAATCACTATTCATTGGAGAAATTTAAATTGAAATCACTCTGAGATATCAGAGTGATTTCAATTTAAATTTCTCCAATTCTCTCACATCTCATCTCACATTTACTAGATTCATTAACACAACATAAAAGAAAAGGGATAAAAGTTAGGGGGATAGGTTGAAAAATAGGGACATTAATGCATTGTTGATGGAGTTGTGGACAGGTCCATCCATTTTGTAGAAAACTTTGGAAATATTGCCAAAGGGCTATAAAGTTGTACATGCTCTTTGATCCAGCAATACCACTATTAGGGATGTACAACAAAAAGATCAAATAAAAAGGAAAAGTTCCCACATGTATAAAATTATAACAGCTCTTTTTGTGGTGGCTAAGAATTGGAAATTGAGAGGCTTCCCATCAGTTGAGAAATGGCTGAACAAGTTATGGTATATGATGATTTTGGTGGAATAATATTGTGTTATAAGAAATGACAAGCAGGATGATTTCAGAAATACATGGAAAGACATATGAGAGAATGTAAACTGAAGTGAGCAGGACTAGGAGAATGATAATAGTAATGTTGTAACAATAGTCAAGTGTGAAAGACTTAGCTACACAATAACTACAAAGATGAAAAAGACAGATTGAAGCATTTTCTTTCACTTTATTTTTCTTGCTTTTTTCAACATGGCTAATGTGGAAATATGTTTTTCATAATGTTATTTGTATAATGAATAACATGTTTTGCCTTCTCAATGGGTGGAAGAGGGGTAGGAGTGAGGGAAGCAATTCAGAACTAAAAATTTTTTAAAATCCCTGACAGAAATTTGAGTAATAAAAAGGAAAGCTTGAGGAAGCCCACAACCACTTCTTGTACCCATGCCTTCAAGGTACATTAGTTTCATCCTGATTTGCTGTACATTAAAAAGAAAACCAAGCCAAAACAAACAAAAAATTCCATAACAACTTCTCTAGAATGTAGAGAATATCTGCTGCCCCTTTCCATTCATCTCCATTCTCCAAAACATGGAACCTTGGATGCTACATTAAATTTCAAGGTATGAATTGAGTTACCATCTGTTCCAAACCTCACCCAATGTTGCTGCTAATTTTCTTCTTTTTTCATTCATTCATTCATTTATTCATCTTCTCTTCCTCCTCCTCCCCTTCTCCCTCATCTTCTTCTCCTCCTCTTTTTTCCCTCCTTCCCTCTCTCCCTCCTTTCTTTCCTTCCAAAAAATAGAGTTGACCATTGTGAAACTGGTAGCTTTGAGAAGTGGCAGTTCAGATATTTGATCACCATTTTTTAGGTACGTGAAAGGTAGCATCTCATTAATAGCTCATAAATGTTAAATGTATAGTATTAACAAAACACAATAATAAATTAATGTCAAATGTATAATGGGTAACATATAACTTAATGCAAGTGATTATTGATCTGTGCTCACTGGTGAAGGGTATAGGTGGTGGTGATGGAAGAAGTATGAGAGACACTGTGCAACAAAGTCTAGGGAAAGAGAATGTATTTAAAACAGTTAAGAAATGTATTCTTCCTTTTCCAGTCTTCAATTTTAACCTCAAATTCAGCACATATTGATGCAAATATTTTGGAAAAAATTAAGGGAACTTATTAGTTGTTTATTTACTGCCAATTCTAGCTGAAACAAAAGTGCTAGTCATACTGAAAAATAGAGTAAATATCACTGAGATTAGTTGCCTGAATAACTTGAGTATTAGTTTAATACAGATGAGAGAAAGAGACTGAAAGATGATATCATTAATTTAGTATTTCATTCAATAATCATTTCTTAAGCTCTTTCGTGGTGCCAAATCTGTTCTAGGTGGTGGAGATGGGGGAAAAGAAGGAATGAAACTGTGCCTGACATAAAGGAACTTAAATTCTTTAGAATGACATAAAATATAACGTGAAAATTAAGTTATATCTGTGTCTATGTGTATGTCTGTATTCCCAAGGAAAGACAGTAACAGCTGGAAGGAACAGGCTGGGCTTCCTGAAAGACATGCAACTTGAGCAGAGCTCTGAAAGAAGCTAGGGACTTTATTTTATTTTTTTAGGAATATAAACAGCTCATCTTTAATGAGTTCCTTAAGGCTTCTCTTTCATGTTTACCTTTTCATGTTTCTCTTGATTCCTATATTTGAATGGCAAATTTTCTATTCATCTCTGGTCTTTTCAACAAAAATGCTTAGAAGTCCTCTATTTCATTGAAATTCCATTTTCCTCTGAAGTGTTATACTCATTTTTTCTGGGTAGATGATTCTTGGTTTTAATCCTATTTCCTTTGACCTCTGGAATATCATATTCCAAGCCTTCCCATCCTTTATGTAGAAACTGCTAAATCCTGTGTTAGCCTGATTTTATTTCCACAGTGCTTGAATTGTTTCTTTCTGGATGCTTGCAATATTTTCTCCTTGACTTGGAAATTCTGGAATTTGGCTACAACATTCCTAAGAGTTTTCGTTTTGGGATCTCTTTCAGAAGGTGATCACTGAACTCTTTCCATTTCTATTTTGACCTCTGGTTCTAGAATATCAGGACAATTTTCCTTGATAATTTCTTGGAAAAATGATGACTGGACTCTTGTTTTTTGTCATGGTTTTAAAGCAGAGTAGTACTTTTAAGTCATCTCTCCTGTATCTATTTTCCAGGTCAGTTGTTTTTTCAATGACATATTTCACATCATCTTCTATTTTTTTCATTCTTTTGGTTTTGTTTTATAATTTCTTGGTTTCTTATAAAGTTATTAGCTTTCATCTGCTCCATTCTAATTTTTAAAGAACTATTTTCTTCAATGCGCTTTAGAAATGCCTTTTCCATTTGGCAGATTCTGCTTTTTAAAGCATTCTTCTTCTAACTGGCTTTTTGTACCTCTTTTCGACTTGGGTGAGTCTATTTTTAAAGGTGTTATTTTCTTCAGAATTTTTGGGGGTCTCATTTAGCAAGTCATTGACTGGCTTTTCATTATTTTCTTGCATTGCTCTCATTTCACTTCCCAATTTTTCCTCTCCCTCTCTTACTTGATTTTCAAAATCCTTTTTGAGCTCTTCCATGGCCTGTGACCACTGAATATTTTTGGAAGTCTTAATCTTGCTGTCTTTCTTTGATCGTATGCTTTGCTCTTCCTTATCCAAAAGTATGGAAGAAAATACATTTTCACCAAGAAAGTAACCTTCTATAGTCTTATTTTTCCCTTTTGTTACATTTTCCCAGCAAGTTACTTGATTTTTGAGTCCTTTGTCAAGTGGAGGCTATATTACTGTAGGCTTCAGTGGTTTTGTGCAGCTGTTCTCAGAAATATCTCTAGGGACCTGTAAATTCTCAGTTCCTTCAAGGTGGCACAATTAAGGGAAAGGAGTTTACTCCTCTCCTGCCTGGCACTCATGTCTCTAAGCAACCACAGGCATTCTTTTCTGCCCTTGGACTGGGAGTGGGATTTCCTCTCCACACCCACCACTAGCTCTGCCATGCCAGTGCTTTTCCTCAGCCCAGGACTGGTGTTCATGACTGAGACTCAGATCAGCTGCTCGATTCCCCCAAGGTCTTTAGGTTAAGGGTTCCAAAAGTCGATACTACTGCTTCAGTGGCTGCCATCACCTATGGGCCAAGGCTGGGGTGGACCTCACTCCCCTCTCACCGAGGTGAAAGAGCCTTTTTTCTAAACTTTGAAGCTGTCTTTGTCATTTGTGGGTTGATAAATCTGGGAACCACAGCAGCTGCCCATGATTCCATGTCCTGAAGTCTGCTCAGTTCTGTCTGTGTCATACAGCTCACACTGGGCTACTCTCCATTCTGCTCTGAACTTTGTGTCATAGACCCTTCCAGTTGGCTTTCCAGGCTTTCTTGGGCTGGAAATCTGCTTGACTCTGTCATTTTGTAGCTTCTGCTGCCACAGAACTTGTTCAGAGTTATTTTTTACAGATATTTTATGGGCTATGGGAGGAGAGCTAGAACAAGTCCATCCTTCTACTTTGCCATCTTGACTCTGCTCCCAAAAGCTAGGGACTTCATGAATAAGATATGATGAAGAGGGCATTCTAAGCATGAGGGTTAACCTACCCAAAGGCATAGAGACTGAAATCAGAATATGGAGCTAAGGAAAAAGAAGCAAGTCCTTTAGACTAGAATCTAGTGGTAATATCACTTTGATTTCTCAAAGGTGCTGATTTCATTTGCTTATACACCAAGCTATTTTAAGCTAAAGCTTCTAAGGAGATTGTAAAAAATACCACATCTGGAATACTGTTAAATAATCTGTTAAAATCCTAACTCAGATATCTGTATCCATTTCAGGAAATCTAGGGGAATATCAGAATCTCTGTGTACCTTGTGTCTCTTTAAATTAAAATAAATCAGACCTATCCTGTGGAAGATATGGTGTGGTCCCTAAGATTCCTTTCTGTGCTTACTTACTATAATGATAACTGGGACAGCTACGCTGAAACCATTTTGTTCAAAGCCAATCTTCTGTCCTTATATTTGTGATGGAAAGGGCTTAAACAGTAAGTTATCATATCTTTGAAAGGGTTATCCCTCCCTCATCATCTATGGATTTTAAAATATCCCTTATTCTTGAATTGAGAACATTAGTAGTTTGCCTATAACAAGAAAAGCCTGTCAAGACCACTGATCAAAAATATCAAAAATCTATCCCTACCAGAGAGCTAGCAGACAGAACTATTTGTCAACAGTGAGTATTCCCTCCAGGTAATTTAGAGTCTTTCTTTTTCTTATTTTTAGTACCTCTTTTATCGAGTCTCTTAAATTCATGTCTAGCATGTCAAATACTCTGAAAAACAGCTGCCTTTGGCTTTGGGGAACAGCAAGCCTATTATGGTACTGAATGAGTTAAACTTTCCCTGTTTTCACAGTGGAATAAAGTTAATAACCAACCAATGACATCGGTTATAGCTGCAAAAGCTAAACTTATAAGTAATCCTAAAGGGAAAGAGGAAAATTGTTCCTGACAAGCTGAAATTACATTATAAAACCCCTTATGTGTTGAGAAGCCCTGAGTTGTTCAGGGCACGAAGCTTATTTCAATGTTTAACTAAACCTGTTTATAAAGAAAATATCTTGCCCAATATCAGTTTTCCTAAAGCATGCCCTTTAACCCCAGAGTTTTTGTTTCTTTTCATTGTTGGCATGGAGACCAAGAGGCACTCCACTAGACTGATCAATGCATGGTTCTATCAACATCACATTTTCAGTCAAGTTCCCAGGAGCCTTCCTCCTGGATCTGTCATTTTGATTCAGATAGCTAAATCAGGCTAAGCACTGCAATGATAACGGATGACTTGCCTCATTAGCTGGCTCCTGCTGCTTTACTCTGCCAGGAACCTCGGCACTGGCTGCCTGGGATCTGGGGGAAGATAACTGTTTCTTTGAAATTATTTTAGTGCATTTTTCTATTAATTCTCATCTCTGCATTTTGACAATAAATATATAGGGCAATGTAGACACAAAATCCATATGCCCAGGTCCTCTAAGTCTGCATATACATTGGGCTTCTATTTTTATACAGAATGAGAATGACAGGCTTAGTTTAGTAAAGGGGAGGGAAGCATTAATTTCAATGGTTTTCTTCAAATATTAAATGTCTGATAACATTTTAATTGATGTCATTAGTAATATTGTAGTATTTTTACGTCCTTTATTTTCTATAAATTTAACTACTGAATTCTAAATTCTGTTCCATCAACAAATATGTAAATATTCTACATATAATAGATACACATGTTTCATCTGGGGACCCTGGTTCATTATGCATTTAATGATAAGAATAATGAATATAAATTAAAGCTACTAGGATTTTTCTTTATTTCATGTGTTATGGTTGGGGGAGGAAATGAAACAACCAACAGGCCCTTATTGAACCATCATTGTCTAAATTTAGGGTTCCTTGTTAGAAGCTCATGAAATTAGGTACAATTATGCATGTGGCTGAGAGATGCGTGTAGAAAAATAAAGGAAAAACATAATCAGAAGCAAAAGGAGGTGAAATTAGAGAAGTAGCAGTATTTTGTGGTGAGAGGATGAGAATCACCAAAGGAGGAATGATCAGATTCAAGCACTGCTCCCCAGATGAATTCTGTCAATTATTCTGACTATTTTTGCTTTACCTAAAAGAGCTGCTGACTACAGCTACAGTTTATAGAGAGCCTATGTGGGTTTAAAAATACTTGGCAAACTGTTTCTATTGATCCTGACATAAAGATATTGCAGCTAGAGTTCCCTGTAACCCAACTGCTTAAGCCCCATACAACCCTGCCCTACCTTTTCTCGAACTTTGTACTTGAAATTCATGGTCTTTTTTTGCCCGAAGTCTTCAGATGTGTATTTTTCTTCTGAAAAGCTATTTAATTTACAAAAGCTAAATAGTTTATGTTAATTCTTAGGTAAACAGTTGAATTTAAAGTGTAATTTGATTTTATTTCCCCCTGGATTATGTTTCTTCCATTGACTTTGTTGTCATTAGCAATTCCAGTTGGAGTGCTAGTATTTTCTTCATAATGTCAATATTTATGTACACCCCATTTACCAAACAGTTCAAAATATACTGTGAATATTTGTCATCTGACTTCCAAACCACAGATGCCACCTGGTAGTGGAAGAGGACTTGGAGGATCTTGGTTTGATTTCTTGGCTTGTCCCTTCTCATCTGATTTATTTTGGGCAACTGACTTAGGCTTTATTTTTTAGGTTTGTTTTCCTCACCTCTAGAATAGGGATACTGATATCACTACTATCTATTTCATAAAGTTGTGAATATCAAATGAGATGATTACACACACATACTCACAGAAGCATACATATGTAGAGGTGTCTTGCTAACAGCTTATACTAAATATTAAGCAATTTATATTCATTGAGTTCATAGTCTTAATTCACTAGATGAATTAGTTACTGTTTCATTTTACAGAGTCATAAAATCTAAGTGTTTGGTTAAATTTTTTATATTTTTCTTTTTTGGAGGGAGTTACAGGCATCCATTATAAATAGGAAAAGAAAGATATAAGAGGGGGTGGAGTCAAGATGGTGGAGTAACAGCACTGACTTGCTAGCATTCTTCCCTGCAAATATACCCAAATATCTGTAAAAAATGACTAAACAAATTCTGGAGCTGCAGAACTAACAGAATGACAGAGTAAAGCAAATCTCCAGCCCAAGGCAGCCTGGAATATCACTGAGAAGTATCTGTTGTGCCATGCTGCGAGTAGAGAGAAGTCCAATGTGGGCCATGCCAGCACATATAGGACCTAAGCAGGTCTTGGAGGGACTGAATCTCAGACACCTGTGGTGGTTTCCAGACTTCAAGACCCCAAAATGCTGAGGAAAAATTGGAATGTCAGTGGAAAAAACCTGTGGGACCTGTGTGAGAGAGTAGAATTGTTGGGTCCCAGCCTCAGGGAAGCTTAGGAGGTGGGGGAGCCCAGAGGAGGAGCCTGTGACAGCAGCTGCAGAGTCAAGGGCAGCAGCATCTACTGTTTCTAGAGCTCTAGGTTACAGATTGTGTAGAGATTGAACAACTGATAGTACATACACTTCCCCTCCCCCCACCCCCACTGCAACCAGAGAAATAACCTTGATAAAGAACTCAAAAGTCAAGTAAAAACTTAGGGAAATGAGCAAAAACCAGAAGAATCAGACTATAGAATCGTACTTTGGTGACAAAGAAGGCCAAACCATGAAAACAGAAGGAGAAAACAAAGTCAAAGTTTCTATATCCAAAGCCTCCAAGAAAAATGTGAATTAGTCTCAGGCCATGGAAGATCTCAAAAAGGATTTTGGAAATCAAGTAAGAGAAGTATAAAAAATTAGGAAGAGATCAGAGTGACACAAGAAAATCATGAAAAATGAGTCAACTACTTGCTAAAAGAGATCCAAAAAAATACTGGATAAAATAACACTTTAAAAAATAAAGTATCTCAAATGGCAAAAGAGATCTAAAAAGCCAATAAGGAGAAGAATGCCCTAAAAAGCAGAATTAACCAGATGGAAAAGGAGGTCCAAAAGCTCACTGAAAAATAATTCCTTAACGATTAGAATAGAGCCAATGGAAGCTAATGACTTTATGAAAAATCAATTATAAATCAAGCCAAAGGAATTAAAAAATAGCAGACAATGAGAAATAACTCATTGGAAAAACAACTGACCTGGAAAATAGATCCAAGAGAGACAATTTTAAAAATATTAAACTACCTGAAAGTTATGATAAAAAAAGAGCTTAGACATCATTTTCCAAGATTATCAAGGAAAGCTGCCCTAATATTGTAGAAATAGAGGGTAAAATAGATATTGAAAGAATCCACCGACCACCTCCTGGAAGAGATCCCAAAAGGAAAACTCCTAGGAAGATTTCAGCCAAATTCCAGAGTTCCTAGATCAAGGAAAAAATATTACAAGCAGCCAGAAAGAAGCAATCAAGTATTATGGAAATACAATCACAGTAACATAGGATTTAGCAGCTTCTACACTAAGGGATTGAAGGGCTTGGAATATGATATTCTAGAGGTCATAGTAGCTGGGATTAAAATAAAGAATCATCTATCCAGCAAGACTGGATATAATACTTCAGAGGAAAAAAAAACCTTAAATTCAAGGAAATACAGGACTTTTAAGCATTCTTGATGAAAAGACCAGACCTCAGTAGAAAATTTGACTTTCAAATATATGAATCAAGAGAAGCATGAAAAGGTAAACAGGAACGAGCTATCATAAAGGACTTACTAAAGATATTCCTACATGGAAAATCATATTTGTAACTCTTGACACTTTTCTCAGTATTAGAGTTGTCAGAGTGATTATATACATATAGATAGAGGGCACAGGGTGAGTTGAAAAGGTAGGGATGATATCTAAAAATAATAAAATTAAGGGGTGAGAGAAGAATATATTGGAAAGAAAAAAGGAGCAATGGAATGAGGTAAATTATCTCTTACATGAAAGAGGCAAGGAAAAGCTTTTTCAATGCGGGGGAAAAGGAGGGAGGTGAGTGGGAAAGAGTGAACCTTATTCTCATTGAATTTGGCTTAAGGAGGAAATAACATGCACCCTCAATTTGCTATGAAAATCTATTTTATACTACAGGAAAGTAGGGGATAAAGGGATAAGTGTGGGGTGTGGGGATGATAGAAGGGAGGGCAAATGGGAGGAGGGGGTAATTAGAAGTAAACACTTTTGAGGAGGGATAGGGTCAAAAGAGAATAGAATAAATGGGGAGCAGGATAAGATGGAGGGAAATATAGTTAGTCTTTACAATATGCCTGTTAAAGAAGTGTTTTGCATAACTACTTATGTATAACCTATATTGAATTGCTTTTCTTCTAAGTGAGAATGGGTGAGAAGGGAAGATGGGAGAGTAGATGGAATTCAAAGTTTTAAAAATGAATGTTAAAAATTGTTTTTATGTGCAATTGTGAAATAAGATACACAGGAAATAGGGTATAGAAATCGTTTTTGCCCTACAATAAAATGGAGGTGAAGGGGATAAGAGAAGAGAGGGCTGTGATAGAAGGGAGGGCAGATTGTGGAAAGTGGTAATCAGAATGAATACTGTCTTGGCGTAGGTAGAGGGGAGAGATGGAGAGAAAAGTTGGAACTTGAAATCTTGTGGAAGTGTCTGTTGAAAACTAAAAATACAACAAGCAATCTAATTTCCCCTATCACCAATCTGCCCTCTCTTCCATCCTCCCTCCCTTCTCTTGTCCCCATCTTCTCTTTTGTCCTGTAGGGCCAGATGACTTTCTATTCCCCATTAATTGTATTTCTTATTTTCTAGTAGCAACAAAAATACTAACCAGTTGTTCCTAAAAATTTGAGTTCCAAATTCTCCCCAGCCCTCATTCCCCACCCGTTCCCTTTGGGAAGGCAGGCCATTCAATATAGGCCCTATTTGTGTGGTTTTGCAAATGACTTCGATAATAGTCATGTTGTGTAAGACTAACTATATTTCCCTCCATCATAGCCTGCTCCCCATTTTTCCTATTCTCTCTTTTCATCCTGTCCCTCCCCAAGTGTTGACTTCAAATTGCTCCCTCCTCCCATTGCCCTCCCTTCCATCATCCCCCCACATCCTGCTTATCTCCTTCTCCCCCACTTCCCTGTATTGTAAGATAGGATTTCATACCAAAAACAGTGTGCATTTTACTCCTTCCTTTAGTCGAATGTCATGAAAGTAAACTTGATGTTTTTTTTCTCAGCTCTCCTCTTTTTCCCTCCACTAAAAAATCTCCTGCTTGCCTCTTTAATGAGATATAATTTACCCCATTCCATTTCACCCTCTCTCCTCCCACTACATTTCTATCTCACTGTTTACCTTAATTTCTTTTAAGATATGATCCCATCCTGTTCAATTCACTCTGTGCTCTCTGTCTCTGTGTGTGCATGCATGTGTGTATGTGGATGCATGTACATGTGTGTGTACATGTGTGTGCATGTGTGTGCATGTGTGTGTGTAGTCCCACCAACTACCCAGATACTGAAAAGTTTTAAGAGTTACAAATATTGTCCTTCCATGTGGGAATGTAAACAGTTCACCTTTGGTCAATCCCTTATGACTTCTCTTTGCTGTTTGCTTTTTCATGCTTCTCCTCATTCTTGTGTTTGAAAGTCAAATTTTCTTTCAGCTCTGGTCTTTTCATCAAGAATGCTTGAAAGGTGCGGGGGCAGAGTCAAGATGGCAGAGAAGAAAGACTCACGTATGCTAGCTCCGAACCTACAGCCCAAGGATTTAATGTAAGAAGAGCTCCCCAAAAGTTCTGGATCACTGCAGGGTGTGCAGAAACACAGTGGAAGAGATTTCCATTCCAGAGAGCCCTGGAGAGCGGTCCCCAGGGTCCGTCGCACTCCGGAAAGCGGAGTCCACCCCAGTGCTGCCCTGGCCGGGACCAAGAGGGGCAGATCCGAGCAGGCTTCAGGGACTGAACCTCCAGCGGCCGGGAAGGTCCCTCCACCCACAGATGCTACAGGTCAGTGAGAGAGATGGCTGGGCTGGCCAAGAGGGGAGTGGGGTGTCTACGTGACTTGGGCCCCCTCAGGAGGAAGAGGCGGAGGCAGAGGTGGGGGCAGGAAGCGGCAGAGGCGGGTGGCGGCTGAGGAAGCAACAGCAGCCTGGGAATCCCCGAGCAGGCAGGATCTTCATTACTGAAAGTCTCTGAATAAACCACCTGAAGGAGCTGAGCCTGGGAGGCGGCCCTGCCCCCACCTGCTCCATTACTGAAGGTCTCTGCATAAAGCCCCTGAGGGAACTGAGCCTGGGAGGCAGCCCTGCCCCCACCACAGCACCAGAACTTAAGTTCACATTGAATAGCAGCCACTCCTGCTGCTGAAAGTCCATTTGAATCTCAGACCCCAAGCACTAGCTGGGCAAATCTAGGTGGGGGTGGACAGGAATCTCAGAAGTCAAGTAACTGGCTGGGAAAATGCCCAGAAAAGGGAAGAAAAATAAGACTATAGAAAGCTACTTTGATGCGGTACAGATGTTCCCGCCTTTCAATTCTGATGATGAGGAACTATTCTTACCATCAGGAAAAGATGTGGAGTTCGGGGCCTCTGTATACCAGACATCCCAGGTGGATGTCCAGTGGGCTCAGGACATGGAAGAGCTCAAAAAGGATTTTGAAAATCAAGTTAGACAGGTGGAGGAAAAACTGGGAAGAGAAATGAGAGAGATGCAAGAAAAGCATGAAAAACAGGTCAATACCTTCCTAAAGGAGACCCAAAAAATTGCTGAAGAAAATAACACCTTGAAAAATAGGCTCACTCAATTGGCAAAAGAGGTTCAAAAAGCCAATGAGGAGAAGAATGCTTTCAAAAGCAGAATTAGCCAAATGGAAAAAGAGGTTCAAAAGCTCACTGAAGATAATAGTTCTCTCAAAATTAGAATGGAACAGATGGAGTCTAATAACTTTCTGAGAAACCAAGAAATCACAAAACAAAACCAAAAGAATGAATAAATGGAAGAGAATGTGAAATATCTCATTGGAAAAACAACCGACCTGGAAAACAGATCCAGGAGAGACAATTTAAAAATTATGGGACTACTTGAAAGTCATGATCAAAAAAAGAGCCTAGACATCACCTTCCATGAAATTATCGAGGAAAACTGCCCTGATATTCTACAACCAGAGGGCAAAATATGTATTGAAAGAGTCCATCGATCACCGCCTGAAAGAGATCCAAAAAGAGAAACTCCTAGGAACATTGTGGCCAAATTCCAGAACTTCCAGCTCAAGGAGAATATCTTGCAAGCAGCTAGAAAGAAACAATTCCAGTATTGTGGAAATACAATCTGGATAACTCAAGATCCAGCAGCTTCTACATTAAGGGATCGAAGGGCATGGAATAGGATATTCCAGAAGTCAAAGGAACTAGGACTCAAACCAAGAATCACCTACCCAGCAAAACTGAGTATAATATTTCAGGGAAAAATATGGTCTTTCAATGAAACGGAGGACTTTCAAGCATTCTTGATGAAAAGACCAGTGGGGACAAGAGAAGGGAGGGATGATAGAAGAGAGGGCAGATTGGTGATAGGAAAAATTAGAATGCTCTGTGTATTGGGGTGGGGGAGGGGATGAAAGGGGAGATAATTTGGAACCCAAAATTTTGTGAAAATGAATGTAAAAAGTTAAATAAATAAATTTATATTAAAGAAAAAAATAAAGATATATTTCTATATCCAACATTCTTTTTCTTTCATTGAGTTCCTGGCCTTCAGTTGGAGCCTAAGCAGTTGCAGGAGGACATACATGTCTACCATCTCATTTACCCACATACCTAGCCATTTTTCCATTTTTTTTTCAATTCCTTCATTGTGCACTTGAGAGGTTACTTTAGTACTTTCTGAAGTGGGTCCACAAACAATTTTATGAGTTCCTTTTTGTGGATATTCTGCCTCTCATTTTTTTTTCTCTACTACATAGTCATGAATTTCACAGTTGCCAACAAGAAAATGAAAATGTGGTTACTAATAAATTCACATGAATGCTTGAATGAAAAAAGAAAAAAATAACTAACTACACAAATCTTGATTGACTGTATTGCAAGCAGCCAAAAATAAATCATTCAAATATGTGGCAGTTACAGTGAGGATAATAAAAGATTTAGACAATTTTACATTTAAAGGAATAAGAGTTTGGGCTATTTTGAAGGGCAAGGAGCTAGGATTATAATCAAGAGCAACTGACCCAAAAAATTGAGTATAATCCTTCAGAGGGAAAAGTGGACATTTGATGAAAGCAAGTACTTCTAAACATTCCTGATGGGAAGACCTGAGCTGAGTAGGAAATTTGACTTCCAAACACAAGACTCAAGCTAAGGTAAAAGGGTAAACATGAAAGAAAAATTACAATGAACTGGGTAAGGCTAAACTGTTTACATTTTTATAGGGGAAGAAGATACATGTAACTCCTAAGAATTTATCATTACAAGGACAATTAAAAGAGTCTATATAGAGGGAATTGATGTGGGTTAATTATGTTGGGATTATCTAAATAAATAAAGGAATAAAACTGGGAGGAGGGGAGGACAGAAGAAAAAAAGAAGAAAATCATCTCACATAAAAGAGGTACACACAAAGTTTCTGCAGTGAAGTGGAAAA
The DNA here is from genome assembly GCA_023548195.1 of Bettongia penicillata ogilbyi. Taxonomy (NCBI): domain Eukaryota; kingdom Metazoa; phylum Chordata; class Mammalia; order Diprotodontia; family Potoroidae; genus Bettongia; species Bettongia penicillata. The sequence goes on along the minus strand of JAJHZJ010000382.1, from coordinate 11,660,109 downwards.
TGGAGGGGGTTCACAATTCTTAAACCTCATTCTCATCAGAATTGGTTCAAAGAGGATAGATAGATAGATAGATAGATAGATAGATAGATAGATAGATATACATATATATATATACATACATATATGCATATATACACATATGTATATAAACATGTATATATGTACATATACATAGTATAAATGTATATGTGTGCGTTTGAATATATGTGTATGTATGTGTATGCATACACAGAGAGAATGGGAGAGACAGAGAGACAGAGAGAGAGAGACAGAGAAAGAGAGAGAGAGAGAATGTATTGGATATAGAAACATATCTTTACCAACAGGGAAGTAGGAGAGAAAAGGAATAAGAGAAGCAAGGTGGATCACAAAGGGAATGTGGATTACAGAAAACAGTGGTCAGAAGGAAAATATACTTTTGAGGAAAGTAGAAGGTAAAAAGGGAAGAGAAGCATAAACTGAAAAAAATAGATGGAGAAAAATATACAGTAATCATAACTGAATGTGAATGACATTAAGTCTTTAATGACATGGAATGGATTAGAAACCAGAACTCAACAATATGTTGTATATAGGAGACACATTTGAAAAAGAAAGACACACAGAGTTAAAATAAAGGACTCGAACATCATCTATTATCCTTCAGCTTAAGTAAAAAAAAGGCAGGAGTAACAATAATGATTTCAGACAAAGCAAAAGCAAAATAGATTCAATTAAAATATATAATCAGGGCAATTACATTTTGCTATAGACAAAGAAATATAAAAAAAATTTACAGCAACTTTCTCTTATTAAAGACTCATTTTTCAAATATAAAAATAAGAGCCATTCCACAATTGATCAATGGTCAAAGGATAAGAACAAGGCAGTTTACAGAAGAAGAAATCAAAGCTATCTATGGCCATGTGAAAAATGTTCTAACTCTTGATTAGAGAAATGCAAAATAAAACAGCTCTGAGATACTATCTCCCATCCATTAAATTCCCTAACATGATAAAAGTTAGAGGAGATCAAGAAAAATAGGTACACTTATAAACTAAGTATATTTGTGAACTGGTTTATCTATTCTGGAGAACAGTTTGGAACTATGCCCAAAGGGCTATAAACTATGCCTACCTTTGAACCCAGCATTAGCACTGCTAGGGCTGTATCCCAAGCAGATCAAAGGAGAGAGAAAGGATGTATAAGTTCAAAAATATTTATCACAGCTTTTTTTGTAGTGCTAAAGAATTGGAAATTGAGGGAATGTCCATCAATTGGAAATTGTCTGAACAAATTGTAGTATATGATTGTGTTGAAATACTATTATAAGTGAAGAGCAGGATGTTTTCTAGAAAAAAGCAAGGAAGACTTGCACAAACTAATGCAAAGTGAATTGAGCAAAATTAGGAGACTGGCAAAAATCCTGGAGTGGCTTGCCTTTTCCTTCAGCTCATTTTATAGATAAGGAAACTGACTTACCCAAGCTCATGGATCTATAATTTTCTTAGGCAAGATTTTAATTCAGGAAGATGAGTCTCCCTGACTCCAGGCTCCATACTCTATCTACTGTGCCACTTTCCTGCCCCCATAGTATGGTAGATAGATGAGTAAGTTTGGATTGAGATAAGTTATGTGACTTGCCCATCATCACATAACTAGTAAATGTCTGCTGTAGGTCTTCTTGAGTTCAAGTCCATCCTTTTTTCATTATACCATAATGTCTTTTTAATTTATGCATATGGTAACTACCAATGAATTAATAAATGGTTTCATGAATTTGAAGGCCTGAAATATTAATAACCTAATGACCCACCTTTTAGCAACGAGCCAATTCCAACTCAATTAGTTTGATCCTAAGATAACAGGGCTATTCCATTTCCAGACTTGCTCTTGAAGCCACTCAAGTTGCTTGGTACAGGGGCCCATGTTCTGTTGGCATACTTTTCAGTAACTCAGGGTCAGTCTCATGGCATGGTAAACCGTTGGAAAGAATTTTAGTAGGGAATGTCAAGGATATGTGACTTATACATGAATGTCTTAGAGAGTTGCCTGAGACTTCCAGAAGTTAAATTACTTCCCATAGTTTTATGGCAGGAATATGCCATTAACCATATTTGAACTGAAATTTTCTTGACCCCAAATTCAATACTTCATGCACAATACCAGTAACCTTCCTTTAAAATAGAAGAGTGGGGACAATCATGGAATAGAGACAACTAATTAAGATGATAAGGATAAAAGTAGCCCTGTTTTACACATAGGAAAAACTGCTTTGCTAAATCACCATAAGATGTTAAGGGTTATTGTATTTATGACCTAGTGAACTCTCCAGTCTTTCTCCTGCAAAGCTTCTTTGATTTAGATTTATCTACTTGTTAAGTATGAGGGAATGTTCAACCCTGTTATTTGTCAGAGGAGAGAAAAGCCTAACAGTAGGGTGGTTAATGCTTTTATTGGAGAGCTCTTGATTTCAAATCGGTAGGACATTTTTCAGGTACCTAAATATCCTCCACTATTTAAAGGTTGTCTCCTATGGTTATAGGCAGCAGAGTGATTTGTGGTTAACAATGGAAAATATTTGATTCCAACTGCTCTGATGTTTGATATAACTGTAAACATTATAGCATTTAACTTAAAAGGATTCTATGAAGAAAGAAAGCCTGGAATGAAGTAACAGTTCTCCTGGAAGCATTCGATGAGAAAGCAAATGGAACAATGATCATTTTGATTTAGTGATTTCCACCCCTGCTTTGAGGAAAAGTGTCATACTTTCCCAGTGCTTCCTAGCAGCTCAGCCATACTTTGCAAAGTCTGGGAGCCCCAGTGGTCCTCCTCCTGACCTGTGCATTTCATGAGAAAAGTGAACTAATTTTGAGTTCACTATATTTGAAATGTTTCATTCTTCTAAATTTAATATGATTTGATGAACACTTTCTATGTGCATTTAACAAGACTCTGTGTTGGTTAATGGGACACATAATTGGCACAGTGGATAGAGTACTAGTCCTGGAGTCTGGAAGACCTAGTTCAAATCCAGCCTTATATACTTACTAGCTATGTGATACTGAGCAAGTCACAACTCCATTTGCTCCAGCCTCTCATTTGTAAAAGAACTAGAGAAGGAAATGGCAAAACACCCAGTGCCTTTGCCAAGAAAATTACTGCCATATTCAAAAGCCTCCATTTGTTCTTCTTTCCCTAATAATCTTAACCAAACTCCATACCCTGACTTTGTATTTGTTGAGTTTTTAAAAATAATTTTTGATTAATTTCTTTCATTTTTCCCTTTAATATACACCCAGCATCCCTCCCTTTCCCTCTCCCAGAGACCCATCTGCATTCAACTTACCCCTTCCTGCAACATACCCTCCTTTCTATCACACCCCTCCCTTCCCTTATCCCCATCTTCTCTCTTTTTTTGTAGGGCAAGATAGATTTCTATACCCCATTACCTATATTTCTTATTTCTCAAGTATATGCAAAAATAATTCTCAACATTCATTCCTAGAACTGTGAGTTCCACCTTCTCTCCCTTCCTCCCTCCCCAACTATCCCACTGAGAAGGCAAGTAATTCAATATAGGATATATAGGTGTAGTTTTGCTAGACTTCCATAATACTCATGTTGTTAAAGGCTAAATATATTCCCCTCCCTTCTATCCTGCCCCCCATTTATTCTATTCTCTCTTTCAACCAAGTCCCTCCCCAAAAGTGTTTACTTTTAACTACGCCCTCCTCTCATTTGCCCTCTCTTCTATCATCCCCCCCAGTCCACTTATCCCCTTGTCCCCCACGTGCCTTTAGTGTAAGATAGATTTTCATATGAAATTGAGTGTGCACCTTATTTCCTCCTTAAATCAAATATGATGGGAGTAAGCTTCACTTTTTCCCTCTCACATCTCCCTTTTCCCCTCCTTTGAAAAAGTTTTTTCTTGTCTTTTTGATGAGAGATAATTTGCCCCATTCTATTTCTCCCTTTCTTCTTCTAATATATTCCTCTCTCAATCCTTAATAATTTTTTAGATATTATCCCTTCCTATTCAACTCACTCTGTGTGTGTGTGTTTGTGTGTGTGTGTGTGTATAATTCCTCCAACGACCCAAATGCTGACAAAAGTTTCAAGAGTTATAAATGTCTTTCCATGTAGGAATGTAAACAGTTCAACTTTACTAAGTCCCTTATGATTTTTATTTTCTGTTTACCTTTTCACTCTTCTCTTCATTCTAGTGTTTGAAAGTCAAATTGTCAATTCAGCTCTGGTCTTTTCATCAAGAATGCTTGAAAGTCCTCTATTTCACTGAATGACCATTTTCCCTTTAAAGTAGCATACTCAATTTTGCTGGGTAGGTGATTCTTGCTTTTAATCCTAGTTCCTTTGACTTCTGGGATATCATATTGCAAGTTTTTTGATCCCTTCATGTAGAAGCTGCCAGACCCCTTGTTATCCTGATTGCATTTCCACAATACTCAAATTGTTTCTTTCTGGCTACTTGCAATATTTTCTCCTCGGCCTGGTAACTCTGCAATTTGGCTACACTATGCCTAGGAGTTTCTCTTTTAGAATCTCTTTCAGGAGGTGATCAGTGAATTCTTTCAACATTTATTTTACCCTCTGGTTCCAGAATATCAGGGAAGTTTTCCTTGATAATTTCATGCAAGATGATATCCGGGCTCTTTTTTTGATAATGGTTTCAGGTAGTCCCATAATTCTAAAATTGTCTCTCCTGGATCTATTTTCCAGGTCAGTTGTTTTTCCAATGACATATTTCACATTGTCTTCTATTTTTTCATTCTTTTGGTTTTGTGTTGTTATTTCTTGGTTTCTCATAAAGTCATTAGCTTCCATCTGCTCCAATCTAATTTTTATAGAACTGTCTTCTTCAGTGAGCTTTCAAACCTCCTTTTCCATTTGACTAATTCTGCTTTTTACAATACTCTTCTCCTCATTGCCTTTTTGGGCCTCTTTTGTCCATTGAGTTAGCTTATTTTTAAGGTGCTAATTTATTGAGTATTTTTTTGTCTCCTTTTACCAGCTGTTGTCTCACTTTTCATGATTTTCTTGCATAGCTCTCATTTTTATTCCCAGTTTTTCCTCCACCTGTCTTACTTGATTTTCAAAATTCTTTTTTAGCTTTTCAGTGACCTGAGAGCATTGCATAATTATTTGGGAGATTTTTGATGCAGAAACCTTGACTTTTAGGTCTTCCTCTGATGATATGCATTGTTCTTCTTCATCTGAAAGGATAGAAGAAAATAACTGCTCACCAAGAAAGTAACCTTCTTTCGTCTTATTTTTTTTCCCCTTTCTGGGCATTTCCCCCGCCAGTTACTTGATTTTTGAGTTCTTTGTCAAGAGGAAGGTGTACTCTGGCGACTTGTAAGTTCTCAAGGTGGCACAATCATGGGAGAAGAGTTTACTCCTCTCCTGGTCTGTGCTCTGATCTGGGAGCAGCTACAAGCACTCTTTTTTGAGAGTAGCATTCCCTCTCCAAAGTCTCTGCCATCTCCCCTGCCAGTTCTCCTCCTCACTCCAGTGCTGCCACTCAGGGCTAAGATATAGATCAGTTGCTCAATTTCCCAAGGATCTTTAGACCAGGGCTCCTACAGTGAAAGCTGTTGTTGCCTGGGGCTGGGGCTAGACTGCTGTGTTCCCTTCTAACCAAAATGAAAGAACTTTCTCAGTGACCTTTGAAGCTGCCTTTGTCCTTTATGGTTTGAGGAATCTGGGACCCACAACTGCTGCCCATGGTGCCTTGAAGCGTGCTCTAGTCCTGTCCTTGCCAAGGTGTGACCAAAGCCAAGTTGTGCTCTGCTATCCACCTGGTGGGACAGACCTTTCCTGTTGGTCTTCTAGGTTGCCTTGGGCTGGAAATTTCTTTCACTCTGTCATTTTTTGGCTTCTGCTGCTCTAGAATTTGTTTAGAGTCATTTTTACAAGTATTTTATGGGCTGTGGGAGGAGAGCTTCTACAGATGAGTCCTTCTCTGCCATCTTGGCTCTGCCCCCCATAATTTTAAGCATTCACTGTATGAATGTGGTTCTTCTCTTCATTTAAAATTGTTAGAGTTATCCTGTATATTGTTTTATTTACTGTGTTTCTTTGTATTCCTTTTATTTAAGAGAGGCAATGTGGTGTCATTTTTAAAATTGGCCCCCCAAACCAACAGAATAACAGCTCAAGTCTTCCCTGTGATGTATATTGGATGTGTAGATATCATCAAGTTATTTAATTTCAAAGTGATTTAGACAAATCTCTTAGAATATAAGTGGTAGAGAAGGTATCAGCCTGCATTGTTGGAAGGAATTTGCTCCTCTGGGATTACCTAGTATCAGTGATATCACAAGTCAAATTCCTAGGCTACAATGCATGTATACGAATATGAACCCATGTTGTCTCACCAAATATATGGAATAAAATATGGAAAATAAACTCTTTCAGGGCAGGTAGTGTCACATTTTTTTGTCTCTTTAATTCTAATTCTTTGCAATTCTAAGAACATATCTGACATATCATAGGTGCTTAATAAAAATGTTTATTGGTTGATTGGTTTTCTTATATTAACTTACGTTTCTTATTTTCTAGTCTTATCTCACAACAGTCCCTTAAATAGACCTGTATTTAATCCATGCTGGACTACTCTCTAATTTCTAAACACAATCAATACCTTTTCTACTTCCATAACTTTACTCGTTATCCCCTCTATCTGTAATGCCCTTGCCACCATTTTTATGTTTTAAAATCATGTCTCTTATACAAAGACTAGAATGTTACTTTCTTCAGGAACCTTTTCTCCAGAGCTAGAATTTCTCTGAAACTCTATGCATTTGTCATATTCTGTGATAAATAGTAGTTATTCTTATTTTGTTTCCTAATATATTTTCCTAAAATAAAAATTTCTTGAGAGTATTTTTTTCTGTATTGCTCTAAAGAAATTATCATAAACTATTAAATAAGTAACCTTTTCCCTACTTATGATAATTACTTTTGGATTCAGCACAAATAACAAAACTGAAAAATTCAGTTCAAGTCATCAAATATTTGTTGAAATGCTCCCACATACAAAGCTCTTTGCTAGGTATTATGACAGACTAGAATTCTGGAGTTAGAAGAGACTTAATCATTTACCATCTCCAACATCCTCAGAACCCTGTGTGCTTGAGGCCCCTCCGTTCTTCTGATTGGTATGAGTACAGGGTGGATTTTTGAGAGATCCTCCCAAATCTTCCATTTAAGCAGGACACTGAGATCAAGCATTTCACCATTTCCCATCTGGCTACACTCCGTGTGACTTCATCGTACCTTTTTCCAAGGAAACTCCCCACCACCTCCTTTTCAGTTTCATTTCATGTATTGTCTCACCCTGTGAAATGTGAATTTCTTGAGGTCTGGGACTCTTTTTGTTGTTGATTTTTGCTTGGTTTTCCCTCTCTTTGTATTCCATTAATCAATACAGTACCTGGTACACTGATGCTTAAATGTCGTTGACTGAATGACATCCCCACTTAACTGACAAGTAAACTAAGGGGAGAGGAGAAATTACTTACATGACAGCATATTGTTGGATGGCTGCATGAGGACTTGAATCTATTAGTTCTTCTGATTGCTAATCTAGGGCTTGGGAACCAAGTGGTCTTTTCCCCAATACTTTCTCAAAGTATTTTCTAGTTGCATTCTAGGAAATAATGTACCTTCATATTATAAGACATTTCCTTATGGTGATATAGTTCGGTTGTTCCAGGATGTGCTAGAATCTCTCTACATGGGAGTGAAGCTTCACAGTATTACTTATAGGCAGATTTCCTTTTCCTCCAAAGGATTAAAGAATTCTATCAGCAAGCTTGATAAAAGTGTTTAAAGATAAATTCATGGATGATGAAAAGCCAGAACTCTGTACAATTATAGACCTGGAAAGGGCCTGGCAGTTGGCCAAGATGATTTCAATTGGAAGAGACTGGAGGTGATTTGGACAGCCTGCCTTATTTCTAAATGGGCAAGACATGAATCCAAAAATTCTTCCCTGTCTGAGTAGCATTGAGAGAAGCTTCTGCCTTAAACAGTAAATGAACAAACATATTTGGTTTGTGTTATTAGCGAAAATGCTACAAACTGTGATGCTTATCCAACAATATTATTCATAAGGACAGGATAAAGTAAAGAAACAAGAGGAAAGAGGAGCAGAGTACAGAGAGGTGGGAAGCAGAAGGGAGGGGAGAATAGAAAAAAAGAGAAGGGAGGAAACGAAGGGAGAAAGGAAGTCAGAAGAGGAGAGACAGAGAGGAAAAAGGAGAGGGAAGGGTAGGGCTGGGAATGGGGTCTTTGATGGAAATTCTAGAGATAATTCCACTCTTCACCTGTATGCAAAGAAATAAAGTTATATAAGGTATAATGGATGCTAGGAAGTATTTCTTCTTTTATGAAATAGCAAATAATGCAGTATTTTTCAGTAATCTATGCAATAAAGATACAGGAAATTCTTTTTTTTATAAATTATTTAACTTTTTACATTCATTTTCACAAAATTTTGGGTTCCAAATTTTCTCCCCATTTATCCCCTCCCCCCACCCCAATACATCAAGCATTCTAATTTCCCCTATCACCAATTTGCCCTTTCTTCTATCATCACTCCCTTCCCTTGTCCCCATCTTCTCTTTTGTCCTGTAGGGCCAGATAACTTTCTATTCCCCATTACCTGTATTTCTTATTTCCTAGCAGCAAGAACAATACTCAAGAGTTGTTCCTAAAACTTTGAGTTCCAACTTCTCCCCATCCCTCCCTCCCCACCCATTTCCTTTGGGGAGGCAGGCAATTCAATATAGGCCATATCTGTGTAGTTTTGCAAATGACTGATAATAGTCGTGTTGTGTAAGACTAACTATATTTCCTTCCATGCTTGCAATATTTTCTCCTTGACCAGGGAACTCTAGAATTTGGCCACAATGTTCCTAGGAGTTTCTCTTTTTGGATATCTTTCAGGCAGTGATCGGTGGATTCCTTGAATTATTATTTGGCCCTATGGTTCTAGAATATCAAGACAGTTTTCCTTCATAATTTCATGCAAGATGATGTCTAGGCTCTTTTCTTGATCATAGCTTTCAGGTATTCCCATACTTTTTAAATTGTCTCTCCTGGATCTATTTTCCAGGTAAGTTGTTTTTCCAATGAGATATTTCACATTATCTTCCATTTTTTCATTCTTTTGGTTTTGTTTGGTGATTTCTTGGTTTCTCAGAAAGTCATTAGCCTCCATCTGTTCCATTCTAATTTTGAGAGAAATATTTTCTTCAGTGAGCTTTTGAACCTCCTTTTCCATTTGGCTAATTCTGCTTTTGAAAGCATTCTTCTCCTCATTGACTTTTTGAACCTCTTTTGCCAATTGAGGGAGCCTATTTTTCAAGGTGTTATTTTCTTCAGCATTTTTTTGGGTCTCCTTTAGCAAGGTGTTGACCAGATTTTCATGCTTTTCTTGCATCTCTCTCATTTCTCTTCCCAGTTTTTCCTACACTTGTCTAACTTGATTTTCAAAATCCTTTTTGAGCTCTTCCATGGCCTGAGTCCATTGAATATTTATTTTGGATGTTTGGGATACAGAAGCCTTGACTTCTCTGTCATTTTCTGATGGTAAGCACTGTTCTTCCTCATATGAAAGGAAGGGAGGAGATATCTGTTCACCAAGAAAGTAACCTTCTATGGTCTTATGTTTCTTTCCCTTTTCTGGGCATTTTCCCAGCCAGTTACTTGACTTCTGAAATTCCTTTCCACACCCACCTCACCTCCAGATCTGCCCAACTAGTGCTTGGGGTCTGAGATTCAAATGCTGCTTCCCAGCCTCAGGGCTTTCAGGGGGGGCAGGGCTGCTATTCAGTGTGAGATTAAATTCAGGTGCCCAGGTGGGGTCAGGGCTGCTATTCAGGGGGAGATTAAGTTCAGCTGCTAGGGTAGGGGAGGGCTGCCTCACAGGGCTCAGTTCCCTCAGAGGGTTTACGTGGAGACCTTCAACAATGGATCCAAACTCCTTCCTGCTTTGTGAGCTCCTGTCTTCGGCTGCCTCTGTTGCTGCCTGCTGAGGGGGCCTGAGTTATGGAGACACCTCCCTCCCCTCTTGGCCAGCCAAACAGTCTCTCTCACTGACCTTTGAACCTGTGGGTGGAGGGATCTGGAAATTCTGTCCCTGAAGCACGTTCAGATCTGGGCTCTGCACTGGGTCCAGTACATGATAGACCTTTGGTGTCAGTTTTTCAGGTCTCTCTGGAACAGAAATCTCCTCCACCCGATTGTTCTGTGCCTTCTGCTGCTCCAGAATTTGTTGGGAGTTCTTCTTTACAAATACTTTATGGGCTGTGGGTTAGGAGCTAGTATATGTTTATCTTTCTACTCCACCATCTTCGCTACTCCTTGATACAGGAAATTTTTACAATTCACTGAGTTATAAAAGCAGTCATTCTTGGGGATAAAAAGGTAGGCAAAATATTTTACTAGAAATAGAAGATAAAAGACTGCTCAGTGATTTCTTATTCTACAATCAGGTGTTATACTTGGAAAAATCTTGTAAGAAATTCAGAGTAGACAAGAGTTAAGGAATTTGCAATGATGCCCCATGAGATTTCCCCCTAAAGTTCTGGATCCATAAACATATATATATATATATATATATATATATATATATATATATATATATATATATATATATATGTGTGTGTGTGTGTGTGTGTGTGTGTGTGTGTGTGTGTGTGTGTGTGTATATATGTGTGTATGTGTGTGTGTATATATATACATGTTTCTTTTTTATCCATTAATGACTTTGTAGGTACTATACAAAGTTCTAAATTATCTTTTCTTGCATTTAAATGCAATTACTCAAATTGATCATTTTTTTTATATTACAACTAAAAAAAAAATTGCTCCTTTCGTCTGAAAGAAAAATGAAGTTTCAATATCAGGGTGTTTCTTTTTTCCTCCCTGCCCCCCAACAAACTAAATTCTAGTTGTTCCCTATCTTTAGTAACATTTTTAAAGACCTAATTACAATAAATTTCTCAATTTAAAAAGAAACTATTCTGGTGCTAATCTTAAAGGGGAAAATAAGAACTACTTGACTGTTTATCTCAAATGCTTTGATGCAAATTATATACCCTTTGTGAAGATTGTATAGAAAATGTTATTGTAAAGCAAAATGAATTATTAAGTAAGAAACAGGGTGACTTTCAAAATTGTTTTTGTATAATTGATTGCTGTTTTACATGACATTATGTTATTGCAAAGTATTCTAAGATGTAGAATTTACATATATTTATACTTGCTATAGATTATTATGTCTCTAATTCTAGAAAATCTTGAAGAGTGTGGAAAGATTTCTGAGACTATCATCTGGCATATCCAGCTCCTTCACTTTGCTGAAGGTTAAAACTGCATTAATCAGGGCATTTCTGTTACTTAATGATTGGCCTTTATTCTTTTATTCATAAATTATTTGTACCTGGAATTCATGGGAAAGACTCTTCCAATGGCTCAGAGAACTGAGATTATCTAGCCTATAGAAAAACCACCTTATTGAGGACAAAGAGGATTAATGTGATTTGGATTTTTCAAATCAACTGTTTGAACTAACTAAATTCTTGAATTACTGAGTTTTTCTTGAATGTGTTGATAAACTCTGAAGTCATATATTTTCTATGCAAAATGAAGAAAAAATACAATTGCGAAGACTTGACTCCATATATAGTCTCTCCATATATATATATGTATATATATATATATATATATATATATATACACATAGATAGATAGATAGATAAGCACGTGCATGCATGTGTGTGTATGTGTATGTATATGTGCATGTAAGTGGTGAGGCAATCGTGATCAAGTGACTTGCTCAGGGTCATGCAACTAGTAAGTGTCTGAGGCTGGATCTAAACTCAAGTCCTCCTGACTTCAGGGCTGGCATTCTATCCATAGCACTACTCAACTGCCCCCTGAGCCATCTCTTATTATAAAAGTCCCTAGTAAACTTTTTGTCACACAATCCTTTAGGTGAAAAAATACTTCTTTTTTGTCTTTCAGGTTTTAAGTACTCCATAAATAATTCTCTGTCACTTGATATTGCCTCACATCTTTGTATACTGACATCTGAGAAGTCACTATTTCCTTTAAGGTGTATTAGGAGTAGTAAAGAGAATCAGGAGGTTCCTTATGAGCAAAAATAGCATGGAAGACAATATATACCTATGTGTTTTAAAGGTCTTTGCCTAAAGACCTTCACCAGAGAGCTATGAAACAATTTTGAAATTATAGATCTATCTTTGCCACAAAATAACAGCTGATACAGTCTATAAATTAACAAAAGTAACAACATACCTGAGTTATCCAATCATTACATCTAGTAGAGTGAAGATGTAAAGATGTGATTGGTATGTATACATGACTCTTGTTTTATTTATTACTTTGTATTCCTGGTGTCTGACACAGTAGCCAGCACCATAGTTGATTTTTAATAAATTCTTGGTGATTGATCAACTGGCATATTAAAGGATTAAGTAATAGGAAATTCCTTTTTGTCATTTTGAAATTGATTCTCCTATAGTTAACCACTACTCTAACACACCTAAGCAGAGAGAACCTCAGGCAGAATTGTAAAGTAGTTGACAGTTGTCTTTGAGACTCATTCCAACTGAATAAACATTTATTAAGGTCCTATGATATAAGAGGCACTGTGCTTAGTACTGGGGATACAATTAATAAGAATGAAACACAGTCCTTGCCCTCAATGAACTTATAATCTAAAGAATCCAGGATATGATTTCAATTTTCTTAACTTTTTGTTTTCGTTTTCAGTATCCAGCCTGTCTCTTCTGCAATACCAAGAGTTCAAAGAATGTTTTATTCTTTTTCTTATGAGGTAAAAGAACATGTGCAAAATATATTCCTATAGAAATTTTATGAATTTTAGGTGTCCTTCTACCCAGGGTAGTTGTCAAGGATTTAAAAGCCTAATAGAGGGCTTTATATTTGGTCCTGGAACTAATAAATACCAGTGGTATTTAATGAACAGGGATGGATGTGGTCAGATCTATGATTTAAGATCACTTTGCAGCTGTGTGGAGGCTAGAATGGAGTGGGGGAAGACTTGAGGCAGGGTGACCAACCAGAGGACTCTTGTAATAGTCCTTTAAAAGAGTACTTCAAGCACAATGGAAGGGATGCTATATTTGGAGACAAAAGTCTTGAATTCACATTCTAGCTCTGTTACTTCCTACTCATGTGACCTAGAAGTTTTGTTAACTTTTGACCCTCTGTATCTTTACCTGTTTACACTCTTCTTATAAATGAGTGTGTTGGATTAAGTAACTTCTAAATTTTCTTCTCTTTAAATCTATGATCTATGATCCAAAAAAGTCCCACTAAATTTGCCATCCACAGGCTTGAGTTTAAATTCTGACTCTACTACTGTTCACCTTTGTGTCTATCTTTCCACCTATCAGCAAGGCATCTTCTCTTTCTATGCTTTGCTTTCATCACTTATAAAATGGGAGAGTTATACTAGATAGCCCCTAAGGTTTAAATCTCTGAACGCAAAGGATAATGTTGGCCATCATGGCGTTCTCTGCTCATGATCATTTTGTCCTCATGTGAGTGTATTTATCTTTAATTAGATATCCTATTTATTTGCATATATTTCAAACTCAACATGCCCAACCAGGACTCATTAGTTTTCCTCTCAAATCCTCCCTTCCTCCGAGCTGCCCTGTTACTCATGATGATACCACAATCCTTCCAGCTACACAAGCTCACAATGTGAGAGTTATCCTCAATCCTCACTGGAACTTATCTCAAAAAATCAATCTCCTGCCAGGTCTTATCACATCCACCTTCACAACATGTCTCATATATCAACTTTTCTTTCCACTCAAAGAGTTTTCACCCTGGTACAAGCCTCATCACCTCACACCTTGACTATTACAATTGTCCTCTGGTTGGTCATCCTGCCTCAAGTCTTCCCCCACTCCATTCTAGCCTCCACACAGCTGCAAAGTATCTTAAATCGTAGGTCTGACCACATCCATCCCTGTTCATTAAATACCACTGGTATTTATTGTTCCAGGACCAAATATAAAGCCCTCTATTAGGCTTTTAAATCCTTGAACACTCAGTTCCCTTCCTACTTTTCCAATCTTACACTTTACTCCTTTCCACATACTCCAATGATATTCAATCTTTAAGTCCTGTCTCACTCTTCGTGATTTCACAGACCATACTATCCATAGGGTTTTCTTGGAAAAGTTCCTGGACTGAGATCCCAATTCCTTCTGAGGTAAACAGAGGTTAAGTGACTTGCCCAGGATCACACAGCTAGTAAATCTCTGAGGATGGATTTGAACTTAGGTCTCCCTGACTCCAGACCCAGCGCTCTGTCCAGTGAACTACCTAACTCCTTTCACATACTCTATTTTCCAGTAATACTGGCTTTCTTGCTATCCCTTGCACACAGCACCCCCTCTCCCAACTCTGTGCCTGTCCCATATCTTGAAATTTCTGTCACTGCCCCTCCCCTCATATTTTGAATGTTCTCTTTCACCTCAGACTTTTAGCTTCCCTGGCTTCCATCAAGTCTCAGCTCAAACACTTTCTATAAGAATCCTAGTCTCGTTGGCCATTAGCTCCTTACCTCTGTTATTACCTCCCATTTATACTATTTTGTATATTTTGTATGTACATAGTTGTTTGCATGTTGTCTTCCCCATTATATAGAAGTAGCTCCTTGAAATAAAGGACTGTTTTTGCCATTGTTTTTGTCCTTAGTCTCTAGCACAATGCTTAGCATAGAGAGATTACTAATAAATGTTTTTTGATCATGCTATTTACATATCACAATTTCTTTAACTATTCCTCAATAAATGGGAATACATATTGCTTCTAATTTTTGTTCCCACAAAGAATATGCTATAAATATTTTTTTTCATATAGAAATTTTCATTATGCCCCTAATATTTTGCAGGGGATGGGAATTACAAGTAGGATTGTGTAGAAATAGAGAAGTCTTCACATAGGGTAATATTAAATCAATATAATGAAGAAAATCCTTCTCTTGTTCTTAAAATGCAATGGCAATCAGATGATTCCAGTTTCCTTTAGTCATTTTTGACACAAATAAAATTTATTCTCCTCCTCCAAAATTTTTTGAGAATATTAATATAAAGCTTTTTTGAGTGCACTTTCTAGTTCTCCTTATATACACACAGTCCCCAAAAGCTCCCAATATGGCTAATTTTATTTTTTTTAAGCTAATAGAATTAAGTAAGACATATATATATACATCCACATAAATTAATTTTCTCTGCAATCCATCCTCATCCAAAAGTGTTTTACAATGATAGCAGTTAGGGCAAATGGCAGGTTCTCCATCACTGGAATGCCCCTTTAAGTCTCCTTTATCTTCAAAACACTGTTTGTCTTCTGAAGCTCTTCTTTGGTCCCAGAAGGTGGTGAATTATACACTGTCCTTCTTTATAGACCTACTAAACTTCTTCTCCATTCTTACTAGGCACACTTCTTCCTCTTACCATGGCCATACTCATCCAGCTCAGTTTCTCTGTTTTCCCTCCAAAGCCATAACCTTCCCAGGCAGATGCTGTGAAGCCATTCTTACTGTTCCCTACAGTTTTAATTCTTCTCCACAAAGCAGAACTCATCCCTTTTCTCTGACGACTAGTTCTCTAACAGCCTATATTGAACCAGTCTCAAAGGGTGCATTTTATAGTTAAATCCAAAACTCAGTTACTCAGTCTTAGATTTTATTTTGTCTCTCCGGCACTCAACTTTCACATGATTAGGCTTATTTAGAAAAAGTGTGTATATAAAAACTTTTCTTTCTTGTCATGTTAAATCGATTTTTCTCTCCAACTGCTTTCAGGGTTATGGTAAGTCAATATCATTTGCCTTTTCTCTCTTTCAAAATATAGGCTGTTATCTCCTATTCCTCTCAACATCTAACCATTTTTACTGTATCTTAGAATTTAAGGGAGTTCCTCTTTTCTCCCTACCAATTCTTCTTCATTTTGTCTTCTTCTATGGCAGGTAGACTAGGTTATTCACTTTACCATAGGGGTACTTTGTGGAATATTTCCTAAAGAAAAATAATGGAAGAAATAAACTGGATAAGCCTGTGTTCTTGTTAGGTACACTTGCTTCCAGGAGAGGGACATTTGTACTCTGCTTTAACATAAATAAATTATTACGACAGTATATTTCCTGGGCTGCTGTAATTTCCTCCCAGAGGTAAGAGCATGTCTTAATGTTGCCCCCCCACAATTATCCCAGGTCTTATCCTAAACTGACTTAGAGGATGTCCCTTAAGATGGCAGCAATCAAGTCCCTAGTCAAGTTCATATGGGTACTATTGCTACTTTTCAGCCTAAACCTCATGAAAGGTACAAAACTCCTCTATACCAGAGGAAGGTGGTTCATTTTAAAGTGAGATCTATGTTCTACTACTTGTTTCCATTCCACCTAAGCACTCCTATAACCTGAGGTAGAAAGCAGAACCCTAGAGTAAATAAACTAGAGCCTCTTCCTTCAACCTCTGTAAAAACTGTTATATGCCCAATCTCTTCTGTATATATTTGGAATAAAGCCAACTTGTAGTGGCCCATAAGTGGTCTATGCATTTTCCTTCCCAAGAACCCACTGACACTCTTACTTGTCTGGAGCCTCAGCCAAGTATAAGGGCTACTTCATTCCATGCCCTGCTTAGTTGAGAAGTACTTTCGATTTTCATTCAGTGAGGTTCTGCTAACCCATTGGAATTGGTCTGGTTCCTAGGAAGGACTGAAAGAGATGGTATGTTATGCTAGGGGTCACTGCTATGCAATATAATGTTATTATTTCCCTTAAGCTTCTAGGCGTTTTGTACCTGTTGAGTTTACAAGGCTCAAGCTGCAGTGATTTCTAGAACAGTTCTGTAGCATTAGATTTCCATTATGTTGAAGACCTGTTTGTCCTTTGTCTATTACAGATTCATGGTACAACATCATACTGAAGATGAGGGTGTCAACTCATTAAAGTCCGATAACTATTTGGTAGTATAATACATTTATCAAGTACTCCAATAAGCAATTGAACATGACCTCCATCCTAGAACCTGAGAAGACCCTGAGACTTAAGTGACTGCTTTGTGTAATGTTGATAAGTTTGATGCCAGCTTAAAAAAATTCAGGATTCTTATCAAAGTGATTTTGTTTTTATCTTAAAGCTAACAAGATAGAGATACCTCAATAGGATAATGCTATTCTCCTGACAGACTGTGAAGCCTAGGCTTGAATCATCATTACATTCCTCACTTGTCATGCTTCCTTTAAGACTAAGACATTCAATGAAATTTATGGGATTTTGGCAAGCGCATTTTTTTTTTGCTTCATCATCAGCTCTATGCAAAGGAAAAATTTCCTAAATGGAATGAATAGCCTGACAAGAAAATCCCATTACAGAGATATACCATCTGTCTCACCATAAGAATTTTGGTATTTCTTGGGTGAAGTATTGCAGGATTTTATAGAGAACACAGAGAAGCCCTCCAATAGCAATTATAATTTGACAGAAACAAATGTAACATCTATAATGGCCAATATGCAGGGTCCTAACTGGTGAGATTGCATGTCACAGAAATTAAAGGAGGACCTTTTAATATCAGAGCTGTCCATCATGTGCAGGCAGCAGAACACAGGAAAGACGGGGTTTGTGATATCTAGGAATCAGCTCTGACCACATGGTCTTTGTATTTCAGAGGCTTACCTCAATGTCCTGATTGCAGATTCAATTCAATATATATTTATAAGTTGCTAATGTACTTAAAATACTAGCCTCTGGGAGAAATGCAAAAGTTATATGAGACATAATAGTTTTTCTCTTGAAATTTGAAGTCTAAAAGAAAGATATAAAAAACAAACAAAACCTAAAGGACTCAGCATTAGAATTATGCTTTAAAGGAAAAATATGATTTCAGTGGATTAAGGGAGAGACATTTGGGATAATGGGGTCATCTCAGACAAAGGTACCATATTAAAAAATACTAGAAAAGAAGAAAACTGTGAGATCTGCACAGGGGAGAAGGAATAGCAAAATTTGATTAGGATTTAATCTTTGTACAGATATTGTATGTGATAAGCCTTGGAAGTTGGAGTGTTACCAGATTGTGGAGGTCCTTGAATGACAAGAATATATGTTTCAACAGTATTTTTAGGCAAGAAAGTTCCCTTACCTTCCATTAAAACATTTTGAGTACTGAAATGATATAAATAGAATTAAGGATGAAATGTAATTATTCTGAAAGCAGGGTCATTTTGAGAGAGTATATCATATAAAAAGTCATCAGAAGGAAACCCAGGGACCATAGTAGCAGTTTATATAACATGGTACCCAATATATCACCCATTACACTGTAGAAACCTTGAAGTTAAAGAATGCATTATTTTTATCTTTATATCCATAACATCTAACGTAATTTTGTGCACCTAATAGGTGCCTAGTAGGTATTTGATGAATTAATCACATACTATTAAAACTGAAGGGTCTCCTTATGCCAAGAAAGTCTTGATATTAAAGATCACAGCATCAGATATATTTCAGAGTACTTAGATACCTGTAATAGTGATTACAGATGTTTGAATAACTCATATTTATGGTTAGGGGAAGAATACCTAAAATAAATAATTCTGATTTCATGAAATTAAAAGATTTTCAAGAGCAAAATTACCACAACTAGATTTAGAAGGCATGTGGTTGATTGGGGAAAAAAATCATTGCATTAAATATTTCTGATATGGGTCTGATATCCAAGGGACGTAGGGAGCTAATATAAATAAATAAAACCAAAATCCATTCTCTAATATATAAGCAGTCAAGGAATGAGCACAGTTCTCAAAATATTTGCAAAATCTTAAAGACTGAATGAAAGACTTTCATATAAACAATAAAAGAAATTAACAATAAAAGACATGATAACACAATTTGGAAATTTCCATCACATAGCTAGACAATTGGCAAAGATAACAAAAGATTTGAATAGTCCATGTTGGAGGTATTTGGGAAGGATAGGAATGGAAGGAAGGAAACAAGCTACATACTGTGTGCCAGACACTATGCTACATGCTTTATAAATAATATCTCATTTAATTCTCACAATATCCCTGGGAAATAAGTGTTACTATTAGCTCCATTTTACATTCGAGGATGTTACATAACTAGTAGGTTTCTTGAGGCCTGATTTAAATACGGGTCTTGCTAACTCCATGTCCGTCGTTTTATCTAGTGCATCACATATCAGCCAAGATAGCTAGATAGGTTCACTAGGACATTGGTGGTGGAGCCATGAATCAACTAACCATTTTGGAAAGTAATTTAGAATTACATTAAGATAATGACAAAAATTCCCATACTGAAAGACAGACACACTAATGCCTTGTTCAAGGATGAGTATAGTAAATTTTTACATACATACATATACATATATACACTATACACATATATGCATGCATGTCGATACATACAGGTACCTATATACATGCATGTATGAATGCATCTCTACATGCAAATATACACACAGATTATATACACATGAGTGTGTGTGTATATATATATATACATATAATATATATATATACATATATAATATATATATATATATATATATATACACGTATTTATAGATATCCTAGAGATATATTTAGATACATAAATACTAATCTCTTTAAGGTTCCAGTCTTTGGAGCTCCATTAAATATTTATTTGTCGGGGTGGTATTTAGATTCCTTTTTAAGCAAATGATAAATTAGATGGACTGACTTCTCTTCTAACTGTGAGACTGATTCCAAATCATATAGATTATTTTTATTGTGTTTGCTAAGAATGATGATTTCTGAAAGATCTTAAAAAACTTTCAAAGGATTAGTGGTTCTTGATCTCTTTTATTTTTTGTGGTTGCTTCTGTCCCTCACATTCTCCCCAAAATCACAAGTAGAAGGACATTCTATTTTTGTACAATTCTAATAGTTGGAAATTATATGCATAACATATTTCTCAATATTTTGACCTGAAGAAATAGTAATGGAGAAACTTTTCAAGACATTCTTTGACAATATAGCCTTATTAGATAATTTAGAATACAAAGAAAGATATTTTGCTGTCCATATTTAGTTTTTTCATTAAATTTTAGGCCAAAACAGGGAGGCTGACTTAGAATGCTTCTTGTTTAAAAGTCTTTCTTTATAGATAAGCAAATAGAATTGGAGAAGTCAGTTTTTTAAATTTTCTTTCCCCCCCAGGGAATAGAAGAGCCAGGAGTTGTAAGGTATCCTTCATTCCCTTCCTCCCCTCCCTCCCCTGCCAAGGCCCCCACCAGAGTGAAGGTATCTTTTGTAGGGTCTACCAAATTCAAACATTTTGAGTCTCTATCACTATAACTGAAATTACTTACTGTGTAATTAAAAATCTGGAGCATCGATATGCTAGTAGAACACAGTCATTTTGGTTACCTGAAAGAGCATTCCAGGACATGAAGCATGTAAAGAGATTTTTGGATTGTTAACACCTGGTTAAGAAAAATGGAATCTGAGAATAGGTTTTTGGATTTCATATCACAATTGAAAATATAGAATGATGGGCTCTTACCCATGGATAGGGAACACCTAAAATTCACTGGCAAAATATTTATTTAATGTGATCTTAGAAAACCTATAAAAGGGACTTAAACTGAAAAGGAAATAAGAGAGATAAAACTTACTAGATATATCTGCTGAACTACATGCCATAGTATAGCTATGAAATAGGAAGAAAATAGCAATAAAGATGTGCAGTAATTCACAGAAAAAAAAATAAAAGAAAGGAAAAATCAGTAAAACCCATGGCCTCAGATGCTTATTTAACAGCAGGAAAAAAATGAATAATAAATAAAGTGAGCTAGAAATCCTAACAGAAGAAGACAAATTAGCCTCCACTATGACTGAATAGTATAGAGCACGTGTTTAGAATATGACTCCGAAAAGGTATTCCTTTCCACACTGAAAAGAACAGAAAAGCTAAAATAGATGCTAATAGACTAAATGAGAGATTAAAATGATGTACTCATATGAGGAAATAAAGGATACTAAGTAGGTAAGAATAGTGGAGAGTCATTGTATAAAGGCAATGGAGAGAAATGGAAATGACTGTGCCATGGGAATATATTTTAGGCCAGTTAGAGAAGAAACAGGTGAGTTCAAGAAGTAATTGCAAAACTAGCAGAGACATGACATAGCAGTGATGAGGAACTTCAATTATCCAGAAAACTTATGAAGCATTCTTTGTCTCTCAAAACTACAGAAAGTAAATTTCTTGTATTGCCTTAATAATAATTTCATTCTTTAAAAGGAAGAAGAAATAAAATCAAATATAATTCTTGAGTACACATGGGAAGCGTGCCTTCAGTGGTGTTCTCCAGGGATCAAAATGTAACCCAGAGCCATTATCAGTGAGTTGAGTAAAAGTATAGATGTCATAAAATTCACAAATGAAAGAAAGCTGGAACATTTTAATTTCCCTGGTTTCCTTTAAGATTTTGCATAAGAACCCATTACTTCTGTTTAGTTCCATTCCTAGTGGCCACTACTTTCCCCATTGTAATTGTCCATCTACTCTGTATATATCCTGAAAATACTTGGTTGCTTATTTGCATGTTGCCTTCTCCATTAGAATGTAAACTCTTGATGAGCAAAGACTCTTTTTTCTTTCTTTGTATACCAGTGTCTGGCCAATGATAAAGGGCTTAATAATTGCTTGCTGACTTAGACATTTGAAGATATTCAGGATCCAAAAAATGTGTGTGTATGTAGGTGTGTGTGTATGCTTTATGTATGAGTGTGTGTGCATGCAGGTGTGTGTGTGTGTGTGTGTGTGTTTTAAGATGAGCTTGTCTAGTCACATCTCTCCCTTCTTGGAGATATATTCTTATTTTTGCAATTTCCAGATGCAAATAGCGAAACACTGGCCAGGGAGTTAAGGAAAGAATGACTTTAGCCAGTCTTGATCACAAGTTCATAGGATTTTTAATTTAGGAGGTCCTTGAGGGATATTCTATTCTGACTATCTCATCTGATAAATACAGTATAGTGGTAGGAAAAAGGTTAAATGACTTTCTCAGGATCTCACAGGTCATTTAAAAATAACACCTTGTTTTACAGGTAAAGAAACTGAGGCCTGAAAATGTTATTGTTTAGTTAAGGACACAAAGATTTTAAGTCTTCTCCAAAAATGACTCTCTTTTTATAGTTCTGTATGTGACCAGCCTATTACAGGAATTGTTCCTTTGCCTAGTATAATATTATCTGTAGTCCTTTACTATTCCTCCCACGTATTATCAGTCTGTAAGAATTTAAATTTGTTTAAGTGCCATATACTATCCTGAGCATAACTATAATAACAATAATTAGCAAAAACATGGTCCCTGCTTTCAAAGAGCTCTCATTCTAATGAGGGTGTCAACATTCAAACAACTATTTTCATGCATGAGATAGAGAGTGAAAATGGGAAGCAATCTCAGAAAGATAGAACTAACAGTGTTGAAAATAGGAGCTGGACCAGGAAAGACCACTTTCTAGGAAGAAAGGAAGGGAGGGAGGAAGGGAGGAAGAGGGGGAGGGAGGGAAACCCAGAGATGGAACCTGGGAAAAGGCAATGAATCAGGAATGTGTGACCAATGAGAAGAACAGAAAGAAGGTCAGTGCTGCTGGATCATGAAGGATGTGGAGGGGGATAAGCATAAGAAAACTGTAGGGAGGAGCCATGTTTTGAAGGATTTTCAAAAGTAAACAACATATTTTAGGTCATAAAATCCATTTTATAATTAATGGTAATAGTGAAACATCAGATGGATAGAGATCTCCCAAACAAATGTGCTTGAATCTGTCTTATTTCTGTGCTAAACAAAATTTTCCTGGTAACCTTGATGCCCTGAATCTAGTTCCTACTGGTGGAGTAACCAAAGCACTAAGGAAGAGCATGATAATTGGCATTAATTGGCCTCCTTGTTGACAATGTCACCAAAGAGGACACAACTTCTGAACACATGGAGATGCAAATATTTTTTCAGTTACAGAGGTCAGACACTTCAATGGAGGCATGCAAGCAAAGGTTATATGTTTCTATAAATTGATGATTTTTATACTTCTTTCTAGTTCTGACAACCCTATGCCTGATATACGTAAGGAACAAATAAAAGGGAGAAAGAAAGGGAGAAATAAAGAAAGAAAGAAAGAAAGAAAGAAGGAAGGAAGGAAGGAAGGAAGGAAGGAAGGAAGGAAGGAAGGAAGGAAGGAAGGAAGGAAGGAAGGGAGAAAGAAAGAAAGAAGGAAGGAAGGAAGGAAGGAAGGAAGAAAGGAAGGAAGGAAGGAAGGAAGGAAGGGAGAAAGAAATAGAGAAAGAGAAAGAAAAAAGAAAGGAAGAAAAATGGGAAGGAAGGAAGGCAGGAAGGAAGAAAAAATAGAACTTGCAGAATATGAAAAGACAAAAGTTCAGGATGAGGACAAAGATACACACATGCACACATACATACATACATACATATATATTACATATATATATGTCCAATTTTGTATTGTGAGTATATTTTAAAAAATAAATACAATTTCATTCCGCAAGAGAGGAAAAACATTATATACATTCTTCCAAAACATGTTTGATCCATAGAAAAACCAAATTGGACTCTCTTTTGGATTTCCTTGAAAGGATTAGAGTTCTTATCCACTTCATACCTTCTAAAATCCATCATTCTTTTATGTTTTCATTTTTATAGTATTTCATTTTTTCATAGTTACATGCCAACAATTTTTAGTATTCATTTTTTAAATTTTTTAATATATAATTCACTTATTTTTCAGTTCTCAACACTCACTTCCACAAGAATTTGAATTCAAAAATTTCACCCCATCTCTCCCAACCTCCCAATAGAGGATAGAATGTACCCCATTCATCCCTTCCTCCCATCTGTCCTCCTTTTCTTACTTCCCCTTTCTTCCATCCAACGTCCTCTTATTTTATTGTAGAACAAAATAGATTTCTATACCCCATTGCCTGCACATCTTGTTTTCCAGTTGCATGCTAAAAATTTTTTTAACATTCATTATTAAAGCTTTGAGTTCCATATTCTCTTTCTTCTCCGCACTCACACTCACTGAGAAAACAAGCAATTCAATATAGGGAAAACATGTGTAGCCATGCAAAACACTTCTATGATAGTTATGTTGTGAAAGACTAACTATATTTTCCTCTCTCCTATCCTGCCCTCCATTTGTTTAATTCTCTCCTTTGAGCTGTCCTCCCACAATAATGTTTACTTCTGATTATCCCTGTCCCCAATTTGCTGTCGCTGGAATTATCTTCCCTCTCCTATTCCCTTCCCCCTGCCTTCCTACAGGGTAAAAATAGATTTTCACATCCAATTGAGTGTGTGTTATTCCCTCCTTAAGGCAAATCCCATGAGAGCAAGGCTCACTTATTTCTTTTCATATCCCCTCTCTCCCTTTCCATTGTAAATCTTTTTTGCCTCTTTTATGTGAGATGATTTGCTACATTCTACCTCTCCCTTTCCCTTATTCCTAGTACATTCCACTCAACAGTAAATTTTATTTTTAGGTATTGTCCCTTCATATTCAGCTCACACTGTGCCTTCTGTCGATGCGTATACATATATATGTATATATACATACACACACATACCTATGTGCATATACATGCCTACATAACTACCCTAATACCAAAAAAGTTACAAATGAGTTACAAATAAAGTCATTGCATGTAGGAATGTAAGCAGTTCTACTTTAATGAGTTCCTTAAGGCATCTCTTTCTTGTCTATCTTTTCATGTTTCTTGACTCTAGTATGTTAAAGTCAAATTTTTTAATCTGCTCTAGTCTTTTCAACAAGAATTCTTGAAAGTCCTCTATTTCATTGAAATTTCATTTTTTCCCCTGAATTATTATACTCAGTCTTTCTGGGTAGATAATGCTTGGTTTTAAACCTTTGACCTCTGGAATATTGCATTCCAAGCTCTTCAGTCCCGTAGTGTAGAAGTTGCCAAATCCTGTGTTATCTTGATTGTATTTCCACAATACTTGAATTGTTTCTTTCTTACTGCTTGCAATATTTTCTTCTTGATCTGGGAACTCTGGAATTTGGCTACAATATTCCTAGGATTTTTCCTTTTGTGATCTCAGGAGGTGAACTGTGAATTCTTTCTATTTCTATTTTATCCTCTGGTTCTAGAATATCAGGGCAGTTTTCCTTGATAACTTCATGAAAGATGATGTCTAGGCTCTTTCTTACATCATGGCTTTCAGGTAGACCAATAATTTTTAAATTATGTCTCCCAGATCTATTTTCCAGGTCAGTTGTTTTTCCAATGAGATATGTCACATTGTCTTCTTTTTTTTTCATTCTTTTGGTTTTGTTTTGTAATTTTTTGATTTCTCATAAAGTCATTAGCTTCCATCTGCTCCATTCTAATTTTTAAAGAACTATTTTCTTCAGTGATCTTTTGAACCTCCTTTTCCATTTGGTTAATCTGCTTTATAAAGCATTTTTCTCCTCATTGGCTTTTTGTCATTTGTATTAGTCTATTTTTAAAGGTCTTAGTTTCTTCAGCATTTTTTTGTGTCTCCTTTAGCAAGCTGTTGACTCACTTTTCATGATTTTCTTGAATCACTCTCATTTTTCTTCCCAATTTTTCCTCTATCTCTCTTTCTTGGTTTTCAGTATCTTTTTTTGAGTTCTTCCATGGCCTGGGACCATTGCACATTTTTAGGAGGCTTTGGATGTAGAAGCACCAACTTTGCTGTCTTCCTCTGATTGTATGCGGTGTTCTTCCTCATCTGAAAGGAGGACCAAAATAACTTTTACCCACAAAGTAATCTTCTATGGTCTTATTCTCCCCCATTTTGGGGCATCTTCCCAGCTAGTTCCTTGACTTTTGAGCCCTTGGTCAAGTTGGACGGAATACTACCACAGGCTTCAGAGGTTTTGTGCAGCTGTTTGCTGAAGTATCTCTAGGGAACTGTAGGTTCTCAGTTCCTCCAAGTTAGCACAATCAAGGGAGAGGAGTGTACTTCTCTCCTGGCCTTTGTTCTTGTCTGTGACCAACCAAAAGCACTCTTTTCTGCCTTTGAACAGTGAGCAGGATTTCCTCTCCACAGTCGCCACCAACTCTACTATGCCATTGCTCCTCCTCACCCCAGGACAGCCACTCAGGACTGAAACTCAGATCAGCTGCTGGATTCCCCCAGGTCTTTAGGCTGAAGGCTTCAGAAGTGTAGTGTTGCCGCAGCTGCTGCCATGACCCTTGGGCCAGGGCTTGGGGTAGATGGAGCTCCCCTCTCACCCATCTGAAAGAGCTTTCTAACTGACCTTTGAAGCTATCTTTGGCGTCTGTGGATTGAGAAATATGGAAACCACAGTAGCTCCTTGTGATTCTGTGCTCTGAAACCTCCTCCAGCCCTTTCTGGACCAAACTGGCCTGTGTTTCTCTTTGAGCCCTACCTATGATAAGCCTTTCCTGTTGGCCTTCAAGGTCATCTTGGGCTAGAAATCTATCTCACTCTGTCATTTTGTGGCTTCTGCTGCTCTAAAATTTGTTTAAAGTCATTTTTTACAGGTATTTTAAGGGCTATTGGGAGAGAACTAGAGGAGATCTGTCCTTCTACTCTGCTATCTTGGCTCGGCCCCTTCTGATATTCCTTTTTAATTAGATTTTTAGTTCCAAATATTTTCTTCTTACCATCCTCCCCTCCACTCTCCCTAAAACAGTAGATCATTGACTATATTGAATATATGCTATCATGTAAAACATTTCCATAGTAGTCACAGTTAAGAAATAAGAAACATAGTACCAATTAAAAAAACATAAAAAAGAATAAAATAAGCTGAAAAGAGTGTAGTTCAATGTGATTCACAGTGCATCAGTTCTTTATGTGGATGTGGTTAGCATTTTCCTTTGTAAGTCCTTTTTAATTGTCCTGCATCATTGTGTTCCTGACTAGATCTGAGTCCTTCATAGTGGATCATCACACAGTGCTGTTGATACTGTGTTCAATGTTTTCCTGATGCTGCTTATATCACTGTACATCAGTTCATATAAAACTTTCCAGGTCTTTCTTAAATCTGTCTATTCATAATTTCTTATTATGCAATAGTATTCTATTACGTTCACATGCCACAACTCCTTCAGCCATCCTCTAATTGATGGACACTGCCTCAGTTTTCAATATTTTGTCACTACAAAAAGGGCTACTATAAATTTTTGTGCATATGTAAGTCCTTCTCCCTTTTCTATGATTTATTTGGGATACAGACCTATTAGTGGTATTGCAGTTTCATAGTCCTTCGTGCATAGTTCAAAGTTGCTCTCCAGAATGGTTGGGTCAATTCACAACTCCAACAAGAGTGCATTTGTGTCCAAATTTTCCCATGTCTTCTCCACCATTCATCATTTTCCCTTTTTGTCATATTAGCCAATCTGATGATTGTGAGGGGATACCTCAGAGTTGTTTTAATTTTCATTTCTCTAATCAAAAGTGATTTGGAGCACTTCTTCATATACCTATAAGTAACTGAGTTCTTCATGTGAAAACTGCCCATTCACATCCTTGAACATTTTTCAATTGTGAATGGTTTGTATTCATATATATTTAACACAATTCTGTATATATTTCAGAAATGAAGTCCCTATCAGAGACACTTGATGTAAATATTGATTACCAGTTTTCTGTTTTCCTTCTAATCTTGGTTGTATTGGTTTGGGTACTGCAAAAGCTATTTAATATGATTGCAATGATCTACTATATATTTTCTAATGCATTCCATCTCTTGTGTACGTGTGGATTCTTCTCTTCTCCAAAGACCTGAGAGATAGAGCATTTCTTGCTTGTCTAACTTGGTTATTGTGTCACCCTTCATTTCTAAATATTGCAGTATTTTTGACCTAATCTTGGTATAAGGTATAAAATGTTGTTCTGTTTCTAGTTTATATTCTATTATTTTTCAGTTTTCCTAGCAGTTTTTGTCAAAAATGACTTCTTATTTCAAAGGTTGGGGTCTTTGAGTTTAGTGAACACTAGGATACTATGATCATTTACTGTCTTGTGTACCTAATCTATTCCACTGACCCACTTCTCTGTTTCTTAACCAGTACCACAGAGTTTCGATGATAACTGCTCTATAATATAATTTAAGATCTGGTATTACTAAAACATTTTCCTTTACATTTTTAAAATTAATTCCCTTTATGTTCTTGGCCTTTTTTCTCTTCCAGTTGGATTTTGTTATTTTTTTTTCTAGCTCTATAAAATAATTTTTGGTAGTTTGATGTGGCATTGAATAAGTAAATTAATTTAGGTAGAATTGTCATTTCCAATCGTTTAGATCTGACTTTATTTATGTGAAAAGTATTTTGTGAATGTGTTCATGTAATTACTGAGTTTGCCTGGGCAGTTAGACCCCCCAAATATTTTGTGTTATTTATAGTTATTTTACATGTAATTTCTCTTTCCATCTTTTGGGAGTACATTAATGCTTTTCCAGTTTAATTTTCTAAGATAGAGTTATTTAGGTCTTCTAGTTCCTGATTTGTTGATCTAAGTAATTTTTACTTTTGTAACTATTCATTTATTTCTCTCAAATTGTCAGATTTATTGGCATATAATTGGGCAAAATATTGCTAATAATTGCTTTAATTTCTTCTTCATTGGTGGTGATTTTACCTTTTCCATTTTTCATACTGGATGTTTAGTTTTCTTTCTTTAAATCAAATTAACTAATGATTTATCAATCTAATCTTTTTTATCATAAGATCAACTCCTAGTTTTATTTATTAACTCAATAGTATTGGTGCTTTTTTTTCCTTTCAATTTTATTAATCTGATCTTTGATTTTCAGGATTTCCAATTTGATGCTCAATCAGAGATTTTTACTTTGTTATTTCTGGTCATTTTTTTCGAGTTGATGATCCAATTCATGGGTTTGCTCTTTCTCTATTTTTTGATATAAGAATTTAGAGAAATAAACTTTCTCCTAAATATTGCTTTGGCTGCATCCCATAAATTCTGGGACATTTTCTCATTGCTGGCATTCTCTTTAATAAAATTATTTATTGTTTCTACGACTTGTTCTTTGATTAGGATTGGATTATTCAGTTTGCAGTTAATTTTTATTTTACTCTTCCACTCCTCTTTTTTGGGGAGGCGCATTATGATCTGAAAAAGTGCATTTAATATTTCTGCCATTCTACTTTTGATTTTGAGGTTTTTATGCCCCAATTCATGTTCAATTTTTGTGCAGTTGCTATGTGCTGATGAGAAAAAAGCATATCTTCCTTTCTCTTCACATTCATTTTCTCCAAAGATCTGCCATATGTACATTTTCCAATATTCTAGTCACCTCCTTAGTTTCTTTTTGTTTATTTTTTGGTTGAATTTACTGAGTTCTAAGAGGGGATAGTTGAAGTCCCCAACTAATATAGGTCTGTTGTCTATTTCTTCCTGTAGCTCATTTAACTTCTTTAAGAATTTGGATGCCATATCACTTAGTGTATCTGTTTAGTATTGATATTATTCATTGTCTATGATGACTTTTAGGAAGATATAATTTCCTTATCTCCTTTGCAAGATACTATCCAGGTCCTCCTTTTGCTTATGACTTTCTGGAATTGCAATGATTCTGGCATTGTCTATCCTAGATTTGTTTTCCAGATCAATTGGTTTGCCAATGAGGCATTTTATATTTTCTTTTTTTCATTCTTTTAAATTTGTTTGATTGATTCTTGATGTTTCACTCTCAGTCAGTTTTTATACTTCATTTTAGCCAATTGTACTTTTTAAGGAGTTGTTTTCAGGAGTAGATTTTTCTATCTCCTTTTCCATATGACCAATTCTGCTTCTTAAGCAGTTGTTTTCTTTTCCCAAGTTGTTTGCTCTTTTTTCATGATTCCCTTGCATCACTCTCATTTCCTTCCTCAATTTTTCTTCTACTTATATGACTTTTAAGCTCCTTTTTTAGCTCTTCCACGAGTGTTTTCTGGAATTAAGATCACTTCCCATTTTTTTTTTGGAGATCTGCTAATAGATGTTTTAATACTTTTGTCAATCAATTTCCTCTTTCCCTAATTAGCTTTCTTTTTCTACTGGCTCCTTTCCTGATGTTTACAAACATGAACAGACTTGGTCCATTCTTTAAAAAAAGTCACTTGTTTCTATCATTCTCTTGAGCTATCTCCCATATTTCTTCCCGTTCATTGTCAAACTCCAAGAAAAAGTCAGCTATAACTATTCCCTCCATTTCTTAATTACTCATACTTTTATAATCTCTCTTTCAGTGTCACACTCAACTGGAAAAATCTTTCCAAGGTTGTAAATCACATCTTAACAGAAAAATAAAATAAAAATAAATAAAAATAATAAAAATTAAATGATATATTGTTAGCTATCATCCTCTTCAATATATTCTACCATTTAACAATGTTGACTATGTTCTTGTTCAGTACATATATATGTATATATTTTTCTTTTTATTGACCATTAATTAATTGTATGTGTTTCCTGAGACTCTACCCTAGATCTTTTTTTTTTTTTAATTTTCTCTCTACTCACTCATTGTGACCAGATCTATGTGTTCAATTATCATCTATATGAAGAGGACATCCTATCTATATATCAAACTTTTATTTCTCTATTCTCGTAATGTAATTTTATGACAGAAAGAGAAAATGAGTTGGTCATATGGTAAAAGGGAGGGATGGTTCAAAACAAACAAAATGCTCCAGCAGCATCTTTAAAATATCAGAAGAAAGTGAGAAAAAACATCTTGCATGTTGGGCCAACCTTCTATGGGGGAATTTTGGAATAATATGAATGAGTCACACAAGATGGGCAAGCATGGGTAGTTGCAATCTGTGTCATGGAAGAGAACTTGTGAATTGATGAAGTCACAGAGTCATTTCACTATTGAGCTCAATTCACACAATTTCTTATAGTTTTATGTTGGTAATTTCTTTCTGGACATCTCTATCTAATTATTCGCATTCACCTTTTCCCTTGATTTCACAATTAAGAACATCACATTTTCCTCCAGGATAAATTCACCAACAGAAATCTCATAATTATGTAGATTGTTTCATTTATGACTATTGATACCTCTTTAGTACCTTCAGTTGCCTCTCCCCTTTGATGGGAGGACTGGAGAGTGAAGCAAAACCTCAACTCAAATGTCCTTTTATGGGGATCTCAGATGTTTCCTGTCAACTCTTCATTTCCCACCAGCTTCCTTAAAGGCAGTGACTCTTATTATTTATGTCTCTTGTGCTTAGCACAGTGCCTGGTACATAATAAGTACTTAATAAGTATTTCTGGATTATTGGTTTCCATCAGGATCTTAAATTCAAAATGCCTGGAAAGAAACTTCACCATGTTTCTGCTCCAACCAGTTACTTCCCCCAAACTTCCTTATTCAATTAGAATGCAACTCTTTGTTTCTGGCCACTGAGGTTCACAAGTTCACAGTCCTCCTTGAATCTTTTCCTTTCTCACATCCATCATATCCAATAAATTGTCAAGTTTTATGAATACTATCCTATATCATCCCTTCTATCTGTACTCTTTTCCCTAATCTCTCAGCCACTACCTTGGTTTTAGATCCCCATTACTTCTCAACTAAACCACTGTAATAGCTTTTCTCCCCCTCCTAATACCTAAGGTTGGTAGTACTTTTCCTCCTGAAATTACTTTGTATGTCCTTATATAATTATATTTTATATCTCGAATTCAATGCCTACCTCCCAAGAAAATATAGTACCCATGCAATAAAGTTCAGTTTCTGTATTTGTCTTTCTGTTGTAAGTGCCCAGCATGGTGATTTCCACATAACATGGGTAAAGGAAACAAATATCACTCTGCACAGAGCATTGTAAAAAAAAGTCTGCCAGAAACAATTTATATTAATTTGTCATTGCAAATCTAAGCATTGTTCTTCTGGAGAGAGAAGTACTCAAAATTAACAGTCCCCTTATGTGCCCAGACCTGGCTTTCCAAAACGATGTATTGAAATAATATTGACAAGAATCTTGAACAAGGATGAATTCAAAATTTGACAAAACATAATCACTCAAGATAAAGTAAAAGTTAGTCATCAATCTAAAACAATAATCACTTAATCTTAGAGAATAATTTCCATAAGACCATTCAATACCTCTATGAACCTTTCCCTTAGCCCTCCTCACCCCAACACATACCCTCAAATTTGTCACTGATGACCTGAAGTGGTCAAAGAAACCTCTTTCTTCAGATTGGTCATTATCATAATTCCTTCAGGGCAATTGGGAAAAGGGCACAATTTTGTATGTGTATTAGTCAAGGGCCTCTTGCTTTTGTTCTTTTCTAGTCACTAACCAGAGAGAAGGGAGAAGGATATTACTTCTTAATAAATCATAAGAGAAAGCCTATTTTCTCTTTTAGATTAGCCCAAAGGCATCAGAATAGCATAACTGTAAATGCTTTAAAAACAAATAAAATGGGGAGAAGATAGGGACTTTACCTGGTTTCAACTCCTTGTTTTATTTTTAAACACAAACGTTTCTTAAACATAATCTATTTAATTGATTTCAAGATGAATATTATTCTATTTGCATCAAATCTGAAGTATTCTGTTTTACTTTAGTCCATCAAAACCCTGAGATAAAAATAAATGCTCCAAATATTATAATAGTATATCTAGTGATATAAAAGTGTTATGAATATTGTGTTCAGAGGGCAGGGTCAAGATGGAAGAGTAGAAAGACAGACTTGTTCTAATTCTCCCCTATAGCCCTTAAAATACCTGTAAAAATGACTCTAAACAAATTCTAGAGCAAAAGCCACAAAATGCCGTAGTGAAACAGATTTCTAGCCCAAGATAGCCTGGAAGGCCGACAGGAAAGGACTATCACACCTGCTCAGAGAAAAGCACAGCCCAGCATGGGCCAAGCTGGAGGGATAGGACTGAAACAGGCTTCAGAACATGGAATCAAGGGTAGCTGCTGTGGTTCCCAACCCACAAAGACAAAACAGTTTCAAAGTTCAGTAAGAAAGCACTTTCACCTGGGTGAGAGGGAAGCTCAGTTTACCCCCATCCCTGGCCCCAGGGTTGCAGCAGCCACTGTGGCAGCAGCCTCCAATTTTAGAGCCCTTTGCCTATAGACCCTGGGGAAATTGAGCAGCTGACATGGGTCTCAGTCCTGAGTGGCTGTCCTGGGGTGAGGAGGAGCACTGGCGTGGTGGAGCTAGTGGTGGCTGTGAAGATGGAATCCTACTAACAGGTCAAGGGCAGAAAAGAACACTTTTGTTTGTGCACAGACCAGAGGGAAGGCCAAGAGAGGAGTAAATTCCTCTCCCTTCTTTGTGCCACCTTGGAGGAACTGAGAACTTATAGTTCCCTAGAGATATCTCAGACAGCAGCTGCATGAAACTTCTAAAGCCCAGGGTAGTATACCTTTCACTTGAAAAAGGACTCAAAAGTCAAGTAACAGGCTGGGAAAATGTTAAAAAGGTGAAAAATAAGTCTATGGAAGATTACTTTCTTGGTGAAAAGGTATTTTCTTTCATCCTATCAGATGAGGAAAAGCATAGCATACAATCAGAGGAAGACAGCAACGACAAGGTTTCCAAAAATGTTCAATGGTCTCAGGCCATGGAAGAGCTCAAAAAGGGTTTTGAAAATCAAGTAAGAGAGGTGGAGGAAAAATTGGGAAGAAAATTGAGAGTGATTCCAGAAAATCATGAAAAGTTAGTCAACAGCTGACTAAAGGGGACCCCCCCAAAAAAATGCTGAAGAAAATAACACCTTTAACCCAAAGGGCAAAAGAGATCCAAAAAGTCAATGAGGATAAGAATACTTTTTCATTTTTTTTACACAAAATCTGACCTTTTTATTGCAGCACATGGTATTGTCAGAAGTGTAAACAAGAACGTGGCAAACGGTAAAATATGGAGGCTGAACTATACAGTCATATCATTAACACTTCTGTATTATGAACTTTAAAGATACAAAATTGTGTTTACATTGAAAAACTTTACAGTCTTCTGAATTTTTTGTTCTCCCCAGAAAGACTTCAAAATGTATGGCAAACAGGGAGGGGCCAAGATGGCAGAGTAGAAAGACTTATGTATGCTAGCTCCGAATCCACAGCCCATAAATTTCCTGTAAAAAGAACTCCCCACAAATTCTGGATCACTGCAAGGTACACAGAAACACAGTGGAAGAGATTTCCATTCCAGAGAGCCCTGAAGAGCCATCCCCAGGGGTCCGTCACGCCCCGGAAAGCGGAGCCCACCACTGAGCTGCCCTGGCCTCACGGCCCCAGAGCAGCAGATCTGGGAAGGCTTCAGGGATGGAATCTCTGGTGGCCACGAAGGTCCCTCCACCCACAGGCGCTACAGGTCAGTGAGAGAGACTTTGGGGCTGGCCAACAGGGGAGCGGGGTGTCTTCATGACTCAAGCCCCCTTGGGAAGCAGCAGCAGAGGGAGCGGCATGGGCAGCGGCAGAGGCAGCAGTGGCCAGGAACTCCCTGAGCAGACAGGAGCTCCATTACCGAAGGTCTCTGCATAAACCCCCTGAGGGAGCTGAGCCTAGGAGACGGCCCTGCCCCCACCTGCTCCATTACTGAAGGTCTCTGCATAAAGCACCTGAGGGAACTGAGGCTGTGAGGCGGCCCTGCTCCCAACCCAGCACCAGAACTTAAGCTCACATTGAATACCAGCCGCTCCTGCCCACAGAAAGCCCTGAGGCTGGGAAGCAGCATTTAAATCTCAGACCCCAAGCACTAGCTGGGCAGATCTAGACACGGGTGGAGAGGAAGCTCAGAACTCAAGTAACTGGCTGGGAAAATGCCCAGAAAAAGGAAGCAAAATAAGACTATACAGAGCTACTTTATTGGGGAAGAGATGTTCCTTCCTCCTTTCATTTCTGATGATGAAGTACAATGCTTGCCATCAGGGAAAGACATGGAGGTTGGAGCCTCTCTATCCCAGACATCCCAGGTGCATGTCCAGTGGGCTCAGGCCATGGAAGAGCTCAAAAAGGATTTTGAAAATCAAGTTGGACAGGTAGAGGAAAAACTAGGAAGAGAAATGAGAGAAATGCAAGAAAAGCATGAAAAACGGGTCAATACCTTGCCAAAGGAGACCCAAAAAAATGCTGAAGAAAATAACCCCTTGAAAAATAGGCTCACTCAATTGGCAAAAGAGGTTCAAAAAGCCAATGAGGAGAAGAATACTTTGAAAAGCAAAATTAGCAAAATGGAAAAAGAAGTTCAAAAGCTCACTAAAGAGAATAGTTCTCTCAAGATTAGAATGGATCAGATGGAGTCTAATGTCTTTCTGAGAAACCAAGAAATCATAAAACAAAACCAAAGGAATGAAAAAATGGGAGAGAATGTGAAATATCTCATGGGAAAAACAACTGACCTGGAAAATAGATCCAGGAGAGACAATTTAAAAATTATGGGACTACCTGAAACTCATGATCAAAAAAAGAGCCTAGACATCATTTTTCATGAAATTATCAAGGAAAACTGCCCTGAGATTCTAGAACAAGAGGGCAAAATAAGTATTGAAGGAATTCATCGATCACCACCTGAAAGAGATCCAAAAAGAGAAACTCCTAGGAACATTGTGGCAAAATTCCAGAATTCCCAGGTCAAGGAGAAAATATTACAAGCAGCTAGAAAAAACAATTCCAGTATTGTGGAAATAAAATCAGGATAACAAAAGATCTAGCAGCTTCTACATTAAGGGATCAAAGGGTGTGGAATAGGATATTCCAGAAGTCAAAGGAACTAGGACTCAAACCAAGAATCACCTACCCAGCAAAACTGAGTATAATACTTCAGGGGAAAATATGGTCTTTCAATGAAACAGAGGACTTTCAAGCATTCTTGATGAAAAGACCAGAGCTGAAAAGAAAATTTGACTTTCAAACACAAGAATGAGAAGAAGCATGAAAAAGTCAACAGCAAAGGAAAGTCATAAGGGACTTACCAAAGGTGAACTGTTTATATTCCTACATGGAAAGACAATATTTGTAACTCTTAAAATATTTCAGTATCTGGGTAGTTGGTGAGACCACACACAGATGTACACACACACACACGCCCACACACACATACATGTGTGCACGCACACACACATACACACAAGCATGCACACACAGAGACAGAGAGCACAGAGTGAATTGAATAGGATGGGACCATATCTTAAAAGAAATTAAGGTAAATGGTGAGAGAGAAATGTAGTGGGAGGAGAGAGGGGGAAATGGAATGGGGTAAATTATATCTCATTCAAGAGGCAAGCAGGAGACTTTTTAGTGGAGGGAAAAAAGAGGAGAGCTGAGAAAAAAAAAAATGAAGTTTACCCTCATCACATTCGACTAAAGGAAGCAGTAAAATGCACACTCATTTTGGCATGAAAACCTATCTTACAATACAGGAAAGTGGGGGAGAAGGAGATAAGTAGGGAGGGAGGGATGATGGAAGGGAGGACAATGGAAGAAGGGAGCAATTTGAAGTCAACACTCTTGGGGAGGGACAGGATCAAACGACAGAATAGAAACAATGGGGGGCAGAATAGGATGGAGGGAAATACAGTTAGTCTTATACAACACAAATGTTATCGAAGTCATTTTCAAAACTACACAGATATGGCCTATATTGAATTGCCTGCCTTCCCAAAGGCAATGGGTGGGGAGGGAGGGATGGGGATAATTTGGAACTCAAAGTTTTAGGAACTGTTGAGAATTGTTCTTGCTACTAGGAAATAAGAAATACAGTTAATGGGGAATAGAAAGTCATCTGGCCCTACAGGACAAAAGAGAAGATGGGGACAAGAGAAGGGAGAGATGATAGAAGAGAGGGTAGGTTGGTGTTAGGGAAAATTAGATTGCTCGGTGTGTTGGGGTGGGGGGGAGGGGAGAAAAGGGGAGAAAATTTGGAACCCAAAATTTTGTGAAAATGAATGTAAAAGGTTAAATAAATAAATAATTTTTTTAAAAAAAGAAAAAATGTATGGCAAACTTCTACAAGCAGGAATTAATGGTTGGGAGGAAAAAGAAGACACCTTGTGATATAATAATATCTATTAAACATACATAGCAAGAGGTTAAAACTATACAGAAGATGAGAAGATATTTCACTACAAGATCAGTGAGACTGTGGGATGGAAAGCCAAAAACCTACATGGTTGTATTTGGTCACAGAGTTCGAAGTGGGTAAGTGATATCTTTTAAAAAATTACAGAACATTTACTTGAGGAAAAATTTATGATGAAATGAAATTTATCTCCCTGTAACAAAAAATTAAAAATTCAGGTTTTTACTGACCTGATTCATATACAATATGAATCACAAAATTCCTTTCACAACATCAGAAGAGTTAGCAAGAAGCATCACTAAAGTGTTTTGGGGTTTTCTAGTAATATAAGCAACTTTCTTCCCCTTAAAACAAAAAAAAAAATAAGAAAGGGTTCCATTTGTCAAATAAGGCAGATGCTGCCTCTTCTCACAAGGTTACCCATTCCAGAGAAGAAAAAAAAGATATTTCCCATTAGGAAAAGAAATCATTTTAAAATATCTTAGTTTCTTGTCTCACAGGATCTACTTATTGATACAGTCTTTAACATGATATTGAAAGGGCTTAACAGTCATTCTTCCAGAGTTTAATTGTTTTGTCATTTTCTAGTGCAGTTGATGCAATGATGTCTTCTGTGGGTTGACAAAGCTGTTTAAATCACAACATCTGTAGGGCCTTCTAGTTTCTGTATGATCTGTTTGTCTGAAGGTTCCAAATGTAAACCAGGTTATCTTCTGACCCAGACACAATCTACTTTCCACCAGTGACTGAAAAATTAGCAAAAAATGCAGTATTTCTCATTCTTGTTACCAGTGCAAGTCTTCAGGCAATTCCCTTTGCTGTAGTTCCATAGCTTAAGAGTGTTATTCAAAGTTGCAGCAAAAATGTATTTACCATTTGGAAAGAACTTCACAAAAGACACAGGAGGATTATCATCATAAATAAGTGTTTTTAAACATCGACCTGATGCTGTATCCCAGATTTGGCAGAGACCATCGTAACTACTTGACACTATCAAGTGTCACGATTAAAATGAACAGCTGAAACTGGGTCAGAATAAATTGGGTCAGCAGGTAAAGTCTTTGAGGCACTTCCCTGTTTTCACATCCCATATCCTTACACTTTCATCAAAAGATCCTGAAAGGATGAGGTTGGATTGAGGATTGAAGCTGCAGCAAAAGACATAATTATTGTGATGCTTTAGTGTTTTTAGATACTTCCCAGAGCCAACATCCCATATCTGAAGAGTTTTATCATTGGAAGCAAATACAAGAAGATTGGAATATGAGGATCAGACAACATCTGAAATTCCCTGTTTGTGCCCAAATATTATTTTCTGAAATTTTGCATCGTATGCTACCCAAATTTTAATGAGCTTATTTGCAGAGGAACTCGCTAGCCATTCTCTATTTGGACTAAATTTAACCAAAGATGTGCTTCAGTGTGTTCTTTTATTGTGAACTTTAATGTGTAGTTTGAATTTACAGGTGCAGACTTGCTCTGATTGGTTGATGAGGAAGTTGTAGATTGTGTTTTGTGGCTTCTGCCTCTGATTTCTTTTCTTCAGTTTCCATGGTTCTGAAACTAAGAACTCAGACTGAGGGTGCCTGAAGGGAGGATCAATCAGAATGTTTCAAAAATGAAAAGAAAATCTGCATTCAGTAATTTGAACCCTCACCTCCACTCTCTGCAAAGCCTCAGCAGCTGCCACCACTCATGTGGAGTGCAGCATGGCCAGGCCCAGATAAGGATGGATGACAAGGCACTTGCTGGGATGATGTGGAGAAGAAAACTTTGAAAGGAAGAATCAGTCAAATGGAAAAAGAAATTCAAAAGACCGCTTAAGAAAATATTCTTTAAAAATTAGAATGTAGACGATGGAAGCTAATGACTTCATGAGAAAGTAAGAAATTTTAAACAAAAGAAAAAGAATGAAAAAATAGAAGTCAATGTGAAATATCTCATTTGAAAAAAAAAACCACAACAACAATCACAATTGACTTGGAAATCCAGCAGAGATAATTTTAAAATTATTGGTCCATGTGAAAACCATGATAAAAAAAGGCCTAGACATCATCTTCCAAGAAATTATCAAAGAAAACTGCCCTGACATTCTAAAACCAGAGGGTAAAATAGAAATGAAAAGAATTCACAAATCATCTCCTGAAAGAGATCCCAAAAGGAAAACTCCTAGGAATATTGTAGCCAAATTATAGAATTCCCAGATCAAGGAGAAAATATTACAATCAGCCAGAAAGAAACAATTCAAGTACTGTGAAAATACAATCAGGATAACACAGAAGCTCTAGGTCCTTTTGGAGCGCTTCCAATGCCTGGGATTGATGCATATTGATTTTGGAGGTTTTGGTTGTAGAAGCCTTGAAGTTTATCTCTTCCCTGGATGGTAAACATAGTTCTTCTTCAGCTGAAAGGATAGGAGAGAATACCTGTTCAACAAGAAAGTAACTTATATTATGATTTTTTTCCCCTTTTTTAGGCATTTTCCCCACAAGTTAGTTGACCTTTGGGTCCTTTGTCAAGAACAGGGTATACTTTAGGGACCTGTAAGCTCTAAGTTACTCCAAAGTCAAACAATTAAGGGAGAAAAGTTTACTCCTCAGGGGCCTCCAGCTCCACAATACCCCAAGATCTTGCTCAGAGCTGAAATTCAGATCAGTTGCTCAATTCCCCCAGGGTCTTTAAGCTGAGCCACTCTAACAATGGACCCTGGCTGCTGCCATTGCCACTGTAGCCTCTTGCTGCCTACTGTTGCTGCTGCCACCTGGGACTGGGGCTAGGGGAGGACCCTGTTCCCTTCTAGCTCTGGTTGAAAAATCCCTCTCACTGACCTTTGGTGCCTGTGGGTTGAGGGATCTGTGAACCTCTGCTGCTGCTGGGGATTCTGCCCCCAAGGCTGTCTTCAGTCCTGCTCCTCCCAGTGCTACACAGCCAATATGGGCTGAGCTCTGCTCTGCATCTGATGTGACAGACCTTTCCCATTGGCCTTCCAGGTCACCCTCTGCTGGAAATCTCTACTCCATTGTTTCATGACTTCTGCTCCTCTAGAATTTATTGAAAGACTTTCTTTACAGGTATTTTATGGGTTGTGGGGGAAAAGCTAGAATATGTGGATCTTTCTATTCTGCCATCTCGACTCTGCCCCTCATGAACAGATATTTTCTCCCATCTTTCAGATGAGGAAGAACAAAGCATAACATCAGAGGAAGGCAAGGTTTCTGCATCCAAAACTTCCAAAATAAACATCCAATAGTCTCAGGCCATTGAAGGGCTCAAAAAGGATTTTGAAAATCTAGTAAGAGAGGTGGAGGAAAAGTTGGGAAGAAAAATGAGAGTGATGCAAGAATATCATGAAAAATGAGTCAACATCTTGCTAAAGGAGACCCAAAAAAATGCTGAAGGAAATAACACTTTTAAAAATAGGCTAAACCAATTGTCAAAAGAGATGCAAAAAGCCAACGAGGAGAAGAATGCTTTAAAAAGCAGAATTAGTCAAATGGAAAAGGAGGTTCAAAAGATCACTGAAGAAAATAGTTCTTTAAAAATTAGAATGGAGCAAATAGAGGCTAATGACTTTATGAGAAACCAATAAATTATGAAACTAAACCAAAAGAATGAAAAAATAAAAATGTGAAATATCTCATTGGAAAAACAACTGACCTGGAAAATCGATTCAAAAGAGACAGTTTCAAAATTATGGAATTACCTGAAAGCCATGGTCAAAAAAAAAGCTTAAATATAATCTTTCATGAAATTTATCAAGGAAAACTGCCCTGATATTCTAGAACCTGAAGACAAAATAAATATTGCAAGAATTCACCAATCACCTCCTCAAAGACATCTGAAAAGAGAAGCTCCTAGGAATATTGTAGTCAAATTCCAGAGTTTCCAGGTCAAGGAGAAAATATTGCAAGCAACTAGAAAGAAACAATTTGAGGACAGTGGAAGTACAATCAGGATAACGCAACATGTAGCAGCTTCCATATGAAGGGATTGAAGGGCTTGGAATATGATATTCCAGAAGTCAAAGGAACTAGGATTAAAACCAAGAATCACCTAACCAGCAAAACTGAGTACAATACTTCAGGGGAAAAATGGTCATTCAATGACATAGAGGACTTTCAAGCATTCTTGATGAAAAGACCAGAACTAATAGAAAATTTGACTTTCAAACACAAGAATCAAGAGAAGCATGGAAAGGTAAACAAGAAAGAGAAATCATAAATAACTTTCTAAAGTTGAATTGTTTACATTCCTACATGGAAAGATAATATTTGTAAGTCTTAAGACTTTTCTCAATATTTGGGTAGTTGGAGGGATCACACACACACATGCACACATATACATACATATATACACACATATATATGTATAGATAGATAGATAGATAGATAGATAGATAGATAGATAGATAGATAGATAGATAGATAGATAAATGGACAGAGATCATAGGGTGAGTTGAAGAAGAAGGAATGGTATTTAAAAACAATAAAATTAAGGGGTGAGAGAGGGATATAATGGAAGGAGAAAGGGAGAAATAGAATGGGGCAAATTATCTCTCATAAAACAGTCAAGAGAAAGCTTTTTCAATGGAGTAGAAAAGGGAGGTGGTGAGAGGGAAAAAGTGAAGCTTATTCTCTTCACATGTGGCTTAAGGAGGGAATAACATGCTCACTCAATTTGGCATGAAAATCTTTCTTATGCTACAGGTAAGTAGGGGAGGAGGGGACAAGTGGGGGGATGGCAGGAGGGAGGGCAAATGAGAGGAAGAAGTAATTAGAAGAAAACATTTTTGGGGAGGGACATGGTCAAAAGAGAGAATAGAATAAATGGGGGGGACAGAATAGAATGGAGGGAAATAAAGTCTGTCTTACACAAACATTATGGAAGTCTTTTGCAAAACTACACATATATAGCCTATATTTAATTGCTTGCCCTCCCAGTGGGAATGGGTGGGGAGGGAAGTACGGGGAGTTGAAACTCAAAGTTTTAGGAACAAATGTTGAAAATTGTTTTTGCATGCAACTGGAAAATAAGAAATAGAGATAGTGGGGTCTAGAAATGCATCTTGCCCTACAAGAAAAGAGAGAAGATGGGGATAAGTGAAGGGAGGGGTGAGATAGAAGGGCATATTGAGGAAAGGAGTAATCAGTATGCCAGGCATCATAGGGTGGGGGAAGGGGAGAGAAGGGGAGAAAATTTGGAGTTCAAAATTTTGTGGAAATGAATGTTGAAAACTAAAAATTAAAAAAAAAAACAAAAAACCATTTAAAAATAAATAAATAAATGGAGGTAGCGGGGCATGGACTAGATTACCTGCAGTCTTTCCAGCCCTGAAATTTCCCTATCTTCTTACTGCTTGTACCTTCCTTTTGTTGATTATCTCCAATTTATCCTATCAGCATCTTGTTTGTACATGGTTTTCTGTATATTTTCTTATACTGAACTCTTTTTGAGATCTGGGAAATGTTTTGGTGAACAGCTAAGTGAGTGAATGGGCCTAGAATAAGTTTCAAATCCAGCCTCAGACACTTAGAAGCCGTCTGACCTTTCCTCAGTTTCTTCAACTATAAGATAAGGATAATTGCATCTAGCTCCTAGAGTTGCTGGGATATAAGATAATATTTTTAAATTCTCTGGCACATAGTAGGCACTGTATAAAAGCTATTAAAACATAAAAATAAATAAATAAAAAGAATGTTGTGTTCAATTGGGGTAAAGAAATTCCTACATTATTTAGAGAAAAATCTTGTGATCAAACATGATTGAATCTGTACCTCCTTAATTTCCAAAAGTAGTCGTTTATATTTCTTAATTGTGAACCCATTTGGGGTTTTTTAATAATGCTTTAAGCAGTAAGTAATTGACACATTATGTTACAAATATATTTTCATCTATGACAAAAAGTCTGTACATTTGTGAAGCAGTCTTTGTTTCTGCAGTAATCAAAATCTTCATGATCCTGTGCACAATAATTTCTATATTCATGAAGCAGTTGCATCAAACTCTGACCACTTCTGACTAAGCACAAGGGTTTTTACACTTTCCCAACTTGTTATCAAATTGTTTCCAAATGCCTTTATGGTTTTTCATTCAAGTGAAAATCAATGCCCAGTGGATACAAGCAGATACCCTAATTCATATTTTGTACACTGAGCCAGAGCCACACCTTCATTCTCTTCTATACCCCATAATCATACTTCATCAACTGTGTAATCATGTGATCATGAATGTTTGTATTCTTGAAGCTCAACTATTAGGCTGTTTGAAAACCAAAATCACTGTGGAGGTATATTAAAAGCCATTTTGAAATTATCACAGACCATCAAACGTGTTCTGTAGAAACAAACCTTATATTGCCTTTCATTGAAATATTAAGGAAGGTTTCCAATTTAAACATTTTCTTCCATGTTATTATTCTTCTGTTTGACAAATTTTCAAATGAACTGGTTGATAACACTAGTCAAATTATTGAAAAGAATTTCTATAAGAGTGCAACCAGTGTTCTGGTTCTGGTAGTGGAAAAGGAAAGCTATCGCTGAAGAGACTCTTTCCTGACAAAGATATTTCATATATACGCATTGCAAAAAATAAATCAATATATGCAATTGAATTTTAAAAACATTTTTCAGTTGGTTAGGCAGCTAAGATTAAAAAATAAATAAATTTTCAAGTCTCAGTAAGAGAGCTTATAAAAGGCAATTATCA
This sequence comes from Bettongia penicillata ogilbyi, assembly GCA_023548195.1. Classification (NCBI taxonomy): domain Eukaryota; kingdom Metazoa; phylum Chordata; class Mammalia; order Diprotodontia; family Potoroidae; genus Bettongia; species Bettongia penicillata. The sequence goes on along the minus strand of JAJHZJ010000382.1, from coordinate 11,616,245 downwards.
TTTTCCATTGCATATTTGTGTGAGTGAGCATTTTCACTTTATTATTGTTTTAAATCAAAACACATAAATAAACTTGGTATGAAACCAGATTTTAGACTGTGTGTGTTGAGTTTTGAACAAAATATTGTAAACCTTTCCTCAAATAATTATACCATCAAAATTAATTTTATGTATGATTATTTTCTTACCAACTATCTCCCAAGTTGTAAATTATTTCAATGAAATAGTTATTTATATTAAAAATTGGTAAAATAATTAAACTTCATATGAAGTGTGCAGATAATACTAAGCATATGAGGTTGTGCTGAATTATTTCTTTTAATTCTTATAGAATACCACATAAATAATTTGTAATTCTCTTACAATTGGTTTTAGAATTTTTATTATTTATATAGAATATAATTTTATATTTAATAATGGTAAAATTTTAATTTGGAGGTTTGAATGGAAATATTTTCATTGTGGTTAGTGTAAGCACTTAGTGAATAAATCTAAAAGAATATTAGTAGCACTTCAATTACTCTAGGATTTCATAATCCATTTCTATTATTGTTAAAAAAAGGTTTAATGAACAAAAAAAAAGTTGGCAATGCTATCCTAATTCATAGTTAAAACCTTATTAAGTTTTGAAAATCTGAATGAGAACTAGATGAACCAATTTAAAGATATTTGTTCCTCAAAAGAAATATTAACATATTTCAGTATGTCCTTAACTACAGTGATTACAAAGTAAATATTCTGAGTCTGCATTTATCTAAGTCTACATCTCCCTAAATCTACATCTATATCAATCTAAGTAGCTATCATCTAAGGAATGAAATTTCTATTGTTTGTTTTACCCAAAGGTAAATCTTATTAAGTACTTCAACTTTGTCTCCATCTCAAATTTTGGTACATGCTGCAACTAGATGACTGTGAAAGTCAGAAAAATCTGTATTCTTTTATTTCACACCTGAAATCTCTCATATTAAGTTAGATTCTCACCTTATCTTTAGACTTCTTATCCTCGACATTACAATGAATTTCTCAAACTGACACATAACTTTTCTCTTCTTCTCGAGTCAGGGTCCAGACTGTTAATGGAGTCATAGGCATGAAAGGTGCATGGGAACATTCAGGCATAACTCCTGAATTCTTGATGAAGGGATGAAGATAGGGATTCTTCATTCTCTGTAATGTCAGTTCAGTATATTAAGGAGTGAAGTCATCATGTGTGGCCTACAGTTTGCCATTCAATCAATTCTGAACTTCAGAGCATTTCTGTCCCAATGTATTATCTCAGCCTGTTAGATAATCTCACTCATTAATAAGGAGAGGAGAGTTTTCATGTGGTTGCTTAGTGAAGAAATGATGTGGAGCTTTCTTAGCCCCACCTGGGGCTTATTCAATTAGGCTCCTGACATCAGGATGGTGGCTTTTATAATTAAAGCAGTCAGTGTTTCTTCCTCGACCTTTATGTACATTCAAAACTCAAACTGCAGTGTTGATTTTACCACAAAGGCTTAAAATTACATTTCACTTACATCTCCCAGGCTATAAGGACGTGCAGGTTCCAGTCAAGTTTCTAACTTATGTAACGCCACCACTTCCAAAGCTGTTCCTACTTACAGACATTTCATCTACATGATGAATCTATGAAATGATATGGTTGTACCTGACAACAGCTAAGGTGTTTTCCAGCATTAATACATATTAATATTAATGATAATAATAGCAGTTAATATTCAAATAATGTTTCCTATGAGCCAGGCACTGTGCTAAGTGTTTTACAGTTATTATCTCATTTGACCTCAACAATCCTGGAATATGGGTGCTATTATTATCTTCATTTCTCAGATGAGGAAACTGAGGAAAAAGAGGTTAAGTGATTTGCCTATTATCACGTAGTTAGTCAGTGTCTGAGGCTGAATTTTCACTCAGGTCTTCCTGACTACAGGCCCCATGCTCTATCCACCTAGCTGACCCCTATATTGGTCACATATGATTATTATATAATCATTCAGTTCAAATGATTCACTTAATACAATCTAAGGTCTATTTGAGTTGAAAAAAAGTGTAATTTTTGTTTCTAACATTGTTCAGCACAATTTTATATTCATTCATAGGAATATTGTTCTCAGACCTCAAAGAAATCTCAACAAATTATCTGATCCTGTTGACTTTACATTTCAAGGCCTCTGTTTTGTTTATGAGACAATTGAAACCCAGAGACATCATGTATCTTACCCAAGGTCACAGAAATGTAAATATAAATGTAAAGTGTATTCAAGGTGGCAGAGGAGTCAGGTTGAGGCCTTCTCTTTCCTATTCCTATTTTTATATGTAAAATGATAGAAGTATTCCAGTTGAAACAGTATATTTCAAGTCATTATTTGTCATCGAAGGTTTGTATAGAAGTTACTTTTTAATTGGATTACTCTTTATTCGTTAACTAAATCTATATAATATGCCAGGAACTCTGCAGTCTATCTAAAGACAGGACAATTTACTTCTTTTCTCAATGAGCTCATTACCTAGTTCACAATCTTTCCTGCCTAACTTCTATTGTCATTATAGGAAAACTTCAGCTTTAATATTGATACTCCTTCAAACAACCTTACATCTTAATTTTCTCAGCTTGTGTATTTCCTATGACTGTTCCTCTGCCAAACCACAGCTACTCACAAATATTGTCATATCTTTGATTTGCCACCATCCACAAAAGCTCTATTTCCATATTTCCGGACTCTGAAATTCCCTTTTCTAATCACAATTTTCTAATCACCATCTTGTCATCCCATTCTTCTCTCTATTTTACAATTGCTAAACTTATTCTTTATCCTAACCACGTCCTCCAATTTGTAGACCCCTATGTTCTTCCCCAGGTCATTATCCAAGCACTAGCTTTCTGACTTTCCTATTATTCTTGCCAAAATATCCCTGTTTTCCAGAGGTACAGCTTAGCAAGCAAGTTGTGCTCTGAGCTTGGCATAACATCAATCTTTTGCATTCATTCTCTGGATGATTTCAGCCCCAGGAAAATCCCAGAATTGTTTTACATCAGCATCAAGCTCAGGTCTCTGAGCTTGGACAGTACTCACATTCCAGTTATGAAGTTCTGCCATGAATCAAAGTTGTGGCCTTGTTGCTGTTACCCTTCATTGTCAGGGCTACAGCACACTGTGTAGCCATTGATATAAATATTGAGATATCTCCCTACGCTGTCTTTCTGCACCCCCTGCCCCCAACCAGGGGTGGAGCTCCAACACGTGTCCTTGCTTGCAAGTCATTTTCCTCACCCCAAAGTTAATTAAACTTCTGTTTGATTTCTGACTCTATTGTCTCTAGCCTGCTTTGTTTAGCTCTAGTCACTCACAGGTTAGAGGTCACTTCTGTCCAGTTGATATTCATAAGCTCTCCAATTTCCTAGGCTTGGAAAATAGGTCTTGTCTTTGTCTCTCTCACGCTACCCCTTATACAGTATGTTGCCATTTTCTGTAAATTTCATCTTTAAAACATCTCATGTTTATACTCTTTCTCTACTCTGACACTCTACTCTGCCATAACCTTGGTATAGGCCTTCCTTACCTGAGCTTGGATTGTTGCAATAGCCAGTCAATAGTTCTTCCTGCCTGAGATTTCTCCCATTTCAGTCCATGCCCCACTCAGCTGACAAAGTAATCTTCCTAAAGTTCAGGTCTGCTCAGGGCACCCTACCAATCAGTAAGTTCCAGTGGCCCCCTCCACTCTTCCATTCTTCCAGAAATGCCTCTGTCTGGCATTACAAAGCCTTTGCAATCTACCCTACCCCTGTATCTTTCCAGTCTTCTTATGCTTTACCTCCCTCTTCCCATGTATGCTTTGGTCCAGTGACACTGGCCTAGTTACTATTTCTCAAATAAAACAAATCATCTCCCAAATCCAGACATTTTCATTGGTTCTCACCAGTTCCTGGAATGTTCTCACTCCTTATCTCTGCATCATAAATTCTCTGGCTTTGAGTTTGAGGCAAAATTCTATTTTCTACAGGAAACATTTCCTAGTTCTAGGAACTTTCCTCTGTTGGTAATCTCCAATTTTTTATACACACACATGTGCGTGTGTGTATTATATATACATATATGTAATACATATGTATGTATATATGTATATGTGTATATATGATAAAAGTACATTCTTGTTTACATGTTGTTTCTTCTGTTAAGTTATGAGTTCCATGAAGCAAGGACTGTCTTTTGTCTTTCTTTTTATCCCCACACTTAGCCTAATGCCTGGTAGTAGACATTTAATAAATGTTTATGGACTGACTTGTTTCTCCCTTCTTATGTGACTCCCTTCTTTATAGGAAACATTTTTTAGAATGCAACATAAATCATTTTATTTTTATCTGAAAACAAAATCTATTATGGAAGAACAGAGTACCAATAGATAACACTCAAGGAGAACAGGAAACTCATTTACTAGGCAGCAATAGAAAAGGGATGGGGAGGAAATGGGGAATGGATAAATTTTACCAGGTCCCAGTAGTGGAAACCAGGTATAGTGAAGGAAGCAGCCAAGTTCCATCCAGACTGATTAATTCTTAATGGGAGGGAAAGATTCAGATTGTTTCTGGCCAAACAGAAGCAGTTACTGTTTATATCCACACTGAGCCATCAGAATGCAATGTCCAAGGTAGGCTTGGGTTATGACTTATTGCTGGCCAAACAGTGATAGAGTGATATAGGTTTAAAACATGAGCCTTAAAAAAACAAATCTAGCTCATAAACCCCAACATATCTTGTGAGGTTTTAGCCATCAAAATTTATACATTTTGGCAGAACATCTGCAAGTAAAAGTGTGATTGCCTATGTGGACAGAGGGATAAGAGGGAGAGAGAAGAAGGGAAGGAAGGAGAGTAGGGAGGAAGAGGAAGGAGAGAGAGGAAGGAAGAAGAAAAAGGAAGGAAGAAAGTTAGAAAGGAAAGAGTTGTGTTGCCCAACTGAAACTGGCCAGTTGAGTCCCCAATGGGTATATGTAGAAAATATAAAAATTTACTATTTTATTTTTTATTCAACATGAGTACCTCCCCCCCAAAATTAGAACTATCCCAACATGGAAAGGACTGCCTTGGGAGGTAGTTGTCTTTCTTCCCCACACTAGGTATCTTTAGGTAAGTCAGTAGCAGAATTAAGCTTTGGGTTCACTTAATTCAGAAGAGCCAGCATTAAAGAAGTCTTCCAAGTTCATGGCTTCACAAATCTGAAGTGCTCACATTTCCTCCTTTTTTCTGCCATCAATGTTTTATCATTTTCTTCAGGAGATTTTCAAATAAAGATAGTCAAATCCCACTTTCTGTGACCTGACACTCATGGAAAACCATGAAGAGCATTTTCAAACAGTAATTTAAGATAATGTTTATTCAACAGAAACTACTCCATTGTGTGGGTTTCTTGAAAATTCACCCTGTTGAAGTTGCTTAGATTCAATCACAATTACTTGTGCTTCCAAGAAAGATTTTTTTTTTCCCCTTGTTCAATTTTGAAAGCAAATTCTTGAGCTGTTTGTTTTGCCTTTTTTTGGTCAAGTGATTGTTTTCACTGATAGCTTCCTGATGGATTCCTAAAAGTGCAGTAAAATATTTTAACTAAAGAAAGATTACGATTATCCTCATATTCAAATCTTCAAATCCCTCTTTCCTGTAGAATTTCCCCTTACTGTAAATTATACTCACTGTATTGAATAGAGCCTCATCATTCATCATCATGATAATTACATTTTGTAAGAGATGCTGAATTTATTTTCTTTTCCTGTTTAAGAAAATGTGTGAGCCTCAAATAGCCATCAGGAACTAGAGTTTTCTCGCCATTTGAAACCACTTTAACCTGTGGAAAAATACAATGTTAAATTACAATTGCCTTCTAAAGTAAATTCCTGAAAAAGTAAACTGGCTGTAAAGTCCCTTGGCAAACATTGATTTTTGGAAACAGAATGTCTCTATGAACTTCCCAAGTTTATATTTTATATTCCTAGTACTTCAAATATCCTGAATACTGGAATGAGAAAAATCCTCTAATGAATTCAAAGAAGCATAAGATCAGAATTTCATCAAATGTAAAACTTCTATTTTAGGAATGCCCATATTTTGCTCAACTATGTAGTGTACCTCTAAATGTGATTACTTAGCACTTGTGGGAAATGATCAATAAAACAGTATGTGTTCCAAGGTGAATTGCAGATTCTGCTGGGCTTACACATATCTTCTCTTTGCTTCCTAAAGAACTGACAGCAAACATCACAATTATAATATAGAATATGCTATTCATATTCCTAAGCTTTGAACATGTTCTGCCTCAAAGCAAATGTTACTGTAAGAAACAGGCTCAATATTTTATCATATTATATGTAAAGATGGGCAATCTAATCATTCTGGAAAGTAACTTGAAATTATACCCAAAGGATTCTAAAACTGTGCATACCCAGCAAAATACCACCTCTAGATCTATATCTCAAAGAGACTTTTTTTTTTTCTCAAAGGAAAAGATGTTATATGTACAAAAAAATTACAGCAGCTTTTTGTACTGGCAAAGAATTGACAATTGAGGGGATGGCCATCAATTGGGAGATGGATAAACAAATTATAGTATTTGATTGTGACGGAATACTATTGCGCTATACGAAATGACAAGCAGAATGATTTCAGAAAAATCTGGAAAATCTGTTGTTATTCAATTTGATACTTCATTACACCATTTGGGGAGTTCTTTTGTTTGTTTGTTTTGTTGCTTCTTTTCCCAGCCAATGACTTGACATCGAACTTTATGTTAAAGGTGAGCTCTGTTTGCCAGGAGGTAAGCAGACATTGTCTCACACTTTAGACTTTTTTCATTCTACTGTTTTCAGAACTAATTCTGGGGGTCTGAAAGTTTTTGGTACTTCCAGAGTGATGTGATTCTGGGAAAGGTGTGAGCACTATTCACCTACTCAGGGCTCAAATATTTACCCTTTTAGTGTCCCTGCTCCTCTGAACTCACAATTTCTAGTACTTCTTCTGGCCCTGAAACTGTGTTCAGGGCTCCTGCTCTGTTGTGACCAATGACAAATGTTCCTCTCTGCCTGGGAACTGTGCTCAAGAATTGCATAGGAGAAATAGAGTTGCCAATCAGTGCCAACTGCATCCAGTTACAGCAAAGCATTCCCATATAATCTCTTTCCGAACAGTTTTTGCACCCCTTAATATTGTCTCTAAGTTAACAGCTCCACTTGCTGCTGCTGCCGCTATGGGACTGCCTCTGAGGCTCACTGCTAGCTCTCCTCTTGCGCGCCAGGTCTGTGCCACCCAGGCACCTTTAGAGACCTCTCCTATAGACCTCTTAAATTATCTATCGCAGGATAGAAAAAAAGTCACCCTCTAGCCTTTGGTTGGTTAAATCATTACAAAATTTGATTTTTTGATTTGAAGTATTTTTTAAATTTGTTTTTAAATAAATTTATTTAACTTTTTACATTCATTTTCACAAAATTTTGGGTTCCAAATTTTCTCCCCATTTCTACCCTCCCCCCACCCCAATACACCGAGCGTTCTAATTTCCACTATCACCAATCTGCCCTCTTTTCTATCATCCCTCCCTTCCCTTGTCCCCATCTTCTCTTTTGTCCTGTAGGGCCAGATAACTGTCTATTCCCCATTACCTGTATTTCTTATTTCCTAGTAGCAAGAACAATACTCAATAGTTGTTCCTAAAACTTTGAGTTCCAACTTCTCCCCATTCCTCCCTCCCAACTCATTCCCTTTGGGAAGGCAGGCAATTCAATATAGGCCATATCTGTGTAGTTTTGCAAATGACTCCCATAATAGTTGTGTTGTGTAAGACTGACTATATTTCCCTCCATCCTATCCTGGCCCTCATTGTTTCTATTCTCTCTTTTGATCCTATCCCTTCCCAAGTGTTGACTTCAAATTGCTCCCTCTTCCAATTACCCTCCCTTCCTTCATCTCCCCCACCCTGCTTATCCCATTCTCCCCTACTTTTCTGTGTTGTAAGATAGGTTTTCATACCAAAATGAGTGTGCATTTTATTCCTTCCTTTAGTCCAATGTTATGAGAGTAAACTACGTGTTTTTCTCTCAGCTCTCCTCTTTTCCCCCCACTAAAAAGTTGCCCACCTGCCTCTTCTTTAAGAGATAACTTGCCCCATTCCATTTCACCCTCTCTCCTCCCAATACATTTCTCTCTCACCATTTACCTTCATTTTTTAAAGATATAATCCCATCCTATTCAATTCACTGTGTGCTCTCTGTCTCTGTGTGTGCATGCACATGTGTATGTGTGTGTATATGTGTCTGCGCACGCACGCACGCGCACGCGCATGTGTGTGTGTGTGTGTAATCCCACCAACTACCCAGATACTGAAAAGTTTTAAGAGTTACAAATATTGTCTTTCCATGTAGAAATATAAACAGTTCACCTTTGGTAAGTTCCTTATGACTTCTCTTTGCTTTTTACTTTTTCATGCTTCTTTTCATTCTCGTGTTTGAAAGTCAAATTTTCTTTTCAGCTTTGGTCTTTTCATCAAGAATGCTTGAAAGTCCTCTATTTCATTGAATGACCATTTTTTCCCCTGAAGTATTATCTTCAGTTTTGCTGGGTAGGTGATTCTTGGTTTTAGTCCTAGTTCCTTTGACTTCTGGAACATCCTATTCCACACCCTTTGATCCCTTAATGTAGAAAATGCTAGATCTTTTGTTATCCTGATTGTATTTCCACAATACTGGAATTGTTTCTTTCTAGCTGCTTGCAATATTTTCTCCTTGACCTGGGAATTCTGGAATATGGCCACAACGTTCCTAGGAGTTTCTCTTGTTGGATCTCTTTCAGGTGGTGATCAGTGGATTCTTTGAATACTTATCTTGCCCTCTGGTTCTAGAATATCAAGACAGTTTTCCTTCATAATTTCATGCAAGATGATGTCTAGGCTCTTTAATTAATCATGGCTTTCAGGTAGTCCCATAATTTTTAAGTTGTCTCTCCTGGATCTATTTTCCAGGTCAGTTGTTTTTCCAATGAAATATTTCACCTTATCTTCCATTTTTTCATTCTTTTGGTTTTGTTTGGTGATTTCTTGGTTTCCCATAAAGTCATTAGCCTCCATCTATTCCATTCTAATTTTGAGAGAACTATTTTCTTCAGTGAGATTTTGAACAAATTAGCATTTGGCTAATTCTGCTTTTGAAAGCATTCTTCTCCTCATTGACTTTTTGAACCTCTTTTGCCAATTGAGTGAGCCTATTTTTCAAGGTGTTATTTTCTTCAGCATTTTTTGGGGTCTCCTTTAGCAAGATATTGACCTGTTTTTCATGCTTTTCTTGCATCTCTCTCATTTCTCTTCCCAGTTTTTCCTCCACCTGTCTAACTTGATTTTCAAAATCCTTTTTGAGCTCTTCTATGGCCTGAGCCCATTGAATATCTGTTTCCGATGTTTGGGATACAGAGGCCTTGACTTCTATGTCTTTCCCTGATGGTAAGCCTTGTTTTTCCTCATCAGAAAGAAAAGGAGGAAATATCTGTTCACCAAGAAAGTAACCTTCTATTGTCTTAGTTTTTTTTTCCCTTTTCTGGGCATTTTTCCTGCCAGTTACTTGACTTCTGAGATTCCTCTCTACCCCCTGCCTCACTAGTGCTTGGGGCCTAAGATTCAAATGCTGCTTCCCAGCCTCAGGGCTTTGAGCAGGGCGTGGGGCTACTATTCAGTATGAGATCCAGTTCAGGTTCTCAGGTGGGTGCAGGGCTGCCTCCCAGGCTCAGTTCCCTCAGGGGGTTTATGTGGAGACCTTCAACAATGGATCCAAGCTCCTGCTCACCCTGGGAGCTTTGGTCTGCTGCTGCCTCTGCTGCTGTCTCCCGAGGGGGGCCCGAGTTATGGAGACACCGTGCTCCCCTCTCAGCCAGCCCAGAAATCTCTCTCACTGACCTGTAGTGCCTGTGGGTTGAGGGACCTTCACGGCCGCCGGAGATTCTGTCCCTGAAGTCTGCTCGGATCTGGTCCTCTCAGTGCCACGTAGCCAAGGCAGGGCTGGGCTCTGCTCCAGTACCATGCACAATGGACCTTTGGTGTCAGTTTTTCAGGGCTCTCTGGAACAGAAATCTCCTCCACTTCCTTGTTGTGTGGCTTCCACTGCTCCAGAATTTGTTAGGAGTTCCTCTTTACAGGTAATTTATGGGTTGTCTGTTCAGAGATAGCATATGTGAATCTTTCTACTCTGCCATCTTAGCTCCTCCCCTCGATTTGAAGTATTTTTAAAAGTTGTTTGAAGGGGACCGTTTGGAGAGTTTAGCTGGATCCCAGCCTTTACTCTGATAACTTCATTGAAAGCATTTCTGCTCACCGAATAAATCTGAACAAAATAAAGTAATACTTATCATTTATGTGGCACTTGAAGGTTTACAACAAGCTTTACATATTTTATGTTTTTTAATCCTCACAACAAACCTGTGAGTTAGCTTGCAGAATATTAATTTTATAGATTAAAAAAATGAGACTGCTTACATGAATTGGAGAATCAAACTAAAATTTAGTCAACATTTAATTGTAAATTTTAAATGCTTATAAAATGGCATACTCCACTAAATTGCTGCACTGGATGCTTTCTGTGTTAAGTTGAAATTAAAAAAAAATATCTTGACTATTCTTGTAACATTTCCCACACACCTCCATGAACCAAGGTTAGGCTACATTCAAATAAGAATTTATAAAGGAGTGATTGAAATGTCCAGGTATTTTGACATACTTCTGTAATATTCATGGTAGGGAATATGAGGCTGGTGGATCACTTAAACTCAGGATCTTGATCTATAAGTATTGGTCATGTGTCCATACCATATCCAGCAGCAATCACATGAGCTACATAAAGAAGGGCAATCAAACCACTTAAGAAAAAGGGAACTATCCAAGGTTGGAAATGGATCAGATCAAAGCTCCATGTCTATAATCACTTACATCAAGTTCATGAGTGGCTATTGTATGTGAATCCATGTGAGAGAAGGAAATCCAATCTCAAAAAAAAAAAGAAAAAGACAAAATAAAAGCAGTTTTGATCTGTTCTATTCCAAGCTTAGGCAGTTCCTCCCTCCTTAAGCAGCATGTTCACCCTTGCTTACATGAGTGTACCAATATGACTGAAGTAGTATCTAAACCAGTTATTCTGTGAAGACACACAAAACAGGTTTAACTATTTTGACTGAGTTTTGACAGTCAAATATAGTTAAGTGCCTTGCTAATAATTTTCTCCCTTGAAGTCCTAATTCAGTGCCTCATCATGGTACACAGGTGAGCTTATGTTCTCTAAGAATATTCCAGGTTGGGAGATGAGCTAACATGGCGGAGTGGAAAGATACACATATGCTAGCTCCTAATACACAGCCCATAAAATCCCTGTAAAGAAGAACTCCTAACAAATTCTGGAGCAGCAGAAGCCACATATCAATGGAGTGGGGGAGATTTCTGTTCCAGAGAGCCCTGAAAAACTGACACCAAAGGTCCTGTCCATTGTGCACCAGATCTGAAGCAGAGCCTAGTACTGCCTTGGCCACACTGTACCAAGGGAAGCAAATTCAAGGAGGCTTCAGGGACAAAATCTCCAGCAGCCACGGCACAGGTCCCTCTACTCACAGGCAACAAATGTCGGTGAGAAGGTCTTTTCAGCTTGCCTAGAGGGAAGCGGGGTGTCTCCATAACTCTGGCCTCTCAGGAGGCAGCAGTGGAGGCAGCAGCAGAGGCAGTGGTAGACTGAGGCTCCTAAAGCAGACAGGAGCTCAGAAACATTATTTAAGATCTCCACATAATCCCCCTGAGGGAACTGATCCCCTTGCATTGGCCCTGCCCCCACCTGAGCACCTGAATTTAATCTCACACTGAAAAGCAGCCCTGTCCCCACTCAAAGCCCTGAGGCTAGGAAGCAGCATTTGAATCTCAGACCCAAAGCACTAGCTGGGCAGAACTGGAGGCAAGGTGGGTGTGGAGAGGAATCTCAGAAGTCAAGTAACTGGCTGGGGAAATGCCCAGAAAAGGAAAAAAAAAATAATACCATAGAAAGTTGCTTTCTTGGTGAACAGATATCTCCTCCCATCTTTTCAGATGAAGAAGAACAGTGCTTACCATCAGGAAATGACATAGAAGTCAAGGCTTCTGTATGCCAAACATCCTAAATAAATATTCAATGGTCTCAGGCCATGGTAGAGCTCAAAAAGGATTTTGAAAATCAAGTTAGATAGGTGTAGGAAAAACTGGGAAGAGAAATGAGAGAGATGCAAGAAAAGCATGAAAAGCTGGTCAACACCTTGCTAAAGGAGACCCAGAAAAATGCTGAAGAAAGTAACACCTTGAAAAATAGGCTCACTCAATTGGCAAAAGAGGTTCAAAAAGCCAATGAGGAGAAGAATGCTTTCAAAAGCAGAATTAGCCAAATGAAAAAGGAGGTTCAAAAGCTCACTGAAGAAAATAGTTCTCTCAAAATTAGAATGCAACAGATGGAGGCTAATGACTTTCTGAGAAACCGAGAAATCACAAAACAAAACCAAAAGAATGAAAAAAATGGAAGATAAGGTGAAATATTTCATTGGAAAAACAACTGACCTGGAAAATAGATCCAGGAGAGACAACTTAAAAATTATGGGACTACCTGAAAGCCATGATCAAAAAAGAGCCTAGACATCATCTTTCATGAAATTATCAAGGAAAACTGCCCTGAGATTCTGGAACCAGAGGGCAAAATAAGTATTCAAGGAATCCACTGATCACCACCTGAAAGAGTTCCAACAAGAGAAACTCCTAGGAACATTGTGGCCAAATTCCAGAATTCCCAGGTCAAGGAGAAAATATTGCAAGCAACTAGAAAGAAATAATTCCAGTATTGTGGAAATGCAATCAGGATAACAAAAGATCTAGCATTTTCTACATTAAGGGATCAAAGGGTGTGGAATAGGATATTCCAGAAGTCAAAGGAACTAGGACTCAAACCAAGAATCACCTACCCAGCAAAACTGAGTATAATACTTCAGGGGAAAATATAGTCTTTCCATGAAACAGAGGACTTTCAAGCATTCTTGTTGAAAAGACCAGAGCTGAAAAGAAAATTTGACTTTCAAACACAAGAATGAAGAGAAGCATGAAAAGGTCATAAGGTCATAACAAAGAAAAGGTCATAAGGGACTTACCAAAGATGGACTGTTTATATTTCTACATGGAAAGGCAATGTTTGTAATTCTTGAAACTTTTCAGTATCTGGATAGTTGGTGGGATTACACACACACACACACACACACGCACACACACATGCATAAACAGAGATAGAGAGCACAGAGTGAATTGAATAGGATGGGATCATATCTTAAAAATGAAGTTAAGGGGTGAGAGAGGAATGTATTGGGAGGAGAGAGGGTGAAATGGAATGGGGCAAATTATTTGTCATAAAAGAGACAAATAAAAGATTTTTCAGTGGAGGGAAAAAGAGGGGAAGTGAGAGAAAAAAATCATGAAGTTTACTCTCATGACATTCAACTAAAGGAAGGAATAAAATGTACACTCATTTTGGTATGAAAACCTACCTCACAATACAGGAAAGTGGGGGAGAAAGAGATAAGCAGGGTGGGGGGGATGATGGAAGGGAGGGCAATGGGAAGAGGGAGGAATTTGAAGTCAACACTCGGGGAGGGACAGGATCTAATGAGAGAATAGAAGCAATGGGCGGCAGGATAGGATGGAGGGAAATATAGTTAGTCTTACACAACACGACTATTATCAAAGTCATTTGCAAAACTACACAGATATGGCCTATATTGAATTGCCTGCCTTCCCAAAGGCAATGGGTAGGGAGGGAGGGATGGGGAGAAGTTGGAACTCAAAGTTTTAGGAACAACTGTTGAGTATTGTTCTTGCTACTAGGAAATAAGAAATACAGTTAATGGGGAATAGAAAGCTATCTGGCCCTACAGGACAAAAGAGAAGATAGGGACAAGGGAAAGGAGGGATGATAGAAGTGAGCACAGATTGGTGATAGGGGAAATTAGAATGCTTGGTATATTGGGGTGGGAGGAGAAGACAAATGATGAGAAAATCTGGAACCCAAAATTTTGTGAAAATGAATGTAAAAATGTTAAATTAATAAATTTTTTAAAAAATGAAGGAAAAAAAGAATTTTTGACATCATTAGCACCAGGACCAGACAGGTTTACAAATGAATTTTATCAGACATTTAAAGATCAATTAATAATAATATTATATAAGTTATTTGGAATAACAGATAGAGGTGGGATTCTACCAAACTCCTTTTATACAGCAAATATGTTACTGACATATAAACTAGGAAGACAAAAAACAGAAAAAAAATTATAGAGCAGTTACATTAATGAATATGGATGAAAAAATACTAAATAAAATTATTGCTTCAAGATTACAATAGATTGCAAAGATTATACATAATGACCAAGTGGGATTTATATGAGGATTGTAGCATAGTTTAGCATAAGGAAAACTATTAACATAAGTAATTATATGAATAATAAGTTTTTAAAAATCATCTCATTATGTCGATAGATGCAGAAAAATTTTTTTTGATAAATACAACACTCCTTTCTCTTAACTCTTGAAAGTATAGGTGTAAATGAATTTTTCCTTAAATTAAAAAATAAACAGTAAACATATAATGAGGATAAATTAGAAACCTTCCAGTTAAAATCATATGTGAAACGAGGATGCCCACCAAAGTCATTCAATATTGTACTGGAAATCCTAGCAACAAAAGAAGAATAAAAAATCAGAGTCAGGAAATTATCTTTTTGCAGATGATATGATGGGAAATCCCAAAAATCAACTAAAAAGTCAGTTGGAAAAATTAAAAATTTTAGCAAAGTAGAAAATAAAGCAAATCCACATAAATCATCATTTCTATGTATCACAAACAAAATACTGCAAGAAGAAATAATAAAACATACCCCATTTAAAATAAATCTAGTTATATTATTCAAGCATAGTACAAAATTCCTGAAAGTATACCTGCCAAAACAAAGCTAGGAATTACATGAACAAAATTATTTTTAAAATAATATAAATAAAATTAGATTTAAATAATTGAAGAAATATTAATTCTTCATGGGTAACCAGGGCCAATATTATAGAAATCACAATTTTATATTATGTAATTTATATATTCAATGCCATCCCAATTAAATTACCAAAAAGTTATTTTACTTAGTTAGCAAAAAAGCAGTAACAAAAGTCATTTGGAAGAATAAAATATCAAGCATATCAAAGGAATTAATGAAAAAATATACAAAAGAAAGAGATTTAGCGGTGTCAGATCTTATATTATGAGGCTGTAATTATCAAAGCTATCTGTCACTGGTTAAGAAATGGAAAGGTAAATCAATGAAACAGAGTGGACATACAATTTACAGCAGAAATAACTATAGCCTTGTATTTGAAAGGTATAAAGACAGAAGTTTTTTTTTTAAGTAAAGAGGAAAGTAAACAGGTCTAGGTACCTACTATGCTTCCAAAGTCTCAACCATGAAACTAATACCTGATTATCTCTATTTTCTTAGTCATTGTTCAGGCATTTCATTCATATCTGAATTTTTATGACTCCATTCATAGTTTTCTTGGTAAAGATACTTGAGTGGTCTACCATTTCCTTCTGCAGTTCCTTTATCAGATAAAGAATTGAGGTCAACAGGGTTAAATGCCTTGACCATATTCACACAGCTAATAAGTGTCTCAGTATGGATTTGAACTCATAAAGATGAGTCTTCATGATTCTAAGCCCAGTGCTTTATTCACTTTGCCACCCAGTTGCTTAGTATCAACTTAAATAAGCATTGAAGTTCTCATTGCCAACCAGCTGGCCAACATAGGTGATGAACTCTTTGGCCATGGTAACTCATGAAATAAAGAGAAAATAACAGTCTTCTTGCACCTTTTAAATTACTGCAATAATAGTTGTATAGAAGCATGAGGAAAAGGAGAGTCAAGGGTTACATGAATTATATAGTTTTTAGCATGTTAGAAACATCAGTTTAACTGTTTCTACTCAAAATGAGTGAGAGTGTAATCTAAAGATATATGAGTTGATATTGTAAGAACTTAACCACATCACTCATAATTTTTAACCATATATGGAAACAGATGAAAAAAAATGAAGATAAAGATAGAAGGATAGCTCAAAATATCTCCTCAGGGAAGAATTAAGGGGTTGGCAGAGTTGGATTTTTTTTGCAAGTCAAAAGTCAACAAGATGATATTTAAGTTTTCTATATCATTATCTATTGCAAAGGATTAGGAGGTAGAGAAATTCTACAAAACACTCAATAACATATTTTGATTAAATAAACATTTGTCTTATTTACTCAGTAATTTTAATGCAAAGGGTGACTTGGGGAGAAATATCTTGAAAATTACTTCTCAGTATCAAAAAAGTAAAAAAAAATAAAATCTATGTGTCATTAACAGTTTCTCCTAAGAAAGAAGCAGAAAATTGTGTTACTACATCATTTAATTATATGCATTTATTTATATTTTATTTTACATATAGCTATGTATTTGAATTTTCTTGTACAATTATTTTAATTCATTAATGATTATCAAAGTCAACATTTTACATAAGGGAATTTGGAGGAAGTGAATATCCTGAGAACAGAGTAATATCACAGAAAATCAGATTGATTTTCTCTTATTACAAAGAAAGTTATTGGTTACCATTAATTTACCTTTACACAATCAAAACATCAAACTGTCAGAAAAAGCATCTAAATCAACACTAACTTTGAAGACAGAACATTTGAGGATATAATGAATTAGCAGGTTCTAATAAGGAATGCTTGTTATTTTTTCTGATATTGTGATTACTACCTCTATCATTCAAATCCAGGGGCTGGCAAAGGTGAATAGCTGAGATAACTTTCTCTTTAATTCCCAACTGAATTCCTTCCCTGATATATTAGATTCAGAAGGTAAAACAAAAATTGAAAGAATTCACTGAAAGAGATCCCAAAATGAAAACTCTCAGGAATATTATGGTCAAATTCCAGATTCCAGATCAAAGAGAAAATACTTTAAGCAACCAAGAAGAAACAAATTATTGTTGAGTTACAATCAGGATCACACAAGATTAGGCAGTTTCCATGTTAAAGGAATAGAAGGCAATGGAATATGTTGTTCCAAAAGGTAAATGAGCTTGGCTGTAAACTAAGAACAACTAATCCAGCAAAACTGTGTTGAAACTGGGAGGAAAATGGATATTTAATGAAACAGAGGAATTTCAAGTATTCCTGATTAAAAGACTAGAGCTTAATATAAGATTTGATATTCAGGCCAAGATGAAAGAGTAGAGGCAGGAACTCACTACAGTTCTCCCAAATTATCCTCCAAACAATTTTAAAATAATGCATCAAATCAAATTCTGGATTAGCAGAATCAAAAAAAGGTTGGGGTAAAAATTTTCTTACCTAAGACAACTGAGGAGGTTGGCAGGAAAAGTCTGTTACAATGGGGAGGTGGTTGGGCCCAGAATACAATGCAGGCTATACCATTTCAACACCAGTAATAAGCCTTGGAAATGGATGCATCTGTGGCAATAGGAGTTTCTGGAGTTCTCAGAACATAGAGAATAAGGGGGTCAACAACTGGTCAGAAAGTAGATTATGGGTACCCTTTGCTGGTGTTATGTTCAGGGCCCTGTGGCATTACTTATACAGTTTGAGGTGGCAGATCCAAGATGGTAAGGAACTCTAGTGTTTGTGACCACAGGGGAACATGAGCCCTGGTCACAATTCTAGGTTATAGTAGAGTGCTTGTGGTCAGTCAGAAGGGATTACTGACCCTGGTCTCCATTCCAAGGCAAGAGGGAGTATGAATATTTGAAACTGTAGAACAGCAGGGGGCCTGGTCACAATTTCAAGGTGAGGAAAAGCACTAGAACTTGCTGCTACAGGAGAATGAGGTCCCTTCATGAGTAAAGTCCATAGAACAGGTCAGAAGAGCAGTGACCACATCTCTCCTTGGATCTTACTACTCTTAAAATAATGGAAAACCTGTATCTCATCCAACCTAGCTCTGGAAACAGCTGCATGAAAAGTCTGAAGTTTGGGGAGCAGTGCCCTTCCACCCGGGGAGCAAAGCTCAACTTTAAAATAAAGTCAAAAAATCAATAAATAAGCTAGAAAAAAGAACAAACAACAACCAAAAGAACATTAGCATAAAAGTTGCAGTGATGACAAGGAAGATGACGGCACAAACTCAGAAGGAGACGATGTCAAAACAGCTACATGCAGGAACTCAAAGACAAATGTGAAATAATCTAAGCCCAAGAATAATTCCTAGAAAAACTCACAAAGGATTTTTAAAATCAAAGGAAAAATTGAGAAAATAAGATTGATTCAAGGAAATTTTGAAAGGAGAATCAAATAACTTGGTAAAATAGGCAACGAAAACACTGAAGAAAATAACACCTAAAAAATGGAAGAGATCAAATGGTTAAAAAAGGCACAAAAGTCTACTGAAAAGAACATTTAAAAAGGAGAATTGGTCAAATATAAACAGATGTCCAAAAATTCACTGGAGAGGGAAAATATCCTTAAATAGTAGAGCTGACAAGTGAAAAATGAGGTACAAAAACGCTCAATGAAGAAATAATTCCCTAAAAATTAGAATTGAGTAAGTAGAAGCTAATGACTCTATTAGATAACAAGAAACCATAAAACAACTATATCTTCTGAAACTCTGGAAGGAATATTGAGAAAAGAAGCTCTTCTCTTGTACTAATAACCCATCTTAACAAAGTTTATATTATAATAGCGGTATATGAGATGCTTTGTGATTATGAAGTTATACTTGGAATGGTATATATTGAAGTTAAATCTTCATTCAATCTACTCTTAACAGATTTCAGTCTTAGGAACTTAATTAAGAGATCAATCTAAAATATTCATTCTCAACAACTTGAGAGCATTAATAACTGACTATATCCCCAAGCTATGATTAGTGAAACTTGCTTTTTAAGGTTAAACCTTATGAGGCTATAATTGATGCTATTCTGAGTTTGATTCCAGGTATAAAAGTTAAGAAATGTCATGAGCCAATGGTCATGTCAGCAGCCCTGTGGGAATGACATCCATGAAGTGCTATAGGTGGATTTCTGTCTCAGGGAAGAATCAAAAGAATAAACTTTTGGCATGGGCTCAGGTCATACTGTGCTGACTTGATTTTCTCAGTTTGATATTTCTTCTCTAACAGAAAACATTTTTACCTAGCTAATTCTGAGTCTGACTGTGACATTATGTCAATACAATTCCCTGCCTCTATGACTCATTTGTGGAACTGATATCAGGCTAGAGGAGCTTTCCCTCCCTTACCATATCTATGTCCATCTTTTCCTTTTATGGCAAATTTCTATAATCATGGCATCTTATCTTCAATAGAAGATAAGAAAACAATATTTTTTTTTATCTAAAAGACTGATAGTGGAACACATTTAATTACTATAATAAGATGAAAGTATGTAATATCTAAATTATTCAGTCTGAAATTATAGTATTTTCCATGTCCTAAACAATTAAGAAATTCTCCTGGATATGCCATCCTCCTACTAACAGTTATATATTCACAAGTAAAGTTCATAAAATAGACTTGCATTATAGAGCTTGTTCTGAAATGTCAGCAAATTACATAAGGATTACCTTAAAATTGCCCTCATATTTATTATGTATTTAAGTATTTAAGAGCAGTGGTATATGTAAGTTTAGAATCTATTGCATTTGAACATGGCTGATAACTGAACATGTTTTACTATAGACAATGAATTTGATAAAATTTAAAATTAATTACTTAGTTTACTTACATATCCCATGCCAGGTCTTTAGTTACAATTGAAGTAAAATAAGCATTTCTTAGCTAAATTCATTTCTGTGACCATCAAACTTAGGCATAGAAGTCATCTATCTACAAAGGGTTCTGTTACCTATTGAAGTGGACATTATTCCTCCCTCGGGCCCCTAGGTTGAGACATACCTGTTAGATTGCTGGGTAGGGTTGGACAATCTGCCTAGCAACAGACTTTTGTGGGGCCCCTGTCAAAATGTTATTCCCCCTGGGTTGTGAAATCTCTGTTGAGTTACTAACAGCCATTTTTATGTTGAGTCCCCTCACATGGCAACAACTTGTGCCCTCCTACCAGAACTGTTCCTGTTAGACCCCTTTGCCAGGCAACTACCTTCTGCTATGCACCCTGCTTCCTGACAACCACTCTCTGTTGGGTACCCCCTTCCTGACAACCATTCTCTGATTGGGTCCCTTTCCTGGCAACTACTTTCTGTTTGGGGCCTCTTGTCTAGCAGCAAGCCCCCCCACCCTGTCAGAAATATGCTTGTTGTAGAAACCCCAAGGCTGTACTGAGAAGCGCCGAAATGCTTAAAATGCACACACCCACCTCAGTTCAGGGTTGTCTCCTCTGGGTCTCTCCATGAGGTAGCCGCCAGCCTGGCTAATAAAGACGCTCTCAAAAATTCCTAATTGACTCTTGCCTGTGAATTACTTACTCCATCCATTCCACTATCTGCTCCTGTAAAAGATTAGATCCTTAACAGAATCTCATCCTTCTAATGGGGCAGGGGAGGGGCAGGGAGGGTGAAGAGGAATTAATAGTTTGAGTGAGTTTTTTTTTTGAGAAAACAATAAGATGATCATACATGTCAAATGTAAATTATTCTAATGAGATACATAGGTCTTGAACAGGTTCTAGAAATTGGGTTCAGAAATCTAAATATTCAACTGAATTATTCATTCTCTGCACAAATCAGGCAACTTAAAAGGGTTAGGTTCTGATTTCTCAGTTTTCATTTGAATTTTCTAAATACAGCAACATTACAATTTGCTAGCATATCACAAGGCAGTGACAGGTAATAAAAACTTAATTTCTCCAAAGGTTCAACCTAGCTATGGGCTAGTAAAACCAGAGTCACAAGATTTGTTAGTTTTCACCACTTGACCAAGTTGTTGCTAAAGCAAATTTAAATTGACTATTAAATTGTATTGAGATCTGTTAAGCAAAATATTTTAATAGAAACATCTAGGAATCTCTACAGGTGGCCTAAAGCAGGGAAGCTGATTTCCCAGGAAAAGGTGTTCAGAGGACTGGCCAGTTCTAGAAGGCTTAAGAGGAAAGGTTTCCAGAGGACCAGACCACTGCATAAGAAGATGTATTTTGTGTGTGTGTGTGAAATGTCATAACTTTAATTAGCAAATGAATTGAAATTAGGAAAAAAAACAATCTTAAAATCTGTTTCTGACCAGTAATTTTATTAGGAAAATTTGATATCGCAAATAGGCCATGATTTTAAAATTCAGATATAAAAATTTGGTTTTCTTTGCTCAAACTGTATTCCCAGAGGTTTTATGGATGAGAAAATCTGCCAAAGAATAAGACGTTTCTTGTGGGATTGTGATGGATGAAGAATAGGAATGGATGATCAGCATTAAACTCTTCCTCTGGCAAGAACATGGCTAATTGTACAATGCCTGCAGTGGCAGCCACTACCTCAGTGCCTTCTTCATTTACTTCCATAAAAGACTTACGGATAATCGTGGAGATAAAGAGATCTCTGTTCCTTGACATTCCAGAGAGATTGGCCTTAATGCTGGTAAAGAGATCACACACACCCATTTGGGCTAAATCTGAGTTGAGGATGTAGGTGTTTTCCATCTTGAATTTGGGTAGATGTACATGAACATCAATGGTATCTATATTTTTATGATGTGTCCATTCTGTTAAGTTTTCCATACTGAGATGCTTTTCGATCTCTTCCAGGCCAGTAGAATCGTCCTCAATATCATCTGGCAGCCGAATGACCATGCTAAGCTCGTTGCCCTTGTAAGGAAGTTCTAATACTCGACATTTGACAGCCTTGATGTTACCATAGGGAAGCTTCTTTTTCTGATACATCATTTTCACTGATATTTTTTCTCTCTTGTTTACTCTAAATGGTGCATCAGCAGTAAGGTTTTCATCAAATTGCTTCTCCCAATTTCCTTTGAAATAGATGGCATTCACCAACACAAGTTCAGTCAGGCTATCTACTGAGCCTGATGCCAATATCTCCAGAATTTTATCTTCCGTTTGCTCATTGACCCACTGATTAATCTCCTTCCTTGCAGCTTCTGAAGCTTGATGAAAATCAACTGTGGCCAACTCAGCACCATAGAATTTCTGGGTAGAATTCAAGAATTCTGAAAGGAAACTGTATGTCTTCTCTCCAAATAATCGGTTAGCAAGTTTCAGGATGTAAGAAGCTCCACATTTGTTAATACTAGTGTTTAAGCTCTGAAATCTTGAATGAACTTCATCAACTTCATCAAAATGAAAGGTCTTTGACAGCTGTGCTGCAGTGTCACCTCTGGCTCCCACAAGTACAATAGCTAGAGCTGTTGAAATGCTTAATGGAGATATGAAGATGTTTTCTTTTGGATGAGTATCAACCAATATCTTGTAGAGCTCAACAGCAAAATGGGCTATTTGCCACACTCAGCTGCTCCATGGTTTAAGACAGGTGAGAGTCTGGAAAGACGAAACTGGACAGGACCTTTCAGAAGAGGAAAGAACTTCTGAGATCGAGATGTATTTTTATTCAAGAAACCATAGAGATGCTTGAGACATATGAGCCCTAAGATATAATTAATTAGTGAAATGGATAATAGGAATGGGTTACTAAGAAAAAAACTGAATGTTCACCCTTCCCTCTCACTCTTTACCATGAGCCAATGTTTTTGTAAGGACTACTTATTGAAAGGCATTGTCCCAAACAGTTCCTGTCAACGTATCAGTCAATCTCTCTCCCGATTCCCCTTACACTTTTCCCACCATGGTAAAACATTTAATCCCCATAATTAACAACACTCAGTGAAATGTTTAGTAGCTATAGGATTCTTCACATCCTGGTCATTCAATCCTGAGAGGCAGATAGATGGAATTTCATTTTTTATTGCCATATCAGTTAGTGATTCATTGAGGAAACTTTCATCATTGAATTAAAGAGGATAATGAGGAACGTTTTTATCATATTACATAATGACCAATATTATTCTGTAACCAACTCTATCTCTCATTTTGTCTTTTGTCAAACTCCATTTCTCAGTCAGGTTCAAAATGAGACCTCTCCTAGTCCAAATTAAAGGCATAGTTGAGCAATGTAACCATTCCTAACCCCCTGGATACTGACCCCCCCTAACCAGTTTAAAATAGAACCCTTGCTTATACACACACACACACACACACACACACACACATATACACGGACAAACTTGGGCTGGGTACATCTTCAATAAAGGACATTCCCATACTTGCTTTTACTCTGTTAAAGTTGAGAATGACTTGGGTTCCAATGGGAATACTAACCAGGGTGGTTCTGATTGAAATGGTTCTGTTTTACTAGCTAAGATTACTAGAGGCTGCTGAGTCTCATAAAGCAATTAGCATTGTTTAATTATCAGAAAGAGGCATAATTATCCACACCTGAAGATCAGTCCACTTTCATCAGCTGCAGTTAATCATGTCTCCCCGCCCCCCCACACTTCCCTACCTTCCTGGGGTAACAATACATTTGATCTTCTCAGTCTCTTCAGGTACTGATCTAATAGGGATAGTGAGGTGTGGGGGAGGGATTTAATTCATTTTAACAGTTATGCACATCACAGTTAATAAATCGTTATCTTTCCCAGACAAAAAAAGACCAAAAACAAAAAACAAAAAAAAAGGACAAATAGAAGAATATGTGAAATGGTTATTTGGGGAAAAAATCTCACTGATAAATAGATTGAGGAGAGATAATTTAAGAACTATTGGACTACCTGAAAGTCATGATTTAAAAAAGTCTAAACATCATATTTCGAGAAATTGTAAAGGAAGAGTACCCTAATAATTTAGAACTACAGGATAAAATAGAAATTTAAAAAAAAAATCATTGATCACCTCCTAAAAGGGATCTCAACACCCTGGAATAGTATAGTCAAAAACCAAAGTTACCAGGTCAAAGAGAAAATACTATAAGCTATCACTCTCATCAATACAAAAATCACAGACAATTCTAAAGTACTCAGGATGAAAAAAAAATGCTATCTACCTTCAGAGAGAGAACTGAGTACAGACCTCATAGAGAACTCTAAGTACAAATTAAAGTATAATTTTTTTCACTTTGTTTTTTGTTTTGGTGGGGATGATATGGCTAATGTGAAAATGTGTTTTGCTTGACTTCACATGTACAAATGATTTCATATTATTGAATGTCTCAGTGGGCATTGAGAGATGGGAGGGAGGGAGAGAATTTAAAACTCAAAATCTAAAAAAAAAAGAATGCTCTAAAATAAAAGAAAACAAACATTTTTGTTTGTTTTTGTTTTTGCTTTTATCACCAAGGGGGCTAGATAGTAAAGTTAAGGACTGGACTTAGAGTCAGGAATCCAAATCTGCCTCAGACACTTCCTAGCTTAATATCTCAGCCTCAGTTTTCTCATCTTCAAAGTGCAGATAATAATAACTTCTAAGAGTATTTTGTGAGATTGAATTAGATTTGAGAGTTTGCTAGCTAGCTAGGACTTTGCAAACTTTAAAGAATTCTACAAATGGTATCTATTTTTATTATTACTAAATACAATCTAGAGAGATAGAGAAGACCTCAGGAATAATCTAGCACAGTCCCTTCATTTTACAGATAAGGAAAACTGGATTCCAGAGAGTTTAAACATTTTGGCAATATATTCAAGTAAGTATCTGAAGAGGAAACTGAACCCAGGTCCTCTGTTCCAGCCAGTGTTCTTTTCAATGTACCACACTGCTGGAAAGTAAGATATTCCCTCTCCTTATAAAAGTTCTCCATATATTTTATTTCCATCATCTGTATTATTCAGTATCATGTAAATGCAAACATGTACTCTTTTTAAAAGAAATAAAAACATACCACTACTTAGGAAGAACCATAAATATATATAGCATTATGAGAAGATGAAAAATGTTCTGTTGTAAACTACTCACAATCAAATTTCTTCAAGAGTTGCACATCCACAAGAAGAAACAATAAGTGTTAAATACGCAGAGCTATGTTTAAAATATGTCTATTAAGACTACCATCTGAAAAAGCTGAGGGAATGTTTTTCGCAGTTTTGAATATCTTTTTCTTGAAATTTTCAATCAGTTATTTCAGTGCCAGCTCCTATGTTTGAACCTATTTCTGGTTGCCTGCTGACCATCTGTTGAAATTACTTTACACCTTTGTCTCCTTTGAAATCTCTGACACATACATAAGTGAATCCATCCATTGTTCAACATTAGTCAATTTGGTTGAAAAGGCCATTTTACATTTTAGTTCATTGACAGGAATATGTTACTTATCTTGTCTTCTCTATCATTTACATACAAAATTTACATACAGAATTACTTTTGATATCTTTCAGTCCATTTAAAAAATACAGTCTCTTTTTCTATAAACTACTCAGTTCTTTCTCATACTCAGTTACAGAAGACTCTGTTTTCTTCCTTTGAAGAAGCCTCAAACCACTACAGAATTATTTACCGAATAACTCTGCCTAACTTACTAAAGGGTACTTCATTTAATAAAACATTAACATCATAGCAACATCAACAATAACCAACAGACAAATAAATAAGAAAACAAAAAGCTGCATATATGAAATTGGAAGTAACAAAGTAGACCAATATTAGGGCAATTATTCAAGTTACCAGATGATTCTTTGAATATTTAATTATTCTTTGAATAATAATTGCAGGATTTCTTTAAATATTTGGCTTGTTTGTGGCTTATAATTATTTGTTTTCATTTCAGATCACCTAATATTCATAATGTTAAACACTAGGTGTGGACTTGGATAGTGTGAGCAAAGAAATACTGACGAGCTCCAGTATTACCATCTGATGATCAACCCTAAATTGATACAGGCTTTGTAAATGTGTAAAATAAGTCAATCAGAAAACATTCAATTTTTGAAATGGGATTTTGTGGAAACAATTTTGCAGGAACACTTTTACATCATCCAAAGAATGGTAACCAGAGAGGAGGGAAATGAATGAATGAATGGATGAATAGAGGGATGAATAAATGAATGAATGAAAAAAAAACACATTTGTTAGGCATGTACTGTGTACCATGCACTATATTAATCTCTCTGAATACAAATACAAAAATGCAAATAGTCTTTGCTCTCTAGGAGTTAATAATGAAAGGAAACAAATTATAAAATCAGCAAGGGCCAGACAGGGGTTCGGAGACTTATAGGGATGGTGCTGTAGAGAAGTTGATTGACACATCTTTCCCAAAGTAATGGAAGATTTGATTACAATTCCAGACCTATACTTAGACACTATGTGCTAGAAAGATCTATTGATTTAACTGGTGCTGTTTAACTTGGAAATGAGAAGACTTAGGAGTTTACTTGATAGATATACTCAAGAAGTGGAAGACCTGTCAAGTGGAAAAGGGATCAGGCTTCATCTACTTTACCCCAGAAGGCATAACCATAAGTAATAGGTAGGATTTGCAAAGAGACAGTTGTAGACTTTTTCAGGTAAAGAGCAAATCCAAAATATTTTGAATAAAGTGAACTTCCTTGAGAGGTAATGGCATTTATCTTTATTGGGGGTCATTAAGTACAAGCTGAATGACTAATTATTGAATATATCTTAGAAAGG
This sequence comes from Bettongia penicillata ogilbyi, assembly GCA_023548195.1. Lineage (NCBI taxonomy): Eukaryota > Metazoa > Chordata > Mammalia > Diprotodontia > Potoroidae > Bettongia > Bettongia penicillata. The sequence continues at coordinate 11,589,548 of JAJHZJ010000382.1, read as the reverse complement.
ATTTATATATTAGGCAAAGTGTGAACTAGATGCCCTTTGAAGTAACACAGATTCACAAGTGCTCTGCTAACTGGAGCTTCCCAGTGGACTAAGGCTAGGTCACTCCTTGAATTTACATAAATTTGTAACTTACTGTAAGGAAGTGACAGCCCCAGAGAGACTGATTCACAGTGAAACTTGATTTGTACAATATATGTCTATGTGAAAAGTACTCATTGTGGTTTGCATTCCTACCTTTTAATTGGTGATGCTTATTCACTTGACATGATCTGACCTAATAAATCATGATCTTTACATAAGAATTCAACATCATCATCATATCATCGTATTTTTAATTTATGGAATAAAACAAGTATTTCTATAATGTGATACAATAAAAACCATGATTGCACATGAAACTGCAAATTTATTCTGCATAAATTACTATTCCTTTCAAGTATACAACATTATCATGTAAATTTCTCCCCCACCACTCCAACTCTAGAGTTGACTCTGATTAGACACAAATAGGTATATCAATGTAAAATTATTTTCTACATCTATTTATCAATTCTTTCTCCGGATGCTGATAGTGTCTTTCTTTGTATGTCTTTTATAGTTAATTTGGGTATTTATTATAGCCTTAATGACTTATTTGCTCAAAGTCATTCTTAAAACAACATTGCTGTTACTGTATACAGTATTCTCTTGGTTCTTCTCATTTTGCTCTCCATTAATTCATGCAAGTCTATCCATGTTTCGAAATCATTGACTTCATTGTTTCTTAGAGCACTATAGTATTCTACCACAATCATACATCACAACTTGTTCAGCCATTTAGTTGATGGGTATGTCTGAAATTCCCAGTCCTTTGCCATCTGCTACTATAAACATTTGTGGAACATATAGTTCTTTTCCTGTCCCCCTAATTATCTTTGAAAATAGAACAAATATGCAATTGCTAGGTTAAAGTGTATAAATAGTTTAATAAACCCTTTGGGAATAATTCCAGGTTGTTCTCCAAAATGGTTGGATCAGCTCAAAGATTTACCAATAATGAATGATTATCCCTATTTTTCCACATCCTCTCCAACAGTTGTCACTTTCCCCTTTTACCATTTTAGCCAGTCTGTTAGGTATGACATGATATTTCAAGGTTGTTTTAATTTACATCTCTAATCAATAATGGTTTAGAGAAGTTTTACTGACTATAAACTGTTTTGATTTCTTCTTCAAAAAATTGACTTTTCATCTATTTTGACCAATTATTAATTGGGGAATGACTCTTATTTTTTATAGATTTGACAAAAGTCTTTTATGTTTTTGAGATGTGAGACCTTTATCTAAGAAATTGTCTATAAAATTTCCCCTGAATTTTCTGTTTTCCTTCTGATCTTGGTTTCATTTGTTTTATTTGTACAAAAACTTTTTTAATTCAATGCACTCAAAATTATTGATTTATATCTAACTTTGCCCTGTATCTCATTTATTGATAATTTTTCTCTTAAGTATGATAAGTAATATATTCTACCTTCCATTTTTCTTGTAAAAATTTCTCTTTATATTTAGTTCTTCTATCCATTTTGACCTTTATCTTGGTAAATGGTGTAAGATTTTGGTCTATGTCCAGTTTCTGCCACACTGTTTCCAGCTTTCCCAATAATTTTTTTTAACAAATAATGAATTCCTCTCCCAAAATCTTACATCTTTACAGTTGTCAAATATGAAGCTATTAGGTTTATTTGGTGATTAAATTGTGTGTCTACTCTATTCCATTGACCTACCTTTGTATTTTTTAGCTAGAACCAAATAAATTTGACAGTTGCTGCATTATAATATAGTTTAAGATCTGGTTTACAATTTTTTGTATTATATACTTTGATATGTTTGACTTTTTGTTTTTCCAAATGTATTTTGTTATTTTCTAGTTCAGTATATCTTTTCATTTGAAGTACTATAGTAATGGAAATGTTTAGCACCGTCTAGGTCTACTAAACCATTTCGTTTACCTGCCTCTCTGGAATGTCAGCAGGCCAAGCTATTTGGCACACAGTCCCCCTTTGCTATCCTACTAATTGGATGTTCCAAAAAATACTTGTTCATGGGGAGTTTTTTGAATTTCGAATTTTAACTCTCTGCTGTGTGACTCTCACCAAGAGTAAGAAACCTCCAAATTATGCTTTTACATCATTGCAGACAAGGAGGCATGAGAAACTCTCAAGAATGAAAGCCTGAATATGCAAAGGGAAATAATTCCAATGACAGAAAAAAGAAGGGATTGATATAGAAAAACATCAAACCCACTAACCAAGTTTGATTTTTTAAAAACTGTACAGAAGATTGAAGCAAGGATATCTATCAATGGATGAACAGAATTGTGGCACTGCATGGTCAGAATAATGTTATGTGTGCCAAACCTTGGGAAGATATCAAAGAAGAAAGCTTTGGATAGCAAAAAAAAATTTATACTATATTAGAAAAAAAAAAAGAAGAGGATTGATGTAGGAGATCTTGGTATAGAGTTAATGAAATGATGTTAATGAACAATAGACAGAAGATAGAGCTATTCATTTCTTAATTTCTTTCTGTTTTCTGTGACAAGAAAAACTAAAATTGCAACCATAAATTCATACATTTTTGCAACAGGCAAGAGAGAACAAAGTGGTTAATAGGAAGTTGATCCCCAAGATAAGAAAAAGCAAGTAAGTAATGAAGATAACATCTAGACTTTCAAATCATGTGACAGTGTAGAGAGCTGATATTTCTCTACAGCTGTTTTTCTCAACCCTCTCAAGAATAGGAATTATATATTAATTCGTTCAATAAACCTGAATAAAGGTGAAGTATGGAAGATCTACTAGTGCCAAGCACTGTAGTGAGTGCTAAGGAATACGAAAAGAGGAAAAAAGACAGTCCTTGCCCTCCAGGAAGTTACAGCCTAATGGAGGAGACAACATGTCAACAAATTTATATCAATATTTATATATATATATATAAACATATATATATATGTATATGTATTAGTTGAGAAGTTAAAGGAAGATCAGGGGGTCATTAGTTGGAGAGGGGGAAGAGCATGAGGGATAGTCAAAGAAAATGCTCAGTCTCATATGTGGCACAGCCAAGAGGTCAGTGTCACCAAATTGAAGAATATGTGCCAAGGAATCAGATAAAAGAGGAATGGAAAGGTGGAAAAGACCTAGGTTATCCAAAACCCTGATGAGACAACAACTTGATAAACTAACATCAAAGAAGGCTTAGACTTTACAGAACATATTAGCTCAGAAACCTTGTCTCAGAAACCTTATATAACAACAACACAAAGATAGTCATGCAACAAAAAGAAACATTTGAAGCATTTCAATTAAGATAAACAGCTCTTAACAAATTACTTGCTTTTCAACAACCAAGAACAACAAAGAGCCTCAGAGAAACCAATAAGTAATTTCTTTTAGAAAATTCACAAGGATCTACCAAAACATACAAAAATTCTGTATAGATTCTTTATAAAAGAATCCTTACAAAAAGTGATCCTTACAAAAGCAAAGCAAAACAAAACAAAAACAACTTAAATGGCTGAAGGAATATTCTGTGGTCATAATTGGTCATAATGATACCATGCTGACATATTTTAAAAAATGACAACACTGCCAAAATTAATATATACATTTAATACTATGCCAATCAAATTATCAATGGTATGCTTTCTAGAAATTGATAAAATTGCAAACATTTAGATCAAGAATTTAGATCAGTGCCTCAAATACTTTGGCCAGCTTGGATACTCCTCTCCCTGCACCTAGAGTGGAAAAGAATAGGGGAAGAGTTAAATAGTCAGACCTATTTGTCATAGACCCATGGTCTTCCGTCACCACATGATGTTAGCAGAGTCATCATATTCCTGAGATATAAATTCCACAAAAGCTTCATTGTGTTGTTTAGTCTGAAATTTAGCCACTGACAGTTATGGCTGTGAAGGCAATGAAAAAAGACTGCTCCCAAACATGTATGTAGGCCAATGTAGAATATCCATATGTGCTCTGGTGTTCTATTCTCTCAAAAGCTTTGTCCTAATGTCTTCCATATGGATTATGACATCTAAGGTATTCCGAGTCTACATCAAATGCTCATTACATAAAAAGTGGAAGTGAATAATCTTCAAATTATTGTCCAATTAAATTAACTTTAATTCCTTGGAGAGTTATAAAATATATCATCAATTAGATGGTTAGTAAATATGCAAAACAGGAAGTTTTAATTATAGCTTGGTTTCATAGTAGATGAATCATGTTAAGCTAAACTATTTCCTTTTGGACAGAGTAGTTAAACTAGTAGAGAAGGGAAGCTCAATAGTTCTAGTTTGCCAACACTTTAGTATTTCATGAAGTATCTTATACTATTTTTATGCAAAAGGTGAAAATATGTAGATGACACAGTACAATGATGTTCAGAACTGGTTGAAGGTGGACACTCAAAGTAGTATTTCAGAGTAGCACTTAATGATTAAGGGAGCAGACCAGGCTTCTACTTGGTCCTATACTATTCATATTTTTCTATTATCAGTGACTAGGATAACAGGATAGATGGTGTGGTTATCAAATATTTGATTGACAGAAAATAATAAGAAATAACTAAGAGAATGAATGAAAGAATCAGGGTCCAAAAAATCATGATTTGCTAAAACATTGAACTGATGCTAATCAAATAAAATTCAATCTATAATCATTTCTAGGTGCCTTCTGTATTCCAGATCCTATGCTAGGTGTAAAGACGCAGTCTCTACCCTCAGGAAGCTTACATTCTACAAATAAGGGAGAATGTAAAATATTACATCTGTATTAAAAAATAAATTTCACAATTATAGGATTATAGTCATGGATAGACAGCACTTAATCTTTAAAAAATCCAACTATTTTAGTCAGAAAAGTCTGAGTGTTTCATGTTTAGTTCTGAGCATAGCAGCATAAGAAGAATGTTGATAAATTGAGGAGTTTCTAGAGGAGGAAATCAACTAGGGTGATGAAGGATTTCAAACAATGTCATATGAAAACAAGCTGAAGAAACTAGTGCTGTTTAGTCTAGAGAAGAAAAAGACTCAAAGGGGACATGATAGTTGTATTCAGGTGTCTAAAATATTGTCATGTGGAAAAGAATTAGATTTGTTTTGTTCGGTCCTAGAGATCAGAACCAAAGCAATAGCTAGAAATTGTGAAGATACCAATTATCATGATTAGAGTTCTCCAGCTTGCCTTTGGAGGTATGGGTTACCTCTCTCTAGAAATCCTTAAGCAGAGGTTATATGACTATTTGTCAATCATTGTTATATCAGGGATGCCTTTTATGTATTGGTTGAAAAAATAGCTAATGAAGTCCTTTACATGTCTGAAATTTGATGATTCTTTGGTTTAAGATATGAAATGGACTAGATGACCTTGGAAATCTCTTTCAACTCATATTCATTATTTTGGCTATTAGATTGTGAGTTCCTTGAGGGCAGGAAATGTCTTTTTTTCTCTCGTATATGCCCCCAGCACATAGTATAGTGCCTGACACCTAATTAGCACTTAACAAATGTTTATTGATTGATGTTATGTATTTAATTAAAATTTTGAGTGGCTATAATAGTAAACAAGGAAAACAAGAGAAAAACTGTGTAAACGCTAACTGTGTAAACACTGTGTAAAATAACCTTTCAAGTATCTTGAACATAATATTATCAGAGGGTTTGTTAATATTGAAAGAAAATGCTTTCACAACTATTTGTAACTGATAGATAAGTGATTTTTATCCATGTAGAGAACTCCTGATGTGGAACTCTCTACAGTAATTCAGATCAGCGATTGCTCTGCTCCGTATAGTCTCAGTTTTAGTGACTTAAGTCAAAGAGAGGTTAACTTATTCATAGTATGACAGCCAGTAGGTGTCAGAGATGAGACTGACTCTTAAGGTCAACTTTCTGACAATAAAATATCACTTCTCTAAAAGGATGACAATGATGACAGTAGATTACAGATTTAGAGCTCCAAGGTCATGAAATCCAATGCCCCTAAATTTCCAGATGAAAAACTCATGGTCAGTAATATTAAGGGACTTGCTCCAAGTCACAGAAGTAGTAAGTGAAATTTCTTTGCTTACCATATACAAATATCACCATTATGTGTCTGGCTGACTTGAAGTATATTTGAGAATTAAATAATAACAATAATTGAAATAGCACTAAATGTATTATAATGGGGACTAATTCTCCATGTTTACTAACTAATTGAAATATGATACAAACATGTGGGTGGCCTAAATGAGCATTTTAAGTTTCTTGGGGAGCATTGACATGTTCCATTATAAAGTTTATAATATTAAAACAATTTCCTCCTCTTTATAATATTTTGGATCTAGGATTATAAAGCATAAACACTTTATGTAATGGCAGGGGAGTTAAACTGTAATTTAAAGAGAACTGCTCTGTAGGTGGGTGGCAAAGTACAGTTCTCTTCCATGCAATGCTATTAGAGTTAAGAAGCTTAACTCTCTGGTATTTAAGCAGCAGCTGGTGCTTTAGATGTGTGTGCGCACACGCGTGCATGTTTGTGTGTGTGCCTGTGTGTATATGTGCATGTGTATGTACATGTGGGTGTATGTGTGTGTAGGCATTTGTTGTCTCATGTTTTTCTAATATTTTGAATTAAGGCATTCATTGCTGGTTTCTGGGTCTTTGCACATCTCTTAAAATTATATCCCTGTTACTGCTTTGATCCTCTTATTCTATCTCCTAAAGTTATAACCTGAACTTAACTACATATATTTCATTTTATTTCATGAAAACAGAGTTGCTCAAACTGTATATCCTAAACTTCAGCTCCAGTAAAGGACACTTGATCATATTTGTTCTTTTCAATTTTTTGCATCGATTTCTTAATGTTTTCATCATTTGCCAATACATCCCTTCCTCCTGTCCTATTAGAATCTCCTATACCTAAGAATAACTTTAATATTTGTCCTTGATCATGCAATCTATAGCCAAACATACTAGTGTCACCATGTACCTTGATGTTTATTAGATAAAAACCATCCAATTACTTATCTGAAATACCTAACTTACCTTAATAACAAGGTACCTCTTATCTGATGATAATTTTAATTATAACATTGGCATGTACTTCATAAATAGTTACCTTACATTTAGTTGGATAAATAATTTTGTTTCTAATCAGCCATTACTAAGAGTGAATGCAAATAGTGTTTTGCCCTCAATTAATCAGCTTGTTACTGCCGTTTTTTTTCCCTAAGGAAATGAGAAGCATCCTTGAAGGTTCTGCCAAAGGGATAATGATTATATTGAAACTTTTAAAGTTAACCTTTAGCAACTGAAATTATTGACTTCTCTCCCCACTATCAAGACCAATGCTGAAGTGTATAGCAGCTTTATTATTTGGGTGTAGAAAAGTAAAATTTTATTTATTGTTAAAATATTGCATATGCTTATAAAAACAGTTTGGGGTATGACATACTAAAGATAAATTGGTTAGCAAAAAGAATAGATTACCATACCTGAGTCCCATTGTTAACATAGGATAAAGTCTTCATTCATCAATAGGAAAATTAATACATCTTGGTTCTTATTAATATAATATTGCTTAGTAAACTATTTATAAATTAATAATCTTTTGGCATCCTAGTCTGCTGCTTTATCAAAAAAAATTATCCCCACTGCATTAATCATTGATTTATTTGATGAAACTTGTATAGACTGAGGAAAGTGTTACAAATAGAAATGTCATGATATAATGGATAGAGAGTTGGTCTCAGACTCAAAAAGATCTAGATTTAACACTGTCACATATTGACTTGGGGAATCTCTGGAAGCCATCTAAGTTGTCATTGCTCTGGACAATTCTCTAACTTCATAAACTGTGGAGCAAGGACCAGCTTACACTTGTAGGATGAATGTCCTCACTGTGAACTACATATACCAATGAAATCACAGGCCCCTTCAAAATATTTTAAAATATCTATCTATCTATCTATCTATCTATCTATCTATCTATCTATCTATCTATCTATCTATCTATCTATCCATCTGTCTGTCTCTCTGTCTATCTGTCTGTCTGCCTACTTATCTATCTATTTATCTATATACATACATATATATGTGTATATATTCATGATTTTATAAACATGCACAATAATTTAACTATAAATTCAAATTTTTTGTCTAAATATACAGATCTATGTATACATATATGTCTATACATATGCATGCACATAGTTATGTGTATGTATAGAGTCATAATTATATTTCTACGTATCAATATATAGATTTGTGGCTAATAAATTTTTCATGAATGATTATATTTGAAAGTACCCTCCCCCAATATTAGTTGCTTTTCTCATAATTTTTCATAATCAATCAACATGTTTTTATTAAGTGCCTATGACAGTACTGTGTTATGCTTTGTGGTTATGATGATAAAAGGAAAAACAATCCCTAATTTCCAGGAGCAGTTTAGATAAGGGAGACAGCATGCATATAGATACACACAAAATAAATACAATGTAATTTGGGTCAAAAAATACTAGCAGAAGGAGAAATTGGGGAGATGGGGAATCAAAGTAGAATGTTATTCTTAAGGTGATCCTTGATGGACACCAGTGCTTCTAAGAGATGGAGTTGAGGAGGGTTTATATTCCAAACTTGAGATATATCTGGCACATAAATCAGGAAGCAAGAGATAGATTACCACACATAAGAAATCATGACAAGGTCAGTTTATTTTTGAGTTAGTTATCTCTATTATTTTTTTGCTATAATACAGTATGGCACCACTATGCTCATTCCAAAATAGTATTCTGAAATGAATTAACCAAAGCAGAAAAGAAACCTTCTTCATGCTTAAAGCAAGTAAGGCAGAGGAATAGCCCCTGAAGCGTCCTTAGTGTTCAGTGTTTCTGCTTTCTTGATGCTTCCACAAGTCAATATCTCCCATCAATCTACTCTGTGCTTTAGTTTAAAGACAATAGGCTGAGTTGGCAATAATACACTGTGTTTTAGGAGCTCATTTTGGGTCCTCAATGGCTATGAGAAGAAAGCGGGGATGACATGAAGCTGGCTTATAGGATGCATGCATACATATGAAACAGATATATGCTATGGTATATATCAGATAAAAGGTAATCTCAAAGTTTTAAAGAAAACAAGTGGAATTACCCAGTATGGGCAACTCAGTGGTATAGTGGCCAAGTGTTCTGTATATTGTAGATGTTCAGAAAAAAAGAATTGTTCATTAATTCACTAATGCACATTCTTTTGACACTAATTCAAAACAGAGTTAAGAGTGTTTTGCCAATGAAGACAAAGCATTCAAGTATGCCAGTCTGATATATATATATATATATATATATATATATATATATATATATATATATATATCAGGGAAGTCTTTTATTAATGCTGAGTTGAAAATCAATAGAAGACCATTTTGGATAAGACTGGTTATTGAAATTAAAATACTTTCAAATAGAATATGCAGTTTTAGAATAATTAGATTTTAATACAAAAAGATGAAATTCTTATCAATAAAGAGAAAAATGCTTCCCAAGGCAAAACAGTAACATATGACATTTGTGTTTATGTTGCCTCATTCAAGCTACCACCCTTACCCATATTAGGACACAGCTATCACAAAGCTTAAACACCAGTCAATGGAGGAAGCGGGGAAGGGGTGTTGATGAAATAAATCACAGTGCAAAATCTGAGTAGCCAAAATCCAGGTGACACTTTATCTGAGTTATTCTAAATAATGACAGGCCCTCTTATTTATTTATTTTTTAGAATTTTCACTTTGTGGAGTGAAAATAGAGTTCACATATTGTACGAGCTACTGCTTTCCAAGTTTTTATCAGGAGGATAAAATATTCATTTTAAAATAGCAATTGCAACCATCATATTAACACTACCCCCATTCTCTGGGATAATGCACTCTATTTTTTTTTTCTTTTCATACCATACCTATTGATTAAGAGGAAAAAAGAGATTACTGTAATTTAATTTATGTGAACATAAAATATACCAACTATCCTACTCATACTGATAATGACATCATTCTTTCTTTTCCCTCCTCCAATCTCATATTTAGTTGGCCATCATGATACACTCTCACTACTCATAGAGAAAAAGGAAAGACTATGAAACAACCATGGGATATTCGAAGTTTAAAGACAGAGATTATACAGCCACATGGGAGTATGCATGTCTGTGTACATATGTATGTGTGTTTGTGTGTATGTATATGTGGAAAGAAACAGAGAGAGAAATAGGGAGAAGTTAATAATGAAGAATGACAGGAGAAAATGAATATAATATTGAATGAAAATGTGATCAGCAACAATTTCTGCATGTGGAATTTAATTTTAACTATTCTCATTACATATTCCAATATTGTACATAGGTGGCCCTCAAACATCAATGAATACATAGGGAAAATATGGCACTATGAGGAAATACATGGTACCATCAGAATACCAAAGCATATTACAAGGAATAGGGGATAGGGATCAGCACAGTTGCCTAGCACATAGTAGGTGCTTGATACATATTTATGAAACTGAATTGAATTCCATTGGTATAGGGAACTCTCAGATGAGGAAATTCACTTTGCCAATGCAAGTTGGCCCTTTTCCATAAGTCATTGTCTTACAGAGCTTCCTAGAGCACTAAGAGTTTGTTTTTCTTTTTTTTTGTTGTTTATTTTTTTCTTTTATTTTTTCTACTTCACATCTCCTCCACTGCCTAGTACAAAGCATGATACTGGAGAGTTTAATAAATGTCTATTGAATGAGTAAATCAAAAACATTTCATAATTTGAAACTTTTAAACTAAACAAAAAAATGAAAGTTTGAGTCTGATAAGGAGTTAATACAAATGTATAATTTGGGATATATTAAAATAAACTATCTTCTCATTAGCTTGAATGATTCTTAAGGAACTAGAAATCAATCACATACTGTCTTAAATTTGAAAGATGTGGATGCTTGTCACATAATCATCAGGTTTTTAATCTCAACAATGAACTATTTTTGTGTCCTTGTATATTGCTATTAGAGTGGGCTTAAATCTAATTAATATGATAAAACAAAATTAAAGCATAAAAGCCTACTTAGGATATTTTTCATGGACTTTTTCTTCTAGTTCAATAACTTACAACCTTTTCTTGCTGTGACTAAAAATTAAATACTAATGAAGCTTTAAAAAAATTATATTTGAATTTGAATTTGAACACCAGAAAGCTAGGAAGAAGGTAACATCTTTCATCATAGATCCTCAGAAGATATGGTTTGTCATTGCTTTGATCATAGATTTTAAGACTTCCAAATTTTTGCTTGTTTGTTTTATGATGTTATCCTTGTGTTAATTTTTCTTTTGTTTTTCTTCACTTCATTCAATTTATTTTCCTTTAGGATTGTGTAAAAGGCTCTTTTGTATTTACTGGCAATGCAATAATAATCCCTTATATTCATATACCACAATTCGTTCAGGCATTCTGCATCTTTCTAAGAGGAAATCTAAAGCATTCTCTTAAATTCTAATCATTTTCCTTTACTTTTTTTATTTTCATCTAGAGAAGAGTGTTTTTTTTAATTTGTATTACTTTTGTTTACAACTATTCCTTCACATGTTTTATCTTCCCTCTTATCCTTCTCATCTCTGCTTGTTTTTCTATTAATTTTGATGTTAACTTCTACAAAACAATCCCCACAATCTGTCAGTGTGTGTGTGTGTTAATGTGTTTGTGCAACCTTCTTTTCTCCATTTCATAAGTGATATTCCCCTGATATTTACTTGGCCCCCATTTTATTCATGTTTGTATGTTCTTCTCATACATGCCAAGTTTAAGAAATATCCAATTGCATTTCTTCTTTCTCCTTTCTAGATTAATTTATTCCTCCTTTTTATTTTCCCTTTCCTTTCATTCTTCAAACCCAGAAAACATAAACAATTCATTCCCATGAACTATGTATGTAATTTTTCATTTCATTTTCTCTTTTTAATTGAAGACATCAAGATTCAGAAAGGACAATTGTTTTTCATTTTCATATTAGAAAATTAGCACTATAAAATCCTAAAGCTGTTTCTGTCAGGGGCCGTCCCCGAACCTCCTGGGCAGAGAGGTAACAGCCAGGAGTCTATACCGGCCCCCCCCCCCCCCCCCCGGCAATCACGCGCCTCACCCGTGACTTCCGGGCTAAGGGTGCAGGGAAGGCTCGTGTACAAGGTACGATACCGCCCTCGGGGAGGTGCTGAGGGAGCCCCAGTAAGAGTAAAACATACCTGGCCACCTGTGATAGGACCAAGCAGATGGTCCGAGTGGGGAAGGAAGGTCCAGAGAGACTCCTGCCCTATTGCCACAGGACACAACCAGCTAAGGGGAGGGGGCTGGGGCGACAGCAGGCTGAGCTCTCCAATCAGGGGCCAGATAGCAAGAACCGGAAGGGATAAGGAATATAAGGCTATGCTCTGAAGGGGTTCGGGGGAACTGGACTGATGTGAACTGCTGAATAAACATCTGCATTGCTCTACCACTCTGGCTCGTGCCTGGTTTAGCCCGTCCTCAACCCTTGGGGCCGGGACCGGAGACCACCGCGGCTAGGCGGAGAGCAGAGGTCACGACCTACCCCCTGCGGTGTAGCAGGGACTGAGCCCGGACAATTGGCGCCCAAACGTGGGGCTCCACCGTTCAGGTACGTCGTGATCTTCCTGTCCCTCGCAGGCGAGGGACAGAAGGGCCAGGCACCCGGGACTTTCGGGTCTTCCCTTTAGTTCCGAAGGCAGTTTAGCAATGGGGAATAGAGAAGTTAAGCCAGAGGATAAGGGAATTCTCACTTGCCAAGTGTACAAACTCTGCAAGCAGAATGGGATAAAAATACACATAAGAATTTGCCGAGATTGGGTCGAGAAAATAATAACCATCAGTCCATGGGTAGAGCATACAGGAATTGATCCGACCCGTTGGCGATTAATAGAACAGCAGGAAAATAGAGAGGAGGTAGATTGGGAAGGGGCCAACCTATTCCCTGTGTTTGTTCAGCCAGAACAGGGCGGACAGCCTCAAAGGGTGCATAAATCGCTGTCCTACAAATTCCTAAGAGATCTTAAAGAGGCCGCTGCAAAATACAGCCCTGGCTCTGCTTATGTACAGACAGTCATACAATCTTGGCGGTCTGGGAGCTCAGGAGACAATCATGACCAGATAGGACAGAGAGGAAAGAGGGAGTTGGTGCAGTCAGAAATTCAACCAGGAAATACATCCAGAGTTGGCCCAGGGCCTGGTTTTGTGGCATAGCAAAAAATTTGCCCAGGATTTGTGGCACAGTGGCGAATTCAGCAGCCCGGACACAGTGATAGAAATTAAGCCAGAGTTATAATGTGTATAGAGGATTTCTGACAATTTTTTCTCAGTTTTTTGGATTCTTTTATTGTCTGTATATGTGTTCTGTCTTTACATGTTCTGTGTGCGTGTGTTTGTGAGTTATTACGGTCAGCTCCATGGTAGCTGGACCTTGGAATGTTATCTCTTTTCCTCCCCCTCCTCCCTTCTCTCTGATGACTGCAGCATCGGGGAGAGGTATGGGAGAGAGAAAGAGAGGAACTAATCTTATATTATTTAGTTTATGTGATTGCAAGGTGTAGTCTTGGATGGGAAATGCAGGGACATAGTGTCTGTGCAGTTTTAAAGGGGGCTTTAATCAAAGCCCATTAGGAAAACAACATGGATATGAAGTTTAAGGAAAGCATAAAAGTTTTGGAAATTATTTGAAAGTTTTTTGGTTAAACTCTCTCTCGCTTTACCCTCTTCCCTCCAATCCTGGCCAGATTGTGAGGGTGGAGAGAGACGAGACGAGATCTGGGGCAGGCTGATCAGCATTTTCACCTAAATCTCACCTAAATCTCACCTAAAAGAAAAGTATTTTGTATAATGAGAAGTAACCAAAAGGTAATTATTCTGTCCACATTTTAAGTGAAACGTGTCACTCCTAATTGGATGTTTAAGACAGATCAGGATTTGTTATATTATTTGGCACTAGGCAAATTGGAAATATGCATAAATCTTAAAGGGACACCTCAGCAGAGATAAAGCTTTTGAAACTCTCCAGTGGAATGGAATAGACTTGGCGCCACTGGGCAGTTGTCCAGAAGTCTCCCTCCCTTCAGCTGAGGAATTCAAAAACTCTCTCATTCAAAGAAGTTCTTAAGGAGTGGACACAGAAATAAAATTTACCTGAGTAAAGGATGGAACCATTAAGATTTTTGCCCTGCAGTCCCAACTCATCATTCAGCTGGGTCTACACTGAATTGTAACTTTTATCATTCCAGATTAGATCAAGAGAAGAGAACTATTATTTTGAAGGTTTTCAACTAAATTTTTGTAAAAGTTTAGTGACTGTTAACAACAGGACAAATTTTAAACGGTTTTAAATTTTCATTTTCAAGACAATGTATTGATAAATTAATATGTGATGGTCTATGAAGCAGAAAAGATCTTGCTCTTTTAATCTGAACTTGTAGTCATTTCTTGGCTTAAGCAAAAGTTAAATTTAGTGTTTGAACTTATTAACAACTTAATTTCTAAAAAGTTTTCTTTTTCAGAGTAAATGTAATCAGAGAAGGAGAAACTACCCTGTGAAACAATGATGTAAGGTGGTAAGGCTTAAGTTTGAAGTCACCTATCATAGATTCTACAAAGGTTACAACTTTAAATGACTTTCAGAAATTGATAGGAGAAATTCAGTGGTGTAGGCCACAGTTGAGAATTACAACTGATCAAATGAAACCATTATATGGTTTATTGAAAGGTCCTTCTCAATTAAAGTCATGCAGAGAATGGACAGATGAAGCACTGGAATGTTTGAAATTAGTGCAGAAAAAGATTATGGAGTGTACTATTAGCAGGATATTAGAATCACAGGACTTGGAAGTAACAATTTTATTCACTAAAAAATACCCACTGGAGTTTTACATCAAAAACAAGGGATTATTGAGTGGGTACATTTGGCTCAGATAAAGAACAGAGCTTGTGTGCCTTATGCTGTGCTGGTAGCCCAAGTCATACATAAGGCAGTGAAGAGAATAAGGATGTTAATAGGACAGAAAGTATACAGTACCATTGATACTTAGATTAGAGTCAGCCTATATTCCTGATAGGGTAGATAGTATTAAACAGATAACTATGGAAGTTCAACTAGCAATAAGGGCCAAAACAACAATATTTTATATCACACACACTCGGTCACATTCTAAATCATGAAGTACCAAAAAGCATTAAACCAAACAATGGTCCAGCTTATGTCAGTAAAGCCATTGAACAGTTCATGGTGGAATTTTCCATTTTACATGTCACTGTAATCCCCCATAATCCCACTGGTCAAGCTATAGTGGAACGAGCAAATCGATCCCTGGACACTTACTTGCAAAAAGAAAAGGAGGAGTTGGACCAGGAGTTGATAAATTCGCAATTGGCTGTTTATACTCTAAATTGATGATAAATTACAATTGGCTGTTTGGCTGTTTATATTCTAAATTATTTAAAATTCTATAATGATGGCTTATTGGCTGATATGAAATTCTTAACATTTCCTAATAAGGAGTCTGCAAAGAATGCATCAGCAATAACAAGTGCCCTGAAAGCAGCCAGTAAAGTAATGTGGCACGATGAGAATAAAAATTGATTTGGTCCTCATACAGTGTTAACGTGGGGAAAAGGGTATGTTTGTGTTTCAACAGATGATAATAAAGAAGTTTGGGTTCCAGTGAAAAGGATGCGAGTGAGGAGGTGCTATCAGCGGCGGATGAAAAAACTTCTGGAGAAGCTTAATCAACTAGGTCACAATGACTCCTTTCATTTTCTCGTACTTATCATGACACTCAAAGAACACTGCGTCCATCGACCCAGTACCGAAGGAACAACAGAGATGGGCGTTCCTCACAAATCCACCATGGTTAAGGGTGATGTCATGGAGTGAGACAATGCCTAAGTTTATCATCCAAGGCAATATTTCTCACATGTTTAAAGATGATAGACTAGACTATGATAATAATGGGACTCTTTCAAAGACACTAACTTTTCAGGACTAGTCACAGGTTTCCCACTTTGTCTATAGAAGGGTATTTCTGGGAATTGGAATGGGTTTGGTTTTAAATACATACAGGTGAATGGAACAGAGGGGTATCCCTGGTGTGCCACTATTGTGGATGGACAAGAGACATTGGATGAGAAAGATACATTACACGCTTATAATCTATTCACCTGGAGGATAAATGGGACAATAGTAGTTTGGTCAGACAAGGACTTTGTGGGACTTATTCGTGGGATGAAATTTAGGCCATTTTGTAACTTACAAAAGAAGAGAAATGTAACCCTTTGGCATCTGTATACAGGGCTTTTACCATTTGAGAATTGCCACAACATACCTGTCAGGAGAAAGAATTGATTATGGGAAACTACATAGAAATGTTATATTCATGTCACAATCTTACATACTTACTTGAGGAAAAATATGCACCAAACTTTTCCTAGACAAATGTACATCAATTATAAAGGGTCTCCTGAGGTTGAAAGACCTGTTCAGGGACTAGACAAAGTTATTCTAGCTATGAGAGGACAAACAGTGCAGGGAATGCCTGCTGCAGCATCACCAAAGAAAGCTAACAACATTACTTTAATGGGTGAAGTATGTCTAGGGAACACACATATTTCTATGGGACAGAGACTACAGATCTAAACTAGAGACATATCAGAACATGACAGGAATTTTCAATTTTACATGCCAGAATTGTTCTGTACAAGCATGTATAGGACCAAAGATAGTAGGGAGAGTGTTTATTCAAACAAAACCTCTCCCATGCTGCCAATTTGTCCCGTGAGCTATCGCAGATTTGTGAGCACCCTCCACACCCTCCGGCACCAGGTTGCTAACATCAATGCCACCCGAATTGATCCCGCTGTTACCACTACCTTTAGTTCTATCTTCTCTACTCTATCTACATGGGTGAAAGGCTATGTGGGCTCCGCCTCTTTATTCCTTCTCCTTGCCGTGGGTTTCCTGCTCTGCCTACGCCAGGTTCGGCAGAGGCAGACGCAACAGCGGCAATATACCGCGTGGGCTCTCCGCTCCCTGACAAATCACTCTAATCCACAAGTTTGGATTACAGCTTTAGAGAGACGCTAGCCCTCGCCTCAGCCCCAAAAGCATCCCTATGCCCCACTATAATCAATAATAAGCTTTCTACAGGAATATTGTGGCTCCATGACCTGGAGACCCGTTGGCTGCAGAGGTACCCAATGACGGGATTATTGTAGGTCCACCTACCAGAAATGCTGGAGGTGGGAGCCACCCACATAGCCTAAGACAGGGGCCCTGCCCACTTTTGGTACCAGGCATGGAGACAGGCCACATGACCTATTCTCTCACTTACCTTTATAAAACAAAAAGGGGGAGTTGTCAGGGGCCGTCCCCGAACCTCCTGGGCAGAGAGGTAGCGGCCAGGAGTCTATACCGGCCCCCCCCCACCCCCCGGCAATCACGCGCCTCACCCGTGACTTCCGGGCTAAGGGTGCAGGGAAGGCTCGTGTACAAGGTACGATACCGCCCTTGGGGAGGTGCTGAGGGAGCCCCAGTAAGAGTAAAACACACCTGGCCACCTGTGATAGGACCAAGCAGATGGTCCGAGTGGGGAAGGAAGGTCCAGAGAGACTCCTGCCCTATTGCCACAGGACACAACCAGCTAAGGGGAGGGGGCTGGGGCGACAGCAGGCTGAGCTCTCCAATCAGGGGCCAGATAGCAAGAACCGGAAGGGATAAGGAATATAAGGTTATGCTCTGAAGGGGTTCGGGGGGACTGGACTGATGTGAACTACTGAATAAACACCTGCTTTGCTCTACCACTCTAGCTCGTGCTTGGTTTAGCCCGTGCTCCAGCCTCCGGAGGCGGGACCAGAGACGTCTGAAGCTGCGTGAAGCAGAGTGAGGGGTTACTACTCAAGTGAGGGGTTACTACTCACCGGGAGGGTCGACCGGGGACAGTGGGGGCCCCGGACACTGTTTCCAATTGCTTAAAAAAATTTACCTTTTAAGGTTTGTTTGGACCCAACTTTGGCCTTTTCTTCAAAAGTGCTTGCAAGTATTATATTACCTTAAAGGTCCAATTTTTGCTGTATAATTATACTCAAATTTGTAAGACAAGTTATTCATGATTATAAGTCTATATATTTTGTCTTTGGAATATTGTATTTCAAGATAAATCTTGTGTGATTTTTATTATACTTTATTTTGTGCTGAGTCCTTAACACTTGAAGTTCTTTAAAGATTCTTGCAATATATATACATACACATATATATACACACATACATATATATACACATGTGTGTGTATGTGTGTGTGCATATATATATATATATATATATATATATATATATATATATATATATATATATATATATTTGATTGGTGTGAACTCTGGGTTTTGATTGAGATTCCTGGGACTTTTCATTATGGGAATTCTTTCAAGAGTTGATTGGTAGATTCTATCTACTTTTACTTTCTTATCTTTTACTATTAGAAATGGGAAATATTTATGTTTCTTGAAATATAAAAATACTTAATATTTACATATATTTAATATGTTTCTGGAACTTTCCAAACACTTTGCAGTTGTTTTTCATTCTATTCTCAAAACAACCCTATGAGATTGTATCAGAAAGTACCCTGACACACACTGAGGGGCTTGCTATTTCAGGTTCTTTGATCTGCTTCTCTAAAAGGAAAGGCAACTTTTGATGGGTTAATAATCCCTTTAATCAAGCCCAGGTATCAGAGAAAATAAAAATAAAATGTTCAGAGAAATAAAAAAATCAACACACAGCACTTCCAAACTGCCTGATCATTAACATACATACATTTTTACCAATATTTGGGTTTTGAAAGCCAGGGACCTCCTTAGTGGCTTCCCAGACGCTCATCTGGCACACAAATTTTTTTCTAAGAACTAAACTGCAAAGTAGAACCTCACCCCCACAGTATTTATACATTTTTCAGACTCAAAGGACAGTGCTTCAATAAGAAAACAAAAAGTACTCGGGCCCCTCCTACAAAACCACTCCCCGCAATGGGTAGGCTCATTAATGGGCAGGGAAGAGCTTCTTTAATCACATTCAAATAGAGACATTTTACTTTTTGATTATACTAAATTGTGGTTGTTGTTGTCCTGCATCTTCAAAGAGAACCAAAATAACATCACCATGATGAAGGGAAATTTTAGTGTGTCAGATTGTGGCTCATCAGACGAACATGAACTTGGAATGTTCTACCACAGGTTGGGCACAGATATGGTCTGTGTGAATATTTGCGGTGGCTATCCCAAATTTGTGCATCCTGTCTTTACTTTGCGTTGGCTCAATTCTGCTTTGCTCAACGAGCACAGTACCCTTTCTGTTATAAACAAAAACAGCAAAATATCCTACTTTACTTGGCCTCACATTTCACCCTTCCAGGATCCTTGGCCTTACAATCTAAATGACCATGGATCCTAGAATAAATAGGCATTAACATTTCTCAAGTAAATACACCATAATTCACATTTGAAGAATACATAGCATAGCAACTTATTATCAGGGTGGCCAAATGGCTTTAAATAAACACAAAGGTATATGCAAAACATAACATCATTCTTTCAGGAGAGAGCAACTGGCTCTTCCTTCCTCAATCCCAAACAGAAATGTACAAGAAAAATCTTCTTGGGGGTGTGTCATGTCCACCCAGTACTCTCAGGTGTAGGCTCTAATGAGAATGTTACAGCCCCTGCTTCCACTGGAATCCTGGATTTGGCCACACCCATCTTGGGGCTCCACAGAATCATAGCCAGCACAACTGGGAAACAACCCCAAACTTTCCTTTTAATTTATGCAAATCCCATCCTCATCATCATAATGTAACAGTAAGCACCCCAACATGCACAGGGGGGGCCTGCTATCACAGGTACTTTGATCTGCTTCTCTAAAAGAAAAGTCCTTTTGAGAGGTTAACAATTGCTTTAATTGAGCACATGTATCATTCAGTTAGTTCAGGAGACAAAGTTAACACCCTGAACTTCAGAGAAAATATAGAGAAATCAAAGATTAACAGACATAGCTTCCTCTATCTGACTGTAATCAATACATATTTCACAAATCAACCGACAGGTCTAACTTCCTTACCATAGTTACCAGGGAAGGAAGCACCAACATGTGGATTTTCAAAACTGGAGGGCTGATGAGCAGCTTCCCAAGAGTCTCATCTGGCACAGAAACCTTCTTCCAAAAACTGAGCCACAAAGTATGCACTTTTTAGAGCCAGAGGGCATCACATCCCTTGGGAATTAGTGACTCATTAGCAAAAGATGTAGACCTTCCTACAAATCTATCCAGGACCAACAACGAGTGTGAAAGAGCCTCCTTAAACACATTATTCAGAGGTATTATACTTGTTAGTATAAAAATAAAAAAACAACAAAATACCAAAAACAGTGGGGTAGGATTTCTGGTTCCGGGAGCCAAGATGGCAGAGTGATCAGTAATTGCTATCTCCTTCCCCTTGTTGATCTTGAGGAGCCCAGAGAATATCTCCCTGGGAAAAACCCTGACACAGTGGGAGAAGCAGAAGGGGTAAACAGATTCTCAGTCTAGGAGGCTAGAAAGATCACCAAGGACCAGTGAAGGATCAGAGCTGTCCCAGACGGCCTCATCTATACAAACCAGGAGAAGATCCTGAACCCTAGGAGGGTGAAGCCAGCAACTACCCACACCAGGACCTCAGGCATGCCTCAGCACCCCGGTGGAATGGGAAAGACACTAGCACAGACAGCTGAGCTTAACAATGCTATAGCTCAACAGAGGAGCCTCCTGCATCCAGACCATCCTCCCCTACACTTAGCAAGCTAACTCCAAGGAAACTCAAAAAGACCTAACCAGGCTCTGCTTTCAAATACCAGCCAGCTCAGCACAAGGTAACCTGTAACATTTTACTTTCTAGCTGAAAGAACCAGAGACCAAAATACACAAAGTCTCAGGTTTTAGGCACAAGAACTGTAGGACAGAACTCCCTGTGCCACAGACTCAGAGATCTACTTCAAAAGCCAGGAAAAGGGTCATTATCATGAGTAAAGACCATAGAATCTTTCTATGGACACAAGGACCAAAACACAAATATCAAAGAGGTCAGTATTGAGAATGTACTCCCATCTGAAACTTCAGAAGGGAATATGAACTGGTCTGAAACACAAGGAGCCTTCTTGGAAGAGCTCAGGAAGGATTTTGAAACTCAAATTAGAGAAATAGAAGAAAAACTGGCCAATGATTTTAAAAATACGAGAAAAGAATTCACTGAAGAGAACAACTCCTTAAAAAGGAAAATTGGACAAATGGAAAAAAAGAAGTACAAAACCTACCTGGTGACAATAAATCCTTAAAATCAACAATTGGACAGATGGAAAAAGAGGTTCAAAAGTTAACTGATGGAAACAATTTGATAAAAAATAGAATCAGGCAACTAGAAGCTAATGAATCTATAAGACATCAAGAATCAGTCAAACAGAATCTAAAGAAGGAAAAGATAGAAGAAAATGTAAAATATCTAATTGGAAAAACAACTGACCTGGAAAACAGATCCAGGAGAGAAAAATCTAAGGATTATTGGTGTGCCAGAAAGCTATGTTGAAAAAGGACTCTGGACAATATCATCCAAGAAATCATCAATGAAAATTACCCAGAAGTCCTAGACCCAGAATGCAAAATAGTCATCAAAGGAATCCACAGGTCACCTTTCAAATGTCCTAAAAATACTAAGGAATATCATTGCCAAATTCCAGAACTATCAAGTGAAGGAGAAAATACTGCAGGCAACCAGAAAGGAACAATTCAAATATCAAGGAGCTACAGTCAGGATCACAAAGGACCTTGCAGCTTCTACATTAAAAGATCGAAGGAATTGAAATATGATATTCCATAAGAATCTAGGAATACAACCAAGAATAAATTACCCAGAAAATCTGAGCATAATATTTCAGGCAAAGATTTGGACATTCAGTGAAATAAAGGATTTCCAGACCTTCCTGATGAAAAGGCCAGAACTCAATAGAAAATTTGATCTTCAAACACAGATCTCAAGAGAGGCATTTAAAGGTAAATAGGGGGAAAAAACTTATTACACAATATGAGCAAACTCTTTACATCCCTATAAGGGAAGATCATACATGTTATCATGAGAATTGTATATTTATTGTGAAATGTAAAAGGCATATACATAGATAGAGGGAGTGGGTATAAATTAAATGATGTAATGATGACAAATGTGACTTAAGGATGCAAAAGGATTGTAATGAGTGATATGAAAAGGAGGAAGCAGAAAAAAAATAAATTTCATCATAGGAAGAGGCACAAAAATATATTACAGTAGAGGGAAAGAGGGGAGGGAGATGAATATTGTTTGAGAGGTACTCTTATCTGATTGGATTCAAGGAAGCTACAACAAACTCAGTTAAATATAGAGATACAATTAGCTTTACAGGCAGTAGGAGGGGTAGGGGGAAATATATCCTATTTACATGTCTGTAATATGTATCTATACATACACATAAATACTTGCATACATAATACAAATATTTTAACCTAAAGCATGTGTATATACATATCTATGTGCAGTGTACATTTGTAGGTGTATTTGCACACTCTTACTTTGATAAGCAGTTAATAATATAACCAGAACTCAAACTAGCTCCTCTCATTTCAAATCCAATGTTTGATCTACCATGTGCTACCTATTTATTAAAAATGTTCAAGTAATCAATACATTTAATATTTAATTACCATTCAACAAAATTATTAGAATTGCTCATCATAAGGCAGTAAGAAATTAAATGCACTACACTCCAAAACTTTTTATTCCTATTTTCCATTCAAAAAATTATCTAATAATTTTTTGTAAAATGTTATATTGTGGGGCTCTCTCATCAACCTTTATTAAAGAAGGTTCTCAAAATTCTCTTCTATATTATACAAATTCTATTTTAATTTAAATGGAAATACATTTTGCATATTTTTTCTAAAATATAAATATGTCATTCTTGTGTATCTCACATTATTTATTATCATATTTGGATCTACAAAACTTCAATTTTGTTATGAACTGCAAAAAATGTTTCTGAAGTTTAAATGACATATATATTCTCAAGAGTTCCAGAAAATTTTTGTAAAATATCAGCCATTACTTTATAACCTGTTATTTCTAGTTTCTTCTAGAAGTGGCAGGAATCATTGACCAAATTGTGTTTGCTCTATAAGGCCATGAGGGATCTTCTGTCAACTGCAAACAGTTCTGAGTTCATATAAAGATTAACAGCTAATCACTTATGACATTCTGCTCTTATACAAGAAAATTCAAGATCTGTAGAAATCTTTGTTTGACAGACCTTTCCCATTTATGCTATTATATACTAGTATATCTTATGCTAATTATTAAAAACAACAAGCAGTACAATTTCTGAAAATAAGAAATGTTCCATGAATGGGTTGATTTTAAATGAAAGTGGCAAATATATTTCTTGGAAATTTGAGTGTGTTTATATCTCCATATACCCTAATGTAATCAAAATGTTTAATATTATTTAAATATTGATAGTTCTTTTTTTTCACTCTAGGAAGCTTCTGAGCTCTTCAGTATGCACACACACAAAGACACACCCACCCACATGCATCTATGTATATGTCTGTATTTACGAGTGTGTATATGAAGCAAGATTGACTTTCCCAAATCACTATGTACAAACAGGTTAGCCTTCCCAGACATTGCATTGCCCTTTCAGGGTTCTAGGAATATTCCTGATGGGCTATAGGTTTCTTCTAATGCTATCAATTCAAGTCCACATTCCAATATTAATTGCCCATAACCAGTTCCTATCTACTCCATATCATCAAAAAATTTGATTAATATCCTTCTGTTAATTTAACAGAAGAATGCACAAGGTATAGACTGCTGTATTAGCAATCACACTAGCACACAGGGTAGGCTGCTAGCACAAGTTATTCTATTTGCTTTTCTAAAGGAAAGACAATTTTAAAGGGGTATAAGTAGAAAGGAGTGAGAATAGGAAAACACAAGCAGAGAAATTAGCAGAGAGATTCAACAGACAGGGCTCCAACTGTCTGAACAAAGTACTATAACCACCTATATATACCACCAGACTGGGAGAGCACCAGCATCTGAGTAGTTGAGGGGTTCTTAACAAACAGTTACTCAGGGTCCCATCCAGGAAATCAAAGGATTCTTCTCATGAGTGAGTTCTCAAAATAAAATGCCAACTTTTCAGAATATATAACAAAGACTTGGCCCCTCATTTGTTCAGCACAAGTAGGCACAAAACCTAAGTGACTCAGCACAGCCGTGAATTATCAGGGTTCAAAGGAGATCAATCCACCAGATGTTCACAATTTAGCCTAAGACTTGGAAAGTGAACTCCAAAAAGAAAACATCAAAAATCCCACCTTGCTTGTCTTTACAAGTGCCAGGCCTGAAGTCAGGAAGACTCATCTTTCCAAGTTCAAATCTGACCTCAAACACTAGAAGTGTGACCCTGGGCAGTCACTAAACCTTGTTTGCCTTATTATCTCATCTTTCAGATTAATTGGAGAAGGTAATGGCAAACCACACCAGTATCTTTTCCAAGGAAACCTCAAATGAGTCACAAAGAGTTGAACACAACTGAAATGATTAAAGAACAATATTAATTCAACCAGTTGATTGTTTTTTTTCCTCAAGGATGTGCCGCCTCACTGGACTTAGATGCCAGCAAGTTCAGTAATGGACACTAGTTCCTGGATTTTTCGTGGCTCTTCTGATCTTTCAATTTCATGTGGTCTTTGTACTTCCAATTCTTCAGAGAACATGAGGATAGAATATACAAAATGGAGACAGAAGAAGAGTGGGGTCATGGATTCATGGCCCATGTACAGCCTTGGGTTGGGAGATAAGAACCTCAGCCTTTTTACCACAGGTCATTGCTTGGTCACCACCTGGGAAGGAAGAATGTCTTGTTCAGTTAATACCTTCTTTATGCACATTTACTTCTGACTTATCAAGTAGTTGAAAGCTTTTCTTCACTGAGAAGTAAGAAGATACATAACACTCTTAAAAGGCCAGTGTTGGCCCTGAATTGGAGAAAGGGCCACACAATTACATGTTACAATGTATTTGCAAAAGCGGGTTTTCCAAGCATCCACATAACTCGGCACAAGCTGAATAGATTTCACATGCTTGAAAAATGGACCTTTGTCATGGGCAGCTATGTGGTACAACGGATAGAGTGCTGGACCTCAGATCAAGTGACACCTGAATTCAAATACAGCTTCAGGCACATCCTCACTTGTGTGACCCTGAGTAAGTCACTTAACTTCAGTAAGAAAACTCAGTTTTCTCATTTGTAAATGAGGATTATAAAAGCATCTATCTCCCAGAGTTTTTATAAGAATAAGCTGAGATAACACTTGGAAAGTACTTTGCAATCCTTAAAGTGCTATGTAAATGATATTATTATTGTCCAGTTCTCAGTTACATGTATGTGCATATGCATATGTGTACACACACACACAATGCATGTTCTTGAAGTCAGCAAATACTCAAGGGAAGATTACAAAGTAATAAGACAGTTTTTGAACATAAATATACCCAGACTCATTATTTTAAGGGAGCACTGTCACCTTAAAAGTAGTCACAGTGGCAGGAAATTTATTTATTCTAGTAAAGCTAATATTGCTCAACTTCCTCTTGTGAACCTTAGTGAAAGTTAACTATAGTGAATCAGTGCTTCAGCTTTGTGACCCTGGACAAGCCACTTCTGTCTGCCTCAGTTTCCTAAACTATAAGATGAGAATAATAATAACACCTACCTCATAGGGTTGTGAGGGTTAAATAGTGCAACATTTATAAAAAGGACTTAACAGAGTGATAGGTATAGAGTAGGTGCTTAATAAAAACTTATTCCTTTCACTTCCTCTTCCCTCTTTAGGACAAGTATTTTTTTTTTCTGTGATAAGGTCTCAATACAGGTAAATACTGGTCCCTCAGAGGAGTATTTTACTTGAAGAAATAGACAAAAAATATTGAGTCAATAGTGGTGGAAAAGAGAAGCAGTTAATCTTGGGTTATATTACTTTTGCTCAAAATTATATATGAGTTTAATTTACAAAGAATGATCTTATTGTGTCTTCATTTTATTTCATTTATTTATTTATATTTTAATTAATTAATTATAATTATTGTAATTTTTAATTAAGTTTAAATTTTAATGAAGAAATTAATATTTTATTTATTCATTGTGTCTAATTTACCAAGAATGATCTTATTATGACTTTAGAATCATCTAAGCTGTGTCTAAAGGTCATCCAATCAATCAGTAAATAAATAATCATTAATTAAGTGCCTACTGTGTGTCAAGATCTGTGAACACTGGGAATGTGAAAAAGAAGTAAAAGACAATCCTTGATCTCAGGGAGCTTATAATCTTATAGGGGAGCCAACATTCAAACAAATATATAGAGAGAACAAGTTAAATACAGGACAAATAAGAAATGATTAATGGGAGAAGGCACTGGAAATAAGGGAAGTTGGGAAAGGCTTTCCATAAAGATGGGACTTCAAGACTTAAAGGAAGAAAGGGAAGTCTACAGTGCAGAGTTGAGGAGGGAAAGAACTACAGGCAAAGGGGATAGCCAGAGATTACCTGGATTTGTGCTTTAGGAAAATAACTTTAGGAAAATAACACTTTGGTGTCTGAATGGAGGATGCAGTGAAGTAGGGAGAGACTTGAAACAGGCAGATCCCCTGTCAGACTATTGCAATAATTCATATATGACATGATGAGATTTTGCTCTACAGCAATGGCAGTGGCAGTGGAGAGAAGTGGGGTGTATATGAGAGATGCTGCATAGGAGAAACCAACAGGTTTTGACAACAGCTTGGATATGGAAGATGAGAAGTAGCGAGGAGCGGAGGATAACTCTTAGATTGTGAGCCTGATAAACTTCACTGAGAAGATGGTGTTACCCTCCATTCCCAAATAGGAGGTTGTTCTAAACATTATCTAATACATTAAACATTTATTAAGAATTTATTATTTATAAAACACTGTGCAGTGGTTGTAAAAACAATAACAAAGATCCTAGCCCTTAAGGAACTTAATATCTACAATGTGTAGTAATAACAGTATCTTTGAAGTGAATGAAATGTGAATCTTCCTTCAAGGAATTGCCCTAAAAGATACTACACATTTGAATGTACCCTTCAGATAAAATTTGTTTAAAAATGTCCTCCCATCATGTTATTTGCTCCTAAGTAAAAGTGTGAGTGAATGAATGAATGAATGAATGAATGAATGAATGAATGAAATTTATTTTTTTAAATTTTCTGGCAACTTCTGTATTTATATAGTAGTTTAAATTTATAGAATACCTTGTAATAAATAACATTTTCAAAAGAATAGAGGGCATTGAAGGTCATGATTTGTCAAAGGTCACTAAAATGTATAGGTTCAGAGAGGTTTTTGTTTTGTTTCTGAGTATTAAGTCCCTTCACTAATGGAATTTTCAACTTAGAGATGCCTTGTATACAAAGAGTTTTTGACATATCCAGAGTCATTTAACCAATAGTAAGTATCAGAGGTAAGACTTGTACCCAGGTTATCCTAATTTTGTGACCTACCCTCTATCAACAATGCCACACTAACTCTTATAGTTAGGAATAGATTAGACCAAATCTATAAAGCTTAATAATTTGCCTAATATTTATCATGAGATATTCTTGTACTTAAACATGCAGTTCCAGTGAATGGAAGGAATATTTGGAATGTGTAGTTTTCTAAAACTTGGAAGTAGGCTCTTAACACTGGATAAGTTTAACTTCCATACAGTCTAAAAAGAGCTTTTCTCACTTTTCATCTGATTTTTTTCTGTCTAGCTAGGTTGAAAAATAGCTATAGTCAAATCAATATGGTGTGCAGTAGTGAATTGGATGCACTATCTTGGCAGGCATGTGGGAAATATTTTCCATGCATGACCCAAGATCAAAAGGAAGGTTGTGAAATCTTTTTTCCAATTCAATAATCACCAGAAAGATGAAATTTCGATTTTATACTTAGTTTAATGGAGTATCTCCTTCAAATATAAACTTTGGTTTTTTTGAAAAGGCTAGGAATAAGTAAATTTTTATGAGAAACAGTGAAAAAGATGCACACAAAATAAAGGAATTTACAGAAGGTAAGGATGATCAAAGGGTTCCATTTCTTAATATATATATATCTTTACATGGAAAATTGAAGTTAATGCTTAGGAAACCTTGGAACATCGAGTCATTTGGTAACCATGAGACAAATGTATATTGCCTAGTTATGGTACAGATCGAAGATGTAGATTTTATTTTATTACTATGAGACAGAGGTGAATCATGTCATTAACAAGACTGTGATTTTGACCATTGGAGTAAACAACCTGAGTTGAGTTCTAAAATAACTCAGACTGGAGGAGTCAAGGTGGGGGAGTGAGAGCAACTACTCACCTAATTTCTAAGACAAACTCCTTCAGATACTTGTAAAAAGAAAATCTGGATGGATTTTGGAGTAGCAGAATCCAAGAGGAGACGCTGTGGCAGATTTCCAGCCCAGGACAGACTGGAATGTCAACAGAAAGGATCTGTTGCAGGGGGATGGAGCAGTGCACAGCACACAGGCTGTACCAGCATGGTTCTTGCCATGGCAGGGCCTACCAGGAATCCCTGGGCGATCTGATGCAGCGGCCTCATTGCAGAATCTCGAGCGTATCAGTCTAGGAAGGGACTCCAGTGGAAGTGAGGTAACTGCAGCAGCACTATCAGCCTGCAGATTAAAAGTCTGTAAGTCACCTACTTGAACTTCAGGGAGCCAAGATGGAGACATGATTGGTGAATTCTCTACCCCTCCCCTTGTTTACCTAGGAAAATCCATAAAATATTCACCCAGGAAAAATCTGGGAACTGTGGTATCAGCTGAAGGGGAAAACAGTCCCTTAGCCCTTGAGGCTAGGAAAATCACAAAAGGGGGTCCCTCTTGCTGTGGCTGAAGGGGACCAGTGCAGGATCAGAGCTATCCAGACAGCCTCACCTTAGTGAACCAGAAAGGAGATCCACCTCAGGGGGGTGTAACCCACAATTGTAATCATCAACATCAGAACCCCAGGTGTGCTTCAGCAGAACCAGATGAATAAGGAAGACACTAGTGCAAGCACTAGTACACCAACTGCTGACCCTGCCTGTGCTCATGAGAGGAGACCTCTTGTGGTCTACCCCTTCCCCACACTTAGCACAAATAATTCCAGGGTGAATCCAGGGAAATCCAGAAAGACTTCACCTGGCCTCTGCTTTGGCACATCAACCAGTTCAGCACTAGGTGAGCTACAGAATTCTGGCCTCTAGCTGAAAGAATCACAATACCACAATACACAATACACAAAGATGCCACAATACACAAAGACCCAAGATCTAAACATGAGAATGGTGAGACAGAGCTGTTGTGCCCCAGAAGCATGGATCCACTTTAAAAGCCAGGAAAAGGGTGGTTATCATGAGCAAGAATCAAACCAGAAAAGATAATACCATAGGATCTTTCTGTGGGGACAAGGACCAAAACAAGAATAGCAAAGAGGGCAGCATTGAGACTTTACTTCTATCTGAAACTTCAGAAGGGAACATGAATTAGTCTCAAGCCAAAAGAGCATTCTTGGAAGAGCTCAGGAAGGAATTTAAAAGTCAAATTGATATAGAGGAAAAACTGGCCAATAATTTTAAAAACATGGAAAAAATAAATCATGGAAGAATTTAAAAGGAAAATTGAACAAATGAAAATGGAAGCATAAAACCTAACTGGGAAAACTGGACAAATGGTAAAGGAAGTACAAAAATTAACTAGAGAAAATAACTCCTTAAAAGGAAAAATTGGGCAGATGGAAAAGGAGATGCACAAGTTAACTGAAGAAAACAATTTGATATAAGTTAGAATTGGGCAAATAGAAACTAATGACTCTATGAGACATCAAGGATAAGTGAAACAGAATCTAAAGAATCAAAATATAGAATATAAAATACCTAACTGGAAAAAACAACTGACCTGGAAAATAGACCAGCAGAGAAAAATCTAAGAATTATTGGTCTACCAGAAAGCCATGATGCAAATAAGAGTCTGAACAATATCTTCCAAGAAATCATCAAGGAAAACTGTCCAGAAGTCCCAGATGCAGGGGGCAAAATTGTCATGGAAAGACTCCACCATTCACCTCCTGAAAGGGATCCCAAACTGAAAACACCAAGGAATATTGCTGTCAAATTCCAGAACTATCAACTGAAGGAGAAAACACTACAGGCAGCCAGAGAGAAACAATTCAAATATTGAGGAGCTACAGTCAGCATCACACAGGACCTTGAAGCTTCTACATTAAAAGATCAAAAGGATTGGAATATGATATTCCATAAAGCAAAGGAGTTGGGACTACAACCAAGGATCAATTACCCAGCAAAACTGAACATAATATTTCAGGCAAGGAGATGGACATTCAATGAAATAAAGGATTTCCAGAAGTTCCTGATGTACAGCTCAATAGAAAATTTGATCTTCAAACATATGTCTCAAGAGAGGTATAAAAGGGTAAGCAACAAATATTGTTATTCAATATAGACAAATTGTTTACATCCTCATAAGGAAAGATGATACTTGTTAATCTTGAGAACTATGTATTGATTCTGATATATAAAAGGGATATATATATATGTGTGTGTGTGTGTGTGTATATATGTATATATATGTATATATATATATATATAATATAGATCGAGGGAGTGGGTATAAAGTAAATGATGTGATGATAAAAATGTGATTTAAGGGTGTAAGGGATTGTAACAGGAGATGGGAAAAGGAGGAGGAAGAAAAAGGTAAATTGTATCACAGAAAGAGGCACAAAAATATATTACAGTAGAGGGAAAGAGGGGAAGGAGATAAGTATTGTTTGAGATTTACTCTCATCTGATTGGGTTCAAGCAAGGAACAACAAACTCAGTAAAGTATAGAATTCTAACTAGCTCTATATACAGTAGGAGGGGAAGGGGTAAAGAAAAGGGAGGGGAGGTCAAAGGGGAGGGAAGAAGTAAGGGAAAAGGGGAGTAAAAGGGAGGGGGCTGTAAAAAAGGGAGGAAAGACTAAGGGAGTTGGTGGTAAAAAATGAAAACTCTATTGTGGATGGGAATGGAGAAGGAAGAACTAAAAGCATAAACAAGGGGAAGGAACATGGAGGAAAAGACACAGAGAGAAATCATAACTGTGAAAGTGAATGGGATGAACTCTCCCATAAATTGGAGACAGATAGCAGAATGGATTAAAAGTCATAATCCAACAATATGTTGTTTACAAGAAACACACTTGAAAAAGGGAAATACAGAAAGGGTAAAGGGAAAAGGTTGGAGCAGAATTTATTGTGCTTCACCAGGCATAAAAAAAAAAACAAAAAAACAGGGTAGCAATCCCAATCTGCAGCAAAGCAAAAGCAGAAATAGATTTAATCAAAAGAGAAAGGAAGGAAATGATATCCTGCTAAAAGGCATCATAGACAATGAAGGAATATCATTACTAAACATATGTGTTCCAAGTGGTATAACATCCAAATTCTTAGAGGAAAACTTAAGGGAGTTACAGGAAGAAATAGACAGCAAAATTATACTAGTGGGGGACCTCAATCTCCCCCTCTCTGAACTTGATAAATCTAACCTCAAAATAAACAGGAAAGAAGTTAAGGTGGTGAATAAAACTCTGGATTAGGTAGATATGATAGATATCTGAAGGAAATTGAATATGGATAGAAAAAATATACTTTTTCTCAGCAGCATATGGCATATACGCAAAAATTGATCATGTATTAGGGCATAAAAACCACACAATCCAGTGTAGAAAGGCAGAGATAGTCAATGCATCTTTCTCAGATCATAATGCAATTAAAATTACATGTAATAAAAGGCCATGGAAAGCTAGATCAAAAATTAATTGGAAACTAAGTAATCTAATCCTAAAGAATGAGTGGGTTAAACAACAAATCATAGAAACAATCAATAACTCGTTCAATAGAAGGACAATAATGAGGCAACCTGCCAAAACTTATGAGATACTGCAAAAGCAGTTCTTAGAATAATCTTTATATATTTGAATGCCTACATAAATAAAATAGAGGAAAAGGAGATCAGTGAAGTGGATATGTAGCTGAATAAGGCAGAAAAAGAAGAAATTGAAAATTCCCAAGGAAATACTAAATTAAAAATACTGAAAACCAAAGGAGAGATTAATAAAATTGAAATTAAGAAAAATATTGAAATAATAAATAAAACTAAGAGTTGGTTTTGTGAAAAATACAATAAAATTGATAAGCTGTTGGTCAATTTCATTTCAAAAAAAGAAGAAAACCAAATTATCAATATCAAAAATGAAAAGGGTAACTAACCTTCAATGAGGAAGAAATTTAAAAAATAACTAGAAATTACTTTGCCCAACTGTATGCCCATAAATTCAACAATCAAATGGAGATTTTATAAAATGTAAGTTGCCCAGATTAACAGAAGTGGAAGTTGAATACTTAGATAACCCCATCTCAGAAAAAGAAACTGAACAAGCCATCAATGAACTCCCTAGGACTAACATCTCCAGGGCCAGATGGATTTACAAGTGAATTCTATCAAATATTTAAAAAAGAGTTAATTCCAACACTACATTGACTATCTGGGAAAATTGCCAAAGAAGGGGTCATAAAAAATTCTTTTTATGATACAAATATGATTTTTGTGCCCAAATCCTGAAGAGTTAAAAGAGAAAAATAAAATTATAGATCAAGTTCTCTACTGAGTATAGATGCAAAAATTTTAAATAAGATATTCGCAAAAAAGAATACAGCAACTTGTCATGAGAATAATACATTATGACCAGGTAGGATTTATGCCAGGAATACAGGACTGATGTAGTATTAGGAAAACTATCAGTATTATTGATCATATCAGCAACAAAACTAACAGTAGCCACATGATTATCTCAATAGATGGAGAAAAAGCGTTTCACAAAATACAACTCCCATTCCTATTGAAAACACTGGACAGCAGAGGAATAAGGGGAGCTTTCCACAAAATAATAAGCAGTATCTACCCAGAACCATCAAGAAGCATTATACACAATGGGGACAAGAGATAGAAATAGAAATCTCATTTGACATTGTAAAATATCTAGGAGTCTACCTGCCAAAACAAAGGGTGTATATGAATACAATTGCAAAACATTTTTCACACAAATAAAGTCATATCTAAGTAAGTGGAAAAACATCAGTTACTCATGAGTAGGCTGAGTTAATATAAGAAAAATGACAATTCTACCTAAATTAATTTACATATTCCATACCATAACAATCAAACTACCATATAATTATTTTCTAGAGCTAGAAAAATAATATCAAAATTCAACTGGAAGAAAAACAGTTCCAGAATATAAAGGTAACTAATGACAAGAAGTGCTAGGGAAGGTGAGATAGCCCTACCAGATCTGAAATTGTATTATAAAACACCAATCATCAAAACCACTTGGCACTGGCTAGGAAATAGAGGGGTAGACCAGTCGAATATGTTAGGTACTCCAGACTGAGTAGTCAATGAATTTAGTAATCCAATGTTTGATAAATCCAACGGCCCTAGCTTCTGAGATAAGAACTCATAGTTTTTCAAAAATTGCTAGAAAAACTTGATAACAGTATGGCGGAAACTGGGCATATACCAATGCCTGACACCATGTACAAGAATAAATTTCAAATGGATACATGATCTAGGTGTAAAGACTGATACTATAAAGAAATTAGGGGAGTAAGGAACAGCGCATTTGTCAGTTTTATGGAGAATGGAGAAATTTTTGACTGAACAAGAGATAGAGAACATCATGAATTGGAAAATGGATAATTTTCATTACATTAAATTGTAAAGTTTTTGCACAAACAAATCCAATGCCACCAATATTAGCAGGGAAGCAGAAAACTGGCTAAGAATTTTTGCTACTAGTGTCCGTGATAAAAGTCTCATTTCAAATATATATAGAGAACTAAGTCAAATGTGGAAGAATACAGTTCATTGCCTAATTGATAAATGGTCAAAGGATATGAACAGGTAGTTTTCAGAGTAAGAAATTAAAGTTTTCTATAGTCATATGAAAAAAATGCTCTAAATCACTACTGATTAGAGAGATGCAAATCAAAACAACTCTGAGGCACCACATCACACCTTTCAGATTGGTTAACATGAAAAAACAGTAGATGATAAATGTTGGAGAAGATGTGGGAGAGTTGGAATGCTAATTCCTTGTTAGTGGAGCTGTGAGCTGATCCAACCATTCTGGAGAACAATTTGGAACTATGCCCAAAGGGCTACAAAAATGTGCCTACCTTTTGACATGGCAATATTTCTTCTAGAACTGTATCCCAAAGGGGTTGTAATAATGGGAAAGGCTCCCACATATACTAAAATATTTATAGCTCTCTTTGTGGTGGCCAAAAATTTGAAATCAAGGGTATGCCTATCAATTGGGGAATGGCTAAATAAATTATGGTATATGAATGTAATGTGCTATAATGATGAACAAGAACACTTCAGAGAGGCCTAGAAAGACTCATATAAACTGATGGTGAGTGAAAGGAGCAGAACCAGGAGAACTTTGTACACAACACAGTATATGAGGAATTTTTCTAGTAGGGTTAGCCCTTCATAGCAATGCAAGGACCTAAAAAATTCCCAATGGACTCTTGAGGCAAAACACTTCCCACATCCAGAGAAAGAACCATGGAACAGGATCCCCAGAATGGAGCAGACTATTTTCTTTTGTATTATGTTTTGTTTTGTTTTATGGTTTCTCCCATTCGTTTAAATTCTTCTATGCTGCATGACTAAGGTGAAAATGTATTTAATAGGAATGGACATGTATAACCTATATAAGATTGCATGCCATCTCAGGGAGAGAAGGAGGGTGAGAGAGGAAAAATTCTAAGATATATGAAAGCAATTACAGAACACTGTAAACAAGTAAAGTAATTTAAATAATAAAATAATTCAGATTTCTGATCTGATCTTGGGGGAGACTGTCAATGTGGTCTGGGGAGAGAACTCAGAGGTTATATTGATTGGAAAAACTGAACAGAGAAAGACAGGCGTTGTCTTTTTTTTCATTCAAATAGCCAGTTAGAAGAAGAAATGATTTACCTTTCCATTTCTCTGCATTGCCACCTATACTGACAGGTATACATCCCTTAGAATTCAGCCAGAGTATCATAACTGTAAAAATTCTGTAGATCCCAGGTATAGGATTTCAGCTTTTGTTGAAAGGGTTCAGCATTGCTTCAACATCCCAAAAGTAGGGCTGCCTAAGGGAGATAGCAAGTAGAATAATAGCTCTAGTGGAAAAGGTCAGAACATCAGCTGATATGATATCGTAAGATATGAGAAGAATAGTACAACCCATTAATGAATTATTATTCAAGGTAGTCCC
Organism: Bettongia penicillata ogilbyi; assembly: GCA_023548195.1. Lineage (NCBI taxonomy): Eukaryota > Metazoa > Chordata > Mammalia > Diprotodontia > Potoroidae > Bettongia > Bettongia penicillata. The sequence goes on along the minus strand of JAJHZJ010000382.1, from coordinate 11,553,927 downwards.
GAAAAAAATACAAAGCCTGAAGTTGGAATTTATGAGTTAGTTGACCTTGGCAAATGTGTGCCATGTCCTTATGCTTCCCTGCTACATTTCTCCAAGTTTGTGTCTACTGTCTTCCATGACCATATTGTGTTGTTGGGTAACTGTATCCCAGGTTCATAGGTTGAATGTTGTTATTGTCATTCTCACCATTGGCATTGTTGTTGCTTTGCCTTGGATTTAGTAAATATATGTGAATAAAAGTTAATGAAGTGACCATGACTGAGCAGTTAAAAGAGAAGCATAGTTGTGGAGGCTCAGAAGCTACAGCGAACCTCAGTAGGAGAGTAATTCCCTAATTACGGTTACCCCTGGACACTGAGACAAAGATTTCTAGTAGCAGCTAACCTCTCTGGAAATTCACAACCAGACAAGGTAAATATAGATCAAATGAGCAAGCAACTGAAGAAAAAGAATAGAGAGATGAGGAGGGGTGTTGGGTGCCCCACTTATACTACATAGGTAATAAGCATAACTCAAACATCTTTGTAACTATGAGCAAATAGTTTCTCCTCTCCGGTCTCTACTTTCTTCCTTTATAAATTAGGTCAGTATTAGATAGTCTCTAATGTCCCTTCCATAGCCAAAATATTATATGATTTTGATGGAAATTTGTAGCCCATATGGATGCTAATAACTGAGGGAAACATAAGCCATGAACATTAAATAAGAAAGTACTCTTTTTAAGAGTAATTTATTATAAAATTATTTTTTTAATTGAGCATGAATTCTCAACTCACTAAACACATTTAAAAGATTTTCAACACATCTTTAAACTCTTGTCAGCCATCTTCTCTTGTTATCTCTTCTATACATAGATGTATTACACTTAATATCAATTCAACTTATTCTCCACTCACAGATTGAATTGTGAAACCCATTATTTAAGAAAGGGCTTTTTTGCCAAGGCCATTAGTTCTTGCCAAGATAACAAAATCTTAAACTCCAAAGATGAGAATGAAACTAATTCTTCTTATATCTTTATAATTTTTGTTACTATTTGAAAATCTTAGCTATGATCTTGTGACTTTATTTGGTGTTTTTTTCACATACAGACATATTTTTTCAATATTTAATTGGTTCTTATTGTTGGAACTCTTACTATCGAGCATTTAATGAATAATATGATGCTAACATAGGGACAGAAATATACTCTAGTTTCTGATCTCATCATTCAACTTAAACTATTTTCTCCAAAGTTAACATTTTTTTCCTTAACGACCAAATTAATGGACTTTTCTCAATACTTATACTGCTTAACTTCTCTGGTAATTATGCCTGTGACACAATTATTACTCTCTCCTCCTAGATAGTCTTCTTCTTAATTTTCTTTTTTTTGCGGAACTCTTCTCTCCTGGTTCTACTCCTTCCTGTCTGAGCACAACTCCATCTTCTTTGTTGGAGGTCTTGCCCTCTAACCCTGTTTATTCTTCATAGTTCCTTCCTGTACTATTTTTTCTTATCCTTTCATATTATTTTACTTAGTGATGTCATTAACAGCTCCCATGGATTCAATTACCATCCCTATTTGGATGATTCTTAGATCATATCCAGATGTAATATCTCTCCTGAGCATCAGTATTTCATTGTCTACTGCCTCTTGGACATCTCAGACTGGATTACTATAAACCTAATATATCCAAAGCAGAACTTATCATCTCCTTTCCTTCCCCACCAACAAAACAAAACAAATAATAACCCCCGCTTTGTGAAATCCCAGTCACTCAGGTTGACAGCTTTGGTATCATACTGCAACTATTCCTCTCAACTATCTAATCTATTCCCTACTCTTGTGAGCTACTTGAGGTAGGGTTCATTTATTTTTGTATTTTATTTTTATTGTTTTATTCTGGTTCGGGTATTTTCAGTGGTTAGGGCAGTGCTTGACATGTAAGCAAACACTTAAATACTCATTGACTTACTTATAGCTAGAGCTACCCTTTGGGCTGATTTTCCTTCCACAAAATCCCTATTTTGTTACTAGGTTGCTATCTCTTATATTTGAGAGACATGATCTTAAGGAATAGACCTGCTAACATTCTCCTTGCAAGCACTGGAATGCCATCTCTGTCTTCTCTCTGAGAATCAGGGAATTAAGTTTCTCCCAGTATTACACGTCATTCATCAAGTTACATAATGTTCCTTCTTCTTAAAAAAAAAATTTCTAATATCTTACATAATTCTTCTCTTTTGAAGTCAGCACATTTACAGCTGTCTTGTCTTTTCTGTTTCCTCCCTATATGAATTTTTCTGAGTCACTTTCCTTTTCTGAGCTTAATTCCCATTCTTAGATCCTTTTGAGAATTTGAGCAACTCATTCAATCTCTCTGTTCCTCAGTTTCTCCATCTGTAAGAAGGATTAGATGAAATAATGTCTAAGTCCTTCCCAGCACTAAATGTATAACTGCATGCTTACTTAATTATATGATCAATGCATAAAGTGAAGAGATTAGATATGATTTTAAAAATCATTTCTAGCGTGCTAAAATGTAATCTTATGCTGCTCTGATTTAGAGCAGTAGTAACCTAGAAACTTCTTTATGTTCAGTCAAGAGCTACCATTTATGACATACTTTAAGGTGATCATAAAATATATACGCATATCAACATAAAAAAGATGAATAACAATTCAAATTCATTTGTGTAATAATTGACTTTGTCCATCCAGGTTATTTTTTTTAAGCCTTAGCTTTGGAAAACTAAGCTACTTTAAACTGAATAAAGTTTATTTTAATAGGAGAAATAAGTCATTGAACATATATACAGCAATATGTGTACAAAATTTCCAAGCAACTGATTTAATGAATTTCCTGCATCAGTGCTAAGATTTGCCTTACAGTGATAAATCTCATTTAACTCACTTTGCTTAGTTTCTAATTTGGAGTGTTTGGCTAATTTTCTTTTCTGGCTATTCATTTTCATGTTTCACTTTAATAAGATGCCGCAAGAGACATTTGAACCTCCCTTGTAGAAGTGTCAGACTTATCAACAGAAAATGAAGCCCAGGGAAAATGAACCTTTCACTCTAAACCAGTACTTCCAAGATAAAAAGGTAAAAGTTGCTTTTGTTAACAGGCAGAGCCCAATTTATCATTTTCCCATATGGTATCACTTTATTACATTTATTAGGAAATATGGAGGGGGATTCAGAAGTTGGAATGATTAAATGAGCTGGTGCCACACAAGTCAGATAGAATACTCCCCAAATCCAAGCACAAAATATCAATCTCTGTTGTGCGAACCCATTATAGGTATACCTGGTTGAAAGCACAGATATCACAGGAATAAAATTGTTGGCAATTTAGTAGGGTCACTAGAGGTTCTTATAAACTTTAGGAATCATTGCTGTATGCTCTCACTTTTGGGAGATGATAAAATGCTCTCCAGATGCCGAGCCTACAAAGTTTGATGGCATGCCTCATATCCATCAAGATCTCTTGTATGTATGTAGTTCAGTATTTAACAATACATCTCCAACGACTGGAAAGAACATTCAGTCCTGTCAAAACTGAAATAAACATGTCATTTGTCAGTTACTTGATATATACAGCAAATTGGGAAAGAAGTCTTATTCAGAACCAGGGTAACAAATCATTCTAACTGTCTACACCCATTTTTTATTTCCTTTCAAATGCAAGGTCCTTCAGAAGGCTAATTTCTAAAAAGTGATTTAGAATGCACAAGATAATTTAAAAGATAGGTGTCCAGGATGCCTTTTATAGAATGAGCTACCATAGCAACAAATAATTAAAATTCATCTAGTCCAATTTACTAACATACATGTTGGAATTGTGTGGACAGATAGACTAGGTCTCAAACAAATAGCTGTGAGATCTAGAAAGTGATTATGTTAACTCATATCAGCTTTGCTACAATATAGCTAAAGAGGTTTTACTCTATTATTTATATTTCATTACAGAGCACACAATAAATGTGAATTCCCAGAAAATTCTTATAAAGAAGGCAGGAAATAGAGAAATGAAGAGTCATGATCCAGGGTCATGGAGTATCTGAGTGACTGGCACAGGTTCATACAGTTGCTGATGACGTTAAGATGAGAATTGGGTCTTCAAATTATTCTCTCCTAATTCATTGAATCATAGACCTTTTGGGACAGTAAAAGTTCCCTCAAGGGAATCATTGGTATAGAAACATAGACAAGACATTATTAGCAGAAAGGCATAGCCGACTATTATACTAGATAGAATTGTTTCAAGATAACCTGGCAGCAAATGTAGGCAACTGATATAAAAACATATGCAAGATCATTGTAAGAGTGGTGAATGCCTTTGCCCCACAAAGACTAAAATGTTCCAAGACTATGTCAATATTTTCATTGTCCAGTGAAGGGAAAGAGTATTAAAGGGAATTTTATCCCATACACTCATTTAAGTGATATCAGAAAATGAATGATGTGAGCAATATAGGGATAGGATCAGAAAAGGGAAAGAAGGTCCTTTGTCAACAAAAATTCCTGCCATTTCCCATAGAAGATAGAATTTTAGTTTTAAATTCTCTGTTGCATGCTTTTTCCTACTAGGCAGAGTTAAGTGGACCAATAAAAGTCATATATAAATCCAGGTTTCTTGTCCTTTATTCCCAACCCTGGCCATGACAAAGAAAGAGCTGGGAGCAACATCTCTAAACATCAGATAGAAAAGAGAAATTATATCAAAGTAATGAAATTAGTTGACACTCTAGTGACCCACAAGTGACAGTACACCAATCTATGCCATGCTTATTCATATTGCATGTAGAAATTAGACCTTCTGAGTGAACCAGGCTTTCCCACTCAGAATAGAATTCATTCTATATGAAATTAAGAAAATAAAAAGTCATTTAAAATAGTCTGGTATAGACTTTTAAAAACTGAATATGAATACTCAGTGGGAACTAATAGGAATTGACAAAAAAAATTGTCCTGGAATTGACAAAAAAAAAAAAGAGTTTTGTATTTTATTGTTGGTGCAGTAGATAATTGTGTAATTTTATCCAAAATGAATCCCCTTTAGTTTTTCCAATTCAGACTAGTAATGTTTGATTGAGCTTTATTATTTAAAAGCACATATAAAATGGAAAATAGATAAATTGATAAATAGATAAATAAAATAAATAAAATAAATAGATAAATAGATAAATTGTAAATTACAAAAAGTTAAGAGATGGTGGTATCATATATAGAAGTAGAAAAGGCTGCAAGATAATGGTTTGGGAGGATACATGTGGTATGATGGGTTTTATTCAAAGCTTGTTGATTTTGATATATAAGCATGATATTCGAGTAATGTGGAGAAGGCGAGGCACTTGAAAAGTCCCTGACACCAAGAGGGCAGCAATCACAGCTTGCCCTTTTACAGATCACTTTTTACTTTCTGAAAGCTTGTAGGTCCCTGGCCTGAGCTACTCCTGGGATCCTTGAAGAACACAGCTCTCAACACATGAAGAAAGAAACAACAGGATTCTGAAGGAAAGAAATCAGGAGAAAACAAGATTGTAGCATTCCTTTCTGGAGTGTGGAGAGGCTGGCCTTAATAAAATGTCTCGATTTGCTAAGCAAAGCTGGGAAAATGAATAAGCAGAAAAAGAAGTCCAGATATTGGTGATTGAGCACACAACAAAAAAGAAATTAACGAACATATACAAACAGATTTCTTAGAATCAAAATACCAAAATAGGAACTCAGAAAATTAACGACAACAAAATTGACAGTAAAAAAAAAATCATTCAACTAAAACATAAAGCCAGGATCTATTTTTACATAGAAAAAAATTATATAATGAAAACTATCTGCTAATGCAAAAAAGGAAAGAAAAAATTCATGACAAATAAGGAAGGAAATAGAGAAATGAAGAGTCATATTAAAATAATACAAACTCATCCATTATATACACATAAAAAAACAGAAAACACAAATGAGTGAATGAAAAGTGGATTGTTTGTAACTCAATCTCAGAGTAAGAAATTTAGCATTATATAAATGAGCTCCCAAAGTTAGGAGGTGGGGAAGTAAGCAAACCCAGAAACAGACTCATAAGTTAATTCCATCAAATATTCAAAGAAGAATTAATTTCAATTTTGCCTAAACATTTTGCAAGAAAAAAATAGATCTTTCCAATGTCTGTTTTTGATGTAAATAAAGTCTTTACAATTAAATCAGAGAGAATCAGAAGGGAGAATGAAAACTCCATAAGTCAATGAATAATGATATAAATAGTTGTCCATACTTTAGATTTTTCAAAATATAACATGTCCATAGGATCCATCTCTAGATGTATGTATAACTACTTGAAAAATTTGACCTGAAGAATTTAGCTCACATTAAACAAGTAAACAGAAATACAAATCCCCTTCACAGCATTCTTTTAAATAAAATAATATTTTTAAAAATGCAACTCTGGCTTACAATTTGTGACAGTTTTTCCTAAGAGAAAACCTTATTTGGGTTTCCTATATATATTGAATCTGAAAAAAAGGTACACAAGTACTCCCAGTTCTATCATATGGGAGGAAAAAAAGTGACTATTTGTCCTCTATTGACTTACTATATTTCTGGACACATACTGTCAAGCATCTGTTCTGCCAATATGAAAACCTTTAATATATGCACATCTGTGATCTATCTCCAAACACAAGAGAAAGGGCACAATTACTTTGTTTATACTTGAAAACATATAAAACCTGATTGTATTGAAACTTCTGTTAAAATTCAGTAAGGTAGGGAAGAAGGGCAATTCAATAGATTTTGGTAAGGCAACAACAGCAGGAGAAAGAATATGACTGGGAGAACAGTTTTCTCCTATCAAATTGGATTCAAGGTACTTTGTCTTTGTCCCTCAGGCACTTTATACTTTTTCAGTTTACCAAACCAAAATGAATATCATATCAAAATATCACTTGAAGAATATTCTATTTGAGTTCACATTACCACATTCCTGAAAAGTTGTTTGTAAATTATTGTAAATTGGAATGTTTTAAACATTTGTATTTGTTATTAAATCCTATAGTGGACTATAACAAGGTGAATAATTATTTTCAAAATAATATTCTGAATTTATATTTTATTTTCATTTAGATTTTTATGAATTATATTTTTAATATTTTATTTTATTTTTCCATGTTACATATAAATATAATTTTAACATTCATTTAAAAATTCGAATGCTAAATTTTCTACCTCCTTCCTAACATGGTGAGCAGTATGATATAGTTTCCAGATTATTCGGCTTGTGAAAAAAGAAACAGAACAAAAAAACCACACTCAACCAAAAGTGAAAAATAGTATGCTTTGATCTGAATTCAGACACCTTCAGTTCCTTCTTTGGATATGGATACCATTACTCATCAGAACACCCTTAGAATTATCTGGGATTCCTGCATCACTGAGAATAGCTAAATCATTCATGGTTGATCACTGTACACTATTATTGTTATTGTGTACAATGCCCTTCTGGTTCTGCTCATTTCACTTTGTATCAGTCCATGTAAATTTTCCCAGGTTTTTCTGAAAGTATCCTACTCATCATTTCTTATAACATACTAGTATTCCATCACAATCATATACCACAACTTGTTCAGCTATCCCTCAATTGATGGGCATTCCTTTGACTTCCCAATTCTTTGCCACCACAAAAAGAGCTGCTATAAATATTGTTTTTGTACAAATAGGTGCTCCCTCTGCTTTTTTATATGTATTTTGAATACAGATCTGGTACTTGTATTGCTGGGTCAAAGAGTATGCACAGTGTTATAGCCTTCTGGGAACAGCTCCAAATTGGTCTCCAAAATGGTTGGATTAGTTCACCACCCTACCAGAGTACATTAGTGTACCAATTTTCACATATCCCTTCCAACATCCATCATTTTCCTGTTTCTATCATATTAGTCAATCTTATAGATGTGATGTGGTACTTAGAAATTGATTTAATTTGCATTTCTCTTATCAATAGAGATTTAGAGATTTTTTTTCATTTGACTATAAATAGCTTTGATTCCTTCACCTCAGAACTGCTTGTTCATATCCTTTTTTGGCAGTTTTATTGGAATGGCACTGAAGTAAATTAATTTAGATAGAACTGTCATTTTCATCATATTAGCTCAATCTACTCATGAGCAACTGATAGTTTTCCAATTGTTTAAATCTTATTTTATTTGTGTGAGAAATGTTTTATGATTGTGTTTATATAGTTCTAGGGTTTGTCTTGGCAAGTAGACTTGAAAATATTTTATATTCTCTACCATTATTTTAAATGGAATTACTTTTTTTATCTTTTCCTGCTGGACTTTTTTGGTCATGTATAGAAATATGGATGATTTGTATGTGTACATATCTTGCAACTTTGTTAAAGTTTCAATAATTTAAAGTAGCTTTAGTTGATTCTCTAGGATTCTCTAACTATACGATCATATCATTTGCAGAGCATTAGTTTTATAGCCAAAGGATAGGAACCCAAAAACACTGATTCTTGGACTGTATCTCCAAGAGATCATAAAAATGGCAAAGGGTCCCACATGTACAAAAATATTTTCAGCAGCACTCTTTATGGTAGCCAAATACTTGAAATCAAGGGGATGTCCAACAATTGGGGAATGGCTAAATAAATTACAGTAAATGATTGTAATGGCATACAATTGTGATATAAGAAATGATGAACAGGAAGACTTCAGAGAGGCGTAGAAAGACTTACATTATCGGATGTTGAATGAAAGGGGCAGAACCAGGAGGATTTTGTACAAAGCAACAACCACAGTATGTGAGGATTTTTTCTGGTAGACTTAGAACTTCATTGCAATGTAAGGACTTAAAAAATTCCCAAAGGTCTTTTAAGACAAAATGCCTTCCACATCCAGAGAAAGAACTATGGAATTCAATTGCAGAATGTAGCAGAACATTTTCTTTTCCATAACATTTTGGTTTGTTATATGATTTTTCCCATTCATTTTAATTCTTCTATGCAACATGACTATAGTGAAAATGTAAAAAAAAAAAAATATAAATTAAAGCAAAAAAAGAACATTAGTTTTGCTTCCTGACTGCCTATTCTAATTCTGTCAATTTCTTTTTCTTCTCTTATTGCTAAAACTAATGTTGCTAGTACAATGCTGAATGATAATGGTGATAATGGGCATCCTTACTTTATCTCTGATCTTATTGCTAAGGCTCCTAGCTTATGCCCATTACAGATAATGCTTGGTGATGGTTTTACATAGATACTGCTTATCATTTTTTTTATTTTTTATTTTTTTAATCTTAATTTTTCATTTTTAACACAGTTTATAACAGATAAAAATTCAAACTTTTGGTCATGTGATACTTCTTTTTAAAGTATTTACAATATGGAACACAAAAGAATTTTTTTTTAAACATTAACCAACTGAGACACAAATAAGATTTATGTTGCTAACTTCACAAGCTCTTGACCTAATGGTCTCCACAGTATTACTAAGAATTAAAGGACCCTAACTCATTGCTGTTGCTCTAAAATCCTATGCCTAATAGCTTAATTTTAGACTTAACCTCGGATGTTCTCCTACCAATAATCTATAATTTAATAGATCTGGTATTAAGCTTACAAACTTTTGGACTATAGGAAATTGCCATCAAGAGTAGGGATGTTGCAGGGATACAATATCTCCCCAACTTCATGTCAATTGCTGGCAGGATTAGACTGTCCATTTACACTGAGTCAGGCTTAAAGTCTGACAGGTGTCAGTGGGGAAATTGAGTCAGGAAAATCCCACCTCAGCCCAGGCTGAACAGCTGCTCTCCCATCCTTCCCATGATATCACCTTTTGCAGTTCATACCAGTATCTCATCAGCTTACTGGCATCATTGATTGAAGGCTCAGACCACCTTTCCTGCTACCCATACCTGGAATTAGACTCAGAAGAACAGTCACTTAATAGTCCTATAGCATCTAAAAATGGCAAGTTTCAACAACCAGGCTTCAAGTATGATTATAATTTCACTTTGGCTAAGGAACATCTTTTGAGGCAAGTGTTAAGTGGCTTACATGCCTTTCTATACATGTTCTAGTTCCTGATTAAATAGGAACCATGAAATCAAATTTATCATTAAAACCTTAACGTTTCCATCAATGCCAAATTTTACCTGAGGTTATCTTCCTCTAGGAAATTTAGACTGAAATTCTTTTCCCCAAACTAAAGATGTCATTGATTTATTCTCAGTAATTAATTCATTCAGTTGTTTTAATACTAGTTGCTTTTACCTCACTTTGTAACATGTCCTATTTTTCTCCCCATCCCTCCCCTCCCCTTGCTTCCTAATACCTTGCATTCTGATTACTCCTTCCCTCAATGTACCCTCCCTGCTATCAAACCCCACCTTTCCCTCATCCCCATCTTCTCTCTTTTCTTGTAGGGCAAGATAAATTTCTATACTCCATTCCCTGTAGTTCTTATTTCCCAATTATATGCAATAAAAATTCTCAACATTCGTTGCTAATACTTTGAATTCCAACTTCTCTCCCTCTCCCCCTCACCAGCCCCACTGAGAAGGGAAGGAATTCAATACAGACTAAATATGTGTTCTTTTGCAAAAGACTTCCATAATAATCATGTTGTGTAATACTAACTATATTGTCCTCTGTCCTACTCTAATCCCCCTTATTTTTCCCCCACAACTGTTCTTTCTCAAAAGTGTTTATTTCTAATGACTCCCTTCCCCATTTGCCTTCCCTTCTAACATTCTCCTCACCCCACTTGTCCCCTCCTCTCCTACTTTACTGTAGTGTAATATAAATTTTCATATCAAATTTAGTGAGCATGTTATTCCCTCCTTCAGCCACATGTGGAAAGAGTAGCTTCATTTTCCCCCTCCCCTTCTCCCTTTTCTCCTCCATTGAATAAGATTTTTCTTATCTCTTTTATGAGTTATAGCCTGCCCTGTTCCATTTCTCCCTTTCCCTTTCTCCATTTCTCCTCCTTCACCCCTTAATTTTTATTTTATTTTATTTTTTTGTGTGTGGATATCATCTCTTCTGATATAACACACTCTGTACTCTCTATTTATGTGTGTGTATGTACAATCTCTCCATCTACCCAAATACTGAGAAAAGATTCAAGAGTTAAAAATATTTTCTTTCCATGTTGTAATGTAAACAGTTCAGCTTTAGAGAGTCTTTTATGATTTGTCTTTCCTGTTTACCTTTTCATGTTTGTCTTGATTCTTGTCTTGGGAAGTCAAATTTTTCTATACAGATCTGGTCTGTCAGGGGCCGTCCCCGAACCTCCTGGGCAGAGAGGTAACAGCAGGAGTCTATACCCGTTCCCCCCCCCCCCCCCCCCGGCAATCACGCGCCTCACCCGTGACTTCCGGACCAAGGGTGCAGGGAAGGCTCGTGTACAAGGCACGATACCGCCCTCGGGGAGGTGCTGAGGGAGCCCCAGTAAGAGTAAAACACACCTGGCCACCTGTGATAGGACCAAGCAGATGGTCCGAGTGGGGAGGGAAGGTCCAGAGAGACTCCTGCCCTATTGCCACAGGACACAACCAGCTAAGGGGAGGGGGCTGGGGCGACAGCAGGCTGAGCTCTCCAATCAGGGGCCGGATAGCAAGAACCGGAAGGGATAAGGAATATAAGGCTATGCTCTGAAGGGGTTCGGGGGAACTGGACTGATGTGAACTACTGAATAAACATCTGCATTGCTCTACCACTCTGGCTCGTGCCTGGTTTAGCCCGTCCTCAACCCCTGGGGCCGGGACCGGAGACGTCCAAAGCCGCGGCTGAGCGGAGAGCAGAGGTCACGACATACCCCCTGCGGTGCAGCAGGGACTGAGCCCGGACACTGGTCTTTTTCTCAATATGAATGATTGAAAGTCGTGTATATCATTGAATGACCATTTATTCCCTTGAATTATTATACTCACATTTGATGGGTAGGTGATTCTTGGTTTCAATCCCAGTTCCTTTGACCTCTGAAACATCCCATTCTAAGCCCTTTGATCCCTTAATGTTGAAGCTGCCAGATCCTGTGTTATCCTGATTGTATTTCCACAGTACTCAAATTATTTCTTTCTAGCTGCTTGCTTTCAGGAGGTGATAGGTGAATTCTTTCAATATTTATTTTGCCCTCTGATTCTAGAACACCAGGGCAGTTTTCCTTGATAATTTCTGGAAGATAATGTCTAGGCTCTTTTTTTGATCATGGCTTTCAGATAGTCCTATAATTTTTAAATTGTTTCTCCTGGATCTATTTTCCAGGTCAGTTGTTTTTCCAACGAGATGTTTCACATTATCTTCTATTTTTTTTTCAAATTTTTGGTTTTCTTTACTAACTGCTTGGTTTAAGTCATAGTCATTCATTTCCCTGAACTCAATTCTCTCTTTCAACGAATTATTTTGTTCAGTGAGCTTTTGAACCGTCCCTCCATTTGGCTAATTTTGCTTTTTAAAACCTCCTTCTCTTCACTGGCTTTTTGGACCTCTTTTCCCAACTGAGTTAGCTTCTTTTTAAAGCTGTTAGTTTCCTCAGCATTTTTTTGGTTCTCCTTTAGTAAGCTGCTAGCTTGATTTTTAAGGTCTTCTATTGCCTAAGCCCAGTTTAAGGGCCCTTTGGAGACCCTGGAGGCAGAGGCCTTGACTTTCTGTGACAGTATGCCTTGTTCTTCCTCATAAGAAAGGATGGGGGGAGATACCTGTTCCCCAAGAAAGTAACTTTCTATGGCCTTATTTTTTTTCCATTTTTGGGGGCATTTTCCCAGCCAGTTACTTGACTTCTGAGTTTCCTTTCCACACCCACTTCACCTCCGGTTCCACCAAGCCAGCACTGGGGGCTGAGATTCAGATGAGTTGCTCCAAAGCCTCAGAGGCTTTCTGTGAGGGTAGGGCTGCTATTCAGTGTGAGATTGAGATCAGCTGCTCAGGTGGGTGCAGGGCTGCCACACAGGGCTCATTTCCCTCATGAGGTTTGTCATGAGATCTTCAACAAAGAATGCGGGTTACTGCCTGTTTTGGGAGCGCCGTCTACTGCTGCCTCTACTGCTGCCTCCTGAGGAGGCCTGAGTTATGGGGACACCTTACTCCCCTCTAGGTCAGCTGAAGGGACCCTTTCACTGACCTTTGGCACCTGTGGGTTGAGGGATATGTGCTGCTGCTGGAGATTCTGTCCCTGAAGCCTGCTCGGATCTGCTCCTCTCAGTGCCATGTGAGCAAGGTAGGGCAGGTTTCTGGGCTTTCAGATCTCCCTGGGATAGAAATCTTCTCCACTCTGTTGTTCTGTGGGTTCTGTTGCTCTAGAATTTGTGGAGAGTTCTTCTTTACAGGTATTTTATGGTCTGTGGAGTAAGAGCTAGAATATGTGGTCATTCTACTCCATCATCTTGCCGCTCCCCAGTACTGTTTATCATTTTAAGAAAAACTCCCTTTATTCCTATATTCTCTAATGTTTTTTTAAGAGGAGTTGTTGATAATTTGTCAAAAAGTTGTTTGTTTGTTTTTCTATAGCTATTGAGATAACCTTATGCCTTCTGTTGGTTTTGTTATTTATATGGTCAATTCTGCTGATAGTTTTCCTAATATTGTACAAGTCTTGTATTCCTGCTATAAATTCCACCTGGTCACAGTGTTTTATCCATATGATAAACTGCTGTATCTCTTTACTAATAGTTTATTAAAATTTTTACTTCAATATTCATTAGTGAAAATTGTATACATTTTTATTTCTCCTTTTTTCCTCTTTCTGATTTATATATCATCATCATATTTGTGCCATAAAAAGTTTGGCAGAACTTCTTTTTCACCTGTTTCTCCAAATAGTTTATGCAGTACTGAAATTATTTGTTCTTTAAATATTTGGTAGAATTCACTTGTAAATCCATCTCTCAATGGAGGCTTTTTCTAAGGGAGTTCATAGATGGATTGTTAAATTTCTTTTTTTTTCTGAAATAGGGCAATTTACATTTTTGTAAATAGTTATCCATTGCACTTAGGTTATTAAAATTGTTAGTATACAGTTGGGCAAAATATCTTCTAACTATATCTTTAATTTACTTTTTCTTGGTAGTGAATTGATCCTTTTTAGTTTTGATAATTTTGATAGTCTATTTCTATTTCTTCTTTTTTGTAATCAAATTAACCAAAGGTTTATATACATTTTTCATAAAACCACACATTATTTACTAGTTAAATAGATTTCTTGCTTTCAGTTTTATTAATCTCTCCTTCAATTTTCAGAATTTCTAATTTGTGTTTAACTGGATATGATCATTTTTTCTTTTCTCTAGTTTTTTAAACTGCATTCCCACTTCACGCATCTGGATTTTCTGTTTTATTCATGTAATCATTTAGCGATATAAAATATGCCATAAGTAATACTTTGGCTACATCCTATAAATCTTAGTGTGATGTCTCATCATTGTAATTCTTTTTGATCAAATTGATTGTTTCTATGGTTTTCTGTTTCACCCACTCATTCTTTAAGATTACATTATTTAGTTTCCAATTGATTTTTCAACTATCTTTCCATGGCCATTTACTACATGATTTTTTTTTTTAATTAATTAATTAATTTAATTTTTTTACATTCATTTTCACAAATTTTTGGGTTCCAAATTTTCTCCCCTTTTATCCCCTCCCCCACCCCAATACCCCAAGCAATCTAATTTTCCCTATCTCCAATCTGCCCTCTCTTCTGTCATCCCTCCCTTCTCTTGTCCCCATCTTCTCTTTTCTCCTGTAGGGCCAGATGACTTTCTATTCCTCCTTAACTGTATGTCTTCTTTCCTAGTTGCAACAACAATACTAAACAGTTGTTCCTAAAACTTTGAGTTCCAAATTCTCCCCATCCCTCCCTCTCCACCCATTCCCTTTGGGACAGCAGGCAATTCAATATAGGCCATATCTGTGTAGTTTTGCCAATGACCTCCCTGATAGTCGTGTTGTGTAAGACTAACTGGATTACCATCCCTCCTAACCTGCCCCTCATTGTTTCTCTTCTGTCTTTTGATCCTGTCCCTCCCCAAGTGTTGACTTCAAATTGCTCCCTCCTCCCTTTGCCCTTCCTTCCATCATCCCCCCCCTTGCAATATCTCTTTCTCCCCCACTTTCTTATACTGTAAGATAGGTTTTCATACCAAAATGGGTGTGCATTTCACTCCTTCGTTTAGTCAAATGTGATGAGGGAAAACTTCTTGTTTTTTTTTTTTTTTCCTCAGCTCTCCTCTTTTTCCCTCCACTAAGAAAAACTCCTACCTGCCTCTTAAATGACATATAGTTACCCCCTTCCCTTTCCCTCTCTTTCCTCCCCCTACATTTCTCTCTCACCATTTACCTTAGTTTCTTTTAAGGTATGGTCCCATCCTATTCAGTTCAATCTGTGCTCTCTATCTCTGTATGTGTGTGCATGTGTGTATGTGTGTGCATGCGTGTACATGTGTATGTGTGGTCCCACCAACTACCCAGATACTGAAAAGTTTTAAGAGTTACTAATATTGTCTTTCCCTGTATGAATGTAAACAGTTCACTTATGGTAAGTCCCTTAAGACTTCTCTTTGTTGTTTCCTTTTTCATGCTTCTTCTTATTCTTGTGTTTGAAAGTCAAATTTTCTTTTCAGTTCTGGTCTTTTCATTAAGAATGATTGAAAATTCTCTGTTTCATTGAAAGACCATATTTTCCCTTGAAGTATTATACTCAGTTTAGCTGGGTAGGTGATTCTTGGTTTCAGTCCTAGTTCCTTTGCCTTCTGGAATATCCTATTCCACGCCCTTCGATCCCTTAATGTAGAAGCTGCTAGATCTTGGGTTATCCTGATTGTATTTCCACAGTACTGGAATTGTTTCTTTCTAGCTGCTTGTAAGATTTTTTCCTTGAGCTGGGAGTTCTGGAATTTGGCCACAATGTTCCTAGGAGTTTCTCTTTTTGGATCTCTTTCAGGTGGTGAGCGATGGATTCTTTCAATACTTATTTTGCCCTCTGGTTCTAGAATGTCAGGGCAGTTTTCCTCGATAATTTCATGGAAGATGATGTCTAGGCTCTTTTTTTGATCATGACTTTCAGGTAGTCCCATAATTTTTAAATTGTCTCTCCTGGATCTATTTTCCAGGTCAGTTGTTTTTCCCATGAGATATTTCACATTCT
Organism: Bettongia penicillata ogilbyi; assembly: GCA_023548195.1. Classification (NCBI taxonomy): domain Eukaryota; kingdom Metazoa; phylum Chordata; class Mammalia; order Diprotodontia; family Potoroidae; genus Bettongia; species Bettongia penicillata. The sequence goes on along the minus strand of JAJHZJ010000382.1, from coordinate 11,537,796 downwards.
CTTCCATTTTTTCGTTCTTTTGGTTTTGTTTGGTGATTTCGTGGTTTCTCGTAAAGTCATTAGACTCCATCTGTTCCATTCTAATTTTGGGAGAACTATTAAATTCAGTGAGCTTTTGAGCCTCTTTTTCCATTTGGCTCATTCTGCTTTTGAAAGCATTCTTCTCCTCATTGGCTTTTTGAACCTCCTTTGCCAATTGAGTGAGCCTATTTTTCTTTTCTTTTTTTTTTTTTTTCATTTATTTATTTATTTATTTAGCTTTTTACATTTATTTTCACAAATTTTTGGGTTCCAAATTTTCTCCCCTTTTCTCCCCTCCCCCCACCCCAATACCCCAAGCAATCTAATTTTCCCTATCTCCAATCTGTCCTCTCTTCTGTCATCCCTCCCTTCCCTTGTCTCTATCTTCTCTTTTCTCCTGTAGGGCCAGATGACTTTCTATTCCTCATTAACTGTATGTCTTCTTTCCTAGTTGCAACAACAATACTAAACAATTGTTCCTAAAACTTTGAGTTCCAAATTCTCCCCATCCCTCCCTCCCCACCCATTCCCTTTGGTACGGCAGGCAATTCATTATAGGCCATATCTGTGTAGCTTTGCAAATGACCTTCCTGGTAGTCGTGTTGTGTAAGACTAACTGAATTGCCATCCCTCCTAACCTGCCCCTCATTGTTTCTCTTCTGTCCTTTGATCCTGTCCCTCCCCAAGTGTTGACTTTCAATTACTCCCTCCTCCCTTTGCCCTCCCTTCCATCATCCCCCCCCAATATCTCCTTCTCCCCCGCTTTCTTATACTGTAAGATAGGTTTTCATACCAAAATGAGTGTGCATTTCACTCCTTCGTTTAGTCAAATGTGATGAGGGTAAACTTTTGTTTGTTTGTTTGTTTGTTTTTTTTCCTCAGCTCTCCTCTTTGTCCCTCCACTAAAAACATCTCCTACTTGCCTCTTAAATGACATATAGTTACCCCCTTCCATTTCCCCCTCTTTCCTCTCACTACATTTCTCTCTCATCATTTACCTTAATTTCTTTTAAGGTATGGTCCCATCCTATTCAGTTCAATCTGTGCTCTCTGTCTCTGCATGTGAATGCATGTGTGTATGTGTGTGCATGCGTGTACATGTGTATGTGTGGTCTCACCAACCACCCAGATCCTGAAAAGTTTTAAGAGTTAGAAATATTGTCCTTCCCTGTATGAATGCAAACAGTTCATTTCTGGTAAGTCCCTTAATACTTCTCCTTGCTGTTTACTTTTGCATGCTTCCTCTCATTCTTGTTTTTGAAAGTCAAATTTTCTTTTCAGCTCTGGTCTTTTCATTAAGAATGATTGAAAGTCCTCTGTTTCATTGAAAGACCATATTTTCCCTTGAAGTATTATACTCAGTTTAGCTGGGTAGGTGATTCTTGGTTTCAGTCCTAGTTCCTTTGCCTTCTGGAATATCCTATTCCACGCCCTTCAATCCCTTAATGTAGAAGCTGCTAGATCTTGGGTTATCCTGATTGTATTTCCACAGTACTGGAATTGTTTCTTTCTAGCTGCTTGCAAGATTTTTTCCTTGAGCTGGGAGTTCTGGAATTTGGCCACAATGTTCCTAGGAGTTTCTCTTTTTGGATCTCTTTCAGGTGGTGATCGATGGATTCTTTCAGTACTTATTTTGCCCTCTGGTCCTAGAATGTCAGGGCAGTTTTCCTTGATAATTTCATGCAAGACGATGTCTAGGCTCTTTTTTTGATCATGGCTTTCAGGTAGTCCCATAATTTTTAAGTTGTCTCTCCTTGATCTATTTTCCAGGTCAGTTGTTTTTCCCATGAGATATTTCACATTCTCTTCCATTTTATCGTTCTTTTGGTTTTGTTTGGTGATTTCTTGGTTTCTCATAAAGTCATTAGACTCCATCTGTTCCATTCTAATTTTGAGAGAACTATTAAATTCAGTGAGCTTTTGAGCCTCTTTTTCCATTTGGCTCATTCTGCTTTTGAATGCATTCTTCTCCTCATTGGCTTTTTGAACCTCTTTTGCCAATTGAGTGAGCCTATTTTTCAAGGTGTTAATTTCCTCAGCATTTTTTTGGGTCTCCTTTACCAAGATATTGACCTTTTTTTCATACTCTTCTTGCATCTTTGTCATTTCTCTTCCCAATCTTTCCTCCACCTGTCTAACTTGCTTTTCAAAATCCTTTTTAAGCTCTTCCAAGGCCTGAGCCCACCCAACACCCCCCTGGGGTGTCTGGGGTACTGAGGCCCCACCCTCCACATCTTTCCCTGATGGGAAAAATACGTTCTCGTCCTCCCCATCAGATCCGAAGGTCGGGATCATTTGCGTTTGTTGGAAAAAACTCTCTAAAGTCTTATTTTTCTTCCCCTTTCTAGGCATTTTCCCAGCCAGTTACTTGACTTCTGAGATTCCTTTCCACCCCCGCCTGGATCCACCCAGCTAGTGCTTGGCCTCTGAGATTCAAATGCGCTTTCTCGTGGCAAGCTTTAGTTCTGGCTCAGGGGTGGGGGCAGGGCCGTCTCCTAAGCTTGGGCCCTCAGGGGCTTTCCGCAGAGACTTTCAGGAACAGAGTGGGTGGGGGGCCCCGCCTGCTGTGCTCAGCTCCCTTGGGGGTTTTATTCAGAGGCGTTCAGCAGTAGAGCAGGGTGGAGGCAGGACCGTCTCCCCTGCTCGGCTCCCTCAGGTTGGAAAGACCTTCAGTATTGAAGATCCTACCTGCTGCTGGGGGATTCCTGAGTCCCAGGCCGCTCCCGCCTCAGCCGCCCGCCCACGCCTCTGCCTCCGCCGCTTCTTGCCCCCGTCTCTGCCGCCGCCGCTTCCTCCCGAGGGGGCCCGAGTCACGGAGACGCTCTGCTCCCCTCCCCTATCGCAGCCTTCTTTTTTACTGACCTGTAGCTTCTGTGAGCGGAGGGACTTTCCCGGCTGCCGGAGCTTCCCCCGGAGCTTTCCTCTCTGAAGTCTGCTCGGGTCAGCTTCTCTGGGGCCGCGGCCAGGGCTGGGGGTGGGGTCCGCTTTCCAGGGTGCAATGGACCCCGGGGACGGCTCTCCAGGGTTCAGTGGAACGGAAATCTCTTCCCCTATGTTTATGCACCCCCTGCAGAGATTCAGAATTTATGGGGATCTCCTTTTACCTCAATTCCATGGGTTGTGGGCTCGGAGCTCATAAATGTGCATCCTTCTACTCGGCCATCTTGGCTCCGCCCCCCGGGTGAGCCTATTTTTCAAGGTTTTAATTTCCTCAGCATTTTTTTGGGTCTCCTTTACCAAGGTATTGACCTGTTTTTCATACTTTTGTTGCATCTCTGACATTTCTCTTCCTAGTTTTTCCTCCACCTGTCTAACTTGCTTTTCAAAATCCTTTTTGAGGTCTTCCAGAGCCTGAGCCCACCCACCACCCCCCTGGGGTGTCTGGGGTACTGAGGCCCCGCCCTCCACGTCTTTCCCTGATGGCAAGGATACGTCCTCATCATCAGATCCGAAGGTCGGGATCATTTGCATTTGTTGGAAAAAACTCTCTAAAGTCTTATTTTTCTTCCCTTTTCTAGGCATTTTCCCAGCCAGTTACTTGACTTCTGAGATTCCTTTCCACCCCCGCCTGGATCCGCCCAGCTAGGGCTTGGCCTCTGAGATTTAAATGGGCTTTCCTCCTGCTGGCTGTCAATCAGTGAGCTTTACTTCAGGTGCTGGGGTGGGGCCAGGGCCGCCTCCGAGACTCTGATCCCTCGGGGGCTTTATGCAGAGACTTTCAGGAATGGAACGGGTGGGGGCGGGGTGGGGGGCCCGCCTCCCAAATCCCGCTCCCTTGGGGGCTTTAAGCAGAAGCCTTCAGTAACAGAGCGGGGGTGGGGGCAGGGCCGTCTCCCAGGCTCAGCTCTGTCCAGTTTTATGCGGGAATCTTCCGTAATGAAGATCATGCCTGCTGTTGGGGGATTCCTGAGTCTTGGGCCCCTGCCGCCTCAGCCGCCGCCCACACCTCTGCCTCTGCCGCTTCCTGCCCCCATCCCCGCCGCCGCTGCTTCCTCCCGAGGGGGCCCGAGTCATGGAGACGCCCCACTTCCCCTCTCCTTCAGCCCAGCCTTCTTTCTCACTGACCTGTAGTTTCTGTGGGTGGAGGGACTTTCCCGGCTGCTGGAGCTTCTGTCTCTGAAGCCTGCTCGGATCAGCTTCTCTGGGGCCTCGGCCAGGGCAGTGCTGGGGGTCGGGTCCACTTTCCAGGGCGCGCCGGACCCTGGGGACGGGTCTTCAGGGCTCCCTGGAACGGAAAGCTCTTCCACTCTGCTTCTGCACACCTTGTATTCACCCAGAAGTTATGGGGGACTCTTTTTACATTAATTCTATGGGCTTTGGTTTCGGAGCTCGTAAACGTGCGTCCTTCTACTCCGCCATCTTGGCTCCACCCCCAAGTTAAGTAAGCTCCTGCCAGGGGGTCATTTACAGCTGTTCCCCTTTGCCTCCAAAGTTCTCCTTCTCCACCTCTGCTTCTTACAATCCTTGATTTCCTTGGAGACTCTACATGATTTTTTTGTTTGTAGTTTAGTTTAGTTTTTGTTTGTTTTTTTGCATCATGATTTGAAAACTATCCATTTAAATATCTTTGCTTTTTTGACATTTGAATTTAGACTTTTTTGCCTTAGTACATGGTCAATTTTTGTGAAGGGGCCATGTACCCCAGAGGAAAAAAGTTATATTCCTTCTATCCTCATTCAATTTTCTCCAGCATTCTGTCCTAATTTTTCTGAAATTCTATTAATCTCCTTAACTTCTTTCTTGTTTATTTATTTTAGATAATCTAGTTCTTAGAAGAGGAAGAGTAGGTTCCCGAATAGCAGAGTTTTGCTGTCTATTTCTTCCTATAACTTACTTAGGTTTTCCATTAAGCAGGAGGATGATGTATCATTTGGTGCATCCATATTTTAGTATGCTATTACTTCATAGTGTTTAGCAACATGTTTCCTCTTCTATCTTTTTAATAAGGTCTATTTTTGATTTTGCTTTGTCTAAGATCTGCTTTTTGTCTTTCTTACTTGAGAAGAATAATATATTCTGCTTCAGGCTTTTACCTTTACTCTATGAGTTTCTCTATTGTAAACAATATATTGTAGGATACATTTTTAAGTATTGTAAATATCAATTTCCCATGTAGGGATGTAAAATGTTTTAACTTTTTTGAATAGCACTTTTTTTCCTTTACTATTTAACATTTTTATGCTTTTTTGAGTCATATTTAAATATTAAATTTTCTTTTCAGCTCTTGTCTTTTCATCAGGAAAGTTTGAAATTGCCCTATTTCATTGAATCTCCATTTTTACTCCAAAAGATTATGCTCAGTTTTACAGGGTAGTTGATTCTTGGTTGTAATCCAAGTTAATTTGCTTTCTGGAGTATTGTATTCATAGCCCTCTGAAACATTAATGTAGAAAATGCTAAGGATTGTGTAATCTTGACTATGGCTCTTTGATATTTGAATTGTTTGTTCCTGACTGCTTATAGTATTTTCTGTCTTGATCTGATAATTCTGGAATTTAGGTACAATATTTCTAGGAGTTTTCATTTTGGGATTTCTTTCAGAAGTTGATCCATGGACTTTTTCAATAATGGTTTTATCTTCTAGTTCTAGGATATCAGGGATATCTAGGATATCATTTTCCTTGAAAATGTTTGAATTATCCTGTCCAGGCTCTACTTTGGATCATGGTTTTGGGGCAGTCCAGGAATTCTTTTTTGTAATGTTTATTTATTTATTTTTAGTTTTCAACATTCATTTCCACAAAATTTTGAGTTTAAATTTTCTCTCCATCTTGCCCCTCCCACCACCCCATAATACCTTGCATTCTGATTGCACCTTCCCTCAAGATGCCTTCCCATCTTTCACATTCCTCCCTTCTCTTATCTCCATCTTCTCTCTTTTCTTGTAGGGCAAGATGGATTTCTACACCCCATTACCTGTTTTTCTTATTTCCCAGTTGTATGCAAAAATAATTCTCAACACTCATTCCTAAAACTTTGGCTTCCAACTTCTCTCCCTTCTTCCCTCTACCCCCTATCTCCACTGAGAAGGTAAGCTATTCAGTACAGGTTATATATGTGTAGTTTTGCAAAAGACTTCCAGAATAGTCATGTTGTGTAAGAATAACTACATTTTCCTCCTTCCTATTCTGCCTTGCATTTATTCTATTCTCTCTTTTGACCTTGTCCCTCCCCAAAAGTCCTTACTTCTAATTACTACCACCTACCATTTTCCCTCTCTTTTGTCATCCCCCCACCCCACTTGTCCCCTTCTCCCTTTTTCCTTGCCTCTTTTATGAGAGATAATTTGCCCCATTCCATTTCTCCCTTTCTCCTCCCAATATATTCCTTTCTTATCCATTAATTTTATTTTTTTAGATATCATCCCTTCTTATTCACCTCACCCTGTGCTCTATGTCTATGTGTGTGTGTGTGTGTGTGTGTGTGTGTGTGTGCATGTGTGTATGATCCCTCCAACTACCCAAATACTGAGAAAAGGTTTGAGAATACAAACATCTTTTCAAGTAGGAATGTAAACAATTCAACTTTAGAAAGTCCCTTATGGTTTCTCTTTCCTGTTTACCTTTTCATGCTTCTCTTGATTCTTGTGTTTGAAAATCAGATTTTATATTCAGTTCTGGTCTTTTCATCAAGAGTGCTTGGACATCCTCTATTTCATTGAATGACTGTTTTTCCCCTGAAGTATTATACTCAGTTTTGCTGGGTAGATAATTCTTGGTTTTAATCCTAGTTCCTTGACTTCTGGAATATCATATTCCAAGCCCTTTGATCCCTTAATGTAGAAGCTGCTAGATCTTGTGTTATCCTGGTTATATTTCCACAATACTCAAATTAGTTCTTTCTAGCTGCTTGCAATATTTTCTCCTTAACCTGGTAACTCTGGAATTTGGCTACAATATTCCTAGGAATTTCTTTTTCTGGATTTCTTTCAGGAGATGACTGGTGAATTCTTTCAATATTTATTTTGCCCTCTGGTTCTAGAATATCAGGGCAGATTTCCTTGGCAATTTCATGAAAGATTATGTCTAGGCTCTTTTTTTGATCATGGCATTCAGGTAGTCCTATAATATTCAAATTGTCTTTCCTGGTTCTATTTTCCAAGTCAGTTGTTTTCCAATGAGCTATTTCATATTGTCTTCTACTTTTTCATTCTTTTGGTTTTGTTTTGTAATTTCTTGTTTCTCATAAAATCATTAGCTTCCATCTGCCCTACTCTAATTTTTAAAGAATTATTTTCTTCAGTGAACTTTTGAACCTTTTTTTTCCATTTGGCTAATTCTGATTTTTAAAGTATTCTTCTCTTCATTGGCTTTTTGGACCTCGTTAGTCAACTGAGTTAGCGTATTTTAATGGTGTTATTTACTTCAGCATTTTTGGGTGTTCTTTAGCAAGCTGTTGACTTGCTTTGCATGATTTTCTTTCATTGCTCTCATTCCTCTTCCCAATTTTTCCTCCACCTCTTTTACTTGATTTTCAAAATCCTTTTTGAACTCTTCTATGACCTGAGACCATTGGATATTTATTTCGGAGGTTTTGGATGCAGAAGTCTTGAATTCCTCAGATGTTATGCTTTGTTCTTCCTCTGAAAGGATGGAAAAATATACCTGTTCACTAAGAAAGTAACTTCTATAGTGTTATTTTTCCCCTTTTTTGGGGGCATTTTAATGGGCATTTCACTTGACTTTTGAATCCTTTGTCAAGAAGAGGGTATACGCTAGGGACCTGTAATTTCTTAGTTCCTCCAAGGTGGCACCATCAAGGGACAGGGGTTTATTCCTCTCCTGGCCTGTGCACTGGTCCAGGAGCAACCAAAAACTTTTCTGCCCAGAATCTGTGAGTAGAATTCCCTCTCCCCAACTGTCTCCAACTCTATGGCCAGTGCTTCTACTCACCCCAGGGCCAGGCTCAGGGCTGAGATTCAGATGAGCTGCTCAGTTCCCCTAGGGGCTTTAGGAGGGTTTTTTCTTGTCTGTTTTCTTTCACAACATGATTATTATGGACATGTTTTCCATGCTGATACATGTATAACCTATATAGAAAATTGCTTGTCTTCTCAATGAAAGGGGGTTGGGGTGGGGAGGGAGGAAGGGAGAGAATTTGGAATTCAAAGTTTTAGAAGCAAATGTTAAAAATGTTTTTACATGTAAATGGGGATAAAATGAAATCCAAATTTAATTTATAAAAATGGCACTCTCCTTAGTGAGACAGTAGTGGCAAGAGATATATCTGAGATATATCTATGAGTTAAGGGCCAACTCTGAGCATCTGGAAATAATTTTTGCTTGACCCACCCAGCAAAAATACAGGGAAAGAAGCATGATGACCCTACCTGGAGGTCTGAGTTGCCTTGCCTGAGTTTTTTTGTGTTCCCTAAGTGTGCCTCTCTCTGCTATTGTATTCAACGTGGCACTGTGTATAAACCTCTCACTTATCCATTGTGTATTTGTGTAAGAGTGCCCCCAAGTTTATATAGAGAATGTTTTGCTACTGGTTTTCTTTTTTTAAAAAAAGGTTTAAAATATTTTACAACCCTCCAGAAATGTTGATTGCAAATCAGTAGAATGTTCCAGTATAATAAAAATAGCAACACTACAAAAATTTGAACAAAAAAGAAATATAGCTACAGTTGCCACCCTCAAAAGCCTATAAGAGTAATGAAGGCCACTACCTTTGAAAATAGTTTCTTGGGTTGCCTAAGGTTCAGAGGAGGATACCATCAAAAGGAATTTCAAAGTGAACCCACTAGGATTTTTCTTTCTCCCAGCAATTAATAGAAATCTGCTGAACTCCATAAAAGGAAGTAATATTTTATCTGAAATACTTCATTTCCAATCCAGGATTAATCGTATTAAAACAAAAATTGAAATGTGTCTTTGCTTCCCTACCTCATATTTTATATTCCGTTGAGAAGCTATCTATACTGCTTAATAATTGAACTCATCTCCCTAAAAAAGGTTCTGCACCCTTAAATCTGTGTTACAGCACTCAGTTAAATAAGTAGCCTGCAGCAGTGCCTACTCTCAGAGAGATTTGACTGCTGTGATTGGTTTAATTTATCATGATTTTTAAAAAAAGTTGATTAAGGTTTTTTAAGGTCATCAAATAATTCATTTATTTATTGACGACCTTTTCTTCTGCTTGAGTGAAATGATAAGCAAAACTTTCAAATGATTTTTTTCCTATTCAGATACAGGCTGGTATCTACATAGGCCTTCTGCCTCCTGAAAGAACAAAAGTAGTTCCCTAGATATTTAATTTACTACTAGAAAATTATTTAATCATTGGGGAGATTACATTCATAATGAACATACATTTTATACTCTCTGTTCTTTCTTTTGCAATTGATATATAATTTTTTTCTTGGCAAGTAAAAATAATGTAAGTTTCAACATGGTAGCTGTTCTAAGAATTTGTTCTGTGGTTTACTTTACTGTCAAGTCAGAATATAAGTTTCAGTTTGTCCATTTATATGGGAGTTTTAGATAATTAAATGAATTAGATGCTATCCAATCTTATAATGAGTTATACTTACTAAAATTATCTAATTATTTCTTGAATGTAGGCAAAATATTATATTTTAAAATGTTGGTATACCTTGTCTCCCTAACAATATTATCAACTTCTGGATGGGAAGGGAATAATCAGTTGTTAAGGGTTCAATATATGCCAGGCACACTTTCTAAATAGGATACCGTTTGTTCTTCACAACAATCCTGGGAGGTAGTTGCTATTATTATTTCCATTTTACAATTCAGGAAACTGAGGCAGAGGTTAAATGGCTTTGCCCAGGGTAACACAACTTCTAAGTGCCTGAGGAAGGATTTGAACTCAGCTCTTCCTTACTCTAAGACCAATGTTCTGTCTACTATGCCATCTATCTGCTTTTAGGGGGAAGGCTGTACTTTCTATTTCTTTAGTGATGGTGTTACATAGTGTACAATTTTGGATCAAGACGACTTAGATTAAATGAAATAATGTTTGTGATATGCAATGCCAAATTCCAAGTGTTCTAAAAGTATCATCTGTATAGAATGTATAGTTGTATTCATATGGTACTATATTACCGAAAACAAAAGGCTGTTTCCAGGAACCTGTACTAACGATTGAGCGATGGCTTCTGTTTTACTTCTCCTTTGAGCCAGTTTGGATGGATCCCATTCATGGCTCACATAATTTTTTGTTGTATAATACACTCTAAATGGATGTACTCCTTCTTTTGACTTCATTATTTCTGTATGTGACACCCCCACTCACATGTCTAGAATTGTTGGTTTTCTTTAGTTCCTCCCTCTAGCTCATTTCTAAAATCCAATCAGTGACCAAGTCCTTATTACTACTTATTAGTATTATTATAATTATAGGACCAAGTCCTATATTATTACAAATGTACATGTATTCATTCAGTAGATGTGTATTAAGAGACTATTGTATGTAAGGCATTATAAATTTACATAAACACATATATAATATACATAGGCATAAATATTATTTAAATAATCATAAATATTGTGATTATATATGAGATATATGATTGTCATACATGTGTGCATATGTGTATATATAGATGAATACATAAATGTGTGGCATGTGTGTATATGTTTGTATGTATACATGCATACATACACATAAAATCACCCATATCTTTAAGAAACTTCCTAGCCATTCACTGCCATTCACCTTCAACTAAAGTTCTATTCACATAGCTCAGAGGAGTATGGCAGTGGTCTTGAAGTTATGTCAGTGGAGTATAAGCTCAGGTAACTTCTATGAATCTTTTTTTTATTTTTTTTATTTTAATAATAATCATTCTTAGGAGGTTGTCATGGATTACATTGTTCTGACACTTCTGTCCAAAATCAACATAGCCATAGCTAAATGTTGATGAAACAAATCAAATTTCTTGAATTCTAATGAAGTTAAATACACACAATATAAATAAGCATCCTATTTCAGTATTAATATTCATTGCACAATTATTTAACATGCTCGCCTTAGAAATGTTGATCTCCAATCATTTGATAAGAATACTACTATTAATTATGAATTTTTTTTTATTTTTTTTATTTTTCTCTTAATGTTCTACAATCACTCCCTTAAAATTAAGATTTTATCCCCCCACACCTTCCCCCCACTACTCCCCTACCTCCCCATGAGAGCATACAATTCTGTATAGGTTCTACATATACTTTCCTATTGAGCACATTTTCACTATAGTCATGCCATGAATCTAGAAAGATATGGAAAATGGTCATGATGACAACCTGCTTCTCTCTACTGTCTAAGGACCAGGCTAATTAGATAGGGAGAAGCTCATCCCCATTGTGGCAACCATCAAGTGAAGAATTCCTCAATCATGGTCACAGGGTTGCTAAACTAAGAGTAAGTCATTTACCCTGGGTGCAATGGTCTTCTGAACTAGCTTTTCTTTAGCCAGCAAACCAGTCTGTTCTTTGTGAATGAGACTGGTTATAACTTAAAATGTTAAAATATAGTTGTCATTGTTTAGACCCCTTTGAGGGATTTTGTTTACAGTGATATTGGAGTGGTTTACCATTTCCTTCTCCAACTCATTTTATAGATAAGAAAACTGACCCAAACTTAAGTGACTTGCTCAGGTCACACAACTAGTAAGTGTCTAATGCCAAAATTGAACCCAGGTTTTCCTGAATACAGGCCCAGAACTCTCTCCACGGTGTCACCTTATTGCATATAACGTGCTTCCTCCAAAATCTTGAAGTAACTATGACTAAGTTCGTTAGTGTTTCCCCATGCTTTCCATTCACCATCATTTATGGGTATTTTAGATTCTGGACTACAAAATCATAGATTTAGTGCTTGGAAGGGATCTTAGGCACCATCTAGTCCAAAAATCTTCATCTGATAGCAGAGGAAACTGAAATTTAGGGTAAAACTATATCTTCAATGCCTCACAGGCAGGAAGCAGAAGAACAAAGAGAGTTCATCAGTGAAGATGATTCCTACCACTTTGTGAAGGAAGTTGGCATTGTATTTTCCTTTTGTTTATTTCTTTGCTTGCTTGTTTTCTTTCCTACAGCAAGAATTAATATTACTGCTATTTCACTAGTGCACCAAACATTGACATTCACAGAGATTTGTGGGCAAGACCAAGGATGTTTCTCTTCTTTGCTATTGTTGTGATAAATCAATGTACTGAAAAAATGATAAAAAGAAATGCCAGATTTCCACATTTTTTGTTATGAAACAATAGCTTGTAAACCCTCAAAGGAGGAAAGAGTAATTAGAAAGCAAATTCCAGGAAAGACATCCCAGGTGGCTCCTCCTAGCCTAAAAATTAATGAAAACAGAATGATCAGTTTCTGAAAAATGGAGGTTAATAATAGGAACCCTCTAAAGACATGCACTGTGGCAATTACAAAACATTAGTGCCAAATAATGTGCAGAAGGATATTTGGATTCCAGGGTCCATGAGATTTTGCTTAAAATCTCTCCTTGGAGAAATTGATAAATAAAGAGTCTATATTGAAAATCCAGATATGCTGTCTTTAGTTTTATGGACAGGAGGAGCAGACAAGGGTTAAGGGGTTAGAAGAAGGCAAGAGGAAGAAGAAATGTAGCTTTGCTAAAGTTGTGAGATTGTGAGGAAGAAAGGCATTTTCTGCAATTTACACCTCTGACATTAAACTGAAAGCAACATTACAGACACCTGCTTCAGAAGAGTCATTGTTTCCATGGTGCCACTTTCCATCACCTATTTTTAATAGTTTACACAACAAGATCAAGGGTGTCCCAGCTGTTACTGCCACTGTTGCTAAGCAACCTTTAAATCAGAGTTGAAGAAGACAAAGAATCATGCTTGAAAAATTTCTCAAGTGTCTGCTTTGCCCTCCTCCCCCCTCCACCTTCTTCAGTCTACACCATTTTCAGTGTTTATAGTCAGATGCTATGCTTTCCTTTATTTTAGTATTCTGTATATAAATCAATGGACCTGTGTTGAACCCATCCCAATTGGGCTGTGTATATTTGTTGCTTTCCAGATTATAATAAGTAGTCCTCTGCATTACAGTCTGTCTATGACCCCATAATAAAGGGGTATTGAGGAATTTACATTTTTTCAAATTAATCTGAATGTTTTGAGGTTGTGCAATTATTGCTTGATTTTGTTTTTTGTTTTTGTTTTTTATTTTTTAGGTCTCCATGATCTGTTGCTGCTGTGTAACACTGCTGCGCCTGAGTGCCTTATGAAATGACACACAGATCAATGACCAGAGATTTGGTCCCTGCAGAGAATTACAATACCCTTCTGTGCATTCTGGAATCTAAATATCATCACCTGCAAAAGACAGAGGTCAGAAACCCACAGCAAACAAAGAGGAATTATAAAAGAAGAAAGTTGGGAAACAGGGCTCAGTGAAATCTGTTACTGTCGCAGATTCTTTATTTTTGCTTTTTGTGATCAAATAGACATATTTTAGAACATTTTGTTGAATTTAGAAGTTGTTTTTTTTTGTAAAAGCAATTACTCAGAAACCAATAACACATTTGTCTAGTTAATAGATTAGTAAACATAAATCAGTAGTGTGGAAAATAAATATAAAGGAAATATCTTCATGTTGCTAGAACCATTTGTAGTGAGTTAAGCCCACTTGAGGGTGACAAATTGGTATAAAAAGTTCCGAAGAAACTCACTAAATACATGGGACTATTCCAACTTGAATCAGGACTTCCACCAGACCGTAAATATGATTGAGTCACGGCTTCTGCTCTGAACCAGTTTGAATGGTTCCCATTCATGGGTCATTTAATGTTGTGGTCCATAATATGCCCCAAATTGAGTTTATTATATTTCCCCAACTGCTTCTTTGGACTTCAGTATTTCTGAATGTGATACCACCATTCACTAGTCTTACATGTCTGGGACCTGGGAGTTTTCTTTAATTCTTCCCTCTCCCACAGTGACCAAATCCTCAATATTATATCATTGAAATATTATTTGCTTCTGTAATCTCTATGCCCACTGCCACCACAGTGAATGCTTTCACTACCATACTCTTCAATTATTACAGTCAGCTTCTAATATTTTCTTATTGCTAATCACCTCCCCTCTAGTCTATCCTTCATAACGCTGACAAAATAATATATTCGTTATGCTGAGCTCTGGTCTCAGGATCATAAATCTACTATTTAAATGTGTTTTAGAGGTCATTTATTTCAAACCTCTGGTTTTACAAATGGAGAAATGGAGGTCCAAAGAGGATAAGTGACATGCTGAAGTCTCAAAGAAACTAAGTGTCAGAGCAAGCAAGGTTTTAATTAGATTCTTTGCTTTTAAGTTCAGCACTCTTCTTAAAACATGGCTCTAACCTCCTCGCTATATTTTTTTCACTAATTCTTCATTGACTATTGAAGGAAATTAAAATTCTTCTCAACATCCAACACCCTCCATCACCTGTCACTAACCTACCTTTCCACTGTTATTTCACAATTTTTGTCTCCACAAACTCTACATTCTGACCAAACTAAAATCTTTTCCGTAACTTGTATATTTTGTATCTGTGTTTACCCTGGGTCATAGAATCATATATCTGGGAGTTATATTAGAGGTCATACCTGAAATGTCTTTTATCATTCCTTTCTTTACATGGAGAATTCCTAACTACCTTTCAAAAGGCAATTTAAGTTCCACCTAATCTTTGAAACCTATCCTGATACCTTCCCCCTACCCCTTAATGAACCTCTTAGACTTCCCTAATACTTTGTTTCACAACTTTGCAAAGTTCTGTGGTACATTGGGAGCAACATAGGATTTGTTGTCAAAGAAGCTGAATTCCAATCTTATCTCTGCTACTAGTGACATGGGACAAGTGATTTAACCTACCCTGACTTCAGTTGCTTTCCCCCAAATTTTTTTTTCTCTTTCCCTTGTTCAAGTGACCTCAGAGACCCTTTATAGTTCTAAATCTTTATAAAAATAGAACCATACTAATTCCATAAAATTATGTATTAAAGCAACATATAGAGGAGATACATCCAAATATGAGCTTAGGTCTATAGGACTCCAGGTCCACAGCTCTATCTGCTGTACTCTACTTTCTACTGCATCGGATAGCTAGTTAGTGACATAGCTGTGACATACACTTGAGTCTTATTCTCTGACTAGACTGTAAGTTCCAAAAGAAGAAAATTATGCCTTTGTCTCATTCGGTGCCATTCATACAAAAGGTACTTAATAATTATTTCTTATATGAGTGTTTTCTTACTACCCTGCATTATCTCACCATGCTCCCATTAACTAGAAGAGCATCTTGCACTTTCTGTCCATTGACTTCCTTCCCATTTAGTTCAATGTCACCTCCTCCACAAGGATAAGAAGAGACTGAAGAATAGGAGTTTGTGAGTGACACTACATATTTACTTTATGTGTATGTCATTTCCTACACATATGCTCTTTCTATACATGTTCCATAGTCAGGAAGATTTCATGAAGGTATGCCTTTTCCTTTGAGTGTTCCCCAGTCATACATGTTTCTTCCATATGTTTCCCCTGTAGCTGGGCATGTCATAACCTGCATGCCTTTGTGTGTATAGGGGAAGTTTTTGTTGTCATTTATTTTGTTCTGTTTGATTAACTTTGGTTTGCCTCAAACTGATGTCTTCTCTTTGATCTGACTAAATAAACTCATTGAGGGTTTTAAGTTCTAGTTTTGAGTAGAAGCTTGGGGTAGAGACTTGGGGTAGTTTTGGGAGGTTTTGAGGTGTGATTACAGGAACTGTATATATTATAGTTATAGGATTTATTATATTATTATAGGATTCTAGCAACATTTGTTTAAATATATTTATTTGACAGATGAAAAATATTAAGCCCTAAGTCATATCTTTGCTGACAATATGTATTTCATAGTTAGTATGCACCAAGCTAAGTGCTAGGGATACATAAAAGCAAAAAATTTTCCTGCCTTCAAAACATTTATATTAATAACTGATGCTGACATGGTGCTTGAAGGTTTGCAAAGAGCTTTACAAATATGTTTTCATTTGGTCCTTTCAACAGTCCCAGGATGTGAGTGCTATTAGTTTCCCTATTTCACAGATGTGGAAACCAAAACAATAAGCAAGATGCCTAGAATCATAGTTCATGAGTGTTAGGAGCTAGATTTGATCTTAGGTCCAGAGTTCTATCCCCTGTGCTACATAGGTGTCTCAATTCTATTGCATCAGACAGCTGTGACATATACCTAGAGTGATAAATCCTTTGCTTTTTCCAATGCCACCTCATCTCTTTCCCTCAATTGCACATTCTACTAAACAAAGTTAGGCTGCCTCTATATGGCAGTATAATTCATTTTCAGTAAAAATTGAGGACATTATGATAACTACAAGTATTCTTCATTCTCCAGAGGTTTGAGGATACTCACTTTACAATTTTTTCCCTGAGGATTCTTATCTATTTGAGAACTGATACTTTTCTCAAATTTGGGTGCCATTCTGATAAACAATTAACATATCTGGGTCCATTTTTTGGCTGTTTGAAGCTTCACTATATAAGAAATCTTTCATTCATGTGTTGCTTTCTTATTCACTGTTTTCAGAGGAAGGGTTTCAGTGAAGAGTCAGTGTGGGAAAATATAAAGAGCAATGAATGTCATGTCAAAATATTTGTTTCAATAGTGACTTATTGGGTAAGTCATTTAAACTTTCTGTGTCTCAGCTTTCTCTTCTGTAAAATGAGATTGTTAACATATAACCAACCTCATGGGTACAATGGGCATAAGATGCGATATCAATGCGATCTATTATTTTTCTGTTATAAATTTGCTTTTCAAAATGACATCTTTTTCTCACAGATGAATATCTTGCTCTAAATATCTGCATTATTTGGTGCCAGTTCTAAATTCACAGATCCATAGTATCCTGTGTATTATCTCACCTCTTCCAACCCCTTTTTTCTTTGGGAGATTAGGTTTACAACCAACAGTTGACTACTTTTCCCATCAGGGTTCTAACAGCAACCATCAAAGTCTGAGGTTTCTAATACTGTCTCTCACATATCTCACAAATTATCCTGTATTCTTTCTCCAACATGAAATAACTATTTGATATCAATTAGCTCTTAAATGCATATTTAATGAAAAACTTTAATAAATCACTCCATACCAGGGAATGAAAAACACTCAGTCTAAGGAGAGTTGGCTCAAACTTGAAGAACAAAGGAACAGAGGCACATAAGTAGGAAACATTGTGGGGTTTAAGGAGTACCTAAACAATCTGGCAGCCATTTTATCTCCTCCTAGAGTACTTTTCAAACTCCCTTCTGGGTATGACATAATTGATAGACTCCCCTTCCTAAGGTAGGCCAGTTTCTTGCAGAACATGGTATGTTCTACTGCTAGTCTAGGTCAAGAAAATTACCCAATGGCTATGCTCATGCCTCACTGAACTTGGATATTCTCCTCAAGTTCAGTTCAAGACAAGTTTCAGGACCCAGTTTGCTAGTCCCATATGTGGATTTGATGGATCTTCTTTTCTCACTGATCACCTGAAGGTTCCCATCTCAGGATAGGAAAGAAGAAATACAACAGGAACTGAAGTGCCATGTATTTACGGCCACAGGGTATGCCTTCTCTACCATATGGCTCATAATAATCTTCTTTCCTTGAAAGGCACTAGAGAAAATAGCATAAATAAAAGGAACTGAAAGATAGATAAATCAATCTTGATGCAAATTTACTTCTAGTGCTTTCATCAATCTTTCTTGATCCAGAGCCATTTAGAAAATCTCTAGTCACCACAAAGCAACAGCTGCTCAGTCACTGATGGCCAGAAGAAGACTCCCAAAGTTCCATGTGCTGAACTGAAAACAATCTTGGAATGTTGCATGGACTCTAAGAACTAGGTCAACACTGGCATATTCTCATTGCATATATATCATGTAAATAAATGCCAGCTATAACAATATCAATAATAACATAAATATATTTAAGATAACCCAAACAGCTAGATTCAATTCATTCAATATTTACTAAGTATTTACTTTGTTTAAAGAACTCCATCAAGGTCCAACAACTGAGTTAAGGATTCTTTAGCATTTTTCTTCTACAATAAATAAAGACAAATATTTGACAATCATGTATAAAATAATAGAAACATATGGAAGTAATTTCTAGTAAATAATAATTGTGCCTTTCTGTGAATTCATATAGTGTCATTGTTTCAAGACTTTATCATTTCCTATAATGTGTAATATACTATTTTCACTTTACATTAGCTTTCTTAAGCACATTGACCATATTTTCAGAACCACACATTAGGATCTTCATTCCAACAAAACTTTATTCAAAATGTACTTTATTTTCTTAATATCAAGATTTCTCAGAAAGTCAGGAACATGTAATCATGATATAATCGTTTGTTCTTTAGTTGTCTCAGTCATGTCAGACTCTTTGTGACCCCATTTTGGGGTTTTATTGACAAAGATATTGGAGGAGTTTGCCATTTCCTTCTATAGATCATTTTACAGATGGGAACTGAGGCAAATAGGGTTAAGTGACTTGCCTATAGTAAAACTATGAAAATGAGTCTTCCTGATTTAAAACCCAATGCTCTATCTACGGTGCCACCTAACTGCCCTCATCATATAATTAAGTAGAGAAATGGAAAAAAAAAAGAGAAGAAAAAGGAAAAGTTGATGCACGATTTCTTTCATCATGCAATTAGGTAAAGGAAATTGTTTATACAACATTTTTTTCTCTTTTATTTCTATTTGTTTAAAAAAGAAAATAGGGAGAATTGAAAGCCCAGAAAGATTTATTGATTTAACCAGTCACATCCCAATGAAAACCTTCTAACTCCTATATAATTCTTATTCTCCTTACTTTGTCTATACTATTTTCCTATTAGCTTCCAAATTATGCATAATTGTAAATGGGGAAAAAGGGGGAAACTTCTAATTGGACAAAGAAATATAAGAGTAATGTTTTTCTTCCTCTTAGCAGAATAAAAGTGTTTCTCTATCTGCCTCCTTTACGTAAGAAAAAAACATTAAATCTACGTGACTTACTTCTCTGTTTACATGCTCTTTCCTTCAGTCTGAACCCTAAGTTCATACTACTCTGCTCTCCGTTTCTCAGACACTTTGGGTGCTAACACAATCCTTTATTGCCTATGCTAATGACAGAAGAAAGAAAATGGATTCAGAGATAGGAGCTGGTTGTTGTTGGAATTCTGCTTTGCTTTTGCAATGGAGAGTCATTTGGAACAGCTGACCAGTAAATACTGGTAATTGCACTCCTTTGGTTACAAAGACCTCCAATGAATTGAACTGAATTAAATAGCAAAAATAAAATGATACTGCTCAATAATCAGCTTATGAATATATATGTATATGTATGTATGTGTATGTCTGTATATATATATGTATATATATGTAACATATATGCGCGTGTGTGTGTGTGTGTGTCAAGAATTATTTTTCCTTGCTAGGCAACCAATAACCTTCCCAGAGACTCTTGCTTGTTAAAAACTGAGCTAAGCTGTGTGGCATAGTTGTCCTGGTTCGTACTTGGAGAAGCTTAGGAGAGTCTAAAAATTGGGAGAAGTTATCCTGAAGCAAGTAAATGACAGCTTCCACAAATAAAAGAAGAAATGTTAAAGCAATAAACAAAGGAGAAACAATTACTTGCTTATTATAAACATGTCATATTGCATTCTTTATTTTGATTGTGGAAAATTTACCATTGACTACCAGGAACAATTGATTTTCCTTCACAGCTGTTTTCTAATTACACTCAAACACTGAGAATTTGAGTGCAACTACTCAGCTGTACAACAGGACTTTGCTTTATTATGGTCACCACTATCGCTATGTGCTGCCCGGCAGCGCTGCTATAGTTAGATGTTCTGCCCTGTCTGTCTGCGGTGTTTGCATTGTAAGCCATGCTTTTCAAGGATGTTATAAAAACTTAAACATTTTAAATTACATGGGCCTGGAACTTGGTGTATACAAGCTGTCAGCCCAGATGCTCTTGCGTTGCTCCTCTTTTTTTTTTTCCTTTTTTACCAAAAGAAAGAAGAAAAAGAAGATAGCTGAAATTGGTACATCCATTTCTTACTCACAGAGCCTTTGTCAATTGGGCTTATTTTTGTTGTGGTGGTTCCTGATGAGTGTTTTGGCATAGGCTCACTGGGAAGGTGATGGGCAGTTTCCTGTCGGTTGATTCTGTGGGTAAATTTTAAGCAAAGGGCATGGAGATTATTGGTGGGCAGAGTTCCAAGGGTCCAGATAAGCACGAAGTTAGAATGCTTATCCTCAGCTTCTCAGAATTTACCCAAACCACTTGAGTTTTGAACTGTGACTAGAAATAATTAACAGATCTTTTGGAAGGTTGTAGGATTTCAGGGTTGCAAATACTGTAAGAATAGCTAGCCCACTTCCTTCCAGGCTGTGGACAACAACCCTTTCTCACATGGATTGGAATATCTCCTTTTCTTAATCTAACAAAAATAAAAAAAAAATTAGAAAAATGCT
Organism: Bettongia penicillata ogilbyi; assembly: GCA_023548195.1. NCBI lineage: Eukaryota > Metazoa > Chordata > Mammalia > Diprotodontia > Potoroidae > Bettongia > Bettongia penicillata. Next base: position 11,517,269 of record JAJHZJ010000382.1, on the reverse strand, counting down.
CTAAGAATGATATTTTAAAAGCCTACTTTTCCTTTATACTTCCTCTAATGTAAGTTTTGAAGAAATCTTAAAGTTTCAACTCATGCTGCTTCATCCAGAGCTAGGGTGCTTATCATTAATATAATGCACACAATTAAACCTATAACTGCCCTCTAGTTTAGACGTAACCTCTATCATAGGACAGCTGTCCATTAGAGGGTGATTTCATGTTTAATTAGATGTACTAATTTTAAAAATGTCCTTATGTGGCAAAGGATTTCTAAAACTGTTCTGCTGAAGATAGAGGAAGGTTGTTATTTGTAATGGTCTAATTCTAACTTTAGATAACAAAAAGGTAAGCTCATCTTTACCAGTTTCTTAGTTTTCAACAGGACTTTAGAAAGCATCTAATCAAACTCATTTTACAAACCAGAAAACTGAGACCTAGAGAGGTCAGTTATCATGTCCATAGGCAGTTACCCTAGGTAGCAACAGAGGCAAAATTAAAAGAGGTCTCCTGACTACCAATCTGGTTCTCATTCCATTGCAATATATTATCTTAGCCATTCAGCACATCTATTGCTTGAATGAAATTTTTAAAGCAATAAAGGACAAAAAAGGACATTAGGAGCTAAAAGAGGAAAGGAGTGAAAATTACATGATAAGACCAGATGGAAAGGAAAAATGGAGGATCTTTTTATAGCAATGCAAACTATGAATAAAATAGGAGTAGCTGGCAGTCTTGTAGGTAAAATTCATTATCAAGGAAAAGATGTGAAAACTACATATTTAAATGAGACAAGAATTCAACCAAAACAACATCATTTTTTCTAAAGTTTTTCAACCTTCTCAATCCAATAGGTATTCATTACTAGGTAGATGCTTTTGGGGCATTTGGATAGCACAGTGGATAGAGAACTGGGCATGGAATCAGGAAAATTCATGTTCATGAGTTCAAATCCAGCCTCAAACATTTACTAGCTGTGTTCCCCTGGGCAAGTCACTTAACCTTGTTTGCCTCAGTTCTGCATGTGTAAAATGATTTGGAGAAGGAAATCCCAAACAATCACAGTATCTTTGCCAAGAAACCCCCAATTGGCATCATGAAAAGTCTGATACAACTGAAAAATGACCGAACTTTGCCAATCAGAACTTCTGAGCAGTGGACATTTCTTTCTTCAACATTTCAAAAAATGTGTGATTTTCTCTATGTACTCCTTACAAAAATGTAGACAGCAATACCACTTCCTGTTCACCACTGTCCTCCACCCCCAACTCCATGAATAGAGTCAAATCCCATGAATGAATAGATGGCAACTTTGTCTATGTTGCAAGGTGTGTATGTATGTGTATATATATATATATATATATATATATATATATATATAATTTACAAATATATATTTGCAAAACATATTTTTGTTTTGTTTGCAAAGTATATATTTATTAAGAGTAATTCCAAACAAAAATATTGTTTGATAGCACATGAAAGATGAAATAGAACATAACAAAACTGTCAGTTCTTTTAAAGCAGACCCTAGATCTAACACTTAATCTTTAATTGACTTCTATGGTACTGCATACTTTGTTAAAATGACTCAATGAATATACATGATGTTTATGTCATTATAAAATGGTTTACTTCATGTTACTAACTTATTGTCCAGATGTTAGATGTTAGGCTATGCTAGATATAAAATCATTTAAAGTGGTAGAAAAGATAGCCCTGAAAGTAGTGGTCTTGGAGATTTTATGATTGTCAAGACAAGTAGAAATCCTTCTTGTAAAGGGAATTTTTATCCATATCTCATATTATACGTAGATCCCTAAGAAATGGAGAAGATGAACTGACAATGTTCCTAGGTAAAAGGGTGTAACATAAAACTATTCATCTGCCCCTTAAATTGTACTATTTTCATTTATTTTTGCTGTCATATAGACTAGTATACTTTTTTTAAAAAACAGTCTAAACATTTAATTTGATGGTCCTGCGTAGATACAACCATAGCTCCACAATAAGCTAGAGATATTGATTTTGATGGAATTCTTAATACTCTAGGTATTAAGAGCAAGAAATACCTTGTTCCCCTCACTTCCAATCTCTTCATTATAGAATGATGTACCTAGAGAGTCTTGGGAAAGTCATATACTCCATTCATGACTATCTCTGCTGAAAAATAAACTGTGTAGAAATCCTTCTGAGAACAACTTCTCTACCCCCCAATTCCCACTAATGACCACAGAATCATAAATAATGAGTTGAAAGAGACCATAGGGGTCATGTAATTTTCTGCTTTCATTTTTCAGAAAAAGGAAACTGAAACCCAGAAAGTTTACATCACTAGCGTGTAGACACACACAGGAAAATTACCAAAGCCAGGATTTAAAACTAAGTATTTTTATATCAAAGGTACTTATTTATACTTCAGTATATTGCCTCTCATTTTGGGATAAATGAATGATAAATAATGTCAATGACTACATTAAAATAACTATATGTAAATATATATATATACATGTATAAAGGTAGATTGTCTCTATATAGTTATATATATGTGTGTGTATGCAGATAAACATATGTGACAATGATAATTGCTAGCATTTATATGTCACTTTTAAGGTTCATAAAGCACTTAAAATATATCATTTTATTTTTACAACAAGTCTGGGAAGTTGGTGCTGTTATTACCCCCATGTTACATATGAGGAAAATCACACAGACAGAAATGAAATAACTTGCCTAGCATCACACAAATGGTATCTGAGGCTGAATTTAGTCTCAGGTCTTCTGCACTCTATGTCCAGAACTTCATCTACTACACTATACAAACATATATACATACATATATATGCATATACATAAACATACACACACATATATACACAGATATTTGTACACCAAACCTCTCAGCCTGTTTCTATACATATACATATAGAATGCTTATATGTACATATAATGTCTACATACATATATTTATGCTTTCATACGTATGTAGATATATAGTCTATTTTTAAACAACCCTCAACATTATTAAGTTTATTTTTTAATGCAAATTACATTGTTCACAGTGCAACTTTAAGATCATTGCAGTTCATTCCTTCCTTAGAGGAAATATGAAACAGCTAAATACCATCCTCTAAAATAATCCTTTGAGTCCTTAACACTGTTAAGCTACCCTTTCAGCTGTCTTTGATACCAGCAAAATAATCCACGTTTCCACAAACCCCTATCTTCTCTAATAAGCGCTGTAAACTTATACTATCATAGATGTTGAATACATATTATTAACATTCTTCTTTTATAGGTTTCTGTTTTGTAACAGATTTTGTGAAATATTCATTGCTATAAATATTCATTCTTCAGTGGGGGAAGGTTACAGTTCTCAAAACAATTGCAGATTCTTTGGTGTGTACCATTTGCCATTGTTTGTTTGGAAGTTTTGAAATGAAATCCATGACTTTCTTATGTTCATGTATTTCACAGCTGTGTGACTGAGGTATTAAAAATCCTGACTCTTTACAATTTTTTCCCCTATGGGGAATGAAGTGAAACTCATAGGTGCATACGTGTAATAATGCAGGGATATAAGAAAGCTCCACAGGATAAACAATAAAAAGATGCTATTAACCTTTATTTGAAAGAAAAATAAAACCTTAGTGGATAAATGAATATAATAAAAGAGGAGACTCATGTGAGTGAAGGAGATAGACCTATCACCTATTATCTGTCCAACAGACTCAGAAAGACATAGGTAAAGGAAGAGATGATAGCCATGTGCACAGAGGGAATGAGTCAATGCTCAGGTGCATCATAATAACGTAGATGAGAAGTGTGATTTCAGACATTGAAAACAAGGCAAGCAACATCTTATTTACAAGAAATAGTCCATACCTTTGATTCTATAACAGATGCCCCTCAAGATACTGCTGCAAGCTGATCTGAGACAAAATAAGTCTTACCAGTAGAGTTAATATCTCAGTTTTTAAGGAAAAATATGTCCTTCTTTGTTGAGTCTGAAGAAAAATAAAAGGAACAAATGCAAGGAAGGAGGCTAAAGAGAATAATGCAAATAAAAGGTATTTTTTTAAAATGCATTTTTCTAATTTTAATCATATTTGCTCAGTCCTTTTAATCATATTCATGTGACCCCTTTTAGAGTTTTCTTGGCAAGGATAATGGAGATGTTTACCACTTCCTTTTCCAGTTCATTTTACTGATGAGGAAATTAAGGCAAGCAGGGTTAAACAACTTGCCCAGAATCATTCAACTAGTAAGTGTCTGAAGTCTGATTTGAATTCAAGATGAGTCTTCTTGACCCCAGGACTGGCATTCTATCTTCTCTGCCACCTACTGCCCTGTGGCGATTATTGCATCACTCTCCAAACTTGGTGCCTGAGCTTTTAGCATTCATATCCTTAAGCATTTAAGCGGCTTTGCTTTGTGGCCACTTTGCAGGTCACTCTCTCAATTCAGTGCATTTACATCAAGAATGAAAGCTAATTTAAGAAGTAGACACAGAAGCAATGACTATGTCCCTCTTAATTCTGGTACCTATGTTAGGATTTTAATCTGTGACTCTAAAATTTTGTTTTAAAGATAATCAGAGCATTTCACACTTCTTTGAAATACCTTGTGTCAATAAATTAAAACGATCTAATTATTATACCAAAGTGGAAATAAATATGCCAATTAGATGATCACCTTGATTATAAAAGGCTCTTAATAATGTATGATGTTGGGAGACATTCCTTTTCACTTCATGACTTGATTTTTAAACAAAGCCAAAGCTGACACAGTTAGGGTAAGAAAATCATTTAAAAATCATAACAGAAAAAGAATGAGTATAAAGTGAACAAAAGACTACACAGCAGGATTTTTTTTTTTACAGAAACCAATTCACATCAGCAAATTGTAGAAAAGGGTCATGTGTCAGACTGTAATTTAGTTTGCTCTATATATCTTGGAATCTTTATTGCCATGTATATATTAAAGCAAGCCCAGAATTCTTCCATAATAATAAGCTGTGGACAATAATGTATTAAAAAGAATTAGATAATCTGAGAATCAAGGCCATCATTAGCCTTTAAAAGGCAAAGAAATAGATTCTACTGTTAATCCTGATATGAACCATGGTCCCACTCTTCCACTTCCTTACCTCTCTCTAATATACAAGGGATTGCCAAGTCTTTTCAATTCTATCTTGGTACATATCTTGAATACCGTACAGCTCATACAATCATCACTTTGATTCAGGTCTATTTCAGGCCTACAGAATATCTTTGTTGGGTTATGAAAATAGCTTTTTAATTATCCTCTCTTCTTCCAACCCATCGTGAACGTGACACAATAATATTCCTAAAGCTCAATTGAATCCCTGTCATTTTTTCACTCAAAATCTTTACTAATTCTGTAGTACCACTACAGTATATGATCTCTGCAAAACATGAAGCATATAAAATGAGGAAGAAACAGAATAGTGCAGTGCAAAGAGTGCTGGATTTGGAGTCAAGGGATGTGGGTTTCATTTCCCAAATCTGCCACTTAGTACCCGTGTGATATTGGTTATTTTTTATATGTGAGAATGAAAGTGTTTGATGTGGATTAAAACTTGAGAGTGATAAAAAATCATATGGCAGGGGTAATAATGTTCTAGGTGCTGTTTCCATTATAGCTTTAACCAAGCAATTCATTTAAACAAGTGATTTAGTAACTTCTTTTTGAACTGATGAACAGGGAGCCATTTAAACTGATCCATGGATGATTATAGGGTACTTAGTTGGTACAGTGGATGGAGTGCCAGGCCTGAAGTCAGGAAGACTCATTTTCCTAAGTTCAAGTCTGACCTCAGACTCTGTAAGACCTTGGGCAAATCACTTAACCCTATCTGCCTCAGTTCCTCATCTATTAAAAAATGAGGCAGAAAAGAAAATGGCAGACCACTCCAGTGTTTTTGTTAAGACCCAAATGAGGTCATAAAGAGTTAGACACAACTGAAATAATTGAACGACAACATCAGAGATGATTAAACAACTCTAGTCCCTTTCTTAAAGCAGATTAAAGTCTAAACAATTTTAGAATGGTCATTTTACTCAACCATCAATAAGTCCCTTTTCCTATCCCACTCCCTTTCATTATTGATTTTATTTTAATTCAACATACATACTATTACCTATTGACCCCAGCTCTATCCCTAGGATGCAGACAGAATAAATTCAGTACATCTCACATAATAGCCTTTAAATGTCTAAGGACTGATATCACACACACACCCCCCACTCCAAGCCAAACCTTCTCTGGGTAAATGTCTCTATTTTTTTCAATGGCTCCACATGGGGCAAAGTACTGAGTTCTTTGAGAACTTGTGCTGTTACTTAGGCCATTAATTTAAAGTAGTGGAATTAGGTGACACAGTTTGAGGGTCAGAGACACAGTTTGAAATAAATGAGGACCTAATTTTTGCATGTACAAAACGTTTAACATGTCAAATTGATGGATTTGTGCAAGGAATTAGAAAATACGAGAATTACAATCTGCTTTTTTATTCCACCAGGTGTTTCTGGGGGTGGGAGGATTCAATTATAAATAAAGACTAGATGTCTTCATTGAGATTTTATCTTCGCTTATGTTCTATGGGAAAACCTCTCTAGTGTTTCAGGTTGAGTTATTTTCTCTGCGATTAAGTTCTAAATGTCTCATAGATTTCTACTGAGATTGGAGGCTTCTTTCCAGGCTATTGAAGGAAAAGTGCAGTCAAATTCCATGGAGACATGATCTAATCACAGCTGAATCATGTCATATGAGAAACCATTGTTCACAGACCTATACTGACTCAATGCAGACAGTCTCTTCTTTCACTGGGACATAGAATCAATGAGATTTATTAACAACTGATATTTATATAGCATTTTAAAAGTTTCAAAATTATTTACATTCATTTTCTCGTTTGACCCACAGAATCACTCTCTGTGATAGGTACTATCGGTGTCTTTATGATGTTTTTATAGATATAAGAACTGAGGATCAAAGAATTTAAGTGACTTACAGTGGTAGGAATCAGAAGCAGATTTTAAACAGGTCTTCTAGATTCCATGTTCAGAGTTCTATCTACTAAAATACATTATCTAAATTTAATAAATTCTCTGACATGCCCCTCCTACGGCCATGAAATGTAAGTTCACTGAGGGCATAGATTGCATTAGTTTTGTCATATTATGCCCATTGGTGGTTAGCACTGGGGCTAATAGAAATATAGGTCTATGGATGGGAACAGGACATTTAACTTCAATGGAACAAGGAACTCCCAGATGAGAAAACTATCGTTCAGTGTAGGGTGGCACCTCCTTAATTTAGAGCCTTAGAGAACTGACTAGAAAACTTTGAGATTAAGTGACTTGCCTGAGGCCACAAAGTCATTTTATAAGAGATAGGATTTCAATTTAGGTCGTCCTGATTCTGAGTTGTTTACTATTATGGTATGCTAAGCACTTAGTATATTTTTTGGGGGGGATGGATTATAATGGAAAGAATTAGATTGAGAGTGGGTTTAGGTTTATATTCCATCACTGATACTTATTAGTTGTGTGATTGTGAGAAGCCACTTAACTTTTCTTTGCCTCAGTATTCTCCCCTGTAAAATGAAGACATTAATGTTAATTCTTGAACTATCTACTTTGAAATGTTGCTGTGAGGAAAATGCTATGAAAATGTTAGTATTAATATCAACTTTTTCTTGGTATTATAACCATCATTAAAGAGCTTTCAATGATATACAAAAATAAATTGAAAATCTCTTCCCTCTTCAATATATTTTTTGGAAGGCACATTTTCCAAAACTCACTAATATTCCCTGTGTTTACAAAAAAAAAAAAGTTAACCACGATCATAGTACTTATCTAGAAGTGAGGAGAATTCTCTTTCTTCTGGTTTTAACTATCATTAAATAGGCAGGTATGTGCCCACAGGTAGATAATCTTCTTTCTTTAGTCTTTAGTTTCTCTATCTTTGATCTGTATTACTATTCTATCTGTATTTCTATTCTATCTATATTTGACTAAGTGTTATACAAGGTGCAAAATCCTCCATGTAATCTTGGGCACCGCACTTTACCTTATTGGGCCTCAGTTTCCTCATCTGTAAAATGAGGATGCTGGATTCAATGTTGGACTCCATGCCTTGAGTACTTAAGCCATGATCCTATAATGCTTCAATTTTTAGCACTATGATTCTGAGAAGCATGCATATATTTCAAGTCCCTGAGATAACATATTTAACATATGAAATTTGCATCAATTGACAGCAACTTTTCTAGTTTTATTCTAATTTATTAAAATTTTTCCTATCTGTACAAATACATTTAAAATTATTCCAAGAAATTATAATAATTTTACTTTGAAAAAAAGTAATCATCCTACTATTTCTGTTTTCTTTGTTTATGGATAAAAAAAAATGCACTGCAATAATTGGTACAGGTTGATCCTTCCAGGTATTATTAAACTCTAATCCTTCTAATATGGAAAATGGTCCATAGTAAAGACAAGTGAAAATAAATTTGATACTGATTTCAGTGATTATTGTCCTTAGGTTTGCAAACAGCTGGACATATTCATTGATTAATGAACAGGAGGAAATAACTCAATTTACTTTACAGGTGTAAGGATTTACAGTTTCTGAAAAGAGAAGAATTTTCTTAGAGGATAGGTTTTAAAATAGTCACGACAATTATTGAGGGAAGTTGTAGAATATTTTTACACCTACTTTTTCCTAATAGAGTTTGGATGGAAAGGGAGGCTCTGTATACAAAGCTGTGTTTTAGGGGTTGGGGAGAGTGACAAAGTATTATCCATTTGACCAATTTTCTGCAGTTCTGTGGCATACTGAAGCAGGATGCTTCCTCTTGATAGCTTCTAGATCAAAATACATTTTCAAGGTAGCACAGCTAAATTGTGGCCAGGTACTGTGGAAATAGATCTGTGAAAATATCTAGGCTTGTCACCCTTTGACAAATGGATGAAAATGAAAACTGAAGACTCCATATAATCTGAGGAGGAGAATATTGAACTATTGGTCAGAGGTTTTCATAGTGTTTAAAAATAGCATGTTTTGATCCTCTGGATCTGTGTCAAACATTCTCACTGTATAAGAAAAAAAACTCTCTAATATTGACATCAAAAAAGGCAGTGTACAATGTTTATGTGTGAATATACAACAGCAATATAAAGATAAGATATAATTACAATGAGGCAATTTTAAAAATCCCTAGTTCGTTGACTTTAAACAAAAATTTAACTGCATATACCTAATAATCTGATACCATTTTCTTTATATTTTTCTGTACATATTTATGGATATGTTTTTTATCTCCTCTGTTAGAATACAATGTTTTTGAGAATAAGATTGTTTTATTCTTTGTATCTCAAGTCCTACCACAATGCCTGGTAAATAGCAGGCACTTAAGAAATGCTAGTTAATTGACTGAGAGATATAAACAAGATCTAATTTGATCATTGACTGGAAAGTCCCTTACCTGACATTAATTGTACAAAGAAAAACAGAATAAATGTGCCAAATATATATATCACTGAAAATAACAATACATGACAATAAAATCTTGGAAGCACTGTGAATTGTTTTCTTGTTCTCAAAAATAATTTTAGACTGAAAAAATGAGTCAGTTGTTTACCCTATTTGACCAAAAGATTAGACTACTGATTTGTAGCCCAAGAAGATAAAAAATCAAACAAAATTCCAGTACATACTAAAATATTTATAGCAGCACTTACTGTGGTTTCAAAGAATTAGAAATGAAATGGATGCCAATTGATTAGGGAATGTTTGAAAAATTCATGAATATCATGTGTAGTAATATTCCCAATTACTCAAGTGAATTTGTGATATCATCAATTCCAGCCTTTTCTTCAGTATTGTGAATCTCAAAACATCCATACTTACCTATTCGGTAGCACTCTTGTCCCTTTTCTCTCAAAAGTTTGCCACAGTACTACTCAACACATTAAAGACTTTCCTCTCTTCTTCTTGACATTGTAAGGGCACAGGTAGAGCTCCCTGGCTATGCTTGTTATCATTCTCTCCACATGCAAATGCTTTAATGACATCATTATTCCTTTTCTGTACAATCAACACACATCTCCTCTCCCGTTTATATATATACATATATATATATATATATATATATATATATATATATGTATATAAATATATATATATATACGTGTGTGTGTATATATATATATATATATATATATATATATATATATATATATATAATGTTTAGTTCTTTGGAGGCAATAGTGCTCATTTATTGTATTTTTATTTGCCACATAGTGACATCAGTATATTTATAGTACTGAAAGATGGATAGTTGCTTTCATGGTAAGCTTAAAGCTTTCTTCAAAACTTTGTAATTTGTTGAAAACTAGATTGTTTTTTTTTTTATTCTGAACCCAGATCATTTTCCATCTGCATTCACACACACACTCTTGCACATACACACATATACACATATATATGCATATGTACATGCATTTATAGCAGTTTAAAATACACACACATAGAAATCATCATATATACAATAGTATAAACATATACAGAATATTTATTGTGTATATATATGAAATATGTGAGATATTGTATTTATATATTGTTTTTGTAATTGTATTCATCTTTTGTTGCTGAGGAAGACCACGCCATCAGAGAAATTATGACATGACTTGCACTTGACTTTGTTTTGAGTGAGGGAGGCCTGTGCAGGTCACCAGTCTCACTTCTCCTCCAGAGCCATTTGAATCCAATGACCAAATATTCATCAGGATGAGTGAAGATGACCCAAGATAAGGCAATTGGGATTAAGTGAGTTGTCCAAGGTCACACAGTTAATGAGTGTCAAGTATCTGAGATGAGATTTGAACTCAGGTCCTCCTGACTCCTGCACTGGTGTTCTATCCACTGCACCACCTAGTTGTGTGTGTGTGTGTGTGTGTGTGTGTGTGTATAGTTCAAAAGAACTGTGTAACTTTTTCTAATCATTGCTGCAATGTATTCCTTTTTTATTTAATATTACTCAGAGGAAGAATGTTACAATGTAGTGTTTTAAGTAGCTTTTCCTCAGTAGCAGAGCAGAGGACATACTTTGCATACAAATACACATAGAAAAACAATTTAATACATATAACCTCTCAAAGTAATAACAAGACAGACACCAAATCTACAACTGTGAACTTCAGTGTTCAGGGATATTACATTATATATATATATGTATGTATGTATACACACATATATGTATGTATACATACACATACATATATATGTATGTGTATGTATGTATATATATGTATGTATGCAGTTTCATAGGTTGTCCATCCAAATGTATATTGAAATGTGGGTCTAGAAATTCTTTATCAACCTCCCTCAATCAGGATTTATTAAGAGTCTATTGGGAATACAAAAAAGAAGCAAAAGGTAGTCCCTCACTGAGTGAATGGATAAATCAAACTCCCTTCAGTGATAACAGATTTCTCCTAGGAGGACTTTCAATATCTTTTAACTTGATATTATCAATAAATTTTCATCTGAAAACAGGAACCTCTGTAGAAACACAGTATCTGCAAGGAATCATTTCTTGAATGCTACTTTGCACTGCACCTTTGGCTTCCCAGTGGCCAATACTTTTGGTAAGCATATATTTTTCTGTTTTAAATTTTGCCTGATATTTATTACCAGAAAAATCATTAAATGGGGATTTTTTCAGTTTTTACGTTCTTTTATTCCAATTTTCATAAATGGTCTTAATGAATGACTAGAAGAGACCATACTGTAAAAACGTCTGCATTATCACATCCCATTGAATCAAAAGCTTTTATTTTCAACAAACAAATAATAAACACAACGAGAATTCATATTTTCTAGTCTTTCAGTTCAATGTGAGATGATAAAAATGTAATTAGTGCTGAACATCACTTGTAAAAGCCTGCTGGTTCTGCATTTATATTCTAGTTAAGGATTACCTGAATTCATGTACAAATTGCCCATAAAGATTGCATATAGGTGAAAAAAGTTTGCATTTAGCTGAGGAGTTACTGATGTTGCCTGTGTCAACTTTTTTTTCTTCTTTCTTTCTTATGTGTAATATTTTTAAGGTTTGACCTTTTTCCACATACATCTTGACGTCTTATCTCTTTTGTATACTATTATACTTTGGTCCTCACAGTTGTATCACTTACAGCATCAATTTCCTCTCAATAAAGGATTTTTTTTTCAATTTGACTGCCTTTCCTCTTCTTCTTCTCTTTAGTATAAATCATATTACATGGATAATGTCTCCTGGAACTGTGATACTAGGCTACCATTTTGGTGGTTCTACTGTCCTAAATGAAAAAAAAAAAGCTTAATGAAATGGATTTAGCAAATATTTTCCATTCTTTTCTATTTTTAGGGTTTTCTTGTCTTTTTAAAAATATCCTTAGTATAGTTTTTCTTAGATTACTTAATAAGCTTTCTTTAAAGTAATTTTACTTTACTATAGTATTCATAATCCATTGTCTTTCATATGGTTCTTCAATTTGTTCTTTAATGGCCATGCCTCTACATTTGGCAAGTAAGTAAGATGTTTACTGATTAAGGGACTTTGTAGGCTCTTTTGGTATCCATATTGTAATAAATTATTTGCCATAGTTAGCTTCAGAATGGAATTATTTTAATCAGTGTCAATTTCTCTTTTCTCCATTTTTTTATTTTAGTAACTTATTTAAATAATCTAAGGTTAAATAATTATAATTTCACTTCCATGTTTTTCATTCTATTTGTTTTATGAAGATTTTGATTTTAGTTCTGAATAGTTGATGATCTGACAGATTCGAGAATAACTCTCATATCAATAGCAAGTCTTTTCTAGCCTGTCAAAATGTAGTCAATGTCATTCTTTGCTATATATAATTTGATTCCTGACAAGTCTAGCTTCTACTGAGTCTTCCTTCCTTCCTTCCTCCTTTCCTCCCTCCCATCTTAACTTCCTTCCTTTATTCCTAACTTCCTAACTATATCTCCTCACTACAACCTTGACCACCATATATATAACCAGGAAACAACCCCTATGGAGATATAGCTCAGAAACTCCTCTTGCATGTGCTACAGCTATAAGTACTGAAGACACAGAAAAGAATATTTTAGTCACCATTTTAATCTTGGCACATTAAATTCTTCAACAACAGAAAGTAATATGATTTTACCAGTGGAAATCATGTTTAAAAAAAAGTATTATCATCTGATTTGTTTCTGGAACGCTAAGGATCATGCGGTCTTTTATCTCAATTGCTGCTGAAATCTATATGTTTTTGTTTTGTCCCCCAATAGAATGTAAAGTCCTTGAAAGCAAAGACTGTCTTAATTATTTGTATCATCAGGGCTTAGTACAGTGTATGCACACATCAAGGAAAAAGGTTTTATTCATTTGCTAATTCATTTATATAAGAATATAAATGGTCAACCTCATTTCTTTTCCTACATCATTCTTTCCCATATATTTCTCACCATCTCCATGTTTTCACCGTCTTTCCACTGAACCAAGTATCAGAGTAAATACTGATTTGACATGCAGGTGTTATCACATTCTCAGAAACTTCATAATCAGCAAGCAATGTTGGTGTTATGTTCATGGTGGTCTTTTTAAAATACTTATCAGTACTACAAGGAGTGATCCTTAATCAAGTCATGTGCAATGGTTCTTAAAATCTTAAGGCATATGACCAAAAAAAAAAAACAAAACAAAACTATACTGCTAAGTCTCTTTTTTGCCCATCTAAGGCATCTCTTTGAACCATTCTCTTTATCTTCTTTATTTCTTCTAGTTTTGTTTATAGTGAAGTTGCAAAAACAAATATGATCCAACTCCTCTTAAAATAATTTGTCTACTTATTAGACAATGGACAAGAATTTCACTTTTAATATGCCAAAGTAAAATTGAATTTAACCATTTGAAAACTATATGATTCAAGAGGACCATTTGCCCCTTTCTTCCCACCTTGAAACTCTCTGAAGTATAAAGAAGCTATACTACAACTGACAGCCATTTGGTTTTTTTTCTTTGTTGCATGGGTAACCATGACTAAAAAAATTTCTCTAACAGGTGACCAATCTCCTCATGATGTTTCTTTTCTTAATTATTTAATTTGATACTTAGCCAAACAACTCTATTACCAAGGACATATTTGAAGTCTTTGTAGCATGGTAGAACATTAAAATTCTTGTGTTCTTCTACCATTACCTTTGAGAACCCAGGCTCAACTTCACATTATGATGAAACAATGGAGTAGAACTTTATAGTATAATAATAATACACATTATATTTGCAAATTTTTTATTATTTTCCTAACTACATGTAAAAATTGCAACATTAATTTTGAGAAGACAAGAAATTTATTTTGATTATACATTTGATATTAGTCATGTTGCAAAAGAAAACCCAAACAAAATAAAACAATAAAATGTAGAAAATATTTTAAAAAGTATACTTCAATCTACATTCTGAGTTCATCAGGTGGATGGATGAAGGTGGGTAACATTTTTCATCATGGGTCCTTTAGAATTAATTGTCTTGGATCATGTCTTGATCAGAGTTTCTAAGTCTGTCACTTCTGATCATCCTCACAATCTGACTATTCCTGTGCACAATGTTATCCTGCTTCTGTTTGCTTCATTTTGCATGAATTCATACAATCTTCCTAGGTTGTTTTTGAAAGCATCATGGCCATCTTTTTATAGCAAAATAGCATCCCATCACAATAACATAACATTGCTTGTCCAGCCATTCTCCCTATGTATGGACATCTATTTGATTTCAAATTCTTTTCCACCACAAAAAAAGCTACTATGAATATGTTTGTATAAATAGATGTTTTCCCTTTTTATTAATCTCTTTTGGATATAAGCCAACTAGTGGTATTACAGGACCAAATGGTATGCACTGTTTTATAGATTGGTCCCAATTATTCTCCAGAATGACTGAACCAGCTCATAACTATAAAATCAGTATATTAATATCCCAATTTTTCTACATCACTTCCAGCATTTACGATTTTCCTTGGCTATCATGCTAGGCAATCTTAGAGGTGTGAGAGCTCCCTAAGTTGCTATTGCTTCTGTCACCACCACCTAATCCCACCATTTGTGATTTATCCATGTGAGGTCAGACCAGCCTCCTCCACTCTGTCATAGCTCTCTTTTTCCAGTCTTCTATGTTGTCTTTGGCTGAAAAAATGCTTCACTCTAACTTTTTGTTGACTCTGGCATGCCAGAATTTGATTTGAGATATTATTTTTAAAGTTGTTGGAGGGGAATGTTGGGAGAGCTCAACTGAGTTCCTTTCATATACTACACTCTTGGCTGCACAAGTAAGTCCTAAACTTTACATTTTGCAAAATACTTTGCATGCATTATTTAATTTGGAGAGAAGAATTCAGAGAAAATATCAAAATTTGTATGAACTGATGCAGAAGGAAAGAAGCAAAACAAGAAGAACAATATATACTATTACTCTACAACAAGGAAAATGAAAAGAAATTTAGAAAAAAATTAAACTGAAAAACTGAAAAATATCAATAACCTTCTCAGAGAAAAGATACTGAAACATATCTCCTCTTTCTTCACAGGTAGGTCGTCAATGGGCAAAAAATTAGTCCTAAAGTTAGGAAGACCTGAGTTCACATCTGAATTTAGACATTTACCAACTATGTAACCCTGGCCAGGTAACTTAACTCTTTCTTACTCAGTTTCCTCAGCTGTAAAATAGGCATAATCATAGCACTTACCTCACAGGTTTTTTTGTAAGGATCAAAAGTATTTGTAAAGCATTTTGCACATTGCCTGCCTCATAGTACAATGGAAGTAATACCGTGTTTGATGGTTAAGGCATTTAAAGCTATAAGGAACATTGTGAAGCATTTAGTTCAACATCTTCAATTAACAAACAAGGGAACTGAGAAAATTCATAAGACTAAATACACTGGCATCCAAAGGTTCAGTCCAGGATTGGAATATCCTTTTAGATATATTCTTTACAATTTCCATATGCTCAGTTTGTCCTAAGTACAGAGTTTGTAGATATGGGGATTGTTAGTCATTTCCATTTCCACAATACTTTCCCATATTTAACTTATATGGATGATACTCAATGTGTCATAGATAATATGTTTACAGAAAAGGGATGTTCTTGATTATGGTTTTCCAAGCCTTTGGTGGAAAAACAGTTGTGGAAGAACTATTTTTGCTCAAGGACTCAGAATTTTGGTAATTCTAACCCTTTTCCCATAGATTCATAGCCACCATTCCTATATTTAGATCATTAATTTGGAACTATCTAAATCCAGTCTCAGTGTGAGCAAAGTCTCTTCTCTTTTGTATGATTATGGCTTTGTGATCATTTAAACTTTCCTGGAGGATATGATATTGAAATTAAGTCTTGAGGATAGTAGGGATTTCATGAGGGTGAGGAAGGTGTTAGAGAAGAAGTAATTCATTCTATGTGGAGTCTAACAATAGAGCACAAAAGGAATGATTTCAAAGATGGGAAAATTATGACATAAGAAGAGATCAAATGAGTTGTCAGGTTTTCAGGAACATAAAGAATGCAATAAGACTTGAAAGGGAAATGGGATCCCAAGCAGAGCCTTGGACACTAGTGCAAAGAGTTTGAAATTCAAAGCCAAGAGTAAAAGGAGATAAATTTATACATACATACTAACACACACACATACATACACACACACATACACACACATACTCCTTTCTAACCTGAGATAGCCGTGTGTACAAATGTTCAAATAGAGACTTTTAACAGTCACTCAAAGAATCAGATAAAGCATATTCATCTGTATCTCTAATTAAAGAATTATGATTTTTAGTGGTAATTTTGTGGGCAGCTTTCACTATATACAAGCAAATTTAGACTAATAATACCATGACTAGGTCATTTTTTTGAAATTATAAATACGTATAAATTAAAACAGGAAAAGAAACATGTCTTCAGTTATTAGAAGTAAAAACAAACAAATAAACAAAACAATCATTGTTGCTGTGGTGTTACTCTGAAAGACAGCTCTTTCAAAAGGTTCCAGAACCAATTCCTCTTTGGAGTAGACAAATGGATAAAAAAGGCTTCCATTTCTCTATATTTGGGCCTGTCTTGCAGAATTTAATCCTATTTGTCTCCTTTCTTTACAAAATTCCTCACTTGATTACAGCAAACAGAAGATGATCATATCTTTAATTGAGGATAGGCTTCAGGTAACAACGTGTAGTTGTCTTTCTAGGCAGAGTCGGTGTAACATAGTTGTGATAGAGAGGGACGCACACAGTTAACAAGCCTTTCTGATAGTCTCAGCCATGTGCAAGCCACTGTTGGTTCATATTTCAATGATCTGACTCAGTCTAATAGGCAAAAATTCAATTTTTATAGAAATTACTTCCTGTCCATATATTCTTATGTTGCTAACTACAAAGCCTTTCATTTCTAAATTATTGGCTTAAATATAGCTCATGTTCATCTAGAGCAAAAGGAAAGTTGTTAATGCTGTTTATGATTATTGAATTGGAAAGCATACTTAGTTTAGAATCCAATTTGCATTCATCAACTGCATCATTAGACCCAAACTCCAGCCTTTTGGAAAGTTGAGCCTGTTTAACAGTAAAATATAATCTTTAAAAAGGGAGAAAAAAGATCTTTGTGGAACAGCAATTCTTGCTTAATTACAAAATCATTACTTGCTTGATGTTACTTTCTGCCCTTATCATAAAATTATAGACTCTCAAGTTGGAAGGATAAATGGAGCCCAAGGGCAGGCTTTAAGATGAAAAATTAGGAAAGATATCTTATTGGTCATCTGACCCAATTTCCTATCCTATCTACAATAAGTTTAACAGATAAGCATCTGGTCTGTTTGAATACCTTGCATACTAAGGAGCTCAGTAATTTTCAAGATTGCTTGTTTAATTGTTAGATATCTCTAAGTGGTAAAGATTAATTTTGCTTGCTTTTCAATATATTGAATAAAGACTTGACTCCCTGTGATTTTAATTCAACACATTTTTAAACATCTCTCATGTATAAGAAGTGAGGACGAATGGATGAAATCAGGAAGATGTACTGAAAATCTTGCTTCCAAAATATTTAAGCTTTCTAACTATTGTCAGTGGCCCCAGCCATCTCTCTAACTTTACACATTCTGGGTAAGTTGATGATCTGCATACATAGAAAGAATTCCCACAATGGGAATTTTCTATGCAAAGGAAATCATAGGATCAAGTATCAGCATGCATACCACAAATGTGCAAGTTTCTGGTGAATGCTAGGAATACAGAACCTAAAATAAAAGAGATCCCACCATCAAGAGGATGGCCTTCTTTCAGTTTCACATTTTATCTTTGCAGATAAAATGAATGTCTGGCTTCTCCCAATGGCAACATTTCAGATATTTGAAGACAGTTAC
The DNA here is from genome assembly GCA_023548195.1 of Bettongia penicillata ogilbyi. Classification (NCBI taxonomy): domain Eukaryota; kingdom Metazoa; phylum Chordata; class Mammalia; order Diprotodontia; family Potoroidae; genus Bettongia; species Bettongia penicillata. The sequence goes on along the minus strand of JAJHZJ010000382.1, from coordinate 11,498,795 downwards.
TTCTCCTCAACCTGTATCTCTCCCTGCCCAGATAGGTTGTATCCCTTTCCTCTTTTTCCATTATTTTCATTGTTCACCATATGATACGACCTTCAGACTTTTCATCATTCTCCTTCTTTCTGTCCAATTTGTCATCATCCCTCATAAAACAGAGTATCAAGAAATTAATATAATACTACAGTCATATTATGACTAACAAAACACAGTAGAACATTATTTTACTTCTCATTGTCTAAACATGTATAATATATAAACAAACAATACATATAGTATATATGTGTGTAAATGTGTATATTATATGTGATATAATATATAATATTATCTATGTTATATAATATATAATGTGTAAATAAATGTAACATGTTATATATAAGATAACATATATTTATATATGCATACACATGTATAGTATATGTGCATGTACACTCATACACAGAGTACTGCTTAAGACTGTAAAAGTTTTGTTTAAAATATATCAGGTTTAACCTCTTAGGTGTATTTTATATGAATGCTTCTTAAGTATGATTTCCCTTTTCCTATACTTTTATATTAGATATTTTAAACCTAAATTCATAATATATTAAATCCATACTCAATTTGACCTTGTTAGTTTTATTCTTTTTTGATCAGAAATTTTGAAATCCCGACTTTTTCATACAAAATAATAATTATTACTTATAGCATTGTACCACCTTCAAAACTAACTAACATCTTTTCTATTTCTTCATGTATGCCATTGATAAACACTCAACAATTAGGATGGCCCACTGGAAGTCTGCTTCAAGTTTTAAGTCGATAGTACTCCACATGAGTTGATATTGTTGGAAAACAAACTATGAATCTTCTTAATTATATCATATTAGAGGAAGCCTATTTTCTCTATCTTTTCCACAGATATTATGAAAGACTTTGTGAAATGCCTTACTGAAATGAAAATATGCTATAATTTATTTCTGATATACCAAGTCAATTAGAAAAAAAAGAAGAAATTATGTTTATTTGCTATGGTTTATTATTAATGAACTCATTGTGGTTTTGAGTCATCACTGTTTTGTTTTTTAAATGGTCTCAAAATTTAGGTAATAATATATATTGTCATTTTTTACCAGAAAATCTTTCTTTAGCAAAAACTTTGGGGCAGAGTAAGAGGAAGGTAATAGAAATAGCTTCTAACTGAAAGAACCAGAAGCCACAACACTCAATCAACATCATGAACAGGAAAAAGCAGAGGGCCGAAAGAACCATAGAATCTTTCTATGGGGATAAGGACCAAAACACAAACCCCAAAGAGGTCACAGCTGAGACTGTACTTCCATCTGAAACCAGAAGGGTCTATGAACTACTTGCAAGCACAAGCAGCTCTCCTGGAACAGCTGAAGAAGGAAATAGAAGATAAACTGGCCAATGATTTTAAAATTATTAAGAAAGAATTAGCTGATGAGAACATCTCCATGAAAAGGAAAATTGAACAAATGGAAAAAGATGTTCAAAAATTAACTGGAGAAAACAACTTCCTAAAAGGCCAAATGGAAAAGGAAGTACAAAAATTAACTGGAGAAAATAGCTTCTTAAAAGGAAAAATTGGGCAGATGGAAAAGGAGATACAAAAGTTAATGGAAGAAAACAATTTGATAAAGATTAGAATTGGGCAAGTAGAAACTAACGACTCCATGAGACAGCAAGAATCAGTCAAACAAAATCTAAAGAATGAAAAGATAGAAGAAAATGTAAAATATCTCATTGGAAAAACAACTGACCTGAAAAATAGATCCAGAAGAGAAAACTTAAGAATTATTGACCTGCCAGAAACCCAGGATGGAGAAAAGAGCCTGGACAATATCTTCCAGGAAATCACCAAGGAAAACTGCCCAGAAGTACTAGATTCAGAGGGCAAAATGTCATCAAAAGAATCCACCGTTCCCCTCCTGAAAGGGATCCCAAACTCAAAACCCCAAGAAATATAGTTGCCAAATTCCACAGCTATCAAGTGAAGGAGAAAATATTACAAGCAGCCAGAAAGAAACAATTTAAATATCAAGGAGATACAGTCAGGATTACACAGGACCTTGCAGCTTCTACATTAAAAGATCAAAAGAATTGGAACCCAATATTCTGTAGGGCAAAGGAGTCGGGACTACAACCAAGGATCAACTACCCAGCAAAGTTCAGCATAACATTTCAGGCAAGGACAAAGTCATTCAACAAAGTAAGGGATTTCCAGAGTTTCCTGACCAAAACGCCAGAACTTAATAGACAATTCGATCTTCAAATGCAGGTCTCAAGAGAATCATAAAAAGGTAAACAGTGGGGGGGGGGGGGGAACTTGCTACTCAATTAGGACAAATTGTTTATCTCCCTATCAGGGAAGATGATACCTGTTAATCTTGAGAACTGTGTGTCTATTAAGAAATATAAAAGGGATATGCATAGGGGAAACAGGTATAAATTAAATGATGTCATGATAAAAAAATATGATTTAAGTATGAGAAAGGATTGTAATAGGAGGTGTGAAAAGGAGGAAGCAGAAAATGGCAAATTGCATCACAAGAAGAAGTACAAAATCATAGTAGATGGAAAGAGGGGAGGGAGATGAGCACTGTGTGAGAGGTACTCTCATTGGATTTCTTTAAAGGAGGAAACAATAAACTTAAGTAGATAATCTTAACTAGCTCTATAGGCAGTAGGAGGGGAAGGGGGAAGAAAGGGGAGGGAGGCTAAAAGGGAGGGAAGAAGCAATAAGAGCAAAGGGGAATTAAAGGGAGGGGGGCTAAAAGAAGGAGGGGAAGGTGGGAAGAGGAGGTGGTGAAAAGTGAATATTAGTGAGGAGGGGAAGGGAGACAGCAGAGCTAAAAGCACAAATGGTGGGAAAGAAGATGGAGGGAAATACACAGATTGTAATCATAACTGTGAATGTGAATGGAATGAATTCTCCCAAAAATGGAGACGGATAGCAGAATGGATTAAAAGCCATAATCCAACAATATGCTGCTTACAAGAAACGCATTTGAAACAGGGGGATACACATAGGATAAAGGTCAAAGGATGGAGCAGAATATATTGTGCTTCAGCTGATGTAAGAAAGGCAGGAGTAGCAATCCTAATCTCAGACAAAGCAAAAGCATAAATGGATCTAAAAAAAAGGGATAAGGATGGAAACTATATCCTGCTAAAAGGCACCATAGACAATGAAGCAATATCATTACTAAACATGTATGCTCCAAGTGGTATAGCATCCAGATTCTTAGAGGAGAGGTTGGGGGAGTTGAAGGAAGAAATTGACAGCAAAGCTATACTAGTGGGGGACCTCAACCTCCCTCTTTCTGAACTGGATAAATCTAACCTCAAAATAAACAAGAAAGAGGTTAAGGAGGTAAATAAAACTCTAGATAAGGTAGATATGATAGATCTTTGGAGAAAATTGAATGGGAATAGAAAGGAATATACCTTTTTCTCAGCAGTACATGGAACATTTACAAAAATTGGCCATGTACTAGGACATAAAAATCTCACAATCCAGTGCAGAAAGGCAGAGATAATCAGTGCATCCTTCTCAGATCATAACGCAATAAAAATTATATGTAATAAAAGGCCATGGAAAGATAAACCAAAAATCAATTGGAAACTAAATAATTTAAACCTAAAGAAGGAATGGGTTAAAGAAGAAATCATAGAAACAATCAACAACTTCATTCAAGAGAATGACAATAATGAGACAACCTACCAAATCTTATGGGATACTGCAAAAGCAGTTCTTAGGGGAAGTTTTATATCTTTGAATGCCTACATAAATAAAATAGAGAAAGAGGAGATCAATGACTTAGGTATGCAGCTGAAAAAGCTAGAAAAAGAACAAATTGAAAATCCCCAAGAAAATACCAAATTAGAAATACTGAAGACCAAAGGAGAGATTAATAAAATTGAGATTAGGAAAATTATTGAATAAAAAAACTAATAAAGTTGATAAACCTTTGGTCAATTTGATTTAAAAAAAGAAAGAATAAAATCATATTACTAATATTAAAAATGAAAGGGGTGAACTCACCTCCAATGAGGAGGAAATTAAAACAATAATTAGAAATTACTTTGCCCAACTTTATGCCCACAAATTCAATAATCTAAATGAGATGGATGAATATTTTAAAAAATACAAATTGCCCAGATTAACAGAAGAGGAAATTGAATACTTAAACAACTCCATCTCCGAAAAAGAAATTGAACAAGCCATCAATGAACTCCCTAGGAAAAAATCTCCAGGACCAGATGGATTCACAACTGAATTCTATCAAACCTTTAAAGAACAGCTAATTCCAATACTATATAGACTATTTTTGAAAACTGGGCAAGAAGGAGACCTCCAAAATTCTTTCTATGATACAAATATGGTTTTGATACCCAAACCAGGAAGAGACAAAACAGAAAAAGAAAATTATAGACCAATTTCTCTAATGAATATAGATGCAAAAATTTTCAACAAGATTTTAGCAAAACAAGTACAGCATCTTATCAAAAGAATAATACATTATGATCAGGTAGGTTTCATACCAGGAATGCAGGGCTGGTTCAATATTAGGAAAACTATTAGCATTATTGATCATATCAACAACAAAACTAACAAAAACCACATGATTATCTCAATAGATGCAGAAACAGCTTTCGACAAAATACAACACCCATTCCTATTAAAAACACGGGAGAACATAGGAATAAAGAGAACTTTCCATAAATTAATAAGCAGTATCTACCTAAAACCTTCAGCAAGCATTATATGCAATGGGGATAAGCTAGATGCATTTCCAATAAGGTCAGAGGTGAAACAAGGATGCTCATCATCACCATTATTATTCAATATGGTACTAGAAATATTAGTTGTAGCAATTAGACAAGATAAAGAAATTGAAGGAATAAAAATAGCCAAAGAAGGAACTAAGTTATCACTCTTTGCAGATGATTTGATGATATACTTAGAGAATCCCAGAGATTCAAGTAAAAAACTACTTGAAATAATAAAACAACTTTTGTTAAGTTACAAGTTACAATATAAACCCACACAAATCTTCTGTATTCCTATATATTAGCAACAAAGTCCAACAGCAAGAGATAGAAAGAGAAATCCCATTTAAAGCTAGAGTAGACACTATAAAATACTTAGGAGTTTACCTGCCAAAACAAACCCAGGGATTATATGAACACAATTACAAGACACTTTAGGCACAAATAAAGTCAGATTTAAATAAATGGAAAAAAAATCAGTTGTTCATGGGTAGGCTGAGCTAATATAATAAAAATGACAATTCTACCTAAATTAATCTACTTATTTAGTGCCATACCAATTAAACTATCAGACAATTATTTTCTAGAGCTGGATAAAATAATATCAAAATTCATTTGGAAAAACAAAAGGTCCAGAATATCAAAGGGACTAATGAAAAGAAATGCTTTGGAAGGTGGCCTAGCACTACCAGACCTCAAATTGTATTATAAAGCAGCAATTATCAAAACCACTTGGTACTGGCTAAGAAACAGAGGGGTAGACAAATGGAATAGACTTGGCACTCAAGACACAGTAGGCAAGGAATATAGCAACCTCCTGTTTGATAAACCCAAAGATTCCAGCTTCTGGGATAAGAACTCACTGTTCAACAAAAATTGCTGGGAAAACTGGTTAACTGTGTGGCGGAAATTAGGCATAGACCCATGCCTGACACCGTACACAAGAATAAAGTCCAAATGGGCACATGATTTAGGTATAAAGATTGATACCATGAATAAACTGGAGAAGCAAGGAGTAGTGTATTGATCAGATTTATGGAGAGGGGAAGAATTTTTTTCTAAAGAAACAATAGAAAGCATTATGAAATGCAAGATGGACAATTTTGATTACTTTAAACTGAAAAGTTTTTGCACAACCAAACCCAATGCAACCAAAATTCGGAGGGATGTAGTAAATTGGGAAAAATTTTTACGGCTTAGCTCAGGAATAAAGGCCTCATTTCTAGAATATATAGAGAACTGACTCAAATATATAACCATACAAGTCATTCCCCAATTGATAAATGGTCAAAGGATATGAACAAGCAATTTTCAGGGGAAGAAATCAAAGATATCTATAATCATATGAAAAAGTGCTCTAAATCACTATTGATTAGAGAGATGCAAATCAAAACAACACTGAGGTACCACATCACACCTATGAGATTGGCAAACATGACAGAACAAGAAAATGATAAATGCTGGAGAGTATGTGGGAGAGTTGGAACACTAATTCATTGTTGGTGGAGCTGTGAGATCATCCAACCCTTCTGGAGAACGGTTTGGAACTATGCCCAAAGGGCTACAAAAATGTGCATACCCTTTGACCCAGCAATATTGCTACTAGGATTGTATCCCCAAGAGATTATAAAAACGGGAAAGGGTCCCACGTGTACAAAAATATTTATAGCAACACTCTTTGTTGTAGCCAAAAACTGGAAGTCAAGGGGATGCCCATCAATTGGGGAATGGCTGAATAAATTATGGTATATGAATGTAATGGAATAGTATTGTGCCATAAGAAATGATGAACAAGAAGACTTCAGGGAGGCCTGGAAGGACTTATATGACCTGATGCTGAGCGAAAGGAGCAGATCCAGGAGAACTTTGTGCACAGCAACGACCACAGTGTGCGAGAGTTTTTTCTGGTAGACTTGGAACTTTGTAATAACACAAGAACTTACTGAGAAAAAAAAATCCTAATGTCGGTCTTCTAAGGCAAAATGCCTTCCATACTCAGAAAAAGAAATATGGAAGTTCATCGCAGAATGTAGCAGATCATGTTTGTGGGTGGGTGGGTTTCCGTGTATGTTTTGATTTGTTATATGATTTCTTCCATTTATTTTAGTTCGACTACATAGCATGACTATAGTGGAAATGTGCTCAATAGGAACGTATATGTAGAACCTATACAGAATTGTATGCTGTGATGGGGAGGGAGGGGGATGGTGGGGAAAGGGAGGGGGATAAAATCTTAATTTTAAGGAAATGATTGTAAAACATTAAAAAAAATAAAAAATAAAAATAAAAAAACAGATCTAAAAATCAATTTAATTGATGAAAGGAAAGCTCGTAACTGCAAAAAAGATACAGACAATAACACTGTCATTGAAGTAAACTTTAATTTTCTTTCACTGAGCTAGGTAAGTCAAAAACAAGACAAAGAAAGTTATTTAAATAGTTTGCAATATTAGTTGTGAAATGTTTATAACATTCTGAATGGCAACAATAAATTATCTACATAGAGCAACACATGGTACAATTACAAAAACAAAGAACATTCTTAGTCATGAAAAATCGCAAATAAATTTAGAAAACAGAAATATCAAACTCATTGTACATGCTGTAAAATAGTAATTAATTTTGGTAAAAGAAGAGAAAAGTGAAGAGAAAATGAAAAAAGTATAAAAGCAGAACCAATTTGAAATAGAATGGTAACAATGAGATAATATATAAATATTTTCACCATGTACACAATACATTGTTAGAGGAATTTTATACATATACATAATACACATATACATATGTGTATTATGTATATATGTGTCTACAGATGTGTATGTATATATCTAAAAATAGTAACATTATAGGAACAAAAAGAATTAATGAAGTGAGCGATTATTTTACAGGAGAAAAATCAGATAAGCAATAAATGTAAAACAAATATTAAAATAATCTAGAAAATTCAAGTGAAAAGAGAAAATAGAAAAAGAAAAAAACATAGAAATGGCAGAGAAAACTATGACAACTTTTTGGATTGACATACTTTTGTAAGAACTAATTTTTAAACAATTTTACTGATGGAATTACAGGAGCTAAGATAGCAGAGTAAGGTAGGAACTTGCCCAAGTTCTTCCCAATTGCACTTCAAACAACTTCAAAATAAAACCTCAAAAAATAATTCTGGAGCAGCAGAACAAAAGCAACTAAAGACTTTGGAGAAACTATTTTCCAGAACAAGAAAACTTAGAAGGTCTACAGGAAAGGTGTGTCTCACAGAATGAGAGTAGATAGCATTCCAGAACAAACTGCCCAGGTAAACCAGTAGTAGGCTCTATCCCATAAAGCTACAGCACGCCTTGGGGGCAATTGAGTCAGCAGCAGGGACTTCTGGAACACTCTGCCCACAGACAGCGAGGAAGCTGGTCAGTTGATCAGAAGGAGACTACAGGGGAAACTTTGCTGGGACTATTTTCATTGCCAAAATGGGAACCTGGTTCACAGATCTGGGTCATAGTCCCAAGGTGAAGAGGAACACTAGCACCCCAGACCATACAGACACAGAGAATGGGGATCTTGGTCACAGGTTTGTGGTAGAAAAGAATACTCATGATCACCCAGAGATGAGAGTACAAGCCAGAAGAGAAATGATCATACTTCTCCTAAGAGCATACCACTTTGGAAGAATCAAACACAGGTTCCCAGAATTAGCTCTGAAAATAGCAGCACAAGAAACCTGATACTTGGGACAATCCTCTACAATCCAGTAGCAGACTATAGCTTTAATGTAAAAGCAAAAATTTAAAAAAAATGGGCTATAAAATAAACATTTTTTAAAAAAAGAACTTGACCATATAAAGTTACTATGGTGATAGAAAGAACAAAAACAAAAAGTCAAAACAGTTACATATGATGCTTCAAAGAAAATATGAATTGAACTCAAGCCATGAATGAGTTCACAAAGGATTTTTCAAAAATAAAGATAGAAGAAAAACTGGGGAAAGAATGAGAGTTATGCAAGGAAATTAGGAAAAGAAGTGTTAATGACATGGCAAAAGAATCACAAAAATGGAAAAAGATGAACACAAATTCACTGAAGAAAATAACTACATGAAAAGTAGAATTAAAAGTAGAATTAGCCAAATGCAAAAAGTGGTACAAAAACTCACTGAAGAAAATAATGCCTTAAAAATTAGAATTGGACAAGTGGAAGCTAATGACAGAAAGAAACAATGTAAAAAATATCAAAAGAAAGAAAACTAGAACACAATGTGAAAAAAATGTGATTGAAAAACAAACGACCTAGAAAATAGATTGAATAGAGATAATTTAGTAATTACTGGACCACTTGAAGGCTATGACCAATAAAAGAGTCTATTTTAAGCCATTTTAAGCATCATATTTTAAGCCATTATCAAAGAAAACTGCACTGATTTTCTAGAACCAGAGCGTAAAATAGAAAATGAAAGAATCAACTGGTCACCTCTTGAAAGAGATCACAAAATAAAAAAAAAATCCTAGGAATTATTTCCAAATCTCAGAGCTCACAGGCCAAGAAAAAAATATTGGAAATATCAAGAAAGAAACAACTGAAATATTTCAGAGTCACAGTAAGGATTACACAGGTTTTAAACACTTCTAAATTAAAGAATTGGAGGGCTTAGAATACAATATTTTGGAATGCAAAGGAGCTAAAATTACAACCAAGAATCACCCACAGGGAGAGATTGAGTATACTACATCAGGAGAAAAATGGATATTCATTGAAAATAAGGATCGTCAGGCATTTCTGATGAAAAGACCAGAATGGGAAAGAAAAAATGATTGTTAAATACAAGACTCAAGAGAAGCATGACAAGGAAAACAGAAAAGCATAAATACAGGTTTCTCAATAAGGTTACATTCCCACATGGGAAGATGTCACTTGCAACTTTAAACTTTATTACAATTAGAGTAGTTAAAAGGAATAAAAATAGACAGAGGATATAGGTATTAGTTGACTGTGATTCAATGATATCAAAAATATTTTTTCCAATTTATTTATTTAGTTTGCAACATTCATTTCCACAAGATTTTGGGTTTGAAATTTTCTCCCCATCTCTCCCCTCCTCCACCCCAAAACTCGTTGCATTCTGATTACCCTTCCCCCAATCTACCCTCCCTTCTCTCACAACCCTCCCTTCCCTTATCCCTGTCTTCTCTCTTTTCTTGTAAGGCAATATAGATTTCAATACACCATTACCTGTATTTATTTCCCAGTTACATGTATAAACAATTCTCAACATTTCTTCTTAAAATTTTGAGTTCTAACTTCTCTCCCTTCCTCCCTCCCCACCCATCCCCACTTAGAAGACAAGCAAGTCAATATAAACTATATATATATATATATATATGCGTGTGTGTATGTGTTGCTTTGCTAAAGACTACCATAATAGTCATGTTGTGAAAGACTACCTATATTTCCTCCATCCTACCCAGTCATCCATTTGTTCTATTCTCTCTTTTGACCTTATCCCTCCCCAAAAGTGTTTACTTCTAATTATCTCTCTCCTCTCATATCATCCCCCACCTCATTTATCTTTTTCTCCCTTACTTTGCTATAGTGTAATATAGATTTTCATTCCAAATTTAGTGTGCATGTTATTTTTCCTTAGGCCAAATGTGATGAGAGTAAGCTTCATTTTTTCCCTCTCACCTCCCCCCCTTTCCCCCTCCTTTGAAAAAGCTTTTTCTTTCCTTTTTTGAGAGATAATTTCCCCATTCCATTTCTCCCTTTCTCCTCACAATATATTCCTCTCTCTCTCCCCTTAATTTTATTTATTTAGATATCATCCTTTTCTATTCAACTCACCCTGTGCCCTTTGTCTGTGTGTGTGTATAATCCCTCCACCTACCCAAATACTGACAAAAGTTTCAAGAGTTACAAATATTATCTTGCCATGAAGTAATGTAAACAGTTCATCATTAGTAAGTCTTTTATGATACTCTTTCCTATTTACCTTTTCATGCTTTTCTTGATTCTTGTGTTTGAAAGTCAAATTTTCTATTCAGCTCTGCTCTTTCATCAAGAATGCTTGAAGTCCTCTATATCAATGAATGACCAGTTTTTCTCCTGAAGTATTATATTGTTTTGCTGGGTAGGTGATGCTTGGTTTTATTCCTAGTTCTTTTGACTTCTGGAATATCATATTCCAAGCCCTTTTATCCCTTAATGTGGAAACTGCCAGATCCTGTGTTATCCTGACTGTATTTCCACAACACTCAAATTGTTTCTTTTTGGTTGCTTGCAATAGGTTCTCCTTGACTTGAGAACTCTGGAATTTGGCTACAATATTCCCAGGAGCTTTTCTTTTTGGATATCTTTCAGGAGGTGATGTTAATTCTTTCAATATTTATTTTACCCTCTGGTTCTAGAATATCAGGGCAGTTATCCCTCATAATTTCATGAAAGATGATGTCTAGGCTCTTTTATTGATCATGGCTTTCAGATAGTCCCATAATGTTTAATTGTCTCTCCTGGATCTATTTTCCAAGTCAGTTGTTTTTCCAATGATATATTTTACATTGTCATGTATTTTTTTTTTCATTCCTTTGGTTTTGTTTTGTAATTTCTTGGTTTCTCATAAAATCATTAACTTCCATATATTTCATTCTAATTTTTAAAGAACTGTTTTCTTAGGTGAGCTTTTGAACCTCCTTTTCCATTTGACTAATTCTGTTCTTTAAGGCATTCTTCTCCTCATTGGCTTTTGGGGCCTCTTTTACCATTTGAGTTAGCCTATTCTGAAAGGTTTTAATTTCTTCAGCATTTTTTGTGTCTCCTTTAGCAAGCTGTTGATTTGCTTTTCATGATATTCTTGCATCACTCTCATTTTCTTCCCAATTTTTCTGCTACCTCTCTTACTTGATTTTCAAAATCCTTTTTGAGTTCTTCCATGACCTTGGACCATTGCTTATTTCTTTTGGAGCTTTTGAATGCAGAAGCCTTGACTTCCTCTGATGGTATGCATTGCTCTTCCTCATCTGAAAGGATGGAATAAAATACCTGCTCACCAAGAAAGTAACCTTGTACTGTCTTATTGTTTTTCCCTTTTGGGGGCATTTTCCCAGCCAGTTACTTGATTTTTGAGTTCTTCATCAAGGAGAGGTTATACTCTGGGGACCTGTAAATTCTGAGTTCCTGCAAGGTGGCACAATCAAGGGAGGGGAGTTTCTTCCTCTTCTGGCTTGTGCTCTGGTCTGTGAGCAGGATTCTCTTTCCAGAGCCTCCACCAGCTCCACCACATCAGCCAGCACTCCTTCTTACCCCAAAGCTGCCACTCAGGGCTGAAATCCAGATCAGCTGCTCAATTCCTCCAGGAGCTTTAGACCAGGGTTCCAACAATGGAATTTGCTGCTTGCTGGGGCCTGGGCTAGACCCTATAATCCTTTCTCATCAAGTGAAAAGACTTTTTCACTGACCTTTGGGGACATTTGTGAGTTGAGGAATCTGGGACTCACAGCTGCTGCTGGTGGCACCTTGAAACCTGCTCTAGTCCTGTCCTTGTCATGGTGTGGCCCACACTGTGCTGCACTCTGCTCCATGCCCCAGTGCAATACAGCTTTCCTGGTGGTCTTCCAGGCTGCCTTGGGCTGGAGATCTCTTTAAGTCTGTCTTTTTGTGGCTTCTGCTGCTCCAGAATTTATTTAGAAACATTTTTATAGATATTTTATTGTCTATGGGAGGAGAGCTTCTAGAGATTTGTCCTTCTACTCCACCATCTTGGCTCTGCCCCCTATATAAAAAATATTAAGGGAGTGATAAAAATGAATGCACTGAGAAGAAGGAAAGTAGAGATAGATCAGGGTTAGTTATATCATATAAAAGAGATGCAAAGAGAAAAATAGATAAACTACACTATATGACAGTCATGTTAGTCAATATTGTTTTAGATTATTTAAAATAGCTAGACCATGTTAGGCTGGAATTTCGCAGAGGCATAGGAAATAATGAATTATTTCGCTTACAAAAATATGAAGACTCAGACTAATGAAGGAAGAGATTGTCCACCCTCAGAGAAATAGAGGACAAATAAGTATAGCACAGCCTTACATAGATTCATATCTGTGTGTGTGTATGTTTATATGTGACCATGATTATAGTTGTCTAAGTATATGTATATGCAAATATATCTTTGTGTATATATGTATGTTTATATATGAATATGTCTATGTATATATCTCTATACATGTACCTGCATATACACACATATATATACACATTCATATAGTGTATATCATATATTATATGTATATACATATACACATATCACATACATATTATATATGTGTATAGATGTATGTGTATACACACACACACAATTAATTTAATTATGGCTTTCTTGATGGAAAGGGAGTAGAAGGGGCAGGAAAACAGCAAGGTAAATGTGCATGGTAGAGAACAAAAGAAAATTTACAAGGAAACAAAGAAAAGGAATGCAGCTCTGAAAACAATGCCTTGTATTTATTATATAGGCTTGTTTGACATGGAAATTTATTGTTTTGTACTTTGAATCCTCTCTTGTGTTCTGCTGTGAACATGACAATTCTTTGTTTTTCTCATTTCTTTTCTGTTTTAATATATGTTTATAATAAATTTCTTTTTCTTTTCTTATTGTGTATTTAAGTTTTAGCATTTAAATTTAAAATATATTAATAATAAGAAAAATGAAAAAAAAAATAGCCACACAAGAGCTATTCCAGTGGAAGAAAAGATAGAGGGTGAGGTGGGGTACTATGCTTGATTACTCTCATTGCAATTAGCTAAAAAAAAAATAACATACACACTCACTATCTTACCCTATAGGTAAGTATGAAGGGAAGGAGATAAGAAAATGGTGGAAGACTGATAGAAGGAAGGGTAGAATTGTAGAGGGGGTGGTCAGAAGAAATACACTCATGGTGTATGGGGGATAGGGTAAAAGGAGAGAGAGAAAAAGAGAGAGAGAGAGAGAGAGAGAGAGAGAGAGAGAGAGAGAGAGGATAAACAGATGATGAAATCTCCCATTATATGGAAGCAGATAGAGTGAATAAAAAAACCTAGAATTCTACAAAATGTTGTTTACAAGAAACATATTTGAAGCATGGAGTAAAGGTAAAAGATTAGAGTAGACTTTATTATGCTTCAGCTGAAGTACAAAAGCAAGGATAGAAATCATGATGTCAGAGAAAGCAAAAGCAAAAAGAGATCTGTTTAAAATATAGAAAGAAGTAAATTACACCTCTTTTGGCAAAAGGTGCCATAGAAAAAAGAAGCAATATCAATATTATATATATATATATATATATATATATATATATATATATATATACACATACACACACACACACACACACACACACACACACACACCAAGTGGCAAAGCATCCAAATTTTATAAAGAAGCTAAATGAGTTAGAGGAGGAAATGGACAGTAAAACTATTTTAGTAGGGGACCTCAGCTTTCTATAGACAGAACTAGATAAATCTAGCCAGAAAGAAAGGAAGAACTTAGGGAGGTGAATAGAATTTTATGAAGGTTAGATAAAGTAGAATTCTGGAAAAAAAATAGAAAGCAATATTTCTCAGTTGTAAAAGGCACCTACACCAAGACTAGCCATGTATCAGGGCATAAAATCCTCACAATCAAATTCAGAGAGGCAAAAATATTAAATATATTAATTTCAGATCATAATATAATAAGAATTGCATTCAATAAAAATCATGGTATGATAGATTGAAAAATTAATTGGAAACAACATAATACAATCCTAAAGAATGAGAGGTTCAAAGAACAGATCATAGAAAAAAATGAGTCATTTCATGAAAAAGAATGACAACAATAAGAAGGCATACCAAAATTTATTGGACAGTGACAATACAATACTTAGAGATAAATTTATATCTTTAAACATTTACATCAATAACACAGAGAAAAGGTAGAACAAGCAACTGAGCATACAACTAAAAAAACTATAAAAGAATGAATTAAAACTATTCAATTAAATTTAAATTGGAAATCCTGAAAATCAAAGAAGAGATTAATAAAATTGAAAGTAATAAAACCATTGAAAGCAAAAATAAAACTAAGAGCTAGATTTATTTTAAAAAAACAATAAAATAGATAAACTATTGGCTAATTTGATTTTTTTAAAGAAAAAAATTGCAAGTATCAAAAATTAAAATGGTGAAATCACCACCAATGAAAAGGGAATTAAAGCAATAATTAAGAGCTATTTTGCCCAAGTGTATGCCCATAAATCTGACGTCTAAGTGAATTGCACGGACATTCACAAAAAAATAAATAACACAAAATAACACAAAAGGAAATAGAATACTTAAGTAACCCCATTTTAGAATGTGGTTTAGAATGAAGTCCCTAAGAAAAAGTTCCTGGGGCAAGATGAATTCACAAGTGAATTCTACCAAACATTTAAAGAACAAATAACTTCAGTAGAATATAAATTAATGGGGAAAATAAAAGGAGTCCTACCAAATTATTTTTTATGTTAGAATGTAGTGCTGATGATACCTACACCAGGAAAAGCCAAAGCAAATAAATCTGAACACCAATTTCTCCAATGAATATTAATGCAAAAAATTTAAATATAATATTTAGCAGGGAGATTACAGCAATATATTGTAACCTATGACCAGGTAGGATTTATACCAGAAATATAAGACTGGTGCAATATGAGGAAAATTATTAGTATAGTTGACCATATCATTAACAAAACCAACAGAAACCATATGACCCTCAAAACATACAAATAAAAAGCTTCTGACAAAACAAACTGCTTATTCTATTAGAAAACAATAGAGAGTATAGGAATAAAGGGAGCTTTCCTTAAAATGATAAGAAATATGTTTCTAAAACAATTAGCAAGCATCATCTGTAATGGGGATATGCTAGAAACCTTCCCAAGAAGATTAGAATTGAAGCAAGGTTGCCCATTATCATAACTGTTATTCAATACTCTACTAGCAATACTAGTTATAGTAATAAGAGAAGAAAAAATGGAGGAATTATAGTAAGCAATGAGGAAACAAAACTCACTTTTTATAGATAATACAATAGTACACCTAGAGAATCCTAGAAAATCTTCTGAAAAAAACTACTTGAAATAATTAACAATTTTAGCAACTTGCAGGATGTAAAATAAACTCACATAAATGATCAACATTTCTATATTTCACCAAAACGTCCAGCAACAAAAGATAGAGACATTCCATTGAATATAATCATTGAGTCCATCAAGACAAACCCAAGAACTATATGAACACAATTACAAAGCACATTTCCCACAAAACATCAGATCCAAACAACTGGAAAATATGTATTGCTTATGGGTAGATTGAATCAATATAATAAAAGTGAAAATTCTGTCTGAATTATTTTATTTAGTTCTATACTAATCAAACTACCCAAAAAACTTTTCCAGAGTTATAAAACACATCAAAATTAATGTGAAAGAACAAAAGTTCGAGAATATGAAGGGAATTAAAAAAAAATACAAAGGAAGATAGCTATACAAGATCTCATACTATATTTTAAAGCATCAATCAGCAAAACTATCTGGTATTGGCTAAGAAATTGAGTGGTGGATCAGTGGGATAGATGAGGTACAGAAAGTATAGTAATAAATGAGCATAGTAATCCTGTCTTTAATAAGCTCAAAGATACAAGCTTTTGGAACAAAAACTCATTATTTGACAAAATCTACTGGGAAAACAAGAAAGCAATTCCACAAAAACTAGATATAGTTCAACATCTCACACCATAAATTTAGGTAATGTTAAAAGGGTACATGATTTAGACATGAAAGGCGACACATAGTGGAATTAGTTGAGCATGACATAGTTTATCTGTCAGATCTAAGGAGAAGGGAAGAATTCATAAGAAAACAAGAGATAGCATCACAAGATGTCAAATGGATAATTTTGATGATATTAAATTTGAAGAAAGATTTTGCACACACAAAATAAATGAAACCTAGGTTAAAAGAAAAGGAAAAAGCTCAGCAAAAAAACAAAGCAATTTTCTCTGATAAAGATTTCATTTCTCAAATATACAGACAACTGAGTCTTATTGATTAGAATACAGTCATTCTCCAATTGAGAAATGATTAAAAGATAATGAACATTCAGTTTTTATATGAAGAAATTAAAGCTTTTTATATAGTCATATAAAAATGCTCTAAATCACTATTGACTAGAGAAATGCAAATTAAACAACTCTGAGATGCCACCTTACACTCTTAGATTGTCTAACATGACAGACAAGGAAAATACTGTTAGAGGGGATGTGGACAATTGGAATAGTAATGCATTGTTGGTGGAGTTGTGAGCTTATCTAACCATTTGGGAGAGCAATTTACAATTTTGTCTGAAGGACTATAAAACAATACATACCCTTTGATCCAGCAATACCTCTACTAGGTCTATATCTTAAAGAGATCATTAAAAAATGGAGAAGAACCCATAGGTACAAAAATGTTTATAACAGCTCTTCTTGTGATAGCAAAGAATTGGAAATTAAGGGATGTCCATCAATTAGGAAATTGCTGAATCAGTTCTTGTTATAGATTGTGATGGAATAATTTTGTGTTTTATAAAATCATGAGCAGGAGGCTCTCAAAAAAGCAAACATGGAAAACTTACATGAATTGATGCAAAATGAAGTGAGCAGAACCAGGATAACATTATACAGAGTGACAGAAATATTGTGTTTGATTCCTAACACTATATCTGACAGATAGTAGGGACTTGATAAATGTTTGATTGATTAATGAAGAAGTACTAGACACATTCCAATTTGTGCAAAGGAGAAACAAGGGTAGCTCTTCCCCCACTTTTATTTCATATAGACCTAGAAATTCTAGTAATAAACACTAGATAGGAGATATGTTACAAAGGCATAAACATCAAAGAGATTAATACTAATAGAAAGTGTATATGCAATGGTTCATGCAAAGTGATAGATAGATGGATAGATAGGTAGGTAGATAGAGCAATAAAGAGACAGAGAGATAAATAATGGTCAGAAATCCCATAGAATAAATTACCTTACTTAACCTAATAATTTAAGAAACATAGAAAAGTATGAAATACAACCATGAGAATAATCATATCTATATAGCAATAATTAAAACAACACTGAAGAAAATTGTAGAAAAAATAAATTTGAAATATCTAAAATACCTAAAATATTTGAAAATCAGTATACTTAGATTTTTCAAGATTTTAAGAACAGAATTATAAAGCACTGTTTCAGAAATAAACACGAAGTACTAAGAGAATACTCATTGCTCATTGTTTGCCTATTCAAATATAATCAGCCAACCACTGAAGAAACTGTCTACTACACGTCAGTCACTGTTCTAAGTCCTGGGATACAAAGAAAGGCAAATAACAGACCCTGCAAAAAGGTCACAGTCTAGTGAAAAACCAACATGCAAAGGACCATGTATAAATGTGTTATAGATAGAATAATTTTGAGATAATCAAAAGAGGCAAGGTAGTAGAATAAAAGGGAAGTCAGAAAGGATTCAGTAAAATATGAGGCAATGACCTGAGCTAAAAGGGTTCAGGGAGAGGACGTTTGGAGGAGCAACTGTGGCAGTGGGATAGTGAACTGGGCAAGTATAAAGAACTACCTTGCAGTCATGAGGGCCCAATTGAGGTTATGCAATATAAATTTGTAGTAGACTCATTCAACTGTGTTTCCATATTCTTGGATAAGTTAAATGACAGATATAGTGTGACATCAATCAAATTTCCAATGGCATACTTTAAAAAATTTGATACAGTGAAAACAAATTTGACTAGGAAGAATAAATTAGTTAGAAGACTATTGGGGCAAATAATAAAATATTAGGGAAAATTTTTAAAAAATTAGTCACAAAAAGGAAACAGCACTTGCAGTTTTCAATTTGTAATGCTAACCCATGTTCACCAAAATTAGAGGTAATATGCTGTATTATAAATAATAATTCATTTCATCAATGAATTATATTATGAATTTATAATTTAATTATTTATAAAGTATAACTATTTTATAAAATAATTAAATTATTAATGATTAAATAAATAATGTTACTTATTAATTAATTTAAAAAATAAAAGATTAATTTTAACTTGGGGAAGAATTGGAATATTGGTGTCAAATTCCAGAACTATCAAGTGAAGGAGAAAATACTGCAAGTAGCCAGAAAGAAATGATTCGAATATCAAGAAATTACAGTCAGGATCACACAGGACCTTGCAGCTACTACATTAAAAGATCAAAGGGATTAAAATCAAAAGGGATATTACATAAGGCAAAGGAGCTGGAACTACAACCAAGGATCAATTACCCAGCAAAACTGAAATAATATTTCAGGCAAGAAAATGGACATTCAATGAAATAAGGAATTTCCAGACCTCCCTGATGAATAGACCAGAGCTCAATAGAAAATCTGATCTTCAAACACAAGCCTCAAGAGAGGCATAAAAAGGTAAATAGGGGGAAAAAAAACTTGTTATTCCATTTGGGCAAACTGTTTCCATCCCTATAAGGGAAGAGGATACTTGTTAATCTTGAGAATTGTATATTTATTATGATATTTGAAAGGGATATACATAGAAGTGGGAATACATGTAAATTAAATGATGTGATCAGAAAAAAATGTAATTTAAGAGTGCAAAGTGATTGCAATGGAAGATGCGAAAAGGAGTCAGAAAAAGATAAATTACATCCCAGGAAGAAGCACAAAAATCATATTAAATTAGAGGGAAAAAAGATAGGGAGATAAGCACTGTTTGAGATTTACACTCATGTGATTTGGTTCAAAGAGGGTACAGCAAACTCATTCAAGAATAGAAATCGAACTAGTTCTATAGGCAGTAGGAGGTGAAAGGGGAAATAAAAGGGAGAGGAGGCTAAAAAGGAGGGAAGAAGTCATAAAGAGAAAAGGCAGTAAAAGAGAAGGGGACTGGAAGAAAGGAGAGAAGACTGAGGGAGGCGGTGGTCAAAAATTGAAACTCTAGGGGAGCAGAGCCAAGATGGCAGACTAGGTAGACACACTTATGCAGGATCTCCCCCCACAGCCCATAAAATACCTGTGGTAGCAGAAGTGGAGAACAACAGAGGAGAGGAGATTTCCAGACCACAGTGATCTGAAAGGCCCATGGAAATGCTGGTTGCACCAGACACAGAGCCAAGCACGGAGCTCAGCCCAGCCTTGGCCACACCACGCACCTTGACGAGACTCTGGTAAGAGGACACCTCGGGGGAGGAATCTCCAGTCACAGCAGCAGATCCTCAGATCCCTTGACTGGCAGGCACCAAAGGTCAGTGACAGGGTTTTATCAGCTGGCCAGGAAGGGAGAAGGACCTTCCCACATCCCCAGCAGCAGGCAGCAGCCAAAAAGGCTGCACAACAGCCTTTACAGACCACACCAATGTTAGAGTGTAAAAACCCCTGGGGGCACTGAAGAGATGAGTTTTACCTCAGCCCTGGGTGGAGGCACTGGGCAAGCTGGTTTTTATCTCACACTGAATGGGTGGCCCTGCCCATCAAACTTATCTGAAAATCAGCCCCCAGTGTTGACTTGGTGGAACTGGAGGAGAGGTAGCTATGGAGAGGTAACTGCTAGAATTCTGGGCATAAAAATCCCTCTCTGCATCCAGACCAGTACACGCTTGATTGTGCCACCTTGGAGGAACTGAGATCTCACAGATTCCCAGAGTATACCCTACTCTTCACAAAGGACCCAAAAGTCAAATGACTGGTTGGGAAAATGCCTAAAAAAGGGGAAAAAAAAATAAGACTAGAGAAGGTTACTTTCTTGGTGAACAGATATCTGCTCCCATCCTTTGAGGTGAGGAAGATCAATGCTAACCATCAGAGAAAGACATAGAAGTCAAGGTTTCTGTATCCCAAACACCCAAAATAAATCTTCAATGTGTTCAGGCCATTGAAGAGCTCAAAAAGGATTTTGAAAATCAATTTAGGCCGGTGGAGGAAAAAATGGGAAGACAAATGAGAGAGATGCAAGAAAAGCATGAAAAGCAGGTCAATACCTTGCTAAAGGAGACCCCCAAAAATGCTGAAGAAAATAACACCTTGAAAAATAGGCTCATTCAATTGGCAAAAGAGGTTCAAAAAGTCAATGAAGGGAAGAATGCTTTCAAAAGCAGAATTAGCCAAATGGAAAAGGATGTCCAAAAGCTCTCTGAAGAAAATAGTTCTCTCAAAATTAGAATGGAACAGATGGAGGCTAATGACTTTATGAGAAACCAAGAAATCACCAAACAAAACCAAAAGAATGAAAAAACAGAAGATAATGTGAAATATCTCATTGGAAAAACAACTGACCTGGAAAATAGATCCAGGAGAGACAATTTAAAATTGTGGGACTACCTGAAAGCCATGATCAAAAAAAGAGCCTAGACATCATCTTTCATGAAATTATCAAGGAAAACTTCCCTGATATTCTAGAACCAGAGGGCAAAGTAAATATTGAAAGAATCCACCTATCACCACCTGAAAAAGATCCAAAAAGAGAGACTCCTAGGAACATTGTGACCAAAATCCAGAGTTTCCAGGTCAAGAAGAAAATATTGCAAGCAGCTAGGAAGAAACCATTCAAGTATTGTGGAAATACAACCAGGATAACACAAGATCTAGCAGCTTCTACATTAAGGGATCAAAGGGCGTGGAATAGGATATTCCAGAAGTCAAAGGAACTAGGACTAAAACCAAGAATCACCTACCCAGCAAAACTGAGGATAAAACTTAATGGGAAAAACTGGTCTTTCAATGAAATAGAGGACTTTCAAGCATTCTTGATGAAAAGACCAGAGCTGAAAGAAAATTTGACTTTCAAACACAAGAATGAAGAGAAACATGAAAAGGTAAAGAGCAAAGAGAAGTCATAAGGGACTTACCAAAGTTGAACTGTTTACATTCCAACATGGAAAGACAATATTTGTAACTCTTGAAACTTTTCAGTATCTGAGTAGTTGGTGGGATTACACACACACACACACACACACACACACACACACACACACACACACACCATAGAGTGAATTGAATAGGGTGGGATCATATCTTTAAAAAAATGAAATTAAGTGGTGACAGAGAAATATATTGGAGGAGAAGGAGAGTAATGGAATGGGGAAAATTATCTCTCATGAAAGAGGCAAGCAGGAGAATTTTAGTGGAGGGAAGAAGAGGGGAAGTGAGAGAAAAACCTGAAGCTTACTGTCATCACATTTGACTAAAGAAAGGAATAAAATGCACACTCATTTTGGTAAGACAATCTACCTCACAATACAGGAAAGTGGGGGAGAAGGGGATAAGCAGGGTGAGGGGGATGATGGAAGGGAGGACTGTGGGAGGAGGGAGCAATTTGAAGTCAACACTCTTGGGGAGGGACAGGATCCAAAGAGAGAATAGAAGCAATGAGGGGCAGGATAGGATGGAGGGAAATATAGTTAGTTTTACACAACATGACTGTTATGGAAATCATTTGCAAAACTACACAGATATGTCCTATATTGACCTGTTTGCCTTACCAAAGGGAATGGGTGGAGAGGGAGGGATGGAGAGAATTTGGAACTCAAAGTTTTAGGAACAACTGTTGAGTATTGTTCTTGCTACTAGGAAAGAAGAAATACAGGTAATTGGGCATAGAAAGTTATCTGGCCCTACAGGACAAAAGAGAAGATAGGGACAAGGGAAGGGAGGGTTGTTAGAAGAGAGGGCAGATTGGTGATAAAGGCAATTAGAATCCTTGATGTTTTGGGGTGGGGAGGGGAGAAATGAGGAGAAAATTTGGAACCCAAAATTTTGTGAAAATGAATGTAAAAAGGTAAATAACTAAATGACTAATTAAATAGATAATGAATGAATGAACGAATAAACAAACAAACAACTAAATAAATAAATAAAATTTGGAGCTATGTTGTGGAGGGGAATGGAGAAGGGAGAACTAAAATGTAAAAGGGAAGGAAGAGGAAGGAGGAAAAGATGCAGATAATAATCATCACTCTGAATGTGAATGTGATGAATTCTCCCATAAAAAGAAAATGGATAGCAGAATGGATAAACCAAAATCCAACAATATGCTGTTTACAAGAAACACATTTGAAACAAGGGGAGACACACAGAGTAAAGGTAAAAGGTTGGAGCGGAATATATTCTTCTTCAGGTGATGTAAAAAAGCAGAGGTATCAATCCTAATCTCACACAAAGCAAAATAGGTAATAGAGCTAATCAAAAGAGATAAGTAAGGAAACTATATCTTGCTAAAAGACACCATAGACAACAAAGCAATATTATTACTAAACATGTGTGCACCAAGTGGTATAGCATCCAGTTTCTTAGAAGAGAAGTTAAGGGAGTTACAGGAAGAAATAGAGAGCAAAACTAAAAATAATGGGGCAACCTTCATCTCCCCTGCTCTGAACTTGATCCATCTAACCTCAAAATAAACAAGAAAGAAGTTAAGGAGGTAAATATAATACAGGATAATGCAGATATGATAGCTCTCTGGGGAAAATTGAATGGAGATAGAAAGGAATACACCTTTTTCTCAGTAGTACATGATACATACACAAAAACTGACCATATATTAGAGCATAAAAACCTCACAAATTAGCGCAGAAACCAGTGATTGTCAATGCATTCTTTTCAGGTCATGATTCAATAAAAATTACCTCCAATAAAAAGACATGGAAAGATCAATCAAAAATTAATTGGAATCTAAATAATCTAATCATAAAGAATGAGTGAGATAAACAAGAAATCATAGAAACAATTAACAACCTCATTCAAGAAAATGATATTAATGAGACCATCTACCCAAACTTAAGGGATACTGCAAAGGCATTTCTTAGGGAAATGATTACATCATTGAATGCTGACATGAATAAAACAGAGAAAGACGATATCAAGGAATTGGGCGTGCAACTGAAAAAGCTTTAAAAAGAACAAATTAAAAATCCCCATGTAAATATCAAATTAGAAATACTGAAAACCAAAGGAGAGATGAATAAAACTGAGATGAAGAAAACTATTGAACTAATAAATAAAACTAATAGTTGGTTTTATATAAAAAAATACAATTATAAACATTCAATCAATTTGATTAAAAAAAGAAGAAAACCAAATTGCCAGTATCAAAAATGAAAAGGGTGAACTAACCTCCAATGAGGAGGAAATTAAAACAATTATTAGAAATTACTTTGCCCAACTGTATGGGCATAAATTTCACAATCTAAGTGAAATGAATGAATATTTAAAAATATAAATTGTCAAGATTAACAGAAGAGGAATTTAAATACTAATTTTACCCCACTTTAGAAAAAGAAATTGAAGAAACCATTAATGAACTCCTTAGGAAAAAAATTTCCAGGGCTAGATGGACATACAAGTGAATCAATCAAGCATTTAAAGAACAATTAATTCCAATGCTATATAGACTATTTGGAAAAATTCATGAAGAAGGGATCCTATGAAATTCTTTTTATAAATATTCCTAAACCAGGAATAACCAAAACAGAGAAAGAAAATTATAGACCAATTTCTCTAATGAATATAGATGCATAAATTTTAAGTAAGATATTAGCAAAAAGAATACAGCAACTTATCAAGAAAATAATAGACTATAAACAGGTAGGATTTGTACCGACCAATGCAGGGCTGACTCAATATTAGGAAAACTATCAGCATTATGGATCATATTAACAATAAAACTAACAGAAACCATACGATTATCTCAATAGATGCAGAAAAAGCTATTGACAAATACAACACCCATTCCTACTGAAAACACTGGAGAGCCCAGGAATAAATGGAATCTTCCACAAAATAATAAGCAATATCTTCTTAAAGCCATCCACAAGTATTACATGCAATGGGGATAAGCTAGATTTATTCCGATAAGAACAGGGGTGAAACTAGTATGTCCATTACCGTCACCATTAATCAGTATGGCGCTAGAAATGTTAACTGCAGCAGTGAGAGAAGAAAAAGAAATTGAGGGAATTAGAATAGGCAAAGAGGAAACTAAGTTATCACTCTTTGCAGATGATGTGATGATATACTTAGAGAATCCCGAAGAATCAAGTAAAAAACTACTTGAAATAATAAAGAATTTTGGCAAAGTTGCAGGCTACAAAATAAACCAACATGAATCATCTGCATTACCAAAGTCCAACAGCATGAGATTGAAAGAGAAATCCCATTTAAAGCTACAGTAGACAGTATAAAACATCTAGGAGACTACCTGCCAAAACAAATCAGGGTACTATATGAACACAATTACAAAACAATTTTCACACAAATGAAGTCATATCTAAGTAAGTGGAAAAACATCAGTTGCTCATGGGTAGGCTGAGCTAATGTAATAAAAATGACAATACTACCTAAATTAATTTACTTATTCAGTGCCATAACAATAAACTACCAGAAAATTATTTTCTAGACCTAGAAAAAATAATATCACAAATCATCAGGAAGAACAAGAGGTCCAGAATATCAAGGCAACTAGTGAAAAGAAATACTGGGGAAGGTGGCCTAGCCCTACCAGATCTCAAATTGTATTATAAAGCAGCAATCATCAAAACCACTTGGTAGGGGCTAAGAAACAGAGGGGTAGACCAATGGAATAGGTTAGGTACTCAAGACACAGTAATTAATTAATAGAGCAATCTACTGTTTGATAAACCCAAGGATCCCAGCTTCTGGGATAAGGACTCACTGTTCGACCAAATCTTCTTGGAAAACTGGAACAGTGTGGTGGAAACTGGGCATAGATCAATGCCTGACACCATACACAAGAGTAAAGTCCAAATGGACATATGATCTAGGTATAAAGACTGATACCATAAACAAATTAGGAGTGCAAGGAATAGTGTTTTTATCAGATTTATGGATAATGTAGAAATTTTGACCAAACAAGAGATAGAGAACATTATGAAGTGCAAAATGGATAATTTTGATTACATTAAATTGAAAAGTTTTTGCATAAACAAACCCAATGCAACCAAGATTAGAAGGGAAGCAGAAAAATGGGAAAGAATTTTAACAAGTAGTGTCTGGGATAAAGGCCTCATTTCTAAAATATATACAGAACTGAGTCAAATGTAGAAGAATACAAGTCGTTCCCTAATTGATAGTCAAAAGATATGAATAGGCAATTTTCAGAGGAAGAAATTAAAGCTATGTATAGTCATATGTAAAAATGCTCTAAATCACTACCAATTAGAGAGATGAAAATCAAAATAACTCTGAGGTACCACATCATACCTTTCAGATTGGCTAACATGACAAAACAGGAAGATGATAAATGTGGGAGAAGATGTGGGAGAATTGGAACACTAACTCATTGTTGGTGGAACTGAGAGCTAATCCAACCATTTTGGAGAGTAATTTTGAACTATGCCCAAAAGGCTGCCGTTTGACCCAGCAATATTGCTTCCAGGACTGTATCCCAAAGAGATCATAAAACTGGGAAAGGGTCTCACATGTACAAAAATGTTTATAGCAGTTCCCTTTGTGGTGGTCAAGAACTGGAAATCTAGGGGATGTCCATCAACTGGGGAATTTCCTGAACAAGTTGTGGTAAATGAATGTAATGGAACACTATTGTGCTATAAAAAATTATGAACAGGAAGACTTCAGAGAGGCCTGGAAGGACTTATATGAACTGATGATGAGTGAAAGGAGCAGAACCAGGAGAATTTGTACACAGCAACAACCACAGTGTGCAAGGAATTTTTCTGGTAGACTTAGCCTTTCACAGCAATGTATGGAACTAAAAAATCCCCAATGGAGTCCAGGCAAAATGCCATCCACATCTAGAGAGAGAACTATGGAATGGAATTGTAGAATGAAGCAGACTATTTCCTCTGGTGTATTGTTTTGTGTTGTTTTTTATCACGGTTTCTCCCATTCATTTTAATTTTTCCATGCAACATGACTAAGGTAAAAATGTATTTAGTAAGAATGTATGTGTAGAACCCATATAAGCTTGCATGCTGTCTCAAGGAGGTCAGGTAGGAGAGGATGTGAAAGGAGGGAGGAGGGGGAGAAAATCTAAGATTTATGGAAGTCATTGTAGAAAACTAAAAACAAATAAATTAATCAGTAAGCCAAGTTTTTCAGTGAAATAGGCTTAAATAAGCAAGAATAAAAAAAATATTGAATTCAGTATGTCAGGGTTACATAAATCCAAGAACACGTGCTACTTGTTGAAGGATCCCTGTTCTGCAACTATTATTGGGAAAACTAAAACACAGTTTGAACAAGAAAAATAAGTTTAGATTTGCACAAGTCAAATTAACACATGATATAAATATAAAAGCTTTATTAAATGCAAAAAATAGAGAAAATTAAGGAGATGCCTCATACAATAGATGACTAGGGATAAAATTCTTAACCAAACAAATTATAAAGGGGATCATAAAATATAAAATAGATGACCATGACTGAATGGAATTGGACAACTTTTGTATGAACAAAACTAATGTGTCTAAGATTTATGAAATGGTACCACTACTTAAGGTATGTGTTAACACTGTATCAAATATCTCTGATAAAATTTGAATATCCAACATATGAAGGGAATTAATGCAAGTATATAAGACCAAGAAGTATTTCACAAGTAGAAACAGACAACCCTCAAAAGGACTACTAAAGATGAAGTGAATAATTTGCACAATGCATTAAAGGAAGAATAAGTGAAAAATTTTAATTGCTAATCTCAGAGAAATGATAAAATATATCTCCTTATTTTGTTAGAGAGAAAGAGGAGGTGAAATTGCAGAATACTATATTGGTTGATTTTACTTAAATATTTTTCTTTTTACAACATTGAACTCATGGAATCAGGGGAGGTTAGAGAACATGAAATTAATATAAGTAAAAACAAAAAAACAATGTATTTTTATGTACAGAAGGGAAAGTCCTAATCTGTATACTTCACTATCAATTTGAAATCATAAAGCTGTGGGCTACTGTAGAAGAGAGTGTCTAAAATCCCATCTATCTTTTTTCATGATTTTTTTTTGTTTATTTTAAATGAAGTATACTATGCTGTGACCACTACACATTGATGTAACCTGATCTCTACTGGGTCCTCACCATTGGACAGCATCTTATATATCCCTTGAAAAACTTCTATCTTGCTCCTATCAGTCTCTGTGCCAAAAATTCCCTCCTCTCCAAAAACTTCTAATTTCTACTGTTCCTCACTCTTAATAGATCATCTTGCTTTCTCTATTACTACTACTACTACTACTACTACTACTACTACTACTACTACTGCTGCTGCTGCTGCTGCTGCTGCTGCTGCTGCTGCTGCTGCTGCTGCTGCTGCTGCTGCTACCACTATTACCATTACCTAGTATTTATATAGTACTTTAATATTTTCAAAGTGCTTTACAAAGAATATCTTGCATTATCTTCATGATGTTGAAAGGTATTGCCATTATTGCCTCCATTTTATGGATGAGGAAACTGAGGCAGAAAGAGGGTAAGTGATTTTTCCAGGATCACACAACAGTGTCTAGGATTGAATTTAAACTCAGGTTTTCTGACTATAGTCCCAGCATTCAAGTTGCTGTACCACTGACTATTATGAATTCACTTTTCTCCCCTGCTCCATACCTCAAAATCCCTCTACAATCTTCATCAATCTACTTTTCTTTTAATCCTGCATGAGAGGGATAGGTAGTCTTTCTATTTGCCAAGGTCAGTTCCTCTACCCATGCCCTGAATTCTATCCATCCTTTCTCTTAAAACAGTTTTCTTTATCAATTGCTCCCTCTTCGTCTTCTATCTTCAATCTTTCTTGATCTACTGGTTCTTTTTACACTACTTTCAAATATGCTTAAGTATATTATGGACTTAAAAAAATACAATTAATGGTAACATACTCCATGATTCCTTCAAATAATGTTCTACTTTTATTAATCCTCTAATTCCCAGAAAGAATTTTCTGCCCCCGTTACCTCATGAAGTCCTCACTTTTCAATCCTTTTAACTCCACACTGGACTGAAAGTGATCTTGGATCTTTCTGCCAAGTTACCAACCTTATCTTGACCATTGAATCCAAAGGTCTTTATTTTATCTTCTATCCTTGCTCTCTCTGTGCCCTTGATAGTGTTGAGTGCTTTATCCTGTTAGACGTCTTCTTTCTTTGGCTCCCATTACATAGAGTTCTCTTGGTTCGTCTCCTGTGTGTTTTACTATTCTTTTTCATGTCTCCTTTATTTGCTCATCATCAATCTCTTACCCAAGTATTGTGTGTTCTTCAGAGTTTTGTCCTTGCTTTTAATCTCCTCCACCTCCATAAAACTATCTTGGGAGTTTCATGTGTTCAAAAGATTTCTCTATATAGATAACTTGCAAATCCACATATCCAGCCCACATTCTCCTTTCATGAACCATTTTGATGGCTATGAGAATCAATGGAGGTAACAGATGTAAAATATTTTCCAAACAGCAAAATGCTACATATGTGTTAGGTGATGATGATGATGATGATATATTTTTCCATTCTTTGATAACGAGACTGCATACTGGCATTGTGCCATTTTTCTACAATCCTGATTAAAACAAATAACAAATCTTCCAACAGAAATAATTTATAAGAGAGATCTGTTGATAATAAATACTTGGAGAAAAAATTCACATAGTATGATGATAATGTTTCATAGAGCAGAGGCGGGGTCATAAGATAACACATGTTGCTAGCTCTTGTTTCCTTCCCTTATAGGTACCAAATATCACATATGGAAATATCTGTTTATTCCTATCCAGATAGCAGCACTGTGGATATATTGCTCTATCTGAATTCAGGAAGGTCTGAGTTCAAATCCTTCCTTAGAAACTTACTAGTGTGTGACCTTGGGAAAGTCCCTTATATGTCTCTGTATCTTGTAAAATGTCCATGGTAACAGCACATACCACTCAGGCTTGTTCTTGTTATGTAGATAAAATGAGATAACATTGGTATACCTTAAGGTGTCAAATAAATTATTATTATTTCATAAAAATGTGAAGAACCATTGCAGACCAATGAGTCTTTTTATTATTCCTACTAGTATTATTAGGGACAGCGTGGCATAATTTGTAACCTTGGTTTCAGGAAGATCTGTATTCAAGTCATTTCATTAACACAGACTATGAAACCATGGATAAATGAATTCAACGAGTTTTCTAAGATATTAAGTTAGGACTTGTTGATCTCTGCTGGTGGAGAGAGTTTTCACAGTGAGCGTTCCTACACTGATGAAATCACAGTTCTGGACCTTCTTCCTAAAGTCTCCCAAAAGATTAATAATATTAATAATAATGCTTTAGTCTAAAGAAATAAACATATCATTTAACTACTGTAGAACATAGAGTAACTGAGAGCTCTGGCAGCTGAAAAAGGGGATTTACAGAATCTGGCAAGAGTCCAGAAGTAAGCAATGCCAGGAAGTTCTGGGTCAACATCTTTCAGAGAACTATGCTAAAGGCAAAGTCTTAGTCAGGGCAGAGTCCACCACAGGTAGAAAATTGAAATACACTCAAAAAGGTGACCATAAGAAAGCAAAGGCTTTTTAAGAGAGCTGCTATTCCAATAAATTGAAAGCTAGGCTATATCCTCTGAATAGATTGGAGTCTCAGCAGGGGTTTCTTATACCTAAATGGGTCATTTGAACTAGATGCTAACACATTGACAAAGCAGACTCTGAAAATAAATCTTTATTTTTTTTAATTTAATCAGAGCTCATCTCACCTAAGATGGATTTAGGAAGCAGGTGCCTAAACAGGGATACAGAGAACTCATATCATATAGATGCATAGTGGGGATAGACTTCAATATGATCTTTACCTTTGAATTATCTCACAAATTTCTAAATGTCTTTTTAAGAATCTATGGCAAATTTGGAATATTTCCATGAACACCTTCATTCATATCATTGGGTTTTATAGATATATAGATAGATAGGTAGATAGATAGATAGATGGATAGATGGATAGATAGATAACATATATATACACATATGGATATATATATATGGACAGATAGATTAGAGAGAGAGAGGTGCCACTGTTCAGCTGACCTACTACATTTGCTATGATGTTGGAGCATTCATTTCTCACCATTTGCAATAATTTCTTTATAATTCTATGTAAACTTCTCTGACATTTGCTGTGAAACTTGCTCTGAGGAACAGAATAAACACTTTATAGTATCTTCAAATGAGTAATTAACAATTTCGTTAGAGATGTACAACTCTTCTACCTCGTCACAGCCAACGGTCTGAGAGAGTGTGTTCCTAAGTAGTTAATAGGTTCTGTGATCATACTTAGGCTTATGAAAATGCATTTTTAAAAATTATCGACAAAGGAGAAGCAAAATCCATCACTGTGGAGGCCCTCCTCACTTCAAGCCTGGACTCTATCCTCACCTCTGTCTCTTGTCTTCCCTGGACTCCCACAAGAGTCAACACCATCTCTACTACTGCTTCCTCTCTGAAATGAATACCCTATTATATTGAATATATCTTTTTGCTTGTTGTTTGTATGAAGTCTTTTCCATTATAATGTGAGTTCCTTGAAGTCAGGGGTTCAGGTTTGCTTGATTTTGTTTGTTTTTCCTTTCTTAGTATCCCCAATCATTAACTCAGGGCCTAACACATAGTAAACAGTTAATAAATGTTGGTTGACTGACTGACAGTCTTATTTGGAAGTTTCGAATTACATAGCTGTCACTTTAGAAAGTTGTGTTAGATATCTGAATAACTATGTTGATTATATGATAAATGTCTATAAATAAATTAACTCAATTGTTGCAATATCTTATTGGTATTATCTACATCAAAATGCATTACGTATGTTCCTTTAGTTCATATTTTCCTGGGTTTTTTGCAACATATTCTCACAAACCCCAAGGATCTTTAAAAGAAGGATCTCAAGGCCTCTTTACTCTTTATGATTTTTTCTTCACATCATGTTTAGGGATTTTTTTAGACACTTTTTATGAGTTGAATTCAGGTACATTTGCTTTCATCTTCATCACGAGCCTAGTACTTTGTAAAATCCATAGTTTTCTTTTTGAGGTCTGCTTAATGATGACAATGTGACTAAGTGACAAAACAGATGAGATTTAAAATGTCTAATGGAGAAAATAAGTGAAAATGGAAAGAAACATAGTCTTAGAAGTTAAAAGTCATTCAACCTCTTTGGAAATGGGAAGCATTATTTTTTTCTTTGATAAAGAGTTTTAAAAGTTGTTAAGTAATTCTTCTTTGTATTGTATTACAGAGACCATTTCAAGAGGTATATCCATAATAAATGTAATGGAAACACAAACAAATCTCCAAACAGGTAAGTTGTATGGACTTAGAAGGAGTATAACACACCCCGGGAATTCTCCATACCACATTGCCAGAAATGACTTTGAATAGGCTCTTGAGTTACATGGAAATAAAATACAAAGAACTCTCAGTATAAGGGGGAAGATGGTTAAAATGGAGAGTCTATTAGAGCTGAGTGTTTGAAGCAGACAGAACTGGAAAAACACTCTGGCATTTGAACAGGTATGTTGCTTGGGATCAAAACAGAAGCTGTGTAGTTGTCCTTCCCTACTACTTGAATTCCAACAACTTTCTAAATATATTGATTTGTAAATATTCAGAACAGGATAACTTTATTCTTCTCGGGTTTGATTTCACACATATTTCAGTCTCATTTTACTGTGAACCAACTGAGGGTAGATTGTCGACCTGCCACATCATCCTTGCAATCTGCACTGGCTTCTTCTCTTGTGACTTCAAATGTGAGCAGCCTCTCTGATTTTGAAACAAACCCTTATTTAACTTCACTGCCTTCTCGAGCTTCTGACCTATTTCTCTCTTCTCCTTGACTGCCAAATATCTCTAACCAGAACTCTCTTACAGTCTGGCCCCTGTTCTGTGACTCCACTGAAACTCTTCTCTACTGAATCATCAAAGTTCTCCTTGCTACAAAACAATGACATATACATATATATTAATATTGCATTTGTATATATTTATTTCTCAGTTGCATCAGCCCCTTTGCAACATTTGATGTTACTGACCTCTTAACTCTTGAACTTTTCTCTCATTCCTTGAACTCATGATATCACCCTCATTCTCTTCCTACTTTTCTAATCTCAGCTCATTCCCTAGCTTCAGTTAACTCCTTTCACCTGCCCCTCTGTCCCACTCCCTGTTGTAGATCTTCCTCAAGGGTTGCAAATAAGTTATGAGGTCACTTAAGGTTCAAACTAATGCTTTGTTCTAACATTTAGCTCTTTTCTTTCTTTAATTTCCCTCTGATAATTTATTATCATGGCTTCTATATTACCATGACTTCTATATGGATAACTCCCAAATCCCATTCCATTTCTCATCTGAGCTTCAGTTTTCCATTTCCAACTGTCTTCAGTGCATGTCCACATTGATGTTCTATCATCACCTCAATCCCAACTTATCACAAAATCAAAATAATTATCTTTCCCCTCAACATGACTTCCATTCCTGATAATCTTTCTGTCACTATAGTCATCATCAAATTCCAGAATCTTGTAAACCTAATGCCATTTTGATGATCTGTTCTCCCTTAGTGGCCATACCCAATAAATTATCAATTTATTCAAGTATCTCTTCATTCCTGATTTTCCGTGCAAATCATACCACAATTATATTAATCTAAGCCTTTTGTAATTTCATCTAGGTCTGCAAACAAACCTTGCTTTTGGTTCTCTTGATCCCTAATGACTCTTTCTTGAAGTTATTTTGCACAGTGACTGATTAATGTTGCTAAAACTCTGCTACCACCATATATCTCTCTTTCCCATGAAGTAAATGTTTACCTCAAGCCTGGAATGAAGACCTTTCATAACATGGCATCAGCATATAGATAGATAGATAGATAGATAGATAGATAGATAGATAGATAGATAGATAGATAGATAGATATAGATATAGATATAGACATAGATAGAGATGTATATCACATTTTTTCAGCTTCATGTCCTCTCTGTCTCTCTCCATCTCTGTCTCTGTCTCTTTCCATATGCACATGCACATTTTTTTCTTCTTTCCCTTTACTCCAGCCAAACGACCATGCAATTTTCAACAAATAGACCATTCTCATTCCCCTCGACACTGTAACCCAGAATATCTCCCTTACTGTCTGGCTAATCTTTATACATCCCTCAAATGCCAAATCCAGTCTTGCATTGTCCATGGAAA
The DNA here is from genome assembly GCA_023548195.1 of Bettongia penicillata ogilbyi. Taxonomy (NCBI): domain Eukaryota; kingdom Metazoa; phylum Chordata; class Mammalia; order Diprotodontia; family Potoroidae; genus Bettongia; species Bettongia penicillata. The sequence goes on along the minus strand of JAJHZJ010000382.1, from coordinate 11,464,760 downwards.
TTTCCTCAGCAATTCAAACCCACCATCAGCTTACTTTCTACTGAATTCCTTTAGACTTTGTTTCATTCAAATAAAAGTATTATATATGGGTATAAGTAGACACACATATATATGTATGTTCACACACATGCACACATACACACACATATATGTGTATATATATATATATATATATATATGGCCATATCTTATTCATCTCAGAATATTAATGAAGTTAATATGCGTTAACTTTTCTAAATAATCCATATTAATTAATTTTTGCAAGAATGCGTGCAGAAATAGAATGTCACAAGTACTAAAGAGTTAGGCAACAATATGTGTGAAGGGATAAATCACAGAATCTAAGTCAAAAGGGATTATAGAGGCTATAGAGTTCATGTTCTACTTGAACAAGAATCCCTTCTGCATCATACATAAAGATTGATCCACCAGAGATGCCCAGTGAGGAGAAGTCTACTCCCTGTTGATATAAGCATATTCTGTTGTTGAATACTTTTAATTCTTAGGAAGTTGTTGTTGTTTTAAATTTATCTTGAAGTGACCTTTTTTCAGTTGCTACTCATTGCGTCATTTTTTCCCCAGTGGAGCCAAATAGAAAAAGTTTCATTCCTCTTCCTCATGACAAACATCCAAACTTTAAAATTTTCCCTATTAAATGCCATTTTACTACATTCAGCTTGTTGGTCTGGCCTAGTGAAATCTTTTTTGTATCCTGGCTGTCATCCAGGTTTAGCTATCTCTCTTAGCTTTGTGTCATCTGAAACTTTGATGAGAATGTCATCCATGTACTTTTAAGACATAGAACATATGTAGAGAATTTATAGGTGGCACACTGAATAATATTACCAGATGACTCCAAGCTAAGAGGGATAGACAACACATAACAGGCAGGATGCATAAATATATTTGTATCCAGAATATTGGGACAAATTTAATGGGAGCAAATAATAAATATTTCAGTCTTATGGTTTCAAAGAAAATCACTTTCAGAAATTTAAGTTGTAAGGAATTCCTCAGAAAGTGCTGAAGGTTCCAATGAATTTCAAGCTAAACATGAGTCATCTGGGGGAAATGTCAGCAAGAATTAAGAAAGGTTAAGGAAAGTTATCAGAATTGTGAGAGGCCTAAAGAAAATGCCATATGAGGATCCATTGAAAAAGGTGACAACATTCAATCTTGAAAAAGAAAAGTTTTTGGAGTGGAACTATGGTACCTGTATGCAAGACTTTGAAGGTCTATCACACAAGAAAGATAAAATGTATTCTATTTAGACACAGGAAGCATAATGTAAGAGTAAAGGGTGGAAAGGATAAAGGCAAATTGGTATTTTATGTAAAGAAAGGAAATGAAAATACAACAAAATTTCCTAACATTTAGAGCTATACCAAAGTAGAAAGGTTGTTTTGGGAAGAAGAATCACACCTAGGAGATCTTTAAGCAAAGATTGGATGGCCAGTTGTCATGAATGTTATAGATTTTTTTTTTCTAAGACTAGAAGGCTAGACGGGTAGTAAGATCCCTTCTTTATTGAGTTTATTTTTGTCCTTGTAACTGTGTTTAATAATATTTTGTAAATTTACTCAAAAGTTCATTGTACAAAAGATGAATTATTTTCTTACTGAATTTTTCCCTTATCAAAGCATTCTGTTAAGATTGAAATTACCAACTATACCATATCACTTGGTTTTCTCATCTTGATTCCAATTTTAATTATGTTTGTTGGTTTTTGTCTAGACTACCAATGTCATTGATGTAAGGAAGTCACAATGATAAAATTCCTTTTACCATCGCACATCTGCAACTGTTGGAAGGTGGAACAGTTGATAGAGAGCCAGACTTGGAATCAGGAAGTTATGGACTTGGGTTCTGCCTCTTCCACATACTGGCTGTGTAACACTAAACAAGACAAGTTGACTAATCTCCCAGAACCCCATGGCAAATTCTATAGGGATTTTTAACCAGGGTTTATTAACCTGGGGCCTGGAAACATTTTGTTGATTTCTATGTGTTTTATTTTATGCATGTAAAAGAAACATTCTGTGTAGCATCATATGAGTTTACCAGACTGCCAAAGGGGTCCATGACATACACAAAAGTTTAGAACTGCTCTAAGACTACAAGTTGCAAAGATGGTGTAGATTTTCACTATTAAAAGGAGTTTTCTACATTATTGAAATTACAGATTTGGGTCACATTACTCAGAATTTATTTTTACATGTTTTTATAATTATAAATGTTGGCCCACTTGTTCATAATCTGGGCAAAATGCTGTATGTACCCAAATGAAGTGTTGATGAAAGGATGAATACTCAGAAGATATTACTCCATTACCAAAAATTATACGAGACTTTTCGACATTATGTGAAAAATTCTACTATGAAGAATTTACAACTAATTTGGGGTCTCTACACATTGGCATAGTTCTGAATTAGTACCTACAGATCTCAGTAGTGAAATATTTGTTTTGCTTCTAAACTTCAGGTCACATGATACCACAGCAGTCAAAGGACAAACGACAAATACAACTGAACAACATAGACAAGAACCATAGCATAATGAAATACACATCACTCAATAGTGAAAAGAAGCTGTGACCCCATCGATTTTGAAATTCTCTCCAGAAATGCAAATTGATGACCATTCCTGCTTTTCCATTCTACATGATTATTGCACATTAACTCCTATAATTTTAGCACAGGCAACCCACCCAATGCTCTGCAAGACTTCCTCATTTATTCCCAATATTACGAGACTAGCAGTTGAATACTCTGGCTCATATTTTACCCTTGCCACATGATCAATTCATCTTCTCTTCCTATCATGCAATTACTATCATACAATTTTTATTCCTTCCATTCTTCTGAGTTCCTTATTGGTTATAGGTTGTTTACAGGCATGCACCTCCATGCAACAGTCATTTTAAATTTGGTAGAATATTGCATTTTATATTTCACTGCCATATAACAACTCTAATAGAATATTGATGTTTCAAATATGAGCATTTGTTTTCATGGGAAATGAGTTCAGTGAAGAAGTTTCAAATTTCTTGAAAGCAACTCAGATGACTCTTCTCCCCTTGTTCAATTCTAGGCTTAATTTATTGTCCAACTGTATTATCTGTCCAAGATGTACTTACTATTTAATAAACATTACAGAGTATCTATTAAAAAAATGTTGAGATCTGGGCAATAAACATTCTTCATCTATATAGTTTTCCCATGTGAATAGTCAGGTAAAACTCCTTGAGCAAATATAGATTTCTTCTAAAAGACCCTGCAACGTTCTGGGACAATGCAATAAGTACAATAATGCTCAAAAAAGGGAGCATCTGGAGAATCTTAACATCACAGAAAACCCCTCCTCAATTTAAACTTTGCACTAAATCACCATCATAATGGGAAAAAAGTTGAGTATGGGGGGGAGGAGCCAAGATGGCAGAGTAGAAAGATTCACATATGCTAGCTCCAAACCCACAACCCATAAATTTCCTGTAAAAAGAACTCCCCACAAATTCTGGAGCAGTAGAAGCTATGCAGCAATGGAGTGGAGGAGATTTCTGTTCAAGAGAGCCCTGAAAAAACAAACGTCCATCATGCATACAGCAGAACCCAGCCCTGCCCTGGCCGTGTGGCCCCAAGAGGAGCAGATCCGAGAAGGCTTCAGGGACAGAACCTTCAGGAGCCATGAAGGTCCCTCCACCCACAGGTGCTACAGGTCAGTGAGTGAGACTTCTGTGCTGGCTGAGAGGGGAGCGGGATGTCTCCATAACTCAGGCCCCCTCAGGAGGCAGCGGCAGAGGCAGCAGCAGCCAGAGACTCCCAGAGCAGACAGGAGCTCTGCTCCATTACTGAAGGTCGCCACATAAATCCCCTGAGGGAACTGAGACTGGGAGGTGGCCCTGCCCCCACCTGAGAACCTGAATTTAATCTTACCCTGAATAGCAGCCCCACCCCCCACTGAAAGCCCTGAGGCTGGGGAGCAGCATTTGAATCTCAGACCCCAAGCACTAGCTAGGCAGATCTAGCTGGGGGAGGAGAGGAATCTCAGAAGTCAAGTAACTGGCTGGGAAAATGCCCAGAAAAGGGAAAAAAAAATAAGACCATAGAAGGTTACTTTCTTGATGAACAGATGCTTCCTCCTTTCCTTTCTGATGAGGAAGAACAATGCTTACCATCAGGGAAAGACATAGAAGTCAAGGCCTCTGTATCTCAAACATCTGAAATAGATATCCAATGGGCTCAGGCCATGGAAGAGCTCAAAAAGGATTTTGAAAATCAAGCAAGACAGGTGGAGGAAAAACTGGGAAGAGAAATGAGAGAGATGCAAGAAAAGCATGAAAAACAGGTCAATACCTTGCTAAAGGAGGCCCAAAAAAATGCTGAAGAAAATAACACCTTGAAAAATAGGCTCACTCAATTTGCAAAAGAGGTTCAAAAAGTCAATGAGGAGAAGAATGCTTTCAAAAGCAGAATTAGCCAAATGGAAAAAGAGGTTCGAAAGCTCACTGAAGAAAATAGTTCTCTCAAAATTAGAATAGAACACATGGAGGCTAATGACTTTATGAGAAATCAAGAAATCACCAACAAAACCAAAAGAATGAAAAAATGGAAGATAATGTGAAATATCTCATTGGAAAAACAACTGACCTGGAAAATAGATCCAGGAGAGACAATTTAAAAATTATGGGACTACCCGAAAGACATGATCAAAAAAAGATCCTAGACGTCATGTTTCATGAAATTATCAAGGAAAACTGCCCTGATATTCTAGAAACAGAGGGCAAAATAAGTATTCAGGGAATCCACTGATCACCGACTGAAAGAGAACCAAAAAGAGAAACTCCTAGGAACATTGTGGCCAAATTCCAGAATTCCCAGGTCAAGGAGAAAATATTTCAAGCAGCTAGAAAGAAACAGTTCCAGTATTGTGGAAATACAATCAGGATAACACAAGATCTAGCAGCTTCTACATTAAGGGATCGAAGGGCATGGAATAGGATATTCCAGAAGTCAAAGGAACTAGGACTAAAACCAAAAATCAACTAAATAGAGGAGTTTCAAGCATTTTTGATGAAAAGACCAGAGCTAAAAAGAAAATTTGACTTTCAAACACTGGAATTGTGTTTGAAGATGCATGAAAAAGGAAACAGCAAAGGGAAGTCATAAGGGACTTACCAAAGGTGAACTGTTTACATTCCTACATGGAAAGACAATATTTGTAACTCTTGAAACTTTTCAGTATCTGGGTAGTTGGTGGGACCACACATACACATGTACACGCATGCACACACACGTACACATGTGTGCGCACACATACACACATGCACACACACAGAGACAGAAAGCACAGAGTGAATTGAATAGGATGGGATCATATCTTAAAAGAAATTAAGGTAAATGGTGAGAGAGAAATGTAGTGGGAGGAGAGAGGGTGAAATGAAATGGGGTAAATTATATCTCATTCAAGAGGCAAGCAGGAGAATTTTAGTGGAGGGAAAAAGGAGAGCTGAGAAAAAAACAAGAAGTTTACCCTCATCACATTTGACTAAAGGAAGGAATAAAATGCACACTCATTTTGGTATTAAAACCTATCTTACAATACAGGAAAGTGAGGGAGAAGGAGATACACAGGGTGGTGGCAATGATGGAAGGGAGGGCAATGGGAGGAGGGAGCAATTTGAAGTCAACACTCTTGGGGAGGGACAGGATCAAAAGACAGAATAGAAACAATGGGGGGCAGGATAGGATGGAGGGAAATACAGTTAGTCTTACACAACACGACTATTATCGAAGTCATTTGCAAAACTACACATATAGGGCCTATATTGAATTGCCTGCCTTCCCAAAGGGAACGGGTGGGGAGGGAGGGATGGGGAGAATTTGGAACTCAAAGTTTCAGGAACAACTGTTTAGTATTGTTCTTTCTACTAGGAAATAAGAAATACAGTTAATGGGGAATAGAAAGTCATCTGGCCCTACAGGACAAAAGGGAAGATGGGGACAAGAGAAGGGAGGGATGATAGAAGAGAGGGCAGATTGGTGATCGGGGAAATTAGAATGCTCAGTGTATTAGGGTGGGGGGAGGGGATAAATGGGGAGAAAATTTGGAACCCAAAATTTTGTGAAAATGAATGTTAGAAGTTAAATAAATAAATTTATATTAAAAAAAAGTTGTGTATGAATGAGAGATACCTTGTTGTTGTTGGTTTGTAAATAACATTTTATATCTTCCCAATTACATGTAAAGGTGATTTTAAACATCCAGTTTTAGAAGGCTGTACGTTCCAATTTTTTTCTTGTTCTCTCCCTTCTACCCCTCCCCACCATCCCCAAGACAGCAAGCAATCTGATATAGGTTATGTGCAGTCATGTAATCCTGTAGTCCTTTTTTGTCCTCTTTTGTCACATTCTAGTTCTAGTCTAAATTCTTATTTTGATAATAATATCTATACATCATATATAGACACATAAATAGGTGTATATATATATATATATATATACATATATATGCATTTGTATATGCTTGTGTGTATATCTATAAATAAAGTGCTTTGTAATGTTTGCAAGTCACTTCATCTTTATTAACTCATTTGGTCCTCACAAGAACCCTGTGAGGTAGGTTCTATTATTATCTCCATTTTACAGGTGAGAAATTAAGTGACTTACTCAGGGTCAATTAGCTAGTATTTGAGTCAGTTTACAAATTCAGATCTTCTTAAATTCCAGTCAGGCACTGTATCCACTACATGTAAAATGAGATGGCTAGGCTCAATGGTATTGAAGGTTGCTTTCAGCTCATTATCCTGCGATATCATAATTCTAGGTCTCCCAGGTACCTAGATGAAGCCTTCTTTTATAACCACTGTGGTTTGAAGAAAATTTTAGAGAACTTTAATTCCAGGAATTTTTAAAAGATCATATTGAATTTTTTTAAAGAACATAATGCAAAGTATTTATTGTATCACACCTCCACTCACCCAAGTAGGCAAAGATTCCTAATTAGACTTTGTTTTATTCAGCAATAAAAGCATTTTTCTAGTCTTTTGCATATGTATACATTTCTTGTATTATATTTCAAAAGGTTATATTACCTTTTTAATTTAACTCATGCTTGTAAATATTTTAATCTATAATTGCCAGAAACATACATTTTGTTGTTTTTGTTCAGTTATTTCAGTCATGTTCATTTCTTCATGACCCCATTTGGGGATTTCTTGGCAAAGATACTGGAGTGATTTGACATTTTCTTCTCCAGATCATTTTATAGATGAAGAAACTGATGCAAATTGATATGAATATTAATACTAGATAAAATATTCACTATGGACTACTTATCTGGGAAGAAACTCGGCATATCATTGTATTTCTTACAAAGAAAAGAATAAGACTATTTAGAAAAGAATTGCTATTAGTAACTAATGAGACAATTTCTCCTCTTTTCCTAAATTTCACTAGATCTCTCTTTCAGTTCAAAGGTGATGACTAAATGAGTAAAGCTAGAAATCTCAATTACTTAGGTGAATCTGTTGCCATAAACTGGATTGATATAAACTAAAACACCTGGTCAAGTCAGTCTAAATTGTTTGATATTATATAATCAAGATAGACACTTGGATTTTTTTTTTATTTTTCAGGAGATTATTTTGGCATTGAGTGGACACAAGAAATAGATGGAAAAATCTCCCTGATTCAAGACTTAAAATTGAATATAAATAAATAGAACGATTCATTTCTTTCTCTGAATTTCTCATCACTATTATTTCCTCATCTCTTCATTCCCCTTACTTGTTCAGATTGGACCAAGCTTATTTTTTTGCATTGAGTACATTTTTTTAGGTATTACTGAGGGTCCAGAGATAATTTGGAGAAAAAAAGAAAAAAAAAACAGTGAAGTCATAGGAAGAATTGTAGGTGGCATCTGAAGCAGTTTTCATTTCAACTGAAGAATATAGAATAAAATTAAAGCCCTTAGAAGAAACTGGGATTCTATTCTTCTAATTACACCAACTAAAACTGTGTTCTCTCCTTTCACACCAGATGGTGATTTACTTTAAATCTCTCCAATTGGCTTCCTAAATGGATTGGGTAAAATAACCAGAACTATCTAATATTTCCATATAAGATCCTGTCACTGTAACATGACTTCTCTTTTATGATATTGGGAGGAGTGTTCCTATGTTATTATTTAATCCCAAGGTATACCAAAGGGGAGGAAACACAACAGTGAAATTGTTGAAGAGGACAGATGAAAAGTGTCAGAAGTGGATGAAGCATGAAGTGGTAGATACAGTTATAAAATAAGACAAACTTAGATTCAAACAAAGAATGAACTAAATTCCTGAAACTAAATGGAGAAAAATGGGATAGTGAGGGTGAAGTAGGTAGAAAAGATAATCAAATGCCTGGCTGAAGGATAGGCTATTGCTGTTCCATCTAAAAAAAAGGGAAATAGAAATAGATTGCACAAAACATCAAAGAAACAGACCCAAGACAGGTAGGAAAAATTATGAGAAAATTTTGTTACACTATAATGGTTGATATGTATGACTCAAGATATATTTTGAAAAGGTACAAAGTAAAGTCACACACATCATGTTTTCCCATATTTGCCATAGTGCAAAATATCCTTATATATCCTCGTTTATATGATTCTATTTTCTTGAACATTATTAAGGTACATGGTATTTTTCTGGATTTTTGCTGACCACTTTCCCGAATTAGTTTACTCACTGATGTTAATCTTGATATTTAGATTTTTCCTAAGTAAACTTTATGGTTTTGCATGTTCCTTTGAATATCATTCCATTTCTGCAGCCCGAGCCATGATATCTTTGGGAACAATCCCCTTGTTGATGCTTTAGGCTGATAGAGTCAAAACAGAGTAAAACCCTTCTCAGTATGTGAAAGGTCATTGTAATTCAATTCCTACATAGAATCACAGTGGGAAAGTTCTTTCTTAATCCTATGTTCATTTTGAATTCAGTTCATTTTACTAAAAAATTAAAACATTAAAAAAAAACTAGGGCATGAATTTAATTACAACTGTGGTTTCATATTCAGATTATTAAGAGTATTTAAAATAGGCCTTCTTACCCTTTGAATTTCTAGTTTATAATTAGCTCAATTTTCTATGATCCTCTTCATGCTTATTCCACTTTTTAAATATTGCTGTTATGTTTACCCATCACCATGGTGATTAATTCTAAAGTTTTGTTTCTGCAGTAAAGATTTATAAACTTCTCCACCCAAGCAACCTCCCACCTACCCACCTCCATCTCTCCAACCAGATATTTGACTGATAAAACTAAAGGAGGAGGATGAGAATAGAAATTAGCAGTTCTAACTCAGATCATCTTTATACTCCCTTTCCCCCTTGCTGCTTGTACAGCCACAACACTCTCAGTAATTGGAATTTCAAAGGGCTCTAATAAGCATTCAGATGCAATATGATTACAACTGAAACTGCTATTATGACATGTCCACATCCAGATTTGTAGCTGAGTTTGGTAAGATTTTAAATTTAATTTTTATTCTTGTTACAGAAGAGAGGGGAAAATTCCTGTAAGCAAAACGTCAACAGTACAAAACTTTTCAAAAAGAAACAGAGACATTATTAGAGCATATTATATGAAATGATTAAAAAAAAAGATAAATGTACCTAGAATCTATGAGTAATATCCAACCCAAGTACTTGGAGAATTCGTACTTGAAAAATTCTACGAATGTGACTCATTTGTGGAAAATTGAGTCAGAACTCTTATCTTAATATCTACCAAAAAATATCCCTCTCAAGGAAATGTCATCAACAGCCTGAGTCATTTAAGTAATACTTACAATAATTCATTGCTGGCTTCCAAAGTCCCTCCCATCTCTTAATCCATGATCCCTCTTCCTAACTATTAATTTGACCTTCAATAGAAAAGATTGGCTGAAAATGATAAAATTAATAGAGAAGAAAACTATGCTAGAGGATAATTCTGAGGCTCTTGGCAATTAATTTCAAGGGACAAATTCTAAAATAGTGTTTTAATCATGGGGGGAAAAGGGGCAGAATGTACTTTTACCAGAAGAGGGAAAAGAAGACAAGCAGGGAGATGTCAGCTACTAACATATCAATATTAACCTACTTAACTTGTGTTTGTGTCTCTATAAAATCTTTATCTGAATGGTCTATGTGTGAGTTGAGGATATTCTTGATGATAAAAGAAGGATAGGTAGTTTTGACCAGATTTTCTACAACAGACCTCATCAATGCAGTCATACAAATGAAAGAAATTTATACACAGGATAGGATACTGTTATTTCTATTATTTCTTGAATTAAAAGAAAAAAGCTGGGTAAAACAAAATGTAATCTTAAAATTCTCAGCAATCAAGGTATCTCAAACACATATCTTAATGTGTTCCATGCATGTGACCATACTGTGATAGATTATTTTTTATCAGACACTAATGTTATCATACAATTCTCCTCCTTATATCCCTGAAATTTTCACACTTATCTTTGCTTTTCCTCTCCCCTTATATTTGTTCATTTAACAGTCATTCTATTTATCATCTCTGTCTCTCTGTCAGTATACCTGTCTCCTGCCCCTCACACCCTCTTCCCTTGCTTTGAAAAGAGAGCTATATAGATATAAAACATGCATTCAGACACATACATTTACCCTGACAATATTATTAAACTGGTTAAAAATCTTCAAAAAAAAGTTGCCTCTTGTTTGAATGTATGTGGTATACATGTGCGTGGGCATATATATATGCATATGTGCACATATAGACATGCAGATAATTAGATGATAAAAAGGAGAGAGAAGAAAGAGGGAAAGAGAAAGGAGAAAGAGTGGTGGAGAGGGAGCAAGACAGAGGCAAGGAGAGAGAGAGAGAGGGAGAAAGAGAGAGAGAGAGAGAGAGAGAGAGACAGAGGGGGGGGGAAGAAGAGAAGGAAAGGGGATGGAAGGGGAGGGGGAGGAGAGGAGAGAGTTCTAGCTTGGCCCCTTATTCTTGTGTGATCTTGTTTGGATATCAGGTTAACTTGTTGGCATATCAAGTTTTCCATCTGTAAAGTGAATAAGCTGGACGGTGGTCTAAGGTGTTTCACGTCTAAAAATCTCTGAATTTAAGTCTGACCATAAGGATTTAGGTAACTTTTTCATTTCACTAACTAATGAAACATTCTTGGTTTCCAAGCTTGAAAACATTTTTTTTACAGTATTAATATTGACCATTTTAGAGCTTATCTTAAACTAGTATATTTACTAACACAAATTTGACAGTTAATAATACTAGTCTTCCAGTGAATGCCCATGTGTTTTTAATGTTTGTTAAAAATAAATACATTGGCAGAGCCGAGAGCAGAAGCTATTTCCACACATCTGGCCGCTTTTGATTTTTTATCAGCATTATATTTGTGTGAGCTCAAAATTGAAAGGATTTTAAAGAGGGACCCCTAAACTAGTTCTTCTGTTTTTCAATCAAGGATTATCTTCAGTCATCACATGTACACAGCACCTGCATAAACAGACACTGAAAAACTCAAGAGCCTTAGAAAAACCAAAATTTATTTTCTCTTCAATGAAGTAGCACACTGGAATCAGATTAGTCCTCAAGTTTCATATGGTTGACAGAAAGACTGATTTATATTAATGCTGTTGCGTGTTTCTCCTGGTGCAATTTACAGTTGTAGTTTTTAACATCATCTTTTTACGTGTTTGAGTATGAGTTGAGGAATAGAAGGTACAGATTGAAAGCCAGAACAATGACTCCATGATTGGAAAGTCAGACGGCACACTCAGTTACAGTGAGACATGACTTGTACTCTGGATACAATGAATTGCATTTGTAGTAGTAACAGGAGACATCTGGGAGCTGGAACAGTAAATGAGAATGCTGCAATCACAATTTTTCTCCCTGCCATCTTTCATTATGCCTCTATGCATTATAAGTACTACTTGAACTCTTGGCCCTGTCCAACAACAATGATTCTACAGCCTGCAGATGCCTCACAAAACTCCTAGCATTCGGCTTTGATCAACTGCTCTCGTCCAGGCACAAAGACTGTAGTATATGCTTGAATAAATGGAAAAATCTCTCTACTAATTCAAGGCACAGTGTGAAGGATGTGTGTGTTTGTCTTTTGAATTACTGAGGAATAATTTATTAGGACTAAGAGGGAAAAATTGGAATCATCTCATCACTCCCAGTGACTAATTCTAAACCTTTCCCAAAGCAGAATCCACGTGGCTAGATATTGCCATTATGGGTTTGGCAGGGTTAAAAATAACAGCATGAGATAAAGAATGAGTATTGTATTTAGAGTCAAAGGATTGGTGTCACATACTAGCCCCATTACTTGGTTACTATATGACCATGGATTAAAAAAAAAAAATAACTGAACAAGAAGGAAGGAAGGAAGGAAGGAAGGAAGGAAGGAAGGAAGGAAGGAAGGAAGGAAGGAAGGAAGGAAGGAAGGAAGGAAGGAAGGAAGGAAGGAAGGAAGGAAGGAAGGAAGGAGATTGGCTTAGATCATTGCCGAGGTCTCCTCCATCTCTAAATCTACAGAAGCAAAGTGGAGTAGTGGAAAAAACACTGAATTTTGAGTCTCTAGGATCTGGGTTTGCATTCCACCTGAGATACATGTCCTTGGGCAAGTCCCAATGTCTCTGAGCTTTACTTTCTCATCTATTAAATGAAGTGTTAGACTTGATGATCTCTAATTTCTTTTTATGAGCCTGTAAATTCTACTATTGAAAAAAATAATAAATTTGGTCAGTGAACTCATCCTTAGTTTAAACATCCCCATTTAACACCCTAGACTTTGAATCTTCTGGCTGTAATTGGAGCAATTCTATTGCTGTGGACACAGTACAGAGTAACTATTTTCATTACTCAAATATGATTTTGATGAATGCCACTTGGATGCTGCAGAATCTTCCAAATGGCTCTGTGCTCTATGGAGCTTAGCAAATGCCAGCAAGCATCGTGTTGATATTTCTGATTTCCAAATGCAAACATGCACACAGATGCAGCATTTTAAATGCTTACTAACGGACTTTTTCTCTCATCTAAAGGGCAGTAGCGACTGTGTTTCTCACAGAAATGACCACTTTTTAATCTGTAGAAGTAAACCTCTGAATGGAATTTGAGGGTACATTTTCATGATACTATGTGGGGAGCAATGAAAATAGATGAGTTAGCAATAAAATTTCATGCTTCATAGTTTAAATTGTCCTTACTGGTGTAAAAAAAAAAGAAATCTTTTTTTGCATCTGTTAATGAGGGAAATTTTTACTCTTTTGACATGCCTGAACTATTAACATAGTCGGTGGTCTAGGGAAAGTTTGCAGTGCCCTGCCTAGATGTTAAATAATAGAATTGTCTGAGAGGCATGGGATCATGCACTTGAATTGACATTAAAATGAGACACTTTGAGCACCAGGGAGAGCAATGAAGGTATGCGGTATGATCCCATGCGGTGAGGTGAGGCTGAGAGGGCATGGTAGAGGGGAAAGATGAGAGGGAAAGGGGAGAGGAAGAGAGGGGTGGTAGAGGACTTGAAAGAGTAGGGGCAAGAGGGAATGGGAAAAGGAATGGGGGAAGGGAAGGATGGCTAAGGGGAGAGGTAGAGTGGGGACAGAAGGAAGTAGAAGAGTGGCATAATGAGAACTGAAGGACAGGGAAAAGTAGGAGGCAAAAGGGAAGGAAGAGGCCCATGCCAATGTGTGTGTGTGTGTGTGTGTGTGTGTGTGTGTGTGTGTGTTTAATGGTTCTCATAAGCTCAGTGGTTCTTTTGCTCTTTCCCTCCCTTAACCATTTTTCAGGTTAATTTATATACTTATCAACATTATCTCATATAAAAAAATTAAATTATGCCCTTTAACAAGGGGTAGTTTTTAACATCAGTTTTAAATCAACAAACAGTATGATGCTGATGTTAAGGACAAGGGGAAGAAAAGAGGAAGAAGGAGGAGAAAGAAAAAGAACTATTGACACCATACAAATTTTTGAATATTTTAATGTGATTTCAAAACTTTTTATCATCTACAGCAATATATTAATATAAATTACTTATTTTAAGTTAAACTTACAAACACTATCTTTCTTTCCTCTTTAAGACATCTTATTCTGCAAGAAAAAAGTTTGTCTTCACTGTTGATTGCCATTATGTCTTCAGACTGAGACTATTTTGCTCTGAAAGCATCTTCTCTACTCTCACTTGACAACCGTAATATGACTTCCTATCATCTCAAGGATCAAATATAAATGACTTTGTTTAGCATCAAAAGCATCTCACAACTTGATTCCAATGAGCCTTTCCATACCTATCTTTGATTACTCCTTTGGCCCAAACTAATTGCCTTTCTTTACTATTCCTTATGTAAAGCCCTAGACCTTAACTACCCTCCCTTTGTTTCCTCCCCATTTAGAATCTCTAGTTTCAAAGCTTACTTCAAATGAGATGGGGGGGGGGCTCATGATACATGAGGTCTTAATGTGTTCACTGACCAAATTCTCTTATATTTATTTTGTATGTAAGAGTGTGTATTTAAATACACATATATGCACATATACATTTACTGTTATATGTATATTTATGGATATACATATATATACATACATATGTATATACTTCTGGTGTATATTTTGTTTGACTTTCTAAAATGAAAAATCCTAATGGGCATTATACCATTATAATAATGGCTCATTAATCCCCCCTTACCACACCCCTCTTGCTTAAATTCAAGCTAACTTTCCCCCTGCCCCCCACCCCACCATCCATTCACTTTCTGCTTTACAATTGCAAGATATCTATTACTGGTTACCTCAGATCCTGATGATGACCTCCTTTCTCTTATCTTTTTTCTCTGTCAAAATGTTTACTCTAAAAATCATCATATATATCTAGATTGTGAATTCCCCATACCAGAAGATTTTGTCTTGTATATATTCCATGGTATTCCTAGCATATTGAGCATGTGGTTGAAGTAACAAATAAAAATTAGCTATTTTCTATAGAGAGATACTAACATGATTGTAGGTATATATCTGTATATATGTTTTAAAGTAAGTCAATTTTATACACCAATTTATGTCTATATAATCATATAATATAGATGCATACATAATATGTCATTTTTCCTTAGAATGTGAGTGTTTTAATACACACACGTATGCATAAACACATGAATAATAAGAGACAGAGAAATATAGTTTGTCAGTTTCAGAAACTAGGGGACAGGGCAGAGAGTAAAGGATGTATATTATTGTATGGGTCTTCTTTCTATTATTCTTAATTAGTCTCCCCCTTGAGGGCTAATTTACATTCATTAGTAAGTTTCTCACCTTCAATAATACAGAAACCGCTCAGCAGATATTGGAGCACTTTGCTCTCTATTTACCTTTTGTGCTTCCTAATTAAAGTCACTTGAAATGATAAAAATCTCTTCAGTGTTACTCATTTGTATTTGGAAAAATTTTACACTGTGAGATATGGTTCCCAGGCTCAAAAGTACTGTCCTTCTAAATTCATTCCTCCTGTTTAATGATCAGTAGAACTTGTACTTCATAAATGCAGTTCCTCTGAAAGATTTTTCAAGAAAACTTAGAATCATTTGTTGCTGGCTGTAGCATGATGACTCAAGTCAAATATACAGAGATGATAAAGACTGAAACTGTGGGAATTGCTCCAAGTTTTGGAATGCCTTCATGATGTGGACTAACTGTGTTCTAAAATATAGACAAATAAAATCCTGCTAAGATTGTGTTCTCATTAAAATGGGTATTTTTTTTTCCATTAGAGTCTGATGGAATCTCATTCCTTTCAAAAAATGTAAAAAAGAACCTATAGGGAGAGGGTGGTAGAAGTTTGTCCAAAAGTGGTAATAATTTTTTTTCTGAAAGAAAATTACATAGTCATCTTTATAATCTCTTTTATTCAATATCTCACATTATCCAGTTCCATATTTTTCAAGGATGTTCACCCATATGAAAATTGTCATGTTCTTAGAGTTTTCTCTTGACATGTACAGAATGATATAGGAAAATTTCCTTTCAAGTTGCCAAGAGAAACTTATTAAATAGTTATATATAGTATGATGTCACCAGTAGAATATTAGTAATGAAAGGATGCAAATATATTTTAAGTTTGAATTATTCCCTAAAAAACAGTCATTATTGTTTGCCCTTTGTTCCCCCTAAAATCTGAGAATCCCTCAATAACAAAAAAAAATTATCCACAATTAAATTAGATATATTTTTCATGATTTTACTGTGCCTAAAAATAGTCAAGATAAAAATATCCCTTCAGCATGGACCTCTGAAACCTCTATGACTGTGTTACCTGCATTTTATATTTATCCCTAAAAATAAGAAATGCTGATTTAAATTCAGATTTTTTTTTTTTTACAATTTCCATGATTTCTTTTCCCTTTCCATTTCATGGAGCTGAGGCAATCAAATTAGCAATGTCAACTGCATTTTTTTCCAAATCTTCCACATTCAGGTTTCAGTGTACTATAATAATGATGCTATTTTTATTTTATTTTCCAGTGCCCCAGAAGATAGAGGTAGGCATCCATATGCATGAGGTATGACTGTAAAGCGATGAGACTGATTCCACAAGCCAATGTGAATGTCTCATTACTTAATAGCCACAGCACACCCACAAATACACACTCCTCATCCTACACTAGAATAGACTAGGGCAGTTCTATTAGGCTTATCAGCTTTATATGATACAGCGCATATGTATATGACACACATGTATAAACATATGTATGAATAAGTTCTGATATATGGCATTTGTACAGTTGACTAAACACTCTCTAGTAACAAGTTTCAATTCATTGCCATGATTATATGCATTCCTGCACACCAGGATGTCATGTTATTGCCCTGGACAAAATAATTTATGAAATTGTACTCTGGTTCTCTATGATAGTCAATTTGCCTCGTGTAACTGAAGTATTTACTCACCCCAGTTCATTAAAGATGAGATTTCATCCATCAAGATATTTTCTTTCAAACTGTTTTAAATACTTTCAGAAAAATAGAGCAGACCTTGCCTGTCAAGAGTGATAGTAGAACATGCATCTTTTGGGGAGTTTGATAGGTTTACTCAACAGGCATAACTGTGCCAAAATCATATTTCTATATTCAAAAATAACTTTGTGACTAGATATATGTGGCAACTTTGACATCTGAATACTTGATCGTTACTTCCATGGGGGCTATGTGGGGATATTTTCTCATTTTTAAAGTCATTTCATAAAATCAAAAAAGTAAGCCCAAAATTCATGAAAATGTAGTCTCAATCACTTCAGAATTATCAGATATGCTGATTGTTCCAAAAGTAAAATATGTGGCCCTTCATAAAGTACCTTTATGAAGATAACCTCTGCTAAAATGACAATATGTCAAGTTGCAAGTAACAGGTGATGTTGTTATTTTGCCAAGAGGCATGCAATAGCATTGTCTGTATCCACCTTTGTCGTTGTTGTATGAGCTAAAAAAAATTCCAATGAATTTGTCATATTATTAAAATGCAAAATTTGGCAGATGAAACACTGGTAGACAGTGGTATGAAAAGTAGAGTAACAGCCTTTCATTTGTACATTTGATAAAGCATTTTCCATGCACTGCCTTCCAAATGTTTTCTGTGATGAGAATCTCACTTGTAACCTACCCTTGGTCTGCCAAGTAATAATATCATATTATCCTTAAACTATTTAAGCTATTATAATTCTGTTCTGTAGGTTGAAAAAGACATGCCATAATGAAATGACTTAAGATTTTGAAATTGATAGGAGTAACATTAATTATAAAGAGCTGTGTGGGCATGTTTTTCAGTGATGAAAAAACAGGGCAGAGAAAGGGGAAAGGAATCATGGGCAAAAAAAAATTTCCAAAAGGTAATGGACAACACCATGCTAAGGCAAATATTGAATATTTATAAATTCATCATGGAAGCATATGCAATATCCATAGTCTTAGTCAAGAAAAAATGTCAAAATAATAATAACTGACATTTATACAGCTCTTTCAAGTCACAGATTATGTCACATATGTGATCTTCTTTGATCCTCATATCTCCCATTTTATTGATTAAGGAGCTAAAGATCAGAGATGTTACATGACTAATACAAGGTCACACCTATTAAGTGGAAGACCTGGAATGCAAATCCAGTTCTTTTGATTCTGTGACTCATGACCTTTCTACTTACTTACACTGTTTCACATGGTATTTCATTTTCATTTTGCTTATTGAATGAGTGCATGTATTCAATCACTAAAAATGAGTCTATAATGTCAAGTGCATTTCTTTCCACTCTCTTAGGCATCCTGCCCTTCAAATGTTTGAAGAATGCTAATTTTGAATGACAATATGCACTTAAAAATTATATTGAATAACTTCCTTCCTTTCCTAGAAAGGAGGAGGTCAATGGATGCAGAGTGCTGTGTGTGCTGTTAGATGTGATTGTGTTGATTATTTTTGGTTATCTGTTTTTATTTAAGCTGGGAAAAGATCCCTGAACAATAGAAATGTATTCAGTAATAACTGGAATATAAAAATAAAAAGAATTGATGAAACATTTTAAAAAATACATAATTGTCTAAGATTGAAATAGTAGCTATAAAAACATGATAAAAAAATAAAGTCTAAGGTTTCAAAATATTTTTGAAGTAGTCTGAACCACTGCTGAAAGTATATAAATTTAAGCTTCTGGAATGGATGGCCTGAAATCAGCTTCAGTGGTTTCTTCTAAATATTCAGGGTAATATTTCACATAGAAGGGTCCTGCCTGGAAAATACAACCAAAGCCAAGATACACCAAAACAATTTGCCAATTAAGGAAGGAAGGAAGGAAGGAAGGAAGGAAGGAAGGAAGGAAGGAAGGAAGGAAGGAAGGAAGGAAGGAAGGAAGGAAGGAAGGAAGGAAGGAAGGAAGGAAGGAAGGAAGGAAGAGGAAAAAAATGAAATTAATAATTACATCTTTTCACTCTGGAGACTAGAGTCGTTTAATGACCTGCCTTGATATAATGGTGAAATGTAATCAAAGAAAGTGAAATCTCATGAGTTAATATATTGGGAGTACTTTAAGAAAGTTTCAGTTCGTGAGTCATAACTAATGTCATCTACAATTTAGTATATTTGATTGTGAAGATAAGAACATTTAATGTCATTTTCCTAAAATAGAGAAAGATATAGGGAAAAATATTTGAAAGAAACTTAAATTATCCAGTAAACAATTCAGAGCTGAAAACCCTCATTTTCAAGAAATTGGAGTGTTGAAAAGCAATGATCTAAATGCTTACCCTTGGGAGGGTAGATTGAATGTCTGACAAAATACTGGCTGCCTAGTGATCAGGCTGCATTTAAAGATTGTCCGCCAAGTTTTTCCTCATCTCCAGAGAAACTTGAAAATCAATCTTATAGCAGATTTTTGTTATACTGTCCCTACTTTATTGAAACAGGAGATCAGATTCCTGGAATTACCACTGTCAATAAAGTATTTCTTCAGCTAGCAATATTCAAAGTTTTAGCTGCCAACATATTAACTATTTAAGGAACTAAAAGGAAGGGAGAGTACTGTCAAAAGATAAAGAATAGGATGCATATTTGACTGTGTGATGGAGAATATAGCTGAATGAGCAGTAGAGTTGGAATTTGAGGACCTGTGTTCAAAACCCAAACTTGATACTTAAGCATAAGCATGTCATGTTTCTGGGTCTCAATATCCTCATATGAAAAACTAGGTAGTTGAACTTAAATGATCTATGAAGTTTCTTCTAGCTCCAACCACAAGGATTTTTCACCCTTAGGGCAATATATTTTAAAAGGACAGGGTACTGATTTGGCCTATAAGTAGTAATGAGGGAAGTGAAGTATGTTAATATCACTCCATGCCTATCCAATTCCACATGAAAGTAATATTTTTAAAAATGTGTTCCACAGGATCCGGCATCCAAGAAGAGAGGCTGAAATAGCTATTCACCCTTTGCAAAGCAAAACTTGGGAAAAAATATCTGAGAACAAGGAAAGTGATTTGACTTTAGGTTATATATGAACTTACCACTATCATAAATACCACTCAAGACTGGGGACCTAGACTCATATAAAAATAGTTGTTCAGAAGTTTAGTGCAGAAAAAGAAGTCACGAGTAGAAGAAGAAGGCCAGAAATCTGAGGGGAGATAACTAGTTAGGATAGAATTTCTTGTATATATTAAAAATTCCCCTAATAACTGTAAAACAAATTAAGTATGGTATTTATTTTTTAAACAAAATTATTATTTATTTTAAAGATTCATTTAAAAAAACTTTAAGTAGTTCTAATTTCTCTCCCTCCTGCCTACCTCTCCCCAACCACTGAGTATATATATACACACACACGTGTGTATATATGTATATATGTATATACACACACATATATATAACCAATTTAGCTTTCAAATTGCAATATATTCAGTCCCTAGCACAGTCCTTTGCACAGAATAGAGACTCAATAAATGCATGTTGAATCTGTTGAAAGAGTGTGAGAAACAAACAGATTGGGCTTAGTATATGTGTAGAATGGTTGGAGAAAGAAATTCTAAAGGGCTGGAAGATCTCTACTAGTTGTATTCAGAAGGAGAGGGCTAGAGCAGAGGTAACATCAAAGATAAAACCTGGCATATGATTAAATAGGAAAGAAGGGCTGCAAATAAAAATAGCTACTCATTTGTTACAATTTATAGAATAGACCAAGAATAACACATAAAATGTGGATGGTCTATGGAATGTGAAGATGGTATATGGAAAACTCATACTTTAATCTACTTTTCCCACACTACTTCAAAATAGTAAGAAATGTTCTGACGAAAGTAAAAAAAAAAAAGCCTAACAGTTAAATGAAGAAGAAATGAAATTTTCACAAGGTAATCCCCACAGAACATTGGAAAAACAGATCTGCACTATCAGTTCTGCACATATACCTACTCTTGATCCTTCATGCCAGAACTAGCTAAGGGTTCCCTGTGGTAGTCACTTCAGTGGCTCCAGAGACTAAGGGAAGGTGAAGAAGAGAAGCCCAGGGCCTTCACTTTAAAATTTGTGACCACTATGAGCTCTAACGGGCAGCGAGGAAACAAAGTGGGTAGAGTCCTGGGCCTGAAGTCAGGAAGACTCATCTTCATAAGTTTAAATCTGACTTCAGGCATTTAGTAGCTATGTGAACCTGGACAAGTCACTTAACCCTGTTTGCCTTTGTTCCTCAATTATAAAATGATCTGGAGAAGAAAATGGCAAACCACTTCTGCATCATTGTCAAGAGACCCCAAATGGGATCACAAAGAGTCAAATATGACTGAAATGACCAGACCACAATAAATGAGCTCCACGTTATCTTTTGTACCCTGGGTACAATGGAAAATGTGCTCAAATCCTAGCACTGCCAGGCTCTGCTCCATCTACCATCCTTGGTCAAATCCCTTAACCTTTCTGAGCTTGAAGTTTCTCATCTATAAAGCTTAACTAGATTGGTGATATCAAAACCAAATACAAATGGAGGTCATTAATTTGTACATTAGGAGCCATGTAGGGCACACACTGACTTAGTTTTAAATGTAATATTGTGTATATTTACGGTATTTATATTTATTTTGTTAAATATTTCCCAATTATAGTCTGATCTGGTTCAGGCCACCCTCAAGAGTCTCATGGGTTACATGTGGTCTATAGGCAATTTGAATTAGATGACCTCTAAGGTTCCTTCTTTCCTAATATAAATCCATATTTTCTGATCTCCACCTATCTAATCCCATCCCCATTCAACTCACTGTGTAACAGATTTAATTTAGTGGCAGATTTAATTTAACTTTAGATGCTTCAGAGTTAGGAGAAAACTAGAACTAAGGTAGAAGGAAGAAGAACAATTATTTACCATGGTCCTTCACCAGCTACCTCAATTCAAATGATGTTATAGATGCCCTACGCTCTGTGTTCTGTAGTCTATGCACCTTCTTCCAACTCTTACTCTGGAGTCTGTAGTGTAAGTTTCACATTGTGGCAACTCCAAAGACAGGAGCAACAATCAGCAGCAGAAAAGAATACATATGAAGGAATCCTAGTCAGATTTATATAGGATTATGCATCAACAATAAGGAAAAAAGAAGCTATTAGACTATGATATTTTGAAAATCACTGGGAACTGGTTTATACCCAAAAACAATTTATCATGAAGGTTGAGCATAGTCTTGTAGGAAGACAAAAATAGACTTTTTAACAGAATTGTTTCTAAGTATTGCTTTTGAGAAAATCAGAGTTAAGAAAAAAGCATAGCAGAAAATAGAAACTTAAAATAATTTAAATTGCAAACAAAAAAAGAATGGGATATTTTTAAAGGCCTAAGTATTTATGAAATGTTTATGGAAAGGGGAGAAAATATAATTGTTAAGATTTTACTAACTCTTAAAGGTAAGTAATAAAACAGAGACAAATTAAAGCCTTGATCATTCAAAAATTAAAAACAATTGGAAAAATAACAACACATATTCTAAGGAAGGAGAAAGGAGAACTGGGGACCAATTTATCATTTTTTATAATTAAAGTGGCATGAGAGAAGATTTTTCACAGATGTGGGCATGGGGGAGAGCAGGGTTTTCCTGATTCCTATCTGACCTGGGAAGGTAATAGAAAAGATCTTAGTGATAGAAGTTCAATAAAGTAAGCAAGACCTTGAGTTGATACAGTAAAGTGAAGGAAGAGACTTGGGGTGGGGGGAGATAGAATCAGAGAAGAGATTACCTAGAGGAAAATGGGCTATAGCTTTCAAGACTTAATTATGAAAGAACAAAAATAGAAAGGAAAAAAAAATAATGATTTGGTGATTGAGGTCTGAGCTGGGATAGAGTGAGCAGAGAAGACAGAAATTTGATTACTCCAAGCCATATGACTGTAAACACTTAGTTTTCATTCTTTTCCTGCCTTTTTTTCCCTTTGTTTTAAAAAAAAGGATGAGGTAGGGAAGGAGAAATAATATGAGATGACGATGATGGAGAACACAGTATTAATAATCACAAATGTGAATGTAAATACAATTAACTTACCCATAACTTTGAGGCAGTTAGATGGAGCAATGAATAGAGCACCTGGATTGAAAGTCAGGAGGTCCCAAACTCAAATCTGGTACTAAATATTTACTAGCTGAATGATTCTGGGCATGACACTTAAGTATTAATTGCCTCAATTTTCTCAACTATAAAATAGTGCTAATAACAGCACTGACCTCCAAGGACTGTTGGGAGGATTAAATGAGATAATATTCTTAAAGTGCTCAGCACAAGACCTGCCACATAGTATGTTAATAAATTATTATCATTATTATTTTTCAGTTTATCTTCATTTTCAAAGGAGACGATGTTATGGAGGGACATCTTTGCTTGCATGTTAATGGGATTTTAGTGAGGTAGAATTGCACAAAGTGGTCAGCTTTACTCTCTCTTCCAGAGTCTTTGAAATCTAGAGGCAAAACAAAAGTCAAGAAAACTGGTAATGACCCAGTGATCTTTTTATTTTCCATGTCTGGCCATGCTTTAAGTGCTCCTTCAGCTACCTTCATGGCCTTTGGAATAAATTGTTCTCATCTGCCCATTCCACTGGAAGAAGTCTTCCCATATTAGGGCAGATACCTTCCAACTCACTGACCATTTTGAGGCTTTCTGGTTCTTTGACCTTATTTAGCCTATCTCCAGAGATGATTTTACCATGGTATGGCCAATGTGCATACTATAGCTACTTGAAGTCTCAGGTGAGAACTACTACTGCAAAATGGAGACTAGCAGGATTAATTAGGAAGAATTAATTAATAAACTCCTAAGTGAAATACACTTAAATAATAAGAACCTATACTTAAGACTCAAATGGATCAGTGATCTCATATATTCATCAGTAGTTTTCTATCATGTAGATTACAACCCAAACTGTTACTGCTTATCCTGTGTGACTTTTGTCCATCACTTATCAAAAGTTTAACACAAAAGACTCAATTCATTTTCCCAGAAGCCTTCCTCACTTTCACCTGAAATTCTAAAGTAACAATGGGACACTCTGTCTCTCTTTAATTCTTTGTACTGACCATATGACCAGCTGATTTCTTTATATTATTAAATTTCTCATTGACATCTTTTACTCATATCCATCTTCCTCCTTACTCACTGGTTCTACGTTGGGCAGCTAAGTGGCACAGTGGATAGAGTAAGGGATCTGGAGTCAGAAAAACTCTTCAATTCAAATCTGACCTCAGATACTTCCTAGATGAGTGATCTTTTTTATCTCAGAGGTCCTCATCTGTAAAATCAGTTGAAAAACAAAATGGCAACACACTCCAATATCTTTGTCAAGAAAACCCCAATTAAGGTCAAGAAGAGTTGAACACAACTGAACTATGACAATCTCATTTTCCCCCAAGTACATATTATATTCTACTTCTTCAGATATATAGTATCTAATATCCAGTATCTTTAAATGTCTTGATCAATAGATGGCTTCTAGCACAGATCACATTTACATACACTTAGTCCAAAACAGCTAAGTTTCTTATCTTTGTTCTCTTTAGGACCATTTCTACTCCTCTCAACAAGAGTAAGGTCTATGTATGTTTTGTGTATTTTTTACTCAAAGGAGAAACGGTTAGCTAAATCATTTCTGCTAATCTTTTACATTTTTCTTCTCTGTCTAGACCTCTTTCCAGTTTTATCATGGATTGGCCTTTGGAAGACGTTTCTCAGTTGAGAGGCAACTTGTATCAGTGGAGAGATTTCTGAAATTGATTAGATATTCTTGATAAAATGGAGAGATATGGAAGTTACAAGCAATTTGAGATTAGAATATAAATTCATTTGTAAAATTGTATTAAAATAGGTAATAGAGAAGCTTGATAGAAAGTGAATAATTATTAAGAACTTCATTGTTCCTTTTTCAGAATAAGACAAATCTAGAAGAAATAGGGGAAAAGAAATTAAGGATCTGAACAACAAAATGGGATAATCCAACATAATAGATCTTCTAAATAGATTATTTAACTAAAATCTTAAAGAGTATACCTACTGTTTGACATTTAATTGAAGTTTTAAAATTATTGACCATTTCTTCCCATATAAAATCTCATCAAAAGGGAAAAAAAGGAAAATATTAAATGTATCCTTTTTAGACAATAATACCATAATTGCAATCATTCAGGAACACATAAAAATGACAGAATTAAATGGCAAATACATAATTTTAAATTATGAAATGGGTTAGTTAAAGAACAAATTGCAGGGATGATAACTATATTAAAGACAAAACAATGACACAATATACTAAATTTGTAGGTTATAACTAAATCAGTACTAATATTTTTATCAACAAAAGTGGAGATAATATGAATGAGTTCAATAAACACCTAAAGTTTAAAAAAATATAGAAATTCAGTAAATGAATATTCTCAAAAGAAATGAAATCAGAAATATTAGAAATAAGCTATTGAGATAATAAATGTAACAGTTTTTACATCAATAAAACCTCATTCAATTAGCTGATCATCAAAAAAGGAGGAAAGAAGAGAAAATAAATTGCCATGATTAAAAATGAAAAGAGAGAACTGCACAACACATAGAGAGAAAAATGAAGAAAATTATAAGAAACTATTTTACTCAATTATATGCCAACAAAAATGAAAACTTTCTGGAAATGGATAAAAAATTACAAAAATATAAAAGACTCAAATGAACAAAAAAGGATATATAGAATCTAAATCGTTCTTAGAAGCATAATCTAAGCAAAGTACAAATGAACTCTCAGACAGGGGTGGGAAAAAAGTCCTGAGGTATTCATAAATGAATTCTGTCAAACATTTAAAGAAAACCTATCTTCTTAGCTTGTGATTAAGTGTAGGAAGACTTGTTATACTATGATATGATACTATGATAGTACTGGGGTGGGGGGTGGAATCCACTTAAAGGAAATCCACTAACATTTCATAGTAAATAGTGAAAACTAATTGCTACTTTGGAATTTTGTCTTAAAAACATGAAACTGAAAGTGTTGAAAATATGTCATTTACATTTAACCAAATTCAGGTTACAATTGCTATAATTTTTTAATTCTGAGAAGGAACAAAGGAGGAATAAAATGCTGATTACTTTTCATGCATTTTCTTCTGAACAAAATTGTATGATAACATGATATAGCAACCTTCTTTTCATATTTGACTTTTGCAGAAAGATAATAAAAAAGTTCATTTCTGCAAAAATATTCTGTGACCTCATTAATTTTCCCAAGGGCTTCTCTTTGATAGAAGTCAAATGATACTCTTTTGAAGGTACATTGACAATAAGTAGCAGAAAATATGTGGATATATGTGGGAACAAATATTAGTGTTAAGTAGGGAGGAATATCTGAGTAGGCATTCATTTTATAAGTGGCCATTTCATAAGGGAATATTTTTGTTTTATGAAGAGTTTTGCTTTCCTATTGAGAAAAGTAAACATTGATTTTTTTTTTCATTTTCTATTTGATTTCACGGTATATTTGATTCTATCCCAAGTCATAGTTCCTTGCCTCTGAATATAGGTCAGAAATTTGACTGACCTTTAATGATTTAAGTTTAGAAATCTTGTTCTCCTGACAATTACGGTTCTTACCTCAATGAAAACTGCTATCCTTTGGGGAGGCAGGTAGAGGCAGGGAGTCTGGTCTAGTATCTTCATACTAGTGAGCTATCCTTGACACATAGCTGGTTTGCTATCCAAAGATTTTTTCCTACTACCATAACCCTTGCAGGTGGACTCCAAAAATGAACTTTTCTTAGTCACAGGACGGAAGAAGTACGTTGTTACTAGCCCCTCATTCCAAGTTTCCACCAATTGTATTATACGCCATGTCTCAATTCTGTAACCAGTCATGTTGTGCTCACCTCCATGATTCTGCCAATCCCATAATGAATTGTATTGCTTCCTCACCTACTCTGTTCTATTCTTTGTTCTATGCTTATAAAAAGAGCTACTGTTTCGGGATCTTTTAGGAAACTGAGGCAGTCATTAAACCTACTCTATTGTCAGGTTTATGCCCTGTTAATAAATTTTGTCTTGCTTAGAGAATATCTGTTTCAGTTTGCTTG
This sequence comes from Bettongia penicillata ogilbyi, assembly GCA_023548195.1. NCBI lineage: Eukaryota > Metazoa > Chordata > Mammalia > Diprotodontia > Potoroidae > Bettongia > Bettongia penicillata. The sequence continues at coordinate 11,437,626 of JAJHZJ010000382.1, read as the reverse complement.
AAATGAATTTCACTGGTGACACTATGCAACCATATGAGGAGGTGAAGTAGTGTAGCGGGAAGGGAGCTGAACTCAAATGACTAAAGGAACACATGAGGTCATCTCCTTTTTGATACATGTGGAAAGTCTATATAAGATAAGAATAGATGAAGATCTACATTAGTGAAGGACATTTTCTCACTAGAATTTCTCTACAATGAAGAAATTCTGATGTTTTGATATTGCATTCTCAGATAACCAGCCTCGCCTCCCCTATTTCAAGTGTTGAAAATCAGTGAAATTGTGATTGTAATGTGATATAGTATACTAAGCCCTTCAGTGAAGAAACGTGGAGTTGATTCACTTCTACCACTAATTAACTAATTGGGTCAGTCACAACTTCTTTGCTTTTACATTACTTTTTTAATGTGTACTCTATTTTTTGTTGTAAGACATCTGTTGTGCCATCCCACTTACTGCCTCTGCCTCTTGTAATGAAATGTAGTGAGCTGCTTGAGGGCTTTTATCTTACTGATCAACTAGCTTGGAATAAGTTTACACTACACTTCTTGAAAGTCATCATGGTATATTGGATGGGGCAGTCTTCTTAGACACAGGAAGACCTGGGTTGAAATACTGCCTTCCTTACTGTGTGGTCCAGAGCAAGGCACTGCTCTTCAGTCTCCTTTTTAAAATGAGGAATCTTTGTGATCCTTATGGTTCCATCTCATTCCACATCCACCATCCTTTGATCGTTATGATCCATACGCAACAAAGTTTTAAAAGGTTGAGTTAGTCAAGAGACATGCAGAAACATCTAATTATGGGACATTATTTACTTTAATCAAAAAGTATAAACAAAAATATACTTTCCCAAAGAGAAATGTGAATAAGAAGGGAGGGTGATGGGTAACAATGAAGTCCGTATGAAAAGAGGAGGCATCAGAGATAAGGAAGAATACCTTTGGGTTCAGAGATGACCTTATATATAGGCTGACCAGGTAAACTTCTAAATAATGTGAACTTTGAAAGGCATGTGCAAAGATCCTTTCTCACTTTAAAATTTTTATCAGCTATATAAGAATCTAATTATAGAAACTTATTTTTAAAAAATCTTAAATCCTCTTGGGAGGAGTATCACTTTATATTTTCTCTTAATGATTGGTTTTAATATGGAAAGATCATGAGCATGCCAAGAACAGAGGGAAGGAATATGGCTGGCCTTGGCACAGTAGGGTACACAGTACTGAGAGGCAGTGATCACAAAGCAAACTTCACCACCTACACTGCTTTTTCTAGACTAGTACTTGAAAAAGTCAGATGTATGTTTGATACATGCCGGTGAGCCTTTCCCCAGTGTCCCCTTCATCATTCCCTCTATCCTGGTTCTTTACAGATTAAGTTTCTATGCTAAATATTCCAATATCCTTGTACTTTGAATCTTCCTTGAATTGTTTTTTTTCTAACTCTTACCTATAAAGAACTCAGACTCTAGCTGCTCAATTATACAGACTTGTAACTCATATGCCCACTAGCCAAAGGCAGGCTTTATTTGTTATTAAGAAGTTATGAAAAATGTCTCTTTCATAATGTCAATATTAAACCATTCAAATAGATTAAGGTAGGGATTCTATATAATGTTTCTCATATTTCTATAAACCTTTCCTTGCTGAGAGTATACAAAGACATTCAAATCATATATTCTCTTGTTTCATATCTTGGATTTGGACACCAGTCATCTGGCTACAAACTCAGTACACTGTGCTACAAGAATGTTGATTTATAATTTTTGAAAGGAAGTAAGCAGGTTTTCTCTCTCTTCTGCTACATATTTCAAAGGTCAACAATTTGTACCATTAGTGGTCTGATAAGAAGGCATAAAGAGTAGAATTTTTTTTAAAGAAGTAGTAAAGCACTTCAACATGCAAATTGTTTGACAATAGATTCTAGAAATTGTGTGCACATGTAGATAATATGCAAATACTCTTGTGACCCTTCTAACTGTATCAAGCATTTGGATATGGTCCTTAATAAGCTAGACCTATACACTAAGGCATAGATTTACATTAAATAAATAATATTAAAGGCAGTATTACACACAAGGCAAATTTGAAAAGCAACATAAAAGGTTTTCTTCAGGAAAATATTTCCCAGCTTTGTTTCATCATGCACTCAAGTCTCTTTGCACCTTCCATTTTGGTTTTCTCTTTTTTTCCCTGTTGAAACCTATTCCTCCCTCCAGGTACCTGAAACCCTAAAGCACTCTATTTGGAATCAAGAAGACGTGAGCTGAAATTCCACCTCAAACACATACTAGTTATAGGACGCTTGGTCAGTAGCTTACCCTCTCTTGGTTTCATTTTTTTCATCATCAAAATGGGGATAATCACCTTTGTAGCAATTGCTTCACAGGGTTAATGTGAGACTCAAATTAGAGGTGATCTGGAAAGGATTTTCTGAATCAACATTTTATAGATATGTCAGTTATTACCTCCTTTGTCCATCATAATCATCATGGTCCCTATTTTACCTCTGTCCCTCTGGCTAGTTATCATGAAATTCTAATTTTGATAGTAAAATCAGGTCCCCTCCACCTTGAGCAATACCCACCTTTGCAAGTGTGCACTTTTCTCCCTCTCTTTACCTTACTTATATAGATGTTCTGTGTTTCATTATTCAGAGAACTACCCCCTTAAAAAGTTGTAATTAGAAGGGACTGATAAACTCATGATGCTATCCCTTCAGGAATGTTTTTTCATATAGACATGGAACAATTCCATAATTGCAAAATGAATCTCAGATGGTAGATTTTCAGGGTCTGGGTGGTAAGGCAGATGATTTTGTGTAGTAAGACTTACCTAGTGCCCTTCAGATCATAGCACTTTGCATCATGGATGTAACAAATACTGCAAAGCCTTTGTTAACAAAAAATTTTGGGGGGGATCTTCTTCAGTAGAACTAGATGTAGCATCTGTAGGTTCAGTAACTAGGATTTAGCTCCTAAGAGAGTGAATTACTTCTCCACCACAAAACCTCTCTTGTTCAACTAAAATCATTGTGGTGATTTTCACCCAACTCTATTGTATCAGAATATTTAATTCATAATTTATTCCTTACTCACTTTTACCCCATATCAAGTATAATATAATTAAATTTGAAAATAATTAATTACTTACCACATGTCTCACACAGTGCTAGATACTATCTATATTGGCTTACACTGAGATTCTTAAGAATCCATCATTTCATCTGATTTTCCACTAATATATCTATCATCTTTTCATCTCATGTGATTCTTGCCCATGACTTTCCATAATCGCCAATTAAAAATACACCTAATACATGCTAGACTTTTGTCTGGTTCATCTAAAATGTCCAATGTCTTTGTAATACTTGGCCTGTCTATAATTTGCCTCATTTTCATACAATATGTCTATATGAATATGCTCCAAAACCAACACATATCTTTTTTTCAGTCATGCATTTCCATTCTAACATAATTCATGCAACTTTTTGAATACATGTTACTTATAAACTAATTAATTTATTCTTTATATCTGTTTGTCATTGTCTCCATGTGCCTTTCTATACATATGTTTGCTAAAAAGATCCCAAAATTTACCAAGCCCAGTGGGAATAAGTACTATTTTGATGCTTTTAGGAACAAATATAATCTTCTCTATTCAGTAATAATTTATAATTTGACTCTTGTCTACTTTCCCAGCCTTAGCACATATTACTCCTGTACAAACTCTAAATTTTAGCCAAATTGATCCATTCAGTGTTTCTTGTATAAAACATTTCTTCTTCAACCTCTATCACTCATGACCACAATGTACTCTCTCTTCACCTCTGCCTCTTAGATCCTCTATTTTCTTTCAGATCTCAGGTGCAGTACAATTTCTTTCCTTTGCCCTTTTGGGATTCTCCTGTTCAGGTACTACTGGTCTGAACAAGATTACTTTGTTTGGAATATATTTTGTTTTTACTTATCTGTATAGCTGTCCTCCACACCCACCCCAGTAGAATATAAATGTCTTAAAAGCAGAATCTTTTTAGCTTTTCCTTTGCATTTCTAGTACCTGTGACTGTCTGGCAGATAGAGACACTTAAAAAGTGCTTATTGATTGATTTTACTCACTGACATTACCAAAAAATCATTTATTTTAAAGCTATAATTCATTTAAAATATTTATTATATTTAGGAAAAAAATACTCTAAGTTTTAAGTTTTGAAAGTGTATATTTGTATTCTGCATCTGTGCTCATAGACTCACATATTCATACATTTGGGATATGACTTCACTTATGTACATATTAAGAGGATTTTTAAAAAGCTATCAGATAAAAAATATGGGTCTTTTTCCTGGAAAATCTGAAATCATTAGCAAATTCTGCAATTCCCTAAAGGCCATCTAGATTTCCTTTGTTTGTCCCTTTATTTAGTTCTGTGTCCAGCTCACTGTGTGTTGCAGTATCTGATAAAGATTCTTATGCAGATTGATTAGCTCTATCAAATTGTATATTATATTCTGGACAATACATATTTTTCAGCTTTTTTTTTCCCCGGTGTGGATAGTTCAGTCAACTTCTGTTCAGAGAATATGGACAAGATAGCCAGTACTTTTGATAGACTGCCTTTGAAGAATTTATACAAAGAGATGGACAAGGACACCACAAGATTTATCAGCATCAGTGGATTGAAATATGCATTATTTGGAGTGAATACTCCCATCATTGTGATCACAAAACTACTGTAGTATTCAAGAAACATTAAAAAGTCAAATACAGGGAATGGAGCCAAGATGGTGGAGTAGAAAGATACATACACTCTAGCGCTTCCCCCAATACCCACAAAATACCTGTAAAAAAAATGACTCTTAACAAATTCTAGAGCAGCAGAAGCCACAGAACAACAGAGTGAAAGACATTTCCAGCCAAAAGCAACCTGGAAGGCCAACAGGAAAGGTCTCTCCCACAAGACACTGAGCAGAGTGGAGCCCAGCCCTGGCCAGGCAGGGAGGAACAGGACAAGAAAAGACCTTGGGGGCAGAATCCCCAGCAGGGAGGGTCCCAGATTCCTCAACCCAAAAATGTCAAAGAAAACATCAAAGGTCAGTGTGGGAGGGCTTTCCCAGCTGAGCTAGAGGGGAGCAGGGTCACTGGCCCCAGGTGGCAACAGAGGCAGCACAGCAACAGAAGCTAGTGGCTAATGTGGCTGCGTAAACAGGTTGATTGTCTGAAAGGCTCAGCTTCAAGCCTCTGAGGGAATTGAACAGCTGATCTGAACCTCAGCCCTAAGCATGGTCCTGGGAGAGGAGGAGCACTAGGACCCTCCTCTTGACAAAGGATTCAGAAGTCAAGTAATTGGTTGGGAAAATGCCCCCAAAAGGGGGTGGGGGAAATAAAACTATAGAAGGTTACTTTCTTGGTGAACAGGTATCTCCTTCCATCCTTTCAAATGAGGAAGAACAATGAATACTGTCAGAGGAACTCAAGGCTTCTGCCTCCAGTACCTCCAAAATGAATATGAAAAGGGCTCCAGTCATAGAAGAACTTGAAAAACAGTCAGTAGCTTGCAAAAGGAGAACCAAAAAAAAATGCTGAGGAAAATAGCACCTTTAAAAATAGGGTAAGTCAATTGGAAAAAAGAGGTTCAAAAAGCCAATGAGGAGAAGGAGGCTTTAAAAAGCAGAATTAGCCAAATGGAAAAGGAGGTTCAAAAGCTCAATGAAGAAAATAGTTCTTTAAAAAAGACAGTGGAGCTCAGGGAAGCTAATGACTGCAATAAACCAACAAGTTACAAAACAAAACCAAAATATTGAAAAAATAGAAGATAATGTGAAACATCTCATTGGAAAAACAGTTGACCTGGAAAAGAGATCCAGGAGAGACAATTTTAAACTTATGGGACTACATGAAAGCCATGATCAAACAGATAGCCTAGACATTGTCTTTAATGAAATTATCAACGAAAACTGTCCTGACATTCTAGAACCAGAGAGCAAAATAGATATTGAAAGAATCCACCAATCACCTCCTGAAAGAGACCTGAAAAGATAAAATCCTAGGAATATTGTGGCCAAATTTCAGAGTTCCCAGGGCAAGGAGAAAATATTGCAAGCAGCTAGAAAGAAACAATTTGGGTATTGTGGAAATACAATCAGGATAACACAGAATCTGGCAACTTCTACATTAAGGGAGTGAAGGGATTGGAATAGGATATTCCAGATGTCAAAGGAACTGAGATTAAAACCAAGAATCACCTACCCACCAAAACTGAGTATAATACTTCAAGGAAAAAAAATAGTCATTCAATGATATGGAGGACTGTCAAGTATTCATGATGGAAAGATCAGAACTGAATACAAAATTTGACTTTCGAACACAAGAATCAAGAAAATCATGAAAAAGTAAACAGGAAAGAGAAATCCTAAAGAACTTTCTAAAGCTGAACTGTTTATATTCCTATGTGAAAAGATAATATTTGTAACTTTTGAGACTTTTCTCAGTATTTGGGAAGGTGGAGGGATTACACACATACACCCACACAGAGAGACTACAGGTTGAGTTGAATCAGAAGAGATGATATCCACAAAAAAAAAATTAAATTAAATTAAAGAGTGAGAGAAGAAAATATTGGGAGGAGAAAGGGAGAAATGGAATGGGGCAGACTATCACTTATAAAAGATATAAAATACTCTTTTTCAGTGGAGGAGAAAAGGGAGGAGATGAGAGGAGAAAAATGAAGCTTAATCTCTTCACATATGGCTTAAGGAGGGAATAACATGCTTACTAATTTTGGTATGAAAATCTATCTTACACTACAGGAAAGCAGGTGAGAAGGGGACAAGTAGGATGAGGGGGATGATAGAAGGGAGGATAAATGGGGGAAGGCAGTAATTAGAAATAAACTCTTTTGGGAAGGGACAAGGTCAAATGAGAGAATAGAAAAAATAAAGGGGACAGGGTAGGATACAGGGCAATATAGTTAGCCTTACACAACATGACTATAATGGAAGTCTTTTGCAAAATGACACATATATAACCAGTATTGAATTGCTTGCTTTTTCAGTGAGGATGGGTGGGGAGGGAGGGAGAGAAGTTGGAATTCAAAGTATTAGAAACGAATGTTGAGAATCGTTATTGCATGTAACTGTGAAATAAGAAATACAGGTAATGGGATATAGAAATTTATCTTGCCCCACAAGAAAGGAGAGACGATGGGGATATGGGAAGGGTGGGGTATGATAAAAGGAATGACACATTGAGGGAAGGGGTAATAAGAATGCAAGGTGTTATGGGGTGGGGGAAGGGGAGAGATGGTGAGAAAAATTGAAACTCAAAATTTGGTGGAAATGAATGTCAAAATCTAAAAAGAAATAAATAAAACTATTAAAAAATAAAAAGTCAAAAACAAATTATCATGGGTATATAAATGAAGAAATAAAAATCAGCTTTGGTGGTCTAATCATCTACTACATATAGTTAAATATTTCTAAATGGAATAATTACGAATTTTGGTGTAACTGTGACAAAATATAAGGAGCTATCACATATTGCAAGATTAGAGAACAAAACTGGGGTCTACAGACAGTAAAACATAAAGGCATGGAGCTTGTGCTTGTTCCACTTTGACTGGACATACATAGTTTCCAAAGGAATGAATGTGGGCCACAATTATTCCCATAAATCCCTGTATTGAAACTAATTTGCTCTTATATTCTCCTACCTATGCACCTTGTACTCTTTAAGATATGACACTTCCAGTTTTTCATGAAGTTCATTATTATATAGATGAATAGATGACATAGATGTATAGTATATCTATATCTATGGAGACAAAGCATATAGAGATATATCTTCTATATCATCTTTCTACCAGTATGTTTAATAATTTTATTAAAATTTTACTACTCTAATAGATAAATTACTTTTATATATAAATTTATTGCTCTCTACCTCTATGTACCATCTTTATCTCTCTGTCTCCTAATATATTTAGTAATTTCACTTACACCTAAGATGAAAATGTCTTTGTAAATCCCAGTATCATTATTTAAAGATTATTTTTCTTCTATAATTTTATGTCATTCCCTCAAAGCAGTATGGAAGTATTGAGTTGCAAAAAGGTTATACTAGAGGAGAACAGCCTATGACAGATTCCACCAATCTCAAAAGTCTACAAGTAAGGGCCTGGTGACAGATTATATCTGTCTATAGGGATCAGCCTCAATTCAGAGAAAATAATCACCAGAGACCTGGTCTTCAAGTGATGAATACTGTTGGCCACAAAAATATACGGAGAGATCATAATCTTCACCAATGGATAGAATATCCATACAGATGAAATTCTGAATTATTGAAGAAGTTAAAATCTTTAGTAAATATATTTAATAAACTCCATGTGCTTCACTGAGCAATAGGAGTTCTATTTTCTCTTTGTTGTGTCTTGTTTTTTCCTAGTAACTAAAGCCTCACAATAAAAAAAAAATGAGTTGTGGTTGCCTTAATTTTATGAAAAGCATTGTTATTTTATATAAATAAAAATAGTTCAATGAATTTAGTATGAAATTTAAAATTGATATTTGAGGCTTTCTCTTTTTTCAGTTTATTAATGGCTTCTAATACTTCAAATGGACCCCTTTAATATTCCTCAGTATCCTTTTACCCTTTGACTCCAGGAGCCAAGAATAATCCAGAATGTCTCATGCTGGATTTGTCCTTGGGGCCTTGTTTGCCATATATAAATGTCAACAACATTTTATTAAAGAATATGATAATTTCACCCATCCCCCATGTTTGGCAATGCTGGTTCTATTATCATTAATTATTCAATTTATGTGAGTTTTGTTTTACTTGTTCAAAGGTAATCCATGACCTGGATTTTTTTCCCTTCATAATTATGATTGTTTATAGTACTCAAGAATACTTTGTCCCTGTTTTTTAAACTGATAGTCACATATCTATGGAACTCAGGTTTAAGTATGTCATTTATCTCCCTTGAGTTTCTCTGAATTTTCTCATAATTGTAAACATAAATATTACCCCAATAGATTAATACTCACTGGTATGCTCCTTTTAAAGTGGAATCATGAAATGTCATTCTGTTCCTCCCAAACCCCACCAAAACACCCTAGATTTACATATTTCTTCTAGTAACAGAATTATTAGTTTCCCCTCTGTAACTCTGAGAATTTCAACACTGAACTATTCTTAGAAAAGTCTATGTCTACTTTTAATATTTTCATCATTTTTTCCAAACTTCTTCAGACCTCCAAACCTAGGGTTGCTATTCAGTGCAATCACTTCCAGATCCCTGTGCTTGCAAACTGTGTAAAACAACTAGTTAAAAAGGTAAAGATCCAATTACAGAACAACTTGTTTTATCTGTGCAGCAACAAATAACCCATTGGATTGATTTACTTCACTGATCCAAATGTGTTTTTTTGTTTTGTTCACTTGGGAAACCAATATAATGAATAGTCATATCCTTGTTTTTGTTTTCACTAAATTTTTAAGATATATAAAATTGTATTTCAATATTCACAATATGATTTTAACAATTTATTTTATGAATCCTTTATTCATGGAAGTTAACTATTTCTTTACTAAAGAGATATAATTTCTCCAATCTTATTTCAAAAAATACAAATCATTTTATACCTACTACAAAGGGTGCTGGGAGATAATAGGAAATGGGACTGACAAAAATAAATATGAGTAATATGTTAAAGTCAAAAGAATGCTTTGATTTGGGGTTACACAAGTATCTGGTTGACCCCTGGGCAAGACACTTAACCTTGTCTTGGCCTCAGTTTCCTCAACTATGTAACTAGAGAGTCAGATTAGATGAACTCTAAGGTCCTTTCCAGATCAAATTTTATAGTATTTCTTCCCAGTGTGACTTTAAATTAACATGATCACTTTTCACATGTGACTGATGGAATAAAATCTCATTAATATGTGGTCACAGTTCATATTTGGTTCCTATAGCTCAATATTTTAGAATTAAAATTTAAAGATAAAATATCTGTATAAAAGCATGCAATTCAACTTTTTTGTAATCTGTGTACATGGGAGCAAATATTCTCATTTCATAAAAAATGGAAACAAACAGAATTCTCAGAAGCATAATATTTTTTTTCACCTGGAATTCTTAAAGGTAGAAACACATACTGAAGGGCAGAATGAACCGATCCTAAGTGGAAAAATTTAGAGGGAACTGGTAGGACAAGAAACAACTTGTGTTTGTTTTTGTTTGATAGAGTGGACTGATTTAGGGCCCCAATTTATGGTTTCATATCTATAGAGAACTGATCCTGTAGAAACTCCCACCACTGATATAGATTAACAAATTGTCAGTAATTTAGAATATTGGAGATTTTCCTGGGATGATAAAAGAGTAGATGAGTTGTTCAAGGTCACATAAAAGTGTCAGAGGTGCCATTTGGAAGCCTTCCTTACTCCCACCTTTTCACTCCTTCTACTATACCACACTGCCTCCATCTGACCTTTTTTTCAAGTAAAGAAAATTGCCTCTACCACATTAACACACTCATCATTGAATAGACTCATAGCAATAGAACTGCATGGCTTGTATTCCTAGCTTGAGCAGCCCAGAAAAGAACATATGCCTTGGGCCATGTCTTTTATAAAAAGAGAAAAAGAATACGCCCCATTGTGTGCTTACCTAAAGTGAGCTTTTAATGGAAAGGAAGCTATTTGAAAAGCTAGTAGAAGCACATTCTAAATAAGTTAAGCATCTTTCAGGCTGTTAGCACACTATTTAGCAAGTCCATACTCTAGGTTCAATAATTGCTAAATTTAAGACTCCTAAAGATTATGATGGCAAGGAGATTCCCTTGACATTTCATACCAATGCCCAACACTTTCTGTGTTTTAACTACTGGTCAAGGAAAATAATACTAATCTTCTGTCTAAAATACCATATGTCTTTTTGAGAAGTGCCTGATTTATAATGACTACCTTAGGGTGGGGAACAAGCTTGCTTATTGTCTATAAACAGATGGAGAAGACATCTCAATCTCCCACAATTATAAAAGAATATAATATGTATTGGTCTTCTTAACTATAGACCTATCAATTCTTTGAGAAAATGTCGAGTTTGTCAAATGGACATAAAACTTGGCAATTTTTTTATGAAAAAACTGAAAATACAAAAAAAATGTGTTCATCTCAATCTTTTAAGAGTCATCACTCCTACTTTTCAACAAACTTTGATTAGTTGACAGAAACTTTTCTAAACATTTGCTTCCAAGTCCCTAGACAGGAGTAAAAGATCTATCTGTGTTTAGAGATATAGATCAGGGATCAATTCACTGTCTTTATAAATTACAACTCACTGACTGTCTTTTCTATTTTAAACTTCAACAAGCAGTACAGTAGCTAGTTGTCCCATATCTGACTGGTGTCTGTCAGCAAATGAAACTGTTAGTATAATTGGAAAGAAAACCTACAACACAGTGATTGTGTCCTTGAAATAAGGTTCTGAGAACTATTAAAAAAAAGTTTTCCTCTAAAACTCCCTCTTTTCTCCTTCCTCACCTGTCTCTCTCTTTCTATTTCTTGCTTGCAACAGAGAAACATGCAGTTCATCTTATCAAGAATGGGGAATTTCTTTTGCACATAGCTTTAATTTGATTGTCTATGATTCTGTAGGCAAACACCAGAACACTGAATCACATACAACGTCTGCAGTCACATCATCTGTGGCTACAGATGGAAAACAGCCTGCACAAACAGGAGGTATTGCTAACCAGGTGGAATTCCAGTTTCAATATGTTTCAACAACTCATTGGGTAATATAAAGCCACTAGCAACTGTGCTATGCTGGAGAGAGTCCATGGGAAGGTCCTTTTAGGTCCTATGAGTCCTTTCAAAAAATTAGAAAACCGTTAGTATTTTTCTAAAGTCTGTAGAACATTATTGCTTGTTTATCTCTGATATCATTTCCTCTTTTATTTGCCGGGACAATCCTGTCCTTTTACCATCACCACCACAAACACCACCACTCCACCTTCTTTGAGTTTAGAATCACCTTAGATGTGTGCTGAGTAATGCTACAAAGGAAAGAGATGCAGTATGGGTAAGGAACCTCATCTCTGAGAAGGCTTCATTGATTCATGCTTAGAAAAGTTATTTGCATGACGAATGACTGATTTTTTTTTAATTTCCCTTTATTTTAGCAAAGAACATTTGACTTTGACAATTCCAATGACTTTATTAGGACTTGTGGACAAAGTGCAGCTTCCTGTAGTTTTTCTTTTCTTTTCTTTCCCTACAGCTTCTTTCTAACCAAGTGACCACAGCAACTAACCCCTGATATACTTTGATAGTCATGGAATCCACGTAGGATATTTATGAATCTCTGAATAATTGTTTCTAACTTCATCTCACTGAAGTGATATTGACCTTGAAGGATTAGGCTGTCCTGAGCCAAGGAGTAAGACTAACTAGAACCTGGTACTTTAACTTTGACCTTCAGTACCACCTCAGGAGTGAGTCATGTAACAAGAAAGGAAGATCTATGCTGGGGTATGGATTATTTTCCCCCTTAGCTTAAAATATCTCTGGCTTCTAGCAAAATTCCAAATACAACTCCAAAAAGGGAAAATATGTTTTCTTTTAAAAATATGTATAGTGTTCATTCATTCATCCATTTATTTATTTATTTGTATATGCATATGTTTTTACTGGGTACCCTAGTATCTATCCCAAGTGGGGGAAACTAGGCACATACATAAGCACAAAGTCTCTTTCGATTTCAGGTTTCACCCATCTTTCTATACATCCTTATATAGTACTTTACCTTCTGATGATGACCAGAATATCAATCAATGATGGGGAAGGAAGAGGCAGCGTTTTTTTTCTTTATCATTTCGAATCAACCTTTCTCCCAAAGCCTTTCCATTTAAAGCTAGGAGAGGATTGTCTTTTTTCCTTTAAAAGTTAGATCCACCTTCATTGCACAATGAAAGAAGAAGTGAAATTAAACTGCAGTGTTTTCCAGAGGAGAAAAATCTACTTTATTTATCTCTCAGTCCTACTTTAACATACACTGACCTAATTACAGCCCACACCAGAAAATCTAGGAAAGCCAAAGGAGTGCTTCTGCCACCTAGTGGTGCTTTTTCACCACTGTCTCTTAAAATCTCCAAATCCTTCCTCCCAGATCCTTTTTTTTTTTTTGTCTGTCTAGCACATAAGTGCAAATGACCTTCTCTAGTCTCTCTGCATGAATACTAGGGATATGCATTCTGCACTGTTCCATCCTTTTGGAGATTCAAAATGAAATGGTTTGACTTTAGAACTATATTTAGGGAAGGTTAAGTTATCTCCTTTTAGGTGGAGAGAGAGCTTGAAAACTGTTTTAATAAGGTTCTGTGACATTTCTGAAAAGTTAAATTGAAAATAGTATAGCAAATATTAACACCTACCAAGGCAATTTAAAAATATATATGATTCATTGAACTTAAAATGTTTAAAGTCATTAACACTACTTCTCTCACCTATCAGCCTTATCCCCACCCCTACCCCATAAAGAGTAAGTATTCTAACACAGTACTGAGAACAACTCTAGATGGTTTATTTGGTGTCACTTTTTTCTTGTTTATTTGGGGCAGAGGTTGAGGTGGACATTGATGATTATTTGCTTCCCTTTCTTCTTTCTCTAGCTTCATTAAAGAATTATCGATCAGTTACTTGAAAGAAAAGCTTAGAGGAAAAGAGTAGCCAGCCCCTAATTAACCATGCTAATTAAGACCAGGGAAAGGATGGGAAAAAAATGAAGCTCACTGATAACATTCAAACCTATTTGAGTTAACCTTGTCTTTCAGCAAACTATTATAAAGTAAATACTTCCTTCAGCAGAGATAAACTGATAAACACTGAAATATCTTCCACATACGACAACAATGCTGATAGAAAACAGAAAGTCAAAAAGTCTACCAATATAAATCTGACAATCATCCCAATGAGAGATACAGAAACTCAGGTTTTCCAGGAAGCTGGCAGCCTTACATGGCCCTCCATCACTTACATCCAATCCACTTGCAAATCAAGACATCACCCTCCTGTGGCCATGATCCTCTTTGAGAACAAAGGACAAACATCAAAAAGGAAAACAACAAACCCAATCAGAATTCCATTTGGCAATACAATGAGCATCATTCCTTAGATCTAATTTTATCATTAGATTGTTAAATATAATCTTTAGCCTATTACAGACAGAAAGAAATAGTTTTCATCAACATTCATCGAGGCACCTGGTTAGAGTGCTGACTTAGAGTAAGGAGGACTTGAGTTCAAATCCATCCCCAGAAATTTACTCATTTGACCCCAGGTAAGTCATTTAAACTCTACCTCAGTTTTCTCATCTGTAAAATGGTGATAACAACATCCTACTCCCCAGGCTGTTGTAGGATCAAATTAGATAATATTTATAAAATGCTTTGAAAATCTGAAATCTATATAGATATTAGTAGTATTAGTATTAATCAGTAGCAGTAACAGCTATAATAACGAGTATCATTTCAGGGAGGTGTATAGCAGCCTGGGAGGTACAAGCTTCTGATAAAATTTCATAATTTATAATCTCATTAAGTTGACTGAAGGACTCACCAAATAGATGAAGAGGTTTGCCTACTCTCCTTATACTCCTATGTGTTTGATATTGTTCTGGGAATGGAGATTATATACTAATAAAAATACATATAATTATCTCATGGATTTGAGTATTATCAACAACTGGTTTGAATATTTCAGTTGGGAAATTGATAGTTTTGCTTGAATATTCAGATTATATGATCTTCTTTTATACTCTCTACAATTTAGCATTTTCTCCTTCACTTTGTACTTTGCAGACATAGTAAGGGGGTCCTGAATGAAAGTCAGGATTCATGGATATTACAGAAATTGTGGGAGGCAAGTCGATGTGAGACTGCTTCTAAGGGTATGATGTTTCCTACTTCAGATGATATTTTTTTTCCTACACCAGATGATATTTTTTTCCTACTCCAGATAAGCGTTCTACCATCTAGTAAGTAGTGATACTGTAGTAGGTTGGACTTAAGGTTCCAGACATCTCTTTCATCTGCTCTCTTAGGGGCCAGTGTGTGATGACAGGTAAAGATGAGGAAGAAATGGGTCAGGAAGGTATTTCCTAGTGAACAGGAAGAGAGAGGGTGGTAAAAGTGGTCAGAAGGGAGGTGATAGATAATGGCCTAATCTAAGGAGAAGGCTGTAAGCATAAAAGGTGTTTAAGGCTTTTGACCTAGGAGACAATGAAAAGACCCTGTTTCCTCTGTCCTTTATAATTCATCTACTGCAGAACTGCCAGTCATCTCCCTCCAGTCTAGTTCTGGCCATTTAGTTGTCTTATTCAATAATGTATCATGTCTCCTTACTGCCTACAAGTTTATCATTTAAGGAGCTCTGTGACCTAATTGAGGCAGGGATCACATATTTGCCTTTCTTTGTGTCTACAGATCTTAGCCAGAGCCTGGCATATAGAAAACATGTAATAAAAACATGTGGACCTACTGACTGACAATTTGGCTCTTACCAATGTTTCAGTCCTTTTTTCATATTTCTTCCATCTACACATTCTACATTCTAGCCAAATTGACCTACAAGCTGTCTCCAAACTCTTGATACCATCTTCTACATCCATACAAGCATGGAAGTCATAACCCGGACCTGGAATGCTCTCCTTCACCTTCTGACTCTAAACATCATTGTTTTCCTTTAGGGTTCAGCAGAAATCCTGCCTGTTCTTGGAAGTCTCCAGTAAGCTTTCACTTTTTCCTCTATTTTAAGTGTATTCCTCCTCCCTTTTTTTTGTTCCAGTAATTTATTTATTTTCCTATGTATTGTATCTATTTCCTTACCTACTAGTAGAGTTTAAGCTCCCTCAGGGAAATTTTGTGTTCCTTTTATATCTCTATATCCCTAACACAGTACCTTGCAAAGTAAGTAGATGCTTAAAAATGTTTGCTGAATTGAATTATGTTTAAGCCAATGACTTAGGCCAATAGAGATAAAATTATATAATTCCTTTGATGCTTGAGGACAATATTTTTACCTGAAGTGTTTGGGTAATTACTTCAACTCCCCTACTCTTTTGTCTGTGGGCAAAGCCCAAGAAACACTGGGGGTTCCATAGCAGGAGTCTTGGAGAGCTTTTATCTTCACCCCTATCTCAGAACATCCTTTGGGAAATCACTTAATCTTCCTAAGGCTTTACTTCATCCTAAGTAGCAAGAATAAAAAATATTTTGCTTGTGAATCACTCTGATTTCTTTGGATAAAAAATGCTATGGGAGAATTCTAAGCTAGCTATAATCTGTGACAATGTGAAGAAAGTGATATTGTTATGTTTTGTTATCTTTTGAAAATATTGATTGATTGTATCATTAATCTCTTTTAAAGTAAATAAGAGGTGAATAAGAACCTATTATTCCTGAATACATATGTTCCCAAACAATACAAATGGTCATTTAGTCACGTATCTTTCTATGTTTATCTAGCTCAATACTGATTTTATACTTTTCACTTTGTTATTTGATTATATATTTTCCTACCATGCAGGAAAAACTCATAGGACTTCTGTATACTTAAATCTCCCTTTATCTATGTATTATTGTATTCATTTAAAAAATCAATAGAGTTTAAATCCTTAGCCACAGGGCAAAATATGACTATTTAGTGCATTTAATACACTTCTCTTCTTGGTGAGTTCCTTCAGCAATATGCAGCATGGCATTTGAGTCAAGGGGTTAAGGACTGAAAATGATCTTTGCCTGTGAAGAGATTTGATTTTTTTGTTCTTTGAGATGAAAACATGAGCAGGACAAGCATCCTTACAACTGATGAAGCTCACTTAAACCTATAATAAATACCCTGAAGGCAGGAGGACATTGGAACCACTAAGCCAATGAGACACAGAGATTCAGCTCAGATCATATGACCACAGAAAGAATCCTCTTACCACCAGGTTCAGCATCTGAAATCGGCCCCTTCTCTCTTGAGGTCACAGACAGCATTCTCCATTGTTTTCTAGGTATGATACTTGGAGTGCCTTTGTTATAGATATTAAATTAAATCAAACTCATCAGATTTAAAATAAAACAAAACTTTTTTTTTTACTAATGTGACCTATTTTATATAGGAATGTGTTACTGAATTGTTGCATGAATAAACAGTTTATGAGATCTTTACACATAAAGAAAAGTAAAAAGGAAAAGGTAAAAATTTTTCTTATACCCTGGGGAAACTTTCTAGAATTCTGAAGAGTTGTTTTCCTTCCTTCCTTCCTTCTTTCCTTCCTTCCTTCTTTCCTTCCTTCTTTTTTCTTTCTTTCTCTTCCCTTCCTTTTGAGAGGTTAACAATCACCTTAATCAAGCACATTTATCAGAGAAAATCAAAATCAAAATTTCAGAGAAATCACTCCTCTACCTCATTTTTGAACTGGGCTAATTCACTGGAGCCCTGAATCTGGCTACTCCCACCTCCTGGGGCTCTACAGAATAATAGCCACCACAACTGGGAAACAACAGACAATTAGCTCAGTCCCCACACTTTCCTTTTAATTTATGCAGCTCCCATCCTTGTCACTATAATGTGTCAGTAGCACTCCAACATATACAACATAGGTTCCTTGATCTGCTTCTTTAAAAGGAAAGGCAACTTTTGAGTGGTTAACAACCACCTTAATCAAGCACATTTATCAGATAAAATCAAAATCAAAATTTCAGAGAAATCAAAAATCAACAGACAGGGCTTCCAAACTGCCTGACCATTAACATACATACATCTTTACCAGAGAGAGAAGCACCAGTATCTGAGTTTTCAAAATCAGGGAGCTGCTTAAAGGTTTCTCAGAATCTCATCTGGGACATAAACCTTCTTCTAAAAACTAAAGTCCAAAGTAAAACTTCACCTTCAGAGTATTTATACACTTTTCAGAGCCAGAGGGCATGACCCCCTGACCCAGAGACTCAATAGAAACAAACACAAGTTACTTAAGACCCTCCTACAACACAACTCCCTTTACTGAAGTTTCCCTCAATGGGTAGGACCACCAATGAGTAGGGAAGATCTTTTTTAATCACACTCAAATAGAAGCATTATACTTCTTGATTGTACTAAAACAAAAACAGCAAAAGATCCTACTTTGCTTAGCCTCACATCAGAACCAAAGAAATATATGTGTGAGGCCAAATTGGAACTCAGGTCTTCCTGACTCCAGGTACAAGATTCTATCTGGTATTCTAACTAGTTTCAAGAGCAAGAACAATATCAGACTTAGAAGGCTGGGATGAAAAAAAGGCATCAGTTCAAGGTAGCATAGCACACTGGAACCATGAGGCAAAAGATCTGAGTTCTACTTCAAGCTTAGCTACTTCTTAGTTGACTAATTGGAGTCTTGTTTCATTCCTCAATAGAAATGAGAGTAATGATCCTTAACCCACCTACCTCACAGGGTTTCTACAGACCATAAAGAGCTCAAGAATGTGACCTGTTAATTTGATCTTAACAAGCAGCACATCACATTGCATGAAAAGCTAGCCTCAGAGATACAAAGATCTGATTTCAAGTCTGATCGCTAACACATACTAGATTTATAATACTGGGCAAATTACTAAACTACTAAGGGCTTCCAGGTTACTCTCTAAGAATGTAATTTGCAGAGCAATTACCTTATACCAATAACATTAGAGATTTTTAAGGTTCTTTTTAGGACAAATTTATAAATAATTTAAAAATATTTTCAAGTCAACACAATCGCGAGCAAATTCAACACAATACCAACTTTCGTACTAGGGAAGAAATATCGTGAGTCATCATTTGAGGCTATTAATTGGGCATTTCCCATGAGTATAGCCATAGAAAATAAACAGAGGCTGAGATTTGGGGGAGTACTACTGTGGAGAAAATATCAGTGCCTGTATATGAGGCCATCTCCTGGCTACAGAACTCTGAGAATACACATTTACTCACCTAACAATGCCTAGCTTTTGTACAATTGTCTTCTCTGTGGCTCAGTCCATTTTCATGTTCCTGATAACATATCCTAGAGCTTTTTCATCAAAATCTGTGTACTTATACCCCATTTCCCTAAAAGATATCTTTGATACTTATTTCTAGGATACATCTAACTGGAACAAGAACTTACACATCTCCATTACTATATAGTTGTGATTTTAGCAATATACAATTCAGCCTAATTCAAGTATTTTTATTGCCTATCATGATAAAGACAAAAGAATCAGGAATATTACTTGTGGGTGTTCTACATAAGGCATATTTATACACATACATGCATGTATGTGTATATATATATACAAACATATATACATATATACACACACATATAAATAAACTGAACTACCATGAATTGGATGAATTAAATTGTTACTGCTTATCCAGTTCAGTTGTTCTTTTATTCAAATAGATCATTTGTATATGTCTGCTTATAAACTGGAATTCAGACTTTAGCGAATCAAATAAAGATTCCTAAGCGCAGGTGATCTCTATTTTCTACTCCTTAACAGTATGAAGTTTAGGTTGATCAATGAAAGAGAAGCTTTCAAGTGATTGATTATAAGAATTCTTCATGCAAGAAAGAACAAATACCCATATCATCACTTTTCTAAAGAAAGCTCTTTGTAAATTTTGAAGTCCTAAATTATGATGAAAATAATGATATATTTTCAGTAACCTAGGCCACATTTCTGAGAGTAAAACCTCTAGAGCAGATGTGCTTTAGGAGAGAAAAATTTCTCTCTGGAATATCCTCCAATCACAGATCTAATTAAGAATAACAACAGCAATGACAATAATGACATTATTAATAGGAATAATATTAGTATTTTATCTATGTGGGCAAAGCTATTCTTCCTTTCTAATGTCTTATTTATAAAATTAAAATGCACCCCATTGAAAATGAATACTGATTTCTTGCAAGTTAGGGTAAGAAATAATTAATAATGGCAAATACACCAATTAAAGCACAGCAAACAAAGAAAATACCACATAAATGTTCAATATTAAAAATTGAACAATATGTTAAGGGCATAAAATATTTTTTTGTAATCTTGTTTAAATATTTAATGCAAAAGCTCTTACTCTCAAATAAATTCATTAAAAAGCAATTCTAAATTGATGTGATTTTGTCTTTAATAAAGATGCCAACTTTAATTATCCTCATCTAAATAGTTAAGTAGGTACTGAATGTTGCATTTACTCTAATATTATTTTTTATGTTGGATTACCGCCATTGATAGCTATTTAATTAAAGCATGCCTTGGCAAGTTCTAAAATGGTTTAATAGTTTAAAACAAAATTTTACTTAATCATTGCCAAATCTTAGTAGCTATTAAACATTCCAAAATGGTACTTTTTTAACATTTCAACTGAAGCTGTTCTATGAAAACAGGTGAAGCAATCAAATATAACATAGTCAAAATATAATTTCATTTAAATTTAAAGATTATATATTGTAGTTCAGTAATATTTCAGTGAATCAATTGGAAAGCCAGTTGTTTTGGGTAAGTGATGGTAAGGATGGTTTAGGAGATGGATGTCTCATCACTTCTAATGGAAAATATCAATAAAACCCTAGTTTGGATAGAAAAACCAATTTGGTCTAATTTCATTTAATTGAATTACTTTACCAAATCACCTCTTATTCAAACAGAAACACATAAAACCTATCCAGCTGGTAAGTGATATGCCTACAAAGTTAGAGAGATTTCAACCAGAAGCCAAAAAGGATATAGTTGGAGACCAAATATACTTATCAAAATTACTCCAGAGACCAAAAGGTAATTTAGGCTCAATATGCGGAAATGAGATATACTAGGCCAAAGAAACCCATGAGCCAGCACCTGATAGTCTGTGGTAACGAGGTTGCCTTGAAGGGATTTCTTAGTGCTTCAAAAGTGTTTAAAATTTAAGCAATTTTGAGGCTGTGCTTAAAATAATTCATAAATGCTTATTTGTATTTCAAAGGAATAAAGGCATTTTAATAAAATATATTAAACATATTCCAAGTATTGTTTCCTTTGTAGATTTACAGAATCTCAGAATAAGAAAGGACCTCAGATAAGATTCTAGTCCAATTTTTATCTAACCAAGAATCTCTTCAACATCAGACCAAATAAACCCTTGCAGCTTTTGCCTGATAACCTCTCTATTGCTTTCCTCATTTGAGGCAGTTTGTTCCTCTTTTGGATAGCTCTGGATAAGTATTCATTCCATATATCAAATATAATTATAGCAGATAGCTCAAGCTACATAGCAGATAGCTTAAGTAAGCAAATTATATTTTCTCCATGAGTTTTATATATATTTGATAACAAAAATATACACAGCAATTATGAGTTTACATATTTTTATCCTTCCTTTTCATCCACTGATGTGTCAGTCAAAAAATACTAAATAATATCTATATCAAATTGACCAAATAGTCTTGAAATGTTTACATGTGTGGATAGTTCAGCTTCAGATCTTGTTTCAAACATGGTTGAATCTCAGGAATAGCTTTCATTTCTTAATAACTTTAAAATGTGATTATACTCTCTGCATGTTAAATATCATGCTGTTTTTCTATGTTATAATTAGTTCACATTGACATAGGGTGAAAGCCAATTAACTAGAGTCACAAGGTTTAATTTTTTCTTCTAGAAATTCCAGTAATATCTTAAACTCGGTATGTCTAATACAGGACTTAGTACCATTTTCTATAAACCTTCCCATCTTCTAAACTTCCTTTTTTCTGTGGTGGTCACCACCTTCTTTCTAATGTTTCAATTCCATTAGCATTATTTGGATGTTGCAGGCTCCCTCACCTGTCATATCTAATTAGTGACCCAACCTTGCCATTTCTAACATCTCTTATCTGCAATTTCTTCTTTCTACTCACATGACTACCAAGCAGATCAAGCCTTCATTACCTCTAATCCAGATCATTGCAGTTGTCTCCTTATTGATCTTTCTGAATAATGAATCTGGCTGCTAATCAACCAATTCTGATGGTTTTCTATTTCTTTTGGGATAAAATGTAAACTTTTATGTTTAGAATTTTAAATCCTTCACAAAACAACCCAACCTATCTCTCTAGACTGATTTAAAATTTCTCCTCATCCCATAATGTATGATTCAGCAAAACTGGCCTACTGTCTGTTCTTCATTCATGACAATATATCTCCCATTCCCACACACTGAAACTGACTATCCTCATTCCTAAAATGTATCGCCTCCTTACCT
Organism: Bettongia penicillata ogilbyi; assembly: GCA_023548195.1. Taxonomy (NCBI): domain Eukaryota; kingdom Metazoa; phylum Chordata; class Mammalia; order Diprotodontia; family Potoroidae; genus Bettongia; species Bettongia penicillata. Next base: position 11,415,355 of record JAJHZJ010000382.1, on the reverse strand, counting down.
CTATCATGCACAATCTCTCGCTTCCTTTAAAATGTAGCTCCCACAACATTTTATTCCTCCTTCTCCCCTCTTTTGCTAGTGCCTCCTTTCCAAACTATTTTCTATTTTAACATTTTGTGTGTATGCAAATGTGTGTATACCCCGCACATACACAAAGTGGTATGTATATACATAAATATACATACATACCACTTTGTGTGTATACAAATATGTATATATAATATATATGTAAATAGCATATATAAATAACATATAAATGTATGTTAGCATATATAAATATCTACTGAGTATGTGTTGTTTTGCATATATTTTATAATTACTTATCTCTCACATTATAATATAAGTTCATTGGGTGTAATTAATTCATTTCTTATACTTAAATCCCCATCTCTTAGCATAGCATGTGGCACATATATTTTTTAATAAATACTAATTTGTTGACTGATTTTGAAACTAATAAATCTTTGTGTGACTCTAAAAATCACCAAAATCTATGCGATTTAACATATACAGTGGTACAAATTATTATGTTTCTATCCATATTAATGAAATCTCCATTTAATTAGTATATATCTTTTGCTGACATAATATGTACCGTACCCTAGATTTATATACATAGGATCCAGGTTTAGTGGTACTCTTGAGTTTTATGTGTTGCACTTTTGTGGTTAAGGTGAACAAGGGCTATAATATGAAGAAATTACAAGAAAGCCAATCCCAGAAATCTCTACCTTCTTTCTTGGGTAGTAGCAATGAAGGAGAAGCCTAGTCTCTTCCAGGAAAGTGACAGAGAACATTATCCCATATCGACATAGATTTCAAGAGCCAAGAAACTAGTAAGTTTTAAGAAAGGGATCTTAAAGGAACAAACTTTTATAATTTATAGTTGAGTAATCAACCTTTAAATAATTGGTTGATTACTTAATTACTTAGTTTAACCCTTAAATAATTGACTCTGTGAGATTGTCATAATCTAAACAATTCTTCCTCTTATGCTGGGGGGAATTTTTCTGCCCTTCTTGAAAAAATGGAAAACAGAGAACATGTGCATATTTTTATTTTTTTAACTAGATGTTATAGTAGAGGACTTTGAGCCTAATTTAAAAAAAAATATTCTCAATCTTGCTAGTTAGGATTTATAACAATAACATGTCATTTTAAATAACAGAGGAATTCTGAGATCTAACACAACACAGTTTGTTATTAACAGGAGAAGAATTAGCATTTATAAAGCATCTACTACGTACCAGTCACTATGGTGCTTTTTACAAACATTTTCCCATTTGATCCTCATAACAGCTCTTTGATGTAGGTGTTACTATTTTTAAGTGTGAATTTTCACATTCAATTTATACTTGAGGAAGCTGAAGCAAACAGATTAAGTAACTTATTTAGGATGATGCAGCTACTCAGTGTTTGATGCTGGGTTTGAATTCAGGTATTCCTGATTCTGAGTCTAATAAAGCTCTATCTACTCCACCACCAGCTGACTCAACTATGATCATTTAACTCTATCTACAGAGGCAACTACCTAATATTATATAGATTTGGTTATGCCACAGGTCAAATCATATCTCTTCAAATATAATGAGATGTAAGGGTATATTTTGGAGGAATTGTCTCTTTTGAGTATGCACACGACTCTTCAACATATCATGTTTCCCGTAACAATTTCTAAAGCCCCACTAATATCTAACTATGACTTTATGAAATAAATTAGAAACCTTACATGACATGGTCTTATTTCAGTATTATCCCAAAGTGAAGATAATATAATAGAAAGAGTAAAATCTCAGTTCTATCTCTTTCAGCCAAGGTGACCTTGGTTAAGTTTTAATCTTTCCAAGCTTTAATTTTTCATGTTAGTTGGAGAAAATAGTACTTGAACTGATTGTTATGAGGTAAGTTCTTGGTAAAAATTTAAGTACCAGCCAGATAAATGTGAGCTACCACTGCAAATCTCTACCAAGCCAACAAGCACTTTTAAATGCTTTCAGCATGCAAGATACTGGAAACATGACTGAAAGAAAACTGCCTTTGTCTGAAAGAAGCTTAGATTTTGTTGGGGAATGCCAATATTAGCACATACACTATGATTAGAATTGGAAGGAGAAAAGACTAACAATGAATGAAATCAGTACAAGCAGTTTATAGGAAATGGTACATGACCAAGGCCTTGAATTAAGCTAAGTATTATAAAAAGAGATGAGGAAGGAATTCCCAGCCATGAAGGACATACTGTGAAAAGACAGAGAGAGGAAAGATGTAGGCTTCAATGCGGGGAAAAATAGGAAGATCACTTAAAGTCTGGGAAGGGGAGTTATGTGCAGTGAAATGGGAAAAGGGAGTCTGGAATCAGACCACAAAGGAGAACCTTACTACTGGCATCATTGAAGAATTGTACTACATATGTAACTGACAAAGGGAAGTCTGTTAGTTTCCTTGAAAGTAGAGGAAAAGATAATAAACTGAGTTCTCCTACTAAGAAAACCTTAATTTTTCTTCAATTTTGACTTTTAGCTGAAAATTTCATTAACAAATTGACATTTTGACTTACAAAGATATAAACTATGTCAATAATGATTCAAATTAAACAGGTTAAATTTAAGAATAAATAACTATAAATGGGTTTTCCTGGAGAGACATAAAAGGTATTTGAACATGTTTCTCAATTCACCCTGTAAACTCTTATCCAGACTTTTCTAGGTTCCATTTCAGAGTCTGTTTTCAGATGTCACTTTTTTCTTGAGAGAAAACTTGTAATGTTACTTTTGTGAAACACTATATCAAACTCCAAAGGCACTTTCTAAGCTTCATGTGGATCTTCTTTGTGTCTAAACGATTCCATGAAAAATAGCTATTATGATAAAGGTTCCTTTCTTAAGAAAACGTTCATTGACTTCTCATTTGACATTGTTTGATAATGGTCTTAAGTAAATAAGCAAGTAATGACTAACCCATTGGATAGTGAGGAAAGGATATTTAAAAAGAATAACTACTTTTAGAAATAACTTTCCCAATGTAAAAAGATCAGGCAAAGATAAACACTAATTTCTAATTCCCCCATTTTCAGGCAATTAATGGTGAGAAAATGCAAGAGACAAGACAGAGACAATAACAACTTCAACAAATGTAGAATTATAAGAATTTTGTCTTAGTAAAGTAGAGATAGGGTGACCTTTCCAAGATTACTCCTTTGCCCAAAACACCTCTGTCAGCAATCTTACCTCTTTACTAAGGGCTCTCCTCATAGTTGGCTAAAAATGGAAGGATGGATGGATGGATAGAGAGATAGATAATTAAATAAGAACTTTTATCCACATCTCCATTTCTCTTTCCATTTTCACACTATAAATCACCTCAACATTTCAGTATCCACTGCCTAGGTATAAACAGATAATTGACTTATCAGACAAAAGATCAAAACCCTAGAATAAACTATGAAAATGTAGAGATAATGTGTAAAATTATATTTCCACTCTAACTTACTTAAACTGTTTATTCCAAAAAGTGTGAAATGAATAAAAGTAAAGACCTTGATTCTTATTATTAAATTTCTTAGAAAAAGCTAGCCGATATTAAAAAGTCATTTTGGAATGAAGTATAAATTACCAAAAAACCCCAGGGGTTGAAGAAAGGAGGTAGAACTGTCTTAGCTAGCAAAGATTTAACATTCTTGCCAAGTAGAAATATATGGCAGTCATCAGAAGGAACACCAGTTTAGAGATGAAGTTTATCTGTAAGAAATCACAAGAGAGAATGATGAAAGATTAACTGAAATATCACTTCAAATTTTTAAAAGGAAGTAAAAAGAAAAAATCCCTATAGAAATCTTGGTGTGAGATCTAAGTAAGTTAAGTTTTCTTGGAAGCATGCACTCAGAAAACAGGAAGGAAAATAACAAACCAACATTAAATGGTACATATTTACCAACTTTGTTTTTTTTCTCATTAATGGTGGCTTAACTATGTTTTTTTTTTTTGCATTCCAAAACTTTAGTAAATAAATGTACTAAGTGAGTAGGTAAAAAATAAGACTTAAAAAGATGAAACCTGAAAGAAAAACTAAAATGGATCAAATATATAAAGGAAACAATCAGTGAAAGTATAATGTAATTTTAAAACAACTTGAGAAATAATTTCCAACAATTTTTAATGATGGTCCAAGTTCAGAAGAATTGAAATGATCATATTCAATGTTGTTACTAAAAAAAAATCAGGGACTTAAAACTCCGGTTTTTAATTTTTCTTCTTTATATATATATAGATATAGATATAGATATATATACATTTGATGATAATGGTGATAACTTGTTTTAATATACTGATATAATACCAAGGTCATGTCTACAAAATATAAATGCAACTGTTAGGAAAGAAAAGGAAGAATCCACCTTGTTACTTGGTATACGTGATAGCAAACCACTAGTTTGATGATTTGAAAAGAAAATAAGACCTGAATTTATCAATTATTCATTTGAACTATATGACAATTTAATTAAAAGATTTGAGTAAAACCATAAAATGTTGCCAAGTGACCTTTAGAAGCAAATGAGAAAATTCTACCAAAATTCTAGGAGCCAAGATGGTGGAATAAGCAGTAATACCCTATAACTCTTCCCGAGTCACCTCCAAATAGCCAAAAAATAGTGCATTAAGACAAGAGCAGAATCAGAAAGAAGAAGATGAGTTGAAACATTCTTTGAGGCTCAGAAATTTAGAAGATTGACAGGAAAGTTCTGTCTCACTCAAGTAAAAAGAGAGCACAGTCCATGATAGGAAAGCCAATAGCAAGCCCCACCTCATGAAACCAGTGGGAGATCCCAGTGTGGAGAAAGCAAACAACAGTACCAGGAATTTTGGCAGGCTTCAGTATAGCCAGGGGAATTGGAATTGGAAGAATATAGTTCTGAGAACTTCCATATGCTTCACCAATGCCCCAGAAAAGCAGGCAATCTCCAGCAGGCAGATCTAAAAGTGCTTCAGTATAACCTGGGACAAAAGGGTAGCTGCCAATCACATGGGTTCCTAAGCAAACAGGCAGCTGCTGTGCCAGGCCCCCACAATGTACTTCAGCATAGCCATAGGCAAATAGGCAGCTACTAGTGATCAGACAACCACATGCTTCAGGTTAGCCATTGGGAAATGGAGAAATACCTCATTCACTTTGGCACATGTCAGAAACAGCACTAGGACTCCTGATCAACACCAGTTAAGCTGCTATACCCCTACAACCTCCAGCTACAGCAGCCATCCCCCACTCTAGCTTCTCAGTGAAACACCAGATGTGTAGGTGCTCCATGGGCCTCAGAGAAACATCAGTGAATCACCTGATAAACAGACAGGGCCTGCAGGGACTGACACAAGAAGCCTGAGTTAGTGCCCTTCAACCCTGAGAGTAGAGCACAAATTTAAAATAAAGGAAAAGGCTGAAGAAGATGAGTAAAAAAGAATGACAACAAGAAAATCTGACCATAAATGATGGTGACAGGAAAGATCAAGACACAGACTCAGAAAAGGACAAAAGTGTCAAAACACCCATGGGCAAAAACCCCACAGAAAAATGGGAAGTGATCTAAAGCCAAAAAGAACTCACGGAGGCGATCAAAAAGGGGCTTAAAAATATGAGAGGCAGAAGAAAAACGAAAAAATAAATGAGAATGATGGAAAAGAATTATGAAAAAAAGAAAACAACTACTTAACATAGAATTGAACAAATGGAAAAGGAGATACAAAAATCCGCAAAGAAAACTCCTTAAAAAGTACAACTGGGCAAATAAATACAAAAACTAACTGAGAAAAACAGCCCCCAAAAAGTTAGAATTCAGCAAGTGGAAGCTAATGAGTCTATGAAACATCAAAAATAAATCAAACAAATTCAAAAGAATTAAAAAATAGAAGAAAATGTAAAATACCTCTTGGTGAAAAAAGAACTGGCCCGGGAAAATAGATCCAGGAGAGACAACTTTAGAATCACTGGATAACCTGAGAGTGATAATAAAAAAGAGGACCTAGACAGCACCTCCCAAGAAATTTTCAAGGAAAACTGCCCTGATATCCTGGAACCAGAGAGTAAAATAGACATTTAAAGACTCCACTGATCACCTCAGAAAAGACATCTCAAAATAAAAGCTCCAAGGAACATTATAGCCAAAATTCAGAAAACTGAAAGTGGCCAGAAAGGAGCAATTCAAATACCAGGGAGCCGCAATAGGATTGCACAGGAATTAGCATATGTAACATTAAGATCAAAAGTCATGAAACACGATATTCTAGAAGGTAAAGGACCTAGGACCACAGTCAAGAATCACCTGTCAAAATTGAGCATAATACATTAAGGGGAAAAATGATTATTTAGTGAAATAGAGGAATTTCAATCTTTCATAAAAGAGAAGACCATAATTAAATGAAAAATTTGACCTTGAATGTCAAAACCCGAGAGGAAGTATAAAGAAATTAAAAAGAGAAAAGAAAACATAAGAGGTAAACTGTTTATATCCCTACATGGGAAGATGATATTCATAATCCTTAAAAATTGTATCACTAATAATACAACTAGAAGGAAGGTACATCGTGAGTAAAAGTACAAAGTGAATTTCAGGAAATGACATTAAATATAAGTAAGGGATGAGAAAGAGAAATATACCAGATACAGAAGGAAGGGAGAGATAGAATGGGGTAAATTATTTCACATGAAGAGGTGGGAAAGACCTATTAGAGTAGAGAGAAAATGATATTGTGGGTGATGGGCATCTGTTGAATCTTACTCTCATCAGTATTGGATCAAAGAGAAAATAATATACATAACTATGTAGAAATCTAACTTACTCAACAGGGAAGTAGAAGAGGAGAAGATTAAATAAAGGGACAGAGACTAACAGAAAGAAGAACAGACCAAGGGAGGTGGTGGACCATAGCAAAATAGTGGTAAAGAGGGAAAAGGAGGGAAAAGGGGAGTAAAAATAGGATGGAGAAAAATACATAATTAGTAATCATAACTTGGAAAGTGAATGGGATGGCTCTCCCATAAAATAGATATGGGTAACGGACTGGATTAAAAACTAGAATTGTACAATATATTGTTTACAGAAAACAGACTTGATTAAGATAGATACACAACAGAGTAAAAGGTAAGAGGTGGGAGTAGACTCTATTATACTTCAGTTGAAGTGTGGAAAAAAGCAGAGGTAGCAATCCTGATCTCATACAAATTAAAGGCAAAACTAGAACTAATTAAATAAGATAAGGAAGGAAACTACATTTTGTTAAAAGTTACCATAGAAAATGAACAGTATCAATACTAAACACCAGGAGGTATAGCATCCAAATTCTTAAAGAAGTTAAGTGAAATACTGGAAGAAATAGAAAGCACAACTATACCAGTGGGGAACTCAAATGTCACCTCTCAGAAATCAATAAATAAAACCAACTGATAAACAAGAAAAAAACTAAGAAGGTAAATAAAACGTTAGAAAAGTTAGATATGACAGGCCTTTGGAGAAAACTGAATGGGAAAATGAAGGAATATGTACTTTTTTTTGTCAGCAAAACATGATACCTATGCAAAAATCAACCATGTTCTAAGGGCATAAAAACCTCAAAGTCAAATGTAGAAAGGTATAGCTGTTAAATGTATTCTTTTCAAATCATAATACAAAAAAATACATTCAACAAAGGATAGTGGAATGATAAATTAAAAATTAATGGGAAACTAAATAATCTAATTTTTTAAAAAAAGTGGATCAAAGATCAAGTCATAGAAACAATCATTAAATTCATTAAAGAGAATGATAATGAATGAGACAAAATCCCAAAATTTATGGGTTATAGCCAAAGCCATACTTAGGAGAAACTTTATTTCTCTAAATTCTTATGTAAAAAGAAACAAAAATAATAAATCAATGAATTGGGCAAGCAACTAAAAAATAACTAGGAAAAGAAGAAATTAAAAATTCCCAAGTAAGCACTAAATTGGAAATCCTGAAAATCAAAGGTGAGATGAATAAAAATGAAACAAAAAAAACCACTATTGAGCTAACAAACAAATTTGAGAGCTGTTTAAAAAAAACCCAGCAAGATAGATAAGCCACTGGTTAATTTGATTAAGAAAAAAAGAGAAGAAAACCAAATATCTATTATCCAAAATGAAAATACTGAAATCACCATCAATGAAGAACAAAGTATAGCAATCATTAGGAAATATTTTGCCTAAGTATGCGCCAATAAATCTTACAATCTGAGTGAAATGGATGAATATTTTTGAAAATATAAACTACCCAAATTAACAGATCAGGAAATAGAATGCCTAAGTAATTCCATATTAGAAAAAGAAATTAATAATCCATTAATGAACTCCCTAAGAATAAATCCCCAGAGCCAGATTGGTTCACAAATGAATTCTGCCAAACATTCAAAAAACAATTAATTCCTATTCTACATAAACTATTTTGAAAAAATAGGCAAAGAAGGAATCCTACAAAACACCTTTAGGTGATGATACCTAAACAAGGAAGAACTGAAACAAAGAAGAAGAAAATTGTAGGCCAATTTCCTCAATGAATGTTGATGCAAAAATTGTGAATAAAATGATACCCAAGTGATTCTAGCAGTATATCACAAGAATTAGACACTATGACCAGGCAGAATTTCTACCAGGAATGCAGGGTTGGTTCAATGTTGGGAAAACTATCAATGTAATTGACTAAATAATTAACCAAACCACAGAAATCATAATATTATTCTAAGAGATGAAGAAAATGCTTTGAACAAAATATAGCACCTATTTCTATTAAAAATAATAGTGAGCATAGGACTAAAGGGAGCTTTCCTTAAAATGATAGACATTCAATCTAAATATCTATGGATATCCAAATTCTATCTAAATATCTATGGATATCTAAATCCATTAACAAGCATTATTTCTAGTGGAGAAAAGATAAAGGCTTTCTCATTAAGGTCAGGAGTGAAGCAAGGATTTCCAGTATAACCATTAGTACTAAAAATGTTAGCTATAACAATGAGAAGAATAAAAATTAAAGGAATTAAACTAGGCAATGAGGAAACAAAACTATTACTCTATGTGTATGACATGATGGTATACTTAGAGAACTCCAGAGAGTCAATTTAAAAAATACTTGAAATGGTTAATAATTTCCACAAAGTTGCAGGATATAAAAATTAACCCACATAAATCATCAGCATTTCTTTATATAGTCAACAAAACTCAACAGCAAGAATTAAATAAATTCCGTTTATAGTAACTAAAAACAACATAAAATACTTGGGAATCTACTGCCAAGACAAACCCAGAAACTACATGAACACAATTATAAAACACAGATTTCAGTTTCACACTGTCAGATCTAAACAGTTTGAAAAAAAGTATCAATTGTCATGGGTAGGCTAAGCCAATATAATAAAAATAACAGTTCTACCAAATTAGTTTACTTATTAAATGCCATAACAATCAAACTATCAAAATATTTTATAGAGCTAGAAACTATAACAATTCATCTGGAAGAAAAAAGATCAACATTATCAAGGGAATTTTTTTTTTTTTTAACAAAGGGAGGTGACCTAGCAATACCAGTTCTCAAACTGTATCATATAGCAGTAATCACCAAAACTACCTGGTTCTGACTAATAAATAGAGTGGTGGATCAGTGGAATAGATAATATATAAGACACAGTAGTTAATGATGTTAGTAACCTAATATTTAATAAACCCACAGATAGTATTCTTTGAGATAAGAGCTCACTATTTGACAAAAACTTCAAGGAAAATTAGAAAACAATAGTACACAAGCTAGGTACAGACCAAAATCTCACACTGTATACTAAGATAAGTTCAAAATGAGAACTTGTTTTAGACGTAAAGAGTGACACCATAAGCAAATTAGAAGGGCAGGGAATAGTCTACCTGTCAGATCTATGGGGAAGGGAAGAATTTATGACCAAACAAGAGAAAAAGGACATTAAGAATATAAGATGGATAATTTTGTTAACATCAAAATAAAAAACATTAAAACATTTGTACAAACAAAACCAGTGCAATCAACATTAGAAGTAAAGCAGAAAGCTGGGAAACCGTTTTTACAGCCAGTGTCTCCGGTAAAAGCCTCATTTCTAAAATATTTAGAGAGCTAAGTCAAATTCATAAGAATACAAGTCATTCCCAATAGAAAAATGGTCAAAGGATATGAATGGGTAGTTTTCAGGAGAAAAATAAAGCTATCTATAGTCATATTGAAACATGCTACCTATATTCATATGAAAAAATGCTGTAAATAACTGTTTAGAGAAATGCAAACTAAAACAGTTCTGAGGTATCACCTCACATATATCAGATTGGTTAACATAACAAAAAAAGGAAAATAATAAATGTTGGAGATGTTGGAAAATTGGGACACTGGTGCATTGTGTAGTTGTGAACTGATCCAAACATTCTAGAGAGCAACTTGGAACTATACCCAAAGAGCAACCAGACTCTGCATATTCTTTGATCCAGTAATATCACTATTGGGTCAATATTCCAAAGAGATCATAAAAAGGTCATGTGCAAAAGTATTTATAACAGTTCCTTTCTTGGGGGTAAAGAATTGGAAAATTGAGGGGATGTCCATGAATTGGGGAATGCCTGAACAAGTTGTGGTATATGAATGTAATGAAATTTTTAAAAATAATTAACAAGAAGATTTCAGAAAAACCTGGAAAGACTTGGACAAACTGATGCAAAGTGAAATTAACAGAACCAGGCAAACATTGTACGCTGTATCAGCAACACTGGACAGTTGTGAATGATTCAGCTCTTCTCAGCAAGACAATGATCTAAGTCAAGTACAAAGGATTCAGGAAGGAAAATGCTACCCACATCCAGATAAAGAACTGATGGATTCTAAATGCAGATTAAAGTACATTATTTCAACTTTATTCTTTTTCATTTTTTTTTCCTTTTGATCTGTTTCTTCTTTCACAGATATGACTAATGTGGGAATAATATAACAAACTGTCTACCATTTTAGGAAGAAAGAAATAGATCACAAAATCTTTTAAAAATAAATGTTAAAATTGTTGATATATAAAAACTTAAAATGTTTGCTTTTGGAATAAAAAGAAAATTTTAAGTACTCAAAAGAACAACACATGACAATACATAGGCTATTTGTGACACAAAAGAACTATTATTACTTTCCAGGCCCTGTGGGGAAGAGGGTAGGATGGTACACAAGAAGGTTACATAAGTGGAAGGCACCATCTTGCCTAGAGAAAATGAATGGGAAGGTGTCCAATCAGAATCATTATTTCTTAATCACTGAGTAATTATGTATGTCCATGAAAAGCAATTACTAAAACGTTTTTATTCAAGAAAAAATAAATATTTTCTATAAGATATTATTTTTAACTAGGATTAAATAATGGTGAAATCAGTGTTTAGAGATCTTCTACATCATTTGCTAGATGAAAGGAAATTAATAGGGACCTGGGCTAATTCTGTTCTGTGATTAAATCAGCAAAAAATGCTTATCTCTCCCTTGTTTATTCATAGACCACCATTAGGTAATTAGGATCATCTCTACCACATCATCTGCCAGCTGTGAGGAGAATAAGAACTGGAGTCAATCAGTTCAATAGGATCATTATTACTCATAGCTGGAAAACAGGACCTTTATAAATGTTAACAATATTAGAGAGTTTCCCCCATTTTCTATGTGCAAAGTGAATCTAAAGCCAGAGACAAATAGTTCAATTTGCATATGTTCATGGATCATAGATTTAGAGGTGGAAGGGACCTGAGAGACCATTGAATTCAACTCACCATGGCCCACCTTATTATACAGATGAGGAAACTGAAACCAAAAAAAGGTAAGTGATTTTTCTAGGGTCATAAAGCTAATAAATATGTAAAGCAAAGTTAAACCTATGTCTTCCTTACTCCAAGTGCAATGTCTTATCTACTACACTATCCATTACTGAGGTAACTAGCTGGTACAGTGATTAAATGCTGGCCCTGGAGTCAGAAAGACCAGAGTTCAAATCCAATTTCAGAAAGTCACTAGCTATGTAAGCCTGGGCAAGTAACTTAACCTCTGTCTGCCTCCGTTTCCTCAAGTGTACAATCAGGATAATAATTGCACCCACTTCACAGGGTTGTTGTGAGTATCAAATGAGTTAAAATTGATAAAGGCCTTTAGCACAATGCCTTATGCAGAATGAGGTAAGTGGAACCAGAAAAATTATCTATACTATAATATCAATATTTCAAAAAATTAACAATTTCAAAGACATGAAGAAAGAAATGAACAATACGAAGAGAACAATTTATAAATAACAATATTATAAAAGAAACAAAACAAAATACTTTTGAAAGCTGATACAGGAACCTTCCTGCTAAATACAGGAAACTTTCACAGTTCCAGAGGACAGATGATAAAATGTGGCATACATTACAGAGAGATGATGAACTTAGGGTGCAGAATTTTATACATGTATAGAAATTTGTTTTTATTTTTCCCCTCTAATAGAATGGGAAGTGTAAAGGAGAGGGAGAGAAAATAGATTACTTTTAACTTAAAAATATCAAAATATGTTTGTGTGTGTGTGTGTGCGCGCACGCGCGCGCGCGTGTGTGTGTGTGTGTCTGTGTGTGTGTGTGTGTAGGGAGATGCTAAAGATGTGAAATGTTTCATACACTTTCAGTTGAGGTCATTACATTATTAGTTTTACTCACTATTTTACCATGTTATAACAGTCATCTGACAAAATAAAAGTGATGATTTATAAACATTTGTAAAGTAAAACAAAATATAAATAAAACTTAAAGTTGAAAAAAGAAATAAAATAAATGGAAATGAAGATCACTGATTAAAATGGATAATAACTCCACAGATAATAAAATTTGGTTATACTTCCTAGTTTTTTCAAGAATTACTCTCTATGTCCTTCCCAGAGTTCTCATGGTTCAATACAAAGAGTTCTTAATTCACAGTCAAGTGATCTGGATTCAAGTCACCACACTTTCTAGCTATGTGATCATCGTCAAGTGACTACTCTGAACTAAATATTTCTTCATATCCAAAATAGGAGGAAAATATTTTATTACTTCTGTTGCAATTGGAAAACTTCATAGATAGTAAGCATAATAGAAATGAGTTATTATTGGTAATAATTGCCATCATCATAATAATAGCATGAAGTTGAAAGAGACCTTAGAAATCATCTTGTTCAAAAGTTATTCTTACATATCAAGGATGAGATGTAGAGATATTAAGTGACTTATTCATGGTTGTTTGACTAACAGTCAAATTTTCTAATTTCAAATCCAGTGATTTTTTCATGGTATTTTTGTCTTTACTTACTTATGTATATTGTTTACTTCCTCCCTACCCCATCCCCACAAAAAAATGTAAGTTCATTGATGGCTATTTTTATCTTTATCTCTTGTCCCTAGCACAGTTACAGAGTAGACACCAAACAAATGTTTTTGAATTTAAAGGGCAAAACATTCAGGAAATTTTTTTAAATGACATTCCAAAAAGAAAAGGAGATTGGGATGGATCTAAAAATAGTCCTACAAAGTTATCTATGAAAATATAGGAACCTTCAACAAAAAGAGGCATTTCAATCATTCTTGCAAAGGAAATCAGATTTAAACAGATTTTGAGATATATATATATATATATATGTAATTTATATGTATTACAATATTTTATATATATATATATAATATATGTTCCAAGCAAGAAAAATTCAAAAAGAAGAATAAGTAAAACCATTCAGAAAAGACAAAAGAGTGAAATGAAATTCTCTCATGCATCTGAGACATTTATTTTTTAAAATACTTTATTCATTTAAAAAAGAAAGCTGACCAAAAAAATAAGAAGATATAAGCAAGGCAAAAAGAAGCTAAAGACTTAAATATTTGAGGGGAGCTTGAAGAGTCAGGAGAAGGAAAATAGGAAGAATGAAATTGATATTCCATGTATTTATTAAATGCCACATTCAATTTTCAGTGAATCTATATTGTGTGTAGAGGATAGTGGGGCAGGGGGAGATAACAGTGTAAAGCTGCTTAAGTGTAAAGAGAGGAATCAATAGAGAAAAGCTAGAGATGCACTCCCACCTGGCCCCAATGTGATCAGAGATGATATACTACTCAATTTCTCCCCCTGCCCCCCAGTTTTTAGAAATAAGCAGAGGGTAGCTATGAAAAAGTAGGGCAAAAGCAGTGAACTGGAGTGACGAGAATATATACATATACACACATATACATGTATATATGTACATATATACACATATATAAAGTCTATACATACATTATATACATATGTTCACATATACATACATATATATCCTATTTATAGTCATAAGGATATATCTATTGCTTGTAGAGTTAAGGATATATCTATATGTGCACATATATAGATATGAATGCATATTGCTGTATTTCATATCTATCTATACATCTATATCCACCTATTAATCAATCTATCTATCTTGTCCCATCATATAATCTTAAACATTGCCTTTATAATTATTATTCACTCGTTTGAAGTCCTAAGTATACTCCTTTTGAATATATATCTGACTTACTACCGTTGATATCAATATCAGCCATTACTGGGATAAGACTGTTCTTGGAAACCTTAAACCTGATACTTGCAGATTCAATGGTCACCTAAGGAAGCCATTCTTCCCAATCAGAACTTATCATTTGGACCACTTATTCATTGAAATATATTTCAGTGTTGCTCTTTTGTTTCTAGACAAGTTTTCTACATTTCCCTACCCCATCGTCAGTAAGAAGGCAGATGAAATTTAGTTTTATGCTGATAGTCACTATCCAAAGCACTTTTATGATGCCCTGAAGGCTATTTATGGGCCAAAGACCTATGGTACATTTTAACTGCTCAGTGAGGATGGAATCTCATTGATTAGTGACAAGGACATGATCCCAGAGAGATAGGCTAAACACCTCCATAGTATTCTCAACAGACTATCATTGATCAATGCTGAAGCCACTGATGGTTTACCTCAGGTTGAAGTCAATCCCTCCCTAGCTGAAGTTCTAACTGATGAAAAGGTTTGGGTTTTTTTTAGGCTCCTTTCATGTGGCGAAGTACCTGGTACTGACTATATTCTAGCTGAGATTTACAAGGTTGGGGGTCCATTCTTCATATAAAAGCTGATTGAAACTTTCCAGGTTATGTGGCAGGAGGAGGTTATCCCCTGGATGTTCAAGGATGCCTCCATTATCCATCTCTATAAAGACAAAGGAAATAGATTGTCCTGTGACAGTCACAGGGGGTTCTCTCTCATTCATTGCCAGAAAGATTCTTGCCAAAGTCCTCCATAATAGGCTAATCCTTCACCTGGAAGATGATCATCTACCTGAGAGCCAGTGTGGCTTCAGAAACAGTTGAGGAATAGTCAATATGCTATTTGTTGCCCTAGAATTCCAGGAGAAATGTCAGGAGTAGAACAGAGGTCTATACACAACTTTTGTATATCTTACCAAGCCTTCTGATATTCTCTGTTAGGAAGGCTTAAGGAAAATTATGTCAAAACTTGGTTATTTGGAAAAATTCATCAGCATTGTGTATCAATTTCATGATGGCATGCTTGCCTGGGTTCAGGATGTTCTTGTGTTTTCTAAGGCACCAATGGAGTGAAACAAGGCTGTTTGCTTGCTCCCATACTTTAGAGTATGATATTTTCAGCCATATTGTCAGAAGCCTTCAAAGAGAATAAACATAGCCTCAAGGTTGGTACCACATTGATGGTAAATTATTCAACTTGAAAAGGCTACAAGCCAAGACCAAAGTGGAAGTAGTGTTGGTACATATTTCTTTTTGCTTGTTTGTTTGTTTGCAGATAATTATGCAATCAATGAAGCTGAGATGCAAAAAATATAGATTAATTCTCTGGTGCTTGTGCTAATTTTGGCCTAATAATTTACATCAAGAAAACATAGGAGGTCCATCAGCCACCACTACACCATCCATATGTAAAACCATTGGATAAAACAAATGGAGAAGTTTTGAATGCTATGGATAAATTAATTTACCTTGGTAGTGTACTTTCTAGGATGTATACATTAATAATGTAGCTGATGCATGCATTGCCAGAGCTAGCTCAATGTTTGTGAGACTCTGAAGGAAAATGTGGGAGAAAAGAGATATTAGACTGACAACCAAACTGAAGGTCTATGGAGTCACTATGCTGACCTCATTGTTATATGCAGGTAAAACCTGGACTTTATACCATACCATGCCAGGAAATTGAATTACTTCCACTTGAATTGTCTTAGGAACATTCTGAAGATCACCTGGCAGGATAAGGTACCAGACACTAATGTCATTTCTTGAAGCAAACTGCCAAGCATTGAAACTCTACTTCAGAGAGTACAGCACCGTTGGGTTGAACATGTTCTAATGCAAAATACATGCTTGTTAAAAACTATTTCATGGAGAACTCATCCAGGGTAAATGTTCACATGGTGGTCAAAAGAAGTGATAAAAGGATACTCTCAAGTCCTCTCTTAAAAACTTAGGAATTGATTGGGTGATATGGGAGTCACTGGAACAGGACTACTCAACATTGCATGCCCACTTCAGAGCAGGTTCTGTGCTCTATGAACAAAGGAGAATTGAAATAGCTCAAAAGAAACATGAAATGAACAAATTTTGAGAATCCACCCCAAATGTTTACATGGACTATTTGTGCCTGACCTGTGGTGGAAAATTCTGAGCTCATATCGGTCTGACCAGTCACATTTGGATGCACTGTAACTTGACTCTAAAATAGTTATGTCAGTTTGGTCCTCTTCAAAAATGGACAATACCAACCAATGAACTGCATATTCATATTCAGCACTCATTTCTTGGTATTTTTCTACAAAGGAGACAGCTGTGGTTTATGAGTCTTGTTGCTATCAATCAGCTTGCCAAGACAGCAACTGGAAAGGTAGTTTGGTGCAGTGCAAACCCAAGTTTTGTCACTTTCTCCTTTGTAACTTTGAACTAATAACTTAATTTTCCTAAGCTGCAGTTGCCTCATCTACAAAATAAGTGATTTGACATGATGTCACCCATCTCTTGGCAGACATGTGATGGAGTAAAAGCAAAGACTGAGACATACATTTGCAGACATAATCAACAAATTAATTTGCTTTGCTTGACTAAACTTTCTTAGCATGAACCTTCTGGGGGATGGGATGACTGAGTTAATGAGTTGTGAGAAATAAAAGAAGGAGAAGAACATCAATAAAACTCTTAAAAATACACAGAAGGGAATAAAAATTTCAGAAAAAGATATACACAAAGGACATTTTTAATAATTTACTTGTAAAATTTAATATAGATTTAAAATATGGGTCAAGATTATATTTCATGTATCATTCCCTTTTTTGTTTTTTTGTATTGAAATGTGTGTTGATTCTTAATTTCACAAAAATTAAACTAAATAACAAGAATTAAATTATTAAAGTAGAATGGTTGGACTGGATGGTCTCTAAGGTATCTTTCAGCTTTAAATCTATGATCATTCTTAGAATTATTGTAGTCTAAAGGATCTTGTTCTTTGTCTCAGTAGCTTTCATCATTACTACATCCTAAATTTTCACTAATTACAGAAGCCTAACATGAAAAAGCTATTCTACTGAACCTTCCAAACCATCAGTCTTCTTGGTTCCCTAAGTTTAAAGACTTGTCATGTCTGATTCCAAGTTATCTTTTCTTCTACATCTACAAAAATTTCTGAATGCCTAAATTTGGCACCCATGTACTCTTCCCTTTTCTTGTCTGCCACACACTTTAGACTATAAGATGTTTTCCAAACTGGTTGTAAGAAGAAACACAATATCTGCACTGAAAATTATTTTAATTCAAGTAATTAAAAAGACATACAAAAGAAAACTATCCATTCCCAGATCAGATTTAGTTAGTACTTAGATGGTATTTAGCTTTTAAGTGATTCAATCTAGCTCTGGAGAAGAAAGTGAGGTTGGTGAACTTGCACAACCCTCCCTCACCCAAATCAAAGTCAACTGCAAGTCATGTCATCATCTTGATGTCATGGTGCCTTTCAAGAACGAAGGACAAACACAACAGCGATTCAACCTAGCTACAGCTTCCTGGATCCAACTCAGCCCATGACTACTTATAACTGTAAAACCTCTTAGGTCTCCCTCAGGAGATAATAATTCTTACATACTCTAATTGTCCCAGTTACACATTAGTTTGGCATACTCAGGAGAACTCCTGAGTAATCTGAGTCACGGTTATTCAACTCACCTATAATCCAAAATCTACTCAATTTTTTTGGTTTTCTGTTTGGCTTGGTTTTTACCCTTCCTCTATAAAATGAACAGGTTGGATTAGATGATCTCTAAGGTCCTCTCCACCCCTAAACCTTACGAATTCATTATTACATGCAAGATTTGTAGTAGATTCTGCTTAAATTTCTATGTAAGCATTGTCTAACTTTTTCCTTCCAATTAGGTGAAAGTTATAACAGGAAATAAAAATCTAGAAAGCTTTTGTTCCCTAACAATAAAAAAATACTATAAAAGTATAGAAAGAAAGGTGTATACATAATGACCAATTTGCTTTCATTTAGACAGATTTACATGACTTCTGGTGCCTGTCTACAATTAGTGCTAGAGACAGTATGCTTCAGTAGGCTTATAAACTTGCTTTAAATGCTTTCTACCTGTAATGGCAAGCAAGGTAGAATCTTTTGCTATTTGAGTTTTAGCCAATCAACTGTCTTTGATTGAATCTTGCCTTTGACTGAATCAATCCAGAGTCTTTGATTAGAAACAGTATATGAATATATCTATATCTATATCCACACACATGTATACACACACATATATATGTATGTGTATATGTATATATAGATATAGATATTAGAGAGAAAGCAGTCAGAAGCAGAGCTGAGAGAAAAGTGACTATGAACTGTCTAGGAGAATTTGCTTGGGGGGAGGCCTAACAGAAAGAATGTCTGTGATGTCAGCACTCTGTTGATTTGTGTTAATTCCTCAGACAGAAGCCCTGTCTGTCGGTCTTTATCAGTGGATTGAGATGATTGCACTGGTAATGTGTGTAAATACTATAATGGCCCTGTAAAGCTGTGTTTTCCTAGAAATAGGGAAATATTTGGAGTACAGCAGTCCCCATGAGATGAGACAAGGAATAGGAGCAGAGAGCTGCCTGTGTGTGAATCCAGGCAAGAGCTAGGAGTGGTTGGCCCACAGAGGAGGAACCCACAGAGGAAGATCCATGGGGTTTAGAAGTCAGCCTTGAGGCAAGATGACAGAGAACTCTTCATGGACACTGTGTATTGACTGAGAAGATTGTTCTTACTGTGACCTAAGAGTGGATAATATCGTATTTTGAAAAAGGACTTTACTTGGATATATGGTATTAAGTATGTTGCAATTTTTATGAGATATACATACATATACCTAAAATACACACATATTACACATATTATATATATATATATATATTTATATATTTATAATGACATACTTTACTTAAGGATGTTGCTATGAACATTATGCTTTGCTTTATTGAATAATATTTAGTTTGTTGCTGAATAGAGAGTTCATTACACTATTTGATTAGACTCTTGAAATTATTCATAGCATCAGTCCTCAAGTATGCTGCTATGATTATCTATATACCAGCATAGAACCCTTTTTGAGTTCTCTCATTCAATTAATATTGTTATTAGAAGTATGGTTTTCCTATGTATAACTCTGTGGGTGACTTACTTTTTGGGGGGAGAATTTTCTTTTGCTTTCTTGTTTTCCAGTTACATGCAAAGATAGTTCGACATTTCATTTTTATAAGATTTTTGAGTTCCAAATTTTTCTCCCTCATTCTCCACCTCAGCAAAATGTCAAGCAATTGATATAGGCTGTACATATGCAATCATGTTAAACATGTTCCCATATTGTGCTCTCTAAGAGGACCATTACATTAAGATGATGACATGACTTGCAGTTGACTTTGGTTTGAGTGAGAGAGAGCTGTGCAAAGTCACCAGCCTCACTTTCTTCTCCTGAGCCATGTGGGTCCAGTGGCCTAATATTTATCAGAATGGCTAGAGATGTCCCAAGATGCAATGTGATACCCTGGTCCTTTCAGACTTAGGTCTTATAGCATTCTCACCTGTTCCCACATTAGTCATGTTGTGAAAGAAGAATCAGAACAAAAGGGAAAAATATTGAGAAAGAAACAAAAAACAGAAAAAGTTAAAATAGTATGCTTTGATCTGCATTGACTTTGGAATTGTCTTGAATTATTGTTTTGATAAGAACAGCAAAGTCTATTGTAGCTAATCATTGCACAACATCATAATTATTATGTACAACTTTCTCTGGGTTCAGTTCATTTCATTCAGCATCAATTTATGTAAGTCCCTGTTTTTCAGAAATTTACCTGCTCATCATTTCCTATATCTGTATAACAGAAGAATATTCAATCATATTCATATTAAACACAACTGTTTGTCCATTCCCCAATTGATGGGCATCCCCTCAACTTCCAATACTTTGCAAACACAAAAATAACATAAATAATTTTGTACATGTAGACCATGCCCCTTTCTTATTATCTCTTTGGGATACAGACCCAGTAGTGGTATTGCTGATTAAAAGGCATGCACAAGTTTATAACCTTTGGGGCATAGTTCCAAATTGTTCTCTGGAATGGTTGGGTCAGTTCACAATTACACTAATCATGCATTAACGTTCCAATTTTTCCCATATCTTTTCCAACATTTATCATTTTCCCTTTCTGTTGTATTGACTTATATGATACATATGAGGTAGTCCCTCAGAGGGGTTTTAATTTGAATTTCTCTAATCACTAGAGATTTAGAATATTTTTTTCATATTACTACAGAGAGTTTTGCTTTTATCTTCTGAAAACCACCTGTTTATATCCATTGACCACTCACCCGGGGAATGGCTCTTATTTTTTATAATTTTGTTTTAATTCTATACATAACATGTATTTGAGAAATGAAGTCTTTATCAGAGAAACTTGCTGAAAAATTTTTGATATTATTTAAGGGTTTATGGTACCTTTTAGCAAAATATAGTTATCCTTCTTATCTTTTTTTAAAAAAAATAGATCTATTTTGTTTACTTGTTTGTTTTTGCTTTGTCTGAGATCATGGCTACTTCTGCTTTTTTTTTTGTAACTTCATCTGCAGGATTATAGAGTCTGTTCCAGTCCCTCACCTTTATTCTGTGTGTGTCTCTTTACTTCAGTGTTTCTTATAAACAACACATTGTAGGATTCTGCTTTTTAATCCACTCTGCTATCTGCTTCCATTTTATGGGCGAGTTTGTCTAATTAGGAAAATATACAATTAGTTATCATAACTGTGAATGCCGTTTTCCTCCAGCCTACTTTTCTCTTCCCTCTTTCTTTTCATCTTGTCTCTCTGCAAAAGTGTTTTACTTCTGATCGACACCTATCCTCAACCCCCCACTGTAAAAACACACCTCTTTGATTATGAAATGATTTACTATTATTTACTACTATTTCTCCCATCCTCCATCTCTCCTTCCAATGAAAAAAGTTCTTTCACATATCTTTAATTGTGAGATAATTTACTCTCATTCTATCTCATTTCCCTCTTCTCCAAATGCATCCCTATTTCTCTCTCTTTAATTTATTTTTTATTTTTCAATATCACCCCATCATAGTCAATTCACATCCATGCCCTCTGTCTAGAAATACTACTTTTAACTAACCTAATAATGATAAAGTTCTTTGAAGTTACAAGGATCATTTCCCAATACAAGAATGTCAATAGTTTAACTCTCTTGAGTCCTTCACGATTTTTCTCTTATGTTTACCTTTTTTATGCTTCTCTTGAGTCTTGTATTTGAAAGACAAATTTTCCATTCAGTTCCTGTCTTTTCATCAAGAATGCTTGAAAGTCCTCTACTTCATTAAATATCATTTTTTCTTTGAAAGATTACACACATTTTTGCTGGGTAGATGATTCTTGACTGTAATCCTAGCTCTTCTGCCTCCAGAATATCATATTGCAAGTCCTCAGATCATTTAATTTAGAAGTTGCTAAATCTTGTGTTATCCTGACTATGACTCCATGATATTTCAATGGCTTCTTTCTGGCTGCTTGCAATATTTTCTTTTTGACCTGGGAGCTCTGGCATTTGGATATTTTTATATTTTTATTTACATATTTTAGGATAGAGGTGATTTTCGGAGGTGATTGATGAATTTTTTCAATTTCTATTTTACTGTCTGGTTCTAGGATATCAGGGCAGTTCCTTGATAATTTCTTGAAATAAGAGTTCTAGATTCCTTTGTCAACTGGCTTTCAGGTAGTTCAATAATTCTTAAATTATCTCTCCTCGATTTATTTTCCAGGTCACTTGTTTTTCCCATGAGATATTTCATATTTTCTTCTAATTTTTAATTCTTTTGATTTTGTTTTATTGTTTCTTGGAATCTCATACAGTCATTAGCCTCCACTTGTACTATTCTAATATTAAAGAAATTATTTTCTTTAGTGAGTTTTTGTACCTCCTTTCCCACGAATTTTCCTTTCAAGGTGTTCTTTTCTTCAGGTGATTTTTGTGCCTTTTCCCATTCAGCTTATTTTGTCAAATGACTCCTTAGTTTCTTAGATCTTCATCCAGGTAATGCAAATTAATCATTGATTTCTCAAAATGTTTTGCCTTGACTCCTCTTCTCCCTTCATGCCATTTTACTTGGCAGTCTTATCCACTTCCAAGGATATGAATATTATCTTCATGCAGAAAATTCTCAGATCTACTTAAGGAATTCTACTTCTCTCCTGATCTACAGATTTACATCTCCAGCTACCTAGCAGACACTCAGACTGCATGTGCTATACTCAGTCAACTAACATTTATGAAGCACTTACTATGTAAAAAAGATGTCAAAGAGATTATATTCAAAAAAGACATCACATTAAGGAAATCAAAAGGGTAAGGAGCAGGGGATAAAGCAAAGGAATGGGGCAAGAAGAATGGAAAGAAAGTCTGGAATACATTCTAGAAAGCAATGAGATAACCATGATGGGTGCTGTCCTTAAATGGAGGTTCTGGGAGAAGCCATGAAATCAAAGGGCAAGGCCTTCAGAGTGGAGAGTATGAACAAAAGGCTAGAGTTGGGTTTCGGAATGAAGATCTGAGGCCTGAAAGAGATCAAGTACAGCCTAGTGAGAAATATGTCTTGTAAAATATCTTTAATCCAACATTTCCAAAACTGAACTTATTTTATCTTGCCCCGCATGTTCTCCCCTATTTCCAATTTTCCTATTACTACAGAGAGCACCAATATCCTCCCAGATACCCAGGCTCATAATCTAGGTGTCATTCTCAACACCTCACTTTCTCTCAGTTCCTTACTTCATATCCCATCTATTACCAAGTCCTATTAATTTTATTTTCATAACATCTCTTTTATATGTTTCCTTTTGTCTTCTGACTCTACCACCACCCTGGTGCTGGCTCTTAGCATCTCACATCTGAATTATTTCAGTATTCTGCTGATCGTTTTCCCTGCCTTAAGTCTTTTACCAGTCCAGGGCAGCTGGGCCTAGATCTCAGTTTCTTGACTTTCACACCATTATTCTTTCCATTTTGCCTTGCTGATGCTCAATCCATGATTATTAAATTCAAACAGATGTCTCATCATTCATCATATACCCCTGGAAATGTCATGGAAAAGTCTAGGGATTTCCCCATTAAACTCTATTATTTTGCATATAAGGTAACTGGGCCCAGAAAAGTTGTAGCAGATAGAATTTTTTGAACTTAAGAATCAAGAAGAGCTGAATTCAAATCCATCCTCAGACACTTACTGTCTGTGTGAGTAGGAGCAAGTTATTGAACCTCGGACTGTCTCAGTCTCTTAAAATGATAATAAAATACCTGCCTCCAGGGGTCATTATGAGTTAAGATAAAGTGTTTTATCACTATCTAAGTGTTATCTATCATCATTATTGTCCTCATCATTACCCCAAGGCTCCTGAATGATAAAGGCAAGAGCAGAACCTAGTTCTTTCACATTTGGATTGCTAGCAATAAGTTGAAATTTCAAGGATTGTGAATCTCACTCCTATATCTCCCATTAGTTTTCACTAGAAATATCACAGAATTTCAACTTGTTCCTTTTTTAGAAGAAATAGTAGAATGCTTTTCTACTCAAAGTACTGCAGTGGAGGTTGGGGAGGCAATATTGCTATGCCTTCAGAGAACTTATCACCAGCGACCTCCTTTTGTGAATATCTTAAAGAATTATATGATATTGTCCTCCCTGAATGGTTCATCAATAAACCTACTTGATGACAGGTAGATGGATTAAATAACTTTGACCTCTTGAAGTTCTCTTTAACTCTCTGATATTACATCATTTTTATTTCACTTCTTAAGTACCTCATAGGCTGAGTGAAAACAGTAACTTGTCTAGGTTATTGTTACAGATGAGAAAACTGGGAGAGAAGGTTGAAGCTCCTGTGCATCTTTGGCTGATTCAGGGCTAAGACTCACAATGATGGCCACAGCAAATTCCCTAGACTCTTAGCCTAAGATAATTTCCCAGTACACTAGGAGTTTTGTAGCAATTCTGTTCCTCCTCAGAGGGTTCACATCCTAATGCTAAGGGAGAGAGAGAAAAGAAAAGTAAATGGGGTGTGATTTGTCCTTTGATATATTGCAACTTCAGTGCTCTGAATAGTACTCTAGTGGCCAGAATGAGGTAATGTGGGCTTCTTAAAGTGTGGAGTTTACTCCCTAGTTGCTGCTTATGTTCCAGGAAAATCTAGCTCAATATTTCACAAAAAACAATACATTAGAGAGAGAGGCAAAGTATCAAATGTTTCAAGTTTGAGAAAAATGTTATTGTTGCTGGCAGGTAAACTTGGCTACCACTGGAAGTTGAATATCATCTCCTGGTTTTGATTATTTGGGGTAAACCCAATGTGGTGGCAGCTGAGCAGAATAATTTACAGCTGTCCTTTGGCATCGAATGAAGGAGAATTTGGATGCTGAGCAAGACAATGAAAGTGTTGGTGTCCCAGTTTGAAGTCAAATGAATGCTGGATCAGTCTGTAAAAATAGAAACTGCCTCAGGATGATAGAGAGAGCTAGCCTCATTGTCTTTCAAGGTGACCAGATTTCTGTTCCTGAAAATAGAATATTATAAAAGGACAATGCTAAACAGTTTATTATATAGGTGAGAAATTAGGTCCCATGCTCATAGAACATTCAGTCCCTTAATCTTTTTTATTATCAACCATGTACTGGTACGATTTAGCTATAATGATGAAATAAGATCATTATTACTTAATAGCTAGGGGACAATTGCATATGGGAATTATAATGACTGAGGTAAATGACTAGTATATACACATAGAAAACAAAACTTGAAAAATTGGTGATGTAAGCCAGAAATCATAAATGAAAATTATAATCAGACCCTCACTAACCTACTTATCATTTTCAAATATTGTCTATCTTTAAATCAGTAAATATTTATTAGCCTTGCAAAGGCAAGTAAAATAGGATCTTTTACAGTTTTTGTTTTAGTATAACCAAGAAGAATAATGCATCTATTTGAATGTGACTGAGGAGAATCTTTCCTACCCATTGATGGACCTGCTCATTATGGAAAGCTTGATTAGGGGAGTTGTTTTGTAGGTCCAAGTACTTTTTGCACTGGGTCAGAGGGTTATGTTTTCTGGCTCTAAAAAATGTAAATACTGTGATGGCAAGGTTTTACTTTGGGGTTTACTGAATAGAAGTGTTTGTTTGGCCAGAAGAGGACTCTAGGAAGTCACTAAGGAGCCCCCTGGCTTTGAGAAACCCAGATGTTCCCTCGCTGATAAAGATGTATGTATATAAATAGCAAGACATTTTGGACTCATGTCTATTGACTTTTAATTTCTCTGTATTTTCGTTGAAATTCAGGGTGCTGACTCCCCTGAAATTGATGAATGATATATGTACTTGGTTAGAGGATTGATACATGTGCTTGATTAAAGTGATTGCTAAACCCTCAAAAGTTGCTTTTTCTTTTATGAATGCAGATCTAAGAAACTATGATAGTAGGTCCCCCTGCATATATTGCAGTGCTTACTGCTACATCATGACAAGCTAGATATTTTGTTACGTTCTGGAGAGACAAATAGGATAGTGATGCAACTGTTTCTCTTAAGAAGGAGATATACTTTGGGGAAGGGATAACATGGTTAAAGATAAAGAATATATGCAAAATTAATGCAAAAAAATTTTCAGATGGGACACTAACAGCTGGGGAAACAGGAAAGGCCTCTAGAAAGAAGTAATACTTCATTTCAATCTTGTATAGAGATAGATATTTCTAGAGGAAGAGATAAAGAAGAACATTCCAGAAATGGAGAATATCCTATACAAAAGCAGAGAAAAGGTAGGTGAACACTCACATACAACAAGCAGTAAATAGCTCACTTTGAATGAAGGGCAGAGCTCATGAGGGAGCTGAGTGGAAATCTGATTGTGAAGGGTTTGCTTCACAAGGTGAGGGGTTGCTTTAAATGCCAAGAAAAGGAGTTTACATTTTATCCTTGAGACAATGGGGAATCACCAAAGATCCATGAGCAGTAAAGTGACATGGTAAAATTTATGCTATAGGAAAATTAACTTTGGTAGCCTGGGAAAGATGGATTGAAAAGAGAAAGAATGGATATTGGAAATCCAAAAAAGTTATTATAATATTCCATGTGAGAGATAATAAATGCTTAAGCTAGAGTGGCAGCCACATGATTAGTGAGAAGGAAAGGAGGTAGGATATATGAGGAGGCAAAACTTATATAACTTGAACACCAAACACATGGAGAAGGGCAGGGTGGGGAAGGAAAATTCAAAGACATGTACTGGTACATTGACCTCTTGGTTGTTCTACCAAGACATTCAATCCTCGGCTCCAGTCATTTTTTCTGGGTGTCCCCCATGCATGATTTGCTCTCCCTCCTCAATTCTACCTAATGGCATCCCTAATAACCCATAAATCTCAACTGAAATCTCATCTTTTACAGAAAGTCTTCCCCAATGCCTCTTAATTCTGGTGTCTTTCCTCTGTTAATAATTTCCTATCTATCCTCCAAATAAGTTTCATTTTATATGCTTGTTTTTATGTTATCTCCTTATTAGCTTGTAAATTCCTTGAGAGCAGGAATTATCTTTTGCTTCTTTTTGTATACCTTGTACTTAGCACAATGCCTGGAATAGAGTTAATACTTCATAAGTATTGATTGATTGATTGATTGATTGAAGGATTGAGTTTAGGCTGTACATACACTTGAATGACTGTTCTCATCAGAGAGGTTTGGAGGATGGATGGTTTGGAAATTAGTTCAAAGGGGAGGGAAAGTAGAAGATAAGATTTCTGTTATGGATGTGTTGTGTTTGAGATTCCTATATAATATCAATTTGGAAATGTACAACAAGGCAATTGTGAGCAAAGATTGTATTTCAGGATCTCCTTTAAGATTAGATATATGACTTTGGGAAGCATTGGCATGGAGAAAGTAATTCAATCCATAGGCTCCAATGAGATTGCAACATATACATTTTCAAATGATGAGGACAACACTAATTTGGAGTTCTACCTTTGTGAACTTAGGCAAGTCATCACATTTATCTCATTTGCCCTAAACACACACACACACATATACATATATATATGTATATGAACACATATACATGCATACACACACATATATATGTATGTGAATGCATATGCATGTACACACACACACACACACACAGGGGAAGGTTGAAATTGAAGATAAAATCTAGGTTGTGAACTCAGTTGATTAGGAGGTGGCCTTTTCTACCAATGCACCCTTACAGCACAGACCATGCCATGAAGACTCACTGTCCCATGCCTCTCATGACCCACTATATCTTGCCAGAGCTTATCATCTTATGCTCTGAATACCAGCTTCCTTATGTTCACATATGTACCCTTTCTCCCTATCCTTTCCAATTCTGTAACCATACTCAAGTAATTCAGGCACTGCTACTGAAAAAGGCAAGCCAATCTACTACTCCATAGTTTCACCCATGTAACTTTCCAATCTAAAATACCCACCACTCCATTATATACTCCCACTCCACTTTGCCATAAGCCCTTTGATAACAGGAATTATTTACTTTTTTTGTTTTCGTATCCTAGCACTTAGCACAATTGTTGGCACATATTAAGTGTTTAGTACTTTTTCATTAATTCAAAATAATCTGCAGTGATATCAGAAAAAAATTCACTAAACTATACATATCTTTTGATCCATCAATACTGCTACTGAGCATATGTCCCACAGAAGTCTAATTTAGGACAATTCTCAAATACACAAGAATATTTATAAGAGTAATGTGTGTGTGCGTGTGAGTGTAAAAATCTTGAACTGAATTGACTACCCATGACTTGAGATATAGCTGAACAAATTGGGATCTATATGTATAATGGATGTTATTGCACCATAAGAAATGTCAGATTACAGGAATTAAGAAAAACAGGAAAATATCTGTATGATGTGAAGCAGTGCCAAGTGAGCAAAACGAAGATAAAATGTTGCTGTTAAAATTTGCTTCATTCTATTTCAGCTTGATACTTTAACCAGGTGACAACATCCCAATCAATCCATCATGGATCTTAAGAATAAGTTGAAAAGACTATTTGAAAGTCCTTTAATGAAGCGAAATGATACCAGACAAAAATCTTGCATCAAATATCCGGCAGGGTGGGGGGGCTCTGTTATACCTCTGTGTTCCATATAAAATTGTTGAGTTAGCTTGAAAATAGGAATTGAAAAAATTGGAGTCAATTTGAGTTCTACCTGAACCCCCTTTCAGGAGAAAAAGTCTTTGCTTTAGCCTTTAGTCATATTTCCTTCCTTGACTTCACTTTCACTAGAGAAGAGCTTACCAGCTAAAATAAGTCTAAAGCAAATTGGAGGCTTACTCTGTTGGGGTTCTTACCAGGGACAAAGTGAAATCATACTTAACATGTTTAAGGAAAGTTGATTGAGCATCCTGAAAATGGAAGAAAAGAATCTACAGCAACCAGGAGCTATGAATTATCCTTTGGCTTCATGTGCTTCCAAAGCTTGAGTCCACTCTCATTAAACTCTATATAAACCTGAGAGCATGTCTCACAGATTTTTGTGGATATTTTTATATAAACTAATTTATTGGGTCACCTTAGTAAATATCATTTTCTAAAATTATTTCAGGATGGTTAACTAAATTGATTCTCAAATTCTAATCTGGGGTGAGGTGGGTGGCTGGTCAGACTCAAGCCATGATAGAGAATTACTTTGCCTCAGAGTCTTCAAATGATATTCCTAGAATACTTAGGGAAAGAAGTAATCAGTCTGCTTTTGGAAATTCAATCATCTATCAGAGAAGGAATTGAGAAGAGGATCTTCAGAGATTAAATTGTCAAATAGTTAACATGTAAAACTCAAAGAAAAATACAAAGAAAATCTGAATTAAATGACATCATAACTATTCAATAGAGAAAACTGTGACTACATAGGATTTATCATTGAAAATATATCCTTTCTTTCATCAGAGGTGGTAGAATATAGGTACAGGATGAAGTATATATGGCCAGTGTGGTGATGTGTTTGGCTTAAATATACTTCTTTTTGCAGGAAAGGATTCCATGTTGGTAGTGGAGGGGTCGAGAAAAAAATGGAAAAAAAATGTTTCAATCAAACATTGATTTAATTGGTTCATGTTTAAAAGATAGACTTTGTTAGTAAGGAATATTTTGGAATAATTAAAAACAAATTATTGTTTGCTAAATAAGATCTAACTTCTCTTAGCTTGATTTATTTCTGTTCCCAGTTAATTGACATTTTACATTGCCAGACTATGATCTATGTATTGATTACTGTGCTTACTCCATGGGCTAATATCCAAGTTTATATCTAGACTGAGATAATAAGAATTCTTCATATAGTTGTTGTAGTTGATGTTGCTTTTCCTGTCTACATTAACCAGTCTCTTTTGAATAGCCATGGATCTCACTAAGAGTACTATCACATTGCAGCTTTTCATGCAATAAGTGCATTTGTATCCACAAATCAGAGCATGAAGAGAATCTTACCATCTGACTAAGCTCCTTCTTATATTTGGACTTTGTGTAGGACATCCTCTAATGGCAGCAGTGAACATCTTTAGAGTTCTCTGTCTCTGTTTTATGCCTCATTTGATATTGATAATCAGAAGACTGCTGGAAAGTTATCTCTGTAATAGCATCCATCAAGGAATCTTTTTATGATTTTAACAGATGTGTGAGAAACAACAAGCAATTAAACCCAGCAGGATCTTAGATTCACTATGTCTCCCATTAAGTAACTGCTATAAGGAATATTTTCTGAAGAGGCAGCAAATGATAGAGAGAAATGATGGGATGGGAAAGAAATTGTTATACTCATATTTTACAGTAATTGGAAATTTCAAATCTTTCTTTTGTCCCTACTTTTCTTTAATGCAGAGACCACTAAATTTTAATATTCTCTTTGGTTTCTGAAAGACAGGTTTCTTAAGTCAACTTAAAATGTTTTCTGAGTCAGAATCATAGGGAAAAAGCCTGGCATGTTATAAACCTTATTTTGTTGGAGCCAGAAGTCTTGGGTTCTTGTGTCTATTCTTTTGCTTAATTATCTCTGTGAATATGGGCAAGTCACTGAAGCTCCCTGAGCTTAATTTCCTTTTCTGAAAAATGAAAATGCTGCACACTAATTTCCCAATCAACTGGAAGGAAGGAAGTCATTTATTAAGCATTTGTTATGTGTTAGACCCTGTTTTAAATACATTACAAATATTTTTCCACCAATAGTTATTTTTATGTTATTTTCAAATCACTTTTTTCCATACAAAAACTGGATAGTACCTCCCAAGAAGAGTAATTCCTCATACATCTGCTACATGTTCAGTTTTTTTGGAATTTGAATAGGTCATCACTGACTCACTCATAAGTTCTATCCCCTAAGAGGAAAACAGGGAAATTCTACCCCTACCCTGCCAGCTCCCCCTCCAACATCAGAATCAAAATAATAAAAGTCCATCATCAAAAGACCAAACCAAAACAAACCAAAGATCAAAGAAACATCTTATGAATATCTCAATGAACTAATTTTGAGTTGAAAAATTATCAGTGAAAAGTCTGAACATTAGTCTCAGGAATAGCATAAGCTATGTCCCTTTTCTGATGAACTAAACTCTTAGGAAATTACACTTCTCCTTTGAACTCAGCCACTACTAAACCAGAAGATGACTTCTCTGGCCTATCCTGTCCACACTGCACTTCAAGGCCCAGAGAAACCATTAGACCTCAGAGATAAACACATCAACCACAGAACATAGATGCTAATATTATCTGCATTTTAAAATTGAGGAAAATGAGGCAGACAAAAGCTAAGTGACTTGCTCAGGGTTACATAACTAGTAAGTATCTGAGACCAGATTTGAATTCAGTCTTCCTGACTTTGGGTTTGGTACTCCATCCACTATACCAACTGTCTCTACAACTCTGTGATTCTATAAAAGGAATAAGACATTTATTAAGGATTAGCTAGCTAATTAGTCATTCTTTGCAATGTACTAAGGGAGATGTATAGTTTAAATAAAACATTGTTTCTACCCTCAAGTTGATAATCTTATAATTTTTACCACATTATAAAATGACAGAACTAGAAAGAGAGACTAACTAATTTAACAGCTAAGAAACCTGAAGTCTAGAGAAGTGATTGGACTTATCCCAGATCACTCAACTTTTTAGCAAGAATGTCCAGAGGAACAAATTTATTCCTAAACCAGCTTCTTTGTACCACATTATGAGTTTGTATAATTCAAATAAAATGCCTCTTATGGTTTTCCTCACAATTAGACAAGAAGAAAAGGTCAGAACCACCATATGGAGGAGCAAAGGACCTTGGCTTTTCCCTTTTCTATTATGGGATTTTTCCAGATAATGAAGATTTGATGTAAAGCATTCATTATCCCTGAGGTAAAAGTAGGCCTTATTAGAATGGAAGGTTTAATTCCTGTCAACCCTATTTGTTTCAATTATGAAAGGATTCCAAACTAAATGTATGATGGAGCTAGGAGCTGGGCATGAATAGTTTCAAACTATTCTTAATGAGAAATTTTATTGGATAAAATGTTTTAGGGTTATTATCTGAGAAACATTCAGGAGTAAAATAAGGCTTATCTGTTGTATAGAACAAATAAGAGATAACTAATCAATAGTACATATGCACCATTGATACCCATGCAATGACAAAAGATGAAAAAGAAGCCTTCCAGAAAGTTAGAATCATTCCCTGTGGAGAACTTATTGAAGGACAGACCAGAATCAGACAGAATGAAAAAGTGTGTGTATGTATGTGTGTGCAAGTGTGTTACATAAACAATTTTGAAAAAAAAATATTAAATAAAAGAGGACAGATGATGATGACAGATTAAATAGATAGGTAATTTACTAAGCCCTTATTTTATGACACACAATGTGCTAGTGGTTGAAGATACAAATAAAAGCAAGTAAGACAGTTCCTGCTCTAAAGAAGTTTACATTTTAATGGGAGAAAGCAATGCAAAAAGGAGAACTAGAAAGTAGAACTCAGGAAGACCAGGAATAACACATTCCCCTTCCAGACCGGACAACTGCATTTAATGCAGCTAACCTGCTCATACATCATAAGTTGGAATCGAGGTAAACTAAAATAGAGCTTGCCAGTTATAAGGGTTTCCATATATGGAGTCCCAGATTCATTTGGGAAGAATGTGGAAAATCATCTCCATATAGTAAGTCAAAAAGGTATGGTACAGAAATGGCCAGAAACATGGTGGAGACCTGGACCCAGAAAAAATAAGGCAAAAGCTCTCCAATCAGAGATCAGTATGGTTCTACTGAATTATGAAAATATCTTCTTATTACTTTCTAATTATCTTATTAGATGATAAGTAAAATATCTATCAAATACTCTTTCATATGCATCATATGCAATTGTTATGTATCATAGTAATTATTCAATATCTAGAAAAGTCAATTTGGCCAGTCAACCTAGTCAACAAGCATTTATTAAATGTTTGGAATGTACCAGTTGAAGTAATAATCAACCCTGATCCTTCATATTTTCAGGAAGGACATTTATCACCATTGGGTTGATCCTTTCTTGTCTCCAATGAATTTGTTTCATATTCTTCATATGTCAGTGGTACTAAGTAAATTTGCCTCATTGACTAGGAATGATTGATGCTGAAGTTTTCTCTGCAAAAACTGCTGCTCTTTTCTCTGTTTTTTTCTTATTAAATGTTTTATTCTTTTCCAAATTATCTGTGAAAACAATTTTTACATTTTTTCAGATTTTGAGTTTTAAATTCTCTCCCACTTCCACCCCAAAATAAGGAGGCAAATAATTTGACATAAGTTATACATGTGTAGTTATGAAAAACACATTTTCATGGAAATCATTCTGTGAAAGAAAACACAGGCAAAAAAAAATCAAGAACAATAAAGAAAATAAAGAAAAGTATCTTTGATCTACACTCAGATTCTACCAGTTCTTTTTCTGGAGATGGACAGCACCTTTCATCATATGTGCTAGAGAACTGCCTTAAATCATTGTATTGCTGAGGATTGCTAAGTTATTCATAGTAGGTCCTTCATACTATATTGATGTTATTTTATACAGTATTCTCCTGGTTCTATTCATTCCCTTTGCATCAGTTTGACATGAGTTTATATTTTCTTTTTTTCTGAGAGCATCCTGCTCATAATTTTTTAAATTTCATTTGTTTTCACTTCTCCACAATCACTTCCATAAGTCTTAAATTTTCTTAAACTCTTTCTCCCTTCTCTCCCCAAGATGGCATGTAATCTTGTATAGGTTCTACACATACATTTGTATTAAACACATTTTCACATTAGTCATATTGCATGGAAGAGTTAAAACCTATTTCTTAAAACACAGTAGTATTCCATTAAAATCCTACCTGTTTAACCATTCTCCGATTAATGGATATCACCTCGATTACCAGTTGTTTGACATGATTGAAAGAGCTGCTATAAATGTTTTTATACATATAGGTCCTCTTCCTTTCTTGTTTTTTTTCTCTTTGGAATACAATTTTAGTAGTGGTATTACTTGCTCAAAGGGTATGCATGGCTTTGTAGCGCTTTGGGCATAGTTTCAAATTTTTTTCTAGAATGACTGAATTAGTATACACCTTCACCAGTAGTACATTAGTACTTTAATTTTTCCACATCATGTCGAATATTTGTCATTTTCCTTTTCTGTCATGTTATCCATTCTGACAGGTATTAAGAAGTACTTCAGAGATGTTTTAATTTCTATTTCTCTCATCAATAGTGATTTAGAGATTTTTTTATATGACTTTAGATAGATTTGATTACTTTGAAAACTACTTGTTCATATCCTTCGACTATTTATCAATTGAGAAATTGCTCTTAATTTTATAAATTCGACTCAGTTTCCTATATGTTTGAGAAATTAAGTCTTTATCATAGAAACTCACTATAATTTTTTTTCACAGTAATGATTATCAACTATGTGTTTTCCTCCATCCTATTTCGCCATTTATCCTACTCTCTCTCCTTTTACCCTGTTCATTCTCAAGAGTGCTTGGCTTCTGATTTCATGTCCCCAAAACTTCCCTCCCTTCCATCAGTCTCCCCAACTCTTCTCTTATCCCCTTCCCTTCCTATTTTCCTTCATGGTAATACAGATTTCTACAGCCAAATGAGTGTGTATATTATTCCTTCTTGGAGCCAATTCCAGTGAATAAGATTGATTTGCTCCCCTCCCCACTGCCTATTTTCCCTTCCATTGTAAATTCTATTTCATGCAAGTGAACTTACCCAATCCTACTTCTTCCTGTCCTTTTCTCCCTAATGCATTCTTTTTCTCATTCATTTATTTTATTTTCTTAGATAATCGTACCATAACATTCAACTCATACGTCTGTTTTCTGTCTGTATATATTCCTTCTAACTATCCTAACAATGAGAATGCTATTAAGAGTTATAAATATCTTTTTCCTGTATGAATATAAACCATTTAATCTTGTGATGAGAATCTTAGGAATTCTCTGTCCTGTTTATCTCTTCATGCTTCTTTTTGCATCTTGTATTTGAAAGTTAGATTTTCTATTCAACTCTTTTCTTCATGACTGCTTGGAAGTCCTCTATTTCCTTAAAATCCATTTTTTTCCCCAGAAGGATTATACTCAGTTTTCTGGGTAGGTGGTTCCTGGCTGAACTTCTAGCTCTTTTGCCCTATTCAATATCATATTCCAAGTCCTCTAATCCTTGAATGTATAAGCTGCTAAATCTTGCATTATCCTGACTGTGGCTCCTTAATATTTGAATTGTTTCTTTTTATCTGTTTGCAGTATTTTCTCCTTGATCTGGGAGATCTGGAATTTGGGTATTATATTCCTGGGAGTTTTGATTTGGGAATCTCTTT
The DNA here is from genome assembly GCA_023548195.1 of Bettongia penicillata ogilbyi. Lineage (NCBI taxonomy): Eukaryota > Metazoa > Chordata > Mammalia > Diprotodontia > Potoroidae > Bettongia > Bettongia penicillata. The sequence continues at coordinate 11,379,797 of JAJHZJ010000382.1, read as the reverse complement.
TTTGAGGTGATTGGTGAATTCTTTTTTTTTTTTGAGTTGAATGAATTTTTTAATTGAATTGAATTGATTTTTTTAAAGGAGTACTGTAAATGCTACTTACATGGCAAAGTGCATTGCAGTGTTGTTTTTTAAAATTATTATTTATTTTTAGTTTTCAACATTCATCTCCACAAGATTTTGAGTTCCAAAATTTTTCCCCATCTCTCCCTTACTCCCATGCTTCAAGACACCATGCATTCTGATTACCCTTTTCCCTAACCTGCCCTCCCTTCTATCATACTCCTCCCTTTCCTTATCCCCATTTTCTCTCTTTTCTTGTGGGGCAAGATAGATTTCTATACCCCATTACCTGTATTTCTTCTTTCCCAATTGAATGCAAAAACAATACTCTGCATTCATTCCCAAAATTTTGAGTTCCAACTTCTCTCCCTTCCTCCCTCCCTATCCATTGCCACTAAGAACAGAAGAAATTCAATATAGGCTATACATATGTAGTTATGCAAAAGACTTCCATAATAGTCAAGTTGTGAAATACAAACTACATTTCCCTCCATCCTATCCTACCCCCATTTATTCTATTCTCTCTTTTGACCTTGTCCCTCCCCAAAAGTGTTTACTTCTAATTACTCTCTCCTCCCATTTTCCCTCCCTTCTATAATCCCCCACCCTTATTATCCCCTTCTCCCTTACTTTTCTGTAGAGTAAGATTGATTTTCATACCAAACTGAGTGTGCATACTACTCTCTCTTTAAGTCAAATGTGATGAGAGTAAGCTTCACTTTTTCCCTCTCACTTCCCAAATGCTGAGAAAAGTTTCAAGAATTACAGATATTATCTTTTCATGTAGGAATATAAACAGTTCAGCTTTAGGTAAGTCCTTTATGATTTCTCTTTTCCTGTTTACCTTTTAATGCTTCTCTTGATTCTTGTGTTTGAAAGTCAAAAATTCTATTCAGCACTGATCTTTTCATCAAGAATGCTTGAAACTCTTCTATTTCATTGAATGACTATTTTTTTTCCTTGATGTAATATACTCAGTTTTTCTGGGTAGATGAATCTTGGTTTTAATCCTAGTTCCTTTGACTTCTGGAATAACATATTCCAAGCCCTTTGATCCCTTGAAGTAGAAGCTGCTAAATCTTGTGTTATTCTGATTATATTTCCACAATACTTGAATTGTCCTTTTCTGGCTGCTTGCAGTATTTTCTCTTTGACATGGGAACTCCAGAATTTGGCTAGAATTTTTCTTTTCAGATCTCTTACAGGAGGTGATCGGTGGATTCTTTCAATATTTACTTTTCCCTCAGATTCTAGAATATCAGGGCAGTTTTCCTTGATAATTTCATGAAAGATGATGCTAGGCTTTTTATTATTATTATTATTATGTCTTTCAGGTAGTCCCATAATCTTTATATTGCCTCTCCTGGATCTATTTTCCAAGTTAGTTGCTTTTCCAATGAGATATTTCACACTCTTCTATTTTTTTTTCATTCTTTTGGTCTTGTTTTGTAATTTCTTGGTTTCTCATAAAGTTGTTAGCTTCCAGTTGTCTGTTCTAATTTTTAAAAACTATTGTCTTCAGTAAGCTTTTGAGCCTCCTTTTCCATTTAACTTTTTAAAGCACTCTTCTCCTCATTGACTTTTTGGACCTCTTTTGCCATTTTGTTCAGTGTGTTTTTAAAGGTGTTATTTTCTTCAGCATTTTTCTGGGTCTCCATTAGCAAGCTGTTGACTCACTTTTCATTATCTTCTTGCATCAAACTCATTTCTGTTCCCAATTTTTCCTCCACCTCTCTTACTTGATTTTCAAAATTCTTTTTGAGCTTTTTCATGGCTTGAGATCATTTTGTATTTAGTTTGGAGGTTTTTGATGCAGAAGTCTTTATTTTTATGTCTTCCACCTATGGTATGCATTGTTCTTCCTCATCTGAAAGGATGGAAGAAAATACCTGCTCGCCAAGAAAGCAATCTTCTATAGTCTTTCTTTCCCCTTTTTGAGGCATTTTCTTAGTCAGTCACTTGACTTTTGAGTCTTTTGTCAAATGGAGGGACCTGTAAGTTCTCTAGGAACCTGTAAGTTCTCAGTTCCTCCAAGGTGTCACTGTCAAGGGAGGGGATTTTACTCCTCTCTTGGCCTGTGCTCTAGCCTAGGAGCAACCACAAGTTTTTCTGCCCAGAATCTTTGAGTAGAATTCCCTCTTCAGAGCCTCCACCAGCTCCACCACACCCACACTCCTCCTCACTCCAGGGCCACCACTCAGGACTGAGATCCAGCTCAGCTGCTTGATTCCCCCAGGGTCTTTAGACTGACGGTTCCAAAAATGGACTATGTACTGCAGTGACTTGCACTACCTTGGTCCTGGGGCTAGGGTTGGACCCTGCTCCCATCTCGCTGAGGTGAAAGAGATTTCTCACTGACTTTTGAAGCTGTTTTTGGTATTTGTGGGTTGAGGAATTTGGGAACCACAGCTGCTACACAAGATTCCATGCCCTGCACCCTGCTCCAGTCCTGTCCATGCCATGCTATATGGCCAAGGCAAGGCTGCACTACATGGACTGTGCTCACTCTGAACTCAGTGTGATAGACCCTTCCTGTCAGCCTTTCAGGCTTCCTTAGGCTGGAAATCTCTTTCACTGTCATTTTGTGGCTTCTCCTGCTCCAAACTTTGTTGAGAGTCATTTTTTACAGGTATTTTATGGGCTATGGGGGTAGAACTTTTACAGGCCCATACTTCTACTCTGCCATCTAGTCTCTGATCAGTGGATTTTCTTTCTATTTTACCCTCTGGTTCTAGAAGATCAGAGCAGTTTCCCTTGATAATTTCTTGAAAGATGTTGTCAAAGATAATTTTTTTGAATTTATTGTAATCCAATAATTCTTAAATTATCTCTCCTGGATGCATTATCTAGGTCAGTTGTTTTTCTAATGAGATATTGTACATTTTCTTCTATTTTTTTTCTTTCTTTTGATTTTGTTTGACTTTTTCTTGAAGTCTCACCAAGTCACTAGCTTTCAGTTACCCAATTCTGTTAAGGAATTATTGTCTTCAGTGAGCTTTTGTACCTCTTTTTCCATTTGACAAATTCTGCTTTTCAAGGCATTCTTCTCTTCTTAGGTTTTTTATGTCTCTTTTACTATTTGGGCTATTCTGGTTTTTAAGGTGTCTCTTCATTATATTTTTTAATCTCCTTTACCAAGCTGTTTGCTCTTTTTTCCCTGATTTTCTTGAAATTGCTCCCATTTCTCTTCCCAATTTTTCCTCTACCTCTTTTACTTGATTTTTAAAATTTTTTTTTTAGCTCTTTTATGGCCTGAGATCAATTCATATTTTCCTTTGAGGCTTTGGATGCAGGAATTTGACTTTGTTGTCTTCTTCTGAGTGTGTTTTGAGCTTCCTTGTCACCATACCAGTGTTTTATGGTTAGAATTTTTCTGTTATTTGCTCATTTTCCAGCCTATTTTTTGACTTTTAACTCTATGCTAAAGTGGGACTATGCCTTAGTGTCCCAAGTTTCAGAATTTTTTGGAGTAAGTGTGTGTCTTTGTGTGTGTACATGTGTGTGTGAGTTGCTATTTTCAGGGGTAATCTGGTGATCTGTAAGCTTTTGGCTATTCCAATGGCATGATCAAGGGAAAAATGTGTTTATTATTGTCCTGTACTGTGCACTGAATTGTAAATTACTACATGTACTTTTTTTTCAACCCTGGAACTGTTACCAGGGTCTCTGTTCCCCTATTGCTGTAAGCTCTGCTGTGCTAGTGCTCCTCCTCACATTGGGACTATGAAACAAGCCTGCAACTCACATCCAAGTATAGACAATGCAACCTAGTCCTGCTCCTGGCTTTGGGGAGCTCTGTCTACCCCAACGCTGCCTGTACTGGACTGCATTAGATCGTGCTCCTCTATCACCCTGGTGCAACAGACATTTCTTGCTGACCTAAGTTGTGTTGTGCTGAAAAAATGGTTTCACTCTGTCTTTTTGTGGATTATATCCCTCTAGAAATTGTTTAGAGGCATTATTGAAAGGTATTTTGATGAATTTGGTGGAGAACTCAGACAAGTTTTTGCCTTTACTCTGCCATCTTGGCTCTGAATTTGCCTGTTCTTATTTTCATGATGTGGAGGCTTGTAATGCCTAAGCAGACAGGAATGTTCCTATATAAGGTACTGATATAAACCTCCAACCTCCCTCTGGAAAGCTTCAATATGAGGAGATCATAGAAACTAACAATGTGCACATCAGAGGAAGGGAACAAAGCAAGTGCAGCAACCTTAATGCATCCTGTTTCAGGCTATCCCCATTGATTCCTCCAATCATCCATGTTGCTTCTTCCAAAACATGTCTAAAGAAGAATCCAATGATCCATTGCTCTGAATGATATCCCATTTATTCACATCATGTGTTTCTGAGCCCAACTTCATCTTTCCTCATAATCCCTCAGCTAGTGAGCCAAGCAGGGTGACAGCAAAGGCTATATAGAGGCATATCTATATTGATCTGCAAGCTATTTTACATGACAGAAATGTCAATATAATTAATATAACCATGAAACTAAATACATGCACAAATCATTAGATCCTTCTCCTTGGTTATTCTTTCTTGGGCACTAAAGGAAGCATTAATCTAAGTCTGGACACAGAATTTTCACTATGTGAAAAAAAGCATTGTGTGTCATTAATTTTATGAACTTTATATATGCACAGCCATAGGATTCATTTAGACTACTCTGTAATAATTCAGCCAAAATGAATAAAAAGGAGGAGGAATAAGGGAAGGAAAAAGGTAGGATAAGATGAAAGTTGATGGGGGAAAGTATAAAAAGAAGAGGAGGAGAGAATTGGGGAAGGAGAGAATAAAAAAAGTTGAGGAAGATGGGAAGGGTGATGGATAACAAAGAAATGAATCCAAAATAAAAAAGGAAACTACTTGTGTTCATGGAGTCTTTTATAACTGCAAAATGTGTTTCATAGTATAGGTATTCTGGATGCATTTACTTGGAGCAGATATTTGTGTTCTCATGAGTTACTGATAAAGAAAATGGTAAAAACAGATTAAGTTAATCAGGAGTTGAGATTATGACATGCTGCTTAATAAATATAATAAGAGCTTATCAATCATTCAATCAATCAACAAGAATATACTAAACACAATTAGCCAGATACTACACTAGACTCTTGGGATACAAAGACAAAAAAATAATCTTTGCCCTCAAGAAGCTAGTTTATAATATAGCAAGAGAAGAAAACTTGCACATGCAGAAGAGTTAAAGTTCATACCCCTTTCTCATTTGGACAATTTTATTAATTAGTAAGGTCAGAAAGAAAGACAATTCTAAGAGAAACACTGAGAAAACAGTCTATAGAGAAAATACAGCAGAGAAAAGATGATTGAATTATAGTTTTTCTTAGTATCTAATTTGCATGTGACTGATATAACAAATTTGAGGTTGATAGCTGGGAGATTCTACTACTCAGAACTGTTTGGTAACTATGGGGAAAATGTATATTTCCTAATTGTTACTTGACTGGAAGAAGTGTAATTTTGGTTTCTTTGTTTCTGAGATAGAGGTGAGTCATTTTTGCACACAAGTCCCTCCTATGGAACAGTAGGATGAGTCAAGAACAGAGCTCTGAGTGAGTCAAAACAGTCAACAGAGCTGGTTCTAAGAAGACAAAAGAACCAAGATTAGAGGAGTCCTCCAATCATGTCTTGGAACAGACTTTAAAGTCTACACAGGTACCAACTGCCTAGTGGCAACTGAAAAAAGGGCATTTTGTGTATTGCTATCTGCTATTTTCATGCTTCAGTAATTTTTTCAGTTGTATTTGATTTTTCATGACCTCTTTGGGGTTTTCTTGGTAAAGATACTGGAGTGGAACCCTTTCCTATTACATCCAGGGTCAAATATAAAGTCTTCTGTTTATATTTTAAAGCTCTTCATACCTAGCCCTTTCCTACTTTTCCAGTCTTCTTGTGCTTTACTCCCAAATGATCTTTGATATAGGTATCCTGGAACAGCTCCTTGCTATTCCCCTTACCTGGTGCCCCATCTCTTGTTCCTGAAATTTTCCCTGGCTGTCCTCCAGAATTAGAATGTTCTCCCTCCTCAACTCTGCCTCCTGATTTACCTTATTTCTTTTGAGTTTCAGCTAAATTTCATATTCTTCAAAAATCCCTTCCAAATCTTCCTTTATCTTAGTACCTTCCCTCTGAAACTACCCCCAGTTTTTCTTGTATATGATTGGTCAATCAGTCAATAACTTTTTTTTAGCACAAACTACACGTCATGCCAGCTAAGAGTTGGAATGCAAAGAAAAAGATAGTCCTCACTCTCAAGGAAGTTGAAATCTATTTGAGAAGACTTTGCAAATAACTATGTACAAAAAAGGAGTTATAATTAGGATAAATTGGAAAAAATCAGCAAAGAGAAGGCACTAGAATTAAGAAAGATGAGGTAAGCTTTCCAGTAGAAGATGAGATTTTAACTGGGACTTGAAAGAAGCCAGAAAATCCAGGATATAAAGACGAAAAGGGAGAGCATTTCAATAATGAATGACAGCAAGTAAATATACTCGGGCATGAGTTCATTGAGTGGGGATGGTAGAATTAGTCTCATCTTGTGCTCTAGAATGAACACATTGATAGCTGGATAGAGGATGTATTTGTTTTGAAAGATCTGTAGCAATCAACAGGCTATTGCAGTAACTCAGGGATGTGGCACCTGAGTCATGGCAGTGTCAGAGAAGAATGCTGTCTGCCCTCATTAAACTGTGAGTGCCCTGAAAACAAGGATCTGATTTTTTTTTTTAGGGAGAATTTTTTTTTTACTTTTTAAATTTATTTATTTAACTTTTAACATTCATTTTCACAAAATTTTGGGTTCCAAATTTTCTCCCCATTTCCCCCTCCCTCCAACCCAAAACACCAAGCATTTTCATTGCCCCTATCACCGATCTGCCCTTTCTTCTAACATCCCTCCCTTCCTTTGTCCCCATTTTCTCTTTTGTCCTGTAGGGCCAGATAACTTTCTATTCCCCATTACCTGGATTTCTTATTTTCTAGTAGCAACAACAATACTTGACAGTTGTTCCTACAACTTTGACTTCCAACTTCTCCTCATCCTTCCCTCCCTACCCATTCCCTTTGGGAAGCAAGCAATTCAATATAGGCCATATCTGTGTAGTTTTGCAAATGACTTCCATAATAGTCATGCTCTATGAGACTAACTATATTTTCCTCCATCCTGTCCGCCATTGCTTCTGTTCTCTCTTTGGATCCTGTCCCTCCCTGAGAGTGTTGACTTCATATTTCTCCCTCCTCCCACTGCCTTCCCTTCCATCATTCCCCCTACCCTGCTTATCCCCTTCTCTCCCACTTTCCTGTATTGTAAGGTAGGTTTTCATACCAAAATGAGTGTGCATTTTATTCCTTCCTTTAGTCAAATGTGATGAGAGTAACTTCATGTTTTTCTCTCAGCTCCCCTCTTTTTCCCTCCACTAAAAAGTCTCCTGCCTGCCTCTTCTATGAGAGATAATTTGCCCCATTCCATTTCTCCCTCTCTCTTCCCAATACATTTCTCTCTCACTGCTTAATTTCATCTTTTAAAGATATGATCCCATCCTATTCAATTCACTCTGTGCTGTCTATCTGTGTGTGTGTGTGTGTGTGTGTGTGTGTAATCCTACCAACTACCCAAATACTGAAAAGTTTCAAGAGTTACAAATACTGTCTTTCCAAATAGGAATGTAAACAGTTCAACTTTAGTAAGTCTCTTATGACTTCTATTACTGTTTACCTTTTCATGCTTCTCTTCATTTTTGTGTTTGAAGGTCAAATTTTCTTTAATCTCTGGTCTTTTCATCAAGAATGCTTGAAAGTCCTCAATTTCATTGAAAGACCAGTTTTTCCCCTGAAGTATTATACTCAATTTTGCTGAGTAGGTGATTCTTGGTTTTAGTCCTTGTTCCTTTGACTTCTGGAATGTCATATTCCATTCCCTTAGATCCCCTATTGTAGAAGCTGTTAGCTCTTGAGTTATCCTGATTTTATTTCCACAACACTTGAATTGTTTCTTTCTAGCTGCTTGCAATATTTTCTCCTTGACCATGGAACTCTGGAATTTGGCCATAATGTTCCTAGGAGTTTCTCTTTTTGGATCTCTTTCAGGAGGCATCGGTGGATTCTTTCAATATTTACTTTGCCCTCTGGTTCTAGAATATCAGGGCAGTTTTCCTTGATAATTTCATGAAAGATGGTGTCTGGGCTCTTTTTTTGATCATGGCTTTCAGGTAGTCCCATAATTTTCAAATCGTCTCTCCTGGACCTATTTTCCAGTTCAGTTGTTTTTCCAATGAGATATTTCACATTCTCTTCCATTTTTTCATTCTTTTGGTTTTGTTTTGTGATTTCTTGGTTTCTCATAAAGTCGTTAGCCTCCATTTGTTCCATTCTAATTTTTCAAGAACTATTTTCTTCAGTGAGGTTTTGGACCCCGTTTTTCATTTGGCTAATTCTGCTTTTTAAAGTATTCTTCTCCTCGTTGTTTTTTTGAACCTCTTTTGCTAATTGATTTACCCTATTTTTCAAGGTGTTATTTTCTTCAGTATTTTTTTTTGGTTTCCTTTAGCAAGGTGTTGACCTGCTTTTCATGCTTTTCTTGCATCTCTCTCATTTCTCTTCCCAGTTTTTCCTCCACCTCCCTAACTTGATTTTCAAAATCCTTTTTGAGCTCTTCCATGGCCTGACCCCATTGAATATTTATTTTGGATGTTTGGGATATAGAAGCCTTGACTTCTCTGTCTTTCCCTGATGGTAAGCATTGTTGTTCCTCATCTGAGAGGATGGGAGGAAATATCTGTTCACCAAGAAAGTGGTTCACCAAGAAAGTTCACCAAAGTTCACCAAGAAATGTTCACCAAGAAAGCTTTTATTTTTTTTCCCTTTTTTGGGCATTTTCCCAACCAGTTACTTGACTTTTGGGTCCTTTGTCAAGAGTAGGATCTCAGTTCCTCCAAGGTGGCGCAATCAAGCGTCTACTGGTCTAGATGCAAAGAAGGATTTTTGTGCCCAGAATCTTAGCAGATACCTCTCCACAGCCACTTAGCCTCCAGTTCCACAGAGTCAGCACTTGGGGCTGATTTTCAGATAAGCTGGATGGGCAGGGCCACCATTCAGTTTGAGACAAAGACCAGCTCAGCCAGGGCCTCCACCCAAGGCTGTGGTAAGACTCAGCTCTTCAATGCCCCCAGGGGTTTTTACGCTCCAACAATGGAGCTTCCATAGGAGCTGCTGTGCTGGCTCTGTGGCTGCTGCCTGCTGCTAGAGCTATGGGAAGGCCCTTCTCCCTTCCTGGCCCCTGATAAACCTCTGTCACTGACCTTTGGTGCCCATGGGCCAAGGGATCTGAGGACTCCCTACTGTGACTGGAGATTCCCACCCCCCCCCAGGTGTCATCTTCCCAGAGTGTACTCACACCACGGCCAAGACTGGGCTGGGCTTAGCGCTCAGTTCCCGCGTCTGGTGCAACCTACGTTTCAGTTGGCCTTTCAAGTCACCATGGGCTGGAAATCTCCTCCACTCTGCTGTTCTCCACTTCTGCTGCTCCAAAATTTGTTGAGAGTCCCTCTCTACAGATATTTTGTGGGGGGCACCCTTTGTAAATGTGTCTTTCTAATCCTCCATCTTGGCTTCGCCCCCCCAAGGATCTGATTTTTTTGTGGGAAGGATCCTTATGGGGCTCTTTTTTTTTTATCCCTAGCCTTTGGCGTTGTGCCTGACACACAGTAGGAACTCATCTTTCAGTGAGTGAGCATTTATAAAGCACCTACTATGGGCCAACCACTGTTCTAATCCATGAGTTATTTTTGTTATTCACAAGTGGAATTGTCTTCCTTCTACTCTGCATATACACTGTACATACATAATTATTGACGTGTCTCTCATTGGAATATTAACTATTTTATACCTCAGACAGTATGTCTGTATGTATGTGTGTATCCCCATACTTATTACATTATAAGCACTTAATAAATCATTACTCACTGTCTGGCTGATATCTTGAGTTGGTATTTTTCCTCAAAGGATACTGATAACAATTCATTCATGTCTTTCCGTTTTGTGAGATTCTTCTCCAAGTCCTTTTATGAGTTTGCCAAAGGGGGTCTACCAATATATTGGGGGCCTTCCTAATTTTATCCTGTCATATCCATAGCATCATCAGAATTCCCCAACTGGCATCCATAGCTTTCTATGCATGATCAATCAATTTGTTCTTATCATACATTAATATTATCTTTTACTCCCCTTCTTTGAAGTTCCTCATTGATTACATATTAAATTCTGCTCTTGCCCTCCATTGTCCCTTCTATGGTATTATTTTAGTACTTTGGACATCACTGGATTCCACATCTAATGGCCATGTAGCAAAACCCATTAAATATCAGTATTAAATAGATGCATTCTTATTTCTCGGGAAGACTTTGTTTTAGGTGGAAATTAAAGGATACTTGAAATTTCCATAGGTGTAACAAAGAGGACGACAAAATTAATCACTTAAATTATTATTGGTAGTTGCAGTAGTAGTTTGTTTTGAGTAATGCCTTTTGTGCTTACATTATAGTCATTTATATTATACTCACTCAAGCACCCTCCAGGGGGCCTTGTCTTGTGACAAAGAAAAATATTTAGGCAAAACTAATGGATACAGTGAACTACCTGACAATGTAGGTACCATTCTGTATCTGTGTTATTTTACTTTTTCAAGGAAAGGAGGCAGATGCATTATATCACCCTTTGTCTGGGACCAGGACTGGGAAACACAATTCCATGACTTTTATTTCATCACTAATTTTATGAACTGTTCTTCCCTTTGAATTACACTAGACCATGAGTGAGTGTGTTCAATTATATATTCTGCTTAGTGAGGTTGCCCTAGCACATTAAAAAAATAAAAGTGCTGATGCTATCACATAGTGGTGATAAATTATGATGAAATTTTACAGTTTCTGGCAATGGTACTGGTGACATAGGGATGAATGAAGTGAAATCCTTTTATCACTCAGCTGGAGCCTTGAGTAACATGTTTTTAAAATCTCTTGCTCTTTAAAACAAACAACAAAGCAACTTATTAGTATTCCTCAAACGTGCCTACCTTTGTTAAATTGGATATTGAAAGCTTAAGACACCCCTCAAATAATATTAAATTTTGATAAGGAAAAGCCCACAATTACAAAGGAGCCTACTAAACTATTAAATTTTGGCAGATGACAAAGGCTTATCATAAATCAGTGGCAATTCTGTTACATTGAATACCTGTCAGACCTAGAACCTCAATTTCCTGAAGTGACTAGCACTGAAGCTCTGTGATTACTGGATAGGAGATTATTACAGAGAAATTCATTGTGTAGTTTAGTGATTAAAAAAATTATCTAAATGGCAGGAACTAAATAAAAATGTGATTTTTTTCCCCCTTCAATCTCACTTTATTTGCTAGGAATAGTAGGTTCATTATTTGTGAGTAAATGGAGTAATCGGCTAATTAACAGCACTTGTTATGTGATGAATATTCAATTACTAGAGTAGGAAGATGGAAAAGCTGTATCATACCTAAGCAAATTAATTCCTTTTTTGTAGAGTGGATTTGCATCCACCTGGCAGTAAACACACAGCCTCAGAAAAAATAGCTTTGCCAAGTTTGCCAACTTAGAGAAATTAAGGGCTGTTTAACCCCTTCACAGTTTGTCTGAATATGAGTTGCCCTCACAGATGTTTCCTTGACAGTGCCATGGAGATTAATCACATCTGTCAAAGACTCATCTCCTTTACAATACTAAGAAAGTTAATTAAATGGATCTTCTATTACTTTAAAATATTCTTGCACTTTGTGTCAAACATAAATGTAGGGAGACTGTAAAAGCTGCCTAATGGAACATATACAAGAGTCAGTGAGATTTGATATAGGATCCAAAGGTATTTTGAAGATGTTGAAAACTATTCCTTTTCAAATCACTTTCTAAGAAGCAGACAATTGTGTTTGTCCCCTGAGATACTTTGTTTTGGGGTGAAAAGTTAAGAAGAAAGCAACACGGGCTTTTTGCAGTGAAGAAAGTTTTTGGTTGAGAAGGATGGATGCTGATTACAGGATGGTGATAAAGGCATAAAAAAAGGATCCAGAAGAAGTAAAGTAGCGGGAGGCCTTAGATATTCCCAGAAAAGCTTAAGAGACAAGGACAGAATCTCAAGTCACAATTTGTTTCTCTCCAGACATATTATATCCATACTTCCTGAAGTAGGGACACCTTATCCGAGTGCAGACTGGCATCTGTTCTGCAGTTTCAAATGGATTTGGGGGGCAGGGTGGGGGAATAAGCTACTTTCCCAGTTATCTAGGCAATATGAATCAAAGTCATTCTGACTGGAAGGACAGATCTTTATTCATCATGATGCACTGTCAGAAAAAAATTCCATTATGTCCTTTGCTTCCATGTGTTCAAAAGGAAGGGGTTTGGTGCAGGTGTTTTAGGAAGTGAACTTTCCAGAGGGGATCACTGCTAAACAATAAAATTCAGTAACTAAAAGGAAGCATCTAAATGGCTTCTGTAAAGTGCTGAGAAGCAAGATGCAATGTGCAATGTAATAACAGTTGTCTAAGAGAGTCAATAGTGAGATTATGGGATTTAGAGTGAAAAGAAAGGGTGTTTAGCCCGGTGTTTCTCAACTGCTTGAGTGTCCATATATATACATATATATACATATACATATATATGTATATATATATATGTGTGTGTGCGTGTATGTCTATGCATTCATGTACATAGACATAAACATGTATATATACTTTTTAAATTTACACTGCCCCCAACCCAAATCACCTGAACCACTAGCCTCATCCAAACCCCACATTTTATAAATTAGGATACTGAGGTCAGAGAATATTAAGCAATTTTGTCCAATTACTCTAGCTCTTTCATCATATTTTATTATTATTACAACAACAGTAATTGACATTCATTTAGTACTTTAAAGTTTGCACAGTACTATGAGGTAATGACAGATATCATTCCCATTTTACAAAGAGGAAAATAGTCACAAAAGGGTTAGGTGACTAGCACAAGGTCACATAACTAGTATTCATGGGAGGTAAGATTTGAAAACAAGGATTTATGATTCCATCTTTTCAGATTACTCAACTTAGGAATTCTGAACAGAAGTTAGAGTAGAAGGGAACTAGAGGTCATTTAGTCCAAAACCTAATTTTATAGATGAATAAACTGAATCCCAAAGTGTTAAGTGACTTGGCCAAGAATATATGAGAAGCAAATAACATCCTGAGTTAAATTCAATTCCTCTGGTTTCAACTCTTTCCTCAGCAAACTCATTTCAGGTCTTGATCCAAAAATAATAATCTGTTTTGGGCAGTGGAAATAGATGAGGCTAGTGGGAAAACATGGGGAGCCCTCTTTTGGGGGAATGATCCTCTGGTATTTTCATCATATTTTTCTACTTAAAAGGAATCAAATGCATTGATCATATCCATCAATGCAATAGTTTTTATAAAATATTGATATTTTTAAAAATTACTGATTTAATGTTTGCACATATCTGAATATATACATTAAATACAAATAATTAGAAAAAACATATTATCATTTTAATTTAAATAAAAATTTTTGCTCTATTATCTCTAGCATATGTAAAAGTATTGTATCATTTAACATAGCTTTGTCCTTTGAAAAAGTCTGAAATTGCAGTTCTTCTCTTGAACTATTTAAATAACAAGGGAAAAAGAAGCCCTTACTTCTTTCTCTCTTTTGATAACATGTGAAATCATATAACTTCTAAAAGATATAACTTTGGAAGGTGGCAGTTTGTATCTACCACAGCCTCATTCTAAAGGAATAGGATCATAGATTTTGAATTTGAAAGCATCCCAGTGGTCATCTAGTCTAGTCATTTTATTTTTCAGTTGAAGAAACTGAACCCCAGAGAAGTTAAAAGACTAACTCAAGGTCATAATGATAGCAAGTTTCAGAGGCTAGATTTGAATCTGACTTAAGTCAGTGTGACATACTATAGTTGTAAACATAGTGGACAAAAGCTTGAATTATTTATTTGCTGAATTTGCATAATAATAATCCTAAATCTCTAAGACATATCCTAAGCTGACTCCTTTTCTCTCTACTGCCCATCTATTCACATGGAAAGTCATATCCTCATATCTGACTACTCTGTCCAAAGGAATATAATTTTTGGTTGCTTTACAGTTTTGAGGTGAGAATTTCTTCTTCCTCATCTATTATAATTTTTTTTAAAAAAACTGGAACAATTAACCCTTTTGTCTCACATACTTTTATTTTATTTCTTAAATTATAGCCCTGAAAATCAGACTTTGATAAAGCCCATCTAGATTCAGATTGAACTATTTGATTATGCCTTCAAGACCAAATCACTCTTGACTCTCACTGATTGGTCAATAATATATCCCAGCTGAAATCCAACTTGCTCATTGTTTAGGTTCTGATGACTCAGAGTGAATATACATAGCAATTGTTTCTCTTTTGGACAGAAATTCTGTGGGTCCTCCCCTCCCAAACTGATTATTTTGTGACAGCAAACTAGACCATCTTTATGCCCCAGTTCTTACCTAGCCTTTCATTACTGAACATGTATCGCCTCAGACAAACTGAGATCTGGGAAAGACCTTAGATTAAAAAGGCTAATATCATCCACTGTATTGGGGGTCATCTCCTATCTCTTCCTGCTGGACCCCAATGACTTTGGAGGGGTGAAACTAGTGATTTTGCACAGTTCTACCTCATCTAAATCCAATTCACTTTTAAGTCAAGACATCACCCTCCTGATGCCATTGGCCCTATTCGAGAATGAAGAACAAATAGCGACAACAGCAACAATAATCCTGAGGTGATAAGGTCACTGCAAGTTAGAATGGACTCCCAAGAAATGCAATGTGTCAGTCTCATATTGCAGAGAAAGAGCTAAAACTAGGTATTTAGTAGTAGCAGGGAATTTTGTTGGGTAAATAACATTACATGGAACCTGTTCGTGACCTAGGTCTTGGAAAGCATGATCTGAGATACTGTCTCTCATTTTTTCCTGTTAGATTTCTACATAATTGGAAATCCTCTTCAAAGAGATATTTAAAGATTTCTAACCAAGAGAAAATGGATTCCAAAGAAATCTATTGATTAAGAGGAAAATTTTGATAATGAAATAGTTTCAAACTCAAAACTACTGATTTTTTTTATTGTTATCAATCGAATAGAGTAATCAAAGTTAATAAATAGTCCTTCAGTCAACAAAAATTGCTGAATTATTATTCTGCTCCAGGTTCTATGCGGTTATAAATAAAGGAATCATTTGTTTTGACACTACATTTCTATCTCTTCTCCAGACTTTGTCTACAATGCTACAGAAAACTCTCCACTCTGAAAGTTCACTCTAGCCCTATACTTCATACATTGGAAGTAACCTGTTCTCTTTCCGTCCCTCTTTCTATGATTGGTTGGTTCATCCCAGGATTTATATTTTAACATATTTTGCTTCCTGTCCTGGTGACACTCCATTCCTCCTGAACTTTTTCTACAGTGCTCTCATATCAAGTTCCTTTGTTTCCTTCCCCAGCTTCTAGTTTCCTTTTATAAATTCTTCCCCCTTAAATTGTAAGTTCCTTGTGACCATGGACCTTCCTTCTGCTTATGTTTATATTCTCAGATCTTAGCACAGTGCTTGACATATAAGTGCTTAATAAATGCTTGCTAACTTGACCTAATTTGATTCCTTTTGCTAGAAGGAAACAGAAGTAGAGACAGGTGACTTGAGTTGCCAAAGGTTACATAAAATGTCAGGGGCACAGCCGGAATTCAAACGCAAGTCCAACCCAACTCAATAATCTTTGTCATAAAATGATATTGTTTTGTGTCTTTCTTTTTCTATTTTGCAGTTCTGGAAACTCAGGCAGAGAGCAATTCGTGATTTTGCCAAAGTTAAAAGAATTAGGATTAGTACAAGAGACAGGCTTAGAATGCTGTTTCCTCACTTTCAATAGTGTACTCTCTCAGTCTTAATGTAGATTGACTATTCCTTTTCATAATTTGGACTCCATTCAACCTACGCTCCCCAAATTTAGATTACAACATTTCCCAACTACAGGCAAACTGAACATTTAAGGAATTGTAATGATAGAGTGGAAAGAATAGTGGCTCTGAATTCAAAGTAACTCAGTTCAAATGCTGCTTCTAGTACTTGACTACCTGAATGACCTTAGAAAATTAGTTTAACATTCTTTGTCTTAGTTTCTTTCTCTGTAAAATAAGGAGCTTTGTTTATCCTAGAGGGTCTCTAATGCTCCTTCTAGCACGAAATCTATGATGCTATCATTTTTTAGGAAGTTTCTTGAAGACAGGAACCATGACTCTTACAGTCATAACTGGCCAGTTTCTGAAAATGGTAAATGCTTGATAAGGTTTTGTTGATTTTATTTGTCAGTTTCAAAGAAGAAGCAGTTGGATACACATATATACATACATATACATATATATATGGAAAAGGTATAATTAAATCATGCCTCAGATATTTGCCAGCAAGTCAACTAACTTCCCATGGCAAGTTATTTAACTTCTCCTGGTCTAATTTTCCTAATGTGTAAAAACCAGGATATTGGATTCACTGGCTCCCAAGGCCCTTCTAGATCTAAATCTATAAGTGATTTGATATACAAGGCTTTAAGACCTAAAAGCTAAAGACACACCAGAAGACTGATGCGTAATGGAAGATAAGGCAATGAACCAAGTCTCTTTGGATACACAGGATGTTCTTGATGCAATTCCCTACATAGAAGAGTCTAGGGAGCCTCCCTGCAGAAGAGTCTTGATGATTGTAATGAAAATGCTTTGGAGAGACTTTGAAGCTTAAGCAGAAATTTTCTAAGTGATTCTAAGTGACTAATTACATGATGAATAGCAGGACCTGTGATGGACTGCAATTGTCAAACTGAAAGTCAAGGTTCTTGCAAGTCTTGGGAATACTATCAGTGATATTCCATACATGATCATAGAGAGAGTTCATTGAGAAGTTCCTCATTATACAATCACAAATTTACCTCTCATATAGCAACACACAACGCAATGCCAGGGTTGAGACAGTCTTTGCTCACCAGAGGTAGAGTAGTCCTGAATTACATTCTCTAGCCAACTCATACTGAGACCTTATGTGGCTGCTGTTCAGGAAGATGTTAGAGTGGAAATCTTCACATGAATTCAGTGTTTTATCATACTGAAAGCTATTTCCAAGTATACAACTATGATTCACCTGTTACCATGACTTGTTGAGTGGGAAGATCAGTCAAAAGCCCCACAACCTTTATATGAAAATGTGGCCCCACTCCTCCTTTTCAATGTATTTCAACTCTCAGAATGTAGAAATCAAACAAAGATCATCTCCTTGATTAACACCTCCTCACAATAACTCTCACTCCTGTTGATCTCTTAGACAAAACTTGAAATATATTTATGAAAAACAAAGATGAAGTTAAAGCACATATCCACTACTTCTGGGGAAGTATTAGTTTAATAGACATATGAAGAGCTTTCAAAAAATTAAAACCTGTATAAAATAAAAGAATCTCAAAATTTAGTTATGGGTATTATTTAACCTGAAAAAACTTCTGGTTCATTGGCAAAATTAACATTCATGTACTGACCATGCCTTAATTAGACACCCCCTTCTCTCTGCTCAAACACATATACTTGTAATATTCCAGGCTAACCAATTCCAGTTTCATCATTAAGTATTACCTCTTTTCTCATGGTTTTATTGGTAGGAGACCAATCAGCTAAAACAATGCAGAACCCCTTTCCTCTTCTTATCTACTCTGATCCTGCTAGCACCCTGATGTAGGCCCTCATCACCTCATCTCCCTGCCTCATCACTTCCCACTTTAACCCATATCCCAATTACTTACCATATTTTTTTCCTAAAGCAAAAGTTTGACTCTTTCTCACTTTCAATCAACTTCAACAGCTCACTATTGCCTCTGTGACACTGGTTTCTTTGTGGTTTCTCAAACATGACACTCGATCTCTATCTCCTCACTCTAAGTATTTTCTCTGGATATTCTCCATGCCCTGAATTCAAATCCCCCTCATCTCTTTACTTCCCCGACTTCCTTTAACTCCCTACTAAAATCTTATCTTCTGTAAGAAACTTTTTTGATCTTTCTTGCCACCAGAGAACTAGAATACACCTTCTGTGATTATTTTTAACTTAAATACACACACATAAAATCATACATGCATGTATCTCTTACTTAGACACAATTGTTTGTATTTTGTCTTAACTACTAGAGGGGAATATTTTTGAAAACGAACTTTGTTTTTTTATTTTGTTTTGTTTTTTTTACTTAACACAACACAGAGTTTTGAATAAAGTAGCAGCTTAATAAGTATTTGTTGAATTTACTTGATTTCAATGAAATGCTGCTACCATAAGTTGAATGTAATCATGAGCAGTTGTAACCTTGCCTGATTCACTGACTCCATTTAAAGAGTGACTTGATTGGACAGAAATTTATGCTTCATTGGAAGTAGATGAATTTGGTCCCTCTCTATTTCCTCTTTCTCCTTCATCACAATTTAGTGAACTGATTATTTAGACTTAAAATCTTGTTTATTTGCTGTTTCTACCTTCATAATGTTATATCCCCAGATAAAAGTAATCTGTTTCTTTTTACAACACTCTAAGGAACTCTTCTAAATTAATGAACTAGACAATGTTGAAGGGGAAAGGGGAAAATCTGGACAAAGAGCTCTACACTTAGCTGCAAACCTACTTTGAATCTCTCTATGTCTCTGTGTCTGTCTCTCTGTTTTTCTGTCTCTCACTTTTCTTCCCTCACCACTGGCCCTGAGAGAAAAAGGATTTTATATACAAAAATATCTGAAAAATAAATGCAAAATAATGGTAAAGGGATACAATAGAATTTGGGGGGTCAAGAAAGGTCTCATTTAGAAGATGATAGTTGAGCTGATTTCAAGGGTCCCCAGGTCATTCTTATTACTTCTAAGTAATAATCTGCTGATGTTGCCACTTGTTGGACTTTGAAAATTGGATCGATAAAAGTGAGGAACTAGAACTTATGGTTTCGAAACTCCTCTTCCTAGTCTTTGAAGTAAATATATCAGGTTAATATTCTTCAAGAAGAAAAAAAAGTTAATCTGGGCCAAACCACTTTGCTCAGTCTGTGATGGCAACATTTATCCTCCCAACATCCAACAAACATCCCAATGAAAGTCCTGATCTTACTCTGCTGACAAGTGTTTTCTTTTTCTACAAGGAAATATTGTTTTTAAACCCCAGCTTGTGTGTTTGTAGTTATCTTCCCTTCTGGAAAATTCTCAATCACCAGCAGCTGCCCAGTTCACAGTAGAGCAAAAGCTGGGATAAAATCATTTTAGACATGACATGGAACGTTCTCTTTCCTTACAACTCACTTCTTCACCTGTGCTCCTTCTGTTGGTGCCATGTACAGAAATGTCCAATAACATATGTGAATCTTAAGTAAATGGACCTCTTGTACCTTAATCTTTTACCTTCTAGCAGGGTAAGAGTAAGTATGGTCAGTAAGATGGAGACAAGAACACATTTGGAAAACTCCAATATTAAGGTAAGCATCACATACCTCATATAACTTGTGGTTCATAACTAGCAGTAGCATTCATGACCCCATCCTTCAGATGAGTTAACCTTGGACTTAACAAAATTGATATCTTTTGAAAAGGCAAGAGTACAACCTTGAACTCCAAGATATTTTAGTTAACCATATTTGCAGCACTGAAAACTGTATAACTCCAAGGTCCCCTTAATTAGTTCAATAATTAATTGAACTAAGTAATTAATAAGTTAGTTCAAGTGTGATTTCATATGGTCTTTTTCCTAGGCTTCTTTAATTTCCACCAATAATTTAACCATTACACATGGAAATTAGTGGTAATGGCTAATCACAAACCCTATATCTTTTGAACATAGCATCGACAACATTTCAATGGGAATCTCAAACAAGGATCTTTAAATATATCCACTTCCCAAACTTACTTTCATCAGGAAATTTGATCTCAAATTACAAATGAAAATCAAGAGTATTTAATTAGTGCCTATTTTAATTAACTAATGATCCAATTTAAAGTTGATTAAGGTAGAGTATGGCAGTTAGATAAATTTAATACAACAACATTATCTAGAAATGATTGCTTTTTTTTATTCTACTAAAACATAATTGATTATGGACATGCTTTCAGCAAGTTAAAAAGGATGCAGGTGTCTTAGTTGGCTATCCTATGTGAGTCTAATCACATGTGCTTTGATGATAGGAGTATCCAAGTGCTGATTATGTGACAAATAAAGTAGCCTGGGAATTAAATGAGCAGCACTGCTTAACTATTTACTCTTGGCTGAGGAATGGTCTGTACAACATTATATTGAGGAAATAGAGGATACATCACTGACAAATACATAGTGGATCTGAGTGAGGCAGAGAAATCCTTTGGACACTGGCTGCAGAAATCCTTTAATTCTCCCAACATATCTCACACACACACACACACACACACACACACACACACACACACACACACACACAATAATACATTCACTTAGCTTGGGGATTAGCCTTAGATCAAAATAGCCTGGATTGGAGGATGAGATGATTTTCACATTAATCCATAAATCTAGCCTTATCTAGCCCTGGAGACTGTAGTACATCTGAAATCTACTTTATCTTATAACCATCTGCCAGGATGCCATTCTCTGTCCAATCAGAGTATTTTTGCATTTACCCTACCTCTATGTATACCACTCCCTTTCCAGTAACCTTTTCACCCCTTGGACAGAGAATAGTGATCAAATCAGTATTACCACTGCAATGGAAAGGAATGACAGTCTAGGCTCTTTTTTCGATCATGGTTTTCAGGTAGTCCCATAATTTTTAAATTGTCTCTCCTGGATCTATTTTCCAGGTCAGTTGTTTCTCCAATGAGATATTTCACATTCTCTTCCATTTTGTCATTCTTTTGGTTTTGTTTTATGATTTCTTGGTTTCTCATAAAGTCATTAGCCTCCATCTGTTCCATTCTAATCTTGAGAGAACTATTTTCTTCAGTGAGATTTTGAACCTCTTTTTCCATTTCGCTAATTTTGCTTTTGAAAGCATTCTTCTCCTCATTGGCTTTTTGAACCTCTTTTGCCAATTGAGTGAGCCTATTTTTCAAGGTGTTATTTTCTTCAGCGTTTTTTTGGGTCTCCTTTAGCAAGGTATTGACCCGTTTTTCATGCTTTTCTTGCATCTCTCTCATTTCTCTTCCCAGTTTTTCCTCTACCTGTCTAACTTGATTTTCAAAATCCTTTTTGAGCTCTTCCATGGCCTGAGCCCACCGGACATCCCCCTCGGATGTATGGGATAGAGAGGCCCCGACCTCCACGTCTCTCTCCGATGGCAGGTATTGTACTTCGTCATCAGAAATGAAGGGGGGAAAGAACATCTCTTCCCCAATAAAGTGGCTCTCTATAGTCTTATTCTGCTTCCTTTTTCTGGGCATTTTCCCAGCCAGTTACCTGACTTCTGAAATTCCTCTCCACCCCTGCCTAGATCTGCCCAGCTAGTGCTTGGGGTCTGAGATTCAAATGCTGCTTTCCAGTCTCTGGGCTATCCACGGCTGGAGCGACTGCTATTCAATGTCAGCTTAAGTTTTGGTGCTCAGGTGGGGGCAGGGCTGCCTCCCAGGCTCAGCTCCCTCAGGGGGTTTATGCAGAGATCTTCGGTAATGGAGCTTGTGTCTGCTCGAGGAGTCCTGGCCACCACTGCCTCTGCCACTGCCTCTGCCGCTCCCTCCGCTGCTGCCTTCCAAGGGGGCCCGAGTCACAGAGACACCCCGCTCCCCTCTCGGCCAGCCCAGACATCTCTCTCACTGACCTGTAGCGTCTGTGGGCGGGGGGACCTTCCTGGCCGCTGGAGATTCCGTCCCTGAAGCCTGCTCAGATCTGCTCTTCTGGGACCATGGCCAGAGCAGCGCTGGGGTGGGCTCCGCTTTCCGGAGTGCGACGGACCCCTGGGGACTGCTCTCCAGGGCTCTCTGGAATGGAAATCTCTTGCACTGTGTTTCTGTGCACCTTGCAGTGATCCAGAATTTTTGGGAAGTTCTTCTTACAGGAAATTTCTGGGCTGTGGATTCGGAGCTAGCATATGTGAGTCTTTCTACTCCGCCATCTTGGCTCCTCCCTTTCAAGCATTCTTGATGAAAAGACCAGAGCTGAAAAGAAAATTTGACTTTCAAACACAAGAATGAGAAGTATGAAAAAGTAAGCAGCAAAGAGAAGTCAAAAGGGACTTACCAAATGTGAACTGTTTACATTCCTACAATGAAAGACAATATTTGTAACTCTTAAAATTTTTCAGTATCTGGGTAGTTGGTGGGACCACACACACACACACACACATACACACACACACACATACATGCGTGCACACACACACATACACACATACAGAGACAGAGAGCACAGAGTGAATTGAATAGGATGGGACCATATCTTAAAAGAAATTAAGGTAAATGGTGAGAGAGAAATGTAGTGGGAGGAAAGAGGGTGAAATAGAATGGGGTAAATTATATCTCATTCAAGAGGCAAGTAGGAGACTTTTTAGTGGAGGGAAAAAGAGGAGAGCTGAGAAAAAAAAAAACAAGAAGTTTACCCTTATCACATTTGACTAAGGGAAGGAATAAAATGCACACTCATTTTGGTATGAAAACCTATCTTACAGTACAGGAAAGTGGGGGAGAAGGAGATAAGCAAGGGGGGGGATGATGGTAGGGAGGGCAATGGGAGGAGGGCACAATTTGAAGTCAACACTCGGGGAGGGACAGGATCAAAAGACAGAATAGAAACAATGGGGGGCAGGATAGGATGGAGGGAAATACAGTTAGTCATATACAACATGACTGTTATCGAAGTCATTTGCAAAACTACACAGATAGGGCCTATATTGAATTGCTTGCCTTCCCAAAGGGAATGGGTGGGGAGGGAGGGATGGGGAGAATTTGGAACTCAAAGTTTTAGGAACAACTGTTTAGTATTGTTGTTGTTACTAGGAAATAAGAAATACAGTTAATGGGGAATAGAAAGTCATCTGGCCCTACAGGACAAAAGAGAAGATGGGGACAAGAGAAGGGAGGGATGATAGAAGAGAGGGCAGATTGATGATAGGGAAAATTAGATTGCTCGCTGTATTGGGGTGGGGGGAGGGGATAAAAGGGGAGAAAACTTGGAACCCAAAATTTTGTAAAAATGAATGTAAAAAGTTAAATAAATAAATTTTTATTAAAAAAAAAAGAAATTCTCTTTGTTTCAGTATTCTCATTTGGAAAATAAGAATAATAACTCCATAGCATTGTCATGAGGATCAAACAATATAGCATACATAAAGACTTTGTAAGCCTTAAAAACCCATACAAATACTAGCTATTATTGTTGTGTTGTTGCTATATGATAAACACTTGTTGATCATCTGGTTGAAGAAAGGTAAGCTGCCTTGAGGGCAGCTAGTGGTCCAGTGGAGAGAGTGCCAGGTTTTGGGTTGGAAGACTTGAATTCAAATAGGACTTCAAACACTTACTAGGTATATGACTCTTAAACTTGTTTGCCTCCATTTCCTATTTGTAAAATAAGCTAGAGAAAGAAATGGCAAAGTACTCCAGTATCTTCACCAAGAAAACCTTAAATGGGGTCATGAAGAGTCAGACATGACAGAAAATGACTCAACAGGTACAACAACAATCTGCCTTGAAGTTTCACCCCAAGAGTCTACTCTAGTGCCTGAAATGTCACAATGAAGAATGCATAATTCTGAGGTAAGGTACCACCTGTAGGAATCTCCCATTACAGGATAAATATCTTACCTGTAAGAGTAACATATCAATAGTCATTAAGATTTAGAAAGAATTAGTTTGTAAAATAATATTACCAAGTCCAAAAATTTCCACATTCACATCTTTAACGTGTATGCCCTTCTCACTACTCACACAGTCACCACCCTGGTACAGACCTTCATTACCTTGTATCTGGACTATTGTATTAGTTTTCTGTTTGTTTTCCATGTCTCCAACCTCTCCTCACTGTAATGTATCTTCCACTCAGTTATCAAAGAGAATTTTCTAAAGTACAGTTCTGAACATTTTACCCTATAACTCCAACTCAAAAAAGTTGATTCCCTAGAATCTCCAAGATCAAATATAAAAAGCTCCATTTGCCATTTAAAGCCTTTCACAATCTGGTCCTTTTCTACTTTTCTACTCTCCAAATACTCTATGATAAAGTAAAGCTGGTCTTGCTGATCCTCTTGCATGACACTCTATCTGCCACCTCTGGCGACATGTTCCCCATAATGGAGTTCAAATCCCACCTTCTGTAAGAAACTTTTCCCGGGCCCCACTTCACGTGTCCCCTTTGATATTACTCCTTATTTATTCAATGTGTGTGTATAGTGTTTATATATACATACATACACAAATATATGCATGTATATATACACACATATATATATACTATTTATATATGTATATATACTGTTTTACAGATACTGTTTTTAAATAGTATATATATAAACATATGTGTGTACATATGTATATATGTTATCTGACTCATTGAAATGTGAACCACATGATGGCAGGAATTTTTTATCATTTCTTTATCTCAATGCTTAGCACAGTGCCTAGTTATCTAGTGCATGTCTAATGAATGATTGTTGACTGAGAGGTGTTGTTATGCACTCTTCCTTCACGCAGAGGACCAATGACATTTTGAGGGTGATATCTTGACTTGCGTGTGAATTGGTTTTAAATGAGGCAAAACTGTACTGAGTCATCAGCCTCACTCTCCTCAAAAATCACCGGAAAACGGTGGTAAGACAAAAGCCAAGATAACAGTGATGGCCCAGGATACTTAACTGACTGGCTGAATGTTAGGGACAACAAAACAAGACAAAAACTTTTGAGAGAAGGAAAAAAAGAAAGGGAAGGAATTTGGAATGCTACAGTAGGGTTTTCTGAGTGCCTATTATAAAATAGAGACAACATTCAAATGTCATCAGAAGACCAACATGTGAGTCCCACCTGGATCATTTTCTGGCTATAGTGACTTTGGACAAATCACTTAACATTTTTAATTTCAATTTTTTTATCTGTTAAGTGGTCTCTCCGCTATACCTACTTCAAAGGATTATTATGAGATTCAAACAAGACAATCAAGGTGAAAGTGATCAGTAACTGCTTAGTAACATAATAATTTTTGTCAGCACCTCTATTAATGTCCTGTTCCAATATGTCTGTCATCATGGTAGGGGAGTGACCTTGGATTCTTCGAGGCTGCATCAATTATGGGCAAGTTGTAGGAGGTTTTACCAATCTCGGAGGGCTTCAAACACAGTTATACTACTGTGACAACATGATAATAAACCCAGAGTCTCATTATCATGAAAAGTCAACTAAAAATATATTATCTGGAGCAGTAGCATAAGTATCCACAGCAATGAATTGATAAATACTGAAATGCAATTGACACACACTAACTCTTGAGTATTGTCACTGTGCTTATATCATAAACATAGCAACAAGCACTAAGATGGGTTGATAGACTACAGTGATGGATCTAGTCTCCTTCATTGGTTTGCCTTATGCAAATTTTGTGACTCCATGTTTTGTATATGTTTGAGAAACCTAAAAGAAATTTGTACTTTTATCTCCAAGATTGCCTAAGGGCTGAATTAGTAATAATAACACAATTATATAAATTGTTTACAAAAACAGTTCCGTCACAAAGTCCTATGAGATATGTAATGCAATTATTACTAGCCTGTTTTTACAGATGAAAGAACTGAGACTTGGAGATGAAATGAGTTGTCTAGGGTAATACAACCTGTAAATATCAAAGCACCTGGATTTTAGATTTCATGGAATGAAGAACACCCAAAATGTACTCTGGCTTTAGGTTTTGTTTCACTGACACACTACCCATCTTCATTTCAGTGAAGTAGAATAGGTAGGGGGAGGAGAAATTTTACCTATATTAAAGCAAAATTATCTGGGTTAATGAATTCATGGTCTTTTTGACTACCAAGTGTGTGAGATTGGAAAAGACAATAAAATCCCTCTGTTACATGGTCTTCCCACCTTCAGAAAAGAGAAGCCTTCCAGGCATAACAGTGACATAAGAATTATGTGGATAATTATTAGAAAACATTTTGAGATCTTCAGAGAAACAGACTGTTAAAATCTGATTATCTGAAATTATCTATAGATACCGATATAGATATATACATACACATATGTATATCTGTATATGCATATATGTATATGTATCAATACATATACATATAGTGATATTTAAAATATAACTTTGTTACAAATTGAGTGCAAATAGATTATCTTAAACTGGGTAACCATTGAGGTATTATCCAATTATTTTCTAATCTTCTATAATTCAGAAGAATCCATATTCATCATTTGGTTCACATGAACCTTTTTACATCTTGAATTCTCAAATGACACAGCAGAGAATACAGTAGAATTCTCCCTCTCCCAACTTAATTAGTACTGTCATTTCTTAGCAAGGAAAAGAAACAACCTGATAGACCTGGAGCCAGCCCCAAGTTAGAGTGTACAAGAGCCCATTAAAAACTTAGCATAGAATTTGATGGACATTATGCAAGCTTTTAAGTGCTATGCTCTATGTACAGAGGAGTCCCAGATTTTGCCATGATATAATTTAGCAGACTCTTGTTATTAGACTGGAAAAGTTCTTATGAAATTAGATGCAAATATAAAACCTCCAATGGTGGAAAATTTTATAGTCAGTGTTTCAGAAGATAGTTTTCTGATTTCCAAACTGTTCAAATTCACTTGGGTTTGAATTAGAAGGGAACTCTTACCTTGCCACTTTATATGATAACACAGTTATATAGAGGTTTTCTTTCACATGCACACAAGAGCCTATGTGATCTGTCAGCTTTTTCTTAGAGAGGGAGAAGAGTCATTTTATTACCTCTGTAGTGGTATTGGAGACAGAATACCATGTACAAATTGCCATGACCACAGACAAGATAAGCTTCACAAATTATTCTCCTCACACATGCTAAATTAACTAAGATGCTCTTAGGTTGTATTCCTGCCAGGAAGTTATGAATGTACGTTTACATTTCTCTTCGAAATGGGAAAATGGACTTATGCATTTCCATTCCTAATTGTGTCCCTTCAGAAAGCCCTGTATCAGAAATGATCAAGATTAAATCAGAAAGACTTGCTTATAAGCAGTCTTCTGAAATGGGAAGACACTGAATCTTAAAAGAAGTTATAAATGCAAGTCTATTACCATAAGGAAAGAGCCAATGGATCTTTTCCTCCTAGAATGGTTTGATATTTTCATGGATGGAAGTTAATAGTTTTCTTGTTGGAAAAAGCACTTAGAAGGAAATGCTCTCCCTCTCCCTTCACCAAATACCTGAATACACTCCTGAAAAAAGATTTATTTTCTGACTCACTCAAAAGATTTGAAAACACATTTGACTGGATTAAAGAAGCTTCAGCTTCCAATTGTCCAATGCTGTGAAGAAATGGGGATTACAGTCAATGGACATGCCACATTCCAATGGCTAGAATTTTCTATCTATTCAAAAACACTGAGAAATCAAACTAATGATTTGGGGAAAGAGAGCTCCTATTAAGAAATGTCATATTATCAGAAAGTCCTGAGAGAATACAAAACACATGATTTCTTTTTTTCCTCCTTCCATGCTAGCAAATCACATGGTATCAAAGAAAAAAAATGTTTTAGTCTTCTAAGTCTTTTGGTTCTCTTACAAGTCCATAAAAAAAGGAAGTAATGATTGAAATTCAAATTAATTATATAAAAGATTAAAATATACAGATATAATTATTCTGGAAATTTTGCCTCTCTCCCTTTTTTTTTTATTCTTATTAGTTCCCTTAGCAATGCCATCCATTTCATCAATGATTTCATCTCTCTCTGCTTACACATATTACCTGACCAAATCCTGATAACCTTTTAAAGTTTATCTCCAGTTCTTCCCTTTCACTGAACTCTTACCTAACAGTTCCAAATTTCCATGTTTTACTTTCTCCACATTCTCCCACTGTTTTTTATTTACCCCTCTTATTCTGATTATTGTCTGCCTTCCATGATTGAAAACTCATGATAAGTTATCTGAAATTGCTCTCTGATTGTTTCTTTGTTTTATATTGTATCCCAACTATCTCATAATCTATGTAAAAGCAGAGGTTGATTGATTGGTTGGTTATTGTCCTTCATTTTTGAAGAGGACCTAAATGAAATCACTAAATTGGAATCGGAATCAGTAGAGTTCAGAATCCTCTATAACACATTGGGATCACATAATCCATGGGAACATTTTATGTGGATATTCTAAATCTGCCCATATCATGTTTCTTTTAAACTACTTCAATTCTGCTTTGTTCAGAGAGTGTAGCACCTTCTCTGATGGGCGTGTAACATGCTGGGCAGTCGTGTGTCAGTATATCCATGTCATGCAATCAATTCCAAAGTTCTTAAGGGAGACTTTCAGAATATCTTTCGTTTTTTTTCTTTAATGACCACCACATGAGTACCAGTGTTATGTGAGTTCTCTGTAAAATAATCTTTTAGACAAACATTTGACATTTGAACAACGTGGTCAGCCCATTTGAATTGCACTCTTGGCAATAGAGTTTGAATGCTTGGCAGTTTAGTTCAAGAAAGGACTTCAGTGTCTCATATTTTATCTTGCCAGATAATCTTCAGAATCTTCCCAAGGAATTTCAAAAAGAAGTGATTCAGTTGCCTGGCCTGATACTGGTATATTGACTAGGTTTCAAAGGCATACATCAATGAGGGTGGCACAATAGTTCTGTTAACCTTCAATTTCTTAGTCTGTGTAATACCTCTTCTCTCACACGCTTTGCTTTGGAGCTGCCCAAACACTGAGCTAGCTCTGGCAATATATGTGTCAATTTCATTGTCAATGTGTATATCCATGGAAAATATATTGCCAAGGTAAGTATTCAAAACTTTACCATTTGCTATAACCAATGGTTCCACATATGGAGGGTGTCATGTTGGCTGGTGGAGCACCTGTGTTTTTTTATGGTAATTGTCAGGCCAAATTTAGCACAAGCAGCAGAAAGTTCATCCATATTTTGTTATATCTCATCTTAAGACACTGCAATGAGTGCACAAACATTTGAAAATGAAAAGTCATGCACCAACACTCCCTCCACTCTAAGTCTAGGTTGTAGCCTTATTTACCCTTAGTGTGATAGCTTAACTTGATGCTCCCTAATTTCCAGTTCTTTGTGACCATAGAAAGAACTGCTATAAATATGTTTGTACATATAGGACATTTTCCTTTTTCTTTGATACCTCTGGGATATAGACTTAATAGTCATATTTCTGGGTCAAGGGGCATATGACTTTTTATAACCTTTTGGACAGAGTTCCAGATTACTCTCCAGGATGAATACACCAGTCCACAATTCCACCAGCAGTGCACTCTGCAAGGGAGTGACACTTTCAACTAAAAGTTTTTGAGACTGTGAGTGGAGCCAATGGTAAGCAGATTAACAAGCTTTTCCAGGAGCAAAGGCATAGCTGACTTCCTCTTGCTATACAATTAGCAGTGGGCAAAAATTTCCAAGTCTACTGGTGAGACTAAAGAAGATGGACAGACAGTAAATTTGCAATGCACTTTTATGTTTTCATTATCTCATTTGTTTCTCATAACTTTGATATCAATGGTGCATTCTCCTCACTTTACAAAGGAGGAAACTAGACTCAGCAAAGTTTAAAATTGCATTCAAAACCATGGCCACTTTCAGATATGCTTCTAGGGACCTGTAAGTTTTCAGCTCTTTCAAATTGGTATGATTTTAGGAGAGGCATTTATTACTCACCTGTCCTCTGCTCTGGTCTGTGAGCAATCACAAGCATACTTTTCTTCTTGGAACTTTAAGAAGGGTCCTCCCTCAACCAATGCTGCTAGCTCTGCTATGCTAATGCTCTTCCTCACTGTAGGACTGCCACTCAAAACTGCAACTAGGATCCAGGTATGGACAGAGCAACAGAGTACTTCCTCAGTGCTAGCAAAAACACTCATGTTATTACTCATGTAATCTCCTATTGGCCAGCTGTCTGATTGCCTCAGGATCTGTGGTCTAAGAACTCTGGAAGCAGCTTCGTTGCTGCTGATTCAGTCACTGTCAAAGCCTGCTTCTGTTTTGCTTTGGTCAGATCTGTGCTGGCATGGCCTGCACTGTATTGTGCTCCACTCTAAATCAGGTATGACAGATCTTTCCTGCTAACCTTCTAAGTTGTCTTTGGTGTATGTGGGCTGAACAGTCTGAAAATTGCCACTGATTCAATCACTCTGAGGCCATCTTTGACTTTGCTGGGGCCTTGTCTGTGCTAGTACAGCCTCTGCCGGTACAGCAGGTCTCTCCTGCCAACCTTCCAAGTTTTTTGTGGGGTGGAAATTTGTTTCACTTCATATTTTTGTGGGCTGTTTAGAGTCATTTTAGAGGTATTTTGGAGGGATTGGGGGAGAGCTCAGGCTAGTCACTCCCTTTACTCCACTATCTTGGCTGCACCTCTTCTCAAGGTTCTCTCATTTCTAACATGGCTTTTAGGTACTACAAGAATTCTTAAATAATCTCTCCTTTACCTATTTTCCAGGTCAGTTCTTTTTCAGTGAGATATTCTTAATTTTATTCCATATTTGTTCATTCTTTTGACTTTGTTTTATTGTTTCTTGAAGTCTCATGAAGTCATGAGTTCCCACATGGTCAATTTTAATTTTTAAGAAATAATTTCCTCACTAGCTGGGTGGATCTGGGTGGGGGTGGAGAGGAACCTCAGAATTCAAGTAACTGGCTGGGAAAATGCCCAGAAAAGGAAAAAAAAATAAGACCATAGAAGGTAACTTTCTTGGTGAACAGATGTTTCCTCCTTTCCTTTCTGATGAGGAAGAATAATGCCTACCATCAGGGAAAGACATAGAAGTCAAGGCCTCTGTATCCCAAACATCGGAAATAGATATCCAATGGGCTCAGGCTATGGAAGAGCTCAAAAAGGATTTTGAAAATCAAGTTAGACAGGTGCAGGAAAAACTGGGAAGAGAAATGAGAGAGATGCAAGAAAAGCATGAAAAACAGGTCAATACCTTCCTAAAGGAGACCCAAAAAAATGCTGAAGAAAATAACACCTTGAAAAATAGGCTCACTCAATTGGCAAAAGAGGTTCAAAAAGCCAATGAGGAGAAGAATGCTTTCAAAAGCAGAATGAGCCAAATGGAAAAGGAGGTTCAAAAGCTCACTGAAGATAATAGTTCTCTCAAAATTAGAATGGAATAGATGGAAGCTAATGACTGTCTGAGAAACCAAGAAATCACCAAACAAAACCAAAAGAATGAAAAAATGGAAGATAATGTGAAATATCTCATTGGAAAAACAACTGACCTGGAAAATAGATCCAGGAGAGACAATTTAAAAATTATGGGACTACCTAAAAGCCATGATCAAAGAAAGAGCCTAGACATCATCTTTCATGAAATTATAAAGGAAAATTGCCCTGAGATTCTAGAAACAGACGGCAAAATAAGTATTGAAGGGATCCATTGATCATCGCCTGAAAGCGAAATCCAGAATTCCCAGGTCAAGGAGAAAATATTGCAAGCAGCTAGAAAGAAACAATTCCAGTATTGTGGAAATACAATCAGGATAACACAAGATCTAGCAGCTTCTACATTAAAGGATCAAAGGGCATGGAATAGGATATTCCAGAAGTCAAAGGAACTAGGACTAAAACCAAGAATCACCTACCCAGCAAAACTGAGTATAATACTTCAGGGGAAAAAGTGGTCTTTCAATGAAACAGAGGACTTTCAATCATTCTTGATGAAAAGACCAGAGCTGAAAAGAAAATTTGACTTTCAAACACAAGAATGAGAAGAAGCATGAAAAAGTAAACAGCAAAGGGAAGTCATAAGGGACTTAGCAAAGGTGAACTGTTTACATTCCTACATGGAAAGACAATATTTGTAACTCTTAAAACGTTTCAGTATCTGGGTAGTTGGTAGTACCACACACAGATGTACACACACACACATGTACATGTGTGCATGCACACACACATACACACAAGCACGCACACACAGAGACAGAGAGCACAGAGTGAATTGAATAGGATGGGACCATATCTTAAAAGAAATTAAGGTAAATGGTGAGAGAGAAAAGTGGGAGGAGGTTGAAATAGAATGGGGTAAATTATATCTCATTCAAGAGGCAAGCAGGACACTTTTTAGTGGAGGGAAAAAGAGGAGAGCTGAGAAAAAAACATGAAGTTTACCCTCATCACATTCGACTAAAGGAAGGAGTAAAATGCACACTCATTTTGGTATGAAAACCTATCTTACAGTACAGGAAAGTGGGGGAAAAGGAGATAAGCAAGGGGGGTGGCATGATGGAAGGGAGGGCAATGGGAGGAGGGACCAATTTGAAGTCAACACTTGGGGAGGGACAGGATCAAAAGACACAATAGAAACAATGGGGGGCAGGATAGGATGGAGGGAAATACAGTTAGTCTTACACAACACAACTGTTATCGAAGTCATTTGCAAAACTACACAGATATGGCCTATATTGTATTGCCTGCCTTCCCAAAGGGAGTGGGTGGGGAGGGAGGGATGGGGAGAATTTGGAACTCAAAGTTTTAGGAACAACTGTTGAGTATTGTTCTTGCTGCAAGGAAATAAAAAATACAGTTAATGGGGAATAGAAAGTCATCTGGCCCTACAGGACAAAAGAGAAGATAGGGACAAGAGAAGGGAGGGATGATAGAAGAGAGGGAAGATTGGTGATAGGGGAAATTAGAATTCTCAGTGTCTTTGGGTGGGGGAGGGGACAAATGGGGAGAAAATTTGGAACCCAAACTTTTGTGAAAATGAATGTAAAAAGTTAAATAAATAAATTTATACTAGAGTTTAAAAAAAAAAAGAAATAATTTTCTGTAGTGAGCATTTATATTATTTTTTTCCATTTGGTCAATTCTGCTTTTTAAGGAATTCTTTTCTTCAGAAAATTGTTGTATCTCCTCTTCTGTTTGGCCTAATCTCCTCTTAAAGTAGTTATTGTCTTTAGTGAATTTTTGTGCCTTTTTACCATTAGGCCAATTCTGTTTCTCATAGTATTTTCTCCAATATTTTTTCTTCCTTTTTTGCCAAGTTTTTATTCTCTATTCATAATTTTCTTGCATCACTTCCATTTCTTTCCCCAAATTTTCCTCTGTTACTCTTATCTCTTTCTATAACTTTCCAGGAATTCTTGTTGGTCTTAGTTCCTATTAGTATTCTTATCTGAGACATTGCTTCTAGTTTTTTTCATATTGTTGTCTTCTAAATTTTTTTACTTTTGTTTTTGTTGTTTGCTCATTTTCTCAGACTATTTTTTCACTTTGAACTTCATTGTGAAATTGGACTCTGCTCACCTAAGACTGGGGAAACACTGTGCCAACCTTTAGGCTTTTTCCTATTGGTCTTTTCAGAGTTATTTCTGGATATCTATACGTTTTCGATTCTTTCAAGCTAGTATTATCCTGGGAGAGGTGTGATGATTGCTCTCTTGGTATTCATTCTATTCTCTATCCAGAAAGGGTCCCTTCTCCCCTTCATCTTCAAGTGCTAGTGCTCTTTTTAGTTATGAAACTATGAAAGAGTCACCTGCTCTCTTGTGACCCACACAAGTATTCCTCTTTGCCCTGGAACTGTGACCCTGTGTGTTAGGGAGCAATAGAGCTGCCAATCAGAACCACCTGTACATGGTGCCAGCAAAAGGTTCTCTAAAACCTTTTCCAGACCAGTTGTCTGAGCCCTAACACTCTCTGCACTGAGAGCTCCTGAAATTGCTGTTATCAAGGCTGCCTCCATGGACTACCATTGGTGCTGCTACAATGCTCTCAGCCTGCATCCAGCCTACTGTTACAGATCTTTCCTGTGGACCACCTAAGTTGTCTTAGGCTAGATAAATGTCTTCCTCTGATCTTTCTTGGCTCTGATATTCCAAAATTTGATTTGAGGAATTATTTTAAAATTGTTTTGAGAGGAATAAGAGGGCAGTTCAACTGGGTCCTGGCCTGTACTCTGCTACTTTGGCTCCACTCCAACTCTCACTACATTATTTTATGGCTATTTCTGTGTTTGTCATATACCTGTAATAGAAGATAAGATACATAAGGGAAGGATTCTTAACTTTACGTCTTCTCTACAGTGCTCACCAGAACAGTCTATGTATAGATAGGACTCACATAAACATTTGTTAAATTGAATTTAATTTTACTGCGATTAATTTCTCCTCTTCAAAAATTTCACCTTCCCCAAACCTTACTAAGTCTAAACATCTCAAATATAAGGTCAGTTTGGGTGGACTCCAAAGGAATAATAAATTATAGCAGAAAGAATATTGATTCTAAAGTCAAGGGACTTTGATTCAAATCTAGATTTTTGGCCTGATCCAGGCAATTGTGTCATGAAATGTCATGAAACTTAAGACAGGGCTCATAAACAGTAGTCATTCAAGGGATAAAGTATGCCCATTGGGGAGAAAGTATACTCTCCCCTATCCATTTCAACATCCTGGAGCAAAGCCTCTTACCCAAACTGTAGCTCTCTCTTCATCCTCCCCACATGTTAGTGGGAAGTAGATTCCTTTTGCATTATTTTATTTTCAGATAGTTATTATTTGGAAGAGTTTTTACCCCACTAGAAGATTTAGGGTCACCTTCATGTTACAAGGAAGTATAGGAATAGAAAAAAATAGAGAATTCTATATAATTATGACTTTGGAAGTAAATTTATGTTTATGGTTTGAAAATATTATGCATAAAGACACATCTATTAATATCAAGTATATTGAATTATATTCCCTATAACATTGAGGGAATCATCGTTCCTTTTCATACATATATACATATATATGTGTGTGTGTCTATGTGTATGCATATATGTATGTATATGTATATAAAATGTATGTGCATATGTGTATGTGTGTATATGTAGATGGGTGAATATTGTGTATATGGATACATATGTGTGTGTATATATGTGTATATCTATATATCTAGATAGATAGATAGATAGATAGATAGATAGATAGATGAGATTGATGACTGCAATTTGCAGGACAATTTAGGTCCTGCAAAGAATTTTTTTTCTATGAAAACTATGCAGTGTAGGAATTTGTCTTTACTCTAAGACACTACATTTTAACTGGCTTGGACTTTTATTATTTCCAGTATTGTTTCATCTATTTTCCATATTATGTAATAAATTTTAAGTTGGCTTTGATTGAAAAGTTTTTGTAAAGGGCATGTTTAAATATTAAATATCTTAAGTTGGAATATTTATTGTGGAGATAAAAAATATTTTTAAAAATTTGGAACTTTAATCTCAATCAATCAATAAACATTTATGAACATCTTACTATACTAGTCATTTCACTAAGTGCTAGAGATATCTATGTTAGGAATGAAAGAATCCCTAAATTCATATACAATAAATATAAAGAGAATAAATAAGAAATTGAAGACAAAATAGTTAAATATAAGAGAGCTTAGGAGGGCAGAGACTAGCACTTGTGGGGATCAGAAAAGGTTTAATGAAGAAGGCATTGATAGCACCAAGTCTTGAAAAAAAGAGAAATTCTATGGAGCAGAAATAAAAAAATAAAAGTATTCTAGTCATGAGGAATAGAAAATGTAACACTACATAGATGAAAGACAGAATATTTTATTTTTCATTACTTAATATTATATTTTCTTCAATTATATGTAAAATCAATTTTAACATTATTTTCAATTTTTGAATTGTGTACTTCCTCCTTCACACCACTCCCCCCCCATTAAGGCCAGTAATTTAACATAAATTACATGTGTAGTCATGCAAAATACATTTCCATCTAAGACATTCTGTGAAAATGAACAGACAAAAAAAATCAAGATAAATAAAGACATTAAAGAAAAAGTATGTTGGATGTGTATTCAGGCTCTACCAGTTTTTTCTCTGGAGATGGACAACACTTTTCATCATAAGTCCTAGAGGATCATCTTAGATCATTATATTGCTGAGAATAGCTAAGTTATTCATAGTAGACCATATAATATTCCTGTTACCCTGTGCAATGCTCTCTTGGTTCTTCTCTTTTCACTTTGTATCAGTTCATGTAAATTTCTCCAGTTTCTTCTGAGAACATCACCATCTAAAACAACAACTTATTCAACTATTCCCTAAATGACAGACATCCCCTTAATTTTAAATTCTTTACCACCAATGAAAGATCTGCTAAAAATATGTTTGTACACATAAATACTTTTCCTTTTTGTTTTATCTCTTTGGGATACAGTCCTAGTAGTGGCATTGCTCAGTCAAAGTGTATCAACGATTGTAGAATCCCTTGTGCACACTTCTCAATTGTTCTACAGATTGGCTGAATCAACATACAACTTCACCAATACATTAATGTTTTAATTTCCCCACATTTCCTCCAACATTTGTCATTTCCCATTTTTCTCACATTGGCCAATCTGACAGGTGTGAAGTAGTATCTCAGAGTTATTTTAATTTGCATTTCTTTCATCAATAGTGATTTAGAGCATTTTTATATGACTATAGGTATCTATATCTATATAGAGAGATACAGTCATATAGATATATATGACTATAGATTTATGAACTTCCTGTTCATGTTTTCAGATGAAGAAATTAGTTATCTTTTCAATTTTATAGACTATAGACTTTTATAAGTTATCATTTATAGTCACATGAAAAAATGTTCTAAATCACTATTCATTAGAGAAATGCAAATTAAAATAGCTCTGCGCTACCATATCACATCTATAAGATTGGCTAATATAGCAAAACAGGAAAATGATAAATGGAGAAGATGTGGGAAAACTGGAACACTAATGCATTGCTGGTGGAGTTATAAACTGATCCATCCATTGTGGAGAGCAATTTGGAACTATGTCTAAAGCGTCATAAAACCATGTATACACTTTGATCCAGTAATATCACTACCAGGTAATGGAAAAAGGTCATAAAATAATGTCAGAGGTAGAAAGAGATCATAAAAAAGGGGAAATCATCCAAATATACAAATATATTTGTTGCAATTCTTTTTGTGTTTGCAAAGAATTGAAATTTGAAGGGATACTCACCAGTTGAGGAATAGCCAAGCAAGTTGTGGTATATGGATGTAATGGATGTAATGAAATGCTGAGCAGAGGGATTTCTGAAAAACCTGGAAAAACTTACATGAACTGATGCTGAGTGAAGTGAGAAGATCCAGGAGAACATAATTATACATGTATTTCCTATATCAGATTGCATGCCAACTTGGAAAAGAGGGGGGAAATTTAGAACTCAAAATCTTATAAAAGTGAATGTTGAAAACTAAAAATAAATTTCAAAAAGTCTTCTTGTTCATATCCTTTGATTATTTACCAATTGAGGAATGTCTCTTATGTCTATAAATTTGACTCTGTTTTCTATATGTTTGAGAAATGATGTCTTTATTAGAGAATTTCACTGTAAGTATTTTCAACAGTCATGATTACCGAAACTTTGTATTTCTCTTTATCCTATTTTCCCCATTTATACTCTCTCTTCTTTTGCCCTGTCCATTCTCAAAAGTGTTTTGCTTCTGACTTTTACCTCCCAAAACTATATTCCCTTCTATCAGACTCTCCCCAATTCTCTTATTCCTTTCTCTTCCTACTTTCTCATATGGTAAGATAGCTTTCTATGCCGAGCTGGGTGTGCATATTATTCCCTTTTTGAGCCAGTTCTAATGAGAGTAAGATTCATGTGCTCTCCTCTCCACTTTTCCCATTTCCTCCCCCACTGTAAAATCTCTTTCAGGCCTTTTTTATGCTACCTATCTCTTTCTCCTTCTCCCAGTACATTCTTCTCTCTGATTCCTTAATTTTATTTCCTTATACAATCATACTATCACATTCATCTCACATCTCTGCTTTATGTCTGTGTATACTCTTTCCAACTGCCTTAATAATTAGAAAATTTTTAGGAGTTATAAATATCATTTTCCCATTTAGAAATATTAGTCATTTAACCTTATCAAATTTTATGATTTCTCTTTCCTATTTACCTTTTTATGCTTTTTTTTTTGTATCTCATATTAAAAAGTCATTTTTTTTTTCTATTCAGCTCTGGTTTTTTCATCAGGAATACTTAAAAATCCTTTATTTCATTGAATTTGCCCCCTGAAGGATTATACTCAGTTTTGCTGGGTAGATGATTCCAGGTTGTAATCCTAGCTCTTTTGCCTTCTGGAATATCATATTCCAAGTACTCTGAGTTTTCAATGCTTTTAAATCTTGTATTATCTAGCCTGTGACTCCATCATATTTGAATTGATTCTTTTTGGCTGCTTGCAGCATGTTCTCCTTGATCCAGTAGTTCTTGAATTTGCCTATAATATTCATGGGAGCTTTCATTTTTGGATCTCTTTCAGGAGCTTATCAGTGGATTCTTTCAATTTTTAATTTACCCTCTGGTTCTAGAATATCAGGGCAATTTTCCTTGATAATTTTCTCAAAGATGATGTCTTTGCTCTTTTGTGATCATGAATTTCAGGTAGTCCAATAATTCTCTCTTTCATCTATTTAGCAGGCCAGTTGTTTTTCCCATGAAATATTTCATATTTTCTTTTGCATTCTTTTGATTTTCTTTGCTTTTTACTTGGTGTCTAATAAAGTCATTTGTTTCCACTCGAAAATTCTAACTTTTAAGGAATAATTTTCTGCAATGAGTTTCTGCTTCTCTTGTTTTTCTTTTTGACAATTCTTCTTTTCAAGGCATATTTCTCTTCATTGCATTTTTGTGCCTATTTTAACATTTGGCCTATTCTGGTTTTTTAAGGAGATATTTTCTTCAGTATTTTTTGTGCCTCCTTTACCAAGCTATTTTTTTTTATGATTTTCTTGCATCACTATCATTTCCCTTCCCAATTTTTCCTCTACCTCTCTTGCTTGATTTTTAAAATCGTTTTTGAACTCTTACATGGCTTTAGACCACTTTGTATTTTTATTTCAGGCTTTAGATGCAGGAATTTTGACTTTGTTGACTTCTTTTAAGTGTGTTTTGATCTTCCTTATCTCATTTCATCCTCACAACATCTCTGTAAGATGGGTGCTATCGTTATTATTACTATTTATTATTATTATATTCATCATTTTACAGAGAATGAAACTGAAGCATACAGAGGTTAAGTGACTTACTTAGGATCATACCATTGGTATGAGTCTGAGACTGGATTTGAACTTGACTCTTCTGACTCTAGGTTCAGTGCTCTGTCCAGTATAGCATATAGCTGCCTACACTAATTTCTGTAACAGGACATATGAGATATTATAAAAATCAAGGTAAAGCTTATAAATTTGGGACAAATCTTCAATATAGAACTTGTAGACATAAATGGGTATAACATTCTTTAGATGGGAAGATAAGAGAGAGAGGTACTTGGGATATAACTTTTAAGAAATAAAGGAGTTCTTGTTCAGAGACAGATTAGACTGGGCATTTTCTGTAGTTTCCTTCATCCCTAAGATCCACTGTTCGGCAATTTTGTGCATATTGCTATATTGGGATTTTTTTTTCCTTATAGCTAATGGGAATACAAACATTACTAGACAGGTCCAGCAGAAAATATATATATTTTTTTATTATCTACAGTGATTAGTACAATGCTGGCTCTCAAAAGCAACAATAAATATTTGTTGAATAAATGTTAAGTGAATATCATATTTGAAGATGTCTCAAATTTACTGACTAGACTCTGAGAATCTTCTAAAGTATATAAAGTTTATTTAAAAACAGCTAAAGCTTAGAATATTGACCAATTCCTTGATCACATATAGAAAATATTTTGTGTTTTTGACAGGGATACAGTTAACAAAGATGTTGCAATTCAAAACCCTATTTCTTAAACCAACCTTTAGGGCTGAAGCAATTGCTGGCTTCTCATGAAGTAGCTGAACTATTAATTGTATACAGAAAGGAAGCTAAAAGACATTTATATCAACACTTGTCATGAGGAAAATTGAAGAAATAATATGGATGATGACAAGTGGTTAGCAGCAAAACCAGTTCTCTAGAAATCTATTCCCTAGAACATACACTACTCCCATTATGGTGATTTTGAACATGGAAATATGATGAATACATACATGCATGGCACAAACAGCAAGAATATGTGTTCATGCAGACATGTGATATTTTCCCTTCAAGAAATGACCTAATAGGGACATTCAGAGATCTTTAAAAATTCCAACACCTAAATGGGAGTATTCTGGGTTGGCCCTGACTCAGGCCATGGCCCTGGTAGTTGATGTTTGACATTGAAACAAAATCAGACATTCACAGGTCATTCAATTTTTAACAAAAGTTGTGCTTAAACTTAATAAGAATAGGACATTTTAGCAAACATATGCAATGAGGACATTCTGAGTTCACTCAGCTGATTGGAAGCTCCCCTGCTTAAGTTGCTCATCATTTTCCCACAGTCAAGTAAATAGCAAAAGATAACACCTAGAGCAAAACCATCTGGTGACTGTTCTGTTTTCAGGTCACTGGAATATAATGTCAGCAACCTAACATTTAGTCCCTTGAACCAATAAGTCTTGAAGCTTGTTTCAATGACTTTTAACAGAGAACAAAGCAAACAACTAAACAAATTTAGCTTAACTTGTATGAAAGCAAGGGTTAGGAGATTGTTCTTACTACAGAAATGTTTGAACTAGATGATCTTTAGCATCTTCTCCATGGCTTAGATCTTTTATCCTACAGTAGATTGCTAGTCATGTTAAAACAGGCAGAAATTTAGATGGATAAAAAAAAAAAGCATAATTGTGGCAATCAGATTGCTGGATATGGGCAAGCATTCTGACATGAGTCATCTTTCCTGTATTGCTGAATTATGCAGTTCACATTACACATCCTCTCTCAGTGGCCACATTCACCTCGAAGCAAAGAAACAAATGTATATGGAAGTGCGGAGAGATCATTATGACTAAATGAAGATGGTGAGGATAATGACAGTGATCTATAATAGGCAATATATGTAACAGGCAAGAATGGCATTCATAAAAAATAACAAAGAAGACTTATAGTCTCATCAAGTTAATTTATTTACATTATTTTCTCAATTACCCCTGAATCTGTGTGTGTTCTCTGAAGAAAAAGTACAAAGTATAAAACTGTCAAATTGAAGAAGCTTCCTTATTTTGTTATTTTAAGACTATTGAAAAACATCCTAGTATACCCATGGGAGAATGTTTTCATTGGTAAGCAAATATAGTTAGACATAGAAGCATGAATGTCTACTTCTTCCTTAATAATTCATGTGAATTTTCATACGGAACTTTTCTCCTCCCCTTCACAATGTAACTTCAAACTATGACATGCCTCAATTCCAGGTCTTCATGACCTTGAGAATCATCAGAGTTGGATTTGTCTGAATTGATTAAATATATGAATTACAGAAAATATTTAAGAAGTTATCTCACTGGGAACCAAGATGG
Organism: Bettongia penicillata ogilbyi; assembly: GCA_023548195.1. Lineage (NCBI taxonomy): Eukaryota > Metazoa > Chordata > Mammalia > Diprotodontia > Potoroidae > Bettongia > Bettongia penicillata. Next base: position 11,338,082 of record JAJHZJ010000382.1, on the reverse strand, counting down.
CAGAGTGATCAGTAAATGCTCTACCTCTCCCCTTGTTGACCTTGAAAAATCCATAAATTATTTCCAAAGGAAAAATTCTGGAACAGTGGGATCAGCAGAAGGGGCAAACAGGCTCTTAGTACCTGAGCCTAGGAAAATTGCAAAGGGGGTACCTTTTGCAGTGGCTGAAGGGGACCAGTGTAGGACTAGAGCTGTCCCAGACAGGCCCACCTCAGGAACTTGGCAGGAGATACTGAGTCCCAGAGGGATGGAGGCCACAACTGCCAATATCAGGATTTCAGGCATGCCTCAGCGCATCATGGGAGTCAGGAAGACACGAGTGCAGACAGATTCACTAAATTTTGAGCTTACCTATGCTCTAGCTCAGCAGAGGAGACCCTCTGTGGCCAGACCATCCCTTCACACTTAACACAGCTAGCTCCAGGGTAACTGAGGAAGCCCAGAAAAGTTTCACCTGACCTCTGCATTCATTCATCAGTGAGTTCAGCATCAGGAAAACTGCAGCATTTTAGCCTCTACCTGAAAGAGCCAGAGGCCACAACATACAAAACTTCAAGTTCTAGGCACCAGAAGTGTGGGACAGAGCCCCCTGTGCCCCAGAAGCAGAAATCTACTTTAAAAGTCAGGAAAATGTGATCACCATGAGTAATAAGCAAATCAGAAAAGATCATATAATTTTTCTTTGGGGACAAGAACCAAAACATGAATACCAAAGAGATAAGCATTGAGCCTGTACTCCTATCTGAAACTTCAGAAGGGAATATGAACTGGTCTCAAACCCAAACAGCATTCTTGGAAGAGCTCAAGAAGGATTTTAAAAGTCAACTTAGAGAAATAGAAGAAAAACTGGCCAATGATTTTTATAATGTGAAAAAAGAATTCACTGAAGAGAACAGTTCCTTAGAAAGGAAAATTGGACAAATGGAAAAGGAAGTACAAAACCTAACAGGTGAAAATAACTCCTTAAGAGGAACAATTGGACAGATGGAAAAGGAGATGCGAAAGGTAACTGAAGAAAACAATTTGATAAAAATTAGAATCAGGCAAGTTGGAGCTAATGACTCTATGAGACATCAAGAATCAGTCAAATAGAATCTAAAGAATAAAAAGATAGAAGAAAATGTAAAATATTTAATTGGAAAAATAACTGACTTGGAAAATATATCCAGGAGAGAAAATTAAGAATTATTAGTCTGTCAGAAAGTCATGATGAAAAAAAGAACCTGGACAAAATCTTCCAAGAAATCATCAAGGAAAACTGCCCAGAAGTCCTAGATCAAGAAGGCAAAATAGTCTTCAAAAGAATCCACCATTCATCTCTTTACAAGGATTCCAAACTAAAAACAGCAAGGTATATCATGGCCAAATTCCAGAACTATCAAGTGAAGGAGAAAATACTGTAGGCAACCAGAAAGAAACCATTCAAACATTGAAGAGCTGGAGTCAGGATCACATAGGACCTTGCAACTTCTACATTAAAAGATCAAAGGAATTGGAATATGATATTCCATAAAGCAAAGGAAGCAGGATTAAAATAAAGGATCAATTACCCAGTAAATTTGAGCATAATATTTCAGTCAAGGAGATGGGCATTCAATGAAGTAAGGGATTTACAGACCTTCCTAATGAAAAGGCCAGAGCTTAATAGAAAATTTAATCTTTAAACACAAGTCTCAAGAGAGGCATACAAAGGTAAACGGGGAAAAAAACTTGTTACTCAATATGAGCAAATTGTTTACATCCCTGTAAGGGAAGATGGTACTTGTTAATCTTGAGAACAGTATACTTATTATGATATAGAAAAGGGATATACATGGATAGAGGAAGCAAGTATAAAGTAATTGATGTGATGGTAAAAAATGTGATTTAAGAGTGTGAAGGGATTGTAACAGGAGATGTGAAAAGGAAGAGACAGAAAAAAGGTAAATTACATCACAGTAAGAGGCCAAAAATATAATACAGAAGAGGGAAAGAGGGGAGGAAGATAAGCATTTTTTGAGATTTACTCTCCTTTGATTTTGTTTAGGGAGGGAAAAAACTGTTAAGTATACAAATCTAAGTAGCTCTATAGTCAGTAGGAGGGGAAGAGGTGAGACTAAAAGGGAGGGAAGAAATAATAAGGGAAAAGGAGATTAAGAGGGAGGGGGGCTGAAAGAAGGGAGGGAAGTCTGAGGGAGGCAGTGGTCAAAAGTTGAAAGTCTACTGTGAAGTTGTGGAAGACAAGATGGTGGAGTGATCAGTAACTGTTATCTCTCTCCCTTCGTTGAGCTTGTTGACCCAGAGATTATCTCCCTGGGAAAAACCCTGGAACAGTGGGAGCAGCAGAAGGGGTAAACAGACTCTCTCTCACCCCAGGAGGCTACACAGATTGCTAAGAAGGGTTCCTCTTTCTGTGGCCAAAGACAACCAGTGCAGGATCAGAGCTGTCCCAGACAGCCCCACCTCAACAAACCAGGCAAAAATCCTTCACCCGGGGGTGAAGCCAGCAACTACCAATACCAGGACCCCAGGTGTACCTCAGCAACCCAGTGGAATCAGGAAGATATTAGCACAGAAAGCTGAGTTTGCCTATGCTCTAACTCAATAGGGGAGCCTCCAGCATCCAGATCATCCCACCCCCACACTTAACTAAGTACCTTCAGGGTTACTGAAGGGAAACTCAAAAACATCTAACCTGCCTCTGCTTTCAAACACCAGCCAGCTCAGCACTAGGTAAACTGCAGTATTTAATTTCTAGCTGAAAGAACCAGAGACCACAACACACAAAGTCCCAAGTTTTAGGCACAAGAACTGTGGGAGAGAGCTCCCTGTGCCAGACACAGAGATCTACATTAAAAGCCAGGAAAAAGGTCATTATCATGAGTGAAAAGCAAAGCAGAAAAGAAAAGACTATAGAATCTTTATATGGGTACAAGGACTAAAACACAAATACCAAAGAGGTCAGCACTGAGACTGTACTCCTATCTGAAACTACAGAAGGGAATATAAACTGATCATAAGCACAAAGGGCTGTCTTGGAAGAGCTCTGAAAGGATTTTAAAACACAAATTAGAGAAATAGAAGAAAAACTGGCCAATGATATTAAAAATATGAAATTAAATTAAAAATATGTTCACTGAAGAGAACAGCTCCTTAAAAACGAAAACTAGACAAATGGAAAAGAAAGTACAAAACCTAACTAGTGAAAATAACTCCTTAAAAGGAACACCTAGACAGATGGAAAAGGAGATGCAAAAATTTACTGATGAAAACAATTTGATAAAAAAAAATAGAATTGGGCAAGTAGAAACTAATGAATCTGTGCGACATCAAGAAACAGTCAAACAGAATCTTAAGAATGAAAAGATAGAAGAAAATGTAAAATATCTAATTGGAAAAGCAATTTACCTGGAAAAGTAGGTCCAGGAGAGAAGATCTAAGGATTATTGGCCTACCAGAAAGCCATGATGAAAAAAAGAGCCTGGAAAATATCATCTAAGAAATCATCAAGGAAAATTGCCCAGAAAGCTTTAGACCCAGAAAGCAAAATAGTCATCCAAAGAGTCCTTTGTTCACCTCTTGAAGGGGACACCAAACTAAGCACACCAAGAAATATTGTCACCAAATTACAGAACTTATAAAGTGAAGGAGAAAATACTGCAGGCAGTCAGGAAGAAACAATTCAAATGTCGAGGAGCTACAGTCAGGATCACACAGGACCTTGCAATTTCTACATTAAAAGATGGAAGGAATTGGAATATAATATTCCATAATAAAAATAAGCTGGGACTCCAACCAAGGATTAATTACCCAAGAAAGTTGAGCATAATATTTCAGGCAAGGAGATGGACATTCAATGAAATAAGGGGTTTCCAGATCTTCCTGATGAAAAGGCCAGAACTCAACAGAAAATCCAATCTTCAAACTCATGTGTCAAGAGAGGCATAAAAAATGGTAAACAGGCGGGAAAAAAAACAACTTCTTATACAATATGGGCAAACTGTTTATATCCCTGTAAGGGAATATGATACTTGTTAATCTTGAAAGTTACATATTTACTATGAAATGTAAAAGGGATATACATAGGTAGAAGGAGTGGGGATAAATTAAATGATGTGATGAAAACAAATATGATATAAGGGTGTGAAGGGATTGTAACAGGAGATGTGGAAAGGAGGCAGAAAAAGAAATAAATTCCATCACAGGAAGAGGCCAAAAATATATTACAGTAGAGGGAAAGAGGGGGAGGGAGATAAGTATTTTTTGAGAGGTATTCTCATCTGATTGGATTCAAAGAGGGTACTACAAACTCAGTTAAGAAATACAAATAGCTCTATAGGCAATAGGAAGGGGGAAAGAAAAGGGAGGGGAAGCTAAAAGGGAGAAAAGCAGTAAGGGAAAATGATATTAAAAGGGAGGAGGCTGAAAGAAGGGAGGGAAAACTGAGGGAGGGAGTGGTCAAAAATTAATACTGTTGGGGAGGGGAAAGGAGAAGGGAGAACAAAAGCATAAACAATGGGAAAGGGGATGGAAGGAAAGTCACAAATAGTAATCATAACTGTGAATGTGAATGGGATGAACTCTCCTATAAATGAGAGACAAATAGCAAAATGCATTAAAAACCATAATCCAGCAATACGTTGTTTATAAGAAACACATTTGAAAAGGGAAGATACAGATAGGGTAAAGAGAATAGGTTGGAGCAGAATTTATTGTGCTTCACCAGGCATAAAAAAAACCAGGGTAGCAATCCTAATCTGTGACAAAGCAAAAGCAGAAATAGATTTAATCAAAAGAGAAAAGGAAGAAAATGATATCCTGCTAAAAGGCACCATAGACAATGAAGCAATTTCATCACTAAACATATGTGCTCCAAGTGGTATAGCATCCAAATTCTTAGAGAAGTTAAGGGTGTTACAGGAAAAAATAGATAGCAAAACCATACTATTGGAGGACCTCAACCTCCCCCTCTCTGAACTTGATAAATCTAGCCTCAAAATAAACAAGAAAGGAGTTAAAGAGGTGAATAGAACTCTGGATCAGGTAGATAAGATAGATCTCTGGAGAAAACTGAATGAGGATAGAAAGGAATACACCTCTTCCTCAGTGGTACATGGCACATATACAGAAATTGACCATGTACTAGGTCATAAAACCCTCACAATCCAGTACAGAAAGGCAGAGATAGTCAATGCATCCTTCTCAGATCATAATGCAATAAAAATTATATGTAATCAAAGGTCATGGAAACATAAACCAAAAACTATTAAAAACTAAACAATCTAATCTTAAAGAATGAGTGGGTTAAAAAACAAATCATAGAAAAAATCAACAGCTTCATTCAAGAGAATGACAATAATGAGGCAACCTACCAAATTTTATGGGATACTGCAAAAGCAGTTCTTAGGGGAAGTTTAATATCTTTGAGAAAGAGGAGAACAATAAATTGGGCATGCAGCTGAAAAAGCTCAAAAAAGAAGAAATTGAAAATCAAGTTAGTTATACTGAAAACCAAAGGAGAGAATAATAAAATTGAAAATAAGAAAACTATTGAACCAATAAATAAAACTAGGAGTTGGTTTTATGAAAAGAAAAACAGTAAAATTGATAAACCTTTGGTAAATTTGATTTAAAAGAAGAAAAACAAACTACCAATATAAAAAATGGAAAGGGTGAACTCACCTACACTGAAGAGGAAATTAAAACAATAATAAGAAATTTCTTTGCCCAGGTGTATGCCCATAAATTCAACAATCTAAATGAGATGAATGGTTATTTTAAAAGATACAAATTGCCCAGTCTGCAAAAGTCAAAGTAGAATACTTAAATAACCCAATCTCAGAAAAAGAAATAGAACAAGCTATCAGTGAACACCCTAGGAAAAAATCTCCAGGGCCAGATGGATTCACAAGTGAATTCTATCAAACATTTAAAGAACAGTTTATTCCAATACTATATAGACTATTTGGGAAAATCGCAGAAGAAGTAATCCTCCCAAATTCTTTTTATGATACAAATATGGTTCCATACCTAAGCAGGAAGAGCCAAAACAGAGAAAAAAATATGTAGACCAATTTCTCTAATGAATATAGATGCAAAAATTTTCAATAAATTTTAGCAAAAAACACAGCAACTAATTATGATCAGATAGGATTTATACCAGGAATGCTGGGCTAGTTCAATATTAGGAAAACTATTTAACTATTTAACATTATTGATCATATCAACAACAAAACTAACAGAAAACACATGATTATCTCAATAGATGCAGAAAAAACTTTTGACAAAATACAACACCCATTCCTACTGAAAACACTGGAGGGCATAGGAATAAATGAAACTTTCCATAAAACAATAAGCAGTATCTACCTAAAACCTTCACCAAGCATTATATGCAATGGGGATAAGTTAGATGCATTTCCAATAAGATCAGGGGTGAAACAGGGATGTCCATCATCACCACTATTATTCAATATGATACTAGAAATGTTGGCTGCAGCAATAAGTAAAGAAATTGAAGGAATTAGAGTAGTCAAAGAATAATCTAAGTTCTCACTCTTTGCAAATGATACAGTGATATACTTAGAGAATTCCAGAGAATCAGGAAAAAACTACTTGAAATAATAAATAACTTTGGCAGTTACAGGTTACAAAATAAACCCAGATAAATCATCTGCATTTCTATACATTACAAACAAAGCCCTACATCAAGAGATAGAAAGAGAAATCTCATTTAGAGCTGTAGTAGATACTGAAAAATATCTGGGAGTCTATCTGCCAAAATAAATCCAGGGACTTTATGAACACAATTATGAAACACTTTTCACACGAAGTCAGATCTAAGTAAGTGGAAAAACATCAGTTGCTCATGGGTAGGCCAAGTCAATATAATAAAAGTGGTAATTCTACCTAAATTAATTTACTTATTCAGTGCCATACCAAACAGATTATCAAATAATTTTATGTTATAGGATGAGAAAAAATAATATCACAATTCATCTAGAAGAACAAAAGGTCCAGAATATCAAGGAAACTAATGAAAATAAATGCTAGGGAAGGTGGCCTAGCCTTACCGGATCTCAAATTGTATTATAAAGCAGCAATCATCAAAACCACTTGATCATGGCTAAGGAACAGAGGGGTAGACCAGTGGAATAGGTTAAGTACTCAATTCACAGCAGTCAGTGAAAGAAGAAAACTGTTGTTTGATAAACCTGAGAACCCAACTTCTAGGATAAGAACTCACTGTTTCACAAAAATTCCTGGGGAAACTGGATAACAGTGTGGCAGAAATTGGGCATAGACCAATGCCTGACACTATATACAAGAATACAATCTAAATGGACACATGTCAGATTTATGGAGAATAGAGAAATTTATTACCAAACAAGAGATGGAGAACATTAAGAAGTAGAGAATGGGTAATTTTGATTACATTAAATTGAAAAGTTTTTGCACAAATAAACTCAATGCAACCAAGATTAGGAGGGAAGCAGAAAACTGGGAAAGAATTTTTGCAGCTAGTATCTATGATAAAGGCCTCCTTTCTAAAATCTATAGAGAACTGAGTTAAATGTACAAGAATACAAGTCATTCCTCAATTGATAAATGGTCAAAGGATATGAACAGGCCATTTGCAGAGGAAGAAATTAAAGCTTTCTATAGTCATATGAAGAAATGCTCTAAATCACTATTGATTAGAGACATGCAAATCAAAATAACTCTGAGATACATCACACCTATCAGATTGGCTAACATGACAAAACAGGAAGATGATAAATGTTGAAGAAGATGCAGGAGAGTTGGAACAATAATTCATTGTTGGTGGAGCTGTGAGCTGATCCAACCATTCTGAGGATCAGTTTGAAACTATGCCCAAAGGGCTACAAAAATGTGCATGCCCTTTGACCCAGCAATATCACTTCTGAGACTCTATTCCAAAGAGATCATAGAAATGGGAAAGGGTCCCACATCTACAAAAATATTTATAGCAGTTCTTTTTGTGGTGGCAAAAAACTGGGCATCAAGGGGTTGCCCATCAATTGGAGAATGGCTGAACAACTTGTGGTATATAAATGTAATGTAATACTACTGTGCTATGAGACATGGATGAACAGGAAGACTTCAGAGAAATCTGAAAAAACTTATATGAACTGATGCTCAGTGAAAAGAGCAGAACCAAGAGAAATTTGTATACAGAATCAACCGCAGTGTGTGAGGAATTTTTCTGGTACACTTAATAATTCATTCAAATGTATGGACTTAAAAAATTTCCAATGGACTCTTGAGGCAAAATGCCTTCCACATCCAGAGAAAGAACTATAGAATTGGATTGCAGATAGAAACAGACCACTCTCTTTTTTATTATATTTTGTTTTGTTTTATGGTTTCTTTCATTCATTTTAATTCTTCTGTTCAACATGACTAAGGTGAAAGTATATTTAATAGGAATGTATGTGTAGAACTTATATAAGATTGTACTCCGTCTTGGAGAGGGAGTATAGAGGGAAGGGGAAGCAAAGGGAGTTAGAGGAAAAAATCTAAGATACATGGAAGTGATTGTAGAACACTGAAAACAAAACAATAAAAAAAAGAAGTTGTCTCAAGAACATGATTTAATGATACAGGTTTCCATAAGCTATACTGGAAAATTAGTTTCATTATTATATAGTCTTTTCTTATAATACTGTAACTCTAAAAATGAAGATTATGGAGATTCCCAGTAGACTCTCTTACCGGGCTCAGTTTGATGAACAGATAAAAATGATTCCTAGTTAGGATATCAACAGGAATATACAAATGGTGCTTCTTAAGGCCTAGGGGAGGCTTGGAAATTTTGTTTTCTTAATAGCTTTCTTTTATGTAGTGCATTCCACTTGCCAAAATTTTGAGGTTGGTAATGTTTCTTCAAACTTACAATATCCCTTTGAGTTAGTATAATTATCATCACCTAAATTTACTAATAATGAAACTGCAGACCAAAGAAGCTCAGCAATTTGATGAAAATTATACGGTATGTGGCAAAGCTGGACCTTGGACACAGAATTTTTCCTTCAAGTAGCAGTGTTCTTTCTACTCTATCACACTCTCTTCAAAGAAATGAACTTCCCTTTTATAATCATATATATATGTATATATATATATATGTATATATATAGTAGCTTATTAATGACAATAAAACCAACAATCTGTTTTAATATGCAATGAATAGATTAACCCCAGCCAGCCTATCCCTAGACCAAATTATTCTAAATCCCCAATTTCTGGAATCTGAATTGATCCAATTTTCTTTTATTGTTGTATAAAACAATTTTTCCATATGGACTTGTTTTGTGTTGGCAGAAAACTTCCCATTATCATATTCATGTTTTTAAGACTTAGAATAATATGAAAAATAATTAAGTGGGGATTGATAAGCTAAATAGAGGTTTCATTCTTTTTTTCCCCACTTCCAGTGAAAATAAGTATGACACAGCATGTTTTAACTCTATCTCACCTATAGTGCCTAAATTCCCAATAGACTTTTCATAAGCATCCGATCTCTAACTAAAAGAAGGCCCCTTTTGAATTTAGGGATTTCAGGATATCTGAAATCCAATTGGAATGATCATTTCAGGGATGTTTAGGAGTGAATGAATAGTGATTTGCTGCCTACTGATCTAGGCCAGAATTGATACGCAATGGACTGATTCCTTAAACTATTAATGTTATATTATTTCAGGTTGATTTAGTTTAATATATACTTGGAAGTACACTGCAATTTTCTTCCTATGCAATTATGAACATACTCATTATTTTCATGTGTAGGATTCATTTTAAAAAACTCTTATAAATGGGACAGCACTTTCTAGTTCTGTAATAGCTAGCACACTCAGGCTCCTTAGACAAAAAGGTTAGAACTAACAAATAGGTCACAACCTTGGCAACCATCCTGTGTGAGACAATGTAATCTGCCAGCTTGCTGGTTGTCATAGAAACTGACAATAGCTAGGTTTTTTTTTTTCTCACCACTGCAACCCGTATTTTATGCATAAATGATTAACACATTAAAACTAACGAATGAGCACATGAAAATAGTGTGACTGCCTTTATGGCCATGATGTAAATTAGCTACTTTTATTTGTTTCATCATGTGTTTCTTTCCACCATCGATCCAAACCCGAAAATTAAAATGTGGAAATGCACAGCTAAAGGGATATGTCCTTATAGGTAATATTCAGTAGTTCTCTCACCAGGAATGCATTCTATCACCCCAGATGCCATTCCAGCTGAGACAATTTATCAAGTGACTCTCCTAAGAAAATGCAGGCTGTTCCTGCCTCTGATGTGTTTAGCTATTCTCATCATTTTCAAACTATAGCAATTTAGAAGAATAAAAAGGTTAGCAAAATGTAACTTTGGAAGGCAGTGAACTGCATCATCTTAAGGGTTTCGAAATTTAAATTCCTGTAAACTGTCAAGGAAAGGTTGAAGTATGCCTCTCTTTGTCCCCAGGGTTCAAAGGAGGCCTTGGAGTAGTACAATGTGGGGCACTGTGGAAGAGACATTCTAGGCCACACCCATTCAGAGTGATCCTTCTTGTTTCTAGGGATTCATGCATAAATCATCAGGACCAAATTATACATTTCATAATTTTACATAAAAACTCTTTTTTTGTTTGTTTTATGAGTCCCTGACCCTTCATATAGTTAATCACAAATTTTTCAGGGTCCGAGAAACAACAATCTACAGTGCTTCACACCATACACAAATAAATAATATTCCTAGCTTTACTGGAAAAAATAAGGTATATTACATTAGAGAATATAACATGGGGGAAAAAATTCAAAAAGGAAGATGGGTACATTAAGGTTGCCTCCCCACAGGCAGGTCCTAACTTATGTATTAATAATCACTTACAATATATGCAAAGTCAGCAGGAGGATTGTGGAATGTCAATTTACCTCAGATTTCACTGATTTTTGAACAGCTCAATTATGAAACATGGAATGATTCATGTGGTTCTCATATTCTTTTCAGCATTCTTTTTTTTTGCCTGATAAAAATTTGTGTTTATATAAAATTATGGATTGTATAATTTGGTCTTGAAACCAGAAAGGATTACTTTGAATGATCAGGTCCAGAATGTTTTCAAAAAATACAGTGATTGTATTTCAGTGCTTTGCCCATAACAGATGTACAATAAATGATTATTAAGTTGAATTGAATATTACACCTCTCTCAGGTTGAAGTATACATTTCCCACATATTTGTTTGATAAATGATTTCTAAAAAGACTTTCATTTCTTATATCCTAGCTCCTGTCGCTAAAGTGAGAGTAAAAGGAGGCAGATGATATGGCAAATCAGCTTGAATTCCTAATATCCAAAAGGATAGGGCATGAAATCTAAGAGATACATTTTTTCTTTCTTTCTTTTTTTTTTTTTTTTGGATTTCATGGGTGGTGGAAATGCCATTTACATACCATCAAGCATACCAGTAAATATTGCTTTTATCAGTATGCTCTATTAAACATGGTATCTTCATTGTCTACAGAAACAGATGTTTGTATTGTTTGGGTTTTAAGTGCATGTCGGTGAATATACTGTCTTAAAAGATTTCATAATATGAAAGATTTACCTCTGAATACTTCAGTGAATATCAAACTTTTTTTTTTCTTCATGAGGTGCCATTATTAACCAGCATGTAAAGGCAAATTGGGCTGGATGAAAACAAGTTGCCCACCTGACTCCTGCCAAGTACAACTTAGTAAAAAAAATTATATTGCACAAAATATTCTGTTTTGTTTTCCTGCAGATAGGATCTCAGCTTAAAGGAGTTTGAGACAACTACCATATGTAACAATAAGCACCCCAATGTACACAAGAGGGCCTGCTATCATAGGTTCTGCAAAAGGCAGCTTTTGAGGGGTCAGTGGTCAATTTAATCAAGTACATATATCATTCACTTAGTTCAGGGGAAAAGTCAGCACCCTGAACTTAAGAGAAAATACAGAGAAATCGAATTCAACAGACATGCTTCCAACTGACCATTACCTGCATACATAGTTACCAGAGACGGAAGCACAAACATCCATGTTTTCAGAGCCTAGAGGCTGCTTAGTGGCTTCCCAGAGTATCATCTGGCACACAAATCTTCTTCTAAAAACTAAGCCCCAAAGGAAAACTGCACCTCAGAGTCTTTATACATTTTTTGGAGCCAGTGGACATCACAATCCTTGAGAACCAATGCCTCCTTAACAAAAGGTGAGGACCTTCCTACAAATCTTCCCAGACCCATTAATGGGTGGGGAAGATCTTCTTTAATTACATTATTCAATCAGAGGCACTTGATTATACTAAAACAAAAACAGTAAAAGATCCCATAAAAGAAAAAAAATAGGATGAAAGCAGATTTATAAGGTAGTGTTTTTTATTACCATTCACCAGGGGTTAGCCCAATGGTTTTCTAAAGATTCCCTATAAGTTATAACATTGGAGAATTCACATAGCTTAAGGAATTATTGGTAAATCAATTAAGAAAGATGCCTAAAGACAATGAATTCAGAAGACATAACCCCATGTCTTGTGGAGATATAACCCTTTAAGAGTTGGGCATAGCTATAAAGTTATGTTTGGGCCCTGGTAAAAAAAATAAAATAAGAGGCATTATTATTTCTATAATATATAATTGAGTTATATCTAAAAGATATGATATATACATAGAATATATGGCCTTTTGCTACTCTCTTGAGAGAAAGTTAGGCTATTGTTCATAGTGCATTGCATATGCATCAAAGCAGCACCATTAACACATTTACTCCATTGAGCAGGAGGGTCATCCTGGCAAGACACCAGGCAAAGTAACTGCATCTAAAGTGCTTATTTCCCACAGTATACCTATCAGGTTGCTTAAATCAAGAATTTGAGTTGTCATTAGCAATGAAGTATACAATATACTCTCCAAGCAATGGAGTGTGAAGTTATTGGCCATTTGTTATCTACTTAGGATGATTTGGATAAACAAGATTAATTTCTAGTGGCCTTCTGCTTGTGCAGTCCAAAACATAAATTCATGCCCAATGATCCAATGTAAATAGGAGGTCTAGACAGCATTCCTGATGGACAGATTTATGATGGAATAGTAAGAGGAATGAGTATAAGAAAAATCAGAATGATGGAAGCAAGTTTCAACCCCTGTCAAGCAGAGAATGGTGTTATTCATTCTTTTCAATTAAAACCTGTTCTTCCTATTACATGTCTCAACCTTGCTCTGCTATTGCATTCCTTTTCCACCAGATGGTAGCCAATAAAAGCAGGAAGCCCAGAGATTAACACTGTATATTTATGAGAAATCAAGCGACATTAAGACAGCTATCACCATGGACTTTTTGATCAAACTCACAAACATTGGACCATAAATGTAGACAGAGTACACACCACATAAATACAGGCAAACACCTTGTTGTGATGTTTTTGAAAGTATCACATTTATTTGATTTCACATGTGGGAAAACTGTTTATGAGTCTGACTTGAATTTATGGGCCCTTGAGGCTGTTAAAGACAAATATTATAGGCAAGGAAATGTTAAATGATGTTAGTGTTGGAGTCCATGCTCATTATTACAAAGATTATTCACACACACATACACATATATAAATATTCTCTAATCTTGAATAATGCTAAGTCTTTGTTGCTATAAATAAAGCACTAAAGTGTTCTATGGCCTAATTATTAGGATATGCATTTTCTGTCAATTTCTTTTCAAAAAAATGATTTATCCCACTTACCCTGTTGTAACCAGATAAGTGAAATTGTTTCCCCAACGTGTAGACTTCTCCTTTTGCCTTGTTAGTGCTGGCTTGTACATGAAGTATTCATTTAGTTGCAAAAACCAATTATCATCGCTGTCTGGATACATTAAGAATTTTTCTACAAGTCTTTTCCTCTCTATCACATTTTAAGCAACAGTTTCCATGAATTATTCATAGCTCCCATATTGCAGGCAGGGTTTTTTTTTTATTAAATTTGATCATAATAATAGTTATTACCACAGTCATGACAGTTTTATGAGTATTCTTCAATGCCATTACCTGGAAAGATTTCAATCAAGAAATATAAAAGATGCAAATCAATTTCCATAATAAAATTAAACTGTACCATCTACTCTTTCATTCTGGCAACAGAACTGATTGACAGCTTCTTCCTGATCTCTGTAGAAGATAACATGCTGGTACAGTAATATAGAATGGCAGATTACTTGCTTTTAAGAAATTCAGAGGCTTTTTCTGCATTGTTGCTATTTAATGCTCACTAATCTCAAAGAAACACAACATTTACCTCACAAACAATCGGTTTACAAATTTCTTTTCAAAGCAAGGTAATTATTCCCACCACCCTAGCCCTCCAGGCAGCAATTAATTTCTACAGAAGTAGCTACATAGCTATAGTTAGTACAGAATACATAAAGTATCAAATGCTGTGGTACTCTTTGCTTTAAACAAACTGATGTGGCTGGTACATGTACGTTCTACAAGTAGGTAATATATCAAATAATTTCCTTGTGTTTGTTTCTTAATAGGACAAAAAAGTTTCAGAGAAAAAAAAAGTAATTTCGACTCAGTTTCAGAGAAAAAAAAAGTAATTTCGACTCTACCCTGTTCTGTTACCATGAGGGGCAGAGTTTTGGTTTTTCATAGATACGCAAAATCAGATCAGCAGTTGACTTTCGCAATTTTAGGTCTAGATTCAAGACTTCAAAGATCTTAAAATAGAAGATTAACTTGCAGAAAGCAAATTGAGTATCACCCCAGGGTACAAGCATAACAAGAATATGCTTCTTCCCCAGAGATTCTTAGCCATACAAGGACCACCTGCTACAATTGCACCTGGTCTCCATATTCAAGGTCCAATATACAAGACAGCCCCACTTTCCAGGGCCTATCGTCCCTTCAGCTTCCACAAGGGCAAAGGTCAACTGCGTGGGAAAATGGACAGATTTCACTTGGAGAAATGTACCCTGGCCAAAAACTTTCTTGCATGCTACCAAACTGCCCCCTCATAACATATTTATTTTTCCTCAAGATTCAATTAGGATTAGTTATAATTTTCCATAAGATTTTGACATTTAGCACAAAAGGTCATTTTACTCAATTCCCAGAATTTTTTTTTAATTTATTTATTTAACTTTTTACATTCATTTTCACAAAATTTTGGGTTCCAAATTTTCTCCCCTTTTATCCCCTCCCCCACCCCAATACACCCAGCATTCTAATTTTCCCTATCACCAATCTGCCCTCTCTTCTATCATCCCTCGCTTCTCTTATCCCCATCTTCTCTTATGTCCTGTAGGGTCAGATGACTTTCTATTCCTCATTAACTGTATTTCTTATTTCCTAGTAGCAACAACAATACTAACCAGTTGTTCCTAAAACTTGGAGATCCAAATTCTCCCCATACCTCCCTCCCCACCCATTCCCTTTGGGAAGGCAGGCAATTCAATATAGGCCCTATTTGTGTAGTTTTGCAAATGACTTCCATAATAGTCGTGTTGTGTAAGACTAACTGTATTTCCCTCCATCCTATCCTGCCCCCCATTGTTTCTATTCTCTCTTTTGATCCTGTTCCTCCCTGAGTGTTAACTTCAAATTTCTCCCTCCTCCCATTACCCCTCCCTTCCATCATCCCCCCCCCTTGCTTATCTTCTTCTCCCCCACTTTCCTGTATTGTAAGATAGGTTTTCATACCAAAGTGAGTGTGCATATTATTCCTTCCTTTAATCAAATGTGATGAGGGTAAACTTCTTGTTTTTTTCTCAGCTCTCCTCTTTTTCCCTCCACTAAAAAGTCTCCTGCTTGCCTCTTAAATAAGATATAATTTACCCCATTGCATTTCACCCTCTTTCCTCCCACTACATTTCTCTCTCACCATTTACCTTAATTTCTTTTAAGATATGGTCCCATCCTATTCAATTCACTCTGTGCTCTCTGTCTCTGTATGTGCGTGCATGTGTGTATGTGTGTGTGCGTGCATGCATGTGCATGTGTGTATGTGTGATCTCACCAACTACCCAGATACTGAAAAGTTTTAAGAGTTACAAATATTGTCTTTCCATGTAGGAATGTAAACAGTTCACTTATGGTAAGTCCCTTATGACTTCTCTTTGCTGTTTACTTTTTCATGCTTCTTCTCATTCTTGTGTTTGAAAGTCAAATTTTCTTTTCAGCTCTGGTCTTTTCATCAAGAAAGCTTGAAAGTCCTCTGTTTCATTGAAAAACCATATTTTCCCCTGAAGTATTATACTCAGTTTTGCTGGGTAGGTGATTCTTGGTTTGAGTCCTAGTTCCTTTGACTTCTGGAATATCCTATTCCACGCCCTTCTATCCCTTAATGTAGAAGCTGCTAGATCTTGAGTTATCTTGATTGTATTTCCACAATATTGGAATTGTTTCTTTCTAGCTGCTTGCAAGATTTTTCTCCTTGACCTGGGAATTCTGGAATTTGGCCACAATGTTCCTAGGAGTTTCTGTTTTTGGATCTCTTTCAGGTGGTGATCGATGGATTCCTTCAATACTTATTTTGCCCTCTGGTTGTAGAATATCAGGGCAATTTTCCTCGATAATTTCATGGAAGATGGTGTCTAGGCTCTTTTTCTGATCATGACTTTCAGGTAGTCCCATAATTTTTAAATTGTCTCTCCTGGATCTATTTTCCAGGTCACTTGTTTTTCCCATGAGATATTTCACATTATCTTCCATTTTTTCATTCTTTTGGTTTTTGTTTGGTGATCTTGGTTTTTCAGAAAGTCATTAGACTCCATCTGTTCCATTCTAATCTTGAGAGAACTATTTTCTTCATTGAGCTTTTGAACCTTTTTTTCCATTTGGGTAATTCTGCTTTTGAAAGCATTCTTCTCCCCATTGGCTTTTTGAACCTCTTTTGCCAATTGAGTGAGCCTATTTTTCAAGGTATTATTTTCTTCAGCATTTTTTTGGGTTTCCTTTAGCAAGGTATTGACCCGTTTTTCATGCTCTTCTTGCATCTCTCTCATTTCTCTTCCCAGTTTTTCCTCCACCTGTCTAACTTGCTTTTCAAAATCCTTTTTGAGCTCTTCCAAGGCCTGAGCCCACCGGACATCCACCTGTGATGTCTGGCATAGAGAGGCCCCGTCCTCCACTTCTTTCCCTGTTGGTAAGAATATTTCCTCATCATCAGAATTGAAAGGTGGGAATATTTGTACCCCCTCAAAGTAGCTCTCTATAGTCTTATTTTTCTTCCCTTTTCTCGGCATTTTCCCAGCCAGTTACTTGACTTCTGATATTCCTGTCCACCCCCACCTAGATCCACCCAGCTAGTGCTTGGGGTCTGATATTCAAATGGCCAATTCCCAGAATTTTATGGGAAAAATGTTATTACTTTTTCAGTTAACAAACATTTTTTCCTCCTTTGCCCCCAAATGACTAATCAAAAAAAGAAAAAGAAAATTCATATATAAATATGTATCTGTGTGTGTGTGTGTGTGTGTGTATCTGTACAACATCATGGAAAACAAATCCAACACTGACTGTAGCCAGAAATGTGTGTCTCCTTATAATAATATCACTTAAATCCAACATCTCTCTGTCAGAACATGAGAATTGCTTATTCTTTTATCCATTGAAATTGTGGTTTTGGCATTACATTATTCATGGCTCTGAATTATTTTAAACTTATAATTTATAATACTCGATGTGTCAGTTGTTCCTGTTTCTACTCACAATATGCCTTTTTCTTCATCACTTCATAAAGGATTTCCTAGGGGTAGTAACTATCAATTTGTTTCACCTTGGAATATCTCATGAGAATGAGATAGAATTTGAATTAGTTTTCCTTTTTCTAATTTTAGTGATTTGGAGTATTTTTTCATGTTTGTTGATATCTTGGATTTCTTCTTTGAAAATGACTTTAGGTTTCTTGGAAATAAGATCTTTATAAAAGAAATTTGCTGTAAAGCTGTTTCTCTCCCATAGTTACCTGTTTTCCCTCTTTTAAAATTGCATTTGGTATTGTTGGCATAAAAAATATTTTACATAATTAAAATTATTTGTTTTATATTCTATTATCCTTCCTATCCTTTGTTGGTTAATAACTCATTCCCTATCCACAAATTCCATTTTCAAAATTCATATTTCTCTTTCAAACTATTCAGGAACAGCTGTGGTTCCATAGATTTTTGAAAATGCACAGCTCTCTGCACTCCATCTAGTGTTGATTTGTTTTCCTTTGTCTTGAATATTTATTCAGAGATGTCTGGGTCCATGTACCTGATCTAGAGGCCAAATTCCCTTCTGTTATTAATTCTATTCTGGTTTATCTGAACCCAGGATTTTTAATTCAATGTTCTTCCTCCTGAAATCTTTGATAATTTCGGTTTTCATTTTCTTACTTAATGTCCTCTATCTCCCATGTTCTTACTTCTCTTTTGAGTGTGATTTCCCTTGAGGCTGGAAATCAGTTCCTTCTCAACCACCCCCAGGGTTGGGTAATTTACAGCTCACCAGACTTGGTGTTTGCCTCAAGCAATATCTGAGTAGACAGTGCTGGCTCTAGCTGTATGCTGGGCTATTTGAAGGTTAGTGGAGTACCATACAGACACATATGTATCATGTCTCAATTCCCTTGGTTCCTCAGTTCTCTGGCTGAACTCTGGGGCTGCACTTAGCACTGGAGCAATCTAATGCCTCTAGAATTTTCTCAGCACTGGTATTAGGAGATTGGGAAAGTAGAATTCTCTTGTAAGCCTGGTAGTTGCCTTATGCATTCCTATTGTCAGAAAATTGTGGCAGTGGGGGTGAGAGAGCATAGTAAGCACCATCAGGTAATGTTCTCTGATTTTAGTTCACTGATTTATTACCTCATTTTAGCTATTGGTAACTGAGACTCTGGAAATTCCTAAAATTTCTTTAGCTCTGA
The DNA here is from genome assembly GCA_023548195.1 of Bettongia penicillata ogilbyi. Lineage (NCBI taxonomy): Eukaryota > Metazoa > Chordata > Mammalia > Diprotodontia > Potoroidae > Bettongia > Bettongia penicillata. The sequence continues at coordinate 11,319,173 of JAJHZJ010000382.1, read as the reverse complement.
TGCGAAATTCCTATTTTGGAAAGCTTTGAAAGGTGAGGTAGATTGGAGAAAATGTCTAGTTTTTCATCCATAGTAATTTCTTCTTTGTATCTCTAATTTGTTTGTGATGTCACCTCTCACATCTGAGTCATGTATCCATTTTTTTTTTATTTTTTAAATAGTATTTTATTGTTTTCTCCCAGTTAAATGTCACAACTTTTAACATTCATGTATACAGTATTTCGAGTTACAAAATTTTATCTCTCTCTACTCCTCTTTTTAAAGTAATAGGCAATATGACATAGGTTATACAAGTACTATCATGTAAAATATATTTCATGTTAGTCAAAGTTGTGAAAGAAGAAAAAGATCAAAAGAAAAAAACATGAAAAGGATAAAGTAAATGTTGCTGATAATATGTACACAATGTTGCTGATAATATGTACAAAATTTTCCAAGTCCTGCTCATTTCACTTTGATTCAGTTCATGCAATTCTTTCCAGGTTTTTCTGAGATCTACCTGTGCATCATTTCTTATAGCATTCCATTACATTCTTCTATCACAGCTTGTTCAACCATTCCCCAATTAATGAGCATCCCCTCAATTTCCAATATTTTGCCACCATGGAAAGGACTGCTATAAATATTTTTGTATATGTAGGTTCTTTTTCGTTTTTTAAGATTATTTGGGGATACAGACCTACTAGTGGTATTGTTGGATCAAATTGTATGCACAGTTTGGTTGCCCTTAGATCATAGTTCCAAATTCCTCTCCAGAATGGTTGTATGAGCTCACAACTCCATCAACAATGTACCAGTGTCCCAACTTTCCCACATCGTCTCCAACATTCATTATTTTCCTTTTTTGTCATATTAGTCAATCTAATAGGGTTGAGGTGGTGCCTCAAGAGTTGTTTTAATTTCCATTTCTCCAATCAAAAGTGATTGAGAATACTTCATATGCCTATAGTTATCTTTGATTTCTTCATTCAAAAACTACCTGTTCATTTCCTTTGACCATTTATCAACTGGAGATGTCATATTCTTATGCATACATTATAAAAATATCACAAAGATGAGTCTTCATGACTTCAAGACTGTCATTCTATCCATTGTGTCATCTAAATGCCCTCATAGTGTCTAATCTTTTAAATATTTCTCCCCCTACCTCCTAATATTTAAAAAATTTTGCAGTAGTTTTTCTTAGTGATATTAGTCTATAGATTTTTTTTTTTATGTTTTGCTTCAAGTATCAAAACAATATCTGTTTCATGAAAAGGATTTGAAAGAATCTCTTCATTTCCTACATTTTTCAGACAGTTCCTGCAATATTAGGATTAATCACTCAGAATATTTGATAGAATTCACTTCTAAATCTATCTTGTCCTGATGGTTCCATCCCTCTTTGAGAGATGATTTATGATTTGTTCAATTTTCTCTCACAATATTGGGTTATTTAAATAATGTTTCCTTTGTTCATCAGTTAATTTCTCAATTTAAAATAAAAGACAACTGAGATCCAGAATCATCTCCTCTCAAAGCAGGCCATTCTACTTATGGAGAGCCCTAACTGTTAAAAAATGTTTTTTGTTTGTTTTGCTTTTGTTGTTTTCACTGTTTTGTTAATTCTTGACTGAATTTAACCCTCATAAAATATTTGAGGTTTATTAATAAAACATAAGTGAGAGATTTCACTCAATTTTCCACCTCTTCTCCTCCCAAAAAGCAAAAGAATATTGTGAACCCCCATCACAGTCAAGGAAAAATATATTTACTCATCAACCTTTTTTCTATCATTCCCTTCATTTAGGTAGCAGATATGGTGACAGAATATACTGGTAGAAATGTGGGAATAAGGGAACAAACTAGGGCTTGTAGCCTTTCTTCTCTTTTCTGCTCTGGAAGACCCTGTGATCAGACAAAGAATAATAACATTTTAAACTTATAAAGGACCCTGAAGAAACCCTTTTTAGAATATCCCTTAGCAAAGGACAACCACAGCTAATATCATAAACTCATTATTTATTAAGACAGACCATTCAATTTTTGAATACCATTAAATATTAGAAAGTTCTTCATTAAAATAAACTAAATTATTTTACTCTTTAACATCAACTCAATAATCTAAATGCTTTCTACTGGAACTATATATTATAAGGCTAATTTTCTTCTAGATGATGGCCTCCTCAAATACATAAAGAAAGCTATCTAGTCCCTAATAAATTATTTAATCTTAGGACCCTTGGATGTTCCAAGTTTGAGTATTCTCTGTAGTGCTGTTTGTTTTTTTCTGCCACATCTTTTAAGTATATTGATATTCAAAATTAACCATCCAAAAATGTTTTTTAACTAAATATCTCATCCTTTTAAAAAATTGTGGTAAACAACTATACCTAGGACAATATAATTTCATAAATTGTAATTTAAAAAATTGACGGGGAAGGAAGAAAAATAATAACAAGCAATTTAGTATACAATGATCATATGACAGGTGATTTTTAAAAATGCCTAAAGGTAATACTTCTATCAGGAAAAAACATAACTCATTCAGTACCTAATTAGTAATTGTGGACAGGATTAAAATGTTTTGTTGATTTATTTTTTCATTCAGTTAATTGGTCACATCTGTGAAAGGAGTACATGGTGAGGAAAATTGTCTACCCATACACAACAGTTTTTTTTCATTTTTTTCCCTTTCTTTCCTCTCTCTCTTTCTCCCTACCTCCTCTCTCTCTCTCTCTCTCTCTCTCTCTCTCTCTCTCTCTCTCTCTCTCTCTCTCTCTCTCTCTCTCTCTCTCTCTCTCTCTCTCTCTCTTTCTCTCTCTCTCATATACTTTCTCATGATTTCTAGTCTTACACAATTACCTGGAGCACTGACAGTTTAAATAACTTGCCCTGGGTCACTGTTCAGGAGTTTAGGATGTGTTAAATGCAGAGCATGAACAATGCCATCCAGACTCCAAGCCTGACCCATTTTTCTCTACAGCACTCAGAATTATACTGCTATTTTGAATTGATATTCTAAATCAAAGTACTGTTTTCATTCACAAAGTCTGACAAACCTGTTTTAGATTACATGATAGTTAAATTTCATTTGAAAATAAAAAAGTAGCATAAGAAAAAGAATGTGCATAATTCAATTCATGGAAGATACAGTAGTTTGTATCTAAAGACATTTCAGTTGAAAAGGAAGAATTTTGTATAAAAAAATTAAACAAACCATCAGAACGAGACATAAAATATGCCAAATAACTGATATCATTTATATATATTTAATTTTCCTTGATTTTTTCATATAATAATTAATTTTGATATGACCGTCTCCCATAAAATTCTGATATGTAATAAAGAAATAAACTTAAACCGACTGGCAGAGTTACTGAATGTGATAACAGCAATCAAAACCCTGACATTTCCAGCGAGTGGAAAGAAGTGTTTCCCATTATCTATCTGTATTCTTTAACCAGGAGTGGTCATTTTACTTAGTGTGAGTTAACAGGCAATTTATTGTTGCTGTTTTCATTGGTACAGTCATTGTATTAAGTAGGCAACATAGCATAATGGATTCAGTGCTGGATCCGGAGTAGGAATACATGAATTCTGCCTCCAACACTAGCTGTATGATCAAAAGCAAGTTAGCTCACTTTTTTGAATCACTCTTCATATGCAAATTATTATCATGCTCATTTTGCCACCTACTTTTAGTCATAAAGAAGGCTAAGGATTGTAAGAGGGGATGTGAGGCAAGAGAAGATTTCCAGGTATGGAAGATAGCCAGTGCAAAGGCACAGGGATGGGAGACAGGGTATTATGGTAAGAAACAGAAAAAAAGTTATTGTCTTTTATCCTCCCTCAATTTCATATATTTAGAAATATTTTAATTTGCATTTCTCTTACTATTTTAATAGTTTTGATAGATTTCATTTTTGCATCTGAAATACAATTGTTCGTATCCTTTGATCATTTATGTATTGGGAAATGGATTTCATTAATATGATTCTGTTACTTCTCTAGATATGTCCTGCATATTAGATTTTTACCAGAGATACATGATGAAAACATTTTCCTACTTAAGAGCTTTTCTTCTTCTAGCTGCATTAGTTTCTTTGTACAAAAGATTTTTAATCTTTTATATAAGAACTTTTATATCAATCTTGGGGTAGCTAGATGATGCAGTGGATACAATGCTGGCCCTGACATCAGGAAGACTCATGTTTCTAACTTTGAAACTGACTTCAGATACTTTATGAGCTATGTGACCATAGGAAAATCACTTAACCTTGTTTGTCTCAGTTTTCTCATATGTAAAAATTATCTGGAAAGGGAAATGGAGGACCACTCCTATATCACTTCCAAGAAAACCCCAAATGGGGTCACAATATTTTGGACATGACCAAAATAATTGAACAACAAACTATCTATTTTATTCACCTCTATCCTTTCTTTTACTGTGAAAGATATCTTTGTAAAAACCAATAAAAAAAAACAATGTGGCCTCTTGTATTTAGATTTCTTATCCTTTTCGCACATCTAGCATGATATAGACTAGTATATTGGTCTAAAGCTATTTTCTAACCAATTACTTTCCAATTTTCTGTTATATTATTGACTTTATCATACACTGGGCACCTCTGTTCATTTTTTCTCACTAGATCTTAATATCTAATTTGTTTCACTGATTTGCTTTTCTACTTTTGAATAGTAATAAATGCTTGATGTTTTTTATGAATGTCTTTATAGCATAGCTTGAAATTTGGTAATATGAAGACTATTATATTCCTGCTTTTTTAATTGTCCAAATTATTTTGTGTCTCCCAATAAATTCCATTATATATTCATTGTCTATAAAGTAAAGTCTATGTAGCTTGGTGTAGCATTAGATCTGTTGTTATTTTAATAGTATTTTCATTTTTTATTATACTGGTGCAGTCCAACCATGAAATAACTTTCAACAATTGATTTCTAAAATGAGAACCTTAAAGTTGTATTACCTTAGTCCAGAGGGTTTTTGTAAGTTAACTCTCTTTTTTGCTTTCCTCTTAATTTTCATTATTACTATATAAAATATTTAATACCTGGATTTATTTATTTTGTGTACTTCTGCTTGTTGTTGTTTAGTTTTTCAATTGCCTCCAACTCTTTGAGACTCCATTGACCATAGCACACCAGGCCCTTCCATCTCCACTATCTCTTGAAATCTACCCAAGTTTATGTTCATTGTTTCTGATATTATCTGTATATCTTATCCTCTGATTTCCCCATTTCCTTGTCTTCAATCTTCCCCAACATCAGGGTCTTTTCCAATGAGTCCTGCCTTCTCAGTATGTGGCCAAAGTATTCAAGTTTCAGTATCTTACCTTTTAGTGAATAACTTGAATTGATTTCTTTAATTATTGACTGGTTTGATTTCCTTGCTGTCCAAAAGACTCTCAAAAGTCTTCTTCAGCATCACAATTTGAAAGTGTCAATTCTGTGGCAGTGAGGTCCAACTTTCATAGTTATACATTGCTAATGGAAAAAAACAAAACAAAACATAGCTTTGGCTAAACGGACTTTTAGGGGTAAAGTTATATCTCTGATTTTTAGTATGTATTTTGATGCTTTTTAGCATCCTTCTGCCTAGGATCTTAATATCATACATTTAGAGCTAGAAGGTACCTTAAAGGTCAAATAGTACAAATCTGTCATTTAACAGAGGAGCAAACTAGGTTCAAGAACTGTTCATTCAATTAACATGATCATACAGACAGTAAATATGAGACTTAAAATAGGCTAATCTGACTCCAAGCACAGTATACTATGCTGCTATCCCTTGACCAATAATATTTTTTCAGTGAGTTTTGTTAATTCTCTAGAGTTCTATAAGTAACATATCATGTAGCCTATAAATAGAGATAATTTTGGCTACTTTTATCTGATAATTATAACTTTAATTTGGTTCTCCTGTCTTATGGCTATGGCTGTTTGCGGGAATTTATATGACTATTTCAGAGTAGTGGATAGGGTAGTAATTTTTGCCTTACCTCTCTACTTACAGAAAAAGTTTTTATTGTTTCGCTTTTGCCATTAACAGTATCTCTTGGGCTTTAAAATATACATGTGACTATATTAAATAAAGGTATTTAAGCCCATGATTTTAATATTTGAAAAAAAATGAGTTCTACATTAGGAGTAATGAGTTACAGTGTTCTGTCTGTGAAATATCCACATTAATTTCAACATCAATAGAATAATTTGCCAGAAGTGGGGAGTGTGGTGCTAGATCGCCTAAAGAGGGTTGCACTGGTTCTGGCAGACATAGCAGAGCAGATGAAACCCCCATGGTAGCCTCTCATGAAATCAGTCTTTTGACTAGCTCTTCAAAAAAAATTCATGCTTCATCTTGGCATAAACTGATGACATTGGCCTTTTCTTGCTAGCTGGACTTATTAACCTACCTTTTATTCTTTGTTTAATATGTTTACATCTCCTACTTAATTCTCTCTTTTTTTCTGAAGAGACGACCACAATTTCTTCTCTTTGCTTGTTTTTTTTAATAGCTGGTTTCACCTCTACATGGTACCATTTTGTGTTGGATCCTAATTCCCTTTAACTTGCTATCTTATATTTCATTATTCTCTTTGATTATCTCGTTTAATCAAATGGATTTTCTGGATATTTAAAGTCTTTTCTCTTGACTACTATAGGCATTTTTGTGAATATTGACCTTGGAATTTTAAGGATTGAAAACTATTTTTCTTGAAAAATTAAAAATGAGATTGTGTAGGAAACGTAAATAATATTCATTCTTTCTTTGCCCTCTGTTTCCAATACTTCAGAAAATTTTGTTATATTCTTTCAGGTATGATGATGATCAAGGTTTTTATACCCGTACATTCTCTAGTAGACCAAAGCTTATCTCTAGATAGCCTGCTTTCAGACTAAGTTGTTTTGATTGTTATAGAAGGGATAAAATTCTTCCAGTGTTTTTACCATTGGATTCTACTATTTTTTGTTTACTTTCTTTTCTCTCTTTTTTAAATTAATTCCATATGTATGTTTGAGATCCAAATTTGTCATTACCTTTTTCAGAGCCTCTACCATACTGAAGAGCTTCTTTATTACTCTTTGCTAATTTGTCTCATTTGTCTTCTTGATATCTTCTTTTTATTTTTTTTTTATTTTTAATTTTTAATTAATTTATTTATTTAGCTTTTTACATTCATTTTCACAAATTTTTGGGTTCCAAATTTTCTCCCCTTTTCTCCCCTCCCCCCACCCCAATACCCCAAGCAATCTATTTTTCCCTATCTCCAATCTGTCCTCTCTTCTGTCATCCCTCCCTTCCCTTGTCTCTATCTTCTCTTTTCTCCTGTAGGGCCAGATGACTTTCTATTCCTCATTAACTGTATGTCTTCTTTCCTAGTTGCAACAACAATACTAAACAATTGTTCCTAAAACTTTGAGTTCCAAATTCTCCCCATCCCTCCCTCCCCACCCATTCCCTTTGGTACGGCAGGCAGTTCATTATAGGCCATATCTGTGTAGCTTTGCAAATGACCTTCCTGATAGTCGTGTTGTGTAAGACTAACTGAATTGCCATCCCTCCTAACCTGCCCCTCATTGTTTCTCTTCTGTCCTTTGATCCTGTCCCTCCCCAAGTATTGACTTTCAATTACTCCCTCCTCCCTTTGCCCTCCCTTCCATCATCCCCCCCAATATCTCCTTCTCCCCCCGCTTTCTTATACTGTAAAATAGGTTTTCATACCAAAATGAGTGTGCATTTCACTCCTTCGTTTAGTCAAATGTGATGAGGGTAAACTTTTGTTTATTTGTTTGCTTTTTTTTGTTGTTGTTTTTTTTTCCCTCAGCTCTCCTCTTTTTCCCTCCACTAAAAAACATCTCCTACTTGCCTCTTAAATGACATACAGTTACCCCCTTCCATTTCCCGCTCTTTCCTCTCACTACATTTCTCTCTCACCATTTACCTTAATTTCTTTTAAGGTATGGTCCCATCCTATTCAGTTCAATCTGTGCTCTCTGTCTCTGCATGTGAATGCATGTGTGTATGTGTGTGCATGTGTGTACATGTGTATGTGTGGTCCCACCAACCACCCAGATACTGAAAAGTTTTAAGAGTTAGAAATATTGTCCTTCCCTGTATGAATGCAAACAGTTCATTTCTGGTAAGTCCCTTAATACTTCTCCTTGCTGTTTACTTTTGCATGCTTCCTCTCATTCTTGTGTTTGAAAGTCAAATTTTCTTTTCAGCTCTGGTCTTTTCATTAAGAATGATTGAAAGTCCTCTGTTTCATTGAAAGACCATATTTTCCCTTGAAGTATTATACTCAGTTTAGCTGGGTAGGTGATTCTTGGTTTCAGTCCTAGTTCCTTTGCCTTCTGGAATATCCTATTCCATGCCCTTCGATCCCTTAATGTAGAAGCTGCTAGATCTTGGGTTATCCTGATTGTATTTCCACAGTACTGGAATTGTTTCTTTCTAGCTGCTTGCAAGATTTTTTCCTTGAGCTGGGAGTTCTGGAATTTGGCCACAATGTTCCTAGGAGTTTCTCTTTTTGGATCTCTTTCAGGAGGTGATCGATGGATTCTTTCAATACTTATTTTGCCCTCTGGTCCTAGAATGTCAGGGCAGTTTTCCTTGATAATTTCATGCAAGACGATGTCTAGGCTCTTTTTTTGATCATGGCTTTCAGGTAGTCCCATAATTTTTAAGTTGTCTCTCCTGGATCTATTTTCCAGGTCAGTTGTTTTTCCCATGAGATATTTCACATTCTCTTCCATTTTATCGTTCTTTTGGTTTTGTTTGGTGATTTCTTGGTTTCTCATAAAGTCATTAGACTCCATCTGTTCCATTCTAATTTTGAGAGAACTATTAAATTCAGTGAGCTTTTGAGCCTCTTTTTCCATTTGGCTCATTCTGCTTTTGAATGCATTCTTCTCCTCATTGGCTTTTTGAACCTCTTTTGCCAATTGAGTGAGCCTATTTTTCAAGGTGTTAATTTCCTCAGCATTTTTTTGGGTCTCCTTTACCAAGATATTGACCTTTTTTTCATACTCTTCTTGCATCTTTGTCATTTCTCTTCCCAGTCTTTCCTCCACCTGTCTAACTTGCTTTTCAAAATCCTTTTTAAGCTCTTCCAAGGCCTGAGCCCACCCAACACCCCCCTGGGGTGTCTGGGGTACTGAGGCCCCGCCCTCCACATCTTTCCCTGATGGGAAAAATACGTTCTCGTCCTCCCCATCAGATCCAAAGGTCGGGATCATTTGCATTTGTTGGAAAAAACTCTCCAAAGTCTTATTTTTCTTCCCCTTTCTAGGCATTTTCCCAGCCAGTTACTTGATTTCTGAGATTCCTTTCCACCCCCGCCTGGATCCGCCCAGCAAGTGCTTGGCCTCTGAGATTCAAATGCGCTTTCCCGGCAAGCTTTAGTTCTGGCGCAAGGGTGGGGGCAGGGCCGCCTTCTAATCTTGGGCCCTCAGGGGCTTTCTGCAGAGACTTTCAGGAACGGAGCGGGTGGGGGCGGGGTGGGGGGCCCCGCCTGCTGTGCTCAGCTCCCTTGGGGGTTTTATTCAGAGGCGTTCAGCAGTAGAGCAGGGTGGGGGCAGGGCCGTCTCCCCTGCTCGGCTCCCTCAGGTTGGAAAGACCTTCAGTATTGAAGATCCTACCTGCTGCTGGGGGATTCCTGAGTCCCGGGCTGTTGCCGCCTCAGCCGCCCGCCCACGCCTCTGCCTCCGCAGCTTCCTGCCCCCGTCTCTGCCGCAGCCACTTCCTCCCAAGGGGGCCCAAGTCACGGAGACGCTCCGCTCCCCTCCCCTATCGCAGCTTTCTTTCTTACTGACCTGTAGCTTCTGTGGGCGGAGGGACTTTCCCGGCTGCCGGAGCTTCCCCCGGAGCTTTCCTCTCTGAAGTCTGCTTGGGTCAGCTTCTCTGGGTAGCGGCCAGGGGTGGGGGTGGGTCCGCTTTCCGGGGTGCGATGGACCCCGGGGATGTCTCTCCAGGGTTCAGTGGAACGGAAATCTCTTCCCCTATGTTTATGCACCCCCTGCAGAGATTCAGAATTTATGGGGATCTCCTTTTACCTCAATTCCATGGGTTGTGGGCTCGGAGCTCGTAAATGTGCATCCTTCTACTCCACCATCTTGGCTCCGCCCCTTGATATCTTCTTTTAAGAGTGTGTGTCCACTTGATTTTCCATGCTTACATATTTGCTGATTTTTATGTATTTCTCTTCTGAAAGATGTTAAGAGTTGTACCACTCTTTTAATGTTTGGAATAATATCTTAAAATTTATTCTTGCATTTTTTAGGTTTTTTATTTAAAAGATTATTTATATATGTTGTTTTATATTATATTACTTTTAAAGGTATTATTTCCTTTTATAAAAAGGAGAAGGGAGAGAGGGAGAGAGAAAGGGAAAGAGAAAAGGAGAAATATAGAGAGACAGAGACAAGGAAGGAAGAGACAGGGAATGAGGGAGATAGAGAGAAAGGGAGAAAAAGAAGGGAAAAAGGGAGGGGGGAAGAAGGGAATTTGGGAAAACTAACCCATAAAACAATAGGTTACAATATGACTTGCTTTCTTTTTTCCACAGAATTTTGATTGTACTGCCTTTGTATAGATAGTATTTTAAAATTTTTATTGTACCCTGATTGTTGCTTATTCTTTAAGATTCTCACTGTTGGTTTGTCAGAACTGGGGATGTGTGTATATCAAAGCTGTCTGTCTTAGCTTTCATGCCATCTGTTCCTTAACTTCTGACCTAATAGCCCTCTTTCAGGCCTTTGAGTGTTCAACTCCTTCCATATAGGTAGTACCACACATTTTCTCCTGCCCAGACCACTGGATGGAGCAATTTTAATAACTTCCTCATTTTAAAAAATGTGTGTATGGAGAAAGGAAACTCTAATGGAAGTTATAGTTTCATAATATAAATATATTTATAATATAATATAATATAAATATGGTTTTTTAGAATGGGTTTATAATCCCTTCTTTCCCACTTTCCCATGGTATAGAGATCCTTTCCCTTTTGCATTTAATGGTAATATAACTATCCCATTGTTTTAAGCCTCTTCCCCATTCTCAGTTGTCTGTTTTCTCATTTCCTAAGACTGACAAAAGTGATGATTCCTCGTACATTAATAAGGTAAGGCTCATTCTAGCTTAGGTAAAGAGGGAACATTAAAGTGACAAGATAAAAACCGTCATAATCAGTATTGTCAAAGTTTTAATAATATAGGGATGGTGAGAGAGCTGTATTTGGGGGTATGAGGTACCATGTTGTATCAGTTAAGCACCCTGACATACACTGAGGGACCTGCTATAACAGATTCCTAGATCTGCATTTATAAAAGGGAAAGCAACTTTTGAGGGGTTAATGATCTACTATATATATATGAACTTCAGAGAAAATGCAGAGAAATCAGAGATCAACAGACATAGCTTCCAATTGTCTGACCATAATTGCCAGAGAGGGAAGCACCAACATCTGCGTTTTCAAAGCCGGGTTTCTCCTTAGCTTAGCAGCCAAATAAATACTTCCAGTCAGTAAGCTCTCAAAGTAAAATCTCCCTCTCAGAGTATTTATACCTTTTCTAGAGCCAGAGGGCATCACAACTCTTGAGAACCAGTGCCTCACTAACAAAAGGTATGGGCCTTCCTACAAATCTTCCCTAATCAAATCTTCCCTTAATAGGCAGGTCCATTCATGAGTGGGGATAATATTTAATCACATTAAGATAATTAACAATACAAATATATATATATATACTGTTTCTAGTTAAAGAAGTTCATGTTTCTGTATTTTACTCCTAGCAAAAACTATTCAGTCAGAGGCACTTGACTATAGTAAAACAAAAAAAGGAAAAGATTCTACTTCGCTTGCCATCACATGTGTTATGGGATATAGGCCCATAAAGCAACCTTCTGATATTTTATATGTGTTTATAGGTCTATTTGTTTTTCAGGAAGATTTACATTATAGGGAAGTATATTTCCTTTCATCTATTTTTCTTGTAATTTAATACTTTATAAATATTATTTCTTACTGATATCATTGTCTTTGCGAGATGCTAAGGGATCTTGAACCTTTTATTCCATGATCTTTCCAGATTTCCTTTATTTTTTTGTTTATTGTTTTGGGGTCTTTTTTTTCATACAATATTATGAAGAAATGCTTTGCACTATGTTAATATGGCTTTTCCTAAGTACCAAATACTGTCCCTTGTTGTCAACTAATTTCAAATGGATAAATAAGGTAAAAAATATTCTTTATTTCATCACAACTAAAGTTTTTTTTTAATATAACAAGATGCGTTACACTGATAGATGCAAAGCAGTCTTTCAGTCTTCAAATGATCTATGTCTAAAGATTACATTTAAAGTAAAATGAAATGCATTTTTTCTTATATTTTCCATTTTCAAATCTATTTAACAGAAGACTAGATTGCAATTTAAATTATTCACCAAAAATGAATGACATTTGTACTCTGCCTGATATCAAAAATGGCTTTTCTCTGAATTAATTTATTTTTTCATTCAATAGTAGGTCCAAGAAAGTTGCCTTCATATTTTAAGATAAATTCAAGTTTTGGTAAATTTTAGTTTATGACATTAATTATTAAGCTTCTTTTTTATTTACAATTTCTTATTCATTCACTGAAAATAATACTTACTTTTTTCTTATCATCTGGATTATGGGATTGTTTCTATGGAACATTCTATCAGAGATGAAGAAGTTTTACTCTTTCCCTTGGCAGATATGGTAGTAGGCATTTGTATTAAGTAGTAGGCATGTTGCCTAACCTATGTGAGTTTCAGTCTGGGTCTTCATCCCCGACTAATCCAATGGCTTTGTGTTTGTTTTATCCTTAAGAATCCAAAGAGTAATTCTAAGAGGGATCTATAGAGGAAGTCTTGTGGATATGTGAAGAGGTCCTGGTGCTGAATTCCCCAGTCAGTGCTGGTTTCATTGCAAGATAATCTCTTTAGCTACTACAATATTTCTTGGAGGAAAAGATGACTACTGACAGGAAAATGAGCATTAGCATTGGTCTAGCTTGCCAGAAGACATGGGTCTTAAAGGAATCATTATGATTGTAGAGCCAAGGCAGAGTATAAATGTATATTTAATAATTCTACAAAATATCTTATATTTTAAGTTAAACAGTGCTCCTGTGGCCCTCATGCCCTGAAGAACATGCCCTGCCACCTCCTACCTAGGGCTATCTAGTACTCTTAGAGGGTTAGATTTGTCTCTCCTCCCTGCCATTCACTCAAATTTTCACTGACCTTGTTTTTTCAGTTTTGAGTATCCAAACCACCTAGTTCCATTTAAACCATAACAATATGATTAGTTTTAACAAGGGAATGCTTACTTCAAAGATATAACCAGGGAAAACATATAGACATTTTCCCCAACACTGGGGTGGCAAAATTGCCACCACCACCATACACACACACAGGGATACCACCTCAATCCATGCAGATATAAAAAGGATTAAATTCACAACTTCCTCAGATCTAAGACCAAAGCCCTTTGGCACTTTTGTTCTAACACTCTGGTTTCTTAGTGCTTCCAGGCTGGTCTGGCATCAAGATCTCCCCTGGAATTCTGACCTCAGAGTCTCTATAACTCAGATTTCTGGGGTCAGGGATCTACTCCCTGCACTTAAAACTGAGAGGGATAACTGCAAGTGACCAAAACTCCAAACCTATTTTGGAAGCCACAGGGCCTAACAGGATAGGGAAAATGACTATTCCCTCCAATTTACCCTCAGTGCATAGTACCTGTACTATGGCTGAACAAGATAGAATGAAAGCAAAATGGACAGACTTTGGAAAAAAGACTTGATTTGCTGTTTTGCTGACTGGCTAGACTGAAAGCTGTGAAGAAAACATGAATGCATATTAAACTTAAAAGTGGTGTATGTGTGTGTGTGTGTGTATTTTTCTGGAGAGTTTGTTGTTAAATATTTACCAGTATATCCATAGGTAGACAGATGTATCACAAAAAATCTTGGAAGGAGAGAATATACAAGAAGAAAAAATTATGAATCTCTGCAGAGAGATCAAATGTTGAAGATTAGTGAAAGACTACTAAATTTGGCCATTAAAAACATCTATAACTGGAAAGCCATTCAGCAGAAACTAGGCAGAGATCCACATCTCACATCTTATACCAAGACATGGCCAAAATAGACAACCTATTTAGATATAAAAAGTGATATCATAAGCAAATTAGGGGAACACAGAAAAAGAAATACCTCTCAGATCTTTGGATAAAGGAAGTTTATGACCAAACCAGAGACAAAGAGGATCATAGGAAGTAAAAGTGATAATTTTAAAATTAATGCATTAAATATTAGAAGAAAAGCATGAAGCTAAGAGGGGGAGGTACAGCAAGTTTCTCTGATAAAGGTCTCCTTCAACTATATGAAACCTCATCAAATTTGTAAAAGTAAGAGCCATTGCCCCTTGGTAAATGGTCAAAGGAAATGAATAAGCTGCTTTCAGAAGAAGAAATCAAAGATATCAAAAGCCATGTGAAGAAAAATGTTCTAAATCACCAATGTTTAGAGAAATGAAAATTAAAATAATTCTGAGAAATCATTTCACACCTATTAGACAGGCTAACATGACCAAAAAGGAAGATGACAAATGTTAAAGGAATGAGGAAAAATTGAGAACTGTTGCTTGAGCTGTGGAGGATGATTTGGAACTATGCTCAAGGGGATATAAAATTGCTTCCCATTTTATCTAGTAATACCACTACTAGGTCTGTATCCCAAAGAGCTCAAAGAAAAGGGAAAAAGCACCTATGTGTAAGATACATGTATAAGTCTGTGTGCACGTGCATGCGCGTGTGTGTATGTATTTGTGGTGACAAAGAATAGGAAATTGAGGTGTTGCCCATCAGTTAGGGCATGGCTGAGCAAGTTGTATATGATTATGATGGAACAGTATTGTGATATAAGAAATAATGATGAGGATAGTTACAGAAAAAACCTAAAAAGTTGTACAACAACTGATACAAAGTAAAATGACCAGAACTTCGTGGTTGTACGTTGCCACAGAAGACCATGCCATCAGAGAAACAATGACATGACTTGCACTTGACTTGGTTTTGAGTGAGGGAGGGCTTTGCAAGTTCATCAGCCACATTTTCTCCTCCTGAGCCATCTAGATCCAGTGACCAGATATTCATCAGGATGACTGGAGATGGGCCAGGATGATTGTAACGATGATCAACTGTGAAAGACTGATACTCTAATCAAGAAAATGACCCAAGAGAATTCCAAAGAATCTATGATGATAAATGTTATCTACCTCCAGAGAGAGAGAACTGATAAACACCAAGCACAGGTTAAAGAACACTATTTTTTCCACTTAATTTTTCTTGGGCTTTTTTGTGTTTGTTTTCCTTTATGATATGACTAAAATGAAGGCATGTTTTGCATGACTTCACAAGTATAACTGATATCATCTTATTTACCTTTCAGGGCGTAGGGTTAGGATGGTAAGAAGGGAGACAATTTGGAACTCAAATTTTTAAAAAATAAATGTTACAATTTTTAAAAATGTAATTGGGTTGAAATAGGGATGAACTAGGAGCCTCGTCAATAAGATCAGGCAAGGGTACCTATTATCACCACTATTATTCAATATAGTATTAGAATTTTTAGCTATAGCAATAAGAAAAGAAAAAGAAATAGAAGGAACTAGTATAGATATTGAGAAAGCAAAACTATCACTCTTTGCAGATGATATGATGGTATACATAGAGAACACTAAAATGTCAACTAAAAATAACTGAAATAATTATCAACCTTAGCAAATTTGCAGGATATAGGATAAACCCATATAAATTATCAGTATTTCTTTTATATGACCAATAAAACAGCAAAAGATAGAAAAATTCCATTTAAAATAACTGTAAAAAAATATAAAATACTTAGCAGTCTACCTGGCAAGACAAACCCAAGAACTATATGAGCATAAATATAAAATACTTCACACAAGTCAAACCTAAACAGTTGGAAAAATATCAATTCCTCATGGGTAAAACAAGCTAACATAATAAAAATGATAAATCTGCCTATGCTAATTTACCTATTCAGTGCCATACCAAACAAACCACTAAAAAGTATTTTATAAAGCTAGAAAAATAACAACAAAATTCATCTGGAAGAATAAATGTCAAAAATATAAAGGGAATTAATGAAAAAAATACAAAGGAAGGTGCTTTAGCAGTATCAGATCTCAAACTATATTATAAAGCAGTAATCATTAAAACTATCTGGTACTAAAAAACAGAGGAATAGATCAGTGGGATGGAGTAGGTACACAAGATAGTAGTCAATGACCATAGTCACCTAGCATTTTATAAACCCAAAGACCCTAGCCTTTGGGATAAGAACTTAGTATTAAAAACAAAGCTGGGAAAGCTATAAAACTAAAGGAAACAAACTAAGCACAAAGTGACAACTCACACTCTATATCAAGATGAGATCAAAATGGGAACATGATTTAGACATAAATGGTGACACCTAAGTAGATCAGAAGAACAAGAGATAGTCCACCTTTCAGATCTATGGGAAGGAGAAGACTTCATGACCAAACAAGAGGTAAGGAAGATTACACTATGTAAAACAAATCACTTTGACTATATTAAATTAAAAAATAAGCCTTTTCTACAAACAAGACCAATGCAACCAAGATGAGAAGGAAAGCAGAAAGCTAGGAAATTATATTTATAGTAAATATCTCTGATAAAGGTCTCATTTGTCAAAGATATAAAGCTGAGGCAAATATATAAAAATAAAAATGATTCCCTAATTGATAAATGGTCAAAAGATATGAACAGGCTGTTTTCAGATAAAGAAACCAAAGTTATCTATAGGCAAATGAAGTGCTCTAAATCACTTTTGATTAGAGAAATGCAAATCAAAACAACTCTGAGGTACCACCTCTTTGCTATCAAACCTATTATTAATGACAAAAGAAGGGAAATAGGCTGCTTCATTGAAACTCCCTGAGTTTTGCCAGCCAGGTCAATGCCTTCTAACCTCTCATTCTGCCTGAAAATTCTAAGCACCCTTCAAAAGGTCTTCTAGAAGGAATGACTAAAGAGAAATGACACTGATAACATACACAAGACTTGCATTATTCTGACCAATTCTATAAAATATCCCTTGATAATTTGATAGATACAGCATTAAAATTGTAAATGGACAAAGGATTTGCAAGAAAGTTGACTTGAAGCAAATAGAGCACTTAAAAGAGCCACAATAACTCAGATGAGATGGTTTTGACTTGAAATAGCGTGGTGGGTATAGGAACAGATAAAAGAATGACTTGAGAAATACTTTGTAGTAGTGTTTTTATCACTTTGAAATCAGACCACATTTTGTTGATGTGGCAAAGAACAACACTAGCTTCCATACATGTGTATACACACAGACACACATGCATACATACATGTACATGGAGAAAAATCCATCCCTCAAGTGATGAATGGGCAAAGAAGGAGATGAAGAGGTTCTCAAAAAAAGAGTTTTAAAGTATTCATAATAACCATATGAAGGAATTATCCAAATTGCTAATAATAATTATAAATTAAATTAGATAACTTTGAGATCTCATCTTATACCCAGGAAATAGGAAAAGATGCCAAAAGAGGAGGAGCATCAATTTTGGAGGGGTTATGAGAAAGAAGCTAGGTACACTACTCTATTTTGGAAGAGTCAATCAGAACAACCATTCGAAAAGCTATTTAGAAATATAAAAATATAGTAAGTAAATGTCCTTCACCTCTGATCTAGAGAATCCATTTCTAGGTGTATATACATATCACAAAAAGTTCTTTGATAAGAGGAAAGTCTTTACCAAACATTTATAGCAACATTGACCTGTGCTAGCAAAGAGTCAAAAATGTAGTTGATGCCTTTTGGTCAGGGAATAGAGAAACAAACTGTAGTATATGGATATAAAGAAAAATTAATGTTTTTTTAAGAAATGACAAAGATTATGAATACAGAAAAACATGAAAAGACTTCCATGAACTGATGAAGAGTAAAATAGGCAGCCATGAAAATAGCATATAAAATGATAACATTGTAAATGAAAGACCCACCATAAAACAACTGCAAGTGCATGTTATATAATTATAAATAATATTACTGGTCCCAACGATCTTTAAAATAACACACCTAGACACACACAGGAAGGGGGTCAAAAAGGCAGGAAATTATATAGATTTTTTTATACTTTTTCAGTATATCATTTACTGATTTTATTCTCTTTTTCCTCATTTCATTTCTTTTTACCCTCTTTTAAAAATATTCTTTGTCATATGGGATTGCTATCTGGATGAATGAAGGGGAAGAATATTAAGCCTTAGATCTAGTTCCCTGGTCTCAACTTCATCCTATTCTATTTGATTGGCTAGAGATAATGGCACTAAGTGCCTTCACAGATGTTTTCATTCCTCTCTTGAAGTCTCTCTAAAGGTTGAATTTGCACCCTCAAAAGTCCTTAGTTACCAATCCTTGAATCATCTCTGTTTCCTGATAAACCAAAAAAGAAAAAAAAAAGAAGGAAAGAAAGAAAAGGAAAATTACTGCCATGTTGTTGTCGTTTCACCACTTAAGTTGTGTCCAACTCTTCCTGAATCCACTTGCACTGGCAAACTTACTGGAATAGTTTGCCATTTCCTTCTCCAGCGCACTTTACAGATGAGTTAACTGAAGCAAACAGGATTAAACTATTTGTCCAGAGACACAAAGCTAATAATGTCTGAGGTCAGATTTGAACTTAGTTTTTCTTGACTCCAAAACCAGAACTCTAGCCATTATACCACCTAGTTGCCTTTCATGGTAAATCAAGAAAATTGAAGTACAGGAGAATTACCACCATGATTGATAACAACAGAAGATGTTAACAGAGAACTTTAAGCATTGCAAAGATGATATTTACATAAATCATCTCATTTGAGCTTCCTAACAACTCTTTGAGTTAGGTAACATTTTACTGATGAGAAAACATTTTCAGAAAGTTTGATTTCCAAGGTCATAAAAATGTCAGAGTAGAGATGACAATCCAGGTCTTAATTCAGAATCTAGGGGTCAAGTGTTCCTGCCCAAGCTCCACTCACTTAATGGCTATATTTAGGACCCTACTGGCTCAGAATGAAAGTCAATAGAAATTGTTGCTCTTTTTACCAGCAACCCTGAGGGTCTTTCCCTCCCAGTCTGATTTTTTTTTTTTAAATTAAAGAGGCCATTACTTGACTTCTTAAAGAGACCTATTCAATGAATGGGCATTACCTCACTCAAAGGAAGAACCTGAAAAGGCCTAACCCTAAAAGGCCAATGTCTCGCATTTCATCCTGGGTCATCTCCAGTTGTCCTGATGAATATCTGGCCACTGGACCCAAATGGCTCTGGAGGAGAAAGGGAGGGTGGTGACCTTGCACAGCGCCCCTTCACTCAAATCAAAGTCAATTGCAAGTCACATATGTCATTTCCCTGATGTCATGGTCCTCTTAGAAAACAAAGGAAATATATGCAATGTTGCCTGCAGTCCTTATGCTGTTCTATTTCTCTACTAAGTGGCCTCTTAAGCTTTCATCTTACTGTCTGCCTTCACTCCTTCTCCTAACTTGATCCCCATAGAGAGTCTTTCTTTGTAATCATGACTAAACTTTTGCATTTTAAAGGCTGACAATGTTGTTTAATGGACAAAGATCTCTTGTGCAAAAGGGGCTTGGCATTTGAGTATACTAAAGCATATATGAAAGATTTTTTAAAAATATTATTTGTTGATTCCTCATAAAGCACTCCTACCACCACCACCATACCCAGCTCATTAGGTGTTTTATTGGATTTGTATATGAAGCTAGGGACAAAAACAGTCAGAACGTTACAGATGAAGTTTACACAAGTCATTTCTGATACATGGAAAAAGTAGAAAGCACAGAGAAATTAGGGATTACAATATATTATTATTTCTACTTTAAAGATAAGGTAACAAAAGCCCAGAGAGATAAAGAGACTTGGTCAGGGCCACATACCTAACAAATGACAGAATCAGATTTCAAATTCACACCTCCTACCTCTATGACATTATGAGATCATTTCTCATACACTTTTCCCTCTAAATTTTAAGACTTCCCTTTGAGGGACATTTAAAATTTATATAACAGTTCAATACAAAAAGAAAGAAAAAGGAAAAAATAATAACAGGAGTTTATATTTCTTTCATTTTAAAATCCACATAATACTTAACATGGGAACAAAGATTTATTAATCTTGATTTCCCTGTGCTGGATAAGGCCAAATTGCAAATGTGGCAAGTTTGTTTTGACCTCTTTCTGAACATGCTTACTTTTTCATTGTTAAATGAGAAATGAGCCTATACTCTGTTAAAAATGAATAAGAAAAAAAATAATATAAATTTATTTTTTCATATGTTCAGCTAATCTAGAAGCTGAGGTCAACTATTATACCTAGGTTTCAGGGAAAACATATATTATGTCAGGCAGTAGAGCAGAGCACTAATTCTCAACCTAGGAGACACAAGATTTGGCATCATTAAAAGGATGACCTGCTTCACTGAAACGTTCTCAGTTTTACCTGCCAGGCCACTGACTTCTAAACTCTCATTCAGCAGACAGAAGGCAAAACCTAAAAGCTCTAAGCACCCTTCAGAGGTCTTCTAGAAAGGATGACTAAAGAGCAATGAGGCTGATTTTCACATGTATGGAAGCTAGTCTTGTCCATTCTTTCACATCAGCAAAATGTGATCTGAAGATTAGTAGAAGCACTGTACAAAAAACAAGCACAACCAATACCCCCAAAGCAAAAAGAAATAAAGAAAAAATCTCTAAAGTGTAACTTCCATTAAATAATAAATTTTGTGATCTACATGTAATTTTTAAGTGCTTACTCTTTGCCAACTGTTATACTAGGCCCTGGAGAAAGGAACACAAAAGCGAACCATCTTCAAGAAGATTAATTTTTCCCTTGAACATAAAAATTAAAATAAACTATTTACTATAGCAAAGGCAATGAGTTTTGTCTATACTACCCATTAAACAGTAAGTTCCTTGAGGTCAGGGACTGCTTTTCTGCCTTATTTTTATCCCCAGAGCTTAGCACAATGCCTAGTATATAGTAAGTGTATTGAAATCAAATTGAATTTTTCTTGGTCTTAGGCCAGGAAGCTGTTTCAGAGAAAATGGAATTAATTATGTGTTAATTAGGAGGGGGAAAATACACTAAGGAAGTTGCTAGTGAACCTAGAGCCAAAGGAATTTGAATGGGGATTATGTGGGGAGAAAGCTGTGTCAGGGTAAGTGGACCCATGTCAGGAAATTGATGTCATATGGCAAGACTCTTTGGAACATTAGGGATATAAAGAGAGGCAAAAGCATCCCCTGCCTTCAAGGAACTTCTGGGCAAGACAAGTTGTAAATAACTAAGTAAATACACAAATTTAATGGAAGATAGTATGAAAATAGAAGGCACTAAAAGTTGGGGGTTTTTATAGCAGGTGATATTAAAATTGAATTATGAAAGATGCTAGGAGAACCGAGAGAGATACTGAAGAAGCAGAGTGGTACAGACACCAGGAACAGTCTGTTCAATGACATGGAGATAGCAGATGTAATAGACTAGCCTATCTGATCTTAAAGAATATGAAGAGAAAGGAGTAAGAATAATGGAAAGGTAGGGACAAACTCAAGATGACAGAGTAAAGGCTTGAGCACTCCCCCAGTGTCCTCCAAATATCTGTGAAAATGACTCTAAACAAATTCTAGAGCAGCAGAACCCACAAAAAGACACAGTGAAAAAAAATTCCAGCACAAGACCACCTGGATGGTTGATGAGAAAAGTCTGTTGCATCAGGTTGGGAGAGGATCCAGCCCCAGAGCAAATCAGGCCCCAGAAAATATGAAGCTAGACCCTGGCAGCTGAGGCAGTTTCCTGACATCTCAACTCACAAAAACTAAAGACAACTTAGAAAGTCAGTGGGAAAGGTCTGTTGGACCTGGGTGAGAGAAGGGTGAAGATCAGCCCCAGCCCCAACACAGCACCACAGCAACAGCAGTAGGGGCTACTTTTAAAGCTCTCAGCCCACAAACAGTAAGGGGATCAAACAACTCATCAGGAGATTAAAGGGGTCTTTTTGCTGCCATTGAGGCAGGATTCTGTTGGTTTTCTCATACTTGGATCTGCATCACAGTCGTGGGTGGAAGTCCTGGGGTGAGGAGGAGCACTGGCATAGCAGAGCTTATGGTAGCAGTGGAAAGGGAACATTCCTCACAGTTCCAGGGCAGAAAAGAGTATTTTTGGTCACTCACTGAACTAAAAGCAGACCAGCAGAGGAGTAAACACCTCTCCTTAAATCATGCATCCTTGGAAGAATTAAAAACTGACAGGTCCCTAGAAGTATTTCTAAAACCAGCTCCACAAAATCCCTGAAGCTTGGGGTAGTATGCCCTCTACACTGGAAGCAGAAGCTTACCTTAACAAACAGTTAAAAAGTCAAGTAATTGGTTGGGGGAATGAATAAACAGCAGGAAAAAAAATCAGACTGTAGAATCTTACTTTGGTAACAAGGAAAATAAAAACATACAATCAGAAGATAAGGTCAAAGCTCCTACATGAAAAGCTTCCAAGAAAAATATGAATTAGTCTCAGGCCATAGAAGAGCGCAAAAAGGATTTTGAAAATCAAGTAAGAGAAGTAGAGAGAAAATCGGGAAGAGAAATGAGAGTCATGGAAGAAAATCATGAAAAATGAATCAGCCACTTGCTGAAGGAGATCCAAACACACACACACACACACACACACACACACACACACACACACACACACAATACCCTTAAAAAACAGATTAGACCAAATAGCAAAAGAGGCCCAAAAACTAATAAGGAGGAAAATGCCTTAAAAAAAGCAGAATTGTCCAAATGGAAAAGGGGGTTCAAAAGTTCACCAAAGAAAATAATTACTTAAAAACTAGAATAAAGTAAGTGAAAATTAATGACTATGAGAAATCAAGAACGTATAGACCAAATAAAAAAAATAGAAGACATTGGAAAGATACCTCATTGGAAAAGACAACTAACATGGAAAATAGATCCAGGAGAGATAGTTTAAAAATGATTGGACTACCTGAAAGCCATGATAAAAAAAAAGGAACCTAGACATTTTCTTTCAAGAAATTATCAAAGAAATTTGCCCTAATATTCTAGAACCAGAGGACAAAATAGAAATTGAAAAAATTCACTAATCACCTCATGAAAGACATTCCAAAATGAAAACTCCTAGGAATATTATAGCCAATTTCCAGAGTTCCCAGGTCAAGGAAAAAATATTGCAAACAGAAGGAAACAATTCAAGTATTATGGAAACACAATCAGGATAAAATAAACAAAATTTAGCAGCTTCTACATTAAGTGATTGGAGGGTTTGGAATATGATATTCTAGAGGTCAAAGGAGCCAGGATTAAAACCAAGAATCATCTACCAGCAAAAAAAAAAAAAATAAGCAAAAAAAAAACCCAAAACAAACAAAACAGTGCTACATATCATTGGTACTTTGTAATTTTTTAAACATATAAATTTAGTTGAATTAAAGCTCCATATTCCTCATATTATGGAATCTAGATGGAAGGAACCATAGAGGACATGTAATTAAACTCACAGCTTAACAGAAACACACACATCCTCAACAAATAGTAATTAAACTCAAAAGTCTATGAAACTGAGCACACTCTTTGATCCAGCAATGCCATTTTGACATTTCTATCCCAAATAGGTAAAAAGAGGTGAGGGGAGAGAACCTATCTGCACAAAAATATTTATAGCATCCCTTTTTGTAGTGTCAAAGAACTGGAAATGGAGGGGATGTACATAACTTGGGGAATAGCTGAACAGATTGTGGTATATATGATTACAGTGGAATACTATTGTGCTATAAGAAATATGGGGAAGGGAAGACAGACTGGAGGAAGTAGGGGATGGGGTGCACACTGTCCTGGGGTGAGGGTGGGAGATATGTGGAATTCAAATTCTTTTTGAAGTGAATGCTGAAAATTGTAAAAATACAAATTATATATTTTAAAAAAAGAAACAATGGTCAGACTGATTTCAGACAAACTTGGAAAGATTTATATAAACTGATGCAAAGTGAATTGAGTAGAGCCGGGAGAACACTGTACACAGCAACAGTAATACTATACAATGATCAAATGTGAATAATTTAGCTATTCTCAGCAATATAATGGTTTAAGACTATTCCAAAGGACTCACGACAAAAAGTACTTTCTATGTCCAGAAAAAGAACTGATGTAGTCTGAATGCAGAATGAAACACACCATTTTTCTCTTTCTGCATTTTTGTGGTGTTCTTTTCTTTGGATCTATCTATTCATTCAAAACATGACTAATATGGTAATATGTTTTGCAAGATTGAACATGTATAGCCTATATCAAATTGCTTGCAAGAGAAGAGGTGAGGAATAGAGTTATGAAATTTGGAACTCAATTATTTTTAAAAATGTATTTACATATAACTGGGGAATATAAGATAATATCAAATGAAAATAATGGTACAGCTTAAAGATTCCTGGTTAAGGATGAGTTACTGCTTTCTAAATTAACCCAATTCTTGTATGAGTACCTATAGGTATCAAGAAGTTTTTCCATTGCTTTAAACCCAAAACTTACTGTCCCTTTTACTCATTATTTCTGGTTTAGTCTTCTGGGAAATAGAACAAAGTTAATCCCACTTCTACATGATAATCTTTAAAATATATGAAGACAGATATTGTGTCAATCTCTATTCCTCAACAAAGTATTCTCTAATTTAAAGTGCCTTGACTTCTCCAATGACTCTTAATATGGCATGACCTTGAGTCTCTACATATAGAATCTACAACTTTCTGGTTTCTGTCCAGACTATCAGTATCTTTACTATAATGCAACAGCCAAAACCTAACACAATACTGCAGATGTGGTTTGACCAAGATACTCTCACTTCCCTTGTTCTGAGTAATTGGTTCTTTTTTTAAGAAGCCTGAAATAGAGTTAACTTTACTATAATATTCCATATTGCTATGAGACAACAGCATGCTGATGTTGAAATCTCCATTCACCAAAACCCTTAGATTTTTTTTCAAATTAACTGCGACATAGCCATGCCTACTTCATATTTTTTAAAATATAAATTTATTTATTTAACTTTTTACATTTATTTTCACAAAATTTTGGGTTCCAAATTTTCTCCCCTTTTATCCCCTCCCCCCACCCCAATACACTGAGCATTCTAATTTCCACTATCACCAATCTGCCCTCTTTTCTATCATCCCTCCCTTCCCTTGTCCCCATCTTCTCTTTTGTCCTGTAGGGCCAGATGACTTTCTATTCCCCATTAACTGTATATCTTATTTCCTACTAGCAAGAACAATACTCAACAATTGTTTCTAAAACTTTGAGTTCCAAATTCTCCCCACCCCTCCCTCCCCACCCATTCCCTTTGGGCAGGCAGGCAATTCAATATAGGCCATATCTGTGCAGTTTTGCAAATGACTTCGATAACATTCGTGTTGTGTAAGACTAACTGTATTTCCCTACATCCTATTCTGCCCCCCATTGTTTCTATTCTGTCTTTTGATCCTGTCCCTTCCTGAGGGTTGACTTCAAATTGCTCCCTTCTCCAATTGCCCTCCCTTCCATCATCCTTCCCTCCTTGCTTATCTCCTTGATACCAAAATGAGTGTGCATTTTACTCCTTCCTTTAGTCGAATGTGATGAGGGTAAACTTCATGTTTTTTTCTCAGCTCTCCTCTTTTTCCCTCCACTAAAAAGTCTCCTGCTTGCTTCTTGAAGGAGATATAACTTACCCCATTCTATTTCACCCTCTCTCCTCCCACTACATTTCTATCTCACCATTTACCTTAATTTCTTTTAAGATATGGTCCCATGCTATTGAATTCACTCTGTGCTCTCTGTCTCTGTGTGTACGTGCATGTGTGTATGTGTGTGTGCGTGCATGCATGTACATGTGTGTGTGTGCATGTCTGTGTGTGTACGTCTGTGTGTGGTCCCACCAACTACCCAGATACTGAAAAGTTTTAAGAGTTACAAATATTGTCTTTCCATGTAGGAATGTAAACAGTTCACCTTTGGTAAGTCCCTTATGACTTCTCTTTGCTGTTTACTTTTTCATGCTTCTTCTCATTCTTGTGTTTGAAAGTAAAATTATGTTTTCAGCTCTGGTCTTTTCATCAATAATGCTTGAAAGTCCTCTGTTTCATTGAAAGGTCATATTTTCCCCTGAAGTATTATACTCAGTTTTGCTGGGTAGGTGATTCTTGGTTTGAGTCCTAGTTCCTTTGACTTCTGGAATATCCTATTCCACGCCCTTCAATCCCTTAATGTAGAAGCTGCTAGATCTTGTGTTATCCTGATTGTATTTCCACAATACTTGAATTGTTTCTTTCTAGCTGCTTACAATATTTTCTCCTTGACCTGAGAATTCTGGAATTTGGCCACCATGTTCCTAAGAGTTTCTCTTTTTGGATCTCTTTCAGGTGGTGATCGATGGATTCCTACAATACTTATTTTGCCCTCTGGTTGTAGAATCTCAGGGCAGTTTTCCTTGATAATTTCATGAAAGATGATGTCTAGGCTCTTTTTTTGATCATGGCTTTTAGGTAGTCCCATAATTTTTAAGTTGTCCCTCCTGGATCTATTTTCCAGGTCAATTGTTTTTCCCATGAGATATTTCACATTATCTTATATTTTTTCATTCTTTTGGTTTTGTTTGGTGATTTCTTGGTTTCTCATAAAGTCATTAGACTCCATCTGTTCCATTCTAATTTTGAGAGAACTATTTTCTTCAGTGAGCTTTTGAACAAATTAGCATTTGGCTAATTCTGCTCTTGAAAGCATTCTTCTCCTCATTGGCTTTTTGAACCTCTTTTGCCAATTGAGTGAACCTATTTTTCAAGGTGTTATTTACTTCAGCATTTTTTTGGGTCTCCTTTAGGAAGGTATTGACCTGTTTTTCATGCTTTTCTTGCATCTCTCTCATTTCTCTTCCCAGTTTTTCCTCCACCTGTCTAACTTGATTTTCAAAATCCTTTTTGAGCTCTTCCATGGCCTGAGCCCACTGGACATCCATCTGGGATGTCTGGGATACAGAGGCTCCAACCGCCACATCTTTCCCTGATGGCAAGCATTGTACTTCCTCATCAGAAATGAAGGGAGGAAGGAACATCTCTTCCCCAAGAAAGTAGCTTTCTATGGTCTTATTTTGCTTCCTTTTTCTGGGCATTTTCCCAGCCAGTTACTTGACTTCTGATATTCCTGTCCACCCCCACCTAGATCCACCCAGCTAGTGCTTGGGGTCTGAGATTCAAATGCTGCTTCCAAGCCTCAAGGCTTTCTGTGGCTGGAGCAGCTGCTATTCAATGTGAGCTTAAGTTCTGGTGCTTGGGTGGGGGCAGGGCCACCTCCCAGGCTCAGTTCCTTCAGGGGCTTTATTCAGAGACCTTCAGTAATGGAGCGGGTGGGGGCAGGGCCACCTCCCAGGCTCGGTTCCCTCAGGGGGTTTATGCAGAGACCTTTCGGTAGTGGAACTCCTGCCTGCTTGGGGAGTCCTGGGCCGCCACTGCCTCTGCTGCTCCCTCTGCCACTGCCTCCCTATGGGGCCCGAGTCACGGAGACACCCTGCTCCCCTCTCGGCCAGCCCAGAAGTCCCTCTCACTGACCTGGAACACCTTTGGGTGGAGGGACCTTCGCAGTCGTGGAGATTCCATCCCTGAAGCTTGCTCGGATCTGCTTCTCTGGGACCACGCTGCCTGGGCAGCACAGGGGTGGGCTCTGCTGTCCGGAGGACGACAGACCCCCAGGGACAGCTTTCCAGGGCTCTCTGGAGTGGAAATCTCTTCCACTGTGTTTCTGCATGGCTTGCAGTGCTCCAGAATTTGTGGGGAGTTCTTTTTATAGGAAATTTATGGGCTGTGGATTTGAAGCTAGCATACGTGAGTCTTTCTACTCCGCCATCTTGGCTCCTCCCCCCCTACTTCATATTTTTCTTGTGTAGTTTAGTTTTTTAACATAAATTAAGTATCACTTGGTTATGTAGAAGATGCCTTTATTTGTGAATTGAAATAATTGTTGAGATTTTTTCTCACAATTAAATTATCAGCAATTATTTTTATATAATTAAATTTTATCTTGTATTTGGCCAAATATGTGACTTGTTGAGATCTTTGGGGATTTTGATCATATAATTCAATTGATTCAATATCCTTTATGTATTACCCCTGCCATTTGCCTTGGTTAAAAGAAACTCTAAACTGAAATTAGTTTTGTTAGGCTTCTCCTTTGGACTTATCCTATTCTCTATTCCATTACAATTATCTGAATACAATTCCAGCCTCCATTCACCCCCCATCCACTCACATACATACCCCTTTTTACTATGACCTCCAGGAGAGTAGGCTGCATTTTTATATTTGACTTTTAAGTCTGCAGTTCTTAGTATCAGTGTTTATGCATAGAAAGGCTTAATTTAGTTTATAATAGGTCCGTTGAATTTAATTAGACAGTTGAATATGTCACGTAATAATTGGCAACTACAAACCATTTTTCAGATCCATAGTGTAGAACCCTGAGTCTAGCTTATAATCATATTCTTGGAATCAGGAATAAAATCTTTAATGGCATCTATGGTGGACCTGCATTAAATTGAATTTCATTTTATTATGAAAAGTATTAAACAATGCTTCAAGGCAATAAATTCCAAATTATGACTTGCCCAGTTACATACATGCACACACACACACACACACACCACAGAAAGAATTGTTTAATGTAGTATGTTAGACCTTTTCATTTTATAGTTTACTCCCAACATTTACATAATCAAATTAAAATACTGAGTGAAAATTATAATTTGAGATGTATTCATCAAAATATTTTATTTTTCCTTTTGTTCTATTTCCTTTTTCATTCATTAACAACCACTCTCTTTTCTAGCTTCTTGAGTTAGTCTAACTGTGTTCCTTCTTATGACAAGTGTTCTGAAAATCATTTTTCCCTTTGCAAGTCACCCTATTTAATATGTGTTATTAGCAATTTTACCTTGGAAGAAGGAAGAAGTAATTTAAAAAATAATAATGAATCAATTGACCAATTAATTAATGAGCATTTGCAAGTCACTGGGAATAGAATACAGAGTCAAAATTATTCAGAGGAAACAAAACATGAACACTTACATGAATATAAAATCATTTCAAAGTAATTAGTAGATGGAGGTGGGGAATGAAAGGTATTAGAGATTCTCAGAATAGACGTGAAGATTGAGTCAATTCTAGGAATGTGGTTCATTTGTTGCAAAGGTATGAAGATAGGAAATAAAGTTTTTTGGATAAAGAACAAAAGGTAGACCATTTTGGCTAAAATGTAGAATATGTGACAATATATAAAGCTGTGGGAAGGTAAAGTGATGAAAGATTGTAAAAGGATTCCAATGCCAATCACAGGAGTTTTCATTTTATTTTAGAAGCAACAAGGATCTCTTCTTAAAAATGGAAAATTAAAATAGGAACATTATTTGAGCCTACAAACTCTACAGTAATTGATGAGTTTTTTTATATGGCTCATTGTAGTCCTTTGTATTCCTATTTAATCCTTTTACTGTTAAGTATTCCAAAATCTGTCTAACTTAAAATCACAAATAAGAAATTTTTGAAGGAGTGGAGTCAAGATGGTGGAGTAGAAGCAGGGACCTGCTTGAGCTCTCCCCCTCCAAATCCCTCAAAAAACCTGTGAAAATACTCTAAAAAAATTATGGTGCAGCAGAAGTCACAAAATGATAGAATGAAACAAATTTCCAGGACAAGACAACCTGGAAGGTTGAGAGGGAAGGGGCTGGGAGCACAGCGCAGTTCAGCATGGGCCATGCCAGCACTGATGGGGCTCAAGCAAACTTTAGGGGACTGAATCACTGGCAGTTGTGGTAGTTTCCAGATTTCTCAACCCTCAAACACCAAAGAAAGCTTCAAAGGTCAATGGCTGAGGGGGGACTGTGGTCTGACCCCAGCCCTGGTCATAGCCCCACTGTGGCAGTAGCCACTGGCAAAACATCAACTGCTTCTGGAATCCTCCACTTAACAAAGAGTTGAAAAGTCAAGTAATTGACTCATAAAATGAGCAAACGGGGGAAAAACAGACTACATACTCTTACTTCCTAGATGAAAAAGTATTTTCTTATGTCATTCCTGATGAGGAAGATCAAAACATACAACCAGAAAAAGAAAACAAAGTCAAAGCTCCTTCATCCAAAGTCTGTAATAAAAATGTGAATTGGTGTCAGGCCTTGGAAGAGCTCAATAAGGATTTTGAAAATAAAGTAAGAGAAGTAGAAAAAAATGGGAAAAGAAATGAGAGTGATGCAAGAGAATGATGAAAACTGAGTTAGCAGCTTGCTAAAGGAGACCTCAGAAATGTTGAAGAAAATAACAGCTTTAAACTTAGACTAACCCAAATGGCAAAAGAGATCCAAAAAGCCAATGAGGAGAAGAATGTCTTAAACAGCAAATGGACCAAATGGGAAAAGAGTTCTAAAAGTTTACTTAACAAAATAATTCCTTAAAATTAGAATGAGACAAATGGAAGCTAATGACTTTATGAGAAATCAAGAAATTATAAAACAAAACCAAAAGAAAGAGAAAAAGGAGGACAATGTGAAGTGTCTCATTGGAGAAATAACTGACCTGGAAAATGCATTCAGGAGAGATATTTTTTATAATATTGGACTACCTGAAAGCCATGATCAAAAAAAAAAAAGCCTAGACATCATCTTTCAAGAACTTATCAAAGGAAATTGTCCTGATATTCTAGTACCAGAAGGTAAAATAAAAATGGAAAGAATCTACTGAAGACCTCCTGAAAGAGATCCCAAAAGGAAAACTCCTAGGAATATTGTAGCCAAATTCCAAAGTTCTCAGGTAAAGGAGAAAATATTATAAGCATCCAGAAAGAAACAATTCAAGTATTGTGGAAATACAATCAGGATAATATAAGATTCAGCAGCTTCTACATTAAGGGATCAGAGGGCTTGGAATATAATATTCCAAAGGTCAAAGGAGGTGGGATTAAAACCAAGAATAATCTAACTAGCAAAACTGAGTATGATACTTCAGAGTAAATAATGGAGTGTCAATTTTCCAGGCATTTTTGTTGAACATACAAGAGCCAAATAGAAAATTTGACTTTTAAATATAAAAATCAAGAGGATCATGAAAAGGTAAACAGGAAAGAGAAGCCATAAGGGACTTATTAAAGTTTAACTGTTTACATTCTTACATGTAAATATGTTACTTGCAACTCATGAGACCCTTCTCAGTGTTAGGATAATTGGAAGAAACAGAAAGATAAAAAGATAGACAGACAGACAGAGAGAGATAGAGATATGCATGTATGTATGTATATGTATATATATACATATGTGTATATATGCATATGTGTGTATACACACACACATACACACATTCAAAGAAAGAGAGAGGGCACACAGTGAGCTGAATATGAAGGAGTGACATCCAAAAAATAAATTTAAATATTGAGAGGAATGTACTGGGAGAAAGAGAAAGAGAGAGGGGGAATGTAGTAAATCATCTCACATAGAAGAGGCAAGGAAGAGCTTTTAGAATGGAAGGAAAGAAGGGGAAGATTAGAGGGAATAAGTGAGCCTTACTTTCATTGGATTTGACTTTAGAAGGGAATAACATACACACTCAATAGAGTATGCAAGTTTATCTTACCCTACAGGAAAATAGTAGGGAAGGGGGTAAGAGAGGGGGAACAATAGAAGGGATGGCAGATTAGGGAAAAGGGTAATCAGAAGCAAATTCTTTTGTAGAGGGACAGGTCACAGGAGAGAATACAATAAATGGAGGACAGGACAAGATAGAGGATAATATAGTTAGTCTTTCACAACATGACCATTATCGAATTATTTTGCATGATTACACATGTATAATCTATATTGAATTGTTTCCCTTCTTATTGAGGGTGGATGGGGAAGGGAAGCATGTAGAACTCAAAGTTTTATGAATGTTAACAATTGCTTTTACATGCAACTAGGAAATAAGATATATAGGCAATGGGGTATCGAAATCTATCTTGCCCAACAGATAAATAGAAGGGAAGGACATAAGGAGGGTAGACTGGAGGAGAGAGGTGATACAAGTAAGGGAAATTTGGAGGAAAGAGTAATCAGAATAGATCCTGTCCTGTGGTGGGGGAAAGGGGAGGGATGGGGATAAAATTTGAAATTCAAAATTTTGTGGAAGTAAATGGTGAAAACTGAAAATAAATAAATTTAATTAGGAAAAAAAGACATTTTTGAGGTAGTTATTTGATAACAATAAGACTTCCCTCTCATGCAATCTGGTGTAAAATGATGAGGGGATTCATTGATGTATTCTATTACTTGGAAAGATCTATTATTTTTGTAGTGTGGGTACTTGGTCAATTAAATTAAGATCTTGATCCTTTCATTTTTAATGTATGTTTTTCATGTGTTGCCATGATGCTAAATAAATTGATAAATAAATGGTAGATGGATAGATGTATAGATAGATAGATGCAAATTTCCTTGTGGTCATAAGCCTCTCCAGTCCTGAGAAGACTTTGGTTCCAATGACCTAGACACAGCATTGTGCCAGGCTTAGATTTGCATCTTCTCCAATTATCTTGGTAGAAATACCTAGAGTACTTATATGTTCATTCTCATAGCCTTTGAGATCCCTCATCACCTCCACACAGTAGTGTAGTGTCAGAGTATAACTGTAATGGAAGATTATTAGGCAGCTGGCAGATTTTGGAGCTTTCTGTAGTACTTTCTCTTTCTTTGCTGGATCATCATCTAAGACCTGATGCCCATCTGTGGTTACGTTGTCAAGCTTTGCCCTGGGCCCTCTCTCTCTTCCATACATATTTTATTGGTGACATCAGCTCAAGTGGGTTTAATAATCTTTACGCTGATCATTCCTAGAACTATTATATCCATCTCCAATTTGCCTCCTGAATTCCAATTCCTTATCACTAATCAACTATTGGATGTTTCAACTTGTATGTCACATAGGCCATTCAAATAGATAATGTATAAAATTGAACTCATCTCCTTTTTCATGCAAAAAAAAAAACCTTCTTCTTAGCACACAAGTTACAACTTTGCCTCCTCACTCTCATTAACCTCACATATTTTTAGATCTTATATATTTAAATTGTATCTCCTCTACCTTTAGAATACCTGACAGTTGTCTCTCGTTCTGTCCAATCACACAGCCACAATTCTAGTACAGCCCTCAACATCTCTTGTCTGAACTATTTTACAGGAGATTTCTAATTCTTCTCCCTGCCTTGTCTCTCCCTATTCTAGGCCATTTCTCAAAGAACTACAAGATTTTTCTTTAGTGCAAATATGACTATCTCAATCCCCTACTGATAAAATCCAGTTGGTTCTCTATTATCTCAAGGATCAAATAGAGAAACTCCTATTTTTTACTTAAAGTCCTTTACATTCTGGAGCCAACTTAATCTTCCTAGATATATTGCATATTTTCTCCTCTCTTTTGTAGTTTCTCACATTCAACCCCCCATCTCCAAACAATTAGATAGTTTCCACACTTGGAATGTAGTACTTTCTCAACCCCATGTTTCAGAATTACTATTTTTCTTCAGGTCCCAGCTCAAGTATC
The DNA here is from genome assembly GCA_023548195.1 of Bettongia penicillata ogilbyi. Classification (NCBI taxonomy): domain Eukaryota; kingdom Metazoa; phylum Chordata; class Mammalia; order Diprotodontia; family Potoroidae; genus Bettongia; species Bettongia penicillata. The sequence goes on along the minus strand of JAJHZJ010000382.1, from coordinate 11,285,410 downwards.
AACTCACACATGAGGCCTTCTCTGATTCTCATTACTCCAAGACTAATATCTTCTCCCCAATATCACTTTCTTTCTTCTTCTATATACAGACATACATACCTACACAGAAATATATATGTCTCCAGCTAGATAACTGATTCCTGATGATCGATATGATTTGTTTCTGCTTTTCTTTTTGAGTCCCCAGAGCCTAGCAAATTAACTGGCACATAGGAGGATTCATAAACATGCTTGTTGATTTTGTTCTTGCACTAGATTTTTTTTTAATTCAGACATAAACCTGAGAGTGAGTCTATATTACCAAAACAAAGCCAAGAACAAATTCAAGTCATTATGCTTTTGAAATTTCCTGGGAAATTATACTGCCCATCTCTTGGTTCTGTCAAAATTCAGTCTCAGATAGATAACATGTAAAACTATAATGGATTCTTCAATGTATGCATTTCATCAAGATATTCCTTAGCAAAGAAGGAATATCTTGGTCTAGACTGTTAGTATTGCAAATTCTTTTCCATCTATTTCTTAGAAGAAAATAATACCGGTTAAAACAACAAAAATCCTACTCAGAGTTGTTATTAAAGAGGCATCTCCAGAGCTCTGTGTGTGCTATATTTTAATGTTTCATAAAGGAGAGCAAGTCAATACAACAGTAACAAATTTGCAATTCATTGTCACAATGATTTGCTCATCCTGAGACTCTTATTTTTTGAAGAAAATAGCTAAATTTCTTAAAGAGTTCACAAATCTTTAGGTGACCCCATTAAGTACAGAACAACATGGTCAGAATTTTGGTGGAGTCAAACTCAAAAAGGGTGAAATTCTGACATGAAATGAGAGACCATTATCTGAAACAATTTTCTCAGGAAGTCCTTTGGAAGATGCAAATATGTTCCTCAACAGAATTCCTCTAACACACCATGCAATTTGTCCTCCATCAAATGCAAGAAAATTAGTGAACAGGCACATGTTTCCACTGACCCACAGTCATTGATTTTTCTTTTGAAGTAAAATACTGCATAAATGGAACCAAGGGGTTTTTAAAAATTAAACACCATCATATTCTTTTTTTTTTCCTGTACTCAAGTTACTACAATACTTCAATTATATCTTGGCATAGGAAATTATGTCTTCAAATTTATCCCAGAGATAATAATACAGGCTTTCCTCAGTATTCCAAAATGTACCTAGACATACAGATCACACTGTTGAAATATGATGGTCATTCCAACGACCAACAAGCACACAAAAAGTAGCTACTGTTTTTTGAGTGGTAGCTTGAACAAATTTAACTAATCAGTTTCCAATTAAAATGAGGGTGGGCTTAATGTCATTCCTGCTAAGAAGTTGTATTGTCTCTCATCAGTGACTAGGAAACTTTACTATTTATTTTTGTATATTCTTGTCAAGCTCATGTAGGTCAATTGTTTATGATTTCTGCTTAATAACTAAAAAAGTAACTTGGCTCTCTTTTATTGTAAAAAGGAAATAAAAGACATCTTTCTTGCCCTTATTTGAAAATTTATAATGGTTAAATTTTGGTTATTTCAGATAATTAAATCTAATTATATAATAGCAGTTTTCATTCTATCTTATATTTCAAAATTATTTACCTGAACTAGAAAAAATAACCCCCTACTCACCTTCAGCTCTTCTAAGAGAAATACTACTTTGAAATAGATTGGCCAAAAGACCTAGAACAAAAGAGAACACCACACCACACACACACACAAATGGTAGTAGATAGGGGAAGTCTAGGTAATAAATAACCTAATAAATAATACTTAATATTACATTTGTATATAAAAAAATAAAACCAAACATTAGTACCGTAGTAACCAACTCTTTTAAAGACCCCCTTAAAATCTGCTTCTGACATTGGGTCTCAAATGAAACCATTCTCTCTAAAGTTAATATTGATGTCTTAACTTCTAAGCCTGAAGGGTTTTTTTTTTTAAACATTTCTCACCTTTATCATTTCAGCCTTTTGTACTACTGAATCACCTTCTCCTCTGAATATTATTTCATAGCCGATCTTTCTGTGATTATACTTTTCATTCTTTTCCTTCCTTTCTGGTTGTTCCTTCTTAGTTGTTGAATTTTTTTTCATTTTTTTAACATCATCATTCATTTCTTATTCTCTGTCTGTTGCAGGAATACAACTAAGCTCTGCCCTGAGCCCTCCTCTTTCTGTATGTGCTTTGGATGAGTTCATCAACTCACATTGATTCAAACATCTTCTCTATATATCTGGCTCCTACACCAGATACATACACAATACATATTGTATACTATATACAAAAGTGTATATATATATATATATATATATATATATATATATATATATACACACACACACACACACACACACACACACACACACATATATATATATATATATATATATATATATATATATAGTATATACAATCTATCTTCTACTGAACCAACATCAATAATTGCCAGCTATTAGAGACTTCCATCTGGATTTTCCATCAATTTCAGCTAATTAAAAGACAGCACTCTGGATATGTATTATCTCTCCATAATTTTCTTGCTTTTACAAAAGATACTACAATCCACTCCATTACTCCAGTTTACCATCTCACAGTCATCACTAACTCTTCATTCTCCCACCCTCACATCAGAGCAATTACAAAGGCTTATCAATTCTACCTTCATAACTTCTCCCATAACTGTACCTTTCTCTTCTTCCTTGAGGCCATTCACCATCTCCCCTGGATTATTGGGATTTTTTCTCAACTAATTTCCTTGCTTTAATTATCTTCTCTCTCCAACTCATTTACTCTATAGCTGCCAGAGTGATTGTTTTGAAAGCATATGTTTGGTCATGTCTTTATCCTGTTTAAAAGGTTTCAGTGGTTCTGAATTGTTTCTCAGGTAAGATACTTCCTCCTCTATTTGGCCCTTAAAGCCACAGTAGTCAATTGATAAACTTGACTGATAAATTGAAACTCCTCCCCTGACCTTCCCCTGCAATCCGGTGCCTTCATGCTACCAGAATCGCTCTTCTACTGTAGGAGAAAGCTATTAGTAAGCTGATGAACTTGCTCATGCTTGCTTCTTAAAGATAATCATCCATTAAATCCATTAAAATAGCATTTATATAATGCCTACTATATGCCAGGCAATATGCTAAGTGCTTGACAAATATTATCTCATTTTGTCTTCCCAATAGCACTGAAGATGAGGTAGGTAGTATTACTATCCTCATTTTATAGGTGAGAAAACTAAAGAAAACAGTTGTGACCAAGTCACACATGCCACTCTTTTTGATGGTGTTAATATCGTAAAAATAAATAAAAGTCTGCTGCCCAAAGGGCTATAAGACTGTGCATACCTTCTGACCCAGCAATTCCACTTCTAGGTCTGTATCCCAAAGAGAACATTAAAAATGAGAAAGGCCTCACACGTACAAAAATATTTATAGCAGCTTTTTTTTTTTTTTTGTGGAGGCAAAGAATCAGAAATTGGAAGGATGTCCAGCAATTGGGGAATGACTGAATAAGTTGTGGTATATGAATGCAATGGAATACTATTGTGCTCTAAGACAGGATGAGCAGGTGGGCTTCAGGAAAACTTGGAAAGACTCACATGAACTGATGCTGAGTGAAATGAGCAGGTCCAGGATAACATTGGACACAGTAACAACCACACTTTGCAGTGACTGACTTTGATAGACTTAGCTCTTCTCAGCAATGCAAGGATATAAGACAACTTCAAAAAACTCATGATGGAAAACGCCATCCATATCCAGAGAAAGAATTTTGGAATCTGAATGTGGATGGAAACATAGTATTTGCCCTCCTTTTCTTTTGTTATTTTGTTTCTTCTTTCTCATGGTTCCTCCTTTTAATTCTGATTCTTCTTTACATTATGAACAATGTGAAAATATATTTACCATTAATGCAAAAGCAGAGCCTATATCAGATTACATGTTGTCTTTTGGGAGGGGGGAGGAAAAGGAGGAGAAAATGTGGAACTCAAAATCTTATGGAAGTAAATGTTGAAAACTAAAAATAAATTAATTTTAAAAGAAAGTTAAAAATAGAAAGGAAAAAAGGTGAAAAGCTATTCAAAACCTCATGCTTGTCCAACATGACTACTTCTATAAAGAAGGGAATAAGAAGACAACCCTAATAAACAGAAAATTCATCACAAAAAAGTAAATCAGCTTGATCTAATGGATTCTCTACTGATGGAATTTTCAATACTGATTTTTTTTACAAAGACGTTGTAGTTAAGTGATTGGGATGGTCAAGAACTGGGTGATATTGTGGAATGCCTGAACATTTTTTCATTTTTAATATTTGTATTTTTCAAATAAAATTATATTTTTAGTTGAGTAGGTTTGTGATCTGGTCAAGTCAGTACTTTAAAAAAAAATATCACTCTTAACTATGTGGTAAGTAGATTAGAGAGGACAGACAATTGGGGCAAGAGATTAGTTAGGAACATACCACAATAATTCAAGGCAGAGCTTCCAAATTCAAATAGTGAATGGTCTCATGGAAGAAGAGAAGGGTATAGTTATGAGAGATATTATGGAGATAGAGTTGATAAAACTTGACAATTGCTTTGATATGGGAGTAGGTGAGGAGGGAGAATAAAGAATTGAAGATTTTTATTGCTCTTTGTTACTATAATAGAATTCAATCTAAAGGTAATATGTGACCCCAGCCTAGTTTATTGATTACTGAGACTCTGGTTGTTTTTCTTCCAATTTGATTATCTTTTGCTGTTATTCTAATTATTCTTGTTGTGCCATTACATTAACCCCTGGGATTTAGCATGTAGCATTGGTCAAACAAATGCTTGTGGAATGACTGGGTTAGCTTTTTTTCTTTCTTTTCAGTATATCTACTACAATGCTAAATTTTGCCAATTTCATTCTCAAACCTTTGATTCCCCTTGAAAATTTTTCACTGAGTTCTACTTTCAGCACTTATTCTTTTCTTCAGTTCTGTGGTTACACTTTCCAAGCACCACTAGGGTTCTTTTTGCCATTCCATTGCCTTTTCTGAGGTTCTGCCCACAGGTATTACAGATTTCCTAAGTGTTCTTTAATGTCTTAGTAAATGATGTATTGGTAAAGTTTTTAACAAGTAGCTCTGAAAAAAGCAATATGCAAAGTATACTGTTAAGTTTCTCCATCCTCCATCCTGGGATATAGCAGGTGTTAATTAAGATGACAGTGATGGAAACTGGGATTAAGTTATAAGAATGTTTGTAAATTTCATCTATTCTTGTACCCTCCTCCCCATTCTGCATCCATCCATAAGGAATGCCTTTTAGCAAATAAACTTAACCTGATCCATTGGTCTGTTTTTATCTGGGAGTAGGAAGAAATCTGGAGGTAGAAAAGATATTTTTAAAAAGGTGGAAAATCGTACGTCTTTTCTCCTGGAAGATTCTAAGGAACTTGAATTCTGTAAGATCTATGTTAAAATTCTGCCTCAGACACTTACTAGTTCTATGATCATGGGCAAGTCATAACCTCAGGAGTTTGTTTCCTCATTTGTTAAATGAGAAGGGTTGTCATAAGGATCAAATAATATGTAAAGCATTTTGTAAACTTTAAAGTGTTATGTAAATGCTACCTGTCTTTGATTATGTTGCTGCTGCCATTGTTTCTAGTGATAAAGCATGCCACAAAACTAGGGGAGGTAGTAGATTAAACCCAGTAACAGGCAGAAGCTATCTGGATCTTGACCTGCATAGCTATGAACATAAGGATATATCAGAAGGCTAGAGAGTTGGAGGGAGAGGGCAGTAGCCCCCTTTCTCAAGTAGCTCCTCAATGACTTCCTCAATGGCCCTTCAATCATTCAATAAAATAAGTATATACTTCCCTTACCTAAAAGTTCACATTCCTCTTATCAAAAAATTAGGAGACAACCTGTTTTCTAGGACTAAGGTCAGTAAGCAAGCTGGGCCCTGAGTTTGGCATAACAATAATCCTTTGAGCTCATCTTCTGGATGATCTCACCCTCTGGCAAAATCACATAATTATTGTATTGTTCTGAGTCAGAACCAGGTATTATCTGAGCTCTGACCAGCTCCAGACAAGTACCTATATTCCAGTCACAAAGCCCCAGTAGGAATCACGTTTATCTCATTGTTGCTATTACCCCTCATTTTCAAGACTATAGCTAACTGCATAGCCATAGGTATAAGTACTGAGATCTGCCTACACTAAATTGGGTCACCCAAGTAGAGGCAGGCAGCAGAACATGTGTCTTTGCTTGCAAGCCATTTCCCTCACTTTGAAATTAAACTTCTTTTTGATTCCTGACTCCCTTGTCTCTAGCCCATTTTGTTTGGCTCAGGTCACCCACAGGTTAGAGGCCAGTTGACATTAATTGGTGTCAAAAGTGGGAATGGTCATGGAATTGAGTCATTGGACTCTCTGGTACCAGTGAGAATGGTCCAGGCACCATCGGAGATTTATTTCTCTGAAGTCTAATCTCCCCTCATCTGGTGAGTCCTTTGCCATTGTTCCTGCTTATGGTAGAGCTCTCCTGACTTGGTAGAGCTCTCCATTGTTTATGAGGAATACTCTGAGGTCTTCTAGTGACCTGATTCAAACAGGATCTCTCTCATAAGGAAATCCTTTCTGCATACTCATTTCCCCTAACTGACTGTTTCTGCCTGCTCTGTTAGGCTCTGACCACCCACACCTTAGAGGTTGGTTCCATCTGGTTGATACACTTCTGTCTCACTTACCTTTACCTGATAATCACCTTCCCAAGATCCAAGATCAGTTTGCCATAGATGGAGTTCAATTAGAATTTTTGCTGGAATGATTTCAAGTTGTAAAATTCATTCCTAAAAGCCATAGCACACATTAAATAAGGAATGGGAAACATCTGCAATTGCTATTGTCCTGTAACGACCATGTAATGAGGTACTTTTCTTTCTCATTCTAGAAAAGGTGAAAGCATTTTAAGGGAGATTTTTTTTTACTTTTAATGAATAATGGGATATTTCTTTTGCAACACATATGACAAGAAAAATTTATCATCATGCTGGCAGCTACAATAATAATAAAAAATGATTTTCATTATGAGAATTTCACTGAGTCAATAAACTATAATACTAGCAAAATATTCAGAAACAGACTATTGAATTTTTAGCATTCAATAATATTTAATGAGTCAAACATGGCAAATAGTCATGCTATTAGGTACATTCAGCGTATGAAGCTGCATGAATATGCCAGCATAGAGGGAGAGAATGTGTCCTTGTGTACCTATCATCCACATCATTTAGTTGGAGACTAAATCAACATTCCCTTTATGCCTGTTCTGAAGGATGCTCATTGAAGCTCTGACTTAATTTAGTTATGAGATGGCATTTGAAAATATTTTATTTGTTGTCTGCAGAAAAACATAATTTCTGTTTGATGGGATTTAAAAATTGACTGTTTTCTCTCTCTTTTGCCCAAATCAGTTGATTTTATGAAATGGCCATGGGGTGGGGAGTATTAAATCAAGAGATAAAATTAAATCCATTAGAGTAAGGCCTAATAAGATTCAAAAATTGACAAAGACATAATAAATAGTTGTTTACAAATGAAAAAATACTGCAACAGCAGAGACTTAAGTACATATTCAGAAACTGTTTTGAAAACCATTACATTTTGAGGAACACACATACAGAGGTACAAACAACTCTAGAGGTCATCTAATCCCACTTCCAACCACCTCATATTACAAATAAGAAAAACAGGACCAGAAGAGTTTAAATGACTTGCCCAAGGCCACATTAATGAGTGTAATGAGTCAGGTCTCCCTAAACTGGAGAAGGAAATGGCAAGTTACTTCAATATCTTTGGCAAAACAATCTGAAATGGGGTCACAAATAGTCAGACATGACTGAAAAATGACTGAATATGAATGTATGGTTTACAAAATGTTTTCCATAATTAATTGCATTTAATCTATATAATAACATTTTAAAATGAATACTGAATGTGTTATCTTCATTTTAAAGGCCATTAAACTGAAGTTCAGAGAGATTAAATGATTTGATCAAGGTCACAGGTCTGATAAATATGGAAGGCGAGATTCTAAGTTCAAATCTAGAGTTTCATACATTTCACTCATTATACTTTCCTAACAGTGATCTATGTAAATCAAATTTGATTTGCTTTCTTCTCCCCATTTCTGGCATTATTGTAATTATCTTTTTCTCTCCTAGAGTATCCATACCAGATAAGTGGAATAAGGTAATCCAGTAGAGATAGTTGTCTAAGATGGTGGCACAAGAACCATTACCAGTTGCATATTGACCTAGAAGTCCACAAATTAACACTTTCTATATTTTATTGTATACTTATTTATTTTGTTAAATATTTCCCAATTATAGGGGGAGGAGCCAAGATGGAGGAGTAGAAAGATTCACATATGCTAGCTCCTAACCCACAGCCCATAAAATACCTGTAAAGAAGAACTCCCAAAAAATTCTGAAGCAGAAGAAGCCACAGAACAACAGAGTGGAGGAGATTTCTGTTCTAGAGAGACCTGAAAAACCGACACCAAAGGTCCATCACGTACCAGACCCAGAGCAGAGCCCAGCCCTGCCTTGGCTGTGCGGAACAGAGAGGAGCAGATCCAAGCAGGCTTCAGGGACAGAGTCTCTAGCAGCAGTGCAGGTCCCTCCACCCACAGGCCCCAAATGTCAGTGAGAGAGCCTTTCCGGCTGGCCGAGAGGGGAGCAGGGTGTCTCCATAACTCAGGCCCCCTCGGGAGGCAGCAGCAGAGACAGCAGCAGACAGGTGCTTCTAAAGCAGAGAGGAGCTCCGATCCATTGTTGAAGATCTCTGCATAAACCCCCTGAGGGAACTGAGCCTCATACCGTGACCTTACCCACCCCCCAGCAGCTGAACTTAATCTCACACTAAATAGCAGCCCTGCCCCCACTGAAAGCCCTGAGGATGGGAAGCAGCATTGGAATCTCAGACCCCAAGCATTAGGTGGGCAGAACTGGAGGCGAGGTGGGGTGTGGAGAGGAATCTCAGAAGTCAAGTAACTGGCTGGAAAAATGCCCAGAAAAGGGGAAAAAAAAATAAGACCACAGAAGGTTACTTTCTTCGTGAACAGATATGTCCTCCCATCCTTTCTGATGAGGAAGAACAATGCTTACCATCAGGGAAAGACATAGAAGTCAAGGCTTCTGTATCCCAAACATCCAAAATAAATATTCAATGGACTCAGGCCATGGAAGAGCTCAAAAGGGACTTTGAAAATCAAGTGAGACAGGTGGAGGAAAAACTGGGAAGAGAAATGAGAGAGATGCAAGAAAAGCATGAAAAGCAAGCCAACACCTTGGTAAAGGAGACCCAAAAAAATGCTGAAGAAAATAACACCTTGAAAAATAGGCTCACTCAATTGGCAAAAGAGGTTCAAAAAGCCAATGAGGAGAAGAATGCTTTCAAACGCAGAATTAGCCAAATGGAAAAGGAGGTCCAAAAGCTCACTGAGAAAAATAGTTCTTTGAAAATTAGAATGGAACAGATGGAGGCTAATGACTTTATGAGAAACCAAGAAATCCCCAAACAAAACCAAAAGAATGAAAAAATGGAATATAATGTGAAATATCTCATTGGAAAAACAACTGAAGAGATCCAGGAGAGACAATTTAAAAATTATGGGACTACCTAAAAGCCATGATCAAAAAAAAAGAGCCTTGACATCATCTTTCATGAAATTATCAAGGAAAACTGCCTTGATATTCTAGAACCAGAGGGCAAAATAAGTATTCAAGGAATCCACAGATCACTGCTTGAAAGAGATACAAAAAGAGAAACTCCTAGGAACATTGTGGCCAAATTCCAGAATTCCCAGGTCAAGGAGAAAATATTGCAAGCAGCTAGAAAGAAACAATTCCAGTATTGTGGAAATACAATCAGGATAAAACAAGATTTAGCAGCTTCTACATTAAGGGATTAAAGGGTGTGGAATAGGATATTCCAGAAGTCAAAGCAAGAATCACCTACCCAGCAAAACTGAGTATAATACTTCAGGGGAAAATATGGTCTTTCAATGAAACAGAGGCCTTTCAAGCATTCTTGATGAAAAGACCTGAAAAGAGCTGAAAAGGAAATCTGACTTTCAAACACAACAATGAGAAGAAGCATGAAAAAGTAAACAGCAAAGAGAAGTCATAAGGGACTTACCAAAGTTGAACTGTTTACATTCCTATATGGAAAGACAATATTTGTAACTCTTGAACTTTTCAGTATCTGGGTAGTTGGTGGGATTACACACACACACACACACACACACACACACACACACACACACACATGCATGCATGCACACACAGAGACAGAGAGCACAGAGTGAATTGAATAGGATGGGATCATATCTTTAAAAAATGAAGCTAAGCAGTGAGAGAGAAATGTATTGGGAGGAGAGAGGGAGAAATGGAATGGGGCAAATTATCTCTCATAGAAGAAGCAGGCAGGAGACTTTTTAGTGGAGAGAAAAAGAGGGGAGCTGAGAGAAAAACATGAAGTTACTCTCATCAGATTTGACTAAAGGAAGGAATAAAATGCACACTCATTTTGGTATGAAAACCTACCTTACAATACAGGAAAGTGGGGGCAAGGGGATAAGCAGGGTAGGGGGAATGATGGAAGGGAAGGCAATGGGAGGAGGGAGCAATTTGAAATCAACACTCTTGGGGAGGGACAGGATCAAAAGAGAGAATAGAAGCAATGGGGGGCAGGATAGGATGGAGGGAAATACAGTTAGTCTTACACAACACGACTATTATTGAAATCATTTGCAAAACCACACAGATATGGCCTATATTGAATTGACTGCCTTCCCAAAGGAAATGGGTGGGGAAGGAGGGATGGGGAAAAGTTGGAACTCAAAGTTTTAGGAACAACTGTTAAGTATTGTTCTTGCTACTAGGAAATAAGAAATACAGGTAATGGGAAATAGAAAGTTATCTGGCCCTACAGGACAAAAGAGAAGATGGGGACAAAGGAAGGGAGGGATGATAGAAGAGAGGGCAGATTGGTGATAGGGGAAATTAGAATGCTTGGTGTATTGGGTGGGGGAGGGGACAAATGGGGAGAAATTTGGAACCCAAAATTTTGTGAAAATGAACGTATAAAGTTAAATAAATTTATAAAAAAGAAGAAAAAAATTTCCCAACTATATTTTAATCTGACAGAGGCCACACAGAGAATATTGTAGTTCCAATGGGGCCATAAACTAGATTCTTGACATCATTAGCCTAAAAGTTCAGTAGACTTAAAACTCCACAGCAGAATCTCTATTACATGAATTTGAAAATGATAAATCATTTTTTCCTGACTATACTAGTAAATAATGTGAAAAGATATGAGCAATTAGGATTTTTCATAGTTTGAGAGAGAAAAATCTTCACATACCTTTATTGCTATTTTCCAAGTCTATTATTAAGGATATGTTTAATGAAGTCAGAATCTCAACAATGTTTAAGTGATAGTGGAAAAAACACTGAATTTGGAGTCATAGAATCTGGATTAGAATTCTCCAGTACCTCTCTTTATTAATTATGCAAACTTAGGCAAATACAAATTTCTCTAGAATTCATTTTTTCTTATCTGAAAAATGAGGTGATTGAGCTAAATGATCTCTAAGAACCATTCCAGCTCCAATATTCTCTGATCTTATTATGTCTGGCAGTGGGGGAGCAGGGGAGAGCAGAGCCCAGAATTCAGTTCAGGGTTTGTGTATTTGTTTTTCCATTTTTCTATCCAAGCAAAATGTCTTTTTTCCAAGTCCCAACCAGTTAATTACCCATCATGCCACAGAAAGATCTTGATCTTAGAAGAACACCTCAGCCCACAAATTACACCTTTTGCTTCTAAGTCCCTCCCTCTGATTGGAGAGCAGAGGGCTCCTTCTAGACCCTCCATTTGAGGGCAACCAGGTCAATCATCTCTTCATTTTCCACCAAGCTACACTCCTTTAGACTCCTCCATTCTGGGTATGGTACCACCTCTCTGCTTTCCACCTCCCACTTCCCAATTCCCTTTTATGTGTTATCGTCCATATATGAAGGTAAGCTTCTTGAAGTCAGGGACAGCTTCTCATTTTGTCCGTATTTTGCATTCCCAGTGCTTTTCACAAAGTCTGCTGTTGAATTTATTTATTGACTTATTTTAGGCGATATCATATAGAGCCAACTTCCAGTATAATAAAATAATATTATATCACACAATTTTAGACCTGAATGAATAACTATATCAGATATATAGCCCAAATTTCTTATTTTACTGGTGAGGAAAACAGAGCTTCCCTGGAGAGGTTAAGTGATTTGCCTTAGATAACCAGTGATAGCCAGGTCTTGAACTCAGATTCTCCAAATTCGCTGTAACTTAACTGATAAGAAACTAAATTTCCTCTGTAGTCTAATGTGATATTTGAAAAGTTATTGTGAGCATGGTGATGAACTTTTTTTTTTCAATTATCCTGAGACCCAAACTAAGAGAGAGTGACTAAATGGGAGAAATTTGGGTGAAGTACAGCTATGACATTACGAGACTGATTTTCATAAGCTACTAACATAAGAATCAGTCTCATAACTTTATAAATACAGTACATATAAGCTAATATCAACTCACATTCCAGGTATTATCTAGTATTCCATATGGTAAATAGTTGACAAAAATTAAAAATAATATTAAAATTTCCAGAAATTCCTTTCAGAAGAAATAAAACTTATTTCACTAAACAGTAATAAAAGATGCCGGTGGATATTGGCACTGGATCTGTTGACCGTAACCATGTTGTTTTTCAGTCATATGAGTTTTCATGACCCCATTTGGGATTTTATAGGCAATGATGTGTTTTTTTCTTCCCCAGCTCATTTTACAGTTGAGGAAATTGAGACAGAGAGGGTTAAGTGACTTGCCCAATGTTATACAGCTACTAAATGTGTGAGGCCATGTTTGAACTCAGAAAGATGAGTTTTCCTGATTCCAGGCTAGACACTATCCATACACCCCAGACAGAGTCTATGGAATGATTGAAATGTGAGAGTAGAATGATAAGGTTTCTTGGGTGACATCCACATGAGCTCAAACAACAACAGATTAACGGACCCATGTCAAATGTGTGTCATTCAGATATATTTATACAAATGAAGATTTCAAGATAATGATCCAGGATCAAATTGTTGTCACCAGAAATTATAGAATTGTTATCCTTCTGGAGCCTGGACTTACTTGATACAGATCATCAATGAAACACCAAAGCTGTGTAACATAACACTGCAGATTGTACAAGTAAAGTATAGAGCAGTTACCTTGAAAGACCTGATCAAGTGACTAAGACTGGATCAGAAGATTTTATCCTTTCTCAGCTAATGGATGTTTGAATTCCCATTCTTCAAATACATATATGAAAACATATTTGAAAATTTAACAAGCTCTGTGTTACAGACAGAATTATTGCCACAGTTACCCAGATGTAACAAGGATCTATACAATTTTACAAACAACATATTTAATAGAAACTATCATACCAAAGACATATAAACTCAAGTTCCATGGAATGGAAAGTTTTGTAAACATGGCAGAAGAAGATAACAGCATTAATTAAACTCATGTGAATACAGGATGGGGTATATGTCATATCCATCTTTTACTCTGTGACAGAAATTGTTCCAAAGATTTCTTCACTGAGACCATAAATGAAAACTTTCTGATGTTCTTATTAGATTATAAAGGGAATCATTTTGTCTATTAGAGAAATAGTCCACAGAACATCAAATATAAAATGATACTAACAAGACAGAGACATGTCTTCAAACTCTTCCTATCTCTACTGTATCCCTCCAAAATGAGAATGAGATAGTAAACATTTATTAAGCATTTGTTAAACACTTTCTGTGTAGCAGGCACAATGCTAAGTCATATGAGTTTTCATGACACCATTTGGGATTTTATAGGCAAAGAGAGAAGAAAGAGATGCCATCTTAAAGTGCCCTACAGTTTAAAAAGGGAAGATAGCATTCAAAATAAAACTGAAAAGTAAGCGGGGGAAAGGAGATAGCCAGCAATGGGGCATAGTGAAGAAGGCAAAAATCAAAACTGATTCCTGGCGAAATCCAAGAAGTCCAAAATGAGTGCAGCCCAGTGAGAAATGAGAAACCATCTGCTGCGAAGATGTCTGTCCTGTTCCCTCTATTGAATTGTATAAGTTTTAGACACTACTCACAATCTGAAGGGCAAAGATATAATGGGGTATGAGTAACAAGGATGAATGGATTATTTACAGACAGTAGTTATAATAATATTCATAGAAAGTAACATTTATTCAGTGTTTTACATGATCAAATTATTTACAGGCATTCTGGACATTTTTTCTCCCATTGGAGAGGGAGGCACTTGGGGCACAGAAACTAATGAATTGGCTATCACTATAAGGCAGAGGAGAGAGGAATAAGCAATTTATTAAGTACCTACTATGTGTCAGGAACAATGGTAAGTGCCTTACAAATATTACCTCATTTGATCCTCACAACAGCCCTAGGAAGTGTGATGTTATTATTGCTCCAATTTTAATTGGGAAAACTGAGGTAGACAGACTTACCCAGAGTCACACAGCTGGTAAGGGTTTAATGCCAAATTTGAACTCAGATCTTCCCAACTCTAGGTTTATCATTCTATTCACAGTGCCACTTTAGTTGCCACTAATCCATGGAGGGATTATGAAAGGCTACCATAGCATGCTAGCTATGTAAGTAGAGTGAAGGAGGCAGATGTGAAGGTTATTCTAGAAGAATTCACCACAATAGGCAACCAATTAGGTAGAGATAACTACATGGTTTTGAATGAGGATGGCTGAAATGTTGGTGGCAATATCAATAGAAATAGGGACCTTTAGAGTAAGGATGCACTTCAGAGAAGGACAATAGTTTTGTTACTGCATATGTTGGATTTAAGAAGCCTAAAAACCATTCATTTTAAAATGTTCAGTAGGCAGTTCGTGGTGTGAGGCTAAAGCTCTGAAGAATGACAGTTAATTGACATCTAGATCTAGAAGCCATCTCCAATAAACATTCCTAATTCAATAAACATTTATTAAGTACTTATTTTACTCCAGGCACTGTGCTAAACACTGGAAATACAAATTTCCAGAAAGGAAGAGAGACAGACAGACAGACAGAGACAGAGAGAGAGAGAGAGAGAGAGAGAGAGAGAGAGAGAGAGAGAGAGAGAGAGACAAAGAAGGAAAGAAGGAAGGAAGGAAGGAAGGAAGGAAGGAAGGAAGGAAGGAAGGAAGGAAGGAAGGAAGGAAGGAAGGAAGGAAGGAAGGAAGGAAGGAAGGAAGGAAGGAAGGAAGGAAAAGAAAATATAGTCCTTCCCCTCACAGAGCTTATAATCTAATAGAGGGAGATAACAGCAAAAGGAGACAAGAAAGCATGTAAGTCAGAGAAAGGCTGAGAGAGAATGAGAATTCAGAGGGTATTTTGTGCCATGCTTTTGAAGTCAGGCAAAGCAGAAGATACAGAGTGAAATGAATTGGAAGTTCAGTTTCAGTCCTCCATAAAAGAAGATGTTGGGAGGAGTTTGTTACTCTACCCTCTAGCCCTCCAGTCAGAAGAGAGGGGAAACTGAGGATGGTGGTCTCAGACAAGCCTTGAGTTGGTAGAATGGGGGTGAGTTTAGAGGTTATGAGATTACTCTGGGAGGGGCATTTTGTTCTGTGGAGTTGAAACCAGGCAGAGCAGCAGATGCAGACTGTAGCTGATGTCTTTTCCTGCCATACAGACGATAATTAAATATGTAATAGCTGATGAGATTCCCCAGAAAGTTAAAATAAGGAGAGGGAGGAAAGAAATGAGGGAGGGAGAGAAAGAAAGAGTATGTGAGAGAGACAGAGAAAGAGGGGATGGAAAGAGAATAAACTATGACTTAGAGCAAAGACTTGGGGTACACCTGAAGTTAGGGAGTACAATGCAGAAGATGATACAGCAGAGAAGACTGAGAAAGAGTGGTCAGTAATGTAGGGGAAAAAAACGAAGTCAAAGCATTATCATGAAAACCCAAAATGGATAGACTAGCCTGGAAGAAAATGTGCTCAACTGTAAAAAATGCTTGCTGAGATGTAAAGAAGGATGAGGATTGAGTAAAGACCACATAATCTGAATGGTAAGAGACAGGGTAACATATACATAGTGACATGTCTTCAGAGAGAGAAAAATCAAGATTGAAGTGCTGTCTCTGACACATTCTGGTTATGTGACCCTGGCAAAATTAGCGAATCTCTCACTGCTCCAGGCAACACAATACAACCCTAAGACTGCAAATTGAAAATGGTTACAGATATGCATTGGTTGAGTGTGGGTCTTTACCTGGGACTCCCTAGACCAGTGAAATCATAGAGACCAAAGCCAAGCAAAACAACATACAAAATAACAAAATAACATATCCCTTCCACATCGCAGCTTTCCCCAACACAGATTCAATATATCATAGGTCAACATAAGAAATTAAATGGGAATTTTTGAGGAGTTTTGAGAAAGATTCAGATGATATGGAAAGGTCAGCAGAGGAAGCAGAAAAAGTTTAGAAATGCATAAAATATGTATTATTGCATAATAGCAATGTATATTATCTTTTAATTCTCTAATAATTCAGACTTCTCTGGTGTGAAGGGAAGGCCAAAAAAATGTTATACATATTCTCTGGATCATGGAAAGGATAACTGTAGGTCCCTGAAGACTTTGAAGAGAATAGTTTTTGTTCCTCACTGACATAAATAACAAAATCATAAAGAGTTGAGAAGTGAGCTAGAAGAAATGAAATGGAATCAATGAGAGTAGAAAACTTTTTCTGTGAAAGGAAGAAAGAATATGTGAATACTGTTTAAGGGATGGTCAGATTTTTTGAGTGCAGGAGAGACCTAGGAGTGTGTTTAGGCAACAGTCAAGGAGCTAAGACACAAATGTTCCTTTCTCAGGACTCTTACAGTGCTTAGGTCCTTGTCTAAGCACTTCTTATGGTCTAATATCATAGGAAGTTAGTACTGAAAGTCAGCATTGAGATTCAGTGATGAAAAAACTCAAATTCAGAGGTTATGTGACTTTTGCAAGGTAACATAACTAGTTATTTCCAGAACTAAAGACAAGAATCCCACAAGTACCATGAATATTCCAAAACATTTTGTGCTTGGGCTATCTGTACATATGAGTAAGAGTGAACTCCTCTTATTTCTCTTTCAATCTTTGCAAACAATTGGAACCATGGTTCGTAAACAATAAGTACTTGAAAAAAAGTCTTTTGAATTAAAATGAAATGAACCACAATCAATCACATGAAGATATGTAATGAATGGATTATCTCTGCTTTGACCAACTCTGTCTTCATTATGTCCCATCAATAGCATGAATAGGACAATGATACTTTCAGCCACACTATAATTAATATACAAAAGCTATAGTTAATACAATAGTTTGTGACTGTTCATTGACCTCTACCACCATTACATTACTGTTCCTCATCAACTTATTTATTCTTCAGTACATTCCTCAGGAAGGCACCAAAATTGTCTTTATTTTAGCTATATATGTGTTATATATGTATATGTATATATGTATATCTATGTCTATGCATATGCATACATATATATTTTTTAAAATCTATGATATTTAATAACATAAGGTAGCATATACTTTTATTTTTTTCTTTGAAAACAGATTAACATCAAGAAGGTATATATTTGATATGCTTGAGCACCTAAAGATGGATTTTAAGTATTTCTCCAAAGTAGAATGTTATAACTTTTTGAAAAACAAAAATAAAAAAAACTATTAAAAGACCTTCTAATAAAAAGTATACATTGTAAGTATATTGTCACATGTGTAATAGCTTATTATAAAACTGATTAGTGCTTGAAGGCACATGAATTGCTACAAAAGCTCATTATTGTAAAGTAATTTTGATTTTATATTATTCATTCAAGATTTTTACTTCAGTATTGCTGTCCTTAACCCTCAACACATTTTAATTATATTCCCTGCAGAAGTACAGAAAGGAGATGTCCGTCAGTTCAAGCAAATGAATCTATTCGTAATATAATAATGGCAGTTAGTCATGACAACTTTTAATGGAAATAGGAAAACCTTAATTCAGAAGTAAAATAATATACGGGGGAAAATACAGTTAGACATAAAGATTGCAATGGCAATATTCAGAATAATGGGCTCTCATTTAGGGCTGCAGTTTTACTGAGAAAGCATCTAGAAATATGGAGGAATATGCAGCCAAAATAATGCATGTGTGTGCATTTGTGCTACAGGTAAAGTTCAACATATTCACCAAGGTCCTATTTCAGCAGCTTGTCATGATGCACAGGTAACTAGGTTATTGAATGCCAGGTCAGTGAAGTTCATCAGATACTGAAATGCAAGTACTTGCAAGTTTCCACAAGTTTTTATGAATAATTCAATGGCAAAGGAAGTCTAGTTTCTAAGGCCTGACCTAGCCAAAGTTTAGAAAGGTTCATTTTTGCGTTTGAACAAAAAATTTTCCAAGGCAAGTTATGTGGGGCAGGTAAAAGAATCCTAAATTAGAGTCATAGGACTGGCTCTGCCACTTATTACTATGTCTATGACCTTAATAAATCACTGAATCCCTCAGAGTCTCTGCTTCTCCATCCATAATATGATGAGTTTGGATTATAAGAATAATTAGGTTCCTTCTAGTTCTAAGCCTAGGATACTATGATCCATGAATTGGACATAAATACAGAATCACACTTTCTCCTGAGTTTTTCCCCTTCTACTCCAGGAGAGACAGGAAACAGTCAAAGGAAATTAAATTTTATTTTTAGGCTAAATATCAACATCATTTTAACTGTGGGTAGTCTTATTGTGTGATTTATTTTATCTACTGACTGATTTTTTGACCTACTACTATAGGAAATGAATCAGATCTGTATTGAAATTCTCACTGCTAATTAAACCTGAAGATAGAGAGTTTCAGCTAAATAAAAGGGTGCATCATAGCTTATACTTGTACAGACAACAAAAAGGATTTGGCAGTGGTAGTTTCATTATGTAACAAAAGATAACAAGAAATAGGCTGTTTCTTGAAGAGTTGGTTGGGTTATAGTCCCAACTCTGATATTTTCCATACAAGTAACTCTGGGTAAGCCACTCAATGTCTGTGAGTTCATTTCCTCATCCACAAGATATGAATAATATTTACCCTCACCTCTCTCATAGAGATACTGCTAGGATTCTGTAAACCTTAAAATACTATAGAAAGGTGAGTTATTATTATCAGTGGTCCTCTGATTCATGAAACAAGTGTTTACCTTCCAATAGATCTTTATTTTATTGCTTAAATTTCTGAATTAACTGCATTAAGGACAGTTCTCTTTTGCTTATCAGGTTTATCTGGAATGCTGCTATTTCTGCAAAGATCTCCTTGAGATTCTAGGCAACATCCTCTGATGCTGTTTTGTTCCTTGCTTCCAATTCTGTCATTTACTGTATACTTTCACTTTGCAGAATAAGGGTGAATGCAAACAATACCAGGCTATTGATACATAGTCAAAGTAGAACACAATGCTGACATTTCTCCATTAATAGGCAGGATTGCCTATTGCCTTTCCTGTTAGCTGTTACCTTGAGTAAACCTCTTCAATGTCAGCACATGAAAACAGCAGGCAGAGATTTCTGTCATAAAGACAAAAACAACACTATTTGACCCCAAATTGGGTGATCAGAAAAAAAATATTTAAAAGGTAGTTCTAGGGAGTTCTGAAAAGCCTCTAAACTGTCACTGCTTATCAAGTAGGAAATATGTTGAGAACAAATTTTTGAAGAAACTCTGAGAGTGTAATGGATCAGCTGTGAGTAAAGTGGTATTAGGACATTTTCAACAGGAGGATAACTCCATGAACAGCACTTTAGACCCAAATAAAATTGCTTTCCTTTCTGATGAAACTCTCCTCTCCTCTATGTATCCAGTACTACCAAGAAGAAAAATGCAAACATTTACAAGCCAAAGTGCAGTCAAAGCTCCCAAACCACAGCCAAATGGTGTCCAGTTCCATGATATTCCATCATGGCAGTTTAAATTCTGACCTTTGATTTATTTTTTGGATGCATCTTGCTCTTCCCTCTTGCATGATTTCAAACATTATAAGTTATGTATAGATAGCCATATGCATGCCTGTCTGTCTGTATGTATGTTTATACCTGTCTCCATCACACAATTTAACACTTAATTATATTTCATATTGCAATATTTCCTATTTTTTACCTTGTGTTTGCTTTTTTCCCTGAAAAATTGGATTGAAAAGTTACATTATAAATGTTTTTATCCTGTCCTTTCCCAGTACTTTTCAATGTGTTGAAGATTTAGAAGATAGATAGTAAATATATGTTGTTTTGTCTGTAAAGTTGTAAATGAGTACTCACATATTTTCAACAGGAGGATCACTCCATGTGTGGCCCTTTAGACCTAATTAAAATGCCACTTCATTGATGGAACTTTTCTCTCCCCTATGTATGCATCACCAAATATCCCAACTGGAATAAACTTTTGGAATAAAAAGTTTTAGAAATAATGATAGTAATAAACAACTTTACATTTATAAAATACTTTAATATTTCCAAAGTTCTGTACAAATATTATCTCATTCTATCCTCACATCAACCCTGGGAGAGTAAGTGCTATTAAGATGTCCATTTTGTACATGAAGAAACCATAGCAGACAGATTATGATGACCAGGGTCACACAGCTACTCTGAGGCCTTATTTGAACTGAAGTTTTCCTGATTTCAGGACTATTACATTATCCACTAAGTCACCTAGCACACACACACACACACACACGTGTATGTATGTGTGTATAGATATACATATATATCATCAGCTTCTTTTTCTATTCTCTCCTTTCTACTAATATTTCTTAAAGATGATCATTTTCATAAAATTCCAGATCTGGGAAGAAAATGGAAAATCTAGTCAAAACACCTCATTCTACAGATGATTATGTTGAGTAAAGGGAGGCTAACAAAGAGAATTACAAGAAGAGTAGGGCTTAAAACTCAGCTATCCTATCTGATATCCCTAACTGTTTCTATGATATCATGACTTGACAATACTAACATCAATACCCAGACTTCATCTCCATATTTCTTCCAGAAATCAATAAGAAATAGAAAAAGTTGATTTCTCACTATGTGACATTATTTACATTGTTATCAATAATTATGATCTCCATTGGCTATTAGCACTATAGTCCTTTCCCCCTAAATGTATGACTAGGGAATAAAACACCACACTCTTTGCATAAGTATTGTGACGTTGCTGAAAAATGAACCCCCAGCATCGCTCGTCCTTTTACTAAAATGGCATTGCTTGATGCAAATGAAAGAATTTCTAGTTAGAGATCAGTCAGAAGTCATTAACCTAGTCAAATTCGATCCTGAAACAAACTCGCTGCTATGCAAACCTCTTAATCAAAGACTACACATAATAGGAAGCTACTACTCTCTATGCATCACAGTCAACTTCTGTATTTTGTTGGTTTTCTTTATATGAAAACTGAATTTCTCTCTGTCTCTCCCACCCATTTGTTCTCACTATTGTGAGCTTCTTGTATCTTGTCTTTTGACATTTTTTTTTTTGTATCACAATGCTTAGTACAGTGCCTGTCATATGACAGTCACTTAGCAAATGTTTATTGACTGAGCAAGACAATGATCAGGCTACCCTCTAAGTAATTTCTTCTCCAGACCAAAGATGCCCTTCTTAAGCCTATCATTTTATTGTATGATTTATAGTCTCATTAACATCCTGATTACCCTATTACCATGTACTCTAGATTCTCAATGCTTTTTCTTTAAGGTAGTTAATGTAGTTCTCTCAGCTAAATATTATATTGCTGATGTGGTCTGACCAGAGCAAGGGAAAGTAAGACTATGACTTTTCTTGTCCTTTGCACTATAATTATAGAAAGCAGCCCACATTTGCATTCTGAGGTTGCACTTACATAAACTTCCTGGTGATATTTCTGAAATGTAACTAACTTTATAATTATTTTAGATAAAAGGAATATCCTATATGTTATGGGTAGTGAAATTCTCATGAGAATGTGGAGTTGACTGCTTTGACTTAAGTGATAAGAAGAAGTGTCTGCTATCCAAAAGTATATCCTCATACTATGTAAAGGCCCTGAGCTTCTATTACTGGAGATTTAAACCTTTGAGGGCTAACAGATTTTCTCAAGGTAAGTACTAAGGAGAGCTATAAAACTTTAGACAGTATAAGCTTTATTGCTCACAAATGACAACGCATTTGTGATCAAGATCTTGCAGGAATGTGACAGATGACAGCCACCTAGGTGTGAAAAAAAAGAGCCTAGACATCATCTTTCATGAAATTATCAAGAAAAACTTCCCTGAACTTCTACAATCAGAGGGCAAAATAAATATTGAAAGAATCCACTGATCACCTACTGAAAAAGATTCAAAAAGAAAAACTCTTAGGAACATTGTGGCTAAATTCCAGAATTCCTAGGTCAAGGAGAAAATATTGCAAGCAACCAGAAAGAAACAATTTGTGTATTGTGTCAATACAATCAGGATAACACAAGATCTAGCAGCTTCTAAATTAAGGGATCGCAGGGTGTGGAATATGATATTCTAAAAGTCAAAGGAACTAGGACTAAAACCAAGAATCACCTACCCAGCAAAACTGAGTATAACACTTCAGAGTAAAAACTGGTCATTCAATGAAATAGACAACTTTCAAGCATTCTTGTTGAAAAGACCAGAGTTGAATAGAAAATTTGACTTTTAAGCATAAGAATCAAGAGAAGTATGAAAAGGTAAGCAGGAAAGAGAAATCAGAAGGGACTTACTAAAGCTGAAAGTTTTATATTCCTACATGGAAATGTAATATTTGTAACTCTTGAAACTTTTCTCAGTATTTGGGTAGTTGGAGGGAATACACACGCACACACACACACACACACACACACACACATATATGTACAAAGGACACAGGGTGAGTTAAATAGGCAGGGATAATATCTAAAAAAATAAAATTAAGGGGTGGGAGAGGAATCTATTGGGAGGAAAAAGGGAGAAATGGAATGGGGCAAATTATCTCTCATAAAGGAAGCAAGAAAAAGTTTTTCCAATGGAGGGGAAAGGGGAGAAGGTGAGAAGGGAAAAGTGAATCTTACTCTCATCACATTTGACTTAAGGAGGGAATAACATGCATATTCAATTTGGTATGAGAATCTATCTTACACTATAAGAAAGTAGGGGAGAAGAGAATAAGTGGGGTGGGGGATAATAGAAGGGAGGGTAAATGGGAGGAGGGAGAAATTAAAAGTAAATACTTTAGGGGAGGGACAAGGTCAAAAGAGAGAATAGAATAAATGAGGGGCAAGACAGCAGGGAGGGAAATATAGTGAGTCTTTCACAACATGACTGCTATGGAAGTCTTTTGCAAAACTACACATATATAGCCTGTATTGAATTGCTTACCTCACTGGGGATGGATGGGGATGCAGAAAGGGAGAGAAGTTGAAACTCAAAGTTTTAGGAAGAAATGTTAAGAATTGTTTTTGCATGCAACTGGGAAATAAGAAATAAAGATAATGGGGTATAGATACCTATCTTGCCCTACAAGAAAAGAAAGAAGATGGGGATAAGAGAAGGGAGAGGTGCAATAGAAGGGAGGGCAGATTGGGGGAAGGAGATAATCAGAATACATGGTGTTTTGTGGTGAGGGAGGGGAGAGATGGGGAGAAAATGTGGAATTCAAAATCTTGTGATAATGAATGTTGACAACTAAAATTAATTAATTAAATTAATTAATTAAATTTTAAAAACCTCTGAAATCCCTTTTTGTAATCACTGTTTTCTATCATTTCCTCTCTACTTATTTCTTACTCTTTCTAAAACTTTTCTTCATCCTCACTGTGATCTCCAATACCTTCTCCCTAAGTTCTTTGCTAGGCCACCACCCTTGCTCTAGGTTCCTCTCCCTTCTCAGTCCTTTCTCCTTAGAAAACCATTTCAATTGTATATGATTCTCCATTCTCAAAACACTTACTCTGTTGTTCTATAGTTCCTTTCTTGATGATTTCTAATATTGAATAGCTCCACCATCTGCCTCCTCCTCTCCTATTCATGTGCTGCCAAATGGAGTTAAAGTAAGTCACTTAATATAGCCTGGGCACATTGAAAATGTATATTATATAATTTTACCTAGGCACTTACAACATTTTACTGCTCTTGAATTGATTTTCTATTGCACTTATCAGAATAATTGTCCAGACCTTTCTTTCTCACCTCAACTCCTCACTCACAATAGAGTCAAAAGAACTATTCCATTTGAAGACCCTGATTAATAATGTACTGAGAAAAAGGAGGCCATTAACTGCCAGCTCCCTATTCTCTCCTCTTCATAACATGTTGACATAACTCCTATTTCTTCCATTACTCATGTCTAATGAATGAAGAGATGGCTATTCTTTTCCCCAAGACCAACACTTCTACATATAACCTTGATTTCATCTTTTCATATACTCTTAGATGCTGAACCATTTGACAATATTAAGAATTTTGTTGATAAATAATTTCTTTTATGGGTTTTTTGTATTGATGATTACAATACCTGGAGAAGACATTGGCAGGTCCTATTTTGACAAGGATATTTCCTGGGATAATGACTGCAATGACTAAGCCATTAGTAAGACAGGACTTCTTGGGTTTACTTATTGATTAGTTGCAGTTATATTGCCTTAGTTGGTCAGGAAATAGAGATTAATATTCCCAAGGTTTTTGAGTTCAGCACCCTATATGGTCTCTACCTAGATCTCAGGATATAACACAGTGATAACAATTTGAATCACATGCATAAACTGCCACCTGACACACTCTCAGTTATTTTGGAGAAAGAAATACTAGATTTTTAAATGACCTATATAGTTTCTTAATATAAATACAGCCATAATACACATATACATACATATAACAAGTGTATATGTATATTACATATGTATGTGTATGTGTGTATGTGCATATATATGTACATATATATGTGTATATATATATATATATACATAAAGTGTCCCATAAAATAGTCATTCTTATTGTCTATAGACACAATAATACCAACTTTATCAATTCCTTTAGTTTCCTCCCCAAGAGGAATCTGTCATGCATCCTTTACCCCTCCATTTCGTGAAATTTCCTTTTGTATTCTGGTATTATTTATTACAAAAATGTCAAGATTGCTGTGATACAATTTCTTCAGTGCTATGTCCATTTATTTGTCATTGGCCTCTCACTTTGAAGGCACTAGCAGCCAAGTTAATGTTTATAAACCATCTAAAAATTGGGTGATTCTGCCACTCAGGAACCATCACTACAGAAACATTAAAAGACTTCATAAAAATGAGAGCCACTTCACATTGTTTTTTTCTTGGGTTGGTATTACTAAAAAAAAAAAATCATCACTATGAAGCCATTTTGTTAGTGATTAACCTTTTCATAGTTAGGTAAACTGATCTTTTGAAAGTAGATACAGTCAATTACTGAAGTCACACTCAGTGTCTTTCTATCATAATGGAAGCTAGGAGGTAGAGTCAAGATGATGGAGTAGAAGGATGAACCTACTTTACCTTTCCCCCCGTAGCCCTTAAAATACCTGTAAAATGACTTTAAACAAATTCTAGAGCAGTCAAAGTCACAAAATGACAGAGTGAAACAGATTTCCAGCCCAAGACAGTCTCAACAGAAAGGGTCTATCACACCTGACTTGGGGTGGAGCAGAGCTCAGCGTGGGCTGCGCCTGCAGACAGGACTGAAGCAGGCTTCAGGGCTCTGAATCATGGTCAATAGCTGTGGTTTCCAGATTTATCAACCCACAAATGCCAAAAGACTGCTTCAAAGATCAGGGGAAAAGCTCTTTCACCTAGGTGAGAGGGGAGCAAGGTCATGCCTGAGCCAGAGCCTGTGCCCAGCTCATGCCAGAGCCAGAGCCCAAGCCCAAGCCTGAGCCTGAGGGCAGCAGCAGTTACTAGTACATCAGCACCTGCTTCTGGAACTCTGAGTCCACAGACCCTAGAGGAATTGAATGACTGATCTGGGTTTCAGGCCTGAGTGGCAGTCCTGGGGTGAGGAGGAGTACTGGTGTGGTGGAGTTTGTGGTGACTGTGGAAAGAATTCTACTCACAGTTTCAGGGCAGAAAAGAGTTTTAGTGGGGGCTCACAGACCAGAGCATAGGCAAGAAGAGGAATAAACACCTTTCTCTTGAAAATGCCTCTTTGGAGAAACTGAGAACTTACAGTTTTCTAGCGATATCTCTGAGAACAGCTGCACAAAACCTCTGAAACCTGGGGTAGTATGCCCTCCACTTGACAAAGGATTAAAATGTCAAGCAATTGTCTGGGAAAATGTGAAAAAGGGGAAAAAATTAGACTATAGAAGGTGACTTTCTTGGTGAGAAGGTATTTTCTTCCATCCTTTCAGAGAAGGAAGAGTAAAGCATACAATCAGAGGAATACAAAAGCATGCAACTGGAGGAAGACAGCAAAGTCGTAGCTCCCACATACAAAGCCTCAAAAAAAAAAATATGCAGTAGTCATGAAAGAGCTCAAAAAAGGATTTTGAAGGTTAAGTAACAGAGGTAGAGGAAAAATTGTGAAGAGAAATGAGAACAGAGCAATAAAATCATGAAAAAAATGGATTAACAGCTTTCTAAAGGAAACCCAAAAAATGCTGAAGAAAATAACATCTTTCCAACTGGCAAAAAAAATTCCAAAATGCCTTAAAAGGCAAAACGGTCCAAATTGAAAAGGAGGTCCAAAAGTTCACTGAAAAAAACGGTTCTTTAAAAATTAGAATGGAGCAGATGAAAACTAATGACTTAATGTGAAATCAAGAAATTATACAAAATGAAAAGACTGAAAAAATAGAAGACAATATGAAATATCTCATTGGAAAAACAACTGACCTAGAAAATAGATCCAGGGGAGATAATTTTAAAATTATTGATCTACCTGAAAACCACAATCAAAAAAGAGCCTAGACATCATCTTCCAAGAAATTATCAAGGAAAACTACCCTGATATTCTAGAATCAGGGGATAAAATAGAAATGGAAAGAACTGACTGATCATCTCCTGAAAGAGACCCCAAAAAGGAAAGCTCTTAGGAATATTGTAGCCAAATTCCAGAGTTCCCAGGTCAAGGAGAAAATATTACAAGCAGCCAGAAAGAAATAATTCAAGAATTGTGAAAATACAATCAGGATAACATAGGATTCAGCAGCATCTACACTAAGGGACTGAAGAGTTTGGAATATATTTCAGAAGTCAAAGGAGCTAGGATTAAAACCAAGAATCATCTACACAGCAAAACTGAGTATAATACTTCAGGGGAAAAAGTGGAATTTCAATGAAATAAAGGACTTCCAAGCATTTGTGTTGAAAAAACAAAAGCTGAAAAGAACATGTGACTTTCAGATATAAAAATCAAGAGAAACATGAAAAAGTAAACAGGAAAGAGAAGCAAGCCATAAGAGACATATAAAGTTCAAATGTTTACATTCCTACATGGAAAAATGATATCTGTAACTTATAAGACCTTTTTTTTTCAGTATTAGGGTAGTTAGAGGTAATACACACATACACACATACAAAAACACACACACATACACACACACACATATATATACACATATACATACATATACATGAATATATATATATATACACACATATAAATATATATGTAGGTATGGTATGCATGTATACATTATACATGTATAGGTTAGTATATGTACATGGGTGTATGTGTATGCATGAGTGTGTGTGTGTGTAGAGAGAGAAAGAAGGCACAGGGTGAGCTGAACATGAAGGGAGAACACCTAAGAAATAAAATGTAATGTTGAGTGGAATGTACTAGGAATTAGAGAAAGGGCGAGGAATGAAGCAAATCATCTCACATAAAAGAAGTAAGAAAAAGCTTTTACAATGCAGGGGAAGAGGGGGGAGATGAAAAGGATTAAGGGAGTCTTACTCTCATGAGATTTGGCTTAAGGAGGGAATAACACACACTCAATTGGATATGGAAATCTATTTTACCCTGCAGGAAGGCAGGGGAGAAGGGCATAGGACAAGGATGAAAATAGAAGGGACAGCAAATTGAGGAAAGGTATAGTCAGAAGCAAACACTATTGTGCAAGGACAGGTCAAGGGAGAGAATGGAATAAATGGAGAACAGAATCAGACAGAGGGAAATGTGGTTAGTCTTTCACAACATAATACTTATGGAAGTGATTTGCATTATTACAAATGCATGACCTATACTGAATTGCTTGCTTTCTCAATGAAGGTGGATGGGGAGGAAGGGAGAGAATATAAAACTCAGAGCTTTAATAATGAATGTTAAAAATTGTTTTTGGATACAACTGGGAAGTAAGATGTACAGGTAATGGGGTATAGAAATCTATTTTTCCTTACATGAAAATAGAGGGGAAGGGGATGCAAGAGGGAAGGAGTAATAGAAGGAAAGACAGACTGGAGGAAGGGGTAGATGGGGTGCATGATGTCCTGGGGTAGAAGCTGGTGGGGGATGGGGAGAAAATTGTGAATTCAAATTCTTCTGGAAGTGAATGTTAAAAATTGAAAAATAAATAAATTATATATTAAAAAAAAAAAACAGAATGATTGAAGCTGCTCAAGGTTAGATTCTACTGTCACAATCTTTGAATACCCAGAGTAAGGTGTGATATCATAAATCTCATGACCTGTTATATGCACACACACACACACACACACACACACACACATATACACACACATCAAACTTTTGAAGGACTTCACTAGAAGAGAAAACACATTGCCATTGCAGCACCTTGGGATAAACTGAAATATTAGTTTCCACAGTCTGAAATATTTGGCTTTTCTGGTATATGTGTCTCTCTTCTTCTACCCAGTCCAATACTTCTCTCCTAAAGGGTTGAGAATTTATTGAGATTAAGGTTTTCCCAGATGATTCTAAAAGTCATAGTGGAAAACGGAACCATCTTTCAAAATATTGTTGGTCAACTGCTCCCATTGTGATGGGGCAATTCTAGATGTAATGCCATAGGAATTTAAAATCAGGCCATTCTTCACCTGTGAATTGGTACCACTGGAATAAAATAACAAAACCAACAAGTCAAGTCAACAAACTTTTGTTAAGTATCTACTTTGTGTCAGTCACTGTACTAAGCACAGGGAATACAAATATAAGCACATGCATGCACACACACACACACACACACACACACACACACACACACGCACACACACGCACACCCTGCCTTTAAGGAGTTTCCAAAAGAGGAATCTGAAGAGTCAAAAACAGAGCCCAGAAACAGAGGTGAACATGGCTGGTCTTGGCGCTTTCTTAAAATGGAGGAGTGAGAGGAATTAATCAACCAGCAGAAAAGCTTTCAGGGAAGGGGAATCTCTAGGAAAAGAAGACTGATGGGACATGCTGGAAAAAGGTCAAAAGTGAATCCTGGAGAGAAATAAAGAAGTGAACATATGGCATAGGTCTTTCCTTTAAATGGAATAAATTTATTTTAATTTTTACATTTATTTTTAAAAATTATTCTATGACTATACATTATTTTCACATGGTAGCCATTTCCAAATATTCTTTCAATGGGTCTTCCTTTGTAACAAAGAAAGATAAGTAAAACGTCCTGTGCCCAGCTAGTGGATCCATAGCAATATTGTTAAACACTGAAAAAGTGGAGACTACTAACCTCTCCACATCAGTTGTATCTGTTCAGTACAACCAACGTATTCAAAATATCACATTGAAAGGCTCGCAACTGTACCAAAATGAGGGAGATAAAATTCATTATTTTCAATTTCTGGACCAAAATTGATCGTTAAAATTATTGAATTTAGCTTATTTTTCATGTTCTTTTCACTTGTATTACTGTTATCATTATTTGTATTTTTCTCTTAATTCTGTAGATATCATGTATATCAATTTATAGACTTCCCATATTTATATGAATTGTTCATGTTATTCATTGTTTCTTAAGTTAAAATAATATTCTAGAACTTTCAAATGTCACGATTTAATTATGAAGTAGTTAAATTACACCCATCTCAGTTTCATTCTTCACTAGCAAAAAATAAAGTGCTGTCATGAATATTTTGTCCTTTATTGGCATTTCTGTCACTGACTTTTTTAAGTTATATGCCTAGTTTGGAGATCATTAGGTCAGTGGGTGTGAAAAAATTGATGACTATTCTCTTAATTCTAATTATTTTCCAGAACAGTTTAGACAATGTATAGATTCACAAAAAGTGAATAATTGTGCTTCTCTTCCCACAGACCCTCTAATGGTGCTTATGTCCATCTCAGCAATGTCAATTTTATGAGTCAGATATCTCTTAAATTATTGTTTTAATTGACAAAAGCATGAAAAATATTACCGGCTTTTAACAATAACTACAGCCTATGTTACAGTGCATTAAATAATAAGACTATCTTCTGTTAAATATAGGTAAGGCAAAAAGTATGCGTCAAAATAGATTTTTTTAAAAAGATTCATGCCAAAAATCTCTCAAGGGAGACATTACAGACATTTACCACAAGGTGGCTCAATAAGTGAAGAAAATGAATTCGACCTAATAACGACAAAATAAATGCTTTATAGATAAAAATGTATTCTTTCCATTAGTAAAATGGAGATTAGAAAAGGAAGACACACATAACAGGGCCAGAAAAGATTCATCAGAAGGCTTTTATTTGTTAATTTCTAGTTCTCTTACCACTAAGAAAGGAAAGAGTACAGGCTTACTCATCTGAGAATTAGTATTAAAAAGGAATACAAAGCTCTAAGCCTCAAATGATCTTATAACCTCAGATATGTGCAGGCTTTCCTTACTGAACCTAATATTTTAAGGGTTAACATATTTCCACTGAAAATCTTTAGTTTATGGAGGTGTTTATTTTGTTTTCTTTTTAAATAGTATATGTATTCAGGATTTTATGACTTCAGTGTGATGATTAGGTAGGAAAATGTTTTTTCAAAACCATTATTTTCTAAAATCACATTTCTAATAAAGCTATACAACTCTTTGAGGAACTTAGAATTGAGATAGCTAAAGACAGGTTCATACCATTCTAATGGAACAAAGATATATATTTTTCCATTAGTACAACATTGTGGGGGGGTGTCTTTCTCTGTGAACTTGAACTTCAAGGGTTAATTTAGTAATTTATTAACAACTGATGCAAAGAGGATAGAGGTACTGACCTCGGGAAACATAATGATTAGTATGGAAACACAAAATAACTGAGATGTCAAGAAACTGTGATAATGCTGGTGCGAGAATACTTTCCCCTGATGCAAACTACAATCCTTCTATGTTTCAGATACTGAGACATCCATCTGCCTGAGCCTGAAATTAAATGACATTCAACTGATTACACAGCTAGTTAACTTGTGGGGAAAGACTCTTACCCAAGTCTTGCTGTTTCCAACTTCAAAACACTATGCATCATACCATGATGCTTCTATTTTGGTGACAGTATTAGTGGCAGTCATCATCAATAATAAGTTATTCAAAACTAAACTCATCATTCATATCATGGAGTTGGAGACTAGAAGAAAAGGACAATGGCAAAGTTAAAGAATGCCAGGTAAAGTGATATAGATTGGAAAGTTAGTAAAATCTGTGGCTGCTGTAGTAGCCATGAAAGCCAGAAAGGTGACCTTAAATGATACTATCTGGCAATACTACTCATAGTGTTAGCACCTCAGTCTATATGATGGGAGTACCCCTTATGAATATAAGAATTAGATGGATTAGCAAGGGGTCACAGGCTATCCTTACTCATAATTATTATTGTGATTAGCTTAACATATATGACAGAGGAATAAATGGTAATTTTTTGTGTTCTAGAGATGTAAGAAAACAAGGTACATCATAATGAATCACAAATACCTATGTCTTACCTGGTGGAAATGCTTCAGAAAATATTATATTTTATAATATATACCTGTACTATATTATAACAAAATTGTACCTAGATCTTACCAGTGACAGATAAGGACCTCATACTTCTTTCTGTAAACAAGGACCCCAGTTCCAGATAATACAACAACGTATCTCAGATGAAAATATGAGAATCATAAAAAAATATATAAATGAAAATTGTGGAGTCCCTTAAAACCAAAAAAGAAAAAGCTGAAGAAATTAAATATATTGAAAATCTAAGCTTAAAACAATTTCCAGAGGTATTATATAGTAATAAAATGCTGCATAAAAATATATTAAATATTATAAGTGATTTTGAAAAGCTAATAGGCAATCTTAGAATAGAATTTCGCATGGCCATTTTTAATTGGAAGCTACAAAACCAGGACCAATCACATAAAATTAGTGTTACTCAAGAAAGTTGTAATTTGCTATAATTATCACAAAGAAACATAAACAACAGTATTTCCTATGGCTATTGTCACAGAAAATACAATAAAAGGAAAAGTAGAGCTATCTAACTCCTATAGACATTGAATATGACAACCATAGATAAGGGTTTGAAGAAAAACATTGAGAAAACTACTGTGGAAAGACTCTGGAAGATTAAATCTTTAGTTGATGATATAGGAGTAGAATGTAGACCATATAGTCTGATTTAAGGTAACAAAAAACAAAACATTTGAAATATAAACTAGAAGACACAAGTATGTGAAAAAATTGGTATTCAACAATTGAAAATAAAACCCTCAATGTTAAAACAATGCAAAGAAGTGCAAAAAAAATAATGAAGAATTCAACATTAAAGGGGAAAACATACACTACTAAGCCTTGAAAACCAAAGAAAAATCCAATCATTAAGCATTATTAAGCATCTACTATGAATCTCTATGCAAAGGGTTGATAATAAAAAGAAAGGTAAAAGAGAGCCTCTGGCAAGAAACAGGTTATCTTGTAATGGTGAATGACAATAAACCAAAGGAATCTGAAAAGTAGAGAAGGTCATGGAAAGTAAACAGTGTAGGATTGAGGCATGAGGGAGAATTCCAGAGAAGTACACCTGAGTGGGAAAAGGGGAGATGGCTGGCCTGGGTGTCCTTAAATGGAGCTTTTGGAAAGGGGAAAGAGGGGAGAGAGAAAAAGCAGGGGAGACAAGGGAGAGAAAGGGAAAGGAAAAGGAAAGAACAAAAAGGAGAGGAGAGAGCCCAGAGGCAGAAGATACTGATGAGCTGTCAGGCACAGGGATGAAGTAAACTTCTAGGATGAAGAGATGAGAATTCCCAAAGAAAGAAAACGTAGACAACATAGAAAGTTTCTGCTAACGTGTGTGCGCGTGTGTGTGCGTGTGTGTGTGCGTGTTTGCAATAAGTCCAATACAATGAAAAGACAAATGTATCAAACATGAAACAGAAAGTACGTGCACCGTAAACACAAAGAACAACAGAATGGCTGTTAAAGAGGGAAATTAAAACTCTGGCTCCTCTGCGGACTGGGAAGCCACAGGCCAACATAAAATCCCTAATTACCTCCGCAGCTCCACGGTAGCTCACAGACTCCTAGCAAAGCATTTTATCGGCTTCTTCTCTGATGCCTCTTTTTAAAAGAATGGAATGACACATCTATTACCAAAAGATGAAAATACCAGTGACTCATCTCCAAAACAGAGACAAAATACATGTTTACATACTTTCTAGAAAGCATGTGAAGTTTGTGTCCCTTAAAGAAATTGAGAAGCGCAAGAATATAATGTGTTATCCAGGGAGGAAAAAAGGTGCTGAAAGTACCAGGTATACAAAAAACAATTCATTGTTGATTCGGTAAGTACTGAACAAAGTACCAGAAGAATCAGAAGCTTTTGATTCAGTTTTATCATCACTCTTTAGTGACATACTTCAAATATATAAAGTCAACGTGAGAGTCATGAAAACACTAGTATTTTGTGTCACTATAGAAAACTTCTCTGTTCAATATATGCCAAGAACATAATGATATAAAGAATAATTAATATAAAATGCAGTACCTTCCTAGGGGACAGTTTAAGCCTACTTTAGTTCTACTTAGACTTAATTCCATTATCATCACAGTACTAATACTGAGGATGGCTTTCAATTGAGAAAGAAGGTCAGAACATTGTATCTAATTAACTACTGAATGCATGTGGATGACAACAAAACACATGGATACATAAAATAACATTAAAACTACTTCATCTCAAGGAAACTTCTAGTGATATCATATCATTTAAAGGCAGATATTGGATAGAATGCTATACCTGAAGTCAGGAAGACCTGAATTTAAATCCCATCTCACATTTTTACTAGCTGTGTGACCTTGGGTAAGTCATTTAATATCTCTGTTTCAGTTCACTCATTTGTAAAGTGGAGATTAAAAATAATACTGAAAAATAGCACCTTTCCATGTTAATGCAATGCTAAAATATTCCCAGTGTTGCTGTGAGAAAAAGATATAATTTTTATATAGCATTTTGAAAATCTTAAAGCATTATGTAAATGATAGTTGTTATAATAATCATGATTTAGATTTCACAAGAGTAAAAATTCCTAATTTATACATAATAAAAATTCATAATGTATA
Source organism: Bettongia penicillata ogilbyi (assembly GCA_023548195.1). Classification (NCBI taxonomy): domain Eukaryota; kingdom Metazoa; phylum Chordata; class Mammalia; order Diprotodontia; family Potoroidae; genus Bettongia; species Bettongia penicillata. Next base: position 11,250,752 of record JAJHZJ010000382.1, on the reverse strand, counting down.
AAGAATGCAAACAACGTTCTGACCTTGAATCTAGAGGTCATATTGAACCAATAAATGATGGCCACAGTTACATATACCTTAGTTTTCAATAGGCAGTCCTTAGCACATATAAAGCTCTCAGGGTGAAAGTAAAGGCAGTACATGTCAAGAAACCAACCAGCATCCTAGTATCAAAGTTTTAGGGAAGAAAATGCTTACAGAAATTAAGAACTACAATATATCAGTCTTAGTATACACTTTTGAAACCATAAAATAGATAATGAAGATCTAAAGTTTCTAAGTAAAGATCCATACAATGTCAATGAATTACCTACCTCACAGGAGCTACAAAAGATGAACATTTCCCCAGTCTAAAAGGAGGTAGAGAATGGGTAGATGTTTTCAAGAGTACACAATAAACAGGGTAAATAGAGGAAGAATTTTGGAACAATTTCATTTTCCAGTGTAGTAGGAAAAACGTTGACAACAAATATATGCTATTCTATTTGTCATATGTAATTGAAGGTAGGTGTAGAAGGGGAATCAAAATGTAGTACACGTGTAATAGGCACATCAACTCAATCAATAATATGTCAACCAAAAACACAGAAGAAAAGGTTGAGTCAAGCAGATGTGTTGATAGAAATAGGTATTTATGATATCAATCCGGTGTCAGATCATAGTCACTAGAAAAATGCAGAAATGTTGTTCTCGAGGAGAGTAGATTTATTGACACAGATCATATAATAAAATGGTGAAAAATACAACATAGAACTGTAGGCTGTGAAAATTCCCATCTACCAGATAACTAGAAAGACAAAGTCATGTATGCAGAATTATATACTAGAACCTCACTAACCTTTATAAACTAACAGATGACAAATCCCTATGCCATCAATAGAAACCTAAAATACTCTAGAGAACACAATATAGAGTGTATTGGAACTGGAGGATCATCACAGGTGAAACTGATGGTCACAATGGCTAAGGTAAAACACTGATCCATAAAAATTTAGCAGAACTCAAAATTACACAAGAAAAAGATATATAGATATATATCTATATGTCTACCTATCTATATCTATCGATCTATCTATCCATCTATAATCTCCTCTTTGCTACTAGAATTCCATGGTTGACAAGTTGGAATGAGATTATCTTCCATCACCAGCACAAACCAAGATGTAAGAGAAATTTGAGAAGTGAAAGGTGACTTCAGACTATCAGGAAAAGCATCACAGTGGAGGTGATGCCTAAGTATAAGGTTTGAGAAAGATTTCAGTGTGGAGAAGAGAGGGAAATTCCCATGTGTGGGAATTGGCAAGAACAAAGGTGTAGAGATGAAAAAGTACTAGGAAATTTCTGAGATGGTGAACAATTAATATTAACTTGAGTACAGGGTATGTGAAAGGGACCAAAAGAAGTCAAGGAATGGAGCTAAACTATAAGGCACTTGAATGTCATGCTAAGGAGTTGTAACAGATTTAGGGAACATAGCACACATGCATCTATATGTGGGCTTTGATAAAACATAGGGGAGGCAGTATGACAAAATAGTTAAAATACTAAATTTCAAGTCTGCAGATTTCAAACATAGTCATGTCATACTCATGGGTCAATTAATTGGCACAGTGGATAAAGTGCTAGACCTAGAGTTAGGAAGACTCCTCCTCCCGAGTTCAAATCTGACTTTAGACACTCAAATAACTATGTGACCTCGGGCAAGTCATTTAACCCTGTTTGCCTTAGTTTACTTATCTGGAAAATGAGTTGGAAAAGGAAAGGAAAAATCACTTCAGTATCTTTGCCAAGAAAACCCCAAAAGGGGACACAAAGAGTTGGACACAATTGAAAAATGACTACACAACATCAACTGGACAGAACCAGCCTCTAACTGGTGGGTGGTCAGAGCCATACTGAGTAGATAACAGACAGGAGAGTCAGAAATCAAACGAAAGTTTGATTTCAAAGTGAGGGAAATGGCTTACAAGCAAGGATTTATGTGCTGGAGTCCCACCCCTAGTTGGGACTACACTTTAGTGCAGACAAATGTCAATACTCATACCTATGGCTATTCATTGAGCTATAGCCTTGACAATGAGGGGTAACAATAACAATGAGACAATTTTGATTCATAGCAGAGCTTAATGATCAAAACATGGATATAGCAGGTGCATATCTGAACCCAGAGAACACCTGGTGCTGGTCAAAGCAATACAGTAATTATATGAAACAGTTTGGGGATTTTGTTGTGGCTAAGAACATCCAGAGGGGAAGCACAAAGGATTGCTATGCCAAGTTTATGGCACAGCTTGTTTGCTAGGACTTAGCTCTAGAAAACGGAGTGTCTCCTAACATCTTCACAGTCTGAAGTAACCCCTAGCATTATGGCCAATAAAAGAGAGGCATGTATAAACCAAGATGTCATGAGAGGCCAGTTGAGCCAGGATGAACATTTTTATCCTAGGAAGTCAGTTCCTTGAGAAGACCTATTCAGGAAGTGTGTCCCAGGTATCGTGGATTGCCATTATCATGGATTGCCTTTGTTTGCTTGTAAGCAGAAAGAGAGAAGTAAGAATGTAGAGGGAGAAAATACCTCACACACTTGAATCAAGGCCTTGGTGGTTGGGCACATAACAAAAGGGAAGAAGAGAAAAACACCTCAGGATATTCATTCCTCATCTGGAATCTTGGAACACCTGTCTCATCTGGATGTTAGCTGCTTCTGAGTATGTACTCAGAGTAGCTTTGAAGACTCTAGAACTTCTGCCATCCATTCTGGAGCACGGGCTTTATCAGATGATCCAGCAGCACATACCCACAAATTTGGCAGTTGTGGGAGTACTCAGAAGGACCCTTGCATCAGTCTTTTAATCTGAGTTTTTGGTCAGTACCATATGGGTCCTTAGTTAAGCATCTATAAACAACACACAGAGATGATCTAGTTTTCAAGTCATAGAGGGCTAGATTCAAACATACAATCAAGTCAGGTTCAGATCAAACTACTTAGAGGTCTCACAAAGGACCAGTTCTGAGAAGAGAGATTTATGTTACCAAGATAACCAAGAAAATTTAAACATAAACTGGACAAATCAATACAATAATTACCCCCAATATTAACTAACATCAAGTTTCCATGTATCCTAATAACTCATTCTTAATATTCATTTAATCAGCACATTTTGAGTCCCAGATGGATTATGTAGTTATCTAATCCCTAGATATCTTTTGTTAGTCAATATGCTTTACTCTCAGGACAGCTCTAAAAGAGACTCTGCTTCTCTGGTTCCAAATCTAGAGGTTCTAGATAATTATGCTAACAATATCATTTGAATTTGGTTCTTCAATTTTGAAACCAGAGAATTTTAGTTTATATACCATTTGCTATTTCTCTCCTTACCTAAATCCTGCACTTGATATAGGGATCATTTGAAAATTCATAAGGGTCCAACTGTAAAATGAACTCTTCTGCCTTCTGAAATTATCATTGTATTGCTTTGATCAGCACCAGATGTTCTCTGATCTCAGACAAGTACCAGCTGAATCCATGTTCTGATCATGAAGCCCTGCTATGAATCAAACTTGTTTCATTGTTGTAACCTGTCATTGTCATGGCTGCAGCTCACTGTATAGACATAGGTATAAATATTGAGATCTGCCTACACTAAAACAGCTCCTTTCCCCACCCCCAAATAGGAGTGGAGCTCCAGTGTATGAGTCCTTGCTTGCAAGTCATTTCCTTCACTTTGAAATTAAACTTCTCTTTGATTACTGACTCTCCTGTCTATAGCCTGATCTGTGTGACTCTGGTTATTCACAGGGTAGAGGCTGGTTCCATCCAGCTGTCATTAACTGGTGTCAAAAGTGAGACTAGATATGGAACTGGCCCACTGGGTTGTCCAGCAGCACTGGGAATGAACTAGGGAATACTGGAGCTTTATTTCTCCAGAATCTGAGCCCCCTTCCCCCTTAAAAAATTGATGAGTCCTTTGCCATTATCCCTGCTCCAATCTTTGAGCTCCCATGTTGATCAAGCTTGCCATTTTTTTGGTGAGAAAAACTTCAGGTCCCTCTCGTGACCCAATATCATCTTGGGTCTCTCTGGTCAGGATATGTGTAAGGATAAGTCATAACATGTCTGTATCCCAACTTCTTCATCTATAAAATGAGGCTGTTGGACTAGATTTGGTCTAAGATTCTTTTGAGCTCTTAATCCTTAAAATTAGTTAAAATGAGAGTCTACTGAAGAGTTCTTAACAATGAAAATAAAAAATTCTCTCACATCTTTGTGATTAAGCACTAATTTTTATTTTTCATTTATAAGTATTCTGTGATTGATCACTACACGTGAGTATTGCCAATGACAAAATTGTAATGTGAATTTTACTTTTTTGCTTATGAATATTATGGTTTATTCTTAAAAATAACAAAAATAATCAGACTTAATTTTAGGCTACACAGTAACAACTACACAGGATTTGATTTAACAAATTACAATGGGGAATAGACATTTGCAGAGAGAGAAAAGGGGGGGGAAGGGGGAGAGAGAGAGAGAGAAAGGGAAGGAGGGAGGGAGGGAAGGAGAGAGGGAGGGAGAGGGAGAACTTTTGCCTCTCTTTCTTCTGCTGCATGTGACACTGAACAAATTTTAGAGGGAATTCAGAAAATCTAAGTTTTGGTTTCAGTATGAAATGACTCTTTGAATACTTGTTTACTGGTTTGTTCAAGCAAGTTTCTAGGCTAAGTGCCATTCATCTATAATTTGAATGAAATATGGCTGCAAGATGCCAAGAACTGTTCTAATTACCCAAGAGAAACCAGAATTCAATATTATTTATTCTAGAATAGTCAAAATTACTGATTAAAAGGATAATATTTAGAAGATGACTGTGGCAATGATGCATTCCATTAGTTCTACCCTATCTCTGCTTATAGTCTATCCACTAGAGAATCAGATTATCATCTCATAAAGTAGCAAGAGGCTATTATTATTATATTATTTCTGCTCCCAGAGTGAAATTTGAACAAAATAGCTTATAACGAACACAGTAAAAGGTGATCTATCTCACTCGTTCAATCTATTTTACTTTTGATCTGTTTGCCTTTTAATAGAGCATAACTTTTCCATTATTAAAGGAGTCTCAGGATATTAAGTTGAAATCACAAGGGGACTGTTGCCAGAATGCCTGGATTATCATCAAACTGAATTTGGAAAAACCATCCGGAAACCACCATATTTGAAACCAGTGAGATGCATTGAGAATAATGGGAACTGCACCTTATTTATAACTTTGTTGTTCAATTGTTCAGTTTTGTCTGAATCTTCATGACTCCATAGACTAGGCATAGCACAGCAATGCTATTCACAGGGCTTTCTTGGCAAAGATAATGGAGTAGCTTGCAATTCCCTTTCTCCAGGGAATTAAGGCAAACAGAGGTTAAGTGACTTACTCAGAGTCACATGATTAGTAAGTATCTAAGGCCAGATTTGAACTCATGTCTTCCTGACTTCAGGCCAAGAAATCCATGCCAGAAAATCATCTAGTTACCTCTACTTATAACTTATTTTTGATTTTATTTCACATTTTACGTGAAAGAAGTCAAAAATTTACTTCTAACCCAGACGTTTTAAGTTGAATCTTGATTGCCAATAATTTCAAGTTTTATTACAATGATAAACTCAGATAATAGGAAAGGGATATGAAGTTATCCTCATAGATTTTTCTCATTTTTCCAGATGAGGAAACAGAATATCAGATAGATCACATCACTTGACCAAGGTTTCATGGTTAGTGACATTCCAAAGCATTATACTTATTTCTGTCAATGCTCCTTCCACTATACCTTGCATTATGATAATTTTTATTTGGGAAATATTAGCTAAAGGGTAATAACATAGGTATGCTAGTTTGATCAATAAGTAATTTTCCTAATTTTTGCAAATTATTTCCAAATATTTTATATCCTGTTTTTTGGAAATTCCCTTGTAACATGTATGTATATCCAATGTCTGGCTAATGTAGGTCATCAATAAATATGATGGAGGAAAAGCAAAGTGGATAGAATTTATTATTAGGAAGATCAAAGTTCAAGTGCCACCTCTGATCCACATTGGCTGTGTGACCCTAGACAAGTAGCTTAAACCATCAATGATTATGGATTATTTTATTAAGCACCAACTATGGTGTTAGGCATCATACTATGCAGTGGGGATACAAGGGAAAAAGTGAAAGAGTTCCTGCTGTCCAAGTGTTTAGAATCTAGCTTGAGGACGTGATATGTAAAGGAATTACATGGTAAGACCTTAAACATCGGAAGAATCACATTGATAGAGATAAGACCAAGCTATAGAACAGCTGCTGATTAGCATTGGAAGAATTAGTTTCCTCACTAGCAGGTCCCTACAACTATGAATTTAGTGAGATATAAACCTGGACCAAAAAAGACAAAAATATATTTCATGCAGTAATCATCTATTCAATTCCTAATTTGATACTTTACTGTGCCATGGAAGGGTGTTGTTGAAGATTAAGCCCAGAAAGAATAAACTCTGAAGGTTCTACCAAGTTGTGAAAGTTTCTGAGCATAAGCCTAGTGACAAATTCTTTGAATGCAATCTAAATATGATCCTGAGTATGTGCAAAAGCATATAACCAGAAATTTGACTGCAAAGTGATTGTTTTAAAAGAATTTGTTCAGAACATCTCATGAAGGTAAGCTACTAAAGAATGGTTCAACACCAGTAGAGGAGTATTCATATTGATATAATAAGAGGCATGTATGAAAAAAAAAAGGATACTAGTTCCTAGAATCAATAGGAAGATGTTAGAAATACTGAAATTTTCATTTAATACAAGATCTTTCCAAAAATAAAAGCATGACATCAGTTAGAGAATTAATAAGTACTAGAAGTGAGAACGCATGGTAAAGTACATAAAGTACTGAATCTGGAATTAAAAAGACCAAAGTTCAGATTCTATCTCTGTCACTTAATAATTATGTGATAATGAGCATTTAATTTAATCATCCTCCTCTACTGCAGTCCCCAGCTCATGGAATTTATACTGAGAGTCAAATGAGATAATGTGTAACTCAACAAATATAGATGATGAGGTTTCAGGGGCAGCTAGATGGCATGGATCTTGAATCAGGAAGACTCATCTTCTTGTGTTCATGTATGACCTCAGAAACGTACTTGTTGTATGACCCTGAGCAAGTCACTTAACCCTATTTGCCTCAGCTTTCTCATCTATAAAATGAGAAATGGAAAAATAAATGGAAAACCACTCCAGTATCATTGACAAGAAAACCTCAAATGGGGTCACCAAGAGTCAACTACTGATGAGGTTTTAATATGGCAATAAGATAATAAATTAATTGTAAAATTTTGGTATCTATTAACCCCTATGAAAACTTATACATAGTGATTTATTAGCTTTGAAGGGATATATAAATGTTAGTTATTATTAAAGATCAGGCTAAATAATTTATTACTTCACACCATCTATCAACATGATGTAACCAAAAGAACACTGCCCTGGGGTGGGACCAGCGGCTGGAGAAGGAATCAGTGAAATGAACTGAAAAGGCCAAAATGACAGAAAAGGTATGAAGAAAATAGGAATATATTTACAAAATGAAAATTATAAAAAAAAATAGGCAATAGACTTTAGATTGGGCCATGTACTATTAATTTTAAGTACAGAGATAAAATAGAATGGGTCTAAAGTTGAAGGAGTGCTGATAACCTCAATCTCTAATTTCATAATCACATCTCCAGGACAAATACAGAGAAGAAAGCCAGAGCTTGTGTACTGTTTACTCGTTTAATCTTCCTGCAATGTTATTTACTGCAAAATTCTATTTTTTCAAAGAGTATTCTTAATTTTATCATATTTTGAAGAAGTATATTCAACTATTCTCTATCTCTAGATAAATGAAAGTCCTTAATACATTCCAGAATGTAAAATAGGTTGTCCAAATAACCATAGGATCTAAAAGCAGAGGCCATTTAGGAGAAACGGGGCTGAATTAAACAATTAGCAAATGATAGATATAGGATGAAAGAAGAATATTTTTTCATCTAGTTCATCTCTAAAATTCACCCATCCTCAGTTTATCTAAGTAGCTCATTCTAAGTATTATATATTCAATTTCCTTTTCCCCTTCCATTACGCTTTCATAAAAATGCCTTGAAAATTCATTAACTTCAATTAAATGTTATAAATAAAAAATCATAGTGAGTATAATGAGAGGTTATTTTTCCCTTCTATTTTTTTTAAAATGAACAAAGCATTTAGTGCTAGCACATTTAACAAGAAAAACAATGATGTGAAAATTCCAATTACTAGGAAGCTAACTGAAGTGATTCTTCCTTCAATTCTGAGCCCATGCTGATTAAGCTACTGAACTACAAAGGAACAGCTATCCACAGCAGCTGAGAAGCTCAGAAGGGAGTTGGGAGGGGCAGGGGAAGAGCTTGCTAGGAGTTGGAATACATACAAGATATACACTTTTCTTGGATTAAATGCAACTTGCCTCCAAGTACATGGAACACCTAAAAAGGTTAATAATATATATCACATCTGTTTGAACAATAGATATGGTTAAAACCATGAGTTTGAAGTTTAACATTTCTAAGAATACAAAAATAACTGACTGAATGACATTGGAATAGATACGGAATTTTGAACTTTATAAAAGGTATGTTCCTTTTTCACTTGAGTGGTAGTTTTTCATTTGTATTTCATTGTTTCTTTTCCTTCGGGTAACAACCTTTATTTGAATGCTTTCTTTTTAAAAAATTATTTTAGTGATATTTTCTCTTACTTACATTGCCATAATATCCTATGGATCCCTCCACCTTGCCCTCCCAAAGACTTATCCCTTTGAATCCTTTTTTCCCCATGTAAAAAGTATTTTCTTTTTTCCGATTATATGTAAAGACAGTTTTCAACATTAACTTTTATAAGATTTTGAGTTCCAATATTTTCAACCTTCCTCTCTCTCCTCCCCCTTCCCCAAGATGATGAGTAATCTGATATAGATTATACATGTACAATCATATAAACATATTTCCACATTATTCATTGTAAAAGCAAAGATTGACACTTCCAGGATGCTATCACAGGTTCTTTGATCTGCTTTTCCAAAAGGAAAGGCACTTTTGAGGGGTCAACAATCACTTTAATCAAGCACATGCATCATTCACTTAGTTCAGGGGGAAAAGTCAGCACCCTTCATTTATTTCAGAGAAAATAAAGAGAAAAAAAGATCAACAGACAGTGCTTCCCACTGCCTGAAATAAGCAATACATACATCATAGATCAACAGACAGATCTAACTGTCTGACCATTACATATATACATAGTTACCCCAGAGAGAAACACCAACACCTGCATTTTCAAAGCCAGGAGACTTCTTAGGGGCTGCCCAGAGCCTCTTCTGGGCAAACAAATACTTCCAATGAGTAAGCCCCAAAGAAAAACCTCACCTCAGAGGACTTATACATTTTCCAGAGTTAGAGGACATCATACACAACCCTTGAGAACCACTGCCTCCTTAACAAACAGTGTGGGCCTTCCTATAAATCTTCCCAGGCCCATTAATGGGTGGGAAAGATCTTTAATCACATTATTCAACCAGGGGCACTTGATTATACTAAAACAAAAATATCAAAAGTTCCTACTTTGCTTCCCATTGCAGTCAAGTTGTGAAAGAAGAATCAGAACAAAAGGGAAAAACCAACGAAAAAGAAAAAAACAAACAAAAAAGAGTGAAAATAGTATTGTTCAATCTGCATTCAGACTCCATAGTTCTTATCTGGATGTAGATAATATTTTCCATCATGAGTCTTTTAGAATTGTCTCAGATCATTGTATGCTGAGAAGAACTAAGCATATCATAGTTGATCACTGCAAAATATTGCCGTCACTATGTCCAATGTTCTCCTGATTCTATTCACTTCACTCAGCATCAGTTCATGTAAGTCTTTCCAGGTATGTCTAAAACCTACTTGCTCATCATTTCTTATAGCACAATAGTATTTTATTACATTCATATAATACAACTTGTTCATCCATTACCCAAATGATGGGTATCCCCTCAGTTTCCAATTCTTAGCCACAACAAAAAGAGTTGCTACTAGTGTTTTTGAACATATGAGTCCTTCTCCTGTTCTCATAATCTCTTTGGGATGCAGACCTAGTATTGATACTGTTTTATAATCTATTAGATATTGCTGTAAATTGCTCTCCAGAATGATTTGATCCATTCAAACTCCAGCAATAATACATTAGTGTTCTAATTTTCCTCCACTTTGTTCAACATTTATCATTTTCCTTCCTTCAAATACTTTCTTAAAGAAAGTAGCTGGGGGGGGGGGGGCAAGCCAAAATGAGGGACTGAGAGCAACCACTCTAAGCTCTTAGACAAACTCCTTCAGATACCTCTCAAAAGAGAATCTACCCAATTTTGGAGGTTCAGAATCAATAGGAGACAGATAGTGGCAGATTCCCAGCCCAGGACAGATTGGAAGGTCAATGGGAAGGATCTGTTCCATGGGGGTGGGGGAGGACACAGTTCACAGTGTAGCACATCCCTGCCATGACAGAGCTGAGCAGGCAAGCCACAGGGCAGTCTGAGGCACCAGCAGTATGAGGGAATCTTGAGCAAAATGCCCCAAAATGGGAGTCCAGCAGAACCAAGTGAGTGAGAGCCACAGAGACCCAGGTATCTGCAGCAGCAGCTCCTGAGACTATCAAGCCACAGATTAAATGTCCATAAGTCACCTACCTGAACTTCTGGGAGCCAAAATGGTGGAGTGATTGGTAAATACTCTCTCTCCCTCCCCTTGTTGACCTTGAAAGAACCATAAAATATTTCCCCAGAAAAATCCTGGATCAGTAGAAGGGACAAACAATGTTGTAGCACATGAGACTAGGAAAATTGCTAAGGAGGGTCTCTCTTGCTGTGATGGAGGACTAGTGCTGTCCCAGATAGCCCCACTTCAGCAAAACAGGAGGAGATCTGGAGTTCCAGTGGGGTAGAGCCTCACAGCCACAACACCAGGAACCTAGGCATGCTTCATTACTCCAGGGGAAATGGAAAGACACTAGGGCAGCCAGGATCACCAACCACTGAGCTAGCCTTTACTCTAGATCAGCTAAGGACCAGTGACAAGACCACTCCTCCCCTACACTTAACAAGCTAGCTCCAGGGCTAATCCAGGGAAACACACAAAAAAAGAATTCACCTGGTCTCTGCTTTCACATACCAGTCATCTCAGAACCAGGTTCTTTAGCTTCTAACTGAAAGAACCAGAGGCCACAATACACAAAGCATCATCATCATGGGTAAGAAGCAAAGCAGGAAGGAAAAGAATATAGAATCTTTCTCTGGGGACAAGAAACAAAACACAAACCAGAGGTCACTATTGAGACTGTACCCCCATCTGAAACTTCAGAAGGGACTATGAACTGGTTGCATGTACAAAGAGCACTGTTGGAAGAACTGAAGAAGAAAATAAAAGAAAACTGGTCAATGATTTTAAAAGTATGAAAAAAGAATTCACTGAAGAGAAAAGCTGTTTATAAAAGAAAATTGAATAAATGGAAAAGGAAGCACAAAAGCTAATTCGGAAAATTGAACAAAAGAAAAGGAAGTACAAAAAGTAACTGGAGAAAATAACTCCTTAAAATGCATAATTGGACAGATGGTAAAGGAGATGCAAAAGTTAACTGAAGAAAAAAATTAGAATTGGGCAAGTAGAAGCTAATGACCCTATGATACATGAAGAATTAGTGAAACAAAATCTAGAGTGCAAAGACAGAAGAAAATGTGAAATATATAATTAGAAAAGCAACTGTTCAGGATAATATATTCAGAAGTGAAAATTTGAGAATTATTGGCCTACCAGAAAGCCATGATGAAAAAAAGAGATTAGACAGTATGTTCCAAGAAATCATCAAGGAAAACCGCCCAGAAGTCCAAGATCCAGAGGGCAGAATTGTAACCAAAAGAATCCACTGTGCACTTCCTGAAAGGGATCCCAAACTAAAAACACCAAAAATTATTGTTGCCAAGGTCCAGAACTATCAAATGAAGGAAAAAATACTATAGGCAGTCAGAAAGAAACCACTCACATATCGAGGAGATACAGTCAGGATCACACAGGACCTTGCAGCTCCTACAAGAAAAGATCACAGGAATTAGAATATCATATTCCATAAGCAAAGGAGCTGGGACTACAACCAAGGATCCACTACCCAGTAAAGTTCAGCATAACATTTCAGGCAAGGAGATGGACATTCAATGACATAAGGGATTTCCAGACCTTCCAGATAAAAAGGTCAGAACTCAATAGAAAATTCAATCTCCAAACGCACATCTCAAGAAAGACATAAAAAGGTAAATAGGGGAAAAGAAAAACTTGTTACTCAACATGGTAAACTGTTTACCTCCCTATAGGGGATGATGACACTTGTTGATCCTGAGAATTGTATATCTAATATGAAATATAAAAGGGATATACATAGATAGAGGGAGTAGGTATAAAGTAAATGTAATGATAAAAATGTGATTTAAGGATGAAATGGATTACAACAGGAGATATGAAAAGGAGGAAGAAGAAAATGATAAATTACATCACAGGAAGAAGTACAAACACATTACAGTAGAGGGAAAGAGGAGAGGGATATGAGCATTGTTTGAGAGGTGCTCTCATCTCATTTGGTTCAAGGAGGAAACAATAAACTTAAATATGTAAACCTAACTAACTCTATAGGCAGTAGGAGAGAAAGGGGAAAAGAAAGGGGAATGGAGGCTAAAAGGAAAGGAAGAAGTAGTAAGTGTAAAGGGGGGTAAAATGAAGAGGGGCTGAAAGAAGGAAGAGAAGACCGTGGGAGGTACTGGTAAAAAAATTAAAACTCCATTGTAGAAGGTAAGGGAGAAGGGAGAACTAAAAGCACAAATGGTGGGAAAGAGGATGGAGGGAAAGACACAGATTTTAAACATAACTGTGAATGTGAATGGAATGAACTCCCAGACAGCAGAACGGATTAAAAACCATAATCCAACAATGTACTGTTTATAAGAAACACAATTGAAATGGGGGGATACACACAGGGTAAAGATAAAAGATTAGAGCAGAATATATTGTGCTTCATCTGATGGAATAAACAAAGGGTAGCAATCCTAATCTCAGACAAAACAAAAGCAGAAATAGATCTAATCAAAAGAGATAAGGAAAAAAATTATATCCCACTAAAGGGCACCATAAACAACAAAGCAATATTATTACTATAGTCTACTCCAAGTCATATAGCTTCCAAATTTTTAGAGGAGAAGTTAAGGGAGTTAGAGAAAGAAATAAACAGCAAAACTATACTAAGAGTAACTTCAACCTCTCCCTCTCTGAGCTTGATAAATCTAACTTTAAAATAAACAGGAAAGAATTTAAGGAGGTGAATAAAGTTCTGGAAAAACTACATATGATAGGTCTCTGGAGAAAACTGAAAGGGGATAGAAAAGAATGTATCTTTTTCTCAGTGGTACATGGCATATATACAAAAATTGACCATGTACTAGGGCATAAAATCCTCACAATCCAGTTCAGATGGGCAGAGTTAGTCAATGCATCCTCCCAGATCATAATGCAATAAGAATTATATGTAATAAAAGGTCATGGAAAAATACACCAAAAATTAATTGAAACTAAATAGTCTCATCCTAAAGGAGGAGTGGGTTAAACAATGAATCATAGAAACAATCAACAACTTCATTCAAAAGAATGACAATAATGAGACAACCTACCAAACCCTATGGGGTACTACAAAAGCAGGTAGGGGAAGTTTTATATCTTTGAATGCCTACATGAACAAAATAGAGAAAGAGGAGATCAATTAATTGGGCATGCAGCTAAAAAAAAGCTAGAAAAAGAACAATTTGAAAATCCCCAAGTAAATACCAAATTAGAAATACTGAAAACCAAAGGAGAGATTAATAAAATTGAAATTAAGAAAACTATTGAACTAATAAATACACTGAGTTGGTTTTATGAAAAAAACAATAAAATTGACAAACCTTTGGTCAATTTGATTTAAAAAAAGAGAAAGAAAACTAATTTATCCATATCAAAAATGAAAGGTGTGAACTCACCTCCAGTGAGGAGGAAATTAAAACAAAAATTAGAAATTACTTTGCCCAACTTTATACCCATAAATTCAACAATCTACATGAGATGGATGATTATTTTAAAAAATATAAATTTCATAAATGGACAAAAGAGGAAGTTGAATACTTAAATAACCCAATCTCAAAAAAAGAAATTAAATAAGCCACCAATGAACTCCCTAGGAAAAAATCTCCAGGGTTGGATGGATTCACAAGTAATTTCTATCAAACAATTAAAGAACAGTTAATATCAATACTATATAGACTATTTAGGAAAATTGGGGCAGAGGGAGTCCTTCTAAATTCTTTTCATGATACAAATATGGTTTCCATACCTAAAACAGGAAGAAAAAAACAAAAAAACAAAATTATAGACCTATTTCTTTAATGAATATAGATGCAAAAATTTTATTTATTTTTCCTTTTTTTAATATTTTATTTGTTTTCAGTTTTCTACAATCACTTCTACATAGCTTAGATTTTTCCCTTTCCCTCCCACTCCTTCCCCCCTCCCTTCTTTCTCCCTCCCTCCCCAAGATGGAACACAATTTGATATAGGCTCTACACATACATTCCTATTAAATACATTTATACCTTAGTTGTGTTGCACAGAAGAATTAATATTAATAGGAGAAATAATAAAATAAACCAAAAGGTAATACAAAAGAAAATGAACTGCTACATTGTGCAATCGAATTCCACAGTTATTTCTCTGGATGTGGAAAGTATTTTGCTTTAAGAGACCATTAGGAATTTTTTAAATCCTTGTATTGCAATGAACTTGTAAGTATACCAGAAAAAATCCTCACAAACTGTGGTTGTTGCTGTGTATAAAGTTCTCCTGGTTCTACTCCTTTCACTCAGCATCAGTTCACATAAGACTTTCCAGGCCTCTAGGAAGTCTTCCTGTTCATCATTTCTTACAGCACAATAGTATTCCATTACATTCATATACTATAATTTGTTCAGCCCTTCCCCGATTGATGGATATCCCTTTGATTTTCAGTTTTTGGCCACCACAGAGTGCTGCTATAAATATTTTTGTACATGTGGAAACCTTTCCCGTTTGGGCATAGTTCCAAATTGCTCTCCAGAATGGCTGGATCACCTCACAGTTCCACCAACAATAAATGCCCAAACAGCTACAGAAATGTGAATATCTTTTGACCCAGCAATACCATTTCTAGGACTGTATCCCCAAGAGATCATAAAAATGGAAAAAGGTCTCACATGTACAAAAATATTTATAGCAGTACTCTGCAATGGCCAAAAAGAATTCATCAAAGAAATGTAGAAAGACTTCAAAATTTAAATGAGGTAATTGAGGAAAAAAATTTGAAAAATAAGAATAATCCAAGGAAAACAAGAAAATTATGAAAAGAAGGTTAACAAATTGGAAAAGGAGATTCAGAATTTTAAGGAAGAAAATGACTCCTTGAAAATTAGAATTAGGCAAGGGGAAGCCAATGAAGTTATAAGAAATCAGGATATAGTAATACAAAATATAAAGAATGAACAAGTAGAAGAAAATGTGAAACATAAGAAAAACATCTGATCTAGAGAACAGATCAGGAAGAGAAAACAAAACAATAATCAGACTATCTGCAAATTATGATTTAAAAAAAAGAATATTAATACAGTAATACAAAATAATTTTTAAAATTTGTCCTGAGTAGGGGCTGAGCCCACAGTGCAGAGTAGAAAGAGGCATATGCTCTAGCACTTCCCCCACAGTCCACAAAATACCTGTAAAAAATGACTACCAACAAATTCTAGAGCAGCAGAAGCCACAGATCAACAGAGCAAAAGAGGCTTCTAGCCAAATGTAACTTAGAAGGCTGACAGAAAAGGTCTATTTCACAGGACACTGAACCAAGCTGAGCCCAGCCTTGGCCACTTTTCACTGGGTGGAACAGGACCAAAACAGACCTCCATGGCAGAGTTCCCAGCAGGCAGAGTCCCAAATACCTCAACCCACAAGCAACAAAGAAATCTCTAGTGTGGGAGGGCTTTCCCAGCTGGGTGAGAGGGGAATTCATCCAGCAATAGCCCCAGGCAATGGCAGCAACAGCAGACTGCAGGCAGCAGGAAGCAATCTGGGTCCATAGTCCAGGCAGCTCAGCTCAAAGCCTCTGTTGGTAGGGAGCAGCGGATATAAACCTCAGCCTTGAGTAATGGCCCTGCCCCCACCCAAAGCCCCAGGGAATGGAGCAGCTGAATCAAATCTCAGCCTTGAACAAGATACTGGGGAGAGAAGGAGCAATAGGACCATCCTCTTGACAAGGGATACAGAAGTCAAGTAACTGACTGGGAAAATACCCAAAAATGGGGAAAAAATTAAGACCATAGAAGGTTACTTTCTTAGTGAACAGGTATCTCCCCCCATCCTTTTGGATGAGGAAGAACAAGGCATGCTGTCACAGAAAGTCAAAGCCCCTGCCTCTATGGCCCCCCAAGGGAACTTAAATTGGGTTCAGGCAATACAAGAGCTTGCAAAGCAAGTTAGAAGCTAGCTAAAGGAGAACCAAAAAAGAAAAATGCTGAGTAAAATAACACCTTTAAAAAGAGGCTAACTCAATTGAAAAAAGAGGTCCAAAAAGCCAAAGAGGACAAGGAGGCCCTAAAAAGCAGAATTAGCCAAATGGGAGAGAAGGTTCAAAAGCTCATTGAACAAAGCAGTTCTTTAAAAGAGAGAATTCAGTTCAGGGAAATGAATGACTATGAGATAAACTAAGCAGTTAAAAAATAAAACCAAAAGTTTGAAAAAATAGAAGATAATGTGAAACATCTCATTTGAAAAACAACTGACCTGGAAAATGGATCCAGGAGAGACAATTTAAAAATTACGGGTCTACCTGAAAGCCATGATCAAAAAAAGAGCCTAGACATTATCTTCCATGATATTATCAAGGAAAACTGCCTCTAGAACCAGAGGGCAAAATAAATATTGAAAGAATCCACCAATCACCTCCTGAAAGAGACCTGAAGAGAGAAACTCCTAGGAATATTGTAGCCAAATTTCAGAGCTCCCAGGTCAAGGAGAAAATACTGCAATCAGCTAGAAAGAGATAATTTGAGTGTCATGGAAATACAATCAGGGTAACATAGGATATAGCAGCTTCAACATTAAGGGATCGAAGGGCTTGGAATAAGATATTCCAGAAGT
Source organism: Bettongia penicillata ogilbyi (assembly GCA_023548195.1). Taxonomy (NCBI): domain Eukaryota; kingdom Metazoa; phylum Chordata; class Mammalia; order Diprotodontia; family Potoroidae; genus Bettongia; species Bettongia penicillata. The sequence goes on along the minus strand of JAJHZJ010000382.1, from coordinate 11,233,435 downwards.
CAAAGGAACTGGGATTAAAACCAAGAATCACCTACCTGGAAAACTGAGTATAATACTTCAAGGGAATAAATGGTCATTCAATGATATAGAGGACTTTCAAGCATTCATGATGAAAAGACCAGAACTGAAGAGAAAATCTGGCTTTCAGACACAAGAATCAAGAGAAGCATGGAAAGGTAAACAGGAAAGAAAACTCATTAAAGACTCTCTAAAGCCGAACTGTTTACATTCCTACATGGAAAGAAAATATTTGTAACTCTTGAGACTTTTCTCAGTATTTAGGTAGGTGGAGAGATTTACATACACACATACACACACATAGACAGAGAGTACAAGTTGTGTTGAATGAGAAGAGATGATATCTACAAATAAAATAAAAATTAAGGGGTGAGGGAGGAAAATACTGGGAGGAGTAAGAGAGAAATGGAATGGGGCAGGCTATAACTCATAAAAGAGGTAAGAAAAATATTGTTCAATGGAGGAGAAAAGGGAGAAGGGGAAAGGGGGAAAATGAAGCTACTTTCTCCACATATGGCTTAAGGAGGGAAGAACATGCTCACTAAATTTAGTATGAAAATCTATCTTACACTACAGGAAAGTAGGGGAGGAGGCGACAAGTGGGGTGAGGGGAATGATAGAAAGGAGGGCAAATCAGAGAAGGAAATAACTAGAAATAAACAATTTTGGGAAGGGACAAGGTCAAATGAGGGAATAAATATCAAGGGGGTTAGAGTAGGCTAGGGGGCAATATAGTTAGTATCACACAATATGATTATTATGGAAGTCTTTTGCAAAATGACATCCATTTAGTCTGTATTGAACTGTTTGTCTTCTCAATGGGGATGGGTAGGGAGGGAGGCAAGGAGAGAAGATGGAATTCAAAGTATTAGAAACCAATGCTGAGAACTGTTATTGCATGTAACTGGGAAATAAGGAACACAGGTAATGGGGTATAGAAATTTATCTTGCCCTACAAGAAAAGAGAGAAGATTGGGATAAGGGAAGGGTGGGGTATGATAGAAAGGAGGGTACATTGAGGGAAGGAGTAAACAGAATGCAAGCTATTAGGGGGTAGGGGAAGGGGAGAGATGGGGAGAAAAATTGGACGTTACAAAGTGATGTAAAAGCAATTAGTATTAAAACAATTGACTTAATTACTGAGACTAAATCAGAGAATCTGGGGGAAAGAATTTTATTCTAAGTTTCCTAGATGTAGGTAACCTCAGGTAAAATTTGGCATTGATGGAAAAGTAAGGTTTTAATGGTATATTTTATTATATGATCATTATTTAATCAGGAACTAGAATATGTATAGAAAGGCATATAAGCCATTTAAGACTTGCCTCAAAAGATGTTCCTTAGCCAATGTGAAATTACAGTCTGAAACTTGGTTATTGGAACTTGCTATTTTAAGATTTTATGGGACTATTAACTGTTCTTCTGAGTCTCAGTCCAGGTATAGATAGCAAGAAGGGCAGTTTGAGCCTCCAATCCATAATGCCAGTAAGCCTGTGAGATGCTGGTATGAACTGCAAAAGGTGATCTCATGGGAAGGGTGGGAGAGTGGCTGTTTAGCTTGGGCTGAGGTAGGATTCTTCTGACTCAATTTCCCCACTGACATCTTATAGACTTTAAGCCTGACTGAACACAAGTGACAATCTACTCCTTCCTGGAATTGACATGAAGTTGGGGAGATATTGTTTCCCTGCAATGTCCCTACTCTTAGTGGCAATTTCCTATAGTCAAAAGATTTGTAAGCTTAATACCAGATTTACTAAATTATAGAGTGTTGGTAAGGGAACATCTGAGGTTAAGTCTAAAATTAAGCTCTTAGGCTTAGGACTTTAGACCAACAACAATAAGTTAGGGTCCTTTAATTTTTAGTAATAGTGTGGAGACAATTAGGTCAAGGGCTTATGAATTTAGCATACATAGTTGTTATTTGTGTGTCAGTTGGTTAATGTTAAAAAAAATGCATTTGTCATCTATATTGTAAATGTTTTAGAAGAAGTACCACTTGACCAAAAGTTGGAATTTTTTGTGGGCTATGAACTGTGTTAAAAATGAAAATTTTTAAAATTTTAAAAAAATTTTCCTGAGTGTTAAAAAAAGAGGGGAAAGTAAAAATAGAAAAAAAAATCTCCACTGATCACCACCTGAAAGAGATCTATGAGCAAAACCTACATGTATACCATACTCAAATTCTGAATCCCTCAGCTCAAGGGGAAAATATTATGAGAAACAAGAAAAAATCAATTCAAATATGGCAGAGCCACAATTAGAATCACACAAGGCTTAGCAGTGACAACACTAAAAGGTGCAGGTGTTTTATATTAAAGAGCAAAAGAACTGGGGTTGTGGCCAAAAATAACATACTCTACAAAGTTAAGCAAAATCCTGAACAACAACAAAAAAAGGACAATTGATGAATTGCTATACTTTTAGGATTCTACTGAAAAAAAGACTTGAACTCAATAGAAAATTTGACATGCAAGATCCAAGAGAAATATAAGGTAAACATCAAAAACTATTTACAAGGGACACAATAAGGACAGGTAACTATTTACATGAGGAAATATAAACTGTATGTTTAAGACTGTAATTAGTAATTGGGTAGTTTGTAAGAAAGATTGGGGTAGAACTGGGTATGACGTGATTCTAAAAAAGTAGTATCATCTAGGAAAAAAGTAAAAAGAGTAATTATCTCATACAAATGAGATGTGAGAGGAAGAACTGACACAGAGGAATTCGATGGGGGAGGAGGGCTGGTAGTTCTGGAATCCTACTCGAATCAGGAACGGGTTCAAGAAGCAATACTACATGTACATGTATACGCATATGTATGTGAGTATATATGTATGTGTGTGTGTGTGTGTGTATATATATATATGTGTGTGTGTGTGTGTGTGTGTGTATGCGTATATTTTTGTATGCACACACAAGGGTATAAAAGTCTTCCAAATTCAGAAATAATAAAAGGCTAAGGGGATAGGGAGGAGGTTGGGATTTTTAGAAGGAATCCTACTCAGATTTGGGTTAAAGAGAAAACAATATATTCATTTAGAAGGGAATAAAAGTCTTATATATTTATAAGGAAACAAGAGGGTGAAGAAATAGGATGAAGGTGGTATAGAAGGGTGTCTAGATTAATGGGAATGGGATAAAGAGGGAATGATATGGATACATATATATGAATACATTCATATATATGTATATGGAAGACTATTAAAGTCTTTTAAATTCACATAGAAACAAGAGAGCAAGGGAGAAATGTGGAGGGGAGAGAATAAGAGAAGATTTCATGGAAGGAGAAAAGGTTAAATAATAGTAGGGAGGGCAAGCAAGTAGGTCAAAGTAAAGCAGAGGAGTCAGGAGGGATAGGAAATAAGATAAACACAAACATAACAAGGAAGATTAGGAGAATTTTTTAGGGGAAAAAAGCATGGGTAGTAATCTCAGACAATGTTAAAGCTAAAATAGATTTAATCAAAAGAGAAAAATAGGGAAACTATGGTATATGTTGGCTATATTAATCAATATTGTTTCAGACTATTTAAAATTAATAATAATATGTGTTTATTACTACATGAGTATGGTGATTCATAAATGATCACAATCAATTCTGGGTCTAGACTAGGTTTTAAAATGGGTAATATCTTCTTTTGTCCACCTCTCCTTTGGGTTTCATTTCTTTCCATCCCATCTTACTGAAATTAGAGACCTAATATTTCTTTTTCCATATTATTCCTTTCGATATAGAAAGGGATCAGTACCATCCTGATACTCCTGACTTTACATTATAGTCCCTATCACAGTTAAGATATTATTTCCTTCTTCTTATTCTCCACCAAAATTCATTCTCTACCAGGTGACAATTAATTAGACTGGCCCCTTCATCAAATTAACTAAACTCTGTTGATTTGTTAACTATGTCATGTATGACTTAGCTTGCTACATTAAGCTGAAATTCATATCAAGAGACCAGTTCCTCATCTCAGCTCTATCATTAACTCACTATTTGAACTGAGAGCTCTTTGCAATTGTGTTAGTCTTCTCTATAAAGTGATGGAGGTAGACAACATACCTTAATTCTTTCCCAATTCAAACACGATTCTACAATTTCCCAGGTAGCCTAATAAAATTATAACTTAGTGAAATATACATCTCAGAGAGGATTCTGGGAAGGTGCTGGAATAGATTAGAAAATTTCAGGCTCTCAGAGTTATCCCCCACAAAAGAGAGAAAATTCACCTATGTATGAACATAAAGTGGGTAAAAATAAATAAGGATAGGGGCACAATAGGGGTCTTCCTGGGACAATCAGAGAAGATCCACAGAAAAATCCCAGGACATGGTTTGGTCCTTGTGACGAGTAAATATCTACAGGATAGGGCCTGTTTAAACAACAAGCTCCAAGCCCTGGGGTTAGATGCTTGGCAGGCTGCGTTTGCCCAAGATACAGGTACCTTTACTGATGGGACAATCAGAGCTGGAAAAGAGTGAGGGAACCAGTACTGAAAAGGAACACCAGACTCAGCTATGCTGTGGGAGCATAGTTGAGGTAGAGAAGGAACTAGCACATGCCCAGTGAGCACAGAAAGTCTTTAAAAATCAAATGAGAGAGATTGAGGAAAAGAGGAACTTAAAGACAAAAAACCATCCAAGAAAAAGAAGAAAATTATGGGGAAAAAGTCAACTGAGTGAAAAAGGAGATCCAGAGTCTTAGGGAAGAAAATGACACCTTGAAAATTAGAATTGGGCAAGACAAAAGCAAAGAGTTATAAGAAATCAAGAAATAATAAAACAAAGTATAAATAATGAACAAGTAGAAGAGAAAGTGAAACATTTATTATATGAAAAGAAAGTTAACCAAATGGATAAGGTGATCCAGAATTTAAAGGAAGAAAATGATTCCTTGAAAATTGGAATTGAGCAAGAGGAAACCTGTGAACTCATAAGAAACCCAGATATAATAAAAAATGAAATACAAAGAATGAACAAGTAGAAGAGAATGTGAAACATAAGAAAAACAATTGAACCGGAGAACAGGTCAAGAAGAGAAAACGCAACAATAATCAAAATACCTGAAAACTATGATAAAAAAAGAATCTTGACACAATAATACAAGAAATAATTAAATAAAATTGTCCTGAAACATTAGAGAAAGAGGGGAAAATAGAAATAGAAAAAAAAATCCATTAATCATCACCTGAAAGAGATCCTATAAGGAAAACTCATAGGAATATTACAGTCAAATTCCAAAACCCTCAACTCAGGGATAGAATATTACAAGCAACAAGAAAAAAATAATGTAAATATGACGGTGCTACAATTAGAATCACACAAGCCCTATCAGCAGAGACACTTAAAGGACTACAGGTATTGGAACAGTACATATTGAAGAGCAAAAGAACTGGAGTTCCAGTTGAAAATATCATACCCAGCAAACATAAGGATAATCCTAAATAAAAAAAGGACATTTAATAAATTGTCAGAATTTCAGGTCTTTTTTAAAAAAAAAAATTGAACTTAATAGAAGATTTGATATACAAGAACCAAGAGAACTATAAGGTACACATCAAAGACTAGTTATAAGGGACACGATAAGGATAGACTGCTATCCTAAAACATAAAATATATGTCTAGGATTGTTATTGGCAATTAGGTAGTTCCTAACAAAAATTGTAGCAGAAGTGAGTATGATATGGCTTTAAAAAGTAAAATCATTTAGGAACAGCTAAAAAGAATTATTCTAAAGACGTGCAAAAGTAAGGGACAACACAGAAGAATTAGAAAGGGGAGGAGGTTTGTTAGTTCTGGAAACCCACTTTCGTCAGGAATGAGTTCAAGAGGGAACAAGGCACATATTTTGAAGAGTATAAAAGTTCTAAATTAAGGAAGATAGAAAATATTAAGAGGATACAGAGAGGATACAGTATTATGGAGGGCTCTCTAGAGAGGAGGGTGAGGAAATCAGGTAAAGGCGAATACAGAAGGGTGCTTAGATTTTTTAGGGATGGAAGAATAAGATCCTTGGGGGAGAGATTAAGTAATAGGAGGGCAAGGTAGAAGGCAAAAGTAAAGCAGAGGAGTCAGGAGGAATAGGAAATAAGAGATATGCACAAAAACAAAAACAAAGATCAGAAGTAGAGATTTTAAGGAAAATATATGTCTACATATATAAAATGTGCACAGCAGAGAACAAAAGAAAATTGAAAAAGAAGCAAAGAAAAGATGGATAGCTCTCAGCACATGTAGTATTTATTATGCCAGCTTTCTTGAAGTGGAAATTCATTGTAATATATTTTGAATCCTCTCATGTTCTGCTGTGCACAGGGCATGCTTTTCATTTTATTTTCTTACTTTGTATTTAAATTTCAATATTTAAGTTTACATGTTTTTTTTTTCATTTCTATACTGTGTATTTGAGTTTTGGTGCTTGAATCTAAACGAAAAAATATATACATCTCAATTGAAGCTATAACAGTGACAAGACACATGCCCAAGTTCCCTCTGATGGTGTCTTCTTTCATGGAGACAATAGAAACCTTACCTCTAGATATGATGATGCATAATGGTAGAGCCTTGAAGAGACTGTGAAGTGTATGTTGACATTCTCTAACATGTTCTAATCATGTGATAAATGGGAGAGGCATTCATAAAAGACTAATTGACCAGAGTCCCAGTCATCCTTTTTTTCCAATAGTTTCCTCTTCTGCTGCTCTCCTTACCTATATGGAAAGAGAGCTTGGACCCTTTTCCCTTCTAAAGCATGTGACCTCATGAGAATGGGCTTTAGTTATTTTGGTTTGCCATTCATTTCCATTTTAACTGAAGGAGATTATTTAAAAGGCTCCAAATTTTTTGTGTTTTGAAATAACAGCAGAAAGATCCTTCAAGAGATCAAGTTTAGGCCAACTTTCACAATTATTCTACCACCAATTATCCAAGGAACATGGATTTAGGATTCATCCTAATCATAGCGCAGACAAAGAATCATATCCTACTGATGCTTCATTTATATGTCAAAGTGGTGGGATCAACATTCTATAAAAAACTGTGCTAGGAGAAAACCCACTCTCCCCAAAGACTGAGATGAAATAGTGGAGAATGTGCCCTTGACATATAGTGGGTAGTTTGCATATATTTTTATTATTACACGTTGAGGTAAATAATGTCTAAAAACTAATTGATGTCAACTGGTAAAATAGTACTAGGTTCCTAGTCACTAACTGATGACTATTGCATGAGAAACAACTCACAGGGACTGGAACTGATAGTATTAAAGGAGACATCCCCCAATACTTTAGAATACTCCTATAATCCTGAGAGGGAGATAGCAGCCTAGCAATGGAATCACTCTCCCAGTGCACATTCACTATAAACAATAGCTAATGGTCAGAGTTACTATCATTCAGGCAGACTATCTACAGATCACACCAGTTGACTGCTGCCAATTCTGCCTATACATAGAATTAATCCTGAATGTGAACATTTATTGGATTTTCCTCCTTGATGTGTTGTTCAAGAATAGTGTATGCTGTGATTAACTAAAGAATGCCAATCACCTAAATTAGTTTAATTAGCAATTTAATTCAGGAGTATTATGAAGAATATCTTGTCTTTGAAGGACTTTAATTGAAAAACTGATTTCCAAGGTAGCTTTCCTAATCTCTTTGAAACTTTTCAAGGATAAGGGACATAGCCCCTTTTCAGAGATGTTTTAGTAACTAGATTCTGGTTTTTTTTAAAAAAAAGGGGGGTTGGGAAAGATAAGATCTGGAAGTCTACTCTAAACCTGTAGCTTTATTCATCAAAATGGTCACATGTTGAATTTATCTTTGTGATTAAAAATGAAGTGATGTATACAGCATACATGATAAATTATGTTGTTATGCATGTCATAAGTATTATAATAGGGTATGATAATGGTACTGCAATTTAATACAATGTATTAACTTTTTAAAAAGGACAGTGGGGCATGGTGAATAAAGGATTGTCTTTGGAGAAGCCCAAATTTATAGCTGAGGAAAATAAATCTCAGAAAGTTCACATCAAATCAGTAGATAATTGGAAAGCTGAGATTAGAATCCAGCTCTGAATGCAAATCTAGTGTTCATTCTATCATACACAAGTTCAAGTTGTCTATAATTATCTAAAGTATAATACAGAAGCAGAATAGAAAATGACAATTGTAGCATAGGTATTAGGTGAGGATTTGTACTTACCATGGAATTATTTAAATCTTTTGATTTCCAAGACACTGTTTTGTCCTAGTCTGCTTCTGACTATCTTTCTGGCATCTATTTTTAGGTTTCATACCACATCTCTCTGGGTCAAGAAGGTTTTCTAGGATTTGCACCAGTGATCTCATATTCTTCACATTTAATTGAATTATAGTCATGTCATTCACTACCACAGTCACAATTTAGGATTTATCCGTCTGTATCTAATGCCATGGAAAACCTTAGTGCTTCATTCCTTCTTCAAATGTTATCTGATATGGAAAGATACTAGCAAGGTTTTTCATTGCCAATTCAATGAAATGTCATTCCTCTCTAGTCTTCTCTCTCCCAATGGGAAAAGTCATCAAGCTCCTGAAATTCCAAACTTGTAACCTCCTTATCCCTTAAATTTGCCATTAGTTGTCCACCCTGAAAACCTCTGTCATGATTAGGTTTGCAGTAACAAGATTATAAAACCGGATTTAGAGTTGGAAAGAACCTTAGAGATCATCCATGGTAATATTTCATTTTGCAGTTTTATCAGCACACTTAAAACCTCTTCTACCCTCTACTTACTCTTGTTCTCCAACATCTCCCTAACCAGTCAGTTTTTAATATATTATGGCAATCATATCTTAAATATATAGAAGAAAATATTAGAGAGGACTTCATAAAGAATGAAGCACTACATAAATATGAGCTATTTATGACACACACTCACTTCTGCTTTTTAGTGAAATATAATGTAAAAAATAGATTAGTATGACTATGTAAATACGTGTATAATATTTCAACAATTCAAGAATCTATGATTTCATTTTTTATAGAGATTCCCTCTACCCATTCAGATCACAACCTCTCTGCCATAGTGGATCACCATCAAAAGTTAATAAGATAAGGTCAATTATTTAGAACTGGAAAGGATGTTAAAGGTCATCAGGTCAGAATATGAAAGAGGTTGAGTAACTCAGCCCAGATTATTAAGCTGGTAAGTATATGTGGCTAGGTTTGAACCTCAGGTTTTCTGACTCCAATTCTGGTGTTCTACCCTCTATGCTGCCTCCATTGGCTATGGACAATCTTATGTTGATAAACCTCTCTCCATATTTTGTTAGTCTGCTTTTAGTCAAGAAAAAAGAGCATTATCTGCTCCGCATTGAAAGTATTACCAGCTCAGCAGAACCTGACAGAACTTGAGGTCCCTTGACATTGCCTTTGGAAATATAAGCTCTTCCATAACCACAAAGAGCATTATAAAGTGATACAAACAGAGGATGTACCCATATTCCTAAAGTCAATATTCATGTAGTATTCCTAAAGTAAACCTCTACTGATTGTATTATTGGTGAGAAGCAATTAAAAAGATACTAAATTTGCTCCTCTGAAGTCCCAGGATCATTATGAAGTATATTTTTTGTGTAAATAACTAAGTCTGGGGATGGGGAAAGGGGTTTTTATCTGGGATCTTTGTATTTCTCAATGCCATCGTAGATACAGACCTGAATACTACACCAAATTATCATTATTAAGCTGACTAAAAGTTAATTCCCTATAAGTAACAATGTAAATGAACCTGGATTACTATCTAAAAAATTTTTATTAAGTCCGCAAATGTGTTTGACAAGATCCGTGGAACATAAATGTGATACATTAGACCGAACTCTTCTGTCCATTTTTCTTTAGGCATGTGGAGAATGAGTGGTGGGCTACAGCCAACAGTAATTTTTATATTCTGCTAAATTATAGCATCTCAAAGCTCCGGGAAGCATTATCTCTATTCTCCCATAAGACAAGTGTTGATAACAATGCCAAACAAATGCTGTTGGCAGAAGTCCCTGGCGGGGCACATTTGATTTACAGTGTGGCTCCCAGAAGGGGCTGCTGAGGAAGACACAGTTCAATAAATTAGAACCACCCGAATGTCGGGTGAATGCCTGCCAGCCCTCACATGTTTACATGATTTACCTTGTCACAAACTCACAAGAAGGAATTACAGCAAAAACCTATTGGATAATAATACACAATGCTACTCCTCCCCACCCAGGAATGCATATAGGATTCTCAGCTATCCAGAAATGCCCTAAAGAGTATTCCTGCATGGGGTGGGGGGGAAGAAAGAACACATACCTTGGGCAAGAGCTAGTCTACAATATCTCTTCTGTTCATTCTCCTGGGGCCTGTGGACTCACAGAATCATAGATTCATAGTTAGAAGAGACCTTAGCAATCATCTAGTCTAACTTTTTCATCTTACAGAGCAGAAAATGGAGGTCCAGAGAGTTGAAGTGACTTTTCCAAAGATGCATAGGTAGTATTTAGCAAAGCCAGGATTTTAAGTTTGGAATTTTACCTCTAAATCAAGAACTCTTTCAACTTTAATTTTCCTAGTTACCACTTTAACTGCCTTGTCAACTCTCTTCCTTAACTGGATAGTGTCTTCATTTGATGACCATTTTTATTCATTCATTCTATAAATACTTATGGAAGTAATTTCCTAAGTGCTATAACACACACACATACACACATGCAGAGAGGGAGGAGTGTGTGTATATATATTTAGCTTTCATTAAATTTTAATAGCTTAAAAATCCACTAAGATTTTTTGTAAACCATGTAGAGTATATAGCTAGCAATAATAACGCATTTATAAAATACTTTAAGGTTTACCTTATGTTTTACTATTCCCCTCTGGGGTAGGTAGGGGCGATTATTATCTCCATGTTATAGATACAAAAATGAACACTCTTGATGTCAGTGACTTGTCTAGGGTTACAGAGCTTATAAGCTAAAGAATGAAGAAGGCCAATTCCTTCTCTGCTACGTCACATAGCACTGGAGGTCAGAACTTGGATCAGAAGGTAGAAGTCGTATAGGCACGGGTATAGGCTTACTCTGAGGAAAATCTTCCCCAAAATTAGAGCTAGCCCAAAGTGGAATTGGTTACTTTAAGGTAGTGATTTCCATCTCATTAAAGGTCTTTGAGACAAAGCTTAGAGAATAGTTGTAGCAAATACAGTAAAGGGAATTATTTGTTTAAGAGATATGACTTAAAATAGTTGGTAACTGATATATGTGCCAGCTTAATAATTATTTAATTTTAATGGGGGACAGAGATTCTGGAGAGAGTTCTGCAGGAAGGAAGAAGATGAAACCTAGATCTGAAAGAGCTAGGAGGGCTTTGATAAATAAAGATGGGAAAAGGCTTTCCCTGATTAAGGGAACATCATTAGCAAATATTCCCATGCAGTAAAATGCTGAGCCATATTCAGGGAGCTCTGATAGGCCCATTTGCCTGAAACATAGGATTCTTGACCTTCATAAGTATACTTGAAGACATTGGGTTTCCAAAACAATTCCATTTATTTGATTTTATGAATTAAAAAGTATTATCCTTAAAAAGGGTCTATAGGCTTTACCAAATTCCCAAAAAGGTCTGCAACACATTCCCACAAAGATTAAGAATTCTTCACATAGTGGGAGATATTAAACCATCAGTGGAATAAATTAGTGAGCAGCTTGGGGTCCTTTAAAGAACTGTAAAATTTTCCAAACACAGCCCATCTTAATCTGTTCTCTTTCTTTCTTCCTTTCTATTCAAATCTGGGTCCAACTCATTGTCCATTTGCAGCATCTCTTGAAGATATATGTATAAATTGAGTAACTTGAGAGACACCTTATCAATCTATCAATAATATTGGTTAAATCCCTACTATATGCCAGGCACATACACTGGCAACACTCACAACCCAAAAGGAATCAGATACATGTCTTTGATGATATTAGACTTAACAAACTGAGTTTACCTCACTTTCACTAGAAAATATGTCTACAATGGAAGAATAGTAGTTTTTCCAATTCAAATGAAAAGGTTACTAGAAAGTTCAACCCCCTTCTCGGAACTCTTCAGTTCATATTAACTCTTAGTACCAGTGCAAGACACAGTCCTTGTTTGCTGCTCCAAATTATAGTTCTGTCATTCACTATTCCTTAGTCCCTGACCCTCTTCTGGCGCTTCGATCTACCACTACCTTCCACACCAATGCCCTCATTTTCCTTGCTCTGCCTCTCACTCTTTGGCCAATGTTTCCAGATGGCATAACCTTGTTCTCTCTTTGGACTGTGTGTGGCTCAATTTTGGTCAAGTCTCTCACCCCCACTGGGGTATGAAAATTCCATTTATCTGAGGTTTTGTTTATGATTCTGTCACTAGTATTCTAATCTCACTTTTTCTCAGGAATATTTTATATCTCTTATAGTAGCCAGGGCCAACATGATGCTGGGCTAGTAATTGCTTTTTAAGATATTTTATCTTGGTAAGAACCATAACTTCATCACCCCCAACAGCAAAAAGACACATTGATTAATTGTGCAGACCTCTTTATTTGCCCATCTCAATGGTTTCCAGCCCTAATTCCTGGCTGATTTAGAGTGACTAAATTTCTTAATGTCTTGCATGTCTCAATAAGCAAACCACATTCACCACACACACACACACACACACACACACACACACACACACACACACCAACTAAGATTTTCAGACACTAATGAAAATGTTTGCATGCCTTACTATTTATCTTTTCAACTCCTCATCCTTATATACCCCCTCTTCTATGTAAATACCTCCTATCTAAGGTCAAGTCATGGAGATTATACTGAGATTTAGTGAGAAAAGTGAAGCAGGAGACCGCTCTCAGCTGCCCTACTATAAGGCTCAAGTTTCCATGACTATCCCCACTGTACATATTGAGAAATGAAAAGGTTCTTTATATCTGATAGAGTCTATTAGGGATTTTTCTATCTTAGGTTAATGTAAAGATGATTATACCTCTTAGAATACTAAGGGCTTTCTCAATGATATCAACAATCATTCAAAAGAGACTTCCATACTAGTCTAAAGAGAAAGCTGTGAAGAATGTCTGTTTTTTGATTATGAAGAGTAAAGAATCAAAATTTTGGTTACCCAAAAGGCAATGAAGGAGTATATGTTGGGTATAATTAGGTAGAAACTAATTTTCAACAGTGACATGTTTAAAAAAAGGCATTATAAAACACTTCTTCCAATCATAAAAAGAAGTGCATCAGATATATATATGTATAAAGAACCAGGGAAAACAGATAGACTGGTCTAGTGCTTAAATTAATACATAATTTACACAAGGTATCAAAAAGTTGCAGAATCCTCTAAGTTAATGACATCTCTAAAAGACAAATATGACAAAGAAAACATCTGTCATCTGTCCCAAATGTACAAGTCTGAGCCACTTCCAGAGCAACTGTCAAACTAAAAGGTCTCGACTTAGGGCTGATTGGAAGAAGAAAGCAGTTTCTGTGCATCATTATACTGTTTCACTACTAAAAAGGGCTACCCATTGCAATGTATTGCCTTGATTCACATAAAAAGGGAAGACAAGTTCTGAGAACCAGTATATTGAAAAAGCATTTATTACTAATAGGAGAAATTATCCAAAAGAGAAATTAGATGCATGCTAACAAACAGAAGGATAAAGGCACATCATCTATAATATTGGACTTAAACTAGGTTCCTTACTTATATCAGAAAATATCTCTGTAATGGAAGAGCAGTTGGGAGCACTTATTCCAAACAAATGCAAGCAAAAATAACAACAAATTCACATAATGAATATTTAGCCTCAATATCTGAACATTTGAATACTTCATATCTCATATCTTTCCTTGAAATGTTACTGTGATGTGTCATGTGTTCTATTCTTGAAGTGTGACAAAAATGTGTGTGTGTTGTAGCATGGGAATGAGTTATGACCTGTTTCCTACAAGTGACACTGATCCATGGAGAAGTAAGGGAATATTATAACATGTGAATATAAATATGAGGCAATTTATTTTTATGACAGGAAAATAAAATATGTTTTAAAGTTAAGATCAGAGATCAGTATCCATAAAATATACTTTTATCTTTAGAGAACTTGAGATATACATATATGTATATATGTATAGAGAGAGAGAAAATAAAAGGAAGATAGATATAGATAGATCATAGATAAATAAAATATATGACAAAGTGCATAGAAACTGACTTTTGTGTCAAGAAAGCCTGGGTTTATTTCTCACTTGTGCCACTTGCTGACTATAGGTCCCTGGGCAAATCATTTAACTTCTCAGTGCCCCAGACAGCACACCTCTAAGACAGTTATAAGACTTCATAGATAGGAGGAACTTTCTCACCTAGAAACTCTTTACACTAATCAAATCACAGATCTGGGCCTCCTGGATCTCCTTTTCCTTCTCCACCAGGGAGTGGAGGTGAGGGGATGGAGGTGGTGAGGGTGCTCATGCCTCTGTGAGTTTCTATACATGTCTCTGCATGTGTATTCTAAAAAGAGAGGTATGGAAAGTGAGTGGTAGAGGATAGAACCAAGTAATGAAAAAGAAGACTTGCATAGGAATTAAGAGGAAGAAGGAAGTAAGACAAGATACGGATGATGGAAAAAAAAGAAGAGTAGAAAATGTAAGTGAAAGAAGGAAAAAAAGAAGTAAAGGAGAGAGGGCTATATACGAGGCAAAAAAGGAGATAGAGGCAGGGAGAAGGAAACTGTTATATTGAATGTATTTTTAGTAACATGAGATGTGTTGCTGATAATTGTACTGTGTGTGAAATTTGTCAGCAAAGATATTTGCATTACCCTTTACAAATGTTAACAGTTTAGCATGCCAGACTGTTTTGTGAGATGTGGGGGAATATTATAATAGTGACAGTGGGGAAAAAATGACTGGGTGTGAAAGAAATTAGTTACAAGCAGACAGAGAACATCTGTGCTATAGCGGAACAAGCAGGAGATTGGCATACAGCAGACCTTGGAGACAGACTCTGACTCTTATTAGCTGTGTGACCTTGGAGAAGTTACTTTACCTCTCTGGTCCTTGGTTTTATTATCTTTAAAACTGAAGGAAGTCTAATTCAGATGATCTCTCAAGTTTCTTCTAATCCTCCATCTATTATCTTCATGCTAACAGGTTTTATCCAAGAGAGATTCCCCATAGCCAATAGACCTTACTGAATAAAAACTATATATCACTTTGCATTGATGAGACTGGTCAAAACAATTTCATCAGTGAATAACAGTTAAAAGTACTTTCAGGAAGAACAGGAACAGCTTTAGAGATTGGGAAGAGATTATATCTTAGAACTAACAAGATGAACAAATTCATACCTACTTTAACTGAAGTTTCTTATGATTTGGGTAAATTTATTCTACTTGATCTTTCTTAGTTCAGTATTTTGTCATTTCTAATCCTTTTTGGAAGTAGATGATAAATTATTAATTTAAAAGTATCATTATAGCTAGTTATTTTTCTCATGTATAATTCAAAATTTAAAAATCCATTTCCTGTTTTATGCCTGTCTGAATGGTGAGGTCTCACTCACTTTGAGAGAGAAGGTTAAGGTGGGGTTCAGACTGAGACTCTCCATTGTAGGACTAATCAGCCTCAGACACGAGAACTCATCTGTTCTTTTCACTTCCCATTGTCTGCTAGAATATTGCCAACTTGGAACATAAATTTTGACTCCTTTCTATGTCCATTAGACAAATACATTAAATGTATATTTGTCTTCTTATCTTTATCTTACATATGTATCTTCTAGCCACACAGATGTGCGCAAGCACACACACACACACACACACACACACACAAACATTTATTTAGAACCATGTACTTAAAGTGCCGTCTTTGTTCAGTCATTCAATCATATGTAACTCCTTGGAGTTTTCTTGGTAAATATCCTGGAGTGGTTTGCTATTTCCTTCTCCAGTGTGTTCTAACTTTACATGTGAGGAATTGAGGCAAATAGAAGTTAAATAACTTGTACAGGATCACACAACCAGGAAGTATCTGAGGCCAGATTTGAACTCAGATCTTCCTGACTCCAGGTCCAATGCTCTACCCACTGCACCACCTAATTTGAAATACCCCTTTTGAAATAAATAAATATATACTCACACTCAGACAACTTTTGTTTGATGCCATTGTCATGGCATAAGAAATGTTGTTGGAACTACTAATTTGTGAGCTAGTTTATTTTCTGTATGGTCCCCCTGAGTCCTCACATTTCAGAAACTATCCAGAAATATTATGAAATAACTGATTAGATCAGTAAGCCCAGGAAAAAAAACCCCTCAAAACTTTGGGTGATAATAACAGATACTCCATGGGCATTGACACATCTGTGGCTACATACTATTGTTTACAGAAAACCATACCTTCCACAGTTCAGCACTAGAAAGGACATGATCCCTCTTGTACTCTACCCTAGTTACAACACATTGGGAGCATAGGGCCTCTGATTGCATTGCAGATCAGGTTTGGATTCAAGGCCTTATGAGTACATTGCTGATCTGATGTGGATTATATTCAAGATCCTCTGATGATTCCTCCAGCTCTGCATTTATTAACCACTACCTATAAGCTTTTTCTGGGCTAGGGCTACAGGTAGCAAGAACTTAAGGGACCAGGTAAGAATCCTTAGATAGAACCAGAATAAAAATAATCAAAAAGTTGCTCAAACATTAAAATAAGATTAGAAGTAATGAGTAATATGCCACTCACGATGAGAATATGTTCTGGTATCTGCTACAGGATTCTTATTTTTCAATTCTTTTATAGATCCCTTTGACTGCTTATGGTGAAATACAGTTACATTATATTGGGTGGAAGAGAAAACAAGTTCACAACCTAGGAACCTTTCAGTAAGAGGAATTCAGTTACCTCAGGCTTGAGTGAGTTAATCAGGTACATGGTTATTTCACATAGTTATTCACTTGGGCTGTGGCCAATGACAGTAAGTCAGTGTCCTCTGTAAAACTCCTTGAGGTCTTTTTAAGACTGAGAAGCTCCTTGCTTGATTTTTTACAACTTAAATATATTTTTTTCAAATAAAAACTCATTTTCCCATGGCATTCTTGTGGTTTAAATGAGGCTGTGAAAAAATAACTTTAATTTTAGGATTCACTTCAAAAGGCTACATTTGTTGACTAATTACCCTGCTACACCTGAAAAGACCCTTAAACATTTGATAATGGTCCTGTTCGCTTATCTTTAATTTTGTTTTGTTTTGCTGTGAAATTAGGTTTGCTTTCCTGAAGTTCCAAATTGGGGGCAATATCACCCTCCTGCCGTGGTCTCTCTAAAACTGGGCCAAAGGCTGGCTCCCATCCTACAGCTAGACAACCCCCATCCCTTTGTTATAAGACCATCTAGACAGAAAAAAGCAATTCTCAATTATATGAAATTTCTATTCAAAGTGACCACTATCTAAATACATTCATTAAAGTTTCAAACCTTATTTTTCAAAAGATATTTTCAATCAAACTTTTGGAACCACGGAAAACCATGGGTCTGAAATTTGGACATAAGAGTTGATGAGAGACACAGTGGATGCTTAGATGCCTTTTCCAAACCCTAACCAACTCTCCAATATGGAAAATATGACTGGTTCCAAAATCTTTCCCATTGGGAAGGTGACAAATAATGCCGTTTTTAATGATCATGGCTAACCCATTTATGCTGATGAACTTTTAAAAAGTAGAAAATTCATCCTAAGAAATGAAAATGATTTGTTGAACCTAAGACAACAGAATTAATGAGAAGGCTATGAACAGCAACCAAAACGTACTTGAATCTTTCCAAGGCTTGGAACATGACACAATGGGATCATTGGCTACCCATTTTAACTCAACCCAGACACCCTTTCCCTTAAAATTGTACCATTTGTTTTTAAATTTGCCTCTTAAAAATATTCTTTTGTACCTTTTTTATGAAAGTTCATATACCTACACCCATACACACACACACAAACACACGCACACACACACACATACACATATCCCTCCTATATGCTGTTTCTTATGTTTTAAATAGTCTATTAATCAGTTACATTAGTTAAAAGAAAAATCCATTTCCTCAAGGCAGGAGCTATTGTAATTGAAACTGCCAAGGTATAAGAAAGGAGCTGTCTGCACAGCAGTAAACTCAAGCTGAATATTAAAATATATATATATGAAGGGCTCCCTAGGTAGCAGATAAGCTTTTTAATCATAGTGTTTGACTTCCTATATCTGATTTGTTGCTCCTAACATGGCAGGAGGATGGACTTGGAAGCTCTTTTATCTCTAATTTCTTGATAAGCACTACTATCAACCTGACAGCCTGGACTGATTAAATATCACCATTCACATGCAGAGCATAACTACTGCCTTTAGGACTGTCTGAAGCTAAAATTAAATGTAAATGAACAAAAACCCAAACCCCTACTCAGCTCTTTCCTCATCTCTGCTATGCTTTGTGTTTTGTTTTGTGATGAAGAGATAAATCACTTACCAACTCAATTTTTTCCACATTAGTACTTGGATAGCAGCAAAAAAGGGTACACCGAAGCATAGCAACAGGACCAGGAATTTGGCTAGACAGAAGAGAAACTGGCAGGTGCTATAAATCAAAGCACCAGGTACCCCAAGATGAACAGGGCCCAAATAAGTCATAAAAGCCCAGGGCAAGGTGTCTAAAAAAGAAAAGGTTTGAATATAAGCAAGAGATATGAATGGTACAAGTACCTCGACAGCAGCAAGAATGGACTTTGATATTAAGTTAGAGGCAAAATCCCTATACTCTGGTACTTCTATCACTTCTCTTATTATCATCCACCCCACCTCTATCACTCTTGAGATCTTATCCCCCCCCACCCATTGTACCCTCTGGCACACTATCTAATGCATTCTTTTATTTATAAACTTTCCTTTTTTCTTGTGCCCCTTCAAATTCTTGAACTCATGGAAATTCGAGTGCACAACAGAAATGATGAAACAACACTGCCCTAGCCTCTTCACTACATCACTGCACCCTTTCTGATGCCCCTGGATATACAGGGCCAGAAAGAGTTGGCATGTGTCTCGCTTGTCAGCGACACTTCTAGACCCTTATTTTCCACCATTATTCAGCAATTCCTATGATTTCTCAAGAAGTCATTTTCCTTCCTTCCCCAGGAAGCTTAGTACTAGTAAGCACTGCTCTCATGCTTGGGGACTTCTCAAAGCATCACAGATTTAGAAACAGAACAGGCCTTTCTCTTCATCAATTCACCTTTCTCATTGTGTAGGTGAGGAAACTGAGGATTAAAGAGAGGAAATGACTTACTCAAGTACACGCATAGCTGGCAGGAACAGTATTCAAACTCAGGTACACTGCCACCAAATCTAACTTTCATTCCACTTCTCTATGTGATGTTCCCTAAAATTTGTCAGATTTCCAGTTAATTGACCTTCTTAACAACCATGACCTATACCTTCACTCTACCTCAGGTACATATTAGGGATGATTTTAATATTGACTTTCCTGTCAATGATTACTTTCATGGTTGAGAACTCTGAAATGATTCTATTTTATCTTAACTGCTATCCTTCTATCTCTACCTTTGTCTCATATTCTCCAAAACATATTCTTTTTCATTCAAGTGTCTTCTGGTCACTTCACCTCTCCCTTTATTCCCACTAGAAGAAATTCTTTGTTTCTCTTTTATGTTCTGGATTAAATTGTCTCCCTGTTCAGTTTAGCTCAACATTATCATCCCCCCTGGGGTCTTTTTTTTCCATCATTACTCACTGTCTTGCCAAATTCCAACACACGGTTACACTCAAGCATCTATTTTCTCTCCTCCTCTTCACAATCTGTTTAACAAAGTTCAGGGAAACCCTGTACACTGTCATGTCAGACTAATACACAATAAAGTTATGCTATCTAATTTCTACTGCTATTTTCCAACAATATAACAATACTTCTATTCTCTAAGTGACTATTAGAGTCCCTCTTTAGAACCTTACTTTATCCCCTCATGCCTCCTGCACAAATACTTTCCTTTTCACTTTCCACACAATTCATACATTTTGGATAAAACTTAGAATATTTACACTTCTTTTTTTTAGCCTTTCAGCTAGGTAGTATAATGGATAGGATGCTAGACATGGACTGAGTAAGACCTGAATTTAAATCTTGCCTCAGAAGCTTACTAGTTCTATAATCCTGAACAAACCACCTAGCCTCTCTCATACCCAGTCTTCTCATCTAAAAGAGACAAGTTAACAGCACCTAGTTCACAAGGTTTTTTGTTTGTTTGGTTTGGGTGAACTAAATTAGAACACATATAAAAGATTTAATCAACCCTAAAGAGTCATGTAAAAGCTGATTGTTACAAATTATTGTTATTTTCCCAATTCTATATCTTCAACCTTTTTGATGTAACATACCAATTCTCCTTTTCTTGTCTTTCAAGGTCCTCTAAAACATCGATTCAATGGAGCATGGCCTAGGGGAAAGAAACCTGGATCTAGAGATCAGAGTACTTGAGGTAGAATCATTCATTGTTTGAGTAATAAGGCCCTGAAGCTCTGTGGTCCTATGTTTCCTCACCAGAAAAATGAGGGGTTTGCATTAGATAATCTAGCACTTCAAGCTTACAGTCTATGATTGGACATTTCTATGTTTTCTTACTATATATCCTATATTCAAGGAAACACAATTTCAAGAAAGGTAAAAATCAGGGAGTAAAAACAAGATAGGGGAAGAAAATCAGGGAATTGCCTGAGTTCTCACAAATTCCCCTCCAAACAACTTTAAGCAATGTCTCAAAACTCTGGAGTAGTAGAATCTGCCAAAAGATGTGATAAAACAAATTTCTAGTGCAAGACAGGAAAGTCTGTCACATTGAGGCGAAAATGGAGTTCAGTCCTATGCCAACACAGCAAACTAGCAGCAGGCCTTGAAGATAAATGACTCAGTTGAGGCAGCAGTAGCCTCCAGAGCTCTCATTCCACAGATGGTAAGGGTCTCTGACAATTGTCCAGAAGAAGATTCTAGTAGATCTTTTGCTGGTTCTAGGTGCAGGAGTCAGTTGCATTGCCTATATGAGTAATCAGATTACATTCTTGGGTCGCAGACCCACAGTGAAAAAGAGAACTACACACTAAACCTTGTGGTCACAGGAACAGGGACACTAGTCATAGTTCCATTGTGAAAAAGAGTGTCTGTGGTTACTCACAGACCAGAATGCAGGTCAGGAGAGCACTAAACACTCTTCTCCTTAATTCATATTATGTTGGAAGACCTGAGAACTTACAGAGTCCCCCAAACTAGCTCTGAAAACAATATCATCACAAGAAAGCTAAAGGTTGGAACAATAACCCAACCCTCCTAGAAATAGAGCTCCACTTTAGCATAAAGCCAAAAGTACAGAAACAGACTAGAAAATGAGCAAACAGCAAAAAAAATCTTGACTACAGAAAATTACTATGGTGACAGAGAAGATCAAAACACAAACAGAAAAAAACGTCAAAACTTCTACATCCACAATCTCAAAGAAAAATGCAAATTGGGCTCAAACCCCCAAAAAAATCTCAGGAAGAGATTTAAAAAATGTAAAAACAAAATCAGAGAGGAAGAGAAAATTTAGAAACTGGAACTAAAGAGAATAAAAATAATCAGAAAAGCTCAATCAGAGGAAGGTGCACAGTGCAGACAATATAATTGCCAGTTCATTAATGAGTCAATTCAATTAAGAAAAGAAAGACACTAAAAGCATGGGTGTAAATGTGCAATCTTATTAAAATCTCCAAAAGGTAGCAGACATTATACTTTCAAAAATGAAAATAGTCTATACATACATCAGTGAGGTCCTTGACAATAGCATTATTAGGGAATATGAATGTAATTATTATTTCAAATGTAATTATTCACAGTAGATCATCACAAAGTTAACAATGAAAATATAGGAAATACAAGATCTAATTCATTTTTTTTAAAAAAGAAATTGATTCTGAAAAACAAAATGTTAATTCAAGTGTCCCTTTCAACAAGGTGTTTGATTCACACACACACACGTGTGTGTATAAGTATGCATATGCAGATATATCTATATGTGTGTGTATAAATTATTCAAGGTTCCTTGAAATATGTAAGAAAAATATGTATAAAAATGACTGTTCAACATCCATCTGATCATCAATATTGTAATATATATATATATATATATATATATAGGTTGGTTATATCAAGTCCCGAAACACTGTAGAGCCTCCCAAACGTGATCCATATCCACTCAAAGGAGTGTGGTCTGATCATACACGCAGGGAGGACAAAGGATGAAGAATGCCTATCACCCAGATTATGATATGAAATTAGGCAGACAGACTACAGAGTTCATCCATCAGTATATAAAACTATGACAGATACTTCGAATGGACAAGGTGGGTACATAAGTAAACTGCAGGAGGAGAACATTATGCTGGACAGAAAATAGTAGAACCCTTTTATTAACATCAAACTCTTTCCTGAAACAAGTCTTTCTCTTTAACAACATTCTATTATAATGGTTGTATGGGAAACTAGGTGGCATAGCAGATAGGACACTTGGCCTGGAATCAGGAAGATCTTAGTTCAAATTGGCCTCATATACTCACTAGCTAAGTGATCTTCAACAAGTCATGTTTCCTCATCTGTAAAAGGAGCTGGAGAAGGAAATGGCAAAACACTGTAGTATCACTGTAGTATCTTTGCCAAGAAAACCATAA
Organism: Bettongia penicillata ogilbyi; assembly: GCA_023548195.1. Classification (NCBI taxonomy): domain Eukaryota; kingdom Metazoa; phylum Chordata; class Mammalia; order Diprotodontia; family Potoroidae; genus Bettongia; species Bettongia penicillata. The sequence continues at coordinate 11,210,614 of JAJHZJ010000382.1, read as the reverse complement.
AAGCACTCACACAGAGTCAAACATGACTGAAATTAATAAACAACAAAAGTGGTTGCATTTTTGAGACTTGTGGTACATTATAGTCTCCAACAAATTAACATCGAATATCACCCATAAGTGTAATGGTACTTTAAATGGGAAGATCTTTCCCATTCATTAATAGACCATGTTATCTGCCTGAGTCACATGAATCTAAGAATAGGAAGAGGTAGAGTAGGAAAGGTGGAAGAGGAAAAGGCAGAGCTGGAGCAGAGCTGAGAGACAATTTTGTCAGAGCAGTCAGAACTGAGGGAGAGAGAGGAGGTAGACAGCTAGGCTCATGAGTGTTTGTTTGTTTGTGGGAAGGCCCTGGCATGAGGAAGGCTTGGGGATGGTGCATTGTCCTCTGCATTGTTATTGTGTATAGATTTTTATTACTAAGATTGATTTGGCTTTCTGGTGTTTCAATAAATATTTTAGTTCTATCTTCCATGTGGAGAGTCTATTGAATTTTGTGATTCAGAATTGTGCTGGGATATTCATGGCCATGTAGGTTCTAAGAATGTCACGTTGGTGCTATGATAGGACAAAGCAGAGATAGAAGGTCATTATAAATAGGCTGTAACACATATCAAATAGGAAACTATGAAAAGCATGAGTAAGGATATTATTAAAGAAATGCACCCACCCTCCTTTTCTCCCCAAAAAACCAATAGGCTGGTTATAGAGATTTATTACAGAATAACTACTGTACAGTCCTGATAGAGAAACTCAGAATGTACCCTAAGCACATTAAATAGATCATACCCCCTGTGATAACTTATGGGAAGACATAGTAATAATAGTATCTAGCATTTCTATAGCACCTTAAAGGTTGCAAAGCACTTAACAAAAATCATCATATTTTATGCTTACAACAACCTTGGGAGGTAGCAGTTATTACTATATCTCATTTCACAGACAAGGAAATGAAGGCAGAAATAATAGCTAACATTTGTATAGCACTTACTATGTGCCAGATGTTGTGCGAAGAACTTTACAATGATTATCTCATTTGATCCTCATGACAACCCTGAGAGATAAGTGCTATACTATCCCCCATTTCACAAAAGAGGACATTGAGAGAAACAAGGCTGTCACTTACTCCAGGTCATATAGCTATTAAGTATCTTAGGTCAGATTTGAATTCAGGCTCCAGGTCTAGCACGCTATCCACTGCAGTACCTAGATGCCCTGGATCACGCAGCTATTAAGTGTCTGAGACCACATTTGATCGAAGACTTCCCTAACTCCAGATGCAGCCCTGTTGACTGTGCCACATAATTACTATTAAAGATGAGAATGATTTGTTTTAGACATGAATAGATCAAAAGCTGCATTCATGGGGGCATCAGCATCAATGAAATCACAATTCCATTTGAATACTGAGCAGCCAGGGCAAATCAAACCACTCACAGTTCTCGGGATGTCTTTACATTTTCCTAGGTCTCTGCATTTGAAAATACAATTCTCTTTATTTGCCCTTTCTCCTCTCCTCTACCCCATCTTTCTCTATAAAGAATCCCATATATGCTTCAAAGAACAAGCCAAATAGCACCTCTCCTTGAGCCTCTCCATGATGACCCTGACAATTATCTCTACCCTCTCCAAGTTCTAAAAGGACTTTGTATTTCTCTGACAAGGATAACATGCTGCCTTGTATTGTGGTTCCATTTGTATGTGTCTCTGCCATTAAAGTGTAATCCTTCCTGTGTCTAAAGTGCTTCATAAGGGAGAAATGACTTACTTTAAAAAGTCATGTCCTTCCTCAACCTTCAGTTTCTGAGACCCATTCAGGATGTTTGTATATTCTAGAAATGTTAATAGTGCGGATGAAGAGTATTTTCTTTTTATGAATTGTATGGTTTCAATTTCCTATTATGTTCATCTTGCTTTCTCTTGATTTGCCAACATGAAAAATTTGCTCCACTGCTTTCCACACATATATAGGTATATATAGATATATGTATATAAATGTATAGGTATATATACACATACTTAGCCACTTGGCAAAATCTCACATTCACCAGGGAAATTTTATCGATCACATTTCAATCTGCTGCCTGTGAAATTTCTTGTTATTTATCTGTCCATCTGACTCTTCGTGAACCCATTTGTGATTTTCTTGGTCAATATACTGGAGTGGGTTGAAATTTCTTCCTCTGGGTCACTTTATAGGTGAGGAGACAGTAAAACAGGGGTAAACAACTTACCCAAAATGACAAAGCTAGTTTCTGAGGTCGCATTTGAACTCAGGAAGAAAGTCTACCTAATTCCAGATCTGGCACTGGCACTCTATTCACTGCACCAACTAAATGCCCCATGTCTATCCGACTAGAAGATAAATTCCTTAAGGATAGAGACTACATTTTATGTAAGTTTTATGTTGCCCCTACTAGCTAACACAAAAATATGTGCAAGGTAGATATTAAAATGATATTATACTGCATTTTTTATTCCATATTTTATCCCTCTATTCATCTTTGCATCTGACATTGCATCCAGTGAATTTCAGGAAGTTGTTGCTGTTGTTGTTAGGATTAAAAATACTAATAACAACAATGATTTTTGAAATATTCAAGTTGGCAAATCACTTTATATACACTATCTCTTTTAAACCTAACAATAACCCTTTGAGGCTCATATCACAAATATTAGGAAAGATAAGCTCAAATTGAGATAAAAGGCTTGCCCATAGTCATATAGAAGTATACATTCCAGATTTCAATTAAGTGAAATATTTCTAATAGTTGAAGAAAGACAGTTTATTGTAGTGGATTGAGTACCAGGCTTTGGAGGGAATAAAATCTTGTTTTAAGTTTTCACTGTCATATACTGGCTGTGTGACCATAAGCAAGTCACTTAACCTCTTTGTTACCTAGGCAGTTCTGAATGCTAGATCTGTGAAGATTAATATCTGTTGGAAAGACTTTCTAATTAACAGTTACTGATGAATTTTCAGATCCAATTACTATTGATTTTAATGATCATTTCAACTAAATTTTTTCTTTCATATCTCATCATGGCATAAATCTCTAACCCTAGGTTTTCAAAAGCTATGAAAACTTTAGTAAGTTTTACCACTAATTTCACCTTCAGTGGAGGTTTTCAAGAAAAGGCAGGATGGTCATTTGTGGGGAGGGGGAATTCTTTTTCTAATATAGGTTGATTAGATACTTTTTGAGATTCCTTCCAGCTCTCATAGGGAGAGGTATATAAATCTGATTCCATTGCAATGGCATGTTCTCAGTTAAGATAACTGCTTCTACAGTACAAGGCACTTCATTGTTTTATTTTTTTCTATTTTTTAATATTTTATTTGTTTTTGGTGTTCTACAATCACTTTCACATGACTTATATTTTTCCCCTCCCTCCAGCTCCTTCCCCCCCACCTCACCTCTCCAACTCTGAGACAGTATGCAATTTTATAAGTCCTACACATACATTCCTATTAAATACATAGTCATGTTGAATAGAAGAATTAAAATGAATGGGAGAAATCATAAAACAAAACACAGTAGAAAAGAAAATGATCTGCTCAATTCTGGGATCAAATTTCATAGTTCTTTCCTTGGATGTGGGAGGCATTTTGCGTTGAGACCATTGGGAATTTTTTTTAAGTCTTTGCATTGTAATGAAGTACTAAGTCAGCCAGAAAAATTCCTCACACACTGTGGCTGTTGCTATGTACAAAATTCTCCTGGTTCTGCTCCTTTCACTCAGCATCAGTTCATAAAAGTTCTTCCAGGCCTCTCTGAAGTCTTCATGTTCATCATTTCTTATAGCACAATAGTATTCCATTACATTCATATACCATAATTTATTCAGCCATTCCCCAAGTGATGGGCATCCCCTTGATTTCCAGTTTTTGGCCACTTCAAAGAGAGCTGCTATAAATATTTTTCTACTTGTGGGCCCCTTTCCCACTTTTATGACCTCTTGGGGATACAGTCCTAGAACAGGTATTGCTGGGTCAAAGGGGATGCACATTTTTGTAGCCCTTTGGGCATAGTTCCAAATTGCTCTCCAGAATGGCTGGATCAACTCACAGCTCCTCCAACAACAAATTAGTGTTCCAAGTCTCCCACATCTTCTCCAACATTTGTCATCCTCCTCTTTTGTCATGTTAGCCAATCTGAGATGTGTGATGTGGTGTCTCAGAGTTGTTTTGATTTCCATCTCTCTAATCAATAGTGATTTAGAGGATTTCTTCATAAGACTATAGATAGCTTTAATTTCTTCCTCTGAAAATTGCCTGTTAATATCCTTTGACCATTTATCGATTGGGGAATCACTTGAATTCTTGTATATTTGACTCAGTTCTCTATATATTTTAGAAATGAGGCCTTCATCACAGACATCAGTTGCAAAAATTCTTTCCCAGTTTTCTGCTTCCCTCCGAAACTTGATTCCATTGGGTTTGTTTGTGCAAAAACTTTTCAATTTAATGTAATCAAAATTATTCATTTTCAACTTCATAATGTTCTCTATTTCTTGTTGGGTCATAAATTTCTCAATTCTTGATAAATCTGACAAATACATTATTCCTTGCTCCCCTAATTTGTTTATAGTATTAATCTTTAACCTAGATCATGTATCCATTTGGACTTTATTCTTGTGTTATGGTGTCAGGCATTGGTCTATGCCCAATTTCCTCCACACTGTTATCCAGTTTTCCCAGCAATTTTTGTCAATCGGTGAGGTCATACCCCAGAAGCTGGGGTCCTTGGGTTTATCAAACAGTAGATTGATATATTCATTAACCACTATGTTTTGAGTACCTAACCTATTCTACTCATCTACCCCTCTTCTTCTTAGCCAGTACCAAGTGGTTTTGATGATTTCTGCATTATAAAACAATTTGAGATCTGGTAGAGCTAGGCCACCTTCCTGAACATTTCTTTTCATTAGTTCCCTTGATATTCTGGACCTTCTATTCTTCCAGATGAATTGTGATATTATTTTTTCTAGCTCTATAATACAAATATCTAGTAGTTTGATTGGCATGGCACTGAATAAGTAAATTATTTTAGGTAGAATTGTCATTTTAATTATATTAGCTTGGTCTACCCATGAGCAAATGGTGTTTTTCCACTTACTTACATCTGACTTTAGTGCGAAAGTGTTTTATAATTGTGTCCATATAGTGCCTGGGTTTCTTTTGGCAGGTAGACTCCCACATAATTTATAGTATCATAGCCTTAAAGGGATTTTTTCTTTCTATCTCTTGCTGTTGGGCTTTGTTAGTAACATATAGAAATGCAGATGATTTATGTGGGTTTATTTTGTAACCTGCAACTTTGTTAAAGTTGTTTATTATATCAAGTAGATTTTTACTTGATTCTCTGGGATTCTCTAAGTATATCATCATGTCATCTGCAGAGAGTGATAACTTACATTGTTCTTTGCCCATTCTAATTCCTTCAATTTATTTTTCTTCTCTTATCACTACAGCTAGCATTTCTAGCGCCATATTGAATAATAGTGGTGATAATGGACATCCTTGTTTCACTCCTGATTTTTTGGAAATGCATCTAGCTTGTCCCCACTGCATATAATGCTTGCTGGCTGTTTTAGGTATTTACTGCTTTTTATTTTATGGAAAGTTCCATTTATTCCTTTGTTTTCCAGAGTTTTCAATAGGAATGGGTGTCATATTTTGTCAAAAGCTTTTTCTTCATCTATTGAGATAATCATGTGGTTTCTGTTAATTTTGTTGTTGACAAGATCAATAGTGCTAATGGTTTTTCTAATATTGATCCAGTCCTGCATTCCTGGTATAAATCCTACCTGATCTTAATGTATTATTCTCATGATAAGTTTCTGTATTCTTATTGCTAATATCTTATTTAAAAATTTTACATCTATATTGATTAGAGTAATTGGTTTATATTTTCTTTCTCTGTGTTGACTATTCCTGGTTTAGGTATCAAAGCAATATTTGTATCATAAAAAGAATTTCAGAGGACTCCTTCTTCCCCAGTTTTCTCAAATAGTCTATATAATATTGGAATTAACTGTTCTTTAAATGTTTGATAGAATTCACTTGTAAATCCATCTGGCTCTGAAGATTTTTTCTTAGGGAGTTCATTGACGACTTGTACAATTTCTTTCTCTGAGATGGGGTTAATTAAGTATTCAGTGTCCTCTTCTGTCAATCTGGGCAACATATTTTTTTTTAAATACTCATTCATCTCATTTAGATTGTCGAAATTATGGGCACACAGTTGGGCAAAGTAATTTCAAATTATTGTTTTAATTTCCTCCTCATTGCAGGTGAGTTCACACCTTTCATTTTTGATATTGGTAATTTGGTTTTCTTCTTTTTTTAAATCAAATTGACCAAAGGTTTATCAATTATATTCATTTTTTCCATAAAACTAACTCTTAGTTGTATTTATTAGTTCAATAGTTTTCTTAATTCCAATTTTATTAATCTCTCCTTTGGTTTTCAGTATTTCTAATTTGGTATTTACTTGGGGAATTTCAATTTGGTCTTTTTCTGACTTTTTCAGCTGCATGCCCAATTTGTTGATCTCCTCTTTCTCTGTTTTATTCATGTAGGCATTCAAAGATATAAAACTTCCCCTAAGATCTGCTTTTGCAGTATCCCATAAGATTTGGTAGGTTGTCTCATTATTGTCATTCTCTTGGATGAAGATGTTGATTGTTTCTATGATTTGTTGTTTAAATCACTCTTTCTTTAGGATTAGATTATTTAGCTTCCAGCTAAATTTTGGTCTATCTTTTCATGGCCCTTTATTATCTATAATTTTTATTGCATTATGATCTGAGAAGTTTGCATTCAATACCTCTGCCTCTCTACACTGGATTTTGAGGTTTTTATTCCTTCGTGCATGGTCAATTTTTGTATATGTGCTATGTATCACTGAGAAAAAAGTATATTCCTTTCTATCCCCATTCACTTTTCTCCAGAGATCTGTCATATCTACCTTATCCAGAGTTTTATTCACCTTCTTAACTTCATTCTAGTTTATTTTGAGTTTAGATTTATCAAGTTCAGAGAGGGGGAGATTGAGGTACCCTACTAGTATAGTTTTTCTGTCTATTTCTTTTTGTAACTCCCTTAACTTCTCCTCTAAGAATTTGAATGCTATACCATGTGGAGCATATATGTTTAGAGCTGATATTGCTTCATTGTCTATGGTGCTTTGTCTGATATTCGGATTGCTACCCCTGCTTTTTTTTACATCAGATGAAGCACAGTGTATTCTGCTCCAACCTTTTAGCTTTACCCTGTGTGTATCCCCCATTTCAAATGCATTTCTTGTAAACAACATATTGTTGGATTATGGTTTTTAATCCATTATGCTGTCTCCAATTTATGGGATAGTTCATCCAAATCACATTCACAGTTATGATTACTATTTGTATCTTTCCCTCCATCCTCTTTCCCCCTGTTTGTGCTTTTAGTTCTCCCTTCTCCCCTCCCCTCCACAACAGAATTTTAATTTTTACCACCACCTCCCACACTCTTCCCTTCCTTCTTTCAGCCTGCCTCCCTTTTACTCCCCTTTGCCCTTACTACTTCTTCCCTCCCTTTTAGCCTCCCCTCCCTTTTCTTTCCCCCTTCCCCTCCTACAGCCTATAGAGCTAGTTAGATTTATATACTTATTTAAGTTTATTGTTGCCTCCTTGAACAAAATCAGTTGAGATTATATATAAATATATAAATATATATAAATATATAAATATCAAACAATACTCATCTCCTTCGCTTTTTCCTTCTACCATATTATAATTTTGTATCTCTTCCTGTGTTGTAATTTACCATTTCCTGCCTCCTCCTTTTCACATGTCCTGTTACAATCCCTTCACACCCTTAAATCACATTTTTATCATCACATCATTTACTTTCTACCAGCTTCCTCTATCTATATATATATATATCCCTTTTACATTTCATAATAAATATACAATTCTCAAGATTAATAAGTATCATCTTCCCTTACAGGGATGAAAACACTTTGCCCATATTGAGTGACAAATTTTTTCAGCTGTTTATCTTTTTATGCCTCTCTTGAGGCCTACATTTGAAGATCGAATTTTCTATTGATTTCTGCCCTTTTCACCAGGAAGGCCTGGAAATCCCTTATTTTATTGAATGTACATCTCCTTGCCTGAAATATTATGCTCAACTTTGCTGGGTAGTTGGTCCTTGGTTTTAGTCCCAGCTCCTTTACTTACAAAATATCATATTCCAATTCCTTTGATCTTTTAATGTAGAAGCTGCAAGACCCTGTGTGATCCCAGTTGCAGCTCCTCAATATTTGAATGGTTTCTTTCTGGCTACCTATATAGTATTTTCTCTTTCACTTGATAGTTCTGGAATTTGTCAATTACATTCCTTGGTGTTTTTAGTTTGGGATCCCTTTTGGAAGGTGAACAGTTCATTATTTTGATGACTCTTTTGCCCTCCGGATCTAGGACTTCTGGGCAATTTTTCTTGATGATTTCTTGGAAGATATTGTCCAGGCTCTTTTTTTCATCATGGCTTTCTATTAGGCCAATAATTCTTAGATTTTCTGTCTTGGATCTACTTTCTAGGTTAGTTGTTTGTCCATTGAGATATTTTACATTTTCTTCTATATTTTCATTCTTTACATTTTGTTTGACTGATTCTTGATGCCTCATAGAGTCATTAGCTTCTACTTGCCCAATTCTAATTTTTATCAAATTGTTTCCTTCACTTAACTTTTGCATCTCCTTTTTCATCTGTCCAATTATTGCTTTTAAGGAGTTATTTTCTCCAGTTAGTTTTTGTACTTCCTTTTTATTTGTTCAATCTTCCCAGTTAGGTTTTGTGTTTCCTTTTCCATTTGCCCAATTTTCCTTTTTTAAGGAGCTGCTCTCTTCAGGGAATTCTTTTTTTCATACTTTTAAAAGCATTGGTCAGTTTTTCTTCCATTTGTCTGATTTGGCTTTTAAAATTCTTCTTCAGCTCTTCCAAGAGTTCTCTTTGTGCTTGTGATCAGTTCATAGCCTTTCTGAAATTTCAGATGGGAATACAATCTCAATGCTAACTTCTTTGGTATTTGTATTTTTGTCCTTATCCCCATAGAAATATTCTATGGTCTTTTCTTTCCTGCTTTGCTTCATACTCATGATGATGTTAATAACCCTTTTCTGGCTCTTAAAGCAGATCTCTGCTTCTAGGGCATGAGGGACTCTGTTCCACAGCTCTTGTGCCTTGAACTTGAGGTTTTGTGTGTTGTAGCCCTGAATTCTTTCAGGTAGAAGCTAAATTGCTACAGCTTACCTGGTGCTAAGCTGGCTGATGTAAGAAAGCAGAATCCAGGTGAAGTCTTTTTTGTGCTTCCCTGGATTTACCCTGGAGCTAGCTTGTTAAGTGTGGGGGAGGGGTGGTCTGGACATATGAGATTTTGGCTGCCCTAGTGACTTCCTGATTTCCCTGGGGTGCTGAGGCAGTCCTTGGTTCCTGATATTGGTGGTTGTGGGGCTCCACTCCCCTGGGCGTTCCAAATCTACTCCTGGTTTGCTGAGATGGGGCTGTCTGGGACAGCTCTGGTACTGCACTGGTCCCCCTCAGCCACAGCAAGAGGGACCCTCCTTAGTGATTTTCCTAGCCTCACATGCTAAGAGACTGTTTGCCCCTTCTGCCAATCCCACTGTTCCAGGATTTTTCTAGGGAGATATATTATCATTCTTTCAAAGTCAACAAGGGGAAGGAGAGAGAATATTTACCAATCACTCTGCCATTGGACTCCTGGAAGTTTAAGTAGGTGATTTACAGACATTTAATCTGTAGCCTGATAGTCTCAGGAGCAGCTGTGGCAGTTACCTGGGGCTCTGTGGCTTTCACTTGCTTAGTTCCCCTGGACTCCCATCTGGACTGCTTGAGATTCCACAGTGCAGTCCCTGCCTCAGAGTACCTGCAGCTTCCTAGTCAGTCCCACTATGGCAAGGATGCACTGGTACAGCCTGTGTGTTGTGTGCTGTGTGCTCCTCCAGCCCCATGGAACAGATCCTTCCTATAGACCTTCTATTCTGTCCTGGGTTGTAAATCTCCAAGGCACTTTCTTTTGAATTTATAATCTCAGTGAGTTGACTAGACTGCATTGAGAAGTAGAGACCTACACCTACTTGTCCAGGGTCATTACTTGTCAGAGGCAGCACTTGAACCCAGGTCTTCCTAGGGTAAAACTTGCTTGCTGTCAATGAAAACACACTGTTTTTTTCTAATTCTGCTGTTCAATAAAGTTATGAAACAACATTGGTCTTGTCGTCAAGCAGTTGGATGTCAAATCCCAACTCTGCCCCTTTATCATTTGTTTGAACTTGCCCTCATTCTCAGAGCTTCAGTTGCCATATCACTAGGGTGAGAGATTTAAAGTAGATGGTTCTGAAGGATTTTTTTTAGCTGTGATGTCAAGTTATTATTTCATCTACAGCAACTTAGGAAAGCTATCTTCTATGATACAGAGAAATTGTTTCCTACATCAGTGGAAGCAATACCCAGATAGATGAATGAACAGATTTTTGAAGTACTGAAGTCCTTTTTTTTTTTAATAGTCTCAATGAATTTCATGCAAACTTATTTTAGCGATGTGAATCCTTGTGACCAGGTATATTAAAAATAACCCATTAAGTAAAGAAATTCTACTTGCAAAATATATTAGTGCCTATAATGAGATTTAAAACCCGGCCCATTGATAGGCCTCAGGTGAGGCTATTGTTTAGGTGAGACTGGTTTCCTATGAAGGCCCACACCTTTTCCTGATTACTAATGAGGCACTGGGTCACATGGTGCCATGCCCTCTAGATCTGAAAAGAGTATATATACTCTGAGGTGAAGTTTTGCTTTGGGGCTTAGTTTTTGAAATAAGGTTCATGTGCCAAATGAGACTGTGGGCAGTCGATTTAAGAAGTCCCCTGGCTTTGAAAACCCACATATTGGTGCTTCCCTCTCTGGTAATGATGTATGTGTTGCCTATGGTCAGACAGTTGCAAGCCCCGTCAGTTGATCCTGCTTGTATTTTCTCTGCTGGCATATGTGTTTGATTAAAGCCACTATTGACTCCTCAAAAGTTGCTTTCCTTCTAGAAGAGCAGATCTAAGAACCTGTGCAGCAGGCCCTCCTGTGCGAACCAGGGTGCTTGGTGGTACAGTGTCACAAATTTCATTGCTAATAGGACTAAATTTATAAATCTATCCATATTAAAAAGCTATTATTTTCCCAGTTTGGAGTTAGATTTGTTTTTGTTTATTTTTAGGCAAGACAAGCAATGCAGAATAGACATTTCCCCTTTCTGGTGAAATATTTGTATTCCAAAATTTGTTCAGTCATTTGCCAATTCAAAAGAACCTCCTTTGTTTCCAGGTTTTTATTACCACGTATAGAAGTATTGGAGATTTTCCATATTACTTTGTCATTGACCTTTTTTGTTTTAAATGATCTCAAGCATCCACATGTGTTTTTCATTTATGAAACACAAACTCTACCTGAATTTAATATTATAACCACCAATATGTACATGTTTTATAACTAAACTAAAGAGGGGGCAAAATAAGGGAAACTGGGTATTATATTACAGGGTATATCCCTATCTTCCATGTGACTCACCTTTCAGATGAATTTTATGACTGTTGAAATATATTGAGAAAGACTAGAATCTCTTTCCAAATACCTGGACCTCAAAGATCAGCTCAAACAGAGCTTGCTCCATGAAATTTTCCAAGATTCTTTCAGCCAGAGTGCTATCTATTCTTCAAAACTTCATAATACTTTCAATCTTTAATGTGGCTCTTGCCATATTTCTGGTATTAATATATTTTCTCATAATCTTGACTTTTTTCCTTCACATTTAATAACATAGTATCTAATAGCATATCCAGCAGAAATTCCTAACCTTAGGGTATGAAATGTACAATAAGGTCTAGCCTTCCAGAGCCTCAGAAATTTAGAGTAGAATTGTTTCTTCTCCATGAGGAATATCTGTTTTATATATATATATATATACTTCATTTCCCAGCATTTGGGAGTTGGTACTGAATTTGAAATCAAGCTAACCCTGGAGTTCTGATCATTATACAGCGAAAACTGGATTATGCTTCGATCCATTTACCTTCACTCCCAAAATACCTGCATTTGGAGGGAAGAACTATGGAGGCTATTATAACCACAGCCCTCAATTTACTAATTCTTTCAGTAATGAAGATATTGACATTAGGAGGGGAGGGATTTGTTGGCAAATCAAGGTATCTTGAACCCCTCATCTCTTAGATCCAGAGTCACTGATGCCTGAGATAAAAATAATCTCTTACCATGTTATTTATTTACTTTTGAATTAATGTTTTATTTTTCCCTAATTATATGTAAAAACAACTTTTAACATTCACTTTTTAAAATTTTCGAGTTATAAATTCTCTTATTCCCTTCCTTCTCTACTCTTCTCAGTTGAAAAGGAAAGTACCTGTGTCTGCTGCTTTACTTAGAAAAATTGAGGGTATGCATTGGGAGCTCCCTTACTCCCCCATTTCAGATTTCAGCACTGATACCATTCTCTCCTTCTCTCTCATCTCTGAGGAAAATATGGCCTATGCTCTTGCCAGTTGCCCTTCCTGCACTGATCCTCTACTCCATGACCTCCCTTAGCCCCTGGAAGCTTGGTCAACAAATCCCTCCCCTCCTAATGTCAATATCTTCACTACTGGCTCCTTCCCTAATGCTTTGGAACCTTCATAGGGTTCCACCTTCCTAAAATCAAAATAAAACTAAAACAAAAAGAAAAAAAACTACTTCCCTTCCTCCCATGTCATAATAGATTATTTTGTTTCATTCTGTTGTCAAGTTCCCAGAGTTTTCCTCTCTCAGTCATTCCTCTTCCTTCCTATCCATTCTTTCCCTAATCCTCTCACATTAAGGTTTCTGTTGTCAAAACTCTATTTGACAACATACTCAACTCTTCAATTCAACAGCCTTCTCTCAACCGTCATCTTGCTTGACCTCACAGAAACTCTTCAATCTGATGAATCCTTTCTCCCCTATACATGTCCCAATTACTATGGGGGTTTCACCAGTATCCCTGTCACCCACTTCTATAATTTTGAAGTCATTCTTGACTATTCACTCTCCCTCACCCTGTCCCATATCCTGTCACTTGCCACATCTTGTAATTCTATCTCTATAGTATACCTTATATCCCTCAGTAGCCTCATTACTCATATAGGCTCTCGCCTATTTGAATCACTCAAAACACCTTTCCTTAACTATTGCGGTAGTTTCCTATTTGGCACATAAATTTATAGTCTCTCTCCACTCTCCAAGTAGTTGCAAAAATATTCTTCCTAAGGCACAAGTCTGATTTTGTTAATTCCCTAACCAATACCATTTATAGTGTTTCCCTATTGTATTTAGGATAAAATACAGATAACTCCCCTGGCATTTGAGCTTGTCCATTTTTTCCTGTCTCTTTTTCAGCCTTATTGCCCTTTAACATACTCTTTATTATAGAACTTTGCTTATATGAATATTTCATTCTACTTCCTGTCCCTATGGATTTGCAAAATGTCTACCATCATTTTTATAATGGAGTCTTTTCATTTCTCCACTCCTTAGACTTGCCATCTTCAAATTTCATCTAAGGTATTATGTTGTCCATAAAAGCTTCCTACCACTACACTCATTATTTGTTCAAAATAATTTGTATCTATTTCTGTGTGCATGTACATCCCTTCAGTAGACTATACATTCCTTGAAGTCAGAATTCGATTTTAATTTTATATTCCCATGAACTGGCATGCTGTGTTGTACATAGAATGCTTTAACAAAAGTTTATGGACTGCTTGAATTGATTCCAGCACACTGTTTTGCTGTAGTGCTCAATAAATAATTTTGTTAAAATAACCTCTTATGGATTTTCAGCAATTAGCATAGAGAGAACTTTCTGTCAAGTCTCTTAGAATCCTGTTTGAAATTCTCTCAGATGGAGTGGTATGACTTTGACAGTCTAAAACCACATATAACAAACTGGCAATCAAAATTATTTATTGTTGGTAATGAGGAATAACTTTTACTTTTTATGTTCAATGTATCTCTTTTAGAGAAATATGAGGTCCGAATCCTCTGAAAAGTAATTACACGTGGATGTAACTGAAGCACTCTTCAGTCTGTCTCTTTGATTTTAAATGATTTTTAGAAATGCCCCAAATAAGCTTTTCTTGAATGCTTTTAAAAACAAATGACTATTCTGGATTGGGGTATTGATCCAATTATTAGCTCTTGTTTTTCATTGTTACAGCAAATCTAACTATTCTGCCAAGTGCCTTTGGAGATAATTTAAAGAATCTGATTGACATTTTAGTAACTACTGTATTTACATCAGTAAATAGTTACTCAACAAACTCTTCAATGGGAACAGTAAAGTTGGAATTTATCCAATTGACTCAATTATTTCACCTGAAAATGCTTCCAAAAGAAAATAAAGTAGAAATAATCTTATCAGATTCAGTATCTTTTATTCAAGGTAAGTTCCCAATAAAACAATTATAAAGCACTATGTATATGTATATATAATATATAATAAATAAAATCATTACAAAGTGATAATAATAATAACCAGAATTTTAAGAGTGCTTTAAGATCTGCAAGAGGCATTACACATTCTCATATCATGCATATACAATTAAGTTATATACATTAATAGCATTAAATTCCTAGGTTAAAATGGAATAGAAAATGCAGTGAAATTTGTTTTATATAGAAAAATTTGAATATGAAATCTTGAAAATAATATTTAAACTAGCAATCAAAAAATAGAGGAATTGAATTAATAAAGTTAGCATGGAATAAAAACAAAACATTTCTTGCTCTCAAGGAACTTAAGACCAATAATTTAGGTAAAACAGAAATTTCAATCAAGAAAGGACAAAGGAGCTATGATAAAAAAAAAATGCTATCTACCTCAAGAGAGAGAATTCTTGAGTGAAGACTGAGGCATACATTTCCCCCACCCCCATTTTTTCCCTTGGTTTTTTTTCTTTTGTTGCTTTTGGGTTTTTTTGAGTTTTTTTATTTGGTGTGTGTGTGTGTGTGTGTGTGTGTGTGTGTGTGTGTGTTCTGCAACATGACTAACATGGAAATGTTTCCCATGTCTTCACATGCTTTGATATATTACTTGCCTTCTAAAGAGGTCAGGGAGGGAGAAAATTTGGAACTCAAAAAATATTTTAAATTAATGGTAAAAATGTAATTGGAAAGTATTTATGAAACAAAATTTATTTTTAAAAAAGGAGAAAAATCTTCTTGTATTTTATATCCACTTCTCTGTTCATAGTTGGTAGTACCCTGTATCTTTATCTACCCTTCCCCTCCATTGCTCTTTGAATGACCCACAACTAGTTCAGACTAGTATTCTTTAGTTTGCAGCTATATAGCATCATCAGAAAAATATTTAAAATAACAAACTTGTTGTCATTAAATGCATAATGCATTTCTTCCCACTTGTAATCAAGTCCTCTTCAAATTATAGAAATAATTCACTGGTTATCTGAAATGTGTGTCCCAAATTTAGCTATAGATAAAAGGTTGTCGTTCATATACCATACACCTTGAATTTTAAAAAAATCTTATAAACTACTTTAAATATAATGTTCTCTGTTTTGCTATTACTTGTTTTACTTGATTTGACATCAAGTTCACAAGAGTTTGACATGTATTCCTGAGCATAAAACATTTGTCAAATAATCTCTTTTTCCAATTCTGGATCAGTTTCCCATAGGGTTTGAATCAAATAAGTTTCCAGACAATGGAAACATGTTTATTTCCCTTATCTTCTTATCTTAACCTTTTCTGACATGTGACATCAAAGTCATGTTGCAGTATGCCATTTCCATTTTGGAATTTCTGAAATTCTGGACCAGTTACTTTTCCCATGATAACAACAATCCATCTAACATCAATTGTGCCCTCAGCGTAGACAAGACTTCCAGGACTACTAGGAATAAAAATCTTGAAAATATTATTTGGTAGGGTTTTTTTTTTTTTTCATTGTGAAGATGACCAGATGTTACATATTCACCAGGAGTTTGTTTTGTTGTTCTTTGCTTTTTAAGGTTTGGTCTACCCTTAAGTGAAAAAGTGAATTTTAGTAGTAAAAAAAAAAGTGCCTTTCAACATATTAATTTTCAGTACTCCAGTCTTTGTACTGTTTTACTCATCACAAATGTTGTTGTTTTTAAATTCCCTCATAGCAATAGTTAGCATCTATGTGTGCTGTGTATGTGTGTTTTCAAATTAGGGTTACTATTCCTTAAATAGAGGGCTTTATTTTGCACTACTGAAGAATGAGTAGAAACTCTTCTAGTTCTGTCTGAAGTTCTTTGCTTATGTTCGGAGAATTAATTAGCCTGTTCTACAATGTTAGTTTTATTAGTCATTGATGCTATTTTTTTCACACTGCTACTTAACTTGCTTCATTATGAACTTCAATGATCTTTGAAACGTTTGACTTCACCACACCAATAGTATTGCAACATAACTAACCTATATTGAAGTATCCTCTTTAGTACCTACAACTCATCCTCATTCCATTGGAGTAATAGCACTTTTTTAAAACCACAAAATCCAAAACCTAACAAGATTGTGATGAAACATGTGTATATCATAAAATCTAGCAATCATCTGACAGAAAGAATTAACTAAAGGAAGGGAAACCAGCTCAGTCTGTTTAATGTCAGACCTGAGTCAGCCTAGAGTTAGAATCACAGAGACATAACCACTGCCTTCACAAAATGAAACCATATAAAAAATTTCCACAATTTGCACACAGTTATTTACATACTGATGGGCCAATTGTCTGAGCTATGCAGGAAAGTTCTCACTCCCCTTTTTTGGTCACTAGATAGGACACGTTTTCTTAATTTATCTCTCTCCTATTACAATAATCAGACTTGCCACAGTAATTTCTATTGTTGCAAGTTTATGTGAACTTGCATAAATTTGGTGAATCAATGAAATCCACTTTGTTTGAAGAAAGTATTTTTAAATACATACATATATATTTACATCTTGAGTTCCAATTATTCCCTACCCCTTATCCACTCATTGAAATGACAAGCAATGTGATATCAATTATTCATGTGAAGTCATGCAAAACACATTTCAATATTAGTCATTTTGCAAAAAAAAAAGAAAGCAAAATAAAATGATAAGGTACGCTTTAATCTCACTCACAGTACATCAGTTCTCTCTCTGAATGTGATAGCATTTTTCATCATGGATCCTTTGGAATTGTCTTGGATCACTATATTGATTAAGGTAACTGTTTTTTATAGCTGATCATCACTATTATTGTTACTATATACAACGTTCTTCTATAAGGTTGCTCACTTCAATTTGCATCAATTCATTTAAGTCTTCCCAAGTTTTTCTGAAACCCTTTGCACCTCATTCACATCTTATAAGACAATAGTATTCCATCACAATCATATGCCACAACTTATTCAGCCATTCCCTGATAGATGGCCATACCAAAATGTCCAGTTCTTTGCCACCACAAAGAGAACTGGAATAAATATTTTAATATCCTTTTCCCTTTTGGATACAGACCTAATAGCAGTTGTTGGATCAAAGAGTATACACAGTTTTATAGCCCTTTGGGCATAGTTCCAAATTGTTCTCCAGAATGGTTGGATCAGTTCAGAATTCCAGCAATAGTGAATTAGCATACCTATTTTCCTCCACATTCCTTGGAAAAAAAGCTCTTAAGGCAATATTTTACTTGACTGAATTTAGTGATTTTTGTTTTGTTTGCTAAAATATGAGCAGTGGGAACTTCTATTACCCATTCTTTTTAGTCAATTGAAATGAAAGTTGTTGCCTGCTATAAAAGATATTTGAAAGATTGACTTTTCCTTTCTTATATATTTTTCAAATGCCTTTGATACATGCATAGCAGGATTTAGAATTTGAAGTTGAGCAATCACTCATGTAGCCTATGTGAGGTCATCCTAACCATTAGCTAATTTTCCTTATTCATTCTCACACTAGCTTCTTGGGCAAAGGTTATATTTTGATTACTTACTAAAATTTCAGCATCTTTCATTTGCTGAACAATTAGCTCTGACCCTTACCCCATATTTATTTTTAAAAACTGAAGAAACTTCTTTTCCCGTAAGTTTTTGCTCACCTTGCTCTAACCTCCATAAACTGAAAAACTTCTAAAATTGTTGGCTATGAAACAAAAGTGCAAAAATAGTAAAAAAAAAAAAAAAGTTCTTTAATTATCAGGTGTAAGAAAGATGACAGCTACAGTTATCTTAATCATCACTGTAATTTCTGACTTATAAATACTAGAAACAATCCCACCCTTCAATTTTCACAGAACATCAATTAAAGTTGCTTCATGTTTCTTTGCAATATAATATTGCAAATAGTTATGTAAAGGGGAAAAAAAAGTTCTCAATACTCTTTGTTTCTCTAGCTCCAATCATTTTCTCTTCAGAAATTAGTGGTAATGCTCCAGAATAGCAGTTTAACTTCCAGTCTCTGAAGATGCTATTTCCACTTAAATATACATTAACTTTATGTCTCAGTGTCTATATTATGTCTATATTAAGTCTCAGTGGGAGAGTCTTTAAAGGGGATGCTATGCATGAGTAGTAATGTAAAACAATATCGGTTGATAGTAAGTATTTTCTGGATCACCTTTTGAGGAGGTAATAATTATTGTCCTAACTTTCATTGTGAGCATTTGGAAGCTCCAACTGTCCTAGACTTTTTGAGAATCAATTCTTCAAAATTCTTAAAATCTGTATTGCATCCAGAAGAGACTATGTCTATACAGCTACCATATTTGCTTTCCTAGGTGCCATTTCTACTCATTAATAACATATGAAGGACCAAATGTGGTGGCAACATTGTCATTGATGGAGAAAATAACATTTATATAAGGCTTATTATGTGCCAGGCACCATCCTAAGTACTTTACTAACATTATCTAATTTGCTCCTCACAACTATTTTGTGATGAGGAAACTGAGACAAACATAAGTAACTTGCCCAAGGTCACACAGCTAGCACATTAAATGAGGCCTGGAGGTCTTTCTGATGAGATGATTGATGAGAGTCTCCATCAATTTTCTATAAATCTGTGATGGCTTCTTCCCCTCCTCCAACTCTTGTGAAGCCGTGGGTATCAGCAAGCAACCCAGCACACAGAGGAGGACCTGCTGTACGAGTTCTTAGATCTGTTTTTCTAAAATGAAAGCAACTTTTGAGGGGTCAACACTAACTCCATGCCTTCTCCCCACATTACCATAACAGGAGCTTCCTCCAGATACTCTCATGTGCAGGCTCTAATGAACCAAGTTCCAGTCTGCTCCAACCCTCGCTTCCAAGTCCTGAGGGACAGCTGGGCAACAAAGCCAACAGGGTGAGGTTCCTAGCGGGACATAGTACTTCTCCCCACCAACCATAGGCAGCTCTTCCCTTGTGTCCCAAACTGAGCCAGGAGCAGGCTCAGGTTTCCTGCCTTGCCTTTCAGACTTTGTCTTTCCCCAGATTGAATTCCAGGCTCTGGGCTTCTTCCTCCTCCTGCTCTTGCCTGGGTCTGCATGCAGGCAGCTCTCCCCTCCTGTTCCGTGACTCACCTATGCTAGTATACAGGCAGTTTTCTATTCCTGTTCCATGGCTCCATCCCAATCTCTCACTGCTCATGCCTCAGCTCTGCATACAATACAGTCTCAGAGTGCTCCTGGGGCTCGACAGAACCATAGCCACCACAACCGGGAAGCAATGAACAATTATCCCACTCCCCATACTTCATTTTTAATTTGTAGATCCTGCCAACTATACCATGATATATCAGCAAGCACCCCAGCATACACAGGACGGCCTGCTGTACAGGCCCTTATATCTACTTTTCTAAAAGGAAACCAACTTTTGAAGGGTCAACACTCTAATTACATTCACCAACGGAGGAAATAGAAGCAGAGAAATAAAGACCAACAGGGCTTCTGTCTGATCATAAGCAATATATACATCACAGATCAAAAGACAGATCCAACAGTCTGACCATTACATACGTACATAGTTACCAGAAAGAGAAACATCAACATCTGGATTTCAAAGGAGGGGAGGAGCTTTTTAATGGCTACCCAGATTTTCATCTGGCACAGGAACCTTCTTCCAAAAAGTAAGCCCCAAAGCAAAATCTCACCTCAGAGTGTGTACACACACACACACACCACCACCACCACCACCACCACACACACTTTTCAGAGCCTGAGGGTACGACCCCAGTTCCACCTCAGCAATTAACAAAAGGTGTGGGCCTTCATAAAAAACAAGCCTCCCCTAATCAACCTTCCCTTAATAGCCCCACCTGAGTGAGGAAGATTTTTAACTCCCATTACACAGTACTACTCAATATTCAACAATATTTCAATTTAAGAAGTTAGAAACAAGTTTCTATTCTAAACCAGCATTGTATATGACACATTTTTCTCCTGGCAAACTTACCAAGCATTTACTAGATGCTTCTAAGGCTTTCAGGGGCTCTTTACTACCACTATTGATTTGAATTAAACTTGCTTAGGAAAGTAAAGTAATAATCCATATCAGTGTCTTTACCCATTTCCTTATGATTTGAGGTAACCTCTTAAATATGTAAGGTTGCAGTTGACTCAGTGGCATGCCATATTCTCATATTATTTTTTTTCCTTCTGACCTGGTATGGTTTTATAATTGCAAAAACACAGAAATGACCCATATGCCCAATAAACAGTGAATGATTGAATTATGGTATACCAATGAAACAATACTACTACACCATAAAAATGACTAATTTAAAGGACATATAGATATATGGAAAGACGTACAAGATGACACTGAAAAAGCAGAATCAAAATCATATGTACAATAAATCAAACACATAAGATAACATTTGATGAATACATACATACATAGAAATGAATGATTTTTTGAAGAGCAGAAAATTAGTTAAAAACAATTTAGTCAATGTACCATAGAAAGAAAACTTTGAGTCAGGGTGAGTGTGTTTGAATCTTGCTCCTCAAACATACTCACTTTGAGTAAGTTATTTTACTCACTGGGGGGTGGGAGTGGGGCAGGGAGAGAAGAGAAAGACAAGTCACCTAAAACACTTGTTACAGGGTAGGTACTAATCCAAATTAAAGGGAATTTCCTCATTAAGAGTTCTTTTTATCAATAAAATCACAAACCAGGTTAAAAATTAGTAAACTGTGTCTATGCAAACATACATACATATACCCACACACACATACATATATAAATTATATATATATGAATTTATACATGATGTATAAGCTAACTGAAATAGGGTTTTCTTTCCTATTTGTTTTTGATGGTAGTTTTGTCAATCAGCACTACAAAGGAAAGAAGAGAAAGTCATGTGTACAAACTTCAATGAACATCTAAGATAAGATTTTTCCTCTTAAGTTCATATTGTTCTTCTTCTACTAATAGGTGCAACTCTCTTTTTTTTTTTACAGGTCCTCACACGTGTAAGAAAACACAAATGTCTCACTGAAACAAATACAAACCCTATAAATTGCCCTTAGATGCATATTGTCTTTTTAAAAACAATTTCTATCAGAAGTTGAAAGGAAAAAAGAAAGACAGTTCACAATTTATATCCAGGTCATGCTCTGAGTTCCATTAAGCCTAGGGAATATGATAATTTTATGACCTTAGATAAATTTTCTTTTTTATCCTTCAGGGAAGGAATGAGTTACACAATGGAAAGTACAAAGACCAATAAAGTAAAGGAACAAACTACTCTGATGTTAGACTATATTTACAACATTTTCAAAAGTGTTCCATTGGTAATTAAACTTGATCTGTCTTGAAAAATTATTCAATAAATTCAGTATTCCTTAAAATATTAGTCCAATGTCATAATCAATGTTTATAATTTAATAAATGAATAAATTAATTCTAAGTATTGGCTTACAGCTATTCCTTAAAAGAGCTGGACATTGTATTCCAAACTTTAAGTTAGAAAAAAAATGTTGAAAACAAAGACTACTTCTCATTGATCCTTGAACAACAAAAAGTATCACTTCCCCTAGCTGATATTGATTAAAGTGTGGCTTTCTTTAAAAGCTTTCCCTTGTATCATTAAAAAGATATACTTTGTATACAATTATAAATGCATTTCTGCCAGGGTTCAAAAAGAACATTTTATCTCATGCAAAAAAGGAACAAAGGGCCATCATGGGAATTTATTACCACTTAAGAAGGATAATATTCAGTCCCATAGATCAAGACTTCCAGAGTGTGATTTACAATGACAAATTTACCTTTCTTGATGGATTTTCCAATGTGTTTTCCTCAAGGCGTTTTTTTCAGAAGAGTAAGAAATAAAGTATGAAATTGACAGCTGTGGGAGGAATGAGTTGGCATTCTTTTTGCACAAAAGACACAGAAAAGGAAGAACAAGAAAAGAGTGGTCCAGTTAATTTTACCATGCAACAGTATGTCATCCCACATTTTGTATGCTCTTTAAAAAATATACTTGGAGGCTTGGAAACCCTTTTTAGAGTCTCAAAGTGAGTCTCACAGTGGAGTATCCTGCCAAGTCTTCACATTGCATTGACTCAATAAAAATATACCTTATCCTACAAGAGGCAGCAGACACTTGATTCTATCCAAACATGAAGAAAAAAAAGAACAAAAAATAAGGGTGGATTAGATGTGGCAGTGTATAGAGTACTAGAGAGCAAGAGGTATTTGTGCCCAAAGGAAAAGAAACTAGAAATCAAGAGAGGGGGGCCTCTGTCCTCAGCTAATTGTAGTTTATTCTAAGAAGCAAGCTAACAAGTCTTCCATACCCCCTAATGTATGGAAGCTGTATTCTGGGGAGGGGGGAGGAGGGAAGAGTAGGGGGCAAGAATGAGGAAGGAAGTCATAAACAAGCTACTAGGAATACATGAAAGAGGCTGAAAGGCAAAACTTCCAGGGGAGAATGTCTTGGTGTAAACCTACTTCCTAAGAAGATAAAAAACAAATTAATAAAGGCAGAAGTAAGTAGGAGTAAAATTCAAATAGAGCTCTAAATATATTGCGGTATCATGATACAAAGAGAAATTATATCTAGGTCCCTGATTAATGTGTGATGAAGTAATGGAATTATTTGAATTCACACAGCAAATTTCCATAGGGAAAGAACCAATTACCATATTTTGCAAAATTATAATTTCAAGTAATATGGTTTTGAATACATGCAAACATTTCATGGTGTACCAATTAGGACCCAGCTATAATAAAAAATCTTCAAGTTTTTAAAAGAGCAAATTCTACATACTCCTCAAAAATAATATGCTCACATCAAAAAAGACAAGAAAATGGATCAAAAGAAAAATAAAATATCTAAAACAAGCTATTAAAATGAAGTAGGTCATAAATCATGGCTCTTAATACATAATGAAAGAAGACAAAAAGTCAATACAAAATTTACTAGACATGGCAAAGAGTTTCTTTAAAGAAGTGGTAACTGAAATGACAGATTAAGATAAAAACACAGAAGTAGAAGAAAATTTGACAGAAATATCAGAAGTCAATAACATTAAAAGGATATTTTCATTCCATACTGAGTAAAATAATTGATCAAGAAGAAAGGATAGAAATAAGCTAAAGGTCATAGTTCTTGCAAATGATAATAATCCTCCCCCTCCTTTCTCTCTCTGTCTCTCTCTGTCTCTCTCTGTCTCTCTCTCTCTCTCTGTCTCTCTCTGTCTCTCTCTCTGTCTCTCTCTCTCTCTGTCTCTCTCTCTCCCTCTCTCTCTGTCTCTCTCTCTCTCTGTCTCTCTCTGTCTCTCTGTCTCTCTGTCTCTCTGTCTCTCTCTCTCTCACACACACACACACACACACACACACACACACACACACACACACACACTCCTTGAATACCTTACCATATAAGAAGATTGCTCAGAACATTTGAATAGACCAAAAAAAAGTACTGATGTAATGAATTCACATATGGCTGCCAGAGAACAAGCTCTATAATTGAAACTCCAAGTTGTATATAGCAACTGAATTTTAGAATTTTAATTTCAAATAACAGTGCCAACAGCAAATCAACCAGTGGCAAGAATCTCAGTCACAAAGAAACATCAGGAAGAATACACTAGGATTAATCCTTAGCTAAAAATAAAATACGATCATCCAAAAAGTAAAAGTGCTCACACTATAATCTCAAATAGCATAGTTAGAAAAGTTAATCATGGGGGGCGGAGCCAAGATGGCGGAGTAGAAGGACGCACGTTTACGAGCTCCAAAACCAAAGCCCATGGAATTGGTGTAGAAAGAGTCCCCCATAGATTCTGGGTGAGTGCAAGGTGTGCAGAGGCAGAGTGGAGGAGATTTCCGTTCCAGGGAGCCCTGAGGACCCGTCCCCAGGGTCCGGCGCGCCCCGGAGAGTAAACCCGACCCCCAGCGCTGCCCTGGCCGAGGCCTCAGAGAAGCGGATCCGAGCAGGCTTCAGAGACGGAAGCTGAAGCAGCCGGGAAAGTCCCTCCGCCCACAGAAGCAGGTCAGTGAGAGAGGCCGGGCTGAAGGAGAGGGGAAGCAGGGAGCCTCCGTGACTCGGGCCCCCTCGGGAGGAAGCGGCGGCGGCAGGGACGGGGGCAGGAAGCGGTGGCGGCAGAGGCGTGGGCTGGGGCTGAGGCGGCAGCGGCCCGGGACTCAGGAATCCCCCAGCTGCAGGCGGGATCTTCATTACGGAAGATTCCCGCATAAAACCTGACGGAGCTGAGCCTGGGAAACGGCCCTGCCCCTAGCCCGCTCTGTTGCTGAAGACTTCTGCTCGGGACCCCCAGGGGAGCTGAGATTGGGAGGCGGGCCCCCCACCCCGCCCCCCACCCGCTCCATTCTTGAGAGTCTCTGCATAAAGCCCCCCCCCCCTCCGAGGGATCAGAGTCTCGGAGACAGACCTGGCCCCGCCCCAGCACCTGAACTAAAGCTCACTGATTGACAGCCAGCAGGAGGAAAGCCCATTTAAATCTCAGAGGCCAAGCACTAGATCCAGGCGGGGGTGGAAAGGAATCTCAGAAGTCAAGTAACTGGCTGGGAAAATGCCTAGAAAGGGGAAGAAAAATAAGACTTTAGAGAGTTTTTTCCAACAAATGCAAATGATCCCAACCTTCGGATCTGATGGGGAGGACGAGAACGTATTTTTCCCATCAGGGAAAGATGTGGAGGGCGGGGCCTCAGTACCCCAGACACCCCAGGGGGGTGTTGGGTGGGCTCAGGCCTTGGAAGAGCTTAAAAAGGATTTTGAAAAGCAAGTTAGACAGGTGGAGGAAAGACTGGGAAGAGAAATGACAAAGATGCAAGAAGAGTATGAAAAAAAGGTCAATATCTTGGTAAAGGAGACCCAAAAAAATGCTGAGGAAATTAACACCTTGAAAAATAGGCTCACTCAATTGGCAAAAGAGGTTCAAAAAGCCAATGAGGAGAAGAATGCATTCAAAAGCAAAATGAGCCAAATGGAAAAAGAGGCTCAAAAGCTCACTGAATTTAATAGTTCTCTCAAAATTAGAATGGAACAGATGGAGTCTAATGATTTTATGAGAAACCAAGAAATCACCAAACAAAACCAAAAGAACGAAAAAATGGAAGAGAATGTGAAATATCTCATGGGAAAAACAACTGACCTGGAAAATAGATCAAGGAGAGACAACTTAAAAATTATGGGACTACCTGAAAGCCATGATCAAAAAAAGAGCCTAGACATCGTCTTGCATGAAATTATCAAGGAAAACTGCCCTGACATTCTAGGACCAGAGGGCAAAATAAGTATTGAAAGAATCCATCGATCACCACCTGAAAGAGATCCAAAAAGAGAAACTCCTAGGAACATTGTGGCCAAATTCCAGAACTCCCAGCTCAAGGAAAAAATCTTGCAAGCAGCTAGAAAGAAACAATTCCAGTACTGTGGAAATACAATCAGGATAACCCAAGATCTAGCAGCTTCTACATTAAGGGATCGAAGGGCGTGGAATAGGATATTCCAGAAGGCAAAGGAACTAGGACTGAAACCAAGAATCACCTACCCAGCTAAACTGAGTATAATACTTCAAGAGAAAATATGGTCTTTCAATGAAACAGAGGACTTTCAATCATTCTTAATGAAAAGACCAGAGCTGAAAAGAAAATTTGAACTTTCAAACACAAGAATGAGAGGAAGCATGCAAAAGTAAACAGCAAGGAGAAATATTAAGGGACTTACCAGAAATGAACTGTTTGCATTCATACAGGGAAGGACAATATTTCTAACTCTTAAAACTTTTCAGTATCTGGGTGGTTGGTGGGACCACACATACACATGTACACGCATGCACACACATACACACATGCATTCACATGCAGAGACAGAGAGCACAGATTGAACTGAATAGGATGGGACCATACCTTAAAAGGAATTAAGGTAAATGATGAGAGAGAAATGTAGTGAGAGGAAAGAGGGGGAAATGGAAGGGGGGTAACTATATGTCATTTAAGAGGCAAGTAGATGTTTTTAGTGGAGGAAAAAGAGGAGAGCTGAAGAAAAAACAAACAAACAAACAAACAAACAAAAGTTTACCCTCATCACATTTGACTAAACGAAGGAGTGAAATGCACACTCATTTTGGTATGAAAACCTATCTTACAGTATAAGAAAGCGGGGGAGAAGGAGATATTGGGGGGGGATGATGGAAGGGAGGGCAAAGGGAGGAGGGAGTAATTGAAAGTCAACACTTGGGGAGGGACAGGATCAAAGAGAAACAATGAGGGACAGGTTAGGAGGGATGGCAATTCAGTTAGTCTTACACAACACGACTATCAGGAAGGTCATTTGCAAAGCTACACAGATATGGCCTATAATGAAGTGCCTGCCGTACCAAAGGGAATGGGTGGGGAGGGAGGGATGGGGAGAATTTGGAACTCAAAGTTTTAGGAACAATTGTTTAGTATTGCTGTTGCAACTAGGAAAGAAGATATACAGTTAATGAGGAATAGAAAGTCATCTGGCCCTACAGGAGAAAAGAGAAGATAGAGACAAGGGAAGGGAGGGATGACAGAAGAGAGGACAGATTGGAGATAGGGAAAATTAGATTGCTTGGGGTATTGGGGTGGGGGGAGGGGAGAAAAAGGGAGAAAATTTGGAACCCAAAAATTTGTGAAAATGAATGTAAAAAGCTAAATAAATTAAAAAAAAAAAAAAAAAAAAAAAGAAAAGTTAATCATATAAACCATAAAAACATCTTTCCCAAAAAGAAGAAAAAAAAAAGGAAGCAGAATATTTGACTTGCCAAGATTCCAAACCAAAGAAACAAAAGTAAAAAAGTAAAATTATCAAAGAATGATTGAATAAAAATATATCGTTTCAAAAAAAAAGGAATTGAACTAAACAGTAAAATGACAAAGAAAGATCATGAAGGAAGAATAATATATTATTTTTTAAAATATAAATAGGAATAAAAATCAAGATAAAAATAGAAAGGAAAATCTCATTTAAAACCACTGTAATGTTCATAAAATTATCTAGAAGTCAGTCTTTTGAGTCACATTGAAGAGTCATATAAATATAGCCTTGTAAAATTCTGGAAAGTCAATCCCATTTGCACTCCCACCAAGCATTGGGTCCTCAGAGCAAGTTCTCCCTCCCCTTCAGGGTTCTATAATTCTATTGACTTCATATACCTTTCTGCTATGTTGTCTCCTTAATCTATCACCAGTTCTAGTAACTCCCTTATATTATCATTATCACTATTATTCAACTAATTAATATCAACTTATTAAATTCTTACTATGTGCCAAACTTTGTTAAGCACCAGTGATGGAAATATAATCCTGCCTTATCCTCAAAGAGCACATAGTCCAGTGAGGGAAGACAACATAAATGAAGAACTGGAATTGAGAGGGATTAGGAGTTACTTGAATGAGTATGAGGCTCACCACAAGGAGACGAAGAAATCCAGTGGATGAGAAGTGAAGTCATTCCTGGGTACTTTCCAAACTCTTGGTCCAGAACAAGGACTCACCAATCAGAAGAGAGATGCTCAGGGTATAGGAATCATCATTATGAAAGGGCTGTCATCAAAGAGGAGAAGTCTAAAGCAGGAGTAACGGATTTGGTAGTGAAGTGAGTAGAGTCCGGGTGCCTAATATAAATGATTGAGTGGAAGACAAAAGATAAGAATCACTAAACCATTATTTTATAAATCCAAGAATATAGACCACTTTGGAAAGGATTCTCTATTCAGTAAAAATTTCTAGTGAGACAATAAAGCAATTTGGGGAAAAAATAGATTTAGAAAAGCATCTAAATCCATATGCCACAATATGTTCCAAAAGGATATTCACCATTTTTTTAATAGAGGAAAATGTACGTTGGAATTTTTCATAACTGTTCTTAGGAGATTTCTTAAGGAAACAAGGGATGGAGGATATCATAAAATATAATTATACCAAATTTAAAATTGTAATATGAATAAAATCAGTGCAAGTAGGACAATAAGCTATCTCTGGTTACAAATAGTAAAAATAAGCTAAAATAGTTCATCGACAAATATATAAAACCAAGAGCCACTTCACAATAGATAAGTAATCAAAATATGTGGATAATTCTTAAAAGAATTGGAAAGTATAAACAACCATGGAATAGATTGTTCTTAATCACTTCTAACAATAAGAGAACTACAAATAGACATAATTCTAAGGTTTCACATTGTGCTCACCAATTTGGTAAATATGGCAAAAAACCTGATACTAATCATTGTTGAATAAGCTACAAAAAATACCCTTATACAATGTTGGTAGAGCTATCATAAATTGGACCAAACATTTTAGGAAGCATTTTGGAATTAGGTGAAGAAAGTGAATAAAATGCTCATATTCTTTAACCCAGAGATCTCACTGCTATGAAGGGAAGAAAGAAATCATTTATACAGTTCTTATTAAATTCCAAGCACTACGCTAAGTAATGGGGATGCAAATAAAACAAAAAGTAGTCTCTACCTTCAAGGAACTCACAATCTAGTAGTGGCAGACAATGCACAAAGCTAAAAAGTGGGGAAAAAGGAGGTGAAGTCACATAAAAGAGGGGCATAGTTTTGGAGTCTGGATAGTGAGTGCCTATTTGGGAAGGAAGGCTAGCCAACCTGGACCTCTCCATAAAACTGAGCCCTAGAGAAGTACTCACCAGTGAGAAAAAAGGTTGGGCGAATGTTGGTATATTCCAGCATGAGGAGATTACAGGAGTAATTGGGTGTCTCCCCAAGTGCTGAGGGAAGTTTCAGGATGAGCCAGTAGCAGAGGTTTGCTTTTAATATTTTAAAGTCAGGAAAAAGTCTAGGTGAGATTTGCTAGGCATCATATTTCCCCAATGATATAAAAAAATAAAATGTCATTATTCTAGACTAGCAAATTGAGGCTCAAGTTTAAAATCCATTGAGGCATTTGAGGACTGTAAGATGAAATAAGAATCATTTTACTTAGAATGAGTTTAAAAACGATATAAATTTAAAGCTAAAAAAATTCTCAAATGAAAACGTATTCTCCTCTGCCTCCACATTCACCAGGTGTGAACCTACAAAGGTAAGTCATGAAAGTATTCTCCAAAGGCAAAGAGATTTCCAGTAACCTCAGACACCAACTTCCCATAGGTTGAGCCTTTTGTAACTCAAGAGAAGAGATCCAAACAATTAGTGATCCTGAAAGCAGCCATTTGATAAAACAGAAACTAGCCCAGCTTATATAAAACAAGTCAACAAGCATTTATCCAGTAACTGAGGCTAGCACTAAGATTATAAAGAAAAGCAAAAACAGTCCCTGTTCTCAAGGAGTTCTGTGTAATACAAAAAAACAAGAAAAAAACAAGAACAGTAAAAATTTATATAACCCTTAAGGGTTTGCCAAACACTTTACAAATATTGTCTCATTTAATCCTCATAATTGTGTTATCTGTCATAATTCTGGCAGATTATTATTATACACACCTTATAGATAAAGAAACTGAAGGAGGCTGAAGTGTTAAGTGATTTGCTCAAGGTCACAGGTATAAAATATTAGAGGTCAAATCACCTCTTTGACTCCAGGTCCACCACCTAACTGCTTTAGGGATCATAAGTGCAGGATAAATTAGAAATTACTTCAGGTGGAAGGCATTAGTACTAAAGACAATCAAAAACGACTTCTTGCAGAAGATGAGATTTTTAGAGGAATTGTGAAGGAAGTCTAAAGACAAAGTAATCCTGGAGTGGGGAAGAAGCAATGAAAAATACATTGATTTAAGTAACTGAATATTTTGTGCAAGGAATATTTAGAGGGCAATGCAACAGATCTTAGAACACGTGGAGGGGGGGAAAGATTTATTAAGAAGACTATAAAGGTAGGAACACATCAGGTCATGAAAGTCTTTAAAAGCCAAACAGGTGTTTACAGTACCTAGAGGTGAAAGGGAACTACTAGAAATTACTGAAAGGTGGGAACATGTGTTCAGGTTTGAGCTTAAGAAAGATCATTTTGACAGCTGTGAAGGATGAACCGGAGTGTGAAGAAACTCTTGTGGCAATCAACTGTCAGATCTATTGAAATAATCCAGGCATGAAGTGTTGAGAGAGGAAAGACAAGGCTGTGTATAAGATATTTTTTCAAAGACAAAATGGACAGGAGTTGGTAATTGCTTGAATGTAGAATGTGAGGGGTTCAGGGTGACTCCTAGGTTGTGAGCCTGAGTGACTGGGAGGATAGTGTTGCCTTTGACTGTAAGAGGGAAACTAGGAAGAGGAGTATTCCTACTACTACATTCCTACTACTACTACTACTACTACTACTACTACTACTACTACTACTACTACTACTACTACTACTACTACTACTGCTACTGCTACTACACCACACACACACATATACACATGTGATATAAATATATATATATATAGTATGAATGCATGTGTAGCATACATATATCAACATTATGTACATACCCACAAATTGTTACTACTATTGGTAGCATTAAATCCTGAGAAGAAATTAAGTGCATTAATTGCGAAATGGTTAAACAAATTATGCTTTATTATTTCAATGTATTATTACTGTGTCATGAAAAATTGTAAAGAAAATAAAAGACATAAAAACACTCATGAGTTAATGCAATATGTAATAAGCAGAACTAGTAAAGCAATACATGCAATGATTACAACTACATAAAGAGAATAGTATAATTAAACTGAACGTTGTTTGATCATAATTATCTGTCTTCATCCAATAGAAGATTCGAATAAATATAGCTAACTTCCTTCCAAAAAGTTAACCATACCATGGGTTTAAAGTGTTATATGTTCTATGTTCTATCAGATAAATGATGAGTTTTGCTGAACTTAAAAATATACATTTTTTTGATAAAAAGCTCACTTGCAAGAGGATTTAGAAATAAATCTTGTGGAAAAAATAAAAGATATCAATAAAACAAAAATAATCACTATTTTAAATCATCTCTCAGACCAAGCGGATTGAAGTTACACATACACAAATATGTATGTGTTTATATATGGATATACCAGTGTTCATATAGATATATACTAGATATTCTATAATATGGCATATTATATGAAAAACTGGCCTTGAATCAAGAAAAAAACTGGTTTCAAGTCCCAATATATGCTGCCTATATATCCTCATACAAATCATTTAAATTTTCAATGTTCTAGGAAATACTCTAAGATTATGTTTCCCTGACCTGAATATATAACCTTACATGCTTTCATATTAGTAATATCATAAGTCCAGTCCTTATAATGTCATATTGTCCTTATATTGTCCTCATATAGTTGACATTCAGTCATTCAATTTTCAGCATTAATTTATTGCTTATTATATACAGAGCACTGTACTAATTAATTGGGAAGATATACCTGTAAGGCAATTTGATTTTGATAGTTCCCTTGTCAATTTGATGAGATTACAGAGTGTAAATTTTTTGATGTATGGCCCATGGAATGTTGCTGAGAGGATATAGAATTCCTGAATCTCTCAATGACTATAGCTGCCACCCAGGTAATTGACCAGAAGTCAGGAAAAGAAAGAAGGAAAGAGAAGAAGAAGAAGGAGGAGGAGGAGGAGGAGAAGAAGAAGAAGAAGAAGAAGAAGAAGAAGAAGAAGAAGAAGAAGAAGAAGAAGAAGAAGAAGAAGAAAGAAAATCATTTAAATCTATATCTATAGTGTTTTAAAGTAAAGTGCTTTACTGTTCTCTCATTTTCAGATGAGGAAACTGGTGTATACAGAGGTTAAGTAACTTGGGCATCATCACATGGTAAGTGTCCTAGGCCATATTTATGCTCGTCTTCCTGACTCCAGATCCAATGTTCTTATCTACTGAGCTGCCTCTAGGAAGATAGTCAGCCCATCTCCATAGACTGCAAGTGCAATCTAAGACAACAAATCACTCTCTTTTTATTTAAACTTCCTTTTCAAACTTCCCTGATCAGAAGCTTAAAAACTTCAGAGGCAGACCTATGTCCTGGAGATGGGCACTGAGGAACTGGTTAATTATATATCCTATTCCCTCAAGGAACAGGAAATGTCTTATTTGGTCCTGTGCCTCATGGGACTTTCATGTACTTGCACTTAGCTTAAGAGATCTTGAGAGCACACTTTTTGAGCTCAAGAAAAAACAAAAACTAGGTTGCTAAGAGATTTCCTCCAGAAGCCCATGTCAGAAACAAATATGTATATCCCCAGGAGATATGAGATGGGAGTCCCTGCCTTGCAAATTTCCATTGAGAAGTTCTCTAATTCAAGAGTTTGGAATTTGAGCCCTCAAGTTAGAGAAGCACATTTTCTGATGCTGTATTTTCTTTTCATTGTGAAGATTCTCCATCATAATTTCTAAGCAATGCAATTCCTGGGGAAAAAAGCCAGTCAGTTATTTGGACACTTGTATGTCTTTTTAGGAAGGGGATTACTGTTTAGCAATTTCAAAGACTGTTGCCTTCTAGGAAGAATGCAAGTTACTGCTTGATACTATGAGTTTAAAAGGAAGAGAGCCCTGAGGGTGACAACAAGATCAGTTTGTTTTCAATATAAGCTGCTATTCTAGTTGGATATTTTTGTATCTTTCTGCATCTGTTTCTGGACTCCTGAGAACTGTTTGAATCTTCTATCTTCTGTGTGGTGAAATATGGACCATTCCACCAAATGCATTGCCACCTTCAGTGTAGGATGAACTGGGACTCTGCTACCCATATTTAGGGAAACTTTGACACAAACCAAATGAAAGTGATACCTATATGAGCTCCAAAGATCCTTATCCCAACTTCCACTACCACTGATAAATTGGGTCCCCAGAGCTTGGCTAAATCTCTGCTCAGGATTCTAAGGATAGCTCTGAGGGGTTGATATAATTCTCTGATGCCATCAGCTCAAGGCTCCATGGCTGTGCATTCCCTTGCAAGATAATTAGTTGAAAATCCTTTAGGCAGCCATCCTTAATTAGCTTTTAGAGAAGAGTATTCACTGAGGTATGGAATAAAAAGAGTTGGTACAAAACATCCCCTCAAAAGTCTGTGCCATTCTTCCTCATGTTTATACCAAAACCAAGAGAAATGGGCTCAGGTTTAAAAAAAAACACACATATCACAAAGGGATAACTGTTTTGGGGTTATTGGAAGTCATTCTTTCCCACACCTAGAGTACTCAAGAAGTTCCCTTTGATAATTCTGAATATTTTGCCAGTTTACCCTTAGCTCCTAAGGTAGACAGTGCTGCCAGATGATCTGGGATTGCTATTTAGGTCACTAAGGGAAATATGAAAATTCAATGGTCTCCATAGGTTGAAGAGGTAGAACAGTCTTCTCCATAAGATGAAATCAACTTTGTCAGTATGTTTGAATTCTGATTGGACCCTCTAACTGAAGGGCAGAGCCATGAACTCTAAAATAATATAGAAGGATGGGATCTAGTAGAGTCTTCCCATTTCTACCAGACAGGGCCTGTATTTATTTTTATATGTAGCCCCAGCACTTAACACATTTCCTAGAAAATTGTAGCCGCTTACTATATGTTTACTGAAAGCAGCAATTGTTAAAACTCCTTGATACTGGCTAAGAAATAGAGTGGTGGATTAGTGGTATAGGTTATGTACACAGACAGAATAGTCAGTAACTATAGTAGTCTACTGTTCGATGAACCTAAAGACTCCAGCTTTTAGAATAAGAACTCATTATTTAAGAAAAATTGCTGGGAAAACTAGAAAACAGTATGACAGAAACTTGGCATAGACCAACATCTTAGAACACATACCAAGATAAAGTAAAAATGGTTACACAATTTAGATATAAAGGCTGATGCTATAAGCAAATTAGAAAAGCAAAAAATAGTTTACCTGTCAGATTTATGGAGAAGGGAAGGATTTATTACCAAATAAGAGATAAAGAACAATATGAAATGCAAAATGGATGATTTTGATTACATTAAATTGAAAATGCATAAATAAAGTCAACGCAATGAAGATTAGAAGAAAAGCAGAAAGTTGGGGGAAATTTTAGAACCAGTTTCTCTGATGAAAGTCTTGTTTCTAAAATATATGGATAAATGGCACAGTGGAAGGACAGACCTGTAGAAGCTCCCTCCTTAGCCCATAAAATACCTGTAAAAAATGATTCTAAACAAATTCTAGAGAAGCAGAAGCCACAAAATGACAGAGTGAAAGAGATTTCCAGCCCAAGACAGCCTGGAAGGGCAACAGGAAAGATCTATCACACTGAGGATAGAGCATAGCGAAGCCCAGCTTTGGTCACACAGCATGGCAGGGACAGGACCAGAGCAGGCCTTGGGGGGCAAAAATACCATGTAGCAGCTGCAGTTCCCAGATTGCTCAACCCACAAATGCCAGAGACAGCTTTAAAGACCAGTGAGGAAGTTCTTTCACCCGGGTGAGAAGGGAATGCAGTCTGGCCCTACCAGCAGCAGCCACAGCAAGGGAAATATCCATTTTTGGAGCCTTGCGCTTAAAGACCCTGGGAGAACTGAGCAGCTGATCTAGATCTCAACTCTGACTGGTGATCCTGGGGTGAGGAGGGGTTCTGGCTGATGGAGCTTGTAGAGGCTCTGGAGAGGAAGTCCTACTCATAGATCCTGAGCAGTCCTACTCACAGATCCCGGGGAGAAAAGTGCTTGTGGTTGCTCCCAGAACAGAGCACAGGACAGAGAGGAGTAAACTCAGCTCCCTTAATTGTGTCACCTTGGAGGAACTGAGAACTTACAGGTCCCCAGAGTATATCCTCCTCTTGACAAAGGACTCAAAAGTCAAGTAAATGACTTGGAAATGCCCAGAAAAGGGACAAAAATAAGACTACACAAGGCTACTTTCTTAGTGAACAGGTATTTTCCTCCATCCTTTCACATGAGGAAGAACATTGCATACCATCACCATAAGACACAAGCGTCAAGTCTTCTGCATCCAAAACCTCCAAAATAAATATGCAATGATCTCAGGTCATGGAAGACCTCGGAAAGGATTTTGAAAATCAAGTAAGAGAGGGTGAGGAAAAATTGGGAAGAGAAATGAGAGCAATGCAAGAAAATTATGAAAAAGTGAGTCAACAGTTTGCTAAAGGAGATCCAAAAGAATGCTGAAGAAAATAATCCCTTTCAAAACAAGCTAACTCAATTGTCAAAAAAATGTCTAAAAAGCCAATGAGAAGAAAAATGCTTTAAAAAGCAGAATTTAGCCAAATGGAAAAGGAGGTTCAAAAGCTCATTGAAGAACAGAGTTCTTTAAAAATTAGAATGGAGCATATGGAAGCTAATGACTTTATGAAAAGCCAAGAAATAACAAAACAAAACCAAAAGAAAGAAAAAATATAAGACAATGTGAAATATCTCATTGAAAAAACAACTGATCTAGAAAATAGATCCAGGAGAGAAAATGTAAAAATTATGGGACAATCAGAAACTCAAGATCAAAAAAGAGACTAGACATTATCTTTCATGAAATTTCATGAAATTATAAAGGAAGATTGATATTCTAGAACCAGAGGGTAAAATAAATATTGAAAGAATCCACTGATCACTTCCTGAAAGAGATCTGTAAAGAGAAACTCCTAAGAAAGTTGTTGCCAAATTTTAGAGTTCCCAGGTCAAGGAGGAAATATTGCAAGCAACCAGAAAGAAATAATTTAAGTATTGTGGAAATACAATCAGGATAATTCAAGATCTAGAAGCTGCTACATTAAGGGATTGAAGGGCTTAGAATATGATATTCTAGAAGTCAAAGGAACAAGGAATAAAACCAAGAATCACCCAGTAAAACTGAGTATGATACTTCACAAGGAAAATGTTCATTCAGTGAAATAGAGGACTTTCAAGCACTCTTGATGAAAAGGCTTGATGAAAAGAGCTGAATAGAAAATTTGACTTTCAAACACAAGAATCAAGAGAAACATGAAAATGTAAACAGGAAAGAGAAATCGTAAGGGACTTACTAAAGTTGAACTGTTTACATCCCTACATGGAAAAATAATATTTTAACTGTTGAAACTTTTCTCAGTATTTGGAGGGATTATGCACATATATACATTGATAGAGAGCACAGAGTGAGTTGACTAGGATGAGATAATATCTAAAAAATAAAATTAAGGGGTGACAGAGGAATATATTGATAGGAGAAAGTGGGATATGGAATGGGGCAGACTATGTCTCATGAAAAAGGCAAGAAAAAACTTTTTCAAGGGAGGGGAAAGGGAGGTAGGTGAGAGGAAAAAAGTGAATCTTACTCTCATTAAATTTGACTTAAGGAGGGAATACCATGCACACTCAATTCGGTATAAAAATCTATCTTACACTACAGGAAAATAGGGAAGAAGATGATAAGTGGGTTAGGGGGATGATAGAATGGAGGGCAAATGGAAGGAGGGAGTAATTAGAAGTAAATTCTTTTGGGGAGGGACAGAGTCGAAAGAGAAAATAGAATAAATAGGGGGCAGGATAGGTTGGAGGGAAATATAGTTAGACTTACACAACATAACTATTATGGAAATCTTTTGCAAAACTACACATATATAGCCTATATTGAATTGCTTGCCTTCTCAGTGAGGATGGGTGGGGAGGGAGGAAGGGAGAGAAGTTGGAACTCAAAATTTTAGGAACAACTGTTGAGTGTTGTTCTTGCATGCAACTGGGAAATAAGAAATACAGGTAATGGGTTATAGAAATCTATGTTATAATAACAAGGAATGAGAGATGGGGATTAGGGAAGAGAGGGGAGTGATAGAAGGGAGGGTAGATTGGGGAAAGGATTAATGAGAATGCATGGTCTTTTAGGGTGGGGAAGGGGAAAGATGGGGATAAAATTTGGAACTCAAAATTTTGTGGAAATGATTGTTGAAAACTAAAAATAAGTAAATAAATGTAAAAAAAATTTCTAAAATATATGGATAACTGAGCTAAATTTATAAGAATACAAGTCATCTCCCAATTGATAAATGGTCAAAGGATATGAATAGGTACTTTTCAGAGGAAGAAATTAAAACTATCTATAGTCATATGAAAAATGTTCTAGATCAATATTGTTAGAGAGGTCCAAATCAAAACAACTCTGAGTTACCACATCATACATATGACAAAACATTTAAATGATAAATGTTGAAGAAGATGTGGGGAAATTTGGACATCAATACATTGTTGGTGGAGTTGTGAAGTGATCTAACTATTCTGGAGAGCAATTTGAAACCATGCTCAAAGGGCTATAAAACTGTGCATACCCTTTAAACCAGCAATACCACTTTTATGTCTGTATCACAAAGAGATCATAAAAATGGGAAAAGTACCCACATGTACAAAAATATTCATAGCAGCTCTTTTTTGTGGTGACAAAGAATTGGAAATTGGGGGGATGCCCATCAAAATTGGGGAATGGCTGAACAAATTGTGGTATATGAATTTAATGAAATAGTATTGTGCTATAAGAAATGATGAGCAGGGAGACTCCAGGAAAACTTGGAAAGACTTACGTGAACTGATTCTGAGTGAAATGAGCAGAACCAGGAGAACACTGTGCACAGTAACAGCCACATTGTGTGATGACTGACCTTCAAAGACTTAGCTCCTTTCAGTAATGCAAGGATCTAAGACAACTCCAAAAGACTCATGATGGAAAATGCTATCCATATCCAGAGAAAGAAATTTCACGTCTGAATGAAGATGCAAACAACCTATTTGTTCTCTTTTTTTGTTGTATTAATTTGTTTCTTCTTACCTGTGCTTCCTCCCATTGATTCTACTTCTTCTTTACAAGACTAATGTGAAAATTTGCTTAATATGAATGTACATAGAGAGCCTATATCTGACTGCACAGCAGCTTGGGAAAGGGGAGAAAATGTGAAGCTTGGAATCTTATGGAAGTGAAAGTTGAAAACTAAAAAAAAAAAATAAATTCATCAAATAAATAAATAAATGTTTATTGACTATTGGTAAAATGGGGTATGAGGATGAAAGCCTGACCGAAGTTAAAGTAGAAACTTCTCCTACCCTAATTCCACCAGATGTTTTCTCTTCAGGAATGGGCTAAAAAGTCATACTTGATCTATTTTCTGGAAGCACATTTCAGTTAATTTGTTGTTTTTACACAGGAGCCAGAGGGTGTGATAAAACCATGCCCCCCTCCCCAGACAGTTGCAACAGAACTCTTTTCCAGTAACATTTCACTACAACAAGAGCCTTTCAGACAATTTTCACATTTAGTCTTGGGGCCTACCATTAACTGATTGATCAAGATCTATTTTCATCTAGTTAAGCTATCAAGGCTAAACTGGTATAGATTGGGTTCATACACACACACACACACACACACACACACACACACACACACACGCACATGCACACCTCCAACCCAGAGCAACTTCAGGTGGTAATAATAAGCGATGATCTCTTAGACATCCCGCAGAATCAAACTTTGTTCATCTGATGGCAGAACCCTGATGAGTGAGAGGTGAGATCTGAGCAAAAGGTTATACAAATTCTCATGAAAGCATGGTTTCTGCTCTCATAGAGCTTATATTCCAGAATAAGGATAATATACCCATACACATACTAGCACATAAATGATACAGACATGAAAATGTGCCATGCTGTTAGCTTAGTTGTTTTGGAGTTGCTAAAATAAATAAACTTGACTCATACATTCTACATACCATGATATTTACCTGTCAAGGCACTGTAATTTTTCCCCCTCTGATAAATAGTACACTAATGATTCCTCCTAGAGACATTTCGATAAATCTCTCTATACTATATAATTCTTGATGTGGAAGAATGGGCAATTTCAGTTCTATTTCCAGTAGCTGTTTGGAAGATGCTAACAATATTAAAACTAATATTACCTTTCATCTCACTGGGCAGGAACCATGTTTCTTCTATTGTCTCTTCAGCACATGGTGATAAATACAATTTCTCTTACAATATCTAAGGAGAGATTCCATTCTATTCAAATCCTCTGCTCATTAAACAAATCTCTCATGTATAGTGCTTTTCAATAAACATTGTACAAAAGATATCTGGCTTTTATAAATTTGCTTATAAATATGATTAGATACTCTGAAGCTAGACAATCAAAACATTGTCTCAAGTTCATTATTTACTGAAGGTGATAGGTTTAAAATGAAAAGCAACACAAAAGGAGGGTAGAGAATCACTTTTTCTACCTGCTAGGGAATCAACAGATAAATTCAGATGAGAATAATTGAAAATAGAAATCAGACATGTCACTGTCAACAGAATAAAGCATCATTCATATGACCTGCTGCCCTTTGGGGAATGCACATCCTGAGTGCTTCACAGAAGCTGAAAATTGGAAGAAGATGTGGTTTTTTTAAATATAATTTTGAACTCCCCACAGAGCACTTCACAGACAGAATATTAAAATTCTTCGAATAATAAAGGAAGGGAACATTTCACTCTTTTCAAAGGGTATTGTTTCAGGTCAGAGCAAGG
Source organism: Bettongia penicillata ogilbyi (assembly GCA_023548195.1). Lineage (NCBI taxonomy): Eukaryota > Metazoa > Chordata > Mammalia > Diprotodontia > Potoroidae > Bettongia > Bettongia penicillata. Next base: position 11,170,597 of record JAJHZJ010000382.1, on the reverse strand, counting down.
GAAGACTACTGCACAATGTGATGAAACAGGTGAGTTGATTGTGACAGCTCAACAATGAGGGAATATGTTGAGATCAATTAAGATAAGATTCTTTGTAAGTGGCAAGAGGTGGCTGCCTTCTTTCTCTTGCCTCCTTGGAGAATTGGCTGCATAGATTCACAAACCACAGAAAGATGAGAAGAAAGTAAAACTTCCTTTCAACCCAAAGCTATCACATGGAATTTATTTTTAAATTATCTTATACCATATTTCCCTAATCATGTAACTAGAGAAATCTAAAAGATTTGTAAAATGTGTGTAGGTATAGTATTTTATGTATTTAAAAAGAAATTTTTACTTTTTCAGTTTTTAAGAAAATATGACTGATAACAATAAACCAGTAACCACCTCTGTTGTGGGAAAGAAATATTGCTAATACTATAATTCAATTCAAGTTCCTTCTCTATGTCAGATGTTATAATAACCTTAGGGATTTTCATTCATTTTTCAGTCATATATGATTGATTGTGATCCCATCTGGGGGTTTTCTTGGCAAAGATATTAGAGCGGTTTGCTATTTCAAACTTCTTCAGCTCATTTCACAAATGAGGAAACCCAGAGAAACAGGCTTAAATGATTTGCCCAGGGTCACACAGCTAGTCAGTTTCTGAGGCTAGATTTGAAGTAAGAAAGATGAGTCTTCCTGACTCCAGGCCTGGAACTCTATCTGTTCTAACATCCAGTGTAGGGGATACATAGACAAAAATGAAAACCTGTTCCTTCCTTCAAACAGTTTATATTCTACTAGGGGAGTACAACACATAAACATAAACAAGGCAAGACAATTTGAGAAGGGAGAGAGAGCACTAAGAACTAGGGAATGAGGAAAAGCTTTGAGTAGGAAGTAGCGCTCATGTTGATCACTGAACAATTCTAAGATTCTAGGAGATGGAAGTGAGGAGAAAGTTGAACTCATGGGAGACAGCCAGTACAAAGGCACAGAAACATATAGAAAGCTGAAGAAAGAAAGAAAGAAAGAAAGAAAGAAAGAAAGAAAGAAAGAAAGAAAGAAAGAAAGAAAGAAAGAAAGGAAGGAAGGAAGGAAGGAAGGAAGGAAGGAAGGAAGGAAGGAAGGAAGGAAGGAAGGAAGGAAGGAAGGAAGGAAGGAAGGAAGGAAGGAAGGAAGAAAGGAAGGAAGAAAGGAAGAAGGAAGGAAGGAAGGAAGGAAGGAAGGAAGGAAGAAGAAAGGAAGGAAGAAAGAAAGAAAGAAAGAAAGAAAGAAAGAAAGAAAGAAAGAAAGAAAGAAAGAAAGAAAGAAAGGAAGGAAGGAAGGGAGGGAGGGAGGGAGGAAGGAAGGAAGGAAGGAAGGAAGGAAGGAAGGAAGGAAGGAAGGAAGGAAGGAAGGAAGGGAGGGAGGGAGGAAGGGAGGGAGGGGAGGAAGGAAGGAAACAAAGAAAACTGAATTTGGAGAAGAGCAAAAAGGACAGTTTGACTAGAATAATACATTCAAAAATTAAATGCAGTAAATATTTCCAGACTTTACCACCACATAGCAGCTATTGTATTCCTGTATCCTTGATGCTCCCTTCTTCTTTTGGGAATTCTTCCCAGGTCCTCCATTTTGAGGAAAACCTTCACATTCCCATCTCCTTAATTCTATAAACAAAAGCAAAAATATCTTCTTAATCCTTGAATGTATGAATAAAAAAATAAGCACTTACTTTGTGCCAAATATGATCTGGAAATAAAAGTAAAAATAGTTCCTGATCTCAAGGATCTTATATATTAATATGGAAAACATTACACATAAGAGAGTAGTGACCAAGGAAGGTTTTCTGGTAAGTGGAACCATAAGGAAGAGAAACCAACAGTGCAAAGTTAGTTTAATCATACTTCCAAAACTAGAGATCTATGATGGAGGGTAGAGAGGGCACATACTTACATCCATCTGCTATTTCATACCTTTTCTTCCCTTCACTGCTAAGCTACTTGAAGTACTTTTCTATATTCAACCAATCGACTAGTAGGCATTTTAAGTGCCTAGTATGTGTCAAGAACTGTTAAGTCTGAAGATACAAAAATAAAAATGCAACAGTTCCTGAACTCAATTGCTTGCACATTGGTGAGATAACTTGTATGTATAAAATATAGATTCCATGTAAAGTCTGAGACATCCTCATTCCAAGTTCCACTCTCACAAATGAGGCAGGTTCACAGCAACAGGCTGGCTACATCCCCCTGAAAGACTCTTGGGTGCTCCTGATTGATATTGGCTCAAGACCTTACTTACTCCCTCACCCCAGAAATATCAAATGAGAATGAATTTAATCAATAAGTTTTGACTGTTTTTTAGGAAAAACCATGTGCTCACTTGGTACGTTAAGAACAGTTGCTAAAAAACATCCATCATCACCCTCCAAAGACTGTGCCAAACTCTTACTCAAATGTCCCCAGAATCCAAGGGAAAGTGGACTCAACATCAAGAGCACACATGAGATGGGATAACTCACAACTCCTGGTGGTTGGAAGTCCTCTCCCATATGTGGGATAACTTAGGAAGTTTACCACAAGCATTGCATATTTGCTTCCATTTATTATTTTTCAATATATAATTTATTTTTAGTTTTCAACATTCATTTCCAAAATTTTGAATTTTGAATTTTCTCCCCCTCCTTCTCCTTCCCCTCTTCCTCCTCTCCCTTTCCAAGACAGCATGCAATCTGATATAGGCTCTACTTATACATTCATGTTAAACATATTTTTACATTAGTCATAATATAAAGAATTAAAACTAATGGGAGAAATCACGAGAAAGAAGAAACAAAACAAAAAACAAAAGAAAAAGAGAGCAAGTAGTATGCTTTCATCTGAATTTAGACTCCAAATTTCTTTCTCTGGATATGGATAGCGTTTTCCATCATGAGTCTTTTGGAGTTGTCTTAGATCCTTGTACTGCTGAGAAGAACTAAATCTATCAAGGTTATCAAGGTCAGTCATTGCACAGTGTGGCTGTTACGGTTACAAAGTTCTCTTGGTTCTGCTCATTTCACTTAAAAATAGTTCATAGAAGCCTTTTCAGGTTTTTCTGAAATCCACCTATTCATCATTTCTTATAGCACAACAGTATTCCATTACATTCATATACCACAACTTATTTATCCATTCCACAATTGCTGGACATCTTCTCAATTTCCAATTTGCCACCATAAAAAGAGTTGCTAAATCCTATGAGGTTAAGGTTCAAATAATGCTAACCTCCCCCCTCCTTCACCCGACTATAATAGCTTTTTGTGTCTTTTCATGTGATGTAATTTGCCCTTGTCTGACTCTTTCTTTCTTCTGCTCCCAGTACAATCCCTTTTCACCACTTAATTGGATTTTTTTATCATTACATCAAAGTCAACTTATACCCATGCCCTCTGTCTATGTATACCCCTTTTAAATGGTATAATAACAATATAGTTCTCATAAGTTACAACTGTCATCTTCCCTTGAAGGGATGTAAACAGTTTGCCCTTATTAATAACATATTGTTTTGTATTTTTTATTTCTTGTTTATATTTTTATGCCTCTCTTGAGTCATGTATTTGAAGATCAAATTTTCTGTTGAGTTCTGATCATCAGGAAGTTTGGGAAGTACCCTATTTTGTTGAATGTCCATCTTCTCACCTGAAAGGTTATGCTCAAATTTACTGGGTAGTTGATCCTTGGTTATAATCCATACTCCTTTGCCTTACTGAATATTATATTTCACACCCTCCAATCTTTTAATGTGGAAGCAACAAGGTCCTGCACAATCCTGACTGTTATTCCATGATATTTAAATTGTTTCTTTCTGGCTGCTTGCAGCATTTCTGTAAATAAAAAAGCAATCAGCTTTCTGACTCCTTGACCTGGTAATTTTGGAATCTGGCTATGATATTCCTTGGTGTTTTCAATTTGAGATCTCTTTCAGGAGGTGATAGGTGAATCCTTTCAATGAATATTTTATCTTCTTGTCTTAGAGCCTGAGGATAGTTTTCTTTGATGATTTCTTGAAAGATGCTGTCCTAGCTCTTTTATATTATCATGGTTTTTAGGTAGAACAATAATTTTTAAATTGACTCTCCTGGAGCTGTTTTTCAGGGCAATTGTTTGACCAATGAGGTACTTCATGTTTTCTTCTATTTTATTATTCTCTTGTTTCTGTTTGACTGATTCTTGACATCTCATAGGATTATTAGCTTCCATTTGCACAATTCTGATTTTTAACAATATTTTTCTTCTATTAGATTTTGTACCTCTTTTTCCATTTGGCAATTTTACTTTTTATGAAATTTTTCTCCTCAGTGAGTTTTTGTTTCCTTTTTTCAATCTGACCTATTCTACTTTTTACGGACTTCTGTTGTCAATGTTTGTCCTTTCTTTTCCAAGTCATTGACTCTCTCTTGTATGCTTTTCATTTCTTCTCCAAATTTTTATTCTACCTCTTTTATTTGAAATTTAAAATCCTTCTTGAGCTCTTCCAAAAAGGAATTTTGGACTTTCCACCTGTTTAGATTTTCCTTTGAGGGTTTGGATATGGGTATATTGACAAAATTATCCACTTCTGAATTTGTACTTTGATATTCCTTGTCCCAGTAATAAGAATGTATGATCATTGTTCATTTCTGCTTTTTGCTCATGGTTTTTGCTTCATTCCTGACTTTTAGAGTTTGGCTCTCCTGCTGGCATATAGGGGGCAATGATCTAAACTTTTTGTGCTAGGAGCTGGGGACCTGGCAACTGACTTTATGTGCTGGGGCCTCAGGTACTGACAGTTGGACGCTGTAGGGATCTGGCAGCTTACCTGGTGCTGAGCTGGCGTCAGCAACACTGGAGCTCTCAGGATGTGTGTTGGAAGTCTGGCCCCTGGGAGATGCCTTCTCACTCAGGCCTTGCACTGGAATGTTTGAATGCTGGAGGCTATCTGCCAGTCTGGAGCTGTATCTCCTGGGGTTGTCCTAAAGCATGGGGAGATTTGACTGCTAAAGAACACTAGTGATAGTGTCTACAAGTTCCTCTGCCTGTGCTGAATATTTACCTGCTCCATAACCTTGGGGCTCCATATTTCCCCCGGTTTGCTAAGATGGGGCTTGCCACTGGCTTGCTCGTATGCCTCCTGTCTTGTACTGCTCCTCCTCCCAGAGAGTGAAAAGGACATTTCCTGTTAATCCCCTAAACTTCCTGAGTTACAAGATTATTCCACCCCATCTTTCTGCTGGCTCAGAACTTCCAGGACTTTTCCTGGGGCCATATTTTCTGAGCTTTCAGAGGTCAATAAGGGAAGCTGAGAGTGACTTACTTCTTATTCCAGCATATTGGCTCCCAGAAGCAGAAACCAGTTCTATGTCCATTTATTTTCAACTCCCAATGCAGACACTAATGCCAGCTTATCCAGAGAAAACACTAGGACACCTATGGAAAGATGTGAATCACTGCTATCCCAGAAAAATGACACCAGGACACTGATATGAAGACGAGAGGTACAACATTGTCTATATACGTTGGAGATTCCATGATACTCTTTGGTCAAGGATATATATGAAGGTAGGAGATGGGGAAGATTTGGCCAAAGTTAAAACTAAAAATTCTATGGAGTTTTAATTCAAATTTCTGGAATTCAAGGTCCTCAAAATCTCTCTCTGTTTCTGAGATATTTCCTTTGATAAAAATTCCTTAGGACTTGACTGTCTCTCATATACTTACTTTGATTGATTCATGGAGTTATTAAGACCCTGTTCACATATATCCTTTGATTAATTGAATCATGCAGTCTTTTTACCAAAGTACATATGTTTATGAGAGGGGAATAATCAATGGACACCACACCTTACAAAAGTGTATATAGATTATGTACAGAGTGAATAAAAAATAATTTAGTGAGGAAACACACTAGAATCTGGGGTATCAAAAGTATTTCATAAGGAATGTGAAACTTTTTTTGAATTTTAAATCAAGGGGAGGAGCCAAGATGGCAGAGTAGAAAGACTCACATATGCTAGTTCTGAATCCACAGCCCATAAATTTCCTGTAAGAAGAACTTCCCACAAATTCTGGATCACTTCAAGGCGCACAGAAACACGGTGGAAGAGATTTCCATTCCAGAGAGCCCTGGAGAGCTGTCCCCAGGGGTCCGTCACGCCCCGGAAAGTGGAACCCACCCCTGTGCTGCCCTGGCTGTGGCCCCAGAGAAGCAGATCTGAGCAGGCTTCAGAGACGGAATCTCCAGGGGCCAGGAAGTTCCCTCCACCCACAGGCGCTCCAGGTCAGTGAGAGAGATGTCTGGGCTGGCCGAGAGGGGAGCGGGATGTCTTCATGACTCGAGGTCCCTTGGGAGGTAGCAGCAGAGGGAGTGGCAGAGGCAGTGGCAGAGGCAGTGGTGGCTGGGACTCCCCAAGCAGCATTACCAAAGGTCTCTACATAAACCCCCTGAGGGAGCTGAGCCTGGGAGGCAGCCCTGCCCCCACCTGGTCCATTACTGAAGGTCTCTGCATAAAGCCCCTGAGGGAACTGAGCCTGGGAGGCAGCCCTGCCCCCACCCCAGCACAAGAACTTAAGCTCACATTGAATAGCAGCCACTCCCGCCGTGGATAGCCCTGAGGCTGGGAAGCAGCATTTGAATCTCGGACCCCAAGCACTAGCTGGGCAGATCTAGGCAGGGGTGGAGAGGAATCTCAGAAGTCAAGTAATTGGCTGGGAAAATGCCCAGAAAAAGGAAGCAAAATAAGACCATAGAGAGCTACTTTATTGGGGAAGAGATGTTCCTTCCTCCTTTCATTTCTGATGAAGAAGTACAACACTTGCCATCAGAGAAAGACATGGAAGTCAGGAGCTCTCTATCCCAGACATCCGAGGTGGATGTCCAGTGGGCTCAGGCCATGGAAGAGCTCAAAAAGGATTTTGAAAATCAAGTTAGACAGGTGGAGGAAAAACTGGGAAGAGAAATGAGAGAGATGCAAGAAGAGCACAAAAAACAGGTCAATACCTTGTTAAAGGAGACCCAAAAAAATGCTGAAGAAAATAACACCTTGAAAAATAGGCTCACTCAATTGGCAAAAGGGGTTCAAAAGGCCAATGAGGAGAAGAATGCTTTCAAAAGCAAAATTAGCCAAATGGAAAAAGAGGTTCAAAAGCTCACTGAAGAAAATAGTTCTCTCAAGATTAGAATGGAACAGATGGAGTCTAATGACTTTATGAGAAACCAAGAAATCACCAAACAAAACCAAAAGAATGAAAAAATGGAAGAGAATGTGAAATATCTCATTGGAAAAACAACTGACCTGGAAAATAGATCCAGGAGAGGCAATTTAAAAATTATGGGACTACCTGAAAGCCATGATCAAAAAAACAGCCTAGACATCATCTTCCATGAAATTATCAAGAAAAACTGCCCTGAGATTCTAGAACAAGAGGGCAAAATAAGTATTGAAGGAATCCATCGATCACCACCTGAAAGAGATCCAAAAAGAGAAACTCCTAGGAACATTGTGGCAAAATTCCAGAGTTCCCAGGTCAAAGAGAAAATGTTGCAAGCAGCTAGAAAGAAACAATTCCAGTATTGTGGAAATACAATCAGGATAACACAAGATCTAGCAGCTTCTACATTAAGGGATCGAAGGGCATGGACTAGGATATTCCAGAAGTCAAAGGAACTAGGACCCAAACCAAGAATCACCTACCCAGCAAAACTGAGTATAATACTTCAGGGGAAAATATGGTCCTTCAATGAAACAGAGGACTTTCAAGCATTCTTGATGAAAAGATCAGAGCTGAAAAGAAAGTTTGACTTTCAAACACAAGAATGAAAAGAAGTATGAAAATGTAAACAGCAAAGGGAAGTCATAAGGGACTTACCAAAGGTGAACTGTTTACATTCCTACATGGAAAGACAATATTTGTAACTCTAAAACGTTTCAGTATCTGAGTAGTTGGTGGGGCCACACACAGACGTACACACACACATGTACATGCGTGCACGCACACACACATACACACATGCATGCACATACAGAGAGAGCACAGAGCGAACAGAGCACAGAATGAATTGAATAGGATGGGACCATATCTTAAAAGAAATTAAGGTAAATGGTGAGAGAGAAATGTAGTGGGAGGAGAGAGGGTGAAATGAAATGGGGTAAATTATCTCTCATTCAAGAGGCAAGCAGGAGACTTTTTAGTGGAGGGAAAAAGAGGAGAGCTGAGAAAAAAACATAAAGTTTACCCTCATCACATCCAACTAAAGGAAGGAGTAAAATGCACACTCATTTTGGTATGAAAACCTATCTTACAGTACAGAAAAATGGGGAAGAAGGAGATAAGCAGGGAGGGAGGGATGATGGAAGGAAGGGCAATGGGAGAAGGGAGCAATCTGAGGTCAACACTCTTGGGGAGGGACAGGATCAAAAGACAGAATAGAAACAATGGGGGGCAGAATAGGATGGAGGGAAATACAGTTAGTCTTATACAACACGACTGTTATCGAAGTCATTTGCAAAACTACACAGATAGTGCATATATTGAATTGCCTGCCTTTCCAAAGGGAATGGGTGGGGAGGGAGTGATGGGGAGAATTTGGAACTCAAAGTTTTAGGAACAACTGTTGAGTATTGTTCTTGCTGCAAGGAAATAAAAAATACAGTTAATGGGGAATAGAAAGTCATCTGGCCCTACAGGACAAAAGAGAAGATGGGGACAAGGGAAGGGAGGGATGATAGAAGAGAGGGCAGATTGGTAATAGGGAAAATTAGAATGCTTGGTGTATTGGGGTGGGGTGAGGAGCTAAATGGGGAGAAAATTTGGAACCCAAAATTTTATGAAAATGAATATAAAAAAGTTAAATTAATTAATTAATTTAAAAAAAAGAATTTTAAATCAAATCAGAGATTCTAAGAAGTATAAGTGAGGAGGGCATGCTTTCAAAGTGTCAAGGATAGCCAGTGTAAAGGCAAAGAAACAGGAGATGGAACATCAAGTGTTCAGAACTGCAAGTAAGCAAATATAGTCAATATATGAAGAGAAATAACCTAAAAGAAAACTACATAGGTAGACAGGTAAAGGTTATGAAGAGTGTAAATGTCAAATGAGTTCATATCTGATACTGAAGGCAACGAAGAACTACTGGAGTTTATTGAGTAGGGACATGATATTGTTAGATATCTGCTTTAAGATCACTTGAGCATCTTTGTGGAGAATATCTTGGAGAGGGAAGGAGCTTGATGAATTACCCTTAGGAGGTTCTTGATGATGAAACTATGATGAGGCTTTGAGAATGAAAGACAAATCACAACCTGTGAGTATTCCAAGCTGTCCCACTGGGGACCCAACTGGCCAGTTCCAGTTGACTCTCTCTTCTCTCCTCTTTCCTCTCCTCCTCTCTCTCTCTCTCTCTCTCTCTCTCTCTCTCTCTCTCTCTCTCTCTCTCTCTCTCTCTCTCTCTCTCTCTCTCTCTCTCTCTCTCTCTCTCTTTCTCCTGCTCAAAGCAAGGTTAATTTTGAAGGCTGAAACCTAACTACGTATCTTAAGGTTTGTTGGCTAGATTTCTCTCTTGAAGATCATGCCTTAAACCAAAATTTCCTCTGACTCATAATGGATTGCCCAACAATAGGTCCCTATCCAAGTACCGCTTAATGGTTATGTTTGAGCACTGATGGATCAGAGTGAAAGTAAATAGTAATTATTTCTCTTTTGGCTGGAAACCCTGAGGGTTTTAGCCTCCTAGTTTGATTGGGTGGGGGGCGGCATTAAAGAAATCATTTCTTAAACAGCCCTAATCACTGAATGGACATTGTCTGGGTCAAAGTGAGAACTCAGAATGTCCTTAGTTTCAAAATGCCAAGATTTCCCACTGCATGTTGGACCATCTCTACCTGTCCTGATCTATATCTGGCCACTGGACCCAGGTGGCTCCAAAGAAGAAAGTGAAGCTGGTGACTTTACACATTCCTCCCTCACTCAAAACCAATTCGCTTGCAGTGCATGGCATTATCTTCCTTATGTCATGGTCTTCTTTGAAAATGAAGGACAAACCACAACCACAGTGATGAGGCTGCCAGAATGAGAGAGGTGATAAAGGACTGAAAATGAATGGAGTCTTTATGAGATAAGAGAAGTCAGATGTTAGAGATGAAAAGAAAGCAAATTTTGACAACTGAAGAGACATATGGGTAAACAAGGATAAGCAGTTAAGGACAGCAACAAAGTTGTGAAGCAAGGAGACTGAAAGAATTATGATTGAGCAGAAATAGGGAAGTTCAAAAGAAACTAAAGCATTGGTGCAAATGTGATGTTTTGTCTTGTATATGTTGAATTTGAGTCCCTCTAGTATTTTAACTTGAAATGTCCAGAAGTCATTTGATGGTACTCACCTAGGGTGCAAGAGGGGACAAGGAATGGATCTAGAGATCTGTGAGGGCCGCTAGGTGGTGCAGTGGAGAAAGTACCAGTGCAGGAGTCAGGAGGACATGAGCTAAAATCTCACCTCAGACCCTTGACATTCACTAGCTGTGTGACCTTGGGCAAGTCACTTAACCCCAATTGCCTCATCCTGGATCATCTCCAGCCATCCTGATGAATATCTAGTCACTGGATTCAGATGGTTCTGGAGGAGAAGCGAGGCTGGTGACCTGCACAGCCCTCCCTCACTCAAAAAACAAAGTCAAGTTAGGTCATGTCATTATTTCTCTGATAGCATGGTCTTCTTTGGCAATGAAGGATGAACACATACATAGAGATCTGAAATGATCATTAAATTCATGGAAACTGATAAAGTCACAAAATGAGAGAGTATAGAGAGAAGAAGCTCAAGGACAGAGACTTCATCCATGTTAACATCATACATGCATTTGGAAGATGAACCATCAGAGGAAACTGATAGGGATGGATATCTAAGGATAGTTAGAAGGATAGATAGAAGGATAACTAAGAGTAAGAAGGATAACTAAGAGGAAAAGGGTAATTGGGAAACAAGATGATCAATCAGTATAAAATCCTGCAGATGGGTCAAAGGTTTGAAAATTGAGAACAGTTCATCAGTTTGGGAAATCATTGATATCTTTGAAATGAGCAGTTTTAGTTGGATGATGAAATTGGATGACAGGATAAAATTAGTGAGAGGAGAGGAAGTGGAATAAGCAAAGGGGAAAGAATTTTTTTTAGGAGATTGGCTGTGAAAGGGAAAGGACATTTTTGGCAATACCTAAAAGGTATGGTAGCTTAATCCAGTGAGGAGGGGTTTTGTTTGATTTTAAAGACTGGAAAGACCTAATTAGGTCTATCTATTAGCAATAAGGAAAGAACAGGTAAATACAGAGTAAAAATATAATGGTTCCATACAAAGAAAAAAAGTATAACATTATCTGAACTGAAACAAAAGAGGGGGAAAATGAAATAACTGTAGTATAAAACACTATAGTACATTTGCTAAATGTTCATGATTGTATTTTCCCATAATTATTCAAATGAAAGTATATATATATATATATATATATATATATATATATATCAGAAAAGCAAAATAGAAGGCTAAGCATATATAAAGATAAGATTAGAGTTTGCAAAATTATACCTTTGTTTATGTCAAAATTTTATATTTGTCAGATCTAGTTATGGTTAAACATAATTCAATGGAAGACCATTTGCCAATCAACTAGCTATTTTTTTATTTACCCTTATCACAGCTATTGAAGATGGATCATCATTCATTTAAATAGACTTCTATTAGAGCTGGGATTACAAGTAGGTGTATTTACTGAACTTTACTCCTTGATGAAATATTTAAGCAATGTGAAGTTCCATCATAAATATATTTGTAAAATGTAAACATAGCTTCATTTATTAATGCCCAGTATAAGAGAAAATGTTAAATTCCTTTGGGAACAGAAGTGAAGCAGGAATAAAATTTATGAAGTCATAAATGTCTTATTGCATATTTTTATTTAAAATTAAAACATTCTAAAATATATTCATTAGTTTCTAAACCATTGGTTTCTAATATTGACAAATACGATTAATAAACTTTACATCAGTATTCTGATATATCTTAAAACATTTTCCTAAATCAACCAACTCTAAATGGACAATTGGTGGGAGTAATCAACGTCAGAAAGATTGAGTAAAGAAACACATACTAATACAGAACTAGAAGAGCAATGAATTAATCAAACAATCCTGGAAAGCAATTCAAAATTATCCAAAGGGAATAAAAAGTCTATACATCCTTTGACTAAGAGGTGATATGGTTTGTCATATATTCCCTTGAATTCTAAGACAGAAAAATAGGTCTACATACACTGAAATGTTTATAGTGGTACTTTTTTTAGTAGAAAAGTGGAAATAAAGTATGTGGCCATTGAATGGAAAATGGTCAAGGTATGTTATAGGATTAAAATGGAATATCATTGTGCTGTAAAATAACTATGAAGGTTATGGAGAAGTAAGGGAATACTTATAAAAAACTGATGTAAAGTGATTTAAGTAGAATCAGGGTGACAATATATCCAATGACTATAACAAAGTAAGTGGAAAGAGCAATAAAAAATCTAAATAGACTTACAATGATCAAACTTGCTCCCAAAGACGAGATATGGAAATGTGCCTCCATTTTTTTGCAGGTTGAAGCGTCAGGTTTTTTTTTTAACTGTTTTCTTTCTTCCTTTATTATGAACCATAGTTATCTAAGAGAAGAGGAAAAGGAAAATATTGAAAAAATGAAAAAGGTAATATAAAAATAAAATATTTCTATATATTTCAAAATCTTCTAATTTTATTACCCAAATTTAAAAATTAAGGTTTGTTTTTTTTTTCAACTAACAAAATAATCCAGTTTTACTCCTTCCCACCTCTATCTTACCCACAGGGGAAAGGAGGAAAGAGAAGAGAAAAGAAAACTCTTGCAATAAATATACATAGTCAAGGAAAACACATTTCCACCTTGTCCATGTTCAAAAAACTATTTGTCTCAGAATCCTTAGTTTGTTACCTCATGGGCTAGACGTTGAGTGTCATACATGGGAGATACCTATAGGAGGCTCAGTGGATATAGCCATGGACTTGGTGTTAGGAAGATATAAAATGAAAACCAACCTTAGACAAATTTACTAGTTCTGTGATCTTGGGCAAAACAGTTAATTTATGTCTGCCTCAATTTCCTTAGTTCTAAAAATGGGAATAATAATAGCACCTAACTCCCAGGTTTGTTGTGAACATTTGATGAGATAATATTCATAAATTTCTTAATGTAGCTCTTGTACATAATAGGTGCTTAATATATGCCTGCAATCTCACTTCCCCACTAATGAATTCCTCCCAGAGGCTCTTTTTTCTCTAGATTATGAGAGCCTTGAGGGTCAGGAATATCTTTTGCCTCTTTTTGTGTCCATAGTACTTATCACAGTGTTTTTTCTAATTAATCATCATTATGCAGTAACACTAACACTTTGGGAGTACTAACAATTGGGAGACTCAGGAGAAACTTCCTGTAGGAGGCAGACATTCCATTGATTTCATTCATCAAGACATATATCTAGAACTTGCACTGAAAATGAGAAATTATCTGAGTCCATAATGGTCAAGGGGAGAGCTACCTGAATTTGCCTTTGGGAAATGCAGTGTTTTCAGTTACTACAAATTTCACTCTGAAGCAAAGCCCATCTTTATAACAACAGCATAGTTCCAATAATTAAAAAATTGAGTTTAATTGTTTTTTTTTCAACCAACAAAATAACCCATTTTTACTCCTTCCCACCTCTATTTTACCCATGGAGGAAAGGAGAAAAGAGAAGAAAAAAGAAAACTCTTGCAACAAATACACATAGTCAAGGAAAACACATTTCTGCCTTAACCATGTTTAAAAAAATCTATATCTCAGCATCCTGAGTTCATTACCTCATGGGCTGGAGGTTAAGTGTTGGAAAAGTTGGTTGCAAATAATGGAATGTTAGAATAACCAAGGTTACAGATCATCCACAAGGCAGTCTAAGGTGGTTGACTGTCTGAATGTAACATATTACTAGTAATTATGAAAGAGAAGAAATGATGTAAGTGATGGCACCAGAGAAATGGCCAGAATCAGCAAATGCAGCCAGAAAAAATATTATCAAATCATGTGGCTGACATTCAAAGTAAAGGTTATATTATTCTATAAAATGCAAAGAGAATATTAAGAAGGCTCCCAACACATTAGGTGTTTGGCAGACTTAAGAAAGGACATGAATGAGAGATAGACAGGGGAGAAAGAGATGATAGGCTATAATCTTCATCACTGGATAAATATTCACACTCATGAAATCATGGCTCCATTAGAATACTGTAGTATCATTCTACTTTCAAGTGTATGCCATGGTAACAACTCTAGAGATGGTTATTAATTTTTTACTCTTAATATTTATATAACAAAACTAATGTATACTAGCATGCACACTAATAAATTTTCATTTTTGATTGGAATCCTTCCCCCATTTCAAAGACTTTTAAGATAAATTAATAGATGCCTTACTACAATAATCTGGACCATTGTTTAGAGAATAATAATACCTGGCATTTAAAATATACCTAGCATTTCAAAAGTTGCAGAAAATAACTGGAAATTGAGGGGGTGCTTATCAATTGAGGGTTAAGGTTAGGGTTCTAACCCTAAATGGCTGAACAAATTGGGTTATATGAAGGTAATGCAATACTATTGTGCTATAAGAAATGATAAGCAGGCAGATTTCAGAAAGGCATGCAAAGACTTATATGAACTGAGGCAAAGTGAAGTGAGCAGAACCAGAAGAACATTGTCCACAATGACAGCAACATTGTGAAATTAGCAGCTGTGACTGATTTAGTTCTTCTCTCTTCTCTTTGGATCATCTACAATGATCCAAAGCAATTCCAAAATACTTGTAATGGAAAAATCTATACATATCCAGAAAAAGAACTGATGGAGCCTGAATATAGATCAAAGTATACCGTTTTTACTTTTTATTTTTCCTTTTGGCTTCTTTCACAGCATGCCTAAAATGAAAATGCTTTACATGCTTGCACATATACAACCTATATCAAATTGCTTGCTTTCTTGGAGAGGGGTAAAGGGAGAGAGAGAAGTAACTAAAAATTTTGCTTTAAAAAATGAACACTAAAATTGTCTTTATATGTAATTGGAAAATAAACACTACCAAACTGTAAAAATTAGAAAGTGAAAAAGTCATAGAACATTTTATATACCTTATCTGAACTCCACATAAAGTACTACAAGTCTTACTATTCATCTTTTAAATGTGAAGAAACTGATGATAAATTATATAACCTTCCTATACTCACAGAATCATAATTCAAAGTTAGGTCCAAGTCCAGTCTAATTTCCCCTATATCACATTGCCTGTCCAAGAAACAAATGAAGAAGCTCATTACAAGCATAAGATGGCAGTGGTGTACATGTATCAACTAGTGATAGCCAATCGTTAAATTTTCTGTGTTAAGTATTGAGAGCTCAGAAACAGCCAAATGCTATAAAATCAGGGCTTGATATACCATTTTCTAGTCTAGATGATCAAGAGTCTGGGTGCTAGATATGAAGTGACTGAGAAAATGTTAATAACACAGAGTAAGCTGAATATCCTTTTTTAGCACAGAGAGCCATTTGTTAAACATTTACCAGAATGCTCCCGCATGAATGACTCTCTGCTTTTTGATGTATGTGAAGATCTACTGATATTGTTAAACCTTTTTTATATTGTTACCAACTGCTCTACTCCCCACGAGATGGTAGATGATAGTAACTGTTTACTGGTCCTTTTGAAGGGACTTCATGGTACAATAATTTATCCCAAATCTGCTATCACTTTATTCTGTCCTAGTAACTGACCATGTGATTACCAGGAGACACATCCTCTACACAAAGTGCTATTTACCTCTAATCTCAATAACAATATCTCAGTAATGTGCTTATTACATGTAATTATATTTTTATCAGAAATGTGACTGTTTCAATTAATTTATTTGGAGATTTCTTCAGCCAACAATTAAATTTTCCACCACCAGACTAAAAATGATTAAAACAATAAATTGGACTTTCTTTGCCTTGAAAATATTTGATTTTTCAAGTTGTCATTAAATTAAATTGAACTTTAAATTGCCAAGAATCAGATTACGTAAAGTCCTATTGAATAGCTAGACTGAGATATTTTTCTTTATAAAGATGCCACATTCTTCGCAAAGGACATAATTTGAAATAGGTTAGACAATGGTCGGAAAGATCGTCTTTCATTCTTCAAATGAGGGAAGTTAAGAATTTTTTTTTTTGTCAACTAGCATTTGTTAAAGACAGCTAGGTGGCACAGTGGGTAGAGTGCCACTCCTAGAGTCAGAAAGACTCATTTTCTTAAGTCCAAATCTAGCCTCAAGACACTAACTATGTGAGCCTGGGCAAGTCAATTAGCCCTGTTTGCTTCAGCTTCCTAGTCTGTAAAATGAGCTAGAAGATGACATGATAAACCACTTCAGTGTCTTTGTTAAGAAAAACCCAAATGTGGTCATGAAGATTTGAACATGACTGAAAATTGACTGAATACCAGCAAGCATTTAAGTATCTACTATATGTCAGTCTAATGTAGAGGTGTCAAACATGTTCCTCTTGGGCCACATATGTCCCATGACGCTACTAAATGGACAAAAACACATTAAAATATAATTGTGAAATAGTTAATAAAATAAACAAAAATAGAACATAGATAATACCAATGTGTGGTTTTCTAAGTCAATGTACAGCTTAAACGCATCTTTATGTATAGTTCAGTATCCCCTGTTTCTATTTTGGTTTGATCTCACCAATCTAATGGGGAAGCAGCATGTATATACGTACATACAAGATATGTACAGGAGGACTGGTAAAGCTTTCTTGCAGGTAGGATTTTTGCTGAGACTTGAAGGAAGTCTGGAATTCACACAGAATAGTTCATATTTTGACATGATTTATATTTTATGAAGCACTTTGCTCGTGAGTTACCTGAACCTGTGAGGTATGTAGTCCAAATGTTAGTGTTCTCATTTACATACAAGGAAATGTCAGATAAAATAAGTATCTTGTTCATAAAGTAAAAACATTGAGTTGATGGTGAGGGAATCATGGAGTATTTGAGATGCTATCTGTGAGGGTATCATCCAGCCATGGGACCAAAGAGTAACAGGTCACATTTTGACATGATTTAAAATTGATAAGCATTTTTCTCATAAGACACCAAATTTGTACAGGTCACAGTGCAAGTATTTTTATCTCCATTTGTAAGATGGAAATATTAAGGTACAAAGAAATAAAATTCCTTGTCCTCAGTATGGAAAGGGTAAGGTGATGCCTGGAGGTAGGCAATTGTTATTCTAATATCCACGAAAGGGAAAGGAATGATGGTCACAAACTATCAGCCAATTAGCTTGACCTCAAACTCTAGGAAAATCCAACAGCATATTAAAGAAATGCTGCGTGAGAATTTAGAAAAGATTTTGATGCTAAGAGGTAACATGTCTATATGATATAAGAAAATCACACTACTCTTGTTTCTTTTTTAACAGTTATTCAACTGTCGTACCAGTGATCTAGGAGCTTTAAGATGAGAAAGTATCCTGACATGAGTCACAGAAACTGACACAATCTTTGATTGTACCTATAAGGCTTAGTTTGTAAGATGAGGAATTCATCCTACAGGAATCACGTGGGATAATCATTCAGCTGTATCTATCCTGTCAAGATCCTGTCTTGAACATTATGTTTATTTTTCTCAGTGCCTAGGAAGAGTATAGACAGGGCACATCATGTCTATACTGACTCTAATAAGGAGTAGCCTGAACTTTATGCCAAAAACAGATAGTCTGATTGAAATGGGAATATTTAACCTGGTGAAGAGAAAACTTACAGGGGATGAAATGGCTATAAAGGGGTGAATGATTCATTTTGTTCTCTTTATTCTCACAACTCAAAACTAGTTATTCATCCATCAAAGAGTCAACAAATATTTAATAAGCACCTACTAAGTGCCAGACACTATTATAGGTGATGCACATACAAAAACAAAGAATAAAACTATCCTTTATTTGCAATAAACAAATTCTAATGGAGGTAAAAAATATATATAAAAAGATATACAGCATAAATAATACTTAATATACAAAACAAAATAGTTAAATACTATGGGGGAGTGAGTAATCTAGCAGTTGAAGGATTCGAGGAAGGCTTTTTTTAGAAGCTGCCATCTTAAGAAAGAATGGGACTGAGACAAACAGAGTCTTGCCTAGAATCACATAGCTAGTAAATGTCTGAGTCTAGATTTGAACTTAGGTATCCCTGGCTCCAGGCTCAGTGCTCTATCTACCACATCTCCTAGAGAGAGATGAATTAAACCTCTGAGGGTTAATGAGATTAGTGAGAGAGAGAAGGTATAGAGGGAAAAGAGTTGCAGGCAGGCAGATATCAGATCAATTGAATTTAAAATATATTAAAAGAGAGCTTTATAAAAAAGAAAGAGAAATGGACTACCTTGGGAGTTAGTGGATTCCCTATCAAGAAATGTTTTTTTTTTTTTATTAAATTAATTCACTTATTTTTAGTTTTCAACATTCACTTCCATAAGTTTTAAATTTTCTCCCCCTTTCCCTATTTCTCAATCCACAAGACAGCATGCAATCTCATGTAGGTTCAAAGTATGCATTCCTTTTAAATATGTTTTCACATACGTTGTATAGAAGAATTAGCATGAATGTGAGGAACCATGAGAAAGAAAAAAACAAAACAAACACAAAAAGAAAATTGTCTGCTTTCTCTGGATGTGGATGGTATTTTCCATCATGAGTCATTTGGAAATGTTTAGGTTCTTCGATTGCTGAGAAGGGCTAAGTTTATCGAAGTCAGTTATCACACACTATGGCTGTTACTGTGTAAAATGTTCTCCTGGTTCTACTCACTTCACTTAGCATCGGTTCATGTAAGACTTTCCAGGTTTTTCTGAAGTTTTCCTGCTCATCATTTCTTATAGCACAATTGTATTCCGTTACATTTATAATACCACAACTTGTTCAGCCACTCCCCAATTGATGGGAATTCCCTCAGTTTCCAGTTCTTAGCCACCATAAAAAGAACTACTCTAAATATTGTACATGTGGGTCCTTTCCCCATTTTTATGATCTCTTTGAGATACAGCCCTAGAAGTTGTATTGCTGGGTCAAAGGGTATACACATGTTTATAACCCTTTGTCATAGTTCCAAATCGCACTCCAGAATGATTGGATCAGCTCACAGCATCACCAACATGGTATTAGTGTTCCAGTTCTCTCATATCTTTTCCAACGTTTATCGTTTTCCTGTTTTATCATGTTAGCCAATCTGATAGGTCTGATGTGGTAAGTACTTCAGCATTGTTTCAATTTGCATCTCTCTAATCAATAGTGTTAGAGCATTTTTTCATATGATTATAGATAGCTTTAATTCCTTCCTCTGAAAATTGTTGGTTCATATCTTTTGATCCTTTATCAATTGGCGAATGACTTGTATCCTTGTAAATTTGAGTCAGTTCTCTATATATTTTAGAAAGGAGGCCTTTATCAGAGACACTAGTTGTAATTTTTTTTCCCCCAGTTTTCTGCTTCCTTCCTAATCTGGGTGACATTGGCATAATGCAAACACTGGATGTTTTTAAGAAAACGCTGGTGTGGGTCAACATAAAAAAAATTAGAGAAGCAAGAAAAGTATCATCTTTTAGATCTATTAGTAGAGGAACAATTGTTGATTAAACAAGATATAGAAAGTATAACAGAAGAAAAAATAGATTATTTTGATTATAACAATTTTTTTAGCTTTTTGAACTAATAAAGCAATATAGCTAAAATTAAAAGGAAAATAGATAACTGAAAAAAAAGTGGTATTTGTGGAATATTTCTTTGATTAGGGTCTATTTCCATGATACATAAAGAAATAATTCAAATTTATAGAAATAAGAGTTGGCAAAACATATGAATGGGCATTTTATAAGGAAGAAATTAAAGTTATCAATAGCTATATAAAAATATCTTCTAAATCACTAATGAGAAAAATGGAAATTAAAGCACTTCTGAGATTCAATCACATAGCATTAAACTGGTAAAGTTGATAAAAAGAGAAAACAAGGGGTTTTAGGAAAACAAACACTTTAATGTACTATTGGTCAAACTGTGAATTATTCTAACCATTGTGGAAAGAAATTTGGAAACATACCCCAAAAGTTACTAAACTGAGTATATCCCCTGACTTACCAATATCAGTGTTTTGTCTCTACCTCAAACAGTTCTTTCTGTAGTGGCAAAAAAAAAATCTTGAAACTAAAGATGCACACAAAAATTAAGGAGTGACTTACCAAATTGTGGCATGCAAATAATGGGATAGTGGTGGTGTTGTTGTAAGAAATTATAAAAGGAATGATTTTAGAAAAATCTAGGAAGAATTGTATGAACTAATGCAGAATCAAGCACAAACAAGAACAATTTATTCTATAACAAAAACACTGTAAAGATAACTTGGAAAGCCTTGAGTCAATTCAGTGAGCAACAAGATTCCAAAGCTCATATGGTAAAGCATGTTACCTTCAGCTCTGACAGAAGTGAAGAACTCAGGGTGCATAATGAATCATTCCTTGGATATGGTCGATGAAGCATTTCGCATGTTTTTGTTTGTTTGAGGTTTCTTGTGTGTGTGTGTGTGTGTGTGTGTGTGTGTGTTTTTACTATGCATCTTCATTATGAGATTTTTCTTTTTGAAATGAGGGAGAAGCAGGAGTGAAAATAGATTTTTAATGATAGAAAAATAATTTTTGAAAAAATTAGATATTACATAATCATTTATTGGTGATGTTATAGGAGGGATCCTTTTTCAGAGTTAAACAAGATGGGTTTTGAAGGTCCTTCCAACTCTGAGATTCTTTGATTCTGTGAAATCCAAATTCTCTGCTGCAATACCTTATATCTTTCTTAGTTTTCTATTTATTGTGATCTAGATTGA
Source organism: Bettongia penicillata ogilbyi (assembly GCA_023548195.1). Taxonomy (NCBI): domain Eukaryota; kingdom Metazoa; phylum Chordata; class Mammalia; order Diprotodontia; family Potoroidae; genus Bettongia; species Bettongia penicillata. Next base: position 11,149,605 of record JAJHZJ010000382.1, on the reverse strand, counting down.
CTCTGAGATCTCCTGCAACTGGGAAATTCTTTGAATATCTTATGTTAGTTCACCTTCATCTTTCTCTTCTGTAAACTCTTATACATGGTACAATCTGTTCCACAGAATCTGACATTTGATCATTTACTGTCTTTTATTGTTCTCAAGTTTTTTCCCCATTTAGACAAGCCTTGACTTTCCAATTAGATTATAAATTCTAAGATCAAAGACTGTCTTACACTGGTTTTACATCTCTCGGTGTCTAGTATATACCTGGACACAAGAAGGAAATCCATTATACTCATAGAATGAATAATATTTTTTTCAATTTAAGTGTACCTTGACTAATTCTATGAAAATATGATGTTATTTGAAATAATGCAATAAATAGCATTTATTCCATATTTATATAATTCAATCTTCATCTTTCGTTATAGTCCAAATCATGTTACATTGACATTGTAACCCTACTACCCAGATTCACCCACCCTTTCTACCTCTATAATACATGCCACATAATTAAGAAAGTTCATTTCATCTTACACAGCTTCCCTCTTGGTCCTTTCATTGAAACCTCCTGAATTTTCTGAGTCAAGGCCATCATTTCCAGCACTGGATTCACTTTCATTCATAACTGCTGACTCTTGTGATATTTCTTGTTCCCCCTCATCAATTCTAGATTCTTCCTCTACTGCCAACATACTGCAACATAATTTCCTTTGAGGTTCATACAATCCACATTTCTTACCCAATCCACATTCTGGTAACTGCTATCTTCTCACTACTTTCACAAGGAGTTTAGTACCTGACTCATAGTCTTCATCTCTCAAATTATGCCCTGTTTCTAAGGAGTTCCAATATACCAGTTGATGATTTATCTAATGGAACAATCCCCCTGGTTGTAATGTTAATGCTAAGATCTTCCCCACCCATTAATAGGCCTCACAGGGAGCCCATTAAGGGAAGCTTACTTGTAGGAAGTCTTTCACACTGTTTGCTAATTTCTAGTTAGGCACTGAGTCACAAGGTTTGTGATACCTTCTGACTCTGAGAAATGTACATATACTTTGAGTTGGTATTTTGCTTTGAGGGCTCACTTATGAGAAGGACCTTAGGATTCCTGGTCAAGACTCTGAGTAGCTGTAATATTCAGATTCCCCTCCACCCAATGCTCTGGTGTAAAAGTTCTCTCTCTCTCTGTATATGTAAAGTGTATAGCAATATTGCTTCATGTATAGTAATTTTGCTTTGATTCAGGCAGTCGGAGCCCTGTCTGTTAGTCTTTATTTCTCTGCTTGTATTTTCTCTGGAGTTCAGGGTGCTGGTTTTTCCCCTGAACTAGTGAATGTGATTAAAGTAGATTGTTGACCCCTTTAAAAGTTGCATTTCCTTTAAGAAAAGCAGATCAAATAACCTGTGCTAGCAAGTTGTCCTGGGTGTGCTAGGATACTTGCTATTCCACTGGTCTACTCTTTTATTTTTCTGTCTCATCCTACATCTTATTTATCATACACCTACACTTTATCCTCAACTAACCCTAATGCTTCTAAATCCCAATTATTATCTCTCAGTATTCATCACTCTTGCTATAGCTATAATTTCCTAGCTTGCCAATATTGGCATAATGCTGAACCAAGTAAACTGTTTATCTCCCATTCTCAGATCCTTGTATCTTTGTTCTCCATACCTAAGATATTCTCTCCTTCAACTTTCTATGAAGCTGCATATTAATTAAATATTGTGCATAAAATAATTATAATAATTAGGGAGGGACAATAGAATCATAAAGCTATAGGAAGGGAAGTTAGTAGTCATCTAATCTAAACCTGCTACTTAACACATGAAGAAAATGAACGCCAGAATGTTTAAGTTACTTGCCCAAGATCACAAATGTGGTAGGCATCAGGTTTGATACATTTGACACAAATGTAACATGATGGAAGGTGTATTTTTTAAGCTGTTCTGCTTTGAATCATTTTATAAAGTTGAAGATCCTTCTGTAAATAAGAATAATCACTACCTGATTTAACCATTTCTTTAATTCATATCTTCAGACCTTCAGCTTGCCTAAAATAGAACATACTTGCTTACTTAATGTTCCACTGAAAGTAAAATTCCTTCCGTAAAAAACGTACCTGAAATGCCTGCAGAATTATTGAATTTCAGGGCTGCAAAGGACCTCAGAGACCATTTAGTCTAAACCATAACTGGAAAAGAATTTTCTTTACAATATATTTAATTTTTTTAAAATCAAGCTTATACTTGACAATTTACAGTTAACGGAACCCACTACTGTCTGAGGGAGCATATTCCCCTTTCCAGTAAGTATAATCATTAGGCAATTTTTTTTCTCCTGACATCAAGCCTACATTTGCCTGCAACTTCTACCCATTGCTTCTAGCTTTTTCTTCTGAAGCAAAGCAGAATAAAAGATTAATCTTAGTGATTATTCCATGTGATAAATGTTCAAATACTTAAAGATAGCTATCACATCCCTTCTTATACTTCTTCAGTCCAAACATCATCAAAATGGTTCTTATAAGAAATGAGCTGACAGAAATTTTTAAGTTCATATAATTTCAGAAAGACAAGTTCAAATCTATCCTCAGACACATTTACTAGTGACTAGGTCACTTACTGCTGTAGATCATCATAGCAGATTGCTCATATACTCTTTTTCCATCTGAATTTTTTCTTTAAGCAGCCCATCTCTGTTTCTGCACATAACCCATTTTTGTATTCTGTGATCTATTATATTCTTTCTTTAGTTTTGAAATTTTCTCCTATCTATGGAACTAATAGGTAAAATTTCTCCATTTTTCTCTAATTTATTTATAATGTGACCTTTGATATTCAAGTTAAATTGCCAGTTAGAGGTTATTTTTTATAAAGTATATGGTATTGTTGCTCTTAGTCTTATTATGTCCGTAGTGCTGTCAAATATCTTCATTTGAAAATTTGATCAAATAGTGATTAATTATCCCAATACTGTGGTCTTTGGATTTATCAAATATTAGAGTACTAGATGGATTTGCTTCTATTTTTATTGTGGAAACCACCATTGTTCTTGTGATCCAGTCTTATAATCTCAAAGGAATTATTTTTCCTTCCCTCTCCCTCACCCCAATATCTAGTTAGTTGTTAAGTCTTATCAAATCTATAATCATGTCTTTTGTTTCTGTTCCCTTCTTTCCATCAGCAAAAACCACCATTCTCATTCACCATTGTCACATCATCACCACTTCTCCTCAGAACTATGACAAAATCTACCCAACTGATCTCCCTATTAGTCTCTCTTCTGTAAGCCATCCTCCATATTTCTAATAAACAGAATTCTACTTTATTTAAAAATCTTACACAAATTTAAAATAAAATACACAATATTCTTCCCTTAATCTCTCTGTTGACCTCCAGTCTAAGATCTCCAATTTTCTTTCAAACATCTCAAACTGGATACCCAGTAGACATCTTAAACTCAATACTTCTAAAACTTAACTAATCATCTTTCTTCATAACCATTTCTCCCTCCTATCTTCCCTGTTATTGTCAGGAACGTACCATCCTATCAGTCCATGAGGCTTGCAATATTTGTGTCATCTTCAAGTGTTCACTATATCTCAACCTCACATCCAATCTGTCGCCAATGCCTTTTGCTTTTACCATTGCAACATCATTACAACTCAATCCCTCCTCTCCTCTGAAACTGCCAAGCTTGCACCCCTCCTTACATTCTAGTCCACACAATGTGCTTTCAGGGAACCTGGTCCTTTTGCTGTTCCATGAACCAGACACTTCAGGCATTTTTTCTGACTATCTTTCATTCTTGGAATGCTCTCCTTCCTTAACTCTACCTACTGGCTTTCCTGGCTTCCTTCACTTTCCAACTAAAATCCTACCTTCTACTAGAAACTTTTCCTAACCCCTCTTAATTCTAGTGCCTTTCTCACTTTTAGTTATTTCCTTTATATCTTGTATATAGCTTGTTTGTATATGTTTGTTTGCTTACTGTCTTCCCCATCAGATTTTGATGTCCTTGAGGGCAGGGACTATATTTTCCTTTTATCACAGTGCCTGATAAATAGTAGGTGGTTAATAAATATTTATTGACTGAATTATTATGGAATGAATGGCTATGTGACAGCTGATGATCAGCAAAGAATAGACAAGAACAGACCAGTGGAGTCACCAGAAGCATGAAACATGGTAGAAGAAAACAAATCAGCAGAAGATCCAACTCTGCTAAGAAAGCCACTTGGGAAATGAGCAAGCAGCAGCATAATGATCAAATCAAAATCACAGAATCACAAATGTTTCTGAGTTGCAAGAAATCTCAGAAATCATATAGTTCAATCAATAACTATAAAGGAAATTCCATGGCAACATATCCGACAATTTATCACCCAAGTAAATCAGGGAAAACTTTCTGTCTTTCAAGGCAGCCCTTTTCATTAATGAGAAACTCTAATTGTAAAAAAGCTTAGATCTTTGCAGTACTTTCTCAATCAACCCTATTGAGTAGAGCAGAACAAATCCAATCCACTTTACACATGGTAGCCTTTTTACATACTTGAGGATAGCTATGACATCCTTCCTGAGATTTGTCCAGCGTACACAGAACTCGGTCCCTCAAAGTTTCCTCAAATGACATGGACTCAAAGTCTGTTACCATCTTGATTGTGTCACCAGATCCTCTCCATCCCATCAATGTCTTTTTTAAAAGGCATTGCTCAGAATTATACACAATACTCCAGATGTGATCTGTATATAGTAGATGAGCTCTTATTTGGGTAGTTTTGCCTATGTTAATTATATCCAAGATTCCTAATATGATTTTGCTAATTCCCAAGCTTTCTTGCTGTTTGTGTGGTTATATACCCAGGATCTATCCTAGGAACACTTCTTACCTTTCTCTATATTCTCTCTTAGGGATCTCATTAGTTTCCATGGATTCAAATGTTACCTCTAAGTGGAAGATCCCCAGTTATATATATCCAGTCCTAGACTTTCCCCCCTCTCCCTGTAAATTCTAGTCCTGCATCCCCAACTGTCTGTGGAGCATTTCCTTTTGTTTGCTAAATTAAAGTTTTTCCATCCATAGAAAGCCATCCTCTCTCCCTCCCATCCAATACTTTAGTTGATAAAGAAATAAAAATGCCTCTTAAAAACATGAATAGTCAAGCAAAACAATTCCTGAATTAGTTATGTCAAAAAATAACATAGGGATATATTCATTTTCTTTTGAATTAATGAAAAATTTCCTGTCCATTAGAGTTTGTCAAATAAGTAGCATTCAGAATTACAAACTTCATTATAAAGTCCAAATTTCCTCTCAAAAAGGACTATTATTGGGATGGGGAAGGGTAAAAAGGACGATTAGGCATAACTGTGTATGTTTTTTTTTTTGATTTTGCAACTGAGTTTATCAGCTAGATGAAAGTTAAAAAAAACTGAAAGAGAAATGAATGGGACCATGATTACTCCAGATGTTCTTTTCTATTTGAAGGTTTACTTAGGATCTCTCTCTTACACAGTTTGGCTCCAATAATTTCCAGCATTTTAGGGTTCCAGTTCCACTCACCAGCCCGCAAAGCTGTTCTTTTCTTCCTATTTGATGTTCACAATATGTTTCCCATAATCTCTATTTTCTGCAGCAAAAGCTTTTGGTACAAACAAATTGTTTACTCCTTGCAATTACATGAGGTTATTAGCTTCTTCAGCAGTCAGCTTGCCCATGTTTCCTACTGGTCCCATGGTTTGGGATTTAATCAGCACCTTCTCGCCACATATCCAAGAGCTGGCTCTCTGCTACACTTGGCTTTGTGCCTGCCTAGAGAAACCTCTCAGGGGGCCCCAGATCCTGAGTCTTTTCTAACACACTGCTATTGTGCTAGCATGCAGCAAGTTCTCTAAGTTCATCATGCCAGTTAAATCCCTGTTGCCTACTTGATGGGATGGAAGTTTAAGTGAATTAATTCAAATAAACTTCCAGTACACTAGTGATCTCTGAGACATACAAATGGACAGCTCCACAGAGAACAGTCTACTCATGTGGGTAATGAGCTAGGACTTTAAAGCTTTGGCAAATTTGCAGGATAGGAAGTAACACTTTCCACTTTTGGCAGGACCAAACTCATCCTATACAGAAAAGTTTAGTTAGAAGCAGATTCCAGATTTGAATGAAGCCACTTTCAAAGAACAAAAACAAGAATGATCTGGTTGGAGTCAATCAGCTGACACATAGTTTGGATCCAATAAAGTGGAAAGGGAAAATAAGGGCTACAGATGAAGATAATTAAATGGAAAGAAGGGGGTCTTGAAATGCAAAACATTCATACATCTTTCATCACAAATCTTAATTGTGGATATGATAAAGAAATAAAAAGAATATGGATTTAGAGTCATGGAGATCATACCATTAGAAGGGGGAACCAAGATAGTAGAGTAAAGGCTGGGCCTCATCTGAACTCTCCCCCAAAATAATTTTAAATAATGACTTTAGATAAATTCTAGAGCAGTAGAACCCACAAAAAGCCAGTCAAATAATTTTACAACCTAAGATATGTTAAAAGGTCATCAGGAAAGGTCTGTTGCACTAGGGTCAGGGAGGAGCACAGTCCAATGCAGGACACAGACCTTGCCACACAGACCAGGCCCAAGTAAACCAGGAACAGGCTTAGGGACAATTGAATCAGTGGTATCAGAAGTGGTTTCCAGACTCATTCCATAGATGGTAAAGGGAATACACAATTGTTCAGAAGAAGATTAATAGGGGTCCACCTGCTGGTACCAGGTGAAGGACTCTGTTACATTGCCCATATTTGGACTAGTGCAGCAGAGCTTGTGGCTACAGGGAAGCAGGGATTCTGGTTATAGTTTGAGCACTGAAAACAGTGCTTGTGGCTGCTCACAAAGGAGTGCACAGTACGGGAGAGTAGTAAGCATATCTCTCTTTAGATAAGACTACCTTGGAAGGGTCAAAAACCTAAAGGTTGCCAAAATTACCACTGAAAATAGCTGCATACACACACACACACACACACACACACACACACAAAACCACCTAGAACTTGGGACAGTTCTACTTCCACTTGGGAAACAGAGTCTCACTTAAGCATAGAGTTAAAAGTCAAGAAGTAGACTGAAAAGTGAGCAAATAAATGAAAAAATTTCTAACCATAGAAAGTTGATAACATGACAATAAAGTTCAAAGCACCTTCAGAAGAAGACAACAAAGTCAAAATTCCTATCCAAATCCTCAAAGGAAAATATGAACTGGTCTCAGGCCAAGGAAAAGCTCAAAAAGGATCTTAAAATCAAGTAAAAGAGGAAGAGGAAAAATTGGGAAGAGAAATGAGTGATGCAAAAAAATCATGAAAAAGCCACAACACCCTGGTGATGCAGGCACATAAAAAATACCAAAGAAAATAAATCTTTAAAAAACAGAATGAACCAAATGGTAAAGTAGGTACAAAAAGATCAATGAAGGGAAGAATATCTTGAAAAGCAGAATTAGACAAATGGAAAAAGATATAAAACAAACTCACTGAAGAGAGCAATTCCTTAGAAAGTAGAATTGGCCAAATGGAAAAGAAGGTACAAAAGCTCACTGAAGAAAATAATTCCTTAGAAGTTAGAACTGAGCAAATGAAAGCTAAGACATCAAGAAACAATCAAACTCAAAACAATGAAAAATAGAAGAAAATATGAAATATCTCATTGGAAAAAAAACTGACCTGGAAAAATGATGCAGGAGAGATAATTTAAGGTATTGGATATCTGAAAGTCATGATCAAAAAAAGAGTCTAGACATCATCTTTCAAGAAATTATCAAAGAAAACTGCCTTGATATTCTAGCAACAGAGTTATATATAAACTGAAAAAAAAAATCAACAATTACATCCTGAAAGAGAACCCAAAATGAAAACCCCCAGGAATATTATAGTCAAATTCCAGACCTCCAAGATCAAGGAGAAAATACTGCAAGAAGCCAAAAAAGAAACAATTCAAATATCTTGGAGTGACAGTCTGGATAACAAAAGATTTAGCAGAGTCTACAATAAAGGTTCAGAGGACTTGGAAATATGGCATTCCAGAAGCAAAAGAGCTAGGACTACAACCAAGAATCACCTACAGAACAAAACTTAGTATAAACCTTCAAGGGGAAAAATAGGCATTCAATGAAATAAAAGATTTTTCAAGCATCCCTGATGAAAAGATCATAGTTGAATAGAAAATTTGACTTTCATATACCATCTTCAAAAGAAGCATAAAAAAGTAAACAGGAAAAGGAAATCAATAAGGCTAAAGTCTTTATCTTCCTACATGGGAAAATGACATTTAAAACTCCTAAAATATTTCTCATTATTGATGCAGTTAGAAGGAATATACATAGACAGAAAGCAGAAGTGTTAGTTGAATGTGATGGTATGATTATTTTTTACAAAATAAAATTAAGGAACAAGAAAGAAAAATGTACTAGAAGAAGGAGAAAAGAAAAAGAAGAATAGGAAAAATTATCTGACATAAAAGAGGTCTGTAAGAAATTTTACAGTTGAGAAGGAAATGGGGGAAGCAGGGAGGGGAGCACATGAATGTTACTCTCATTGGAATTGGCTCAAAGAGGGAATAATATACACACTCATTTGAGTTCAGAAATCAATCTTACCATATAGAAAAGTAGGAAGGCAAGGGGATAAGAGAAGGGAGGTGCTGATAGAAGGGAGGGAAGTTTTGGAGAGATAAAATTCAGAATCCAAACACTTTTGAGAACGGACAAGGTAAAAGAAGAAAGACAGAAGGATATAAATGGGAAAATAGGATGGGGTGAAATATATAGTTGGTAATAATTACTGTGAAAACTTTTGCAGCGAGTTTCTCTTATAAAAACTTCATTTATCAAACACAGAGAAAACTGAGTCAAATTTATAGAAATAAGAACCATTTCTCAATGTTGTCAAAGGATATGAATGGGCAATTTTCAGACAAAGAAATCAAAGCTATATATAGTCATATAAAATACTCTAAATCACTATTGATGAGAGAAATACAAATTAAAACAATTCTCACCTGTTAGATTTGGAGGGGATGTGGTAAAATTAAAACTATAGTGTGGTAAAATTAAAACTATTAGTGAAGTTGTGTACTGATTCAGCAATTGTGAAGAATAATTTGGAACTATGCCCACAGGGCTATAAGTCTATGCATACCCTTTGACCAAGTGATACCACTACTACATCTGTATCCCAAAGAGATTTTTTAAAAGAATGGATGTGTACAAAAATATATATAGCAGCTCTTTTAGTGATGGTAAAGAATTAGAAATTGAGGAGATGTCCATCAATTGAGGAATAACTGAACAAATTATTGTATATGATTGTGAGGGCATACTATTGTTCCATAAGGAAATGATGAGCAGGGCGCTTTCAGAAAAACATGCAAAGACTTAAATGAACTGATGCAAAATGAAACGAGCAGAATCAGGATAATATTGTGCATGGCAACAGCAATATTTTATGATGATCTACTATGAATAACTCAGCTAGTCTAAGCAATACATTGATGCAAGGGAATTCTATGCGATTTTATGATGAAAGATGTTATTCACCATCACAGAAAAAACTGGTGGACTGAATGCAGATCCTAGATACTTTTTCTCAAAAAGTATAGGTGGAAGGAACTACCTAATCATTTTATGGGTAAGGAATTGAACCCTATAGAGAGTGTTACTTTCCCAAAGTCATATAGTAAAAGAACTATGATTTGAACCTAAATCTTCTGACTCCCAATCTATTACTATTACTACCTATTCTTATGAGTGGATATGTTGGATCTAGGACTCTGACATTTAGTGTGCATGTTACCTTGGTCTAGGCACATAGGATCATACATCTGGAGCTGAAAGGGACCTCAGTGGTCATCTAGTGTAATCCTTTCTTGTTATAGATGAGAAATGGAAATTTGGGAAGTTGATGTGACCTACCTGAGTTACACAAGTGGTCAGTGACGGTGGTAAGATCTATACTCAAGTCTTCTAATTCCAAAATCATCATTCATTTCACTCCACAATGCTTCCATTCCAATGTAGTAATGAATATTTATTAAATATATACTAATTGTGGGGCATTGAGTTTGGAGCCAGAGAGGGAAAGATCAAAATTTATGTAGTCACAGGCCTCAAAGAACTTATACTGTGTCTGCATGAAGAAAGGTTAGAGTATGACATGTATGGATAAGTAAAGTACATGGAAGAAAATGATTAGACAAAGGAAAACTACAGATAAAGCAATTCATGGAATTCGAAATGGGAAAAAACCTTTTTAGCTAACGCATCGAGGTAGGCTTCAGCTGACAAAGTAGACCTTCGAGGAATATCACTCTGTTCCTCATGTAAAATGAAGGAGTTTGATGTGATCTCTAAAATAGACTGCTGTTGATGCCAACCTTTACTGAAAGCCAAATATATTCTGTATCTAATTTACTGGCCTAGATTGTGACTTTTTAAAATCAACTTCGAGTTTGAGTTTTATAAATCCCTATGAAATAAAACAGTGAACTTGGAAAGTGAGACCTGCAATAAAAATTATTAAACAGTAGTCCCACATGAAATGAACTCTCCAATAGACGTAAAATGATGCTCATCTTCAGTGCCAGTTGAATCATTACCATTAATAAACATTAAAGAGTACTAGTTATAAGGCAAATATGGCACAGTGAATAGAGAGGAAACCTCATAATCAGTAAGTTCTGAGTTCAATTCCCATTTCTGAAGTATACTCACTGTTTGATACTGAGCACATTACTTAAGCTCTTAATAGTCCATGGAACACTCTTAAATTTATAAAATTTAGAAGACTTGATGTGCATGCATAAAGGGGATTTTTCATACTTGGGAAATCACAGATTCAGCCTACCTCCCAAAAAAGCAGTGGTTATCTAATTATCATCATTGTATATTATAAATAGAATATGGGAGATTTGAATTCAATACATTTTTAATCTGAATAATAATAGAAGTCAAGAAGGAAAATTTCATTTTATTCAATAAATTCAGTCATAAACACACAAGGTGGATTCCTGCAACCATTTGCCATTTTTCTCATTTTTTGAGAGATTATTCATTGAGTCATATTTCCACAAAGATTTTTTCCATTTCAATGAAAGAACATGCTAGAATATTTACAAATATTAATGGTCCTTATAATAAACAGGAATTCAAAAGAGAAAATAAAGGTATTTCCTTAGTGTAACACTTTTAACGTCAAGTTTCCAGTCAGACTTTCACAGACCAATCTTAAACATTGCGGAAATAGTGACAAACTATTAGTTACCGAAATGATTAGGCCCCACTCTATTGTAATAGGTTCAAATATATAGTGTTTTTTTTCTTATTTTATACTCTGTTCTCATCAACTTAATGCACACATACACTATAAAGTCTTGATTGATTACTCACAACAACTCATTGATCCAATACATTGAGTTAATTCACCCTTTACATTGCTGTCACTACACAGTTAAGCTCAACCAATGGAAAATGTGCCAAAAGCATAAATGAAAATTAAATTTAAAGATGCCAGATTACTTGCCCATAAGTTGAATTGTCAGTGAACTGTAAAATCTCATTGGCAAACTCCAGGGACGTCAAGCTTTCATTCCTGTTCCATTCATTGCCTTCATTTTAGTTGTAATCATCATCACCATAATCATTAGAAAAATTGCATGCAAATTGGCAGTAAATTCATCTAGCACAGCTACTTCAAAGACATTGCTATGTGTGCAATATCTCTCCCATTTGTCCCTTTCTCTACATTGCTGCTGTCAAGACAATCATTACCTCTCACCTAGGCTACCACAATGGCTTCTGAGCTAGTCTCTTTCTCTTCTTACCTGTATGATACATAGCTATTAGCTGAATCTATCCAAAGTGAAACTCTAATCACTTTCTTTCCATGTTAAAAAGCTTTCAATTGTTCTCCATTGCCTGTTGAATGAAGTCTAAATTCCTTGATTTAACATTCAAAGACTTCTATATTCCAATTCCAACCCAACCCTATTTTTAATTGTTCCATATGATAGATAGTATATGTGTATATATACATATACACATATACATATATAGTGTGTGTATATGTATGTATGTATATATATACTCTAAATATGTATCCACCCCACACCCACCCCCATATATCTGTATGCATATATACATATATTCATATACATGTGTGTGTACACACAAAAAGAGAAGTTGAGAAAGATACTATACATATTATGATCTAGCTAAATTGAGCAACCCATTTATATCCAAATATTTGTACTGTCTTCCTCTGTGCTGCTGAAACTTGTCTTCTCCTCTAATATACAACCCATCTCTACTTCAAAATCCTAAACTATCCTTCTTGGCCCAAATCAAATGACCAGTTTCTTAACAACACCTTGGCTCATTCCTGTCAATACTTCTTAGAGTTGTATTTAAATACTACTTCCTCTGAAGTCCTTTTGTGCCTTATTCAGAGCATAATACACTTATCTTATATCCCATAATTGGACCGAATATTTATATGCTACATAGAATATAAACTTTCAAGTAAATAGTAACAAAAAGGGGAAAGTCAGCTTATTGACATATAGCTATAGCATTCATTCCCTAACTTGAATCTAGGAAATATCATATAGTAGAAAGAATTCTGTACTTGGAATTATACAAGTCATGTGTTCAAATACTAATTTAATAATTGGTAACTGGATTACAATGGGAAAATAATTATATTTATTTGAGTCTCAGTTTATTTTTATCTGTAAAATAAACATTATATCTATAACAACCACTACATATTTGTTGTATAAATGAAATAATAAATTTAAAGCACTCTAAAACCTTCAAGAACTATATAAATGTCTATAGAAGGGCCTCAAAAGAGCCTCTAGCAAGGCCAAGAGATAGTCCTTTTCTTTAGTTGTACTTTCCTCCTCTCTCTAATGTCCATTTATAGATAGATAGATGATAGATAGATAGACAGACAGACAGACAGACAGACAGACAGACAGACAGATAGATAGATAGATAGTCACAGCAGGAGCTACAATCCAGATGCTGGTGAGTGAGAAGTTCCAGAAGCCTCCAGGTGCATTATCACTGTTGTTCACACCAATGTTGGGCTCCAAACATGGTGGTTCCATTATCTTTATATGGAGATACATCATTGGAATGGTTTATACAAATATTTTTTTATTTTCCTGTGGTTTCTAGTTCTTTTTTTTTCATTTTAGTTATTGAATTAACCTGGGATAGTTTTAATTAGTTGAATATCTTGCCAAAGTTTCTTTAAGCTGGCTTAAACCTCCATTGCTCCTTCTCTCTCATCTTTGATGAGCAGACTTTTACAAGCATTACTCATCAAGGGACCACATCTTTATCAACTGACCAAAACATAACATCTCACTGAGCACACTCTTTACTGGTTGCTATAAAACATACAACTTGACAGAACAACATGCTACCATATAGATTTATTTATGTGTCTTCCATCTATATATGAAGATGATTCAGGAAATGGAACAATATTCGCTCTCTTCAATGACTTCCTGAGAGTAAACATTTCCAAGATATATATAGGTATGTATGTATATGTATATGTATATGTATGTATATATATATATACACACACACATGCATACATACATATATTCACTTTAGGTATCCAACACTGGGATTGAGGAGATCAAAAACACTGAATCCAGGTCAGGTAAGAATCCATGTGTATTCTGAGGTTCTCCAGGTTGTTTTCAGATGTCAGCGTGTTGACTGCATAGATCGTCCAGCCTTCTGGAAGCCCCAAGATATTGTCCAGTCTTCTGAAATGGACCTGTAGTCACTCAAAAGAATTTGATCAGTTCATATATACAGGAAAAAAACAGCTGAAGAACTCCTGTTCTCCAGATTTCAACATGCATCTGAGCTTGTCCAACAGTTTATTTTTCTAAGATGGATAATACAGGTAAAATAAGAGCTAGTCTCAGAGTTGAAAAAGAGGAGAGTGGGCTAGGTAGTGGGCTTTGCTAGTTCAAAGCAATTTACTGATTCCAATAACAAGAGGGCAATTTTTCAATGTAAATATTTTACTGATAATTCTGTAATGCAACATCTGTGGTGCCTGAAGAACTTTAACAAATCATAGGGCAACATATAAGTTTATCATGGGTATGAGCAGGAATACAACATGTAATCAATGAAAAACTCCAAAAATGAAGGGTAAAAAAAATTAAGGTATTATCTGGACTGATATGTTAAAGGCAAAAGATGAAAGGATGACCAGACTGCTCTACTTTTTCCATTGTGATATATAAAGCAAGAAGACATCCAGCACAGAAGGAAACCCTCTCTGGCAAACTTTAAAGAAGACATGGAGTAACAGTTCCACAGGATATACAGGCATGGATGAATTAGGAGCTGATTCACTAGAATGAACTCTCAAACAGATGAAATGACAAGTCCAACTAATCATATAAGAGTGATAACACATGGCACATGAATTGGGAGGTTAAAATATTTCTTTAGCTTTTGACACCTTCATACCAAAATTGTTTTAATGACAATTCATTTAAAAAGAACATTTTGAAGTTGACAAAGTATTTGTGAGGTAGATGGTGCAAATATTATTATCTCCATGTAAACAGATGAAAAATCAGAGATCCAGAGAAGTTAAACCAGGATTACACAGCTAGAAGATTGAAGCTCTATTCACAAGTTGATGCTATCTTTTTAGATATAACAAGATAATCACTAAACAGTCTGGTGATCCGATCTTTGTAATTTTGTCAAGCTTTGAGTTTTCAAATTTTGCCTTGAATATACTTTTATATGTACTTGAGTTTGTCTCTTTTGTTTTCAAGCTCATTAGCTTCCAGGACTATGCCTTATTTATTTAAATAAATAAAATTACTATTGTTTGAATTACAACAGGTAGTTGGAAGGATGTTCTACAGAGCTTGAATGTTAGCATGTATACCTGAGACAGGCAGTAGACATAGACGATCATGTAGACGGAGCTGTAAGGGAAGGTGCGGGTGTAGAAGGGAACAAAAATATAATGACTAGACACTATGCTAACTGCTTTGCAAATATCTCAGTTGATCCTCACAGCAACCCTATGAGGTTAGGTTCTATTTGTAGTTGAGGAAACTGAGGCAAAGAGGCTAGGCGACTTGTTCAGAGTCACATATCTAGTAAGTGTCTGAGCCCTGATTTGAAATCAGAATTTCCTGACTCCAAGCCCAGCACTTTATCCACTGTACAACCAACTGCACTGAGAAGATTGGGTTGGGTTGTTTTCAGGAAATTTCAAAGATTCTTTAATGATCCCATGCCCCCCCCCCCGAAACAAAAGATATTTCTTTCAAGGGCAATACTCTACTATTGTTATAAGATATGGAAACTAAGTCTCTGAAGAACTGAAAACTGATATCATACAGAGAGCGATGAAATAGTTCGTAGTTGTGAGCAGGATACAATCAGTTAGGAACTTCAAAGACTAGGAATAAAGATGTCCAGAAGAAAATGGATGAGAAGAAAAGGCAGATTGATTATATGGCAAAGACAATGAAAATAAATCAAACACCCTGAGTGCCACTTGCAATGCAAGGAGAAAGTAAGGAAGGCCTCTGTCACATAAGTTAAACTCCCTCCCTCTCCCTGCTATGATGATTCTATTGGAAAATATGGACAAGAGTCATGTAAAGTGGGCAGGCATGGATAAGAAGGATCATTTGAGAGAGCACCAAAAACAATGAGATGACAGAGCCATTTGAAAAGTCTGAGTACTCAACACCAACTCTAGGAAAATGTTTTCAACTCTCTTACATAATGGTCACTCAAAAAACTCTAGTGATGAAACAATGAATAACATTCTCCATAATCTAAATTTGAATTCACTATGATGTTTCTCTAAAATCTTATTCCACTCACTGGCATTTTAACCCTGATACTCATTTCTTCTTTATTTTGTTTTTGTTTTTGTTTTTACATTTCATCTAAATCTAAATGAACAGTATTCTTCATTATTAGCAACGTACCATTTTCCTCCCTCTTCTCCAAAATTTGAACCTGTAATTTCACCAATATATTGGAATTCCAGTGTGTTAATATCTTCCACCAGTTTAGACTGGAAATTACTCTACCACTATGAATCTTAGTTGTCTGTGAATTACAAGCCTGGAGGTTGTGACTCCCTGCAAGTATTTGTCAGACAGGGCTTGAACTGGATATTTGTGGTCTTTCTCCTGCAGCATCTGCCACATCCCTAGTTGGTTTGCTCTAATAAATTCAATGATCGTTCTGTTTAATAGAACAGTAACAGAAAGTTGAGTGGAATATTCCAAATTGGTTAATATAATCTTATATTAATTTGAGGTTATTGAGAAATCAGTTTTATATGAAATCAGTTTGCATATACAGACAACAAAGGCCTCTACCATGAGGCTCTGTGCCTTTTCAAATTTATCAGTAAATTGTTCAGACTTGTGAGTTCTGTTATCATATTCTCATTTAGGGCATCAAATATGATCTTTTTTTGTCATGAAACCTCCAAAGACCGGGACAGGGATAGGGTATGAGGGCTGGAGGTAGAATGTGTGCTTTCAAATTTAGATGCCAGCTTCAGAGTTTTCATTTAATGATTTTCTTTTGAAAGCCAAATTGATCTTGGCAACCCTGCTTGAAATAAGAAAAGGCAAAATTGTTTTTTGTAGCAACTCACAAGCCTCTTGAAATTCAAACAGCATTTTCCAAATTGGGGGAGGGGAGGCAGTAATGTCTGAAAGATTTCAAATCAGCCAGAAATTTTAAATCAAGCTGTAGCAAATAGATTGCATTTTCTCTAACATTACCTTAGGCTTATAAATGGAAAGAAAATGTGCTAAGGCATGTGACATTTGGAAATTCCCCAGACAAAAAGTCCTTTTAGATTGCTGTTGAATACAATAGGGGTCCTTGCTCTTTTAAAATAACATCTGCTGCCCCAATACTATCTAATATGGTACCAAAGAGTCTATGTGCAATGAATATTTGATGATAGCAAAGACTACCTCATCGCAACATATTTTAAAGTATTAAGGCTCCCTTGAGGAGTGAAACGTAAATTCAGTGAAGTGGGAATTTTATATTGCCTTGCCTTGGAAACCAAAAAGGATTCACTGATAACCCAAACCCATCTTCATTCCCAGACATAAGTTTGCAACAAGTAAAGGACTTGATGTTTCAACCACTCATTGTTAGCTTTCCTGTAATTTGGAGCATGTCTAAGAACTATTCCTTTTTATTCCAACTATTTTCAAATATTACTTAACACAACATAGAAATGCAAAATGGTTCTTCATCCTACATGGCCCACTTCTTCTTCTCCCAAGAAATGACAGTGTTAAACAAAGAAGATGAAATGTACTAAAAATCGTGGTTACCAAATTAGATGTAGGATTAATTTAATTATTGGTATCTGAATTTGAGGTCTTTGTACAGTGATCAGCAAATCATTACACAATGGTAAGAATAGAACCACATCAAGACTGACACCATTGCTATGAATGAAACAATATCATAAAGACCTTTATCATAATTTTATCATAAAGATAGTTATGAAGTCAAATCATAATAGCTAAAAGCAGAAAGGATACTTGAGTTCTCTTTATAAAATTAATAAAATTTGGCAGAAGTTGGTTTTGTTATATGCCCAAAGGCAAAAAAGAAAAATAATTTCATAGGATATGTGGTCATCTTGCCTTACATTGTTCATGATGAGCATAAGCAAACAGACCATCATCAAGGTAATTATAGCTTATGTGCAAGCATCTGCCGTACAGGCTGAAGAAGCAGACAAAATAAATGAAGAACCTAATTAGATTCTAAATTAACATATTATTCAAGAAGAATACTGGAAGGCATTAGATACATTGAGCCCTGAAAAATATAATGAAAAAATAAAATTACTTACATATATTTTTTAAAGTAGGTAAAGAGTGCATCTGCTTGAGAATTTATTTCAAGATAGCCTTCCTAAATGAATTGAAATCATTGAAATTTTAAAGAGAAGATCAAAATCAAATCTAAATTGAAATTAAAGATAAAGATGAGAAGGCAATAATACATTAATAGCTTTTACCTGACCTATTTAAACAGATTCTGAAAAATGAGAAATGCATAAAATAATGGCATTGACACTGATTATTACCATTTCCTAGAGAACTTTGACAGAAGTCAAATAGCTGCCACAACAAGAAAGAAAAGACTCTGGATATGGAGTCAGAGGACCTGTGTTCAGAGCCTGGCTTTGCAGTAGCCTGTGTGATCCTGAACAAATCAACTAATTTCCCTAGATCTCAGTTCCCTCTTCTATAAAATTAAGGAACTGAACTAGATCACCTTCAAGGCCTCTGAGTCTAAATCTTTGAAATTATTATCATATGCAAAGAGAATAGAATATTTTTCAGCAAGTATTTTATCTCCTTTGCCAAACGGAGGAACAAAGCAACAGCATTCTTTAATTCCAAATTTTCCCCAAAAATATTGTGGAGGAGTAATTAAGATTTTGAACAGTAGCATCATAGAAAATGTGAGAGAGGGAGGGAGAGAGAGAGAGAGAGAGAGAGAGAGAGAGAGAGAGAGAGAGAGAGAGGAGAAGAAGAAGAAGAAGAAGAAGAAGAAGAAGAAAAGGAGAGAAAGAAAGAATGAGTCTAATCATTAGACCCAAATATCATAAAATATAATATCATATAATATAATATCATTAGACCAAAATAAATGAGAACTTTATGAAAACAAGTGTAAATTAAACCAAATGCAAAATAATAATTAGATGGGAAGTCGAGCAGGGGTGTGTGTGGGGTGTGTGTGTGTGTACAATCTATTTTCATCACTAATGTCAGTAGAATGATTTGTTTGGAAGTTTACCACCCTCAGTTCCTCCTGTGTCAGGGGCCGCCACCGGACCTCCTGGGTGGATAGGTGACGGCAGGGAGGCAGTCACGCGCTTGGCCCGTGACTTCCTCATTCTGGGCACAAGGAAGGCTCGTGGACAAGGTACGGCATCGCCCTTGGGGAGGTACTAGTGGGGCCCCCACCTATCATAGTAGGACACGATCAGCAAGGTCGATAACGTGGCCCTAAGAACAGGTGCTGAGGGCTGACCAAGGCTTAATCACCAATCAGGGAACTAAGGGCTAGAACCCGGAAAGGATAAGGAATATAAGGCAATGCTCTAAGGGGGTTCGTGGGGACTGGGCTGATGTGAACTACTGAATAAACATCTGCATTGCTCTACCACTCTGGCTCGTGCTTGGTTTCCGCCCATGCTCCAGCCTCCGGGGACGGGACCAGAGACGTCTGAAGCTGCGTGAAGCAGAGTGAGGGGTTACTACTCACCGGAAGGGTCGATCGGGGACCGTGAGTCCCGGACACTCCTGGGTTATATACAGAAGAGCAGGGAGTCTGCCTTTGGAATGATTAATTATGGAAATATTAATAATAATAAATAAAATTACTAACATAACTCATTTAGTTCTTATTAAGTAAGATTTAATTCTGCTATTAGGCAGGTACTACAGGCATTATTATTTCCATTTTACAAGCAAGGAAATAGAGTTCAGACAGGGTAAATGAGTTGCTCATGGCTACACAGCTACAGGAAGTTCCATGCGGAGTTAGATGAAGGTCTCTCCCCTTCTCAAGACTAACAGGGATTCCACATCTTCTCTTTCCTTGATAACTAGTTGTTTCCTACACTTAAAGAGGCAGAGCGAGCTGGCACTGTGGATAGAGAGCTGGCACTGGAGTCAAGAGCACCTCAATTCAAATCCAGCCTCAGACACTTACTAGCTGTGTGACCCTGGCCAAGTCACTTAATCCCTGTTTGCCTCAGTTTCCTCAACTGTAAAGTGAGAATAATTATACTATCTACCTCCCAGGACTGGTGTGACATCAAGTGAGATAACAATTGTAAGTGCTTAGCAAAGTGCCTCACACACACACACACACGTATACACAATCTTATATACACATACATATATATATATACATGTACTTAGATATACATATACATATTTACTATATATCATATATTACCTTCTATGTGCAATTATAAGCTATTATTTTTATCAAGCATCACAGTAAGCAGTAAATGTTATTTTCTGTATTTTTTCAGGATTCTTTATATGGCATGTCTTTCAATTCTCTTCTTGTAATATGTGTTGATTTAGGATCTAATAAAATTATTCATTTAAGGAGAACCTGACCAAATAAAGCAGAAATCTTCCCTGAAGGTGATATCATTCTAAAATACTGAAGAATTTCTATTAAAAGAAAGCTCAAAAGTTTCCAAAAGAATGGTATTTTTTGAAAAAAGGGAGCTAACAAGACATTAGTAATATCTAACCTATATCTTGTGCCTGTATGTGTAATGCCTATACATACAAAGAATATGTGCATATAGATATATAAATATCTATATTCATATAATGTGTCTACATACATACATGTAGGAGGGGAGATATAAATACAGAGATACAGAGACAGAGACACAAAGAGATACAATGTAAACTCCTTGAGATCATGGACTGCTTTATGTAGTCATTTAAGGAACACATGTTGGTTGATTAGATTTCACATAATGTTTATCTGAGTTGTGTTAACTGATTCTTTTAATTCCTGTTGCTGAAAAAAATGCCTGGAATGAGAGTGGTCAGAGTTGGGAGAGAAAAAGTCAAGCAACTTCACAGGTTAATTGTCCAACCTCCTCTAAACTGTTTTTCTTTTTTTCTTCTTCTTTCAACTCACAAATGTGGTGATGCTCAGTTTATTTCAATTAAAGATTTCCTCTGTGCATACCTGATCCCAACCAGCTGTGCTTCGTATCTTTCTTTCTTTTAACGCAGTTTGTACTTTCCCTCATAGAATAGGACGAAGTGATCTCCAGGTTCCCTTCCAACTACAAAATCTTAGCCTCCTTTCAGTAGGTAGAATGTTGACCATTTTATAATAAGGAAATAAATATTCTCTCATACTTATAAAGGATTAGAGTAAAATGAAAGACCTCTAACCACCTGCAAACATTTATAACCACATTAATTGACTTTAAAACACCTTCTATCAAAGAATTAGAATCCAAATGACTTCCTTGTCATTGAAAGATCAATTTCTTTTTTAGTAGAACGAATCTTTTCCATATTTTAACTATTCTTTCCCATTTCCAGTCTCATCCTCAAATACCCTCTGCATAACCACTTAGCTGGCTTTCTTAACAAGCATTCTTTGAATTTATTTTCCTTCCACCAGTTTCCCAATATTTTATAAGGTGCTGCTCCTCATCTTCTAGCATCCTTCTTAGTAAGATTTTTAAAATGAAATTATATTCTAAACTAGTGTTTCATTTGGCTACCACTTTTTATGCTTGGCAAGGAGATATGACTTTTGCTGGCAGTGACATTTTTCTAGTTTCTGTTGATCTCATTATGGAAATATATTTACATTAGTTAAATTTTCTTAGGAAATAAAGATAGTCTGCATCAATGATTGTTCTTTTATCCACGTACTATTTTTTACATCAATAACTTGTTTAACTATGTTAGTACAAAGCTGTCTCAAATTTATTACCATATTATCTTCTTATTTGTATCATATTTTAATTTTATATTGATTTAAATAATAAATAACTATTATTTAATATGCATTGGTGATTCAAATATAACTCCCACATTAGTTTTCAGGCATTTACTGTCAGACAACATAAAGTCAATGTAATTATTTTGTGATTTTTATCTAGTATTTATCATGTCTGTTACTTCCCACCTATTTTCTCACATAAAGTATTCATGATATATAAGATGGAGATCTTTGAGCATGCTATAAGCTTTTAAGATCTTGCTTCTTACTCTGGAGACATTTTGCAAAATGTTTCACTATCTTACCTATATCTCTTCCATTGAAATCACCAACCCGGCACATACTAGGGGCATCAAATGATTTTAGACTACTGAATGAATTATTTAACTCAGAATGTCAATTTGAATTTTTCACATTGCTGCTTCTTCAACCTTCAACAGATGTTGGTTTACGTGTTACAACTATTTTCAATATATGGTTTCCATAAATATTATAAGCAATTCAATATAAGATCACTGAGTGTCCCATGAAGAAGCAAGGTTATCATATTGATTCTCAGTACATGAGAGAAAGGACAAACGGTGAATGAAGTGATCTCTAAGTTCTCTTTCAACTACAAAATATTAGACTCCTTTCAGTAGGTAGAAAGTTAACCATTTTATAATAAGTAAATTTTCTCTTGCTTATAAAGGATTGCAGTAAAATAAAAGATCTATAACCACCTGTAAAAAATGATAGCCACATCAATTGACCTTAAAATTATATGCCCATTTTTAAATATAAAGTAGTACACAAAGTGTAAAAGATCATGCTGGAATATATATGATGTGCTTGCTATAGTTACACCACTGAAACAATTAAGTTACTCAGGTTCAGAGAGAAAGAAGCAAGGTCAGGGTAGATAAGCATGGGAAGCAGGGCAGGAAAAGATAAATGGAATAGCTTCCTCTTTCTTGACTACATTTGTAATGTTCATCACTTAATCTAGCCATCATTGTCATCTCTTTTACATCAGAACATTCATTTTTACCTATGAGAGTCTGGCCACTGATAGATGGGATTTCCCCTTATCTTGCTCGGAGCAGAGCCTCCTTACCCTCTCCATATCAGGTAACTTTATGTGGTACTTCCATCACCACCAAAGCTATCCTTAAATATGTTGTCTTCACTCATTATAATGAAAGCTCCTTGAGAGCAGGGACTACCTTGCTTGCTTGCTTGCATTTATATTCCCAGGATTTAGCATAGTCCTTGGTATATAATAACTTCTTAATACATTCTCTACTTATCTATCTATATATGAAGTGCTTGACATTAAGCTACCTTCTTTCATCATTGCCCTTTATCACATTTTTATAGAATTTTACTTTTCATTGTAAACAGAAATATTCCTCATCAACTAGAAATCCTTTCTTTTTGAAATAAAAACTGAAATGTTGATAAAAATTTCCTTTTAAATTAGTAAGGCAAAGAAACCAGCAGTTTCAATTCACAGTGAATTCCATAATGCCCACATTAAACCAGACAACTGCTGCTATCCATAAAATTATTCATAGCTTCTCGGTTTCATGAATGAGTCTCACCCTAACTTCTAAGAAACAAGGCCATCACATGACAGAGGGATTAGATATGTTCTGTTTGACCCCACAGCATGGAATATGGAACAATCAGTGTAAATTACAAAGAGGTCAGTTTAGACTATATCAAGAGAAACTTCTAAACAAAGCAGCTGGAAGTAGTCATTCTCCCTCCCTGAGGCCTACAGGAAGAGGCTGGATAACCATTTCTCTCATATACCAGAACAACTGCTGGTTTCTTATATAAGTTGTGCTAGATGGACACTGAGGTACACTCTAAATCTCAATTGTGAAATTTTGTGAACTTGAATTTTAGTATGTTTCAAAGTAAATGAAATGTGCACAACTGCAAAAGTTATCATTACTTTCACCAAGAATAGTCAGATCCTCTTTCCAATGTGGCTCTACGCACAGTGGGAACTTAATGTTTCTTGAATTACTTGAATAAATGTGTACACATTTAAGAAGCTTTTTTAAAATGTTCATATTAGAAATCATATCTGCTTAATGCTTTGAGCTACTTTAAGGTTCTGATACCAAACAGTTCTCTTGCTTATCCTTAATGATCTGCAAGGCATTACTATTTTAAAACACTAAAGTCTAAAGCTCAAAGAAAAAATAGAAAGATGTTTTTCATTTTATGCTCAGATGATTGCCAACCTGACATAGCAGTCAATTGTTCTATGGTTTTTTATTTTCTTTTATTTCATTTTGTTTATTGATTTATTCTAATATATAATTTATTTATTTTTTCATCTGAACTGAATTCACTTCCACAAGAATTTGAATTCAAAATTTTCTCCCCATCTCTCACCACCCCCAACCCCAGGACAACATGCACCCCAAGCCCCGCTTCCTCCAGTCTATCCTCCCTTCTATTACTCACGCTTCTCCCATCCCCCTTCCCTTCTATTATCCTTTAGGCAAAATAGATTCCTATACTCCATTGCCTGTATAGCTTAATTTCCAGTTGTATGCTGAAACAATTTTTAACATTCATTCTTAAAGCTTTAAGTTCCATATTCTCTCCCTCCCTGCTTACCTGTCCTCATTGAGAAAATGCACGATTCAATATAGGTCATACATGTGTAATAATGCAAAGCACTTCTGTAATATTTATGTTGAAAAAGACTAACCACATTTCCCTCTGTCCTACCCTTCCCTTCATTTATTCCATTCTCTCCCTTGACCTGTCTTCCCACAATAGTGTTTGCTTCTGATTATCCCTTTCCCCAATTTGCTGTCCCTTCTATTTTCTTCCCTCTCCTATCTCTTCCCCCTTGCCTTCCTGCAGGGTAAAATAGATTTACATATCCAATTGAGTGTGAGTTATTTCCTCCTTAAGCCGAATCCCATGAGAGTAAGGCTCAGTTATTTCCTTTCATCTCTCCCTTCTTCCCCTCCATCGTAGAAGCTCTTTCTTCCCTCTTGCATGTGAGATGATTTGCTACATTCTACCTCCTCCTTTCTCTTACTCACAGTACATTCCATTCAATAATCATTTCTTTTAGGTATTCTCCCTTCATATTCAGCTCACCCTGTGCCGTGTGTGTGTGTATGTGTACACACATATACATATACATATATACTTATATGCACACATTTCTATATATATGCATATACATACCTGTACATATACATACCTACAGATATATAATATACATATACACACATACCTACATATGTGTATATTTCTTACTACACTAATACTAAAAAATGTCTCATGAGTTACAAATGACATCTTCCATGTAGGAATGTAAGCAGTTCAACTTTAATGAGTTCCTTCAGGCTTCTTTTTCCTGTTTATCTTTTCATGTTTCTCTTGAATCTTGTATTTTAAAGTCAAATTTTCTATTCAGCTCTGGTCTTTTCAACAAGAATACTGGGAAGTCCTCTATTTCATTGAAATTCCATTTTCCCTCTGACGTTATTATACTCAGTTTTGCTGGATAGGTGATTCTTGGTTTTAATTCCATCTCCTTTGACCTTTGGAATATCATCTGCCAAGACTTTTGATCCCTTAGTGTAGAAACTGCTAGATCCTGTTATCCTGATTGTATTTCCACAGTACTTAAATTGTTTCTTTCTGGCTTTCTCAAATGTCATATAGCTGGAATTATAAGATGCACATCTCAAATCTAGATCTTCTTGGTTCCAATGCCTGTCCTTTATCCACACCCTCAAATGGCCTTTCCTTTGGCCATTCTGAATATTAAATCTATTTCAGTCAGGAAATAAGAAGTGTCACTGGAAGGCACTTTAAAATCTCACAGACTACAGTGTTGAAACAAAGCACAGTTCTACAATAATGAAAAAGAATTCAGAACTTAAAGTCAAGATACCCAAGTTTAAGTTAGGTTCTGACACTGAATGCCACCTCTGTGATCAGTGATTCACAACTTGGTTTAAGGTCAGAAGCAATAATGGTGAATGATCTTATTATGGTATATGTTTAGCCTCACAGACTGTCGTTATTTCAGTGTTTCCATTCAAGGTCCAGTATTTCTTTAAACGTAGATTCTTGGCAGATGAATTTCAGATGCTGGCTGACTGACATTGAACTCTACCAGATCTTCCTTAGCATGTATTTTAAACTCAAAATCTGCTAAAGGACTAGGGTAGACAGTGAATAAAGGTGTTAACCAATAAGCAATGGATTGTTGCTGCCAATGACTGCCTAATTTTACTCTGATTTTTCTCTCATTTCCAGAGTAATAATCCTAGGTAATAACCTCAAAATAGGCAAGAGACAAGAAAGCCCTCAGACGATAGGCTTTTGTTGCTGGAAAACTTTTCTCCACTAACTCCAATTTAAGTCACTGCACCACATGAACTACAGGACTTCAAAGAACTACAAATTCTAACATTGAACCACATTGCCCCCTAGCATACTTAACATGGATGACCTCTCAATATCCCTTCTAGGGCTCCGTTTTTCACAGTTTTAGTTCCTAATCAGAATGAAGTTTTAATGAAAAATGGTTGATGATACATTTCAATGCAGTTATGCTGCCTCCACGCCTGGAGGTGAAATATGTCCATTCTTCCCTCAATTACAATCTGTGAAAATGCTGTCAAAAGTCATTTTCTGAATGAAACCACATTTTTAAATTCTTATAGCTGCTCATAAATTGATAGTTCTTGCATAAATCCTTAACACAGCAGATAAAAACAAATGTCACCCATTACTAACATAACAGAGTTCTTTGGAAACATCTGTGCAGACCAACATTATACACAAACAGTTGTTTGTCAGCCTATCCTACCAGGGTCATATTACTGTTTCTCATGATTTGGGTCCGAAAGCTGATAGGAGAAAAAGCTGTTGTTTAAAACTAGCCAGATGGTCTTGGGGAAAATAGGCAGAGGTAAAAGCCATTTTTGAAGTCATAGTACAAATATTAACCTTCAAAATTAATCACTTTGTAGGATAAGACTCCATCTGTGTAGCCTCAGGGGCATTTGGAGTCAAGTTTCTGAATATGCTGCTCCTTTTTCTAAACTGATTTCAAGTCATATTTCAGTTAATGGCAGTTCCCTCCATTTCCAAACCCCTCCCAACTACATACAGTTCTTAGCCTACCTCTTCAATGGATGTTGCTTTAATGGAGAAACTACTTCAGTTCAGAGCCAGAAAAAGACTGAATTTCATTAATGTCAAAGGTTCAATTGCCTGTCTTGGCAATTGTCAGGATGGTGAACCGTCTTGCTACGACTTCTGGAACACAGTACACTGGTATGCTGAAGTTTGGAGTCCTCTGCAGAGTTTGCATCCAAATAGAAGAGTGCTCTCTCTGCCAATAAGAATCACAGTAAATCATACACCTGAACTGAAACTTCTGATATGGTTCCAAAGCAACTCTTATGAGCATGAGTTCACTCAGCTACCATGAGCCAATGTTGACTTTATTCCTGGTAGTAGTGGAGAATAGAGTTATACTGCTGGATACTTTTGAGCTTTTAGAGGATACTAACCCCAGTTAGAGAAAAAAGAAATGTCCCCTCAGGAAGCATAAAACATGAAAAGAGAGGCATACCTTCATATGACATTCTTTTATTACAAAAAACTTCTGCCAGGAGGGTGTAAGTTGGTTGAGTAATATAACTTTAAATTTTTCTTCTCACATTATAAAAGGGGGAGTAATAGTGGTGAGAAATTTAAAAAAAAAAGTAAGAAAGGGACAACATATCTTGAATATTTTGATGGCATTAAAAATGGCAGAGTATTATACTTCTGGACCCAATCTTTTTATGAGCTCCTACTTCTTCCCTCCCCCCATACCACCCCTATCCCAGAACCAGTCCAATCTATTGGTTACTCATTATGTTTCCTGCATAATTGCAGCCCAAGTCTTGTTCCCAAGGTAAGCCAAATCTAAACCTCTTTTTCTCCCTCCTCCACACTATCCTATGCCAGGTCAGGCATAGACTGAGTTCCTGCTTCTCCCTTCCCCAGAACTTTCCTGGTTTCAGACATAGGTGTATATGTCTGCTCATTTTTCACCAGCCTGTCCCTTACCCAGTTTAGATTGGAACTCCTCTTCCCATTCATATACCTCAGTTTTAGTCCAGGCACACAATCTGAGGTCCCAATCTCTCCTAAATTATCTGAGTCTGTGGTTCAAAGTGAGGCTGCCTAATTGCAGACTCTTATCATATCAAAAATGAAAATGAGACACTCCACCTACATAGGCTGAAGGTAATCCTTAACCTGCAGTTCTGAGGTGAAGGCACTTTGCAGTCTTCGATGTTTTCTTTTCCAAATACACCACACTGAGCTCTAGCTAACAGCAACCTATGGAAAGCAAAACCATATCTATACAATATCCTAAATCTGACTAGGAATTGAAAATGGTGAGTGAAGTGACAATGGCAGGGTTGTTTGTTACCAACTCAGTGGTGGACTTAAAACATATAGAGAATCTTTAATCATGACATCCAAACAAAAGTAACAGATACATGAGAAGAGAAACAATAATTTAAATTCTATACCAGCCCAGTCTATGATAATAGTGAGAGGGATGATAACAGGAAGGCACTGGAGAAAATCCAACAGAGAAGCTCATTTTGATTTTCAAAGTAATTTAAAAAAAAAGTACCAATACATTTAAGGACCATATAATGGTCTCAAAAAATCGCTAAAGAGGAACTGAACTGGAAGATGGAACAGGAAGAAATTAGATAAAAATTATGTTTTTCATAGAAACTGATTAAATAAAATGCTTAACTGTCATACAACAGGGGAAAAAATGAAAGAAACCCACCCAGGAATAGTGGAAATAGAAAGCAAAGTTAAAAAATCAATGCCCACAGAGATAGTTCAAAGTTGACTGCACTAAGAAATATGGTCAAATAAAGAAATTCAATATCAAATAACAAATGTTATAGTCAGCTGCAGGCAAACCCTTCTGTAACAAAATTAACCAAAATCACACAGAACTTTTCTTCCAGAATGAGAAGTCAATTAGAAGGAAAAAGTATCAAATTTTGGAAAGACTCTATTTATTTCTATCACTGAAATAGTATAACCTAAACCTTAGCCACATAAAAGAATTTGAAAAATTCCAGAAAAGAAAACAGAAATAAGCTGTGAAAAAATATAATTAACATTCAAAACAAGAGCAAAAAAGAAATATAAGGAAGTGAGGACAGCAAGAAAAGACTAAGCATTGAAATCAAAACTTATCTAACTGGGAAAATTCAAAGCCTAAAAAACTCTTTTATTTATTATTTTTAAAGTTAAAAAATAACTGAAAGCATAAAAATTTTATTTGGTTTGGGAATCTTTTGAAGAAAAAGGTGAAAAACATTTAAGGCTAAGAATATTTATGTGGCAAGAGCATTTATGGGGCAAGAGCGTTTAAAGTACCTGGGGTGGTGTACCACAGGATCACATGATGGGAGCAAGAGCTGAATTAATAAATCTTTTCTCCTCCTTCTCCCTCTCCTCCTCCTCTTCCTTCTCCTGCCCATGCTGCTACTGCTACTATAATTACTACTATTAATATGTCCACCACCACCAATAAAAATAACATTTAAAAGGAGAAATGAGGAACACTGGTATGGAAAAGTTTATAATATCACTCCCATGTAGAATTAGAGCCTAAATTATAAAATAAACTTGGTGGTGGGAATAAAGCAAAGGTAGAATGAAATGAGGTGAAAGAATTACAGGAAAAGAGCATTACAATCGAATATTCTTCAAGACAAGAGAATATAGGAGAAAAAGTTGGTTCCATGGTAAATGCCCAGAAGGCCTGGAAAAGTAAAAAGAAATGAGAGGAGAAAGAGAGAGAGAGAGAGAGAGAGAGAGAGAGAGAGAGAGAGAGAGAGAGAGAGAGAGAGAGAGAGAGAGAGAGAGAGAGAGAGAGAGAGAGAGAGAGAGAGAGAATCAATAAAAGGAAAGGCAAGAAAATTGGGACTCAATAATGATTTTTCAACAGATAGATGAGGAAGGAAAAGTTACAGTACAAAATAATTTAGCAGAATAGAACCAGGAATAAGCTGAAGCCAGATCAAACTGTCCTTTGAGAGCCAATAGTTAAATTTTCAGTCTGATTATTTATACCCCAAAAATAGGTAAATGTGATTCCAAGACAGGAAACCATTCCGGTAAACCAGAAGCAAGTCCCATCTCAGATCCTGAGACCCAGTATGGTGGAGCAGGCAAACCCAACACTAGGACCAAACATGTGTCTTAGCATAGCCAAGGGGACAGACCTCCTCCAGCAGTCAGACTCCCATGTGCTTCAGTGTATCCCCAGGAAAATGAAGACAAATCCTATCTGATCTCAACACATGGCAGACACCACAACTAGGATTCCAAGTCAGCACCAGGTAAGCTGCCAAACCCCTACAGGCTCCAGCAGTGCCAGTCACCTTCCACACCACTCCCTTAACACAATATCAGATACAAAGTTTCCCGGTGGGCCTCAAAGCAAAATCAGGGCAGCACCAGGTAAACAGCCAGGATCTGCAGTCATTGGTATAAAATTCTATGACAACTAACAGAGTTCCTTCCACCCTGGGAGCAAAGACCAAATTGAAAAGAAAAGGAAAAGGTCAAAGGAAAAAAGAGATGAGCAAAAAGTAATAATAAACTGACAATAGAAAGTTATTATCATGACAGGGAAGACCAAGACACAAACTTAGAAGAGAACAAAAATGTTAAAACATCGATGGGCAAAACTCCAAGGACTGACAGTAAGTAGTTGCAAATCCAGAGAAAAAAACTCATAGAAGAGTTCAAAAAGGAACTTTAAAATCATATAAAAGAGGAAGAAGAAAAATTGGGGAAAGAAACGAAAGAGATGCAAGAAAATTATGAAAAAAAATCAACAACTGGGGAAACTGCTTAAAAATTGGCTGAATGGAAAAGGAGTTATAATAATCCACTAAAGAAAACAACTCCTTAAAGAGGACAATTGACCAAAGGAAAAGAAACTACAAAAAGCTAACTGAAGAAAGCACCTTAAAAGTTAGAATTGACAAAGTGGAAGCAAATGACCATATAAGAATCAAGAATCAATCAAACAAATTTTAAAGAGTGAAAAATGGAAGAAAATGTAAAATATCTGATAGAAAAACAACAGACCAGGAAAATAGATCCAGGCAACACAGTATTAAAATCATTGGACAAACTGAAAGCTATAAACAACAGGAGGACCTGGATGGCATCTTTAAAGAAATTATCAAACTTCCCTGAAGGATCTACCAATCACCTCAGGAAAGAGATACCAAAATAAAAACCTCAGGGAACATTACAGACAAATTTCAGAACTATCCAATCAAAAAAAAAAATACTACAAGTGGCCAGAAAGGAACAATCCAAATACTGGGGCATCACAATCAGGATCATGGGACTAGGAAGCTGTAACATTGAAAGGATCTGAGGTCATGGAACATGATATTCTGGAAGTCAAAGGAACTAAGATTATAATCAAGAATCATTTGCCCAGCAAAATTAAGCATAATGCATGAAGAGGGTGGGGGGAAGATCACTGAATGAAGCAGAAGGATTTCAAGTCTTTATGAGAAGACCATAACTAAACCTAAAATTTGATCTCCAAGATCAAGACCCAAGAGAAGAACAAACAGATAAAAAGAGAAAAGAAAACATAAGAGATTCAATAGAGCTAAACTATTTACAAGATGATACTTGTGATTCTTAAGTATACCACTACTAGTAGAGATATAAGTAATATACAAGGACAGAAGGTATGGGTATAAGGTGAATTTGAAGGAATGAAATTAAAAAATTGATGGATGAGAAAGAGGAGTACAATGTGTGCAGAAAGAAGGTAGAAGTAGAATGGAATAAATGATCTCATATGAAGAGGTTTAAAGGACCTATTACAGTGAAGGAAAGGATGAGGGGCATAATGGGTATAGCTTGAACCTCACTTTTATCAGTATTGGCTCAAAGAGTCAATAATATATATAATCAGTTGAATATAGAAATCCATGGAAGTAGGAGGGGAGGAAATTAATTAAAGGCAGTGGGGCTGACAGAAGCAAGGGCAGATCAAGGGAGATGGTAGGCAGAAGCAAACTGCTAGTGAGGTGGGAAAAAGAGAGAGGAGAGAGATAAAAGGTCCAATCAACACGGCAGAAATTGTGAATAAATTGAAACACTGGCACAAACTTGGTTAAGATTTATCCTCTTTTCAAAAAAATTCAGAAATATGCAAGAACACAGTAAACTTTTCTCAGCCTTTGACACATTCATCCTACAACTGACCTCAAGACAGTCAAAGAGAAAGACTCAGATAATATTGAGATATTCACAACAACAGTGGGAACATTAATGTGGAAAAATAATTTGCTGAACAAATGACAGCATTTGAATGCACAGAAAGACAGACATGGGCACACAAAGACAGAGACAGAGACAGAAACTGACAGAAACAGACAAAGACAGATTAAAGAAACAAGAGAAAAACTAAGATAGCTTAATATCATAAAATCAAAGAAAGAGCTCCAGATGGAGAGGATAGGCAAGAGTATCAAATGTTGCTTCTAGGTCAAAGAAGAGAAGAAAAAAACATAGTTTTTAAACATTTTTAACAATCTACTAGTTATATTTGTTTATTAGCTATGATGTCTATTATTAGCTATTATGTTGTCCATAGTTGGGCTTCTGTACTGAAATTTGTATTTTGTTCTACTCACGAACATCTATTGAGTTTCAAAGTGTTTTTTTTTTTCACAAGTTCATATCCTATTAAAAATGTAATACTACTAATGACCACATGATGCTAAATCATCAAATATAAATAACAGTTACTTTTCAATATAATTATATTTATTCATTTAACATTTAAGTGACAACTATTGCAATGCACTATGTCAACTAACTTCTATGGGCAGCAGAACTAGGTCCTGATTAATGAGAATAAACCCTTTGAAATGGTGGCATATATGTAAATTTGCACTATTCAGAGTTATAATTATGTGCAATCTGGCAACTGGTTCTAACCCAATGGAAAAATGCAATTTGAATCCAAATAATGTGACCACTTCACAGAATTCATTATTCACACTAATCGGGTGCCAAGCTATATCCTAATGAATAAAGCCTAGTCCCTTCCAGCAGTCTAGCAAATAGCAACAAAATAATGAATTGTGTATACTAAGCCTCCATTCAGTCTAGCTCAAGATTAGACAAATCATTTAGTCTCAACAAAAATCACTTCCTTATTCATAGTACTGATACATTCACTCAAGTTCAATTTGGTTGGATAAATATTAACGAAGCATCCACTATACATGGTGTACTGTGATAAGAGCTAAGGTTACAAAGACAGAAAACAGCATATATGTAATATGTTGAATAGCCCTAATGAAGTACTGTTCCCTGCCTCTCTAAAAAGAAAATAATATATGTTAGGTTTGTCAAACAAGCAATTCACAGAGAAGTGATCCTTCCATGGTTTATTCCCTCTTACAAGTCGTGCTTTGCCATATCCCTGTATAAGCAGACACACACACATACACATACACACACATGCACACATTCACATATATACATATGAACACATTGCTCTTTAGCTTCTTACTGCAAGTCATTTGTATATCTCCTGTTTCTAAGTGGGACTTGAAGAGGAGCTGTTCTGCCATAACAGTACCACTGAGCTCTATGCCAACTGCTCCATTTGACTAAAATAAAAAATCAGCTGTGCATTTTTGTAACTCTTGGCAGAACTCATTTTATAAACAAATCCTGATTCCAAAGCCAAATGACCTTGGAAGTAACTCTCCTGCTGGAACAATTCTGAAAGAAAATCCACAGGATTAAGACCACATCTTTTTGAGTAGAAAAGTAATTAGTATTCAGCCTCATAAATGTTTTTCTTTGAGAACTAATAATCTTTCAGAGGATTCTTATCTTGGGAGTACATCTCCAAAATTTACATTGTGTGCCCATGAAAACATTTGGCACTTTAACACTTTTTGATGTGTCTTAATATCTGATTGAGTAGGGAGGTACTCAATTCTCCAAGGCAGACCACAATATTTCCATTCTTTCTCAGCCTAAAATATTTAATTTCATATCTTTCCACAATTTTTCCATAAAGGTCTACTAGAAGGTCTTCCTCTGGTTCTTTTCCTATTTGAGGGGTCCCAGTATAGCATTAGGGCCAATATCTATTGTCTTCCATTCTTGGTATATGACAGGACCACTTACTTTCGACTAGTCAGCAGCAATTTAGCAATCATTTTCTTTGTGACAAATACTAAAGAAAGACCTGGAGAACATGAAGAAAAGAAAAAAAAAACACCCACCTTCAAAGAGTTTAATTTTAATGAGGGGGGAAATATCTATAAAACAGACCCAAAAAGGATACAGAGTAAATAGAAGGTAACTTTATAGGGGAAGGCACTAGTAGCTAGGGAAGTGTAAAAGGTCTCCTGTAGAAGGTGGCATGTGAGCTGAATCTAGAGAAGATTCAGGGATGATGAATGATAAAAAAGAATTATGAGATCAATTCAAGTATGTTGCACAGTCAGTGAAAAGTCATAAAAATGGCAAAGGGAAATTTTTGTACAAGGAACAGTAAATAAATGAGTATAGGTACATGGCAGAGTGTGTAGAGGGGACTAATGTATACAAAAACTAGGAAGTAGGAAGGAGCTAGGTCATGAATATGTATAAATGCCACACAAATGGCTCTGTACATGACACTAAAGGTAATAGAGAATCACTGGAATCCATTAAGAATGGACCTGACATAGTCAGACCTATATTTTAGAAAAACTAGGGAAAATGGCAGAATAAAGGCAGTGACTCTTCTGAGCTCTCCCCCAGAACCTTCCAAATGCCTTTAAAAATAATAATAAACACATTATAAAGCAGCAGAATCCACAAAAATATGGAGAGAAAAAAATTTCCATCTCGGATGGTCAGCAGAAAACATCTGTCATACCACAGTGAGAGAGGAACACAGTCCAATGAAAGCCACATAAGCAAGATCTGGCCCCAGCAAACCTAGAACAGGCTTAGGGATGACGGAATCACTGACATCAGGGTGATTTCCAGACCTCTCAGCCCACTGCTGAAGAAAACTTAGAAGACTCAAAAGATGGGTTTGTCTGACCTAGATGAGAGTGGAATGCTGGTTGTACCAGCACAGCACAGCTCAAACCAAGAACAGGCATTGAAAGTGACTGAAACAGCAGAGGCAACAGCAGCTACTGTTTTTGCTTCTAGAGTTTTCAGTCCACAGATGGTAAAGGGGGTCAAAAAACTGATCAGACAGAGATCATAGGGTTCATTTTTCTATTGAGTTGTTGGTTTGCTCATACTCAGATGCAAATTATTGGGTGTCAGTCCAAGGGTGAGGAGGAGCACTAGCATAGCAGAACTTTTGGCTACAGTGGAAGGGATGGGGGCCTTCTCACAGTTCCAGGGCAGAAAAAAGTGCTTATATTCACTCATATACCAGAACAATGGTAAACTCATCTCCTCAAATCATACCACCTGGGAAGAACTGAAAGCCTAGTTTTCTGTAAGTATCTCTGAAAACAGCTGTACAAAGCTCCTGAAGTTTGGGACATTGGACCCTCTACTCAGGAGGTAGAGTCCTACCTTAACAAAGAGTTAAAAGGCAAGTAATAGGCTGGAGAAATCAGCAAATAATGGAAAAAAATCTCTGACTATAGAAAAGTACTTTGGTGACAAGAAGGATCTAAACACATTCAGAATACATAAAATAAAAATTAATGCTCTCAAATCCAAAATCTCAAATAAAAATATGAATTGGGCTCAGGCAAGCAATAGTTCAAAAAGTATTTGGAAATCAAATAAAAGAGGTAGATAGGAAGAGAAATGAGAGTGACACAAAAAAATCATGAAAAACAAG
Organism: Bettongia penicillata ogilbyi; assembly: GCA_023548195.1. NCBI lineage: Eukaryota > Metazoa > Chordata > Mammalia > Diprotodontia > Potoroidae > Bettongia > Bettongia penicillata. The sequence continues at coordinate 11,114,044 of JAJHZJ010000382.1, read as the reverse complement.
TCAACAATTAGGTAAAGGAGATATAAAAAAAATGTTGAAGAAAACAACGCCTTAAAATACAGGGTAAGCCAAATTGCAAAAGAAGCCAATGAGGGTAAGAATGTCTTAAATAGCAGAATTGACTAAATGGAAAAGGAGGTTGAAAATTAGGATGGAGCAAGATAATGACCTCATGAGAAATTAAGAAGTAACAAAATAAAACCAAAATGATGAAAAAATAGAAGACTGTGTGAAATATCTCACTGCAAAAACAACTACTCTAGAAAATGGATCCAGGAGAGATAATTAAAAAATTGTTGGACTACCTGAAAGCCACGATTAAAAAAAAAAGCCTAGACTTTATCTTTCAAGAAATTATCAAGGAAAACTGCCTTGATATTCTGAAACCAGAGGGTTAAATAGAAATTTAAAGAATCCAATAATCCCTCCTGAAAGAGATCCCAAAATGAAAACTCCCAGGAATGTTATAGCCAAATTCCAGAGTTTCCAGGTTAGTGAGTAAATATTATAAGCAGCCGGAAAGAAACAATTCAAATATGGGGTGGGGAGGGTCACTGTCAGGATAACACAAGATTTAGCAGTTTATACTGTAAACAATCAGGGGGCTTGGAATAAAAAAATTACAGAAGACAAAGAATCTAGGATTAGAACCAAGAATCAGCTACCCAGGAAACCTGAGTTTATTTGTTCAGGGAGAAAAAAATGGACAGAGAACTTCCAAGTATTCTTGAAAAGATCAGAGCTGAATATACATTTTTATTTTCAAATACAAGACTCAAAAGAAGTATAAAAAGGTAAACAGGGAAGGGAAATTGTAAAGGACTTAATGAGTTGAAACTGTTTACATTCCTGCATGGCAAGATGATATTTGTAACTCAAAAGACTTTTTGAATTATTAGGGTAGTTAGAAGGAGTATATATATAGAGAGAGAGTACAAGTGTGAGTTTAATATGAAGGAGGTGAGAGAGGAAGATACTGGGAGAAAAATAAATGAAGAGGTAAAATGGGGTAAATTTTCTCACATAAAAGAGGCAAGAAAAAGCTATAAAAGTGGAAAGGAAGTGGGGGAGGTGAGGGAGAATGTGTGAACCTTATCAGAATTGCATAACATACCCAATTGGGTATAGAAATCTATCTTACCTTGCAGGAAAGTAGGAGGGGAAGGAGATAAGGGACAGTGGGTAGTGATAGAGGACAGATCAGTAGAGGGGATACACAGAAGCAAAAGAATTTTGAGGAGAGACAGGATGAAATGAGAGAGAGAATAGAATAAATGGGGAGGGATAAATAGGATGAAAGGAAATACAGGTAAGAATATTAATGGTGACTTTATTTTTCTTGAGTTTTTGTCTGTTTTCTTTTACAATATGACTCTTATGGATATGTTTTGCATGACTAAACATTTATAACCCATACCAAATTGCTTGCTTCTCAATGGGGGTTGGGGAAGAGAGAATTTGGAACTCACTTTTGAAAAAGAATACTAAAATTGTTTTTACATATAACTGAGGAAAATAAGGTATTAAAGAACAAAATAAAACAGAAAAGAAATGACAAGAAAGGTGATTTCAGGAAAACTTGCAAAAACTTAAATGAACTGATGTAGAGTGAAGGGAACAGAATTACATCAATATACAAAGTAACACCAATATTGCATGCTGATCAACTGTGAATGACATAGCTATTCTTAGAAATGCACTGATCCAAGAAAATTCCAAATGACTCATGAAGAAAAGTACTATCCACTTCCAGAGAAAGATAAGAGTCTGAATACATATCAAAGTATAATATGTGTCATTTTATTTTTCCTCACCTTTGGGGAGTGTCTGTGTTTTCTTCTATAACATGAGTAATATGGAAATGTTTTGAATGATCACACATGAAATTGTTTACCATCTCAGAGAAGAGAGAGGGGAAGAAAGAAGAGGGGAGGTAAAGAGGGAAAGAATTTTGAAGTCAAAAATGTTTAAATGTTAAGAGCTGCTTTTTTTAACATGCAATTTTTTAAAAAATCACAAAAAATTGTGTTGGCAGCTATGTGAAGAAAAGATTGTAGTGGAAAGATGTTTGAAGTAGGGAAACCAATTAGAAGGCTCCTATAGGCAAGAGTGGATGAGAGCACAAAATATGTCAGTGTCTCTCTAAATGAAAACAAAGGGACATATAGAAGAAATGTGGAAAGAGATACATCAAGACTTATAAATTCCTAAGATTTATGGAATATTTGAGACTGAGCAGATGAAGATGATGCTAAAGTAATGATCCTGGGTAACTAGTAAGTTCAGAAGAGCAGTGGGTTTGGAGCAAAATATAATGCATTCTGCTCTAACTGCTTCTAGTTTAAAATATCAAATAGGCAGTTGCAATATAGGACTTAAAAATGATAAAGAAATAAGAACTAAGGACACAGACTATAGCTCTCTATGTAAAGATCTAGAGATCATCAGCATCTATATAAAAAAATGAATCCATGGCATCTGATGGAATTATAGTATGTAGAGGAAAGAGAAGAGGGCCCCAGATGAGACTTTGGAAGATAGTCATTTAACAAACATAACATGGATTAAGATCTAGAGAAGAAAATGGTGGAAAGAAGCCAGGAGGTTGCCTGAGCTCATCCAGTTTTCCTCAGGAAAAAAAACCCATTAAATCAAGTCACTAAATAAATTTGGGAATGATAGAACCCTACAAAAGGAAGGAGTGAAACAATTTTCCAGCTTATGATAACTTAGAAGGACTTCAGGAAAGGTCTATCTCAGCTGGATGAAAGAAGAGCACAGCCCAGTGCAGATGGTGTCTTCAAAAACCAGTGGGAAGCTCTTAGTCACAGTACATATCAGCAACCAAGGTCCATTGATCCTGGATCAGCAGAGTGGTAGCACAGCAGGCCAGCTGTGAGGCCTCCAGCCCAAGTGCAGAAGGCAAGTTGCCAGCCCCAGAAACCAGGCAATAATAGGCATAACTGGGCTTGGTCACCCCAGCTCAGGGAGCAAGTTTCCAACAGCTAAGGCCTCAATGCACAAAGCCAGTGACCAGACCCCTAGTCTCCAGCACAAGAAGCTTGGAATAGTGTCCCCATGACCCTGGAATAGAGTTCACCTTTAAAAATCACGAAATAGGCCCCAAAATGACAAAGAAGCAAAAGAGAACCTTGAGCACAGAAAGTAATTATGGTGACATCAAGGATCAAAACACAAACTCAGAAAAGGACAAAAATGATATAATACCTACATGTGAAACCTAATGGGGGAATATTAATTGATCTCAAGTCCAAAAAGCCTTCTTGAAAAAGCTCCAAAAAAATTTTAAAGTAAAACAAGAGAGGTTGAAGAAAATTTGAGTAAAGAAAGATATACAAGAGAGTCAACAACCTGGATAAAGAATGACAAAAATTGACTGAAGAAAACAATTCCTTAAAAAATACAATTGTCCAAGTTGGGGAATGCAAAAAAGACAAACAGAAAGAAGAAAAGGAAGTCATTATTCATTAAGATTAAACTGTTTACATCCCTGCATAAGAAGACGATACTTGTACCTCTTGAGAACTATTTCTTTATTAGGGCAGTTAGAAACAGTATACATAGAGGGTGTGAGTATAAGTTGACTTGATATAATGATATAAGAAAATTAAGGAATGAAAAAAAGATTGTACTGGGAAAAGAGAAAAAGGGAGGCAAAATAGGATAAAGTACATCACATGAAGAGGGAAAGAAAGGAAGGGTCTTAACAGTGTTTGAACATTAGTCTCATTGGATTTGACTCAAAGAGGGAAAAACATACTCAGTTGGGTATAGAAATTTATCTTACCTTACAGTGAAGTGGGGTGAAAAAAGGGAAAGAAAAGGGAGGGGGACTGATCGAAGGCAGAGCAAATTAGGGAGGTGGTGGTCAGAAGATGTATTAGTATATCTTCTGATACATGGTCAGATCTATTTCTAAAATATTTCTATTCTTCTAGCCTTCAAAACAACAAGCTCCTAATATTCAAAAAGTTATAGAGTAAGTTCCTAGGTAGAGGAAATGGGGTTATTTAATTAAGTAGTCCCCAAAGAGACACAAACTGTGCGGAAAGTTCTTAGAGACCTCTACAGTCACACTCCAAACATTTAAACACAATGTTTACTTCAACCTAAAAAAACAATGTTCTGATTTTCCCTGCTTTGCAGAGGGCCACGGATCTTTCTATTTTTGCAAAGATAGTGTAATACAGTGGAAAGGGTGTTAGCTCTATAGTCAGAGAATATAGATTGGAATCCTGACTGATGCTTCTGACTCTGATGATTTTCTGTTAGTCACTTTATTTCCTTAGTATTCCCCCTTCCCCAAGTCTCAATTTCTTCATTTATACACGAGATGGTTGTACTAGATGGAATGTGGAGTACCTTTCAGCTTTGGAAGTATTATCCAATTGCTAGTGCTAGTAAGAGGAATTGGGCTACACAACACCCTGGAACAAGGAACTCCCTCAGTGTGGTTGACACCTTTTCTATGACTTACATTCTTAGAAAAGTAACTTGCACACAAATATGTGTCAGACATTGAACTCAAACCCAGGTTTTTCTGTCTCTGAGTATGGTTCCCTATCCACTATATTTCTAAAACACTTGCCTTAATAGAGTAGAAAAGGAAAGTTTTAATTTTATGCCACTGGTCTGGCACTTTTATTTTCATGTAATTAATAACATCTTCCTCTAGAATCATCGTAAAATGATGTTTGTATTCATAGATCTGAGTTTTAAGATATACAAAGAAGTCAGAAGACAAGCCGTTACAGGGCAAAAAACTTTCCATGGCTGACTGATATAAACAAAAATCATTTTATACATTTTTATTTGACTCTCAGCTTTGTTTTCTCAGTCTCAATCTCATTCATACCTATACATGCCTACAGTGTGTGTCTCGGATTGTAAACTCTAGTGATATTAGTGTTCATAGATGTGTTGATAATCTGAACACCTGGATTGCATCTTTATATGGATTGATCAAACAAGTCCAGAATCCCTACCATTAGATCTTCAAATACAATCTCCACCATCAATATTAAAGGACCATATGAAACCTTAAATCAAACAAGCAATTGACAGGAAACTTTAGACAATCACTAAAGTAAGGTGGAAAGCTTCAGAACTGAAGGAGACTCTATTAGGCCAGTCTGCCACTTGTGAAATAAACACAACTTCAGCAGGCATTGACATTTTGGAGCATTATGACACTTCTTTGTCTTATGTAAATATAATATTTTTTCAAGTCAATTAGCTATTATTTCACAAAGAGATTCATATTATAAACTAATGCAGACAGGATATTCCTAAGGGAAAAAATTACTATTTAACTCATCATACTTAGAAGTTCTATTTCTTTCAAAAGATTGTTTGAAAACAGCCTTGAGAAAATGTGAATGGTTCCTGAATTGAAAAATTTTAAATCAATTCAACATTGAGTGTACAATCCTGTTTTTCTGTTAACTTTCTTTCTGAATAATTAATGAGGCCTACTGATTTGCATTAAGTCATGGTATTCAGACTTCAGTTATAAAGGACAGAGAACAAACCCCAAGCTTCTGGAGGGAAACTATAACCAACCCTCTAAATTATGTATCATTTGGTGTAAAGTACTTAGTGGAGAAATTGATTACCTCCACAAGCACTTTTCAACATGTGTATTTAGTCAATATAATCAAGATAATTTCTAAATAGCCGTTCTTCAATAGTAATTTCCCAGCAAAGGCTTTGCTAGTATGTTTCATAACTCAAGGGGCTTTACACACATAAAAGATTTAGAGTGTCATGATTTTTATGAAAAGAAAGAATGATGACAATATAGAGTATATTATATGAAGTGTATTTTTATATTATATATTACTAGCTTCATAGATACCTTGTTATGTGATTTATCAGTAATTATTTACCTACTTGTAAAAGTTTATATCATATAAATGTGACTTGTTGCATGGGCAGGTAACAAAAAGAGATTCATTTCATTTACTTATTTTCATGTATTTTACTTCTTTTTAAGGAATGCCTTCGTACACAAGAATAAAGTTCAAATGGGTACATGATTTAAGTATAAAGATTGATACCATGAATAAACTGGAGAAGCAAGGAATAGTGTATTGATCAGATTTATGGAGAAGGGAAGAATTTTTTTCTAAAGAAACGATAGAAAGCATTATGAAATGCAAGATGGACAATTTTGATTACTTTAAACTGAAAAGTTTTTGGACAACCAAACCCAATGCAACCAAAATTCGGAAGGATGTAGTAAATTGGGAAAAAAATTTTACGGCTAAGCTCAGAGATAAAGGCCTCATTTCTAGAATATATAGAGAACTGACTCAAATATATAACCATGCAAGTCATTCCCCAATTGATAAATTGGTCAAAGGATATGAACAGGCAATTTTCAGGGGAAGAAATTAAAGATATTGTATAATCATATGAAAAAGTGCTCTAAATCACTATTGATTAGAGAGATGCAAATCAAAACAACTCTGAGGTACCACATCACACCTATAAGATTGACAAACATGACAGAACAAGAAAATGACAAAGGCTGGAGAGGATGTGGGAGAGTTGGAACACTAATTCATTGTTGGTGGAGCTGTGAGATCATCCAGCCCTTCTGGAGAACGGTTTGGAACTATATCCAAAGGGCTACAAAAATGTGCATACCCTTTGACCCAGCAATATCACTGCTAGGACTGTATCCCCAAGAGATTATAAAAATGGGAAAGGGTCCCACGTGTACAAAAATATTTATAGCATCGCTCTTCGTGGTAGCCAAAAACTGGAAATCAAGGGGATGCCCATCAATTGGGGAATGGGCTGAATAAATTATGGTATATGAATGTAATAGAGTACTATTGCGCCATAAGAAATGATGAACAAGAAGACTTCAGGGAGGCCTGGAAGGACTTATATGGTCTGATGCTGAGCGAAAGGAGAAAAACCAGGAGAACTTTGTGCACAGCAATGACCACAGTGTGCGAGAGTTTTTTTCTGGTAGACTTGGAACTTTGTAATAACAACAAGAACTTACTGAGAAAAAAAAAATCCCAATGTTGATCTTCTAAGGGCAAAATGCCTTCCACACTCAGAGAAAGAAATATGGAAGTCATTTGCTAGAATGTAGCAGATCATGTTTGTGTGTGGGTGGGTTTCAGTGTATTATGTTTTTGATTTGTTATATGATTTCTTCCATTTATTTTAGTTCGACTACATAGCATGACTATAGTAAAAATGTGCTCAATAAGAAAGTATATGTAGAACCTATACAGAATTGTATGCTGTCATGGGGAAGGAGGGGGGTAGAGGGGGGAAGGTGTGTGGGGGCAATAAAATCTTAATTTTAAGGAAGTGATTGTAGAACATTAAAAAAAATAAAAAAATAAATATAATATTAAAAAAAAGAAAGAAATGCCTTAACTAACCATATCATTCCACTGTTCAAAATGCAAAGTTGATCATGTCACTCAATTCTCAGAAGCTTTCAATGGCTCATTATTGTTGACTGAATAAAGTCTAAACTCATTAGGTTTGCATTTGAGGCCTTTCATAACCTGGCAATGATATACTTGATTCTACTCATCCTCACATACTTTGTAATCCAGGAAAATTGAACTACTTTCCATTTCTTGAACACACCCTATCCTTTGCTCATCCCTACATCTATTCACAAAATTCCCTACTCCTGAAATATTCTCTTGTAATCATCAACTATAGAAATCCTATCATCCACCCACACTCAGTTCATTCATGCAGAATCAAAAATCAAGAAGTATTTAAAATATACTATGTATCATGTACTGAGATTCTAGAAATAAGATGATGAAAATGAAGATGATTGGTGCCCATAAGGAGCTAACATTCATTCAAGGAGAAGAACCTAGCTAAGAAAATAATATATAAGAAAAGCAAATAAATATAATTGTATTTATATAAAAAAAATAAATACAAGTAAAATTATATAAATATAATTTTAGGGCATCAGGTGATCTTTCCTTGCAAAGGATAAGATGAACATAATCAAACAGAAAACCTGAAACATAAATTCTGTAAGAAAATCTGTTGCAAAAATTAAAGAATAGAACTTACATTCTGCTAGGGAAATGAAGTATGTGAACAGAGTCAAGACAGTGGAGAGAAGCCAGGAAGTTGCCTGAGCTTTTCCCAGTTTCCCTCAGAAACAATGTTAAATCAAGTCTCTAAAGCAGCATCTACCTAAAACCTTCAGGAAACATATGCAATGGGGACAAGCTAGATGTATTTCCAATAAGATCAGGGGTGAAACAAGGATGTCTATTATCACCACTATTATTCAATAGAGATGTTAGCTGTAGCAATAAGAGACGAAAAAGAAATAGAAGGAACTAGAACATGCAGAGGAGAAACTAAATTATCACTCTTTGCACATGATACGATGATATACTTAGAGAATCCCAGGGAACCAAGTAAAAACCTACTTGAAATAATACACAACTTTGGCAAAGTTGCAGGTTACAAAATAAACCCACACAAATCATCTGCATTTCCACATATTACTAACAAAGCCCAACAGCAAGAGATAGAAAGAGAAAACCCATTTAAAGGTAAGGTAAACACCATAAAATATTTGGGAGTCTACCTTCCAAAACAAATTCAGGGACTATAGGAACACAATTACAAAACACTTTTCACACAGATAAAGTCAGATCTAAGTAAGAGGAAAAGTATCAATTGCTCATGGGTAGGCCAAGCCAATATAATATAAATAAGAATTCTACCTAAATTAGTTTACTTATTCAGTGCCATACCAATCAAACTACCAGATATTTATGTTACAGAGATAGAAAAAAATAATACCAAAATTCATCTGGAAGAACAAAAGGTCCAGAATATCAAGGGAACTAATGAAAGAAATGCTAAGTAAGGTGGCCTAGCCCTACTATATCTTGAATTGTTTTATAAAGCAGCAATTATCAAAACCACTTGGTACTGTCTAAGAAACAGAAGGGTACACCAGTGGAATAGATTAGGTTCTCAAGACACAGTAGTCTATGAATATATCAATCTACTGTTTGATAAACCCAAGAACCCCAACTTCTTGGATAAGAACTCACTGTTTGACAACATTACTGGGAAAACTGGATAACATTATGGTGGAAACTGAGCATACACCAATGTCTGACACTGCACACAAGAATAAAGTACAAACGAGTACATGATTCTAGGCATAAAGATTGATACGATAAACAAATTAATGGAGCGAGGAATAGTGTCTTTATAAGATTTATGGAGAATAGAGAAGTTTTTGACTAAACAAGAGATGGAAAACATTATGAAGTGTGAGAGGGTTAATTCTGATTACATTAAATTGAAAAGTTTTTGCACAACCAAATCCAATGCAACCAAGATTAGGAGGGAAACAGGAAACTGGAAAATAATTTTTTCAACTAGAGTCTGTGATAAAGGGCTCATCTCTAAAATATATAGAGAACCCAGTCAAATTTTCAAGAATAAAAGTCATTCCTCAATTGACAAATGGTCAAAGGATAAGAACAGTCAGTTTTCAGAGGAAGAAATTAAAGTTATCTATGGTTGTTTGAAAAAAATACTCTAAATCTCTATGGATTAGAGAAATGCAAATCAAAACAACTCTGAGGCATCACATTAGTGGTACTTATCTTATTGGCAAACATGACATTTATCAGATTGGCTAACATGACAAAACAAAATGATGATAAATGTTGGAGAAGATGTAGGAGAGTTGGAATGCTAATTCATTGTTGGTGGAGCTATAAGCTGATTCAACCATTCTTGAGAGCAATTTGGAATTACGACCAAAGGGCTACAAAAGTGTGCATACCCTTTGACCCAGCAATAACCCTTCTAGGACTGTATCCCAAAGAGATCATAAAAACAGGAAAGGGTCCCGCATGTACATAATTATTTATAGCAGTTCTCATTGTGGCAGCCAAAAACTGGAAATCAAGGGAATTCCCATCAACTGGGGAATGGGTGAATAAAGTGGTATATGAACATAATAGAATACTATTGCACTATAAGAAATGATGAACAGGAAGACTTCAGAGAGGCCTGGAAAGGCTTATATGAACTGATGCTGAGTGAATGGAGCAGAATCAGGAGAAATTTGTACACAGCAACAACCACAGTTTGTGAATAATTTTTCTGCTAGACTTAGTATTTCATTGCAATGTAAGGACCTAAAAAATTCCTAATGGACTATTGAGGAAAAATGCCTTCTACATCCAAAGAAAGAATTATGGAATTTGATCACAGGATGAAGCAGATCATTTTCTTTTGTATCATGTTTCATTTTGTTTTATGATCTCTCCCATTCATTTTAATTCTTCTATGTAACATGACAAGGTGAAAATGTATTTAATAGGAATGTATTTGTAGAACAGATATAAAATTGTATGCCAGCTCAGGGAGGGAGCAGGGAAGGAGAAGAGAATGAGGGGGAGTGAGGAAAAAAAATCTAGGATACATGAAAGTGATTGCAGAATGCTGAAAACAAATAAAATAATTTAATAATTTTTTTTTTTTTAAAAAGAATTCTGGAGTGACCGAATCCACAAAAATGTAGAGGGAAATGATTTTCTAGCACAAGATAACTTAGAAGGACCTTAGAAAATGTGTGTCTCACTTGGGTAACAGGGGAGTGGAGCCAATAGCAGGCTTTGTCTGGGCAAGTCAACAGGAGACTCTTAGTCACAGCGAAATCAGCAACTGAGGCCCTGAAGTTTTGTCTCAAAAGGCCAGTGGCACAACAGGTTGCCTGCAAGATTTCCAACCCCACAGTCCAAGGCAAAATGCAAGACCCAGGGCCTAGGGCATAATGGGAGTGTCTAGGCCAGGCCACCATTGTGCAGTAGGCAAGCACCAGCTCCAGAAGCTACAGCATAGAAAACTAGTGTCCAGACTATTGGGCCCCAGTGCAAGAAGCTTGGCACAGTGCCTCCTGTGCCCCAGAAACAGAGCTCAACTTCAAAAATGAGCTTAAAAAAAAAGAGCCCTGACCATAAAAAGCTACTATGCTGACAGAGAAAATTCAAACACAAATTCAGAAGAGGACAACAATGTAAAAATGCAAAAGTCTCAAAGGGGAATATAAATTGGTCTAAAGCCCAAAATTTCCCCTTGGAAGACCTCAAAAGCATTTTAAAAATCAAGCAAGACAGGTGGAAGAAAAACTGGGGAATGAAATGAGAGTCATACAAAAGAAATATGAAAAAGAAGAGTTAAAAGATTAGAAAAGGAAGTACAACAATTGATGGAAGAAAACAACTTCTTAAAAATAGAATTGGTCAAATGGGAAAAAACACACTGATGAAAACAACTTCTTTTAACAAAAAAAAGAATTGGCCAAATAGAAAGAGATGTACAAACGTTAACCAAAGGAAATAATTCCTTAAAAATTAGACTTGCAGGGGAGGGATCAGAGCCAAGATGGTGGAGAGAAGCCAGAAAGTTGCTCCAATTTCCCTTGAAATCAAGTTTCTCTTGCTAAATCAAGCAATTTAATGGATTCTTGAGCAACACAACCCCCCAAAAAGAGCAGGTAAAACAACATAACAACTTAAGGTAATTTAGAAAGACTAAGGAAAGATCTGTCTCATTTGAGTAAAGGAGGAGTGCAGCCCAGCACAGACAGAGTCTGGACAAGCCAGTGGGAGGTTCTTAGACACAGCACAGATCAGCAACCAAGGCCCCTTGGTCTTGGCTCAGCGAGCTGGCAGTGATGCCTTCAGTCCAAATATGGGAGGTAAACTGCATACTCAGGAACCCCAGCACAACAGGTGCAACTAGGCCAGATCTCTCCATAGTGAAGTGGAGAAGCCACAAGTACCTCAGGCTCTGGCATGGAATGCTAGTGATCAGGCCCCTGGCTCCAGCAGAAGAAGCTTGGGATAGTACCCAAGGTGCTCCAGGAATGGAGCTCAACTACAAAAGTCACAAAATAGGCTAGAAAAAGAGTAATAAACAGAAAATAGCCCTGGTCATAGAACACTAATAGAACAAAAGGGAAGATTAAAAAAATGAAGCACTATAGAGAGGATAAAAATGTCATAATATCTACATGAGGAACCTCAATGGGGAATATGAATTGTTCCTAAGTCCAAAAAATCCTCCTGGAAGAGCTCAAAAAGGATATTTAAAATCAAATAAGAGTAGAACAAAAATTGGGAAGAGAAATGAGAGTTATATAGGAGAATTATCAAAAGAAAGTCAATGGCTTAGAAAAGGAAGTGCAAAAATTGAAGAAAACAACTCCTGAAAAAAATAGAATTGGCCAAATAGGTGAAAATCCATCAAAGAAAACAGCTTCTTAACATGTAGAATTGATCAAATGGGAAAGGAAATAAAAAAACTAACTAAAGACAATAATTTCTTTAAAATCAGAATTGGGCAAGTAGAAGCTAATGACTCTATGAAATATCAAGAATCAGACAAACTCAAAAGAGTGAAAAAATAGAAGGAAATGTTTTTTAAAAAAAAAAAACTCATTGAAAACATAGCTGGCCTGGAAAATAGGTCCAGGAGAGTAATTTTAAAATTATTGAATTACACCATGATCAAAAAAAAAAAAAAAAAAAAAAAGAATCTGTACAGCATCTTTAAATAAATTACCAAGGAAAGCTGTACTTATATCCTAGAACCAGAAAATTGAAAGAATCCACTGGTCACCTCCACAAAGAAATCCCAAAATGAAAATTCCAAGGAATACTGTAGCCAAATTTGAGAATTATTAGGTCAAGGAGAAAATACTGCTAGCAGTCAGAAACAAACAATTCAAATGTCAGAAAGCCACAGTTGGGATGACATAGTATTTAGTAATTTCTACATTAAAGGATTAGAGGACTTGGAATATGATGTTCTAGAAGGTGAAAGAGTTTGGATTATAAGCAAAAATCAACTACCCAGCAAAATTGAGCATATTATTCCAGGGGAAAAGATGGACATTCAATAAAATATGGGACTTGCAAACTTTCCTGGTGAAAAGACTAAAGATGACCAGAAAATTTGGCCTTTAAATACTCAAGAGAAGCATAAAAAGGGAAACAGAAAAGAAAAAAAAAACTATGTCATTCAATAAGATTCACAATATTTTCCTACATGGGAAGATGTTGCTTTCAGTTCTTGAGAATGTATTTCTATTAGATCAGGTAGAAGGAATATACATAGACAGAAGGTATGGGTATAATTTGACTTTGCCATGATGACATAAAAAAATAAAGGGTGAAAAAAAGATTGTACTAGGAGAAGAGAAAAGGGAGAGACAAGATAGGGCAAATTATATCACAAAAGGGGTGCAAAAGATCTATTACATTAGAGTGAAAAAAGGAAGGGGATAAGAATTATTTGAACATTACTCTCATCATTTTTGACTCAAAGAAGGAATAATATACACATTCATTTGGCATAGGAATTTATCTTATGCTACAGAAATAGGTGGAAAAAGGGAGAAGAAAAGGGAGCTGCTTATAGAAAGGAGGGAGGTGGTGGTCAGAAGTAAAACTCTGGTGAAGAGAGATAGAGTGAAAAGAAAGAGAAAAGTATGAGTTAGGAGGAAATAGGATGGAGGAAAATATACATTCATCATAACCGTGAATATGAATGGGATGAACTCTCCCATAAAATGGATGAGGATAATACAATGGATTAAAAAACAGAATCATACAATATGTTGTTTAAAAGAAATACATTTGGATCAGAGAGATACACAGAGTAAGTGTAAAAGACTGGAGTAGAGTATGTAATGATTCAGCTGAAGTAAAAAAAAAAAAAAGGAGGGGTTAGCAATCCTGATCTCAGACAAAACGCAAGGAAAAAATAGACCTAATTAAAAGAGATAAGAAAGGAAACTACATCTTGCTAAAGGTACTATGGAGAAAGAAGGAATATCAATATTAAACATACATGCACCAAATAGTATGGAATCCAAATTCTCAGAGAAGTTATATGAGTTATGGGAAGAAAAAGACAGCAAAACTATACTAGTGAGGGATCTCAACCTTCTCTCAGAACTAGATAATTCTAACCATAAAATAAACGAGAGAAGCTGCAGAGGTGAATAAAATTTTAGAAAAGTTAGATATGGTATATCTCTGTAGAAAATTGAATGGGGATAGAAAATAATATATCTTTTTCTCAGTGGTACATGGCACCTACACAAAAATTGACCATGTATTAGGGCATAAAAATCTTATAATCAAATGCAGAAAGGAAGAAATGTTAAATTTATCCTTTTCAGATCATGATACTATAAAAATTACATGCCGTGAAGGATCATGGAAAAATATACTAAAAATTAATTGAAAACTAAATAATCTAATCCTAAAAAATGAGTGGGTCAAATAATAAATCATAGAAACCATTGATATCATACCAAAACTTATGGGATGCAGCCAAAGCAGTACATAGGGGAAATTTTATAACTCTAAATGTAGAAAAAGGATATCAATGAATTGGGCATGCAACTAAAAAAGCTAGGAAAATAACAAACAAATCCCCAATTAAATTCCAAATTAGAAATTCTAAAAAAGAAAGAAGAGGTAAATAAAACTGAAAATAAAGAAAACTATTGAACTAATTAATAAAACTCTAAACTGGTTTTATGAAGAAAACAATAATATAAGAAATCTTTGGTTAATTTGATCTTAAAAAAGAAAGAAGAGGAGGTGGAACCAAGATGTCAGAGTAGAAGGACCTTGGAACTCTTGGGCTAAAGATCCTAGGGGAATCGAGCTGTTACTCTGGGTCTCAGTTCTGAGTGGCAGTCATGGGATGAGGAGGAGCACTGGCTGGCATGATGGAACTAGTGGAGGCTCTAGAGAGGGAATCTTGCTCACAGACCCTGGGCAGAAAAGCTTGTGGTTGCTCCCAAACCAGAGCACAGGCCAGGAGAGGAGTTGCCACCTTGGAGGAACTGAGAACTTACAGGCCCCAAAAGTATACCCTCCACTTGACAAAGGACTCAAAAGTCAAGTAACTGGCTAGGGATATGGCCAAAAAAAAGGAAAAAATGAGACTCTAGAAAGTTACTTTCTTGGCAAAAAGGTATTTTCTTCCATCCTTTTAGATGAGGATGAACAATGCATGCCATCAGAGGAAGATATAAAAATCAAGGCTTCTGCATTCAAAATCTCCAAAACAAATATGCAATGGTGTCAAGCTATGGAAGAGCTCAGAAACTATTTTGAAAATCAAGTCAGAGAGATGGAGGAAAAACTGAGAAGAGAAATGAGAGCAATACAAAAAAATCATGGAAAGCTAGTTAACAGCTTTCTAAAGGATATCCCAAAAATGCTGAAGAAAATAATACCTTTAAAAGTAGACTAACTCAAATGGCAAAAGAGGTCCAAAAAGCTAAAGAGAAGAATGCTTTAAATAGCAGAATTAGCCAAATGGAAAAAGAGGTTCAAAAGCTCACAGAAGAAAATAGTTCTTTAAAAATTAAAATGTAACAGATGGAAGCTAATGATTTTATGAGAAACAAAGAAATTACAAAACAAAACCAAAAGAACGAAAAACTAGAAGACAACATGAAATATCTCATTGGAAAAACAACTGAGCTGGAAAATAGATCCAGGAGAGCCAATTTAAAAATTGTGGGACTACCTGAAAGCCATGATAAAAAAAAAAGGCCTAGCCATCATCTTTTATGAAACTATAATGGAAAACTGCCCTGATATTCTAGAACCAGAGGGTAAAATAAATATGGAAAGAATCCACTAATCACCTCCTGAAAGAGATCCAAAAAGAAAAACTCCTAGGAATATTATAGCAAAATTCCAGAGTTCCCAGTTCCCAGGAAAATATTGCAAGCAACCAAAAAGAAACAATTCTAGTATTGTGGAAATACAAACAAGATAACACAAGATCTAGCAGCTTCTACATTAAGGGATCAGAGGACTTAGAAGATGATATTCCAGAAGTCAAAGGAACTAGGATTAAAACCAAGAATCACCTACCCAGGAAAACTGAGTATAATACCTCAGGGGAAAAACTGGTCATTCAATAAAATAGAGGACTTTCAAGTATTCTTGATGAAAAGACCAGAGCTGAATAGAAAATTTGACTTTCAAACACAAGAAACAAGAGAAGCATGAGAAGGTAAACAAGAAGGAGAAATCATAAGGGACTTACTAAAGGTGAAATGTTTACATTTCTACACGGAAAGATAATATTTGGAACTTTTGGAACTTTTTTGGGTAGTTGGAGGGATTATACACACACACACACACAAACACACACGCATACACCCATATATATATATACACACACAGAGGGCACAAGGTGAATTGAATAGGAAGTGATGGTATATAAAGAAGTAAAATTAATGGGTGAGAAAGGAATATATTGGGAGGAGAAAGGGAAAAAATGGAATGGGGCAAATTATCTCTCATAAAAGAGGCAAGAAAAAGCTTTTCCAATGGAGAGGAAAAGGGGGGACTTGGCTTAAGGGGGGAATAACATGTACACTCAATTTGGTATGAAAATCTATCTTACACTACAGGAAAGTAGGGGAGAATGGGATAAGTTGGGTGGAGGATAATAGAAGGGAGGGCAAATGGGAGGAGAGAGTAATTAGAAGTAAACAGTTTGGGGAAGGGATAAGGTCAAAAGAGAGCATAGAATAAATGGGGGGACAAGGTAGAATGGAGGTAAATATAACTAGTCTTTCACAACATGACTATTATGGAAGTCCTTTGCAAAACTACACGTATATAGCCTATATTGATTTGCTTGCCTTCTCAGTGGAGATGGGTAGGGAGGGAGGAAGGGAGAGAAGTTAGAGCTCAAAGTTTTAGGAACCAAGGTTGAGAATTGTTTTTGCATGCAACTGGGAAATAAGAAATATAGGTAATGGGATATAGAAATCTAAATTGCCCTACAAGAAAAGAGAGAAGATGGGATAAGGGAAGGGTGTGATAGAAGGGAGGGGGAGAAGGGTAATCAGAATGACCATTCTCTTGGGGTAGAGGAATAAAAGAGATAGGGAGAAAATTTGGAACTTAAAATTTTGTTTAAATGAATGCTAAAAACTAAAAATAAATAAATTAATTTTTAAAAAAAGAAAGAAGAATAACAAATTACCAGTATCAAAAATGAAAAGGGTTAATTGACAGCCAAAGAGGAAACTAAAACAATAATTTGCAAGCTATTTTGCCCAACTATATGACAATAAACTTGACAATCTGTGTGAGATGGATAAATATTTACAAAAATATGTTGCACCAAATTAACAGAAAGGGAAGTAAAATATTTAAGTTATATTAATTAGAGAAAGAAATTAAATAAACCATCAATGAACTCCTTCAGAAATAACTCCAGAGCCAGATGAATTTACAAGTGAATTCTACCAAATATTTAAAGAATGATTAATTCTAATATTATGATAAACTATTTGGAAAAATAAGCAAAAAGAAGCTCCATCAAATTATTTTTATGTAACAAATATTGTGTTGATACATAAACTAGGAAGAGCCAAAACAGAGAAAGAAAATTATAGACCAATTTCCCTAATGAATATAAATGCAAAATTTTTAAACAAAATATTAGGAAAGAAATTACTGCAATTTATCACAAGGATAATACATTATACCAGGTGGAATTTATATCAGGAATGCAGCACTGGTTCAATACTAGGAAAACTATTAATATAACTGGCCATATCAATAACAAAAGAAATAGAAATCAAATAATTATCTCATTAGGTACAGAAAAATATTTGACAAAATAGAGCATCCACTCCTATTAAAAACACGGGAGAGTTCATAGGAATTAATGAAGCTTCCTTTCAAATGATAAATACTATTTATCTAAAACCATCAGCAAGCATTATGTGTAGTAGGGATAAACCAGAAGCCTTCCCAATAAGACCAATGGTAAAACAAGGATGCCCATTATCATCGCTGTTATTTAATATTGTACTAGAAATGTTAGCTTTAGCAATAAGAGAAGAAAAAACATAGAGAGAATTAGATTAGATAATGAGGAAGCAAAACCGTCACTGTTTATAGATGATATGATGGTAGATGATAAAGAATCCAAGAGAATCAACTAAAAAAGCTACTTGAAACAATTAGTAAGTTTATCAAAGTTTCAGAATATAAAGTAGACCCACATGAATCATTGGCATTCTACACATTGCCAACAAAGTTCAATGGCAAAAGATAGAGAAATTTCTTTTAAAATAACTGGAGGTATAACAAAATTAATCTGGATAAACAAAAAATCCAGAATATCAAGGGATTTAATGAATAAAATGCAAAGCAAGGTAGACTACCCATACCAGATCTTAAATTACATTATAAAACAGCAACCATCAAAAACATTTGGTACTGGCTAAGAAATGGCTAAGAGTGGGGCATCAGTGGAATAGGGCAAGTACACACAACACAATGACTATAGTCATCTATTGTTTGATAAACTCACAAATGTCAGCCTCTTGGATAAGAACTCACTGGAAAATAGTATGCAGAATCTAAGCATAGACTAACATATTAAAACACATGCCAAGATAAGGTCAAAATTGGTACATAATTTAGACATAAAGGGTAATACCATAAGCAATTTAGAAGAGCAAGGAATAGTTTACCTGTCAGATTTGTGGAGAAAGGAAGAATTTATGAACGAACAAGAGATAGAGAACAGTATAAAATGGAAAAGTGGATAATTTTGATTCTATTAAAGTTTTTTGCACAAACAAACTCAGTGCAACCAAGATTAGAAGGGAGGTAGAAAGCTGGGAAACAATTATTAAAGCCAGTGTTTCTGATAAAGGCCTAATTTCTCAAATATATAGAGGATGGAATCGGATATACAGGAATACAAGAATACAAATCATTACCTCACACCTATCAGATTGGCAAATATGATTTAAAAAGGAAAACTATAAATGTTGGAGAAAACATAGGAAAATTGGAACACTAATGCATTATTGCTGAAGTTGTGAACTGATTCAACCATTCTGGAGAGCAGTTTGGAAATATGCTCAAGGCAATCAAACTATGCACACCCTTTGATCCAGCAGTACCATTACTAGTTCCATATACCAAAGAGATTTTTCAAAAGTGCATGTGGCAAGTGGAGAGGAGGAGTTGGGGGGAGGGAGGACCTACATGTACAAAAACATATATAGTAGCTCTTTTTTATGGTGGCAAAGAATCATAAATTGAGGGAATGTTCATCAAATGAAGAATGGCTGAACAAGTTGTGGTATATGAATGTGATGGAATAATATTATGTTATAAGAGATGATGAGAAGGTTCACTCTACAAAAACCTAGAAAGATTTACATGAACTGATGCTGATTGAAGTGAGTAGAACCAGTAGAACTTTGTACACAGTAACAGCAACATACGGAGATGATTAACTTTTATGGACTTAACTCTTCTCTGCAACGCAATGATCTAAGACAATCCAAAAAAACTCATGATGGGAAATGCTATTCATATACAGAGGAAGAACTATAGAGTCTGAATGCAAATCAAAGCATATTATTTTCATTTTTGTTTTTGTGACTTTTCTCCTTTGTGTTCTTCTTTCACAGGACTAATGGGGAAATATGTTCTCATGACTGCACATATATATAACTATCAGATTCAGGTTGACAGGAGAATGGAGGAAAAACTGAAACTCAAAATCTTGTAAAAATGAATGTAGAAATGTATCTGCATGTAACTGGAAAATACCATTTTCTTTTTTTCACAATGATAAATGTTTATTTTTCAATCTTTAAAAGTTCTTATTTTAGATAGACTCTTGAACTGGTGGTTCATAGCCATCAGCCCTTTCTACTCTTGTGCCCGTTTCATCTCCTAAAGGTTTTCCGGAGCCACCACCTTCATCATGCAGTTCCATTAGCTTTCCCAATTCAAATTGGGGTTCTTGAGCATCTTAACCTTTCGGACAAATATATCATGGAGAGGGTAGATGGACTGGCAAGCCTTTTCTATGTCTTTTCCAATGCTGTCTGGAATCAGTTTATTGACAATTTCTTTCAAGTCATTTGTCTGCACCTATCGGGTCATGATTTCCATCATTTTCTTACGAATTTGATGGACCTGTTGGTGCTGGGCATAAGAGGTCTTACGGATCTGGTTGTTGCACTTTTTGGTAAAACCAACACAAAAGAGGTGGAGTAAGTACCCATCAGTACTTTTGACATGTACATGGGCTTCAGTCATGGTCTGCCACTTTTTGACCATGGAGTACATCTTGTCCTGGGTAAGGTCCATTCCATGGAAATTAGTCAAACAATTTTTACCCTGAACATCTTCAGTAATTAACTTGAACTTAAGAAAAGCAACCTCATCATTCTGCAGATCAGCAAGGCTCACTTCAAAAACTCAACCCTTGAGACCATCAGAGGCAATTTTTGTTCCTTGAGTCCTTGTAACCAGCGTCTTGCCAATATTGCGAATGTTGAACATAGCTGGTGCTTTTACATCATACCAACCCTTCTTCGAAAATGGATCAACCACTTTCTTCTTGGCTCCTTTTTTGCTGCCTTTGCCCACCGCCATGATCCCACTCTGAAAGCCAAAAAGCATAACAAAAAATAGGAATAAAAGATAGCAATTAGTGAAGCCCTCCATGATCCCCTAAGTTAGTATTAGTCTCACCTTCATCCCAAGTCATTAACTTTAATATTCTTCTTTCACATTTATCATGTTAATTTGTATATATATTACCACTTTTAATAAACTATTTGGGGGCAAAGATTCAAACTCATTTCATCCTTCTTTCCCTTACTCTCCCATAACAGTATATAGTACATGTACTCAAAATAATGTATTCTTATCAACGGGGTTTACTTACAATAAAATGAAGTTTCTTCAGTGCTTTGAAAATTTGACTGGTCATTGACTGACAACTTCAGTTCTCTGACTTTTGATCCTTTACATGATACATGACAGACAAATTTTAAAAAGTCTTATTGAAGGATGTCCAATTTATAGTTCTTTCAGGGATATATGAGATTTATAACATGGTATGTAGAGAACTAGCCTTGAAACTAGAAAGACGGGATCAAGTCATATCTTTAAAAATATTAACTATTATTCTAGGCAGTCACTTAACATCACAATGTAATAAGCAATCCTAGAAGACTCCAAAAACGAGGTTTTTTTTAAGGTGGAAATTTCATACACCAATGAAATTAAAGGACCATTTCCTATTTCCTACTGGGGAATACAACTAAGGGAACTCCCAGAATGCTCTAGTATTAGGACATGACTATAAGCCAATTATACATACCTGATGGAGAGAAGTCACCTTATATGATGAACATATATATGTATATATATACACACATATATATAATAAAGTCTTTCCTAGATTACTCCTAAGATAATAAAAATATTGTTTGTGAAGGAAAACAAATATATTAATAGATTGAATTTCCATACTTTCCATACATGTATAAAAAGGTGTTGAAACTTTTAGACTTTGTTCTGCAAACTTATTGGGTCTCTCATTTGTAAAAATGAACAGAACAGTTCTTGATGTAAACTTACAATGTAACAAAAGGGAGATAAGGATTAACCTATCTAATAAGATCTGTAACAAAGCATACATCACTTATCCCAATATTCTACAACATACTCAAATCTTATTAGTGGGCATAATCCTATTTTGAATCACTTACCCAAAAACATTTTGAAAACAAAAGGCTCACCTATGAAGCAAATTAATTCTTCTAGTGATCACAGCATAAATTGAGGTCCTAGATGAGATTAGCTCCCAGATGGTGCCCCAGAAAGTGTTTTATTACACATGGCTGAACTTCCTAATATTAGGCTAGTAGCTCTTCTCACCCTGTTACCATTAGACTGAATCTTCAACTATTACTCATAGGGGCATTATGAAGATTAATGAGTTAATAGATGGTGATATTTGCCAGAAGAAGTAAATACTTATTGATTAGACAGGGGCTTGAACTCAGACTTAGTAGTATAGAATATACTGTTTTCTGATTCAGTAGATTCACTCCCTCCTTTCCCCTGTGTTGAAAATAGAGGGAAATAATCCATATCAAAGAATTTTTACAAACACAAAGGTTTGTAAAATACTTTGAGTTTGAAATATACTTAATTCTATCATCACCTTACCATAACAAAATTTTGCAGCCCAACAGCAGCTGTAAATGACAACTTTTCTAAAAAATGATACAGGTATGTGATTGTCCTTTGAACTGCTCAGTAGGAGACTGACATTTTAACACTCAAGTTCAATGCATTATGGCATTGTTCTAGCAATAACAAACTGTCCAGATTACAAAAGACTGGTAACACAATGCAGTCAGTAAAGTGAATGTCCCTCTATTTTCATTCTCAAAACCATTTATTAATTCATAAAAGGATTTTCTTAACTGAAAATATAAATGGGAACTGATAGAATAACCAACAAAAAGAGGTCCATTCATTCTCAAAATTGACAAAGATTTGACCAGATTCATTAGCGTTTGAATTACCACTGAGAAATTCTACCCATGTCTGAAGACTAGATTGCTTTCAATAGGTTAACTGTGGCCTCATATTTTCATGTCTTGCTAAAAAAATTATGTTTTGCTGAAGTAATTCTTTTTCTTTTTTTTTGAGGGAGGCTATAATTCTCCAGCTTGGTTTGGTGTATTGCACATTGCAATAGTATTTTAATTGTTCTTCTGTTGGAAAGGGTATAAAATAAAGCCACAACAAAAGTATTTGCCAATGCTACAAATCACCCCCTTCAGAACTGCAACTATTCAGTGTTTGTCCAGTAAGCTCCTTTTCTGAACAGCATTCTCATTAAAGTCATGATAAAGAGCAGGTTGGAAATTGGATTATTAACTTTGGAGCCATTACAGTATATCAGGTAAATGCTAACGGCAATTATAAAGCAAAAAATAACAATTCCTCTGTAATGGAAGGAATATGTTTATATATATTAACTAAGAAAAAAGTCCTAACCCTAAGCTGTGACAACTATGTAAAAATGTCTTATAAAATACACACACACACACACACACACACACATACACAAAAGGAAAAGGAGAAGAGGGAAAGAGGAAGAATATTGTATCTCTTTTCTTAATAGATATGAAGCCATGATGGCTACATTTGACATTGAAAAAGAGACTATTAATAGATCCTTAAGGAAAGAATATCCTTGGGGGGAAATCTTCATTTGTCATAATCCTGGAGAATGCATAGTTGTTGATAACAGAGAGATTTTTATACATCTTAACATACCGTGTAGTTCTCTGAAAGAGATCAGAGGAAATTCATCTCATAGGCTTATTTGGGGGCTTTTTGAAACAAATGTTCCATGCTCCATTCCATTTAAGTACCTGGTGTATGAGTTCAATTTCTGAGAAGAAAAGGCCTTCATTTGGGATCAGAAATACTGGACTGGGTGTTTATTACATACTATGGAATAAATGCACCCTTTTATTCAATGAGTGCTCAAATGATTCCTTTATCTGAGGTCCTGAACTTTCGCGTGTATTTTTTTACCCCTAGCCCTTTCACTGCACATGTCCTGGGATCATATGATAAGAGATACTGAGTAGATATTGGAGGTCATCTAGTCCATTTTGCACAAAAAGAAACAATATCTGAGATACTGAAGGACTTGCTATGCACACATAGGTAGTAATTCTCAGGCAAGATTTGAACTCACGTCTGTCATACTCTATGGAAGACTTCTGTCTCTTCAAGGCAACCTCTCTTCAATCATGCTGATTACATAATATCTCCAGGTCCAAGTCCCACTAGGTTCATCATTAAGGTTAACATTTTGCTAATAGCCATCAGCTATAAGTACCAAGGAGCAATTACTTTCTTTTTTTTTTAAATTTATTTATTCAACTTTTTACATTCATTTTCACAAAATTTTGGGTTCCAAATTTTCTCCCCATTTGTCCCCTCTCGCCACCCCAATACACCGAGCATTCTAATTTCCCCTATCACAATCTGCCCTCTCTTCTATTATCCCTCCCTTCTCTTGTCCCCATCTTCTCCTTTGTCCTGTAGGGCCAGATAACTTTCTATTTCCCATTGCCTGTATTTCTTATTTCTAGTAGCAAGAACAATACTCAATAGTTGTTCCTAAAACTTTGAGTTCCAACTTCTCCCCATCCCTCCCTCCCCACCCATTCCCTTTGGGAAGGCAGGAAATTCAATATAGGCCATATCTGTGTAGTTTTGCATATGACTCGATAATATTCATGTTGTGTAAAACTAACTATATTTCCCTCCATCCTATCCTGCCCCCCATTGCTTCTGTTCTCACTTTTGATCCTGTTCCTCCCCAAGAGTGCTGATTTCAAATTGCTCCCTCCTCCCATTGCCCTCCCTTCTATCATCCCTCCCACCCTGCTTATCCCCTCCTCCCCCACTTTCCTGTATTGTAAGATAGGTTTTCATACCAAAATGAGTGTGCATTTTATTCCTTCCTTTCACTGAATGTGATGAGAGTAAACTTCATGTTTTTCTCTCAGCTCCCCTCTTTTTCCCTCCACCAAAAATTCTGCTGCCTGCTTCTTCTATGAGAGATAATTTGCCCCATTCCATTTCTCCCTCTCTCCTCCCAATGCATTTCTCTCTCATCACTTAACTTCATTTTTTTTTAAGATATGATCCCATCCTATTCAATTCACTCTGGCTCTGTGTGTGCATGCACGTGTGTATGTGTGTGCACATGTATATGTGTGTGTGTGTGTGTGTGTAATCCCACCAACTACCCAGATACTGAAAAGTTTCAAGAGTTGCAAATACTGTCTTTCCAGGTAGGAATGCAAACAGTTCAACTTTAGTAAGTCCCTTATGACTTCTCTTTCTGTTTACCTTTTCATCCTTCTCTTCATTCTTGTGTCTGAAAGTCAAATTTTCTTTTCAGCTCTGGTCTTTTCATCAAGAATGCTTGAAAGTCCTCTATTTCATTGGAAGACCATTTTTTTCCCTGAAGTATTATACTCACTTTTGCTGGGTAGGTGATTCTTGGTTTTAGTTCTAGTTCCTTTGAGTTCTGGAATATCATATTCCATACCCTTTCATCCCTTAATGTAGAAGCTGCTAGATCTTGTGTTATCCTGATTGTATTTCCACAATACTTGAATTGTTTCTTTCTAGCTGCTTGCAATATTTTCTCCTTGACCTGGGAACTCTGGAATTTGGCCACAATGTTCCTAGGAGGTTCTCTTGTTGGATCTCTTTCAGGAGGTGATCAGTGGATTCTTTCAATATTCATTTTGCCCTCTGGTTCCAGAATATCAAGGCAGTTTTCCTTGATAATTTCATGAAAGATGATGTCTAAGCTCTTTTTTTGATCATGGCTTTCAGGTAGTCCCATAGTTTTTAAATTGTCTCTCTTGGATCTATTTTCCAGGTCAGTTGTTTTTCCAATGAGATATTTCACATTATCTTACATTTTCTCATTCTTTTGGTTTTGTTTTCTGATTTCTTGGTTTCTCATAAAGTCATTCTCATAAAGCCTCCATCTGTTCCATTCTAATTTTGAAAAAACTATTTTCTTCAGTGAGCTTTTGAACTTCCTTTTCCATTTGGCTAATTCTGCTTTTGAAAGCATTCTTCTCCTCATTGGCTTTTTGAACCTCTTTTGCCAATTGAGTGAGCCTATTTTTCAAGGTGCTATTTTCTTCAGCATTTTTTTGGGTCTCCTTTAGCAAGGTGTTGACCTTGTTTCATACTTTTCTTGCATCTCTCTCATTTCTCTTCCCAGTTTTTCCTCCACCTCTCTCACTTGATTTTCAAAATCCATTTTGAGCTCTTTCATGGCCTGAGACCATTGAATACTATTTTGGATGTTTGGGATAAGAAGCCTTGACTTCTATGTCTTTCCCTGATGGTAAGCATTGTTCTTCCTCATCAGAAAGGATGGGTGGAGATATCTGTTCACCAAGAAAGTAACCTTCTATGGTCTTTTTTTTTTTTCCCTTTTCTGGGCATTTTCGCAGCTAGTTACTTGACTTCTGAGATTCCTTTCCACACCCACCTTGCCTCCAGAGCCACCCAGCTAGTGCTTGGGGTCTGATATTCAAATGCTGCTTCCCAGCCTCAAGGCTTTCAGCAGGGGCAGGGCTGCTATTCAGTGTGAGATTAAGTTCAGGTGCTCAGGTGGGGGCAGGGCCACCACCAGGGGCTCAGTTCTCTCAGGGGGTTTATGCAGAGACCTTCAACAATGGATCCAAGCTCCTTTCTGCTTTGGGAGCTCCTGTCTGCTGCTGCCTCTGCTGCTGCCTCCCGAAGGGGCCTGAGTTATGGGGACACCCTGCTCCCCCCTCTCAGCAAGCAGAAAAGACCCTCTTAATAACCTTTGGCTCCTGTGTGTGGAGGGACCTGCGGGGCTGCTGGAGATTCCATCCCTGAAGCCTGGTGAGATCCGTTCCTCTTGGTGTGGCATGGCCAGGGCAGTGCTGGGCTCTGCTCCGGGTCCGGTAGGCGATGGACCTTTGGTGTCAGTTTTTCCAGTCTCTCTGGAACAGAAATCTCCACTCCATTGCTGTGTCGCTTCCACTGCTCCAGAATTTGTTGGGAGTTCTTCTTTACAGGTATTTTATGGGCTGTTGGTTAGGAGCTAGCATATGTGAATCTTTCTACTCTGCCATCTTGGCTCCTTGAAGCAATTCCTTTCTGGGATACTGGGGAAGCAACATATTTCTTTCTCTGTCATCTTTTTCACTTTCTCCTGTTTTTCTCTTGTTGGTTGGTACTTGTTGAATCCTGTGTATCTTTTCCATTTTATTTTCAGGATGGACATTAATGCTTTTGTACTTCTTCATATGCATGTCTCTGCATACATGCACACATAGATACATATATACTTTACTCCACTTTCTGAATATTATACCACATTTGAAGTATAGTATATGTATATTTCACAAAAAAAAGCTCAAAACCCATAGAAAAAAATTTTTTACTAAGTTATCAACTTAGGACATTCAGAGTAAAAAGCATTTAATAAAATGTTATAGAAAAATTAGTGACAATAGAAGATCTCACCCAAATTACTGGGCTGGGCAAAGAGTTTAAATATAGAGAATGTGTGTAACTAGGAAATATGCATGAAAGAAAACATTCCAAGTACACATGTGACAAAGCTATAGCCTTGGCAAGCCCATGTTTTCAAATACTATGGCCAAGTTGAATGCTTAAGATGATTTATTCCTCCAAAGATATAAAGTCACTAATGCCCTGTGGTAACTTCTTTATGCTACTCTCTGGGAATGCCACCGCATCACCACTGGGCAGCCAATCATTTTTTTTTTCCTGTCACATCGTCTTTGGGGCATCTCTACTGGTCCATAGTCTCTACCTCCCTTTGGCTATTATCTACTATCTTTCAGTTTCCAGGGCTATTTGCTGCTCTCTAGAACCATCTGCTGGGGCATAGTATCTAGTAACCCTTTCCTGGAAAGGGAAAGTTAAAGAATTTTTAATTCTATGAGCACTATTAGCCCTATATGTTAAGGTTATGAGCCAATATATCCAGAGCACCAACCAACAAAACCAGCTGATGCTCCTAGGCTAAGATTAAATCTATTCTTTCACTAGCCCAAGTTAACAATCACAGGGAACTGGAAAATTACTTTAAAATCTTATTGGCCCCTACTTATCAGTCTGTATTTCCCAAACTCATTTTGGGGACTTTTTCCAAAGAAAGTACATAGAAGATGCATGGCACTAGTGACGAGGCTCCCTTCACCTGCCACAATAGTATAATAGTAAATGACATACAAATAAATCTGAGTGCAAGAGCAAGCATTCCTTTGTCATTATTGTACATTCTTGATGTATCCCTTCCAGCAATAAAACTTTGGCAGGGGAGCGGGGAGCTTAAAGCATTCTTACCAATACAAAAGTGCTGCTTTCACTACAAAAAAAAAAAAAAAGCTAGAAACTATGTTGAGTCATGCCAGAATTCACCAAAGAACCAAAAATCCAATGGCTAAACATGTGCCAATGAGAAGAGCTTTCACTGACGTTTAAAGCAGAAGAAGTTACTTTGGAGTTAAACAAAACTCACTGCATATTTGAGTAATTGGCATGGTGAGAGAATGATCATTTGAAGCAAATTTCTCCATCCTGGGTCAAATTTTGGTATTTTGTTGCACTTAAATTTGCTGTATATTATCAAGAGGAAAGCTATATAAAGACTCTGTATTGTCATGATTATTTCTTTTCTTTAAAAATTCTGGTATTAATAAATCTGAGATGTTTCTATGACAATAATATTTTTTAAATACAATGATATTCTTGGATTTGAAGTAGCAAAATTAAAATAATTTTAAAATAATTGCACACTACCAGTCTCTCACTGAGGTTTCAAACTTCTCTTTAACTTCCTTTTGAACAGCGCTATCAACCTTATGGTCAGAGACAGACTGGAGTGGAGTTAATGGTGGAAGCAGAGAAGTTGTGGAAGTGAACCAAATAAATACCTCCCAGAGGACTGCAAACTAAGAAAATGCATGCTACTTAGTAAAATTGGTAAGTAAAGTACTCTGTATTCCCTTTATGTATCCCCAATCAGTAGTTGAAAATTCATTGAAATATTTGGAAGAATAATTTATGTAATTATTATATTTTACAAAGCACTTTAGATGCATTATACAATTCAATCCTTATAACAGCCTTATAGCAGAAGTACTAGGTTATTATCCTCATTTTACAAATGAGGCAACTAAGGTACAGAGAGCAAAAATGATTTGTCTAGAGTTACACAAGTAGCAGATGGCACTGCCAAATCTAGAGCCTGTCTTCTGCATCCAAATTTACAATGTTCTTCCCATTAGAGCAGAGCTGTACTTTGGGGATTGAAAAGGGAGGAAAGTTTAGGCACAAGTATTGTGGCCATTCACTTTGTCACTAAAATGGTGATAGTGTATGACTCACATTGTAAAGACTGTTCAATGGGCAGTACAATGGTGTGGCATAATGCTTCAACATAATTATTTGATAAGAATATAAGTATTAATCCACATTAAGCCTTACAAAATTGTTGGGGTAACAGCCGGCTCAGTGAAGAGACCCCTGACCAGTGGGATGTCTTGAATCTCAGGCACACAGTAATGAGGTGGGAGACACAAGCTCCATTTATTATTAGGAAGTACAAGCATTATATACTGTTCACTCATAAGTTCCATACTTGCAGCAAGCTAGTGATAACATTTACTTTTACCACTCCTCCTTAAGATACAGATACCAGTCCTCATGACTGCCCAGGAATGTCTTATCAAGTTTATACCTTGGGGCTATTGTGTAGGGTTCTGGAGGACCGAACCAACAACATTTGCTCCATTTGCACAATCAAGAGGGCTTATCAGGCCATCATGTGCTCCTGAAACCATAGTGGACCTCCATGGTTCCCTACACAAAATAATTAATAGTTCTAATTTGTTAGGATGTTTGGGATAGGTGGAGATAATAAGGTTTTTTGCTAGCCAAAATGAAAACAAGACAGCCAATTATGCATAATAAAGGCATGTCCATTATCTTCTTGCTATATTAATGCTATGACACAGCATGCCAGTTTTTCAGGCTCATGAAAACTACTATTCTTTTTCCTTCCTGCAGAGGTTCTGAGAGATGTTATACCATTCTTCTCCCTCCAACAATCTCTTGGCTAGCCTCACTTTAAAAATAGGTGAGAAACACCATGCCATCAACTCTCCTCACTCTCCTGAGATGTCAAATGCCCTGAGAAAATTCTACCCTAAATCCAAGTTCCTAGGGATGACACACCTGAACTAATTCATCAAAGATTATCAAACTGTCACCCAGTCATATAAGCCCTATCAAAGTGATTCTGAATCCACAGTTGTAATTTTTCAAACCTCATTCTCTGCCCCTCACTACTTGTTCTGATATTTTCATTCCATTAGCGTACTCTTTCCCCCAAATATTCCCCACTGTGTTCTCTGGAGTGCTTGCTCCACAGATAACAAATTTGTTTTCAACTCAAATCTTTTCCTTTCTCACTCACTTCATCTTCTAGCTTTCACTGAGACCTGGCTTCCTCTTGACCCTACCAACATGGCCACCTTTTCCAGCACTGGTTGCATTTTCAATCCTTCCCCCCAACTCACTGTTCAGTGTAAGATACATGGAATTCTCTTTGCTCACCATTTACAACTGCCAAGCTCACGCTCTGCACTAGTACCCAGTAAAGTTTCCTTAAAGGTCCAATAAGTCCATAGCAATCACTCAATCAAAATTCTAGCTATAATCATCTAATGACCTCCAGAACACTCCCCACCTTTTTCCCTTCCAATTAGCTCAATGTCTGGTTCACAATCTTTTTCTCCTCCTTATCTCTTGCCTTCATAATATATGACTTCAAACAAATAAATTAATAATCCCTCAAGCAACGTTACTTCGTTTTCAACTTGCTCATCTCCCATGAACTACAATTCCATTCTACTCAGCTCCTCACAGAGTTGATCATACTTTGGATCTTACCATCATCCAGAAAAATACCATTTCTATGATCATAAATCCTAAAATTCCTTTATCTAATCACAACCTATTGTCATTCTTCCCTTTTCTCTGTATTGCCACTCCAAACCCTGTTCTTAGACCTCATCATGGTCTCCAATCCTTCAACCACTTCAGCCTCTCCCCAGTCTTCAACTATTTACTAGCTAAACATTCTTTTCCTTCCCTTTCTTAACCTGCTTGTAAACCAGTTAAAGTACTGTCTTTTTCAGTTGAATTCCTTGCTTTCTTATCCAGTTGCCAATTTTGCCCTAC
Source organism: Bettongia penicillata ogilbyi (assembly GCA_023548195.1). Taxonomy (NCBI): domain Eukaryota; kingdom Metazoa; phylum Chordata; class Mammalia; order Diprotodontia; family Potoroidae; genus Bettongia; species Bettongia penicillata. Next base: position 11,083,277 of record JAJHZJ010000382.1, on the reverse strand, counting down.
TAGGTCTCATCTTTGGATTCTCCAAGCATCTACTGCTTTTACATCTATTAACATGCTACTGAAATAGATGTCATGAAACCACACTTATTTGAATGAATACAATTTTATGCTATGCAAACTCAACTAAGCCCTCTTTGACAACAGACAATAATTTTACATGCCCTAATTGAATAACTATTCCATTTACTTTAGTGGTTTTTATAAACCTTTTATTTGTGTCACTATTCTGATGGCTCTCCTCTCTCATTCTCTCAGATAAGAACCTTCTCTCAAATTAAACTGGAAAAAATGAGACCATCCACTGAGAATGCTCTCTTCTCTCCTTCTCCTCATCTCAAATCTCTTTGATGCCATTTGCCACTATATGTACCTTCAATCTCATCTCATATGAAGAGGCGTTCCTTTTCCTTGCTATGGCAAATGTCTCTACATCTGCAAATCATGCTATTCCATTCCTTTGTCTCCAGTAGATTATATCATCACCCCCACTCTCTACTTATCTTTAATTTTTTTTCTTACCTATTCCCTATTGCCTTCAAACATGCCCATAACTCATTCCTCCTCCAGAGAGGTTCTCACTTGATCCATCCACCCTTGACTGAAGCTATCCTATATCTCTCCTTCCTTTTGTAGCTAAACCTGACTATTTTCTTAAGTCTTTATCTAGCTTCTGAACTTATCATTCAATCAAAACTGCTCACTCTAAAGTTACTAATGCTCTATTAATTTCCATATCTAAAGACTTTTTCTCAGTCTCCATCCTTCTTGATCTCTCTGTAGACTGATACAATCATTCTCTACAGATTTTCATGACAGTGCTCTCTTCTAGTTCTTTTCCTTTATCCACATACTGACTCTATCTCTGTCTCTTTTGCTGGATTTTCATACAGGTAACATCCATTAAACATGAGTGTCTCCCATGGATTCTTTTTGGGTCCTCCTCCTTTTTCTATATACTATTTCACTTGTACTTTCATCAACATCTATAGATTCAATTACAATCTCTATGCAGGAATGATTCTCAAATCTACTTATCCATCGCTAACCTCTGTTGAGTTCTAACCTTGTATCTTCAACTGCCTATCTTAAACTGGATGTCCAATAGACATCTCAATCTCAACGGTCCAAAACTAAACTCATTTATGTTTGCTCTTCCTGTGCCTTCCTTTTTCCTAGCTTCCCTATTACTCTCAAGGGTACCACCATTCTCCTAGCCAACCACAATCATCACTTATGTTTCATCTTCAACTCTTCGACTTTCTTTTATTCTTCTTGTACTGTATTGAATCTACTGTGATACTAATACTATACAGTGTAGGCCCTCATTACTTCATTCTTTGATTATTGCAGTAGCCAAATAGCTGACCTCCCCACCATAAATCTCTCCTCATTCCATCTATCCTCCACTCAGTTCTCAAAGTGATCTTTTTAAAATGCAGTTTTAACTATGTCATCTCCCTTACTCACTCAACTACGATGACTCCCTATCTCCTCTAGAATTAAAGTGAATGCTTAATAGGTATGTGTTGGCAAATGTTTAACACACTTATAAGTTTTATTTTCGTTAACATTTTTCTCCCTCACTTTCTTAAATGTAGGCAAGTGATGAGGAACCTGTGGCCTCAAGGCCACTTAGGTATAGCCTTTTGACTGAGTCAGAGTTTTAAAGAACAAATCCTTTTATTAAGGAGATTTGTTTTGCGAAATTTGACTTCAGTCAAAGGGCTGCATGTGAAGATCTAGAAGGCCACATATGGCCTTGAAGTTGTAGATCCCCCACTCCCAATCTAGACAGTTAACAAAACAGTAAATCAACCCCTGATTTGCAGTGTTTGTAGATCGCTAAGGTGTAAATGCTTATACTGAAAACTTACCAATCCATTCTCACGAGTCCCAGGACAACCCCAGGACTACTAACCCACAAAGCTCCTCAAACTTTTGACAGCTTTATAGCAGATCAAGAATGAGATAGAACAGGCAATTAGTTTTCAAAAGAGGCTCATCTCTCCTAGAATATTTTTTCAATATCATGATTTTCAGAAGTAACTTTTAAAGACCTGATCAGTTGATTTAAGAAAATTATTGTACTATGGTTGACAAAATGTGGAAGTTATGCCATTTATCAATAGAGTGACAGTATGACATTGTTAATATATAATGTAAATTTTGTCATCATTACTATTCAAATAATAGAGGAATAATGCTCAGGATTGAAACTGGATGTTTATTAAGCACTGCTAATTTTGTTTTGGGAGGTTGCCTTTTAACAATAAAGAAAAAGAGAAATGAAGACAAAGACATTTATGTGATTATGTTAACAATTTAGGGAAGCATCTGGTGCTGTCCAAAATGTATAACAAGGAAAATAGTGCACTATCTCTATTGTATGAGGAAATAGTGGTAGATTTCCACATTTATAATGAAATAAACTGTGAGATAAGTTTACTTGGAGATGTCATAGTAAGTAGAATCATTTTTTCCCACAGGAAAGAAAAGGGCTTTGGTATCAGAAGTATCAGCAGTCTTATTAAAGTATAGCATCCCTGGGTTGCAGCCAGAAAAGCAGAATTATAATTTATGTTCTCAAGAGAGAAATGCAGAGTTGGTACGCGAGAAGCTAATTCTAACCTGAATATAATAGGTATAGGGTATGAGAATAGGATAAGAGGCAAGAGTTTCCCCACACCTCAAGGAATTTATTCTACATCCCTTTCCTGGGTGCTTTCCATCTGAACTCAAAGGACACCACAGCACCATGACAGTAAGAATCTAAACTATAGGATATCTTTTTTCACTATAAGATGGATACCATAAAATGCCATTTTTAGTCATTGTGAAAAACACAGCATATAGAATTTGGCACATAGTGGTACTCTATAAATTCTTATTGAAAGGAATTAGATTAAATAAGTCCCAAATCTGTATCCATGGTATATATTGTTAATATCCATACAAAGACTGGAGCTAAGAGGGAAAAAAAACTAATAAATATAAGAATTAATGGAACTTTTAGTTTTGCAAAATACTTTTTATATTTTATCTCCTTTGATTCTCACAAGTTACATAGTTTTGTTATGTGTTATTTTGTAGATGATTGAACTTAGAGTTAAATGACTTGTCCAGGGTCCCACAACCAGAAATAGTATGAAACAGGATTGAAAGTCTGATTATACTGACTACAAATTGGGGGTTCTATATACAATATTACCAAGTTGCCTACCAAAGACCTCTTCACCCTAAGCGTCATGATTTGAGAGAATTTAATTATGGATGCAAGGATGCATTCCCAACAAACAACATCTTTATATTCAGGCCTCATTCCCTGTTTAAGAAATTACAAGAAAGCTTAACATACACATTTTTGTAATTTCTTCAAGGTAAGACTGGGATGAAGATGGCTACTGAAGTAGACCTTCATTTAACCCAGGCCCACCAGAAAGAACGAAGGTAGAAAATCTTAAAGAATATACAGAGTATATTATATATGATATGTATTCATATATATATATATCATCATATGTAATATGTATATGAGAATTAAGACATGATGCATACATCTAATTTTTTTAAAACAGCAAGCATAGGAGAAGTCAGACAAAAAACATTGATCTGCCTTTTCTGGTCAGGCTAGACATTTATAGTCCAGGGACTAAATACTAATATTCTATAATTAGAAATGTCATGTGATGTGGGGAGAAGGTATCAGTATTTTTGTGGGCCTTAGTTGAATCCCTCCCAGAGACAACACAGAGACTAATTTACCTGAAGCCTCTATAGGGAGACTTAGTCACTCTCTCTTCCATGCCTGAATGAGGAAGGCAGGCTTGGCCTGGGGGGGAGGGGTGGGCATGTGGAGGGAGGAAGATATATAGAGAGGAAGAATTTTTTAGTGGAGTCAGAAAGAGTAATTGACCCTTATGGATGGAGAACGCAGCCACAGCAAACAGCAACGTCTCCCAGGCTGAGACTTTCGGCAATCAGTTTATTTAAGCAGAGAGAATCCAAGATTTCCTCAACTAGCACATAGAAAATGGTCCTCATTATGCTCTAAAGAAAGTTATGGTTGGTGGGGAGAGGGTAGAATGTGACCCTGGGCAAGTCACCAGATTGCTCTCAGCCTCAATTCCTTCATTTGTGTAATGAGAATGATAATAAAGAGCATTTACTTTACAAGGTTTTTGTGGGGATGAAAAGAGATCATATTTGCAAAGTGATTTGTAAATCTGAAAATGCTATAGAAATGCTAAGTATTATCCTGTAAGAGCTAGGGATGAGGAATGTAGAAAAGATAGTCTTGTATTTTGGGATACAGAGAACACAAAACCAAAAGAATGGCTGTGATGACGCTGGTCATCAAATCAGAGAAAAGACAACATCCCCCTAATAGCACTTTCTGAACCATTTCCTTTCTTTTAGGGCGTGATTGAATGAAGGGATTAAATAACTTTAGCTATGAGAGATCACAGGATTCTAACTCCAATACTTCACAATCTGCTCTAATTTCATCTCAAAGGGCCCAAACTGTTCTTACTTCTGAACAGATACAAAATATTGAACGTACAGAATCTAATTAAATACAGAATACAGTTGTAGAAACAGTGGAGTGGTGAAGAAGATTGTCCGACTTCTGACAGATTACCAAGATGGAATTTTAGTATTAAAACTCTTTTCTGCTCTAGGAAGTTGAATCTGAAGTTTTATAATTCTCTGTCCATTTCATTTTTTGAAGCTCTGAGCCCTTAGCCAGATATCATACTATTGCAAAGCATATCCATGTCAGAATCGTCTATCTTCTCTGGTGATGCTTTCCATTGAATTGCCTCCACCTAACTGCATAAAGATAAAAAAAAGTTTTCAACAAAGAAAGGAAATAGATTTTTCCTCATGTCCAGAAAGAAATTTCTTATATGAATCCTGAGGGAGAAAAGGAATATGAAATTATTAATGTGTGGTTCATATTCTAAGAGGAGAGGATTGGGCACCAAAATTATATTTTCTGAATCTCTTCATGCTCAAAAGGCCCATGAAGCATTAGATTTTGAGCCCTATACCCATGTTCCTATAAAAGCAGCCTCCACTCTCCCAGGTCCACATGGTTTCTTGTTTGTACTTTCTTTGTACTGTTCTACATATCTTCTACATGTAGCCTCAGGAACTGGATTTTTCTTGACATATTCTTATGAACTGAACTCAACTTTTAAAGGTAAAAGAGGAGGTGAGATATACATTATACATATATATATACATGCACACATATATGTATCTATATGTATATATGTAGAGAGAGGAGACATATATACACATGAACATATACATATATTTATTATAATGTTTTTTTTTCCAATGAGGAAAGGGAAAGAAAACTGATTTTATTAATTGAAAAAGGTTATTTAAAAATACGAAAATAATTTTACACTATTCATTATGTCCTATAAGTTTATCTCAATACCCATGCAGTTCTTCATGACTATGGTCAAAATCAGAACTATCTCAAGAAATACTAGACTCACCAATATTACAGCATTTCTAGAAATGGCAGATGGGTCCCAATTAATCAGATAAGCTAGAGGGGGCATTCTTGTTTAGGTTCAACTAGATGGCTGCTGAGCTCTGTTATTCTACATTGATTATCTACTGGAAAAGAATTTAAATATTCATCTGAACTCACAGATTATACTACTGCACACTGATTTTATATAATATAAATCATCTTCATCATTACCCTAAAATACTTCCCACTATATTTGTTCCAAATCTTTACTTCTCTTCTTTTAGTCCCCAACCCTATCTCAAGTCCCCTCTTGCTCAGCAGATGACTTAGCTTTCTACCTTACTGAGAATACAGAGTCCATTTGTCATCAATAATTTCACCTCTTTCCCATCATCTGTATTTCCTTGTCCATTGGCTTTTCCTTCTTTGTTATACTCTTCTCTTTTATCTTTACTAAATCTTTCCTTGGACTTACAACACATTTAAACTATAATATTTAGATTTTTTTCTCTTTGTTTTCTATTTCCTAGAAAGTAGAGTTCTCTTTCTAGTTCTTTTTTCTAATGGTGAGTATTAAAATTATGACATTTAAATGTATATGAAATATTATTATGCCTGAAAAAAGGAACAGAATGTATGGATTCAGAGAAAATTGGGAAGATGTGAGTGACCTAATACAGAGTAAATTGAGGATAACAAGGAAAACTTATATAATATCTACAATAATGTAAAGGAAAACAACTTTAAAATATGTAACACCAGTGATCAATATGGAGTGACATTTATGTGTGTATACACATAAAAATAAATATATGTGGGTATACAGACACACTTACATGCATACATATAAACACCTCCCTGAAATCTTTTCTCTGAATTTCAATTACACATTCACTTCTTTCTCCTGGAAACTTGACTTGATATCCTCATAAAACTTCAATTCAATCTTTCCAATGTGGAAATCATCATCTCCATTCAGCTCAGCATTTTCCTTATTTATATATTTCTGGTGATGACCTCATTTTTTTTAATTCACCCATCATCCAACTCTAAGAGTAAACTTGTATTTTCCCCTCTCCTACAGTCTTTCATGTCCAATCACTTTCTCAGTGCAATTGTTTCTACCTCTAGAGTAACATATAAGCTCCTTGAAGACAGGATATGACTCATTTCATTATCTCTATATAGCCTAGGCTAGTGACAAGAATGCATTAGATATTTAATAAATGTTATTGAACTGAATAGTGAAAATTGGAAAAAAATTCAAAGTCCTATCTTTTAAATATATTTTAAAACTAATACTCTAGGGATGCAAATTGTATTGCAGCAATTGTTGGATAGATACTTCTAATATCTGTATATGTGCTTCAAAATATTAAAGCAATGTCCACCCAAACATTTTATAAGTGGTCTTTTTAACATATAATCTATTTACTTTCAGTTTGCAAAATTCACTTCCACAAGATTCCAAATTCCAAATTCTCTTCCCATCTATCCCCACCCCCACTCCAGGACAATAAGTACCCTATCCACCCCTTCCCCTAATCTATCCTCCCTTCTATCACTCTCCCCTTCTCCCATCCCTCTCCTGTCTATTTTCCTGTAGGGCAAGATAGATTTCCACACATCACTGCCTGTACATCTTATTTCCCAGTTGCATGCAAAAACAATTTTTAACATTCATTTTTAATGTTTGTAGTTCCACATGCCCTCCCTTCTTCTCTCCCCATCCCATTGAGAAAGCAAGCAATTCAATGTAGGTCAAACGTGTAGCTGTGCAAAACACTTCCATAAGTCATCTTGTGAAAGACTAATCACATTTCCCTCTATCCTGTCCAACCTTCCATTTATTCCATTCTCTCCATTGATCGGTCCCCCTACATTGTGTTTGCTTCTGATTTCCCCTTCCCCAAATCTGCCATCCCTTCTATTATCCTCTCTCTTCTATCCCCTTTCTCCCTGCCTTCCTGCAAGGTAAGATACATTTCCACACCCAATTGAGTGTGTATTATTCCTCCTTAAACCAAATTCAAAGAAAGTAAGATTCATTTATTCCTTTCCATCTTCACCCTCTTCCCCTTCACTGTAAAAGCTCTTTCTTGCCTCTTTTATGTGAGAAAATTTGCTAAATTCTAGCTCTCCCTTTCCCTCTCTACCAGTACATTCCTCTGAACACTTTATTTTATTTTTAGGTATTCTCCCCTTATTTTCAGCTTACCCAGTACCATATCATACACACACACACACACACACACACACACACACACACACACACTATATATATATATATATATGTATATGTATATACATACACACACACACATATATAATTGTAACAGCAAGGACTCCAACATACACAGGAAGACTTGCTATAAAGTTTCTTGGGTATGCTTTTCTAAAAGGAAAGCAATTTTTGAGGGGTCAACAATCTACTTTAATCAAGCATATATATCATTCACTTAATTCAGGGGGGAAAGTCAGCACCCTGAAATTCAGAGAAAATACTGAGAAAGATCAACAGACAGGGCTTCCAACTGTCTAAGCATTAACAATATATACATCACAGATCAAGAGACAGATCCAACTGTCTGATCATACATACATAGTTACCAGAGAGAGAAGCATATCTGAGTTTTCAAATCTGAGGGCTCCTTAGAAGCTGTCCAGAGTGTAGTCTGGCCAAACAAACACTTTCAATGAGTAAGCCCCAAAGTAAAACCTCATCTCAAGTATTTATACACTTTTCAGAGGTAGATGGTGGGACTTCCTTACCCCATACCTCAATAGAAATTAACAAAAGGTACTTGAAGCCTATTAATGGGCAGGGAAGATCTAATTAACATTACAATAATATACATAAACACACATACATACATATACATATACAGGTATGTACATGTATATGTTCCCTCTAACAACCCTAATACTGAGAAAGGTCTCATGAGGTATGGATATCATTTTTCCATGTTGGAATGTAAACAGTTCAACTTTAATATGCCCCTTATGCCTTCTCTTTCCTGTTTACTTTTTCATGTTTCTCTTGATTCTTGTATTTAAAAGTCAAGTTTTCTTTTCATCTCTAGTCCCCTTAATAAGAATGCTTGGAAATCCTCTATTTCATTGAAATTCCATCTTTTTCCCTGAAGTATTACACTCAGTTTTGCTGGGTAGGTGACTGCTAGCTTCATTTTTACCCCCTTTGACCTCCAGAGCATTGCCTTCCAATCCTTTAGATCCCTCAGCTGCCAAATCTTGTGTTATCTTGACTGTACCTCCCCAATATTTTGAATTGTTTCTCTCTGACTGCTTGTAATATTTTCTCCTTGACCTGGGAACTCTGCAACCTGACCCCAATATTCCTAGGAATTTTCCCCTTGGTGTCTCCATCAAGAAGTGATCATTGGATTCCCTCCATTTTCATTTTGCCTTCTGGTTCTAAAATATCAGGGCAGTTTTCTTTGATAATTTCTTGTAAGATGATGCGTAGGTTCTTTCCTGAACATGGTTTTCAAGTAGACCAATAATTTTTAAATTATTTCTCCTGGATCTATTCTCCAAGTCAATTGTTTTTTCCAGTGAAATATTTCATCTTGTCCTCTATTTTTTTTTCATTCCTCAAGTTTCATTTTATAATTTCTTGATTTCTTGAAAAGTCATTGGCTTCCATTTGCTCTAATTTTTAAGGTATTATTTTGTTCAGTGAATCTTTGGGCCTCCTTTTCAACCTGGCCATCTCTTCCCTTTAAGTCATTCATCTCCTCAATCACTCCTTGGACCTTTTTTTGCCACCTGGGTCAGTCTATTCTTAAAGGTGTCATTTCTTCAGCATTTCCTTGGGTCTCCTTTACCAAGTTATTGACTCATCCTTCATGATTTCCTTCCATCACTCCCATCTCTCTTCCCAATTTTTCCCCACTTTCTTATTTGATTTGGCTCTTCCATAACCTGAAATCATTTCATTTTTTTTTTTTTTTGGAGCTTTAGTTATAGGAGCCTTGAACCTGCTATCTTCCTCCAGTTGTATGCTTGATCTTCCTCACCTGAAATGAAGAAAGTAACCTTCTATAATCTTATTTTTCCCTTTTTGGGACCTTTCCCCAGGCAATTACTTGACTTTTGAGCTCTTTGTTAAGTGGAGGGGGTACTATCCCAAGTTTTAGAGGTTTTGTGCAGCTGTTTTCAGAGATATATCTAGGAACCTATAAGTTCTCACTTCCTTCAAAGTAGTATAGTCAAGGGAGATGTGTTAACTCCTCCCCCAGCCTTCACAGACTCTAGTCTGTGAGTAACCAAAAGCACTCTTTTCTGCCCTAGACCTGAAAGTAGGATTCTCTTTCCACAGCTACCACCAACTATACCACATCAGTGCTCCTCCTCACCCTAGGACTCCCACTCAGGACTGTGACACAGATCAGTCACTTGATTCCTCTACTGCTGAGGCAGTGGCTGTCACTGCTCTGGGACTGGGGCTGGGGCAGAGCATGCTCCCCTCTCACCTAGGTAAGTGAGCTTTCTTATTGACATTTGAAGCTGTCTTTGGTGTTTGTGGGTTAAGAAATCTAGAAATCCCAACAGCTGCCAGCAATTCAGTGCCCTGAGGCTTGCTCCAGTCTCATCTCTGCTAGATCAGCATGGGACATGCTCTGTTCAATCCTGGTATAATAGACCCTTCCTGTCATCCTTCCATATTGTCTTGGGCTAGAAACCTGTTTCACTTTTGTCATTGTGTGGCTTCTGCTGCTCTAGAATTTCTTTAGAGTCATTTTTACAGGCATTTTGAGGGGTTTGGGGGCAGAGCTCAAGCATATCCCTGCTTCTACTCCACCATCTTGGCTCTGTCCCTCTATAAATGGTCTTTTGATAAACTCATCTGTAACTATGGTGATGATTTAATGTGTGATTTGGCAGGTTCTCCTAATTAATGTATTCACTGACATTTGTTCATGGAAGTAGAAGAGTCAATAGCTGCAAATGCAATATCAGTAATAATTTAGAAATTTGGTGGCAAATTCAAGCCTCTGATTCTTAAATCAATAAAATAATTATGAATCTCACATTGTCTAGAGGACAATCTAGACAGACCACAATGTCTAGCCCATGAATTAAAATCCTTTCCTAGATGACATGAAAAAAGTTACAGAAGAATAATTCTATTCCAGTCCAGCTAATAAAACACTACAGCTGAAAGAGGGGATTTCTCCCATCACCCATCCCAAGAAATTGAAAAGAATGAAATCTTATGAGGCTTTTTTTTTTAAAAAAGAAGTAGATTATTAGGAATGAAAAATGATTTTCAAATATAATAAAAGAAAGGCAATGACTGGCAGTGGCTAACCAATGGAATGCATCTCAGCTAGAAAGTAATAATAATTTGTCCCTTAGACATTACAGTATTTTCTCACATAACATTTCAATCAAGTAATATTTTCATTGAAAGATTTTTTTCAAAAATACATTTTTCCATTTACACAGTGACAATTTCATTTTTTCAAATCTTAAGATGAAATCATCAAATAATAAACCAATGCCTTTTTCATTAGTTCTAGCAGCCTCTTGGCTTATCATTCATAGTATGCCTTGAGTATACACACACACACACACACACACACACACACACACACATACACACACACACACATATATATATGTATATATATATATGAAGAAATCTAATATGTTACAGGCACTATTTTAGGGAATTGGCACAATTATTTTAAAAAGAAAGAGACAGAAACAATCTGTTTAAAATAAAATATCTAAGATATGTTGATTTCTTATAAAATAGAGGGCAAGTAGTCCAAGTAGCTAAACAACAGCTCTCATTTCTTTTCAAAAGTCAAAGCTATCTCTTCTTAATATGTCTACAAAACTCAATAAACTAAGTCTTCTATAGCACCATGCTGCCTCTTAGTTTATCTACTGTTAGAATAGAGTTCACATTTAGCATTCTGGAAAAGCCAAAATACTAACTTCTCCCCCAAACCAGGCACTCAAGTTGTCTCTAAACTTTATGCATATGTTACAGAATATCCAGAAATTACCAAATATTGATTGATCATCAAAAGCAAAAGTTGAAATTTAATAAATACTAAAATAGAACACTGGATTTATATTTACAAAAACAAAACATTGTCCATTTATAGGAGAAGGGTCACATTTCTTGACAGAAATATACATATTTAAAAATTTTTGATGTTTTAGATGATCACAAGCTTGAAATGAGTCAATAACGTAAGACTAAGAAAATATATTACTGTCAGCAGACTTTATCAATAGAAGTCTAGTGTAAAGTTCCAGAAAGGAATTATAGCAGGTAGAATATTTTATTTGTAGTAAGGAAGGTTTGAATTAAAACTTGTCAGATGTAGAGTCAAGATGGAGGGGAAAAGGTAGGCACTGGCCTAAGTTCTACCAAATTCTCCTCCAAACAACTTTAAAATAAAACCTCAAAATGAATTCTGGAGTGACAGAATACACAAATAGGATGGGATGAGACAATTTTCCAATTCAAGACAACCTATTAGTTTGTTAGAAAAGATCTGTCACACCAGGGTGAGAATGGAACACAGTCCAATGGAATGCCTAAGCAAGAAAGCGGAAGCCCTTGGGGGGTAACTGAGTCAACAACAACAGCTTTCAGAGCTCTCATTCCACAGATAATATGGGGTTTGAGTAACCAGCAAAGAGACTGCCCCTTTGTGGCAATGAATGCAAGACAATGAATGCATGTGAGTATCTAGGTCATAGTCCAGGGTCACAGTCCCAGGGCAAGGAGAAGCACTAGCACACCAGAACTTGTGGCCACAGGGAAGTGGGAACCCTAGTCACAGTTCTGGGGTGGAAAACAGCACTTATGGTCTCTCACAGACCAGTGTATAGGCTAAGAGAGCAATAAAATACCTCTCCTTAGAACATATATCTTGGAAGAACTGAAAACTTTCCAACCCCCTCAAGTAAGCTCTGAAAATAGCTGCACTACAAACCTGAAACTTGGGATAGTGCCCTCTCTACTCTGAGAGCAGAGCCCAAATTTAACAGAAAGCTAAAAGTGAAGAAATTGACTGGAAACAATGAGCAAACAAGAACAAAAAAGAACCTGATCGTAGGACATTACTGTGGTGACAGGGAAGATGAAAACATAAACTCAGAAAACAGCAAAGTCAAAACTGTTCCTCCCAAAGCCTCGAAGAAAAATGAGAAATTGATTTCAAGCCCAAAAGATAATTCCTGGAAGAGATCAAAAAAGAATTTTTAAAATCAAGCAAAAGAAGTAAAGGAAAATTGGAAAATTAAATGACAATGATACAAGAAAATCATAAAAAAAAGATCAAGAGCTTGGTGAAGGAAGCAAGAAAACACTGAAGAAAATAATACTTTTAAAACAGACTAGGTTAAATGATAAATAAAAACCACTCTGAGTTATAATTCTATACCTATCAGATTGTCTAATAAGACAGAATAGGAAAAAAGACAAAATTTGGAAGGGACGTGGGAAAATTGAGACATTAATGCATTGTTGGTGGAGTTGTGAACTGATTCAACCATTCTGAAATATTATTTGAAACTATGCCCGAATGACTACAAACTATGTATAACCATTGACCCAGCAATACCCCTATTAGATCTGTATCCCAAAGAGATTTTTTTTTAAAAAAAGGAAAGGAACCTATATGCACAAAAATATTTACAACAGCTCTTTTTGTGGTAGCCAAAGAATTGGAAATTGAAGGGATGCCCCATCAATTGAGGAATGGCTGAACAAGTTAAGGTATATGATTCTGATGAAATGCAACAGTGCCATAAAAAATGAGTGAATGCTTTCATAAAAGCCTGGAAAGCTTACATGAACTGATGTAGAGTGAAATTCGTAGAACCAGAATAACACTGTACGTAGTAACAGCAATATTTGTATGATGATCAACTATGGATGACTTACGTATTTTCAGCAATACCATGATCCAGGACAATTCCAAAGGACTTGGGAAGGAAAATACTAACCACCTTCAAAAAAAAAGAATTCATAGAGTCTGAATGCTGATTGAAGCATACTTTTTTCAACTTTGTTTTTCTTGGGGGTCTTCATATATGTTTTGTTTTACAACATGACTAATATGGAAATATATTTTGTATAACTACACATGTATAACCAATTGCTTGCCTTCTCAGGGAAGGGGAAGGGAGAAAAGGAGGGAAAGAATTTGGAATTCAGAATTTAAAAAAGAATGTAAAAATTTTACATGTATTTGAGGAAAATAAATATTAAAAAGAAAAAATAAATACTTTTCTTCCATAAAAATTATCTTGTCTTTGAACCTTAAAAACTACTATATTACTATAGGTAAATCAATTAGACATCCTAAGCAACTCCCTAAGAGTAATTTATCAAGATGTAATGGCAATCACATTATGATCTACTGCTGTTTTTGTTTTACTGGAAGTGCCTCTGATTGAATAATGTGATTGGGAAGGATCTTTCCCACCCATTAATGGGCCTACCCATTGTGGGAAGTTTAATTAGGGGAGTTGTTTTGTAGGAGGGTCCCAAGAACATTTTGTTTTTTCTGTTGAGGCACTGAGTCAGAGGCTTATGCCTTGGGGGCTTAGTTTTTAGAAGATGGTCTGAGAGCCAGATGAGACTCTGGGAAGCCGCTAAGCAGCAGCCTCCTCTCCTCTCCCCCCAACCCACCTTTTGAAACCCAGATGTTTGTGCTTCCCTCCCTGGTAAAGAAGTATGTATGTTAACAGTCAGGAAGTTTGTAAGTGCTGTCCTTTGATTTTTGATTTCTTTGAAATTTTGACTTTTTCTCTGATACCTGTGCTTGATTAAAGTGATTGTTAACCCCTCAAAAGTTGCCTTTCCTTTTATGAATGCAGGTCTAAGAACCTGTAATAGTAAGTCCCCCTGTGTATGTTGGGCTGTTTACTGATACACAAGATAAAGATGTGTTACCAAATGACAAAATCATGAATATCATGTCACATGAATATATTCCAGTATATGGGTCATGGAAAAGAATAATCTCACTAATCAATGTCTGAAATTTCATGAGCAGTCTGTGTATGGTCACCATACTTTCAAGGGGATATGGATAAACTGAAGTGTATCAAATAGAGGGCATTAGGAAATGAAAGTGGTCTGCAAATTACATCTCATAAGAGATAGTTTAAAGAACCACGGAAAAATTCTTTCTTCCAAAGGTCACTCCAAGCTTTGATACTATAGAAAGGCCTAGAATGTCATTGTTCTCAAATGGAATGATATTTTTAGAGTTTGACTGTGGAAACTATTTGCATGGTTTCTATTATTTGGTTATGCAAGCACCGTTCAAGGTCATGCAGTAGAAGAGCTCAATGTCTGCCAGGGCTGCACTTGCTTTTTAAGAAATCTCTAGCAGCAATTCTTAATCTAGGATCTCTGAACTTTTTATTTCCTCATTTTGATATATTAATTAATGCTTTTCAGTTTGTTTTCCTTTGCAGTTTTATGTACTATGCATTTAAAAACATGATTCTGAGAAGGGGTCCACAGTCTTCAAAAGACTGTCAAAGAGGTGAATTACAGGGGGGAAAAAGATTAAGAATTCCTGCTCTAAAGCTAAAAATCACTACATGAAAGCATGCTGCTTTTAGATTTAATCTCTTATTTAAATATGCATATAAAAGAAAAAACTTAGAATATCATTAGACATTTAAAATAAATTTGCAAATTATTTCTGTCACAAAAAGCGGTTATCATCTCAATACAAAAGCACTACAGTGTAAACCAAAACAAATACATTAAGTACATTTACTACTGATGAGCATATGCTTTATGAACCAAAGATATTTTCAAATGTGATGAAATTCATTGTGTTGGAATCTCTACTAAGGTTTCCTCTTTTATCTCTACCAAATATTTCAATCACCACAGTCTTTCTTCTTCAAGTAGTCTCAGGGTACTTTCTGAAAACAATCTAAATCCATTTTACTGGAATACCAACTGAGCAATAGTTGAATCAGGGAGTTGAAGATGCATTTGAATTAGGTTATTTTTGCAAATTGGTAACATTTTCCATATTATCTCTTTCTTTATTCCTAATGTATTTAAATTAGAAACACTAATGACTCTGTTAGCATATTTTGTGCTCAGTGGGAGATACCGGTTGAAACTGTTCTTTGGGTGAATTTATAGCAAAGAAACCTTGAAGTATCATTAGTTATCAAATCAAAATAATATTTCACTGAAAATAGAGGGACTTTAAGAAATGTCCAAAATAGGACATGGCTTTGGGGTATCTGAAATGAATATGAGGAATTATTGTAAACATGCAGAAAAAAAGAGCATCTTAGAATGAATTCTCATTTCTTTTCATCTACCTTCAAGAATACTCTTAGATGCTTGGATAAAAGTTGTCCTTTCAGAACACTGTAATCATTATTTCCTTCATCTATGCAGTGATATGCATTACTTATCCATCCTCAATGAGATATGAGTTCTCAGCTATTTTTCCAGTAAGTCTAGATGTATTTGTGCTAATACATCCATGAATTTGTAAACAAGCAGCCAAGTATTAAAAAGGCCACCTGTAACCACAGAGCCAAGCAAAATTAGCTAGCCCAGTGGGGACTAAGTCCATGACCACAGCATTTTAAGATGACTGATGTTCAAAATAAGGAAGTCTTTATTTTGCTAACATTAAATCTATGAGGCAAAATGATGTACTGGACAGAGAATTCTCCTTGGATATAGGAAGATTTGTACTCATGATCTACCCATGGCACATACTTGGCTGTGTGCTTTCGGTGTTTCAAACAATTCTTTACAACAATTAGTTACAGATGAATTGCTATCTGTATCAGTGGAAGGAGTTTCTGCATTTTGACTCTCTTTCCCACAGATGCAATCCAAGAACCAGATGAAAAGGAATTGATTGATTACATTTTAACTAGAAAATTCTACTATGGACCCAATTTTTAAAACAACTCATGTTTTTTTTTTCCCCTGATAAGTAGCTAAGAAGAAAATTTTATTATACCTCTCTCATTGAGATCACATAGTATGAGAAATCTCTCCATTGAGGAAGATCGCAACTGAATATATAGATAAATCCTAGGGAGTCTCTTAAGGCATTTAGAAGTTGACTCAATTGTCCAGGTGCATATGAACACTAATTGTCAGAGAAGCAATTGGAACTCAGGTTTCTTGACACTGAATCCAAAACTATACTTACTATGTCAGGCTGTCTCTTTCACAAGTTACTAAGTTAAGAAATTAGAATTTAAAAAAGAACCAATTATATCCCTTCCCAAATTTTTATATACCTGCAATTATTATAAGAGTATAGGAGGTGTATCATGGTGGAAAGAACATTAAATTTAGAATGAGAAGACATAGATTTGAACAACCTTCTGCTACTTACTTCCTCTGCAACATTAGCTCATGTTTGTTTTTTCACTTCAGTTTCCTTATCTGTAAAATAAAGGGTTTGTCCTTGATGATTTCTAATGTCCCTCCTGTCTCTAAATTCTATATTCCTATAGATACTAGGACTTAGTGCGAAATCCACCCAGAATGATATTGACAGGATTAGTAACTAATACATAGGATATTATAATTTTGTACCTGTGCCTGCCAAGGATCAAGTTCAAGGAAAGCACACTGATTTTCATTATGCTCTTGATCATCATACCATGAAAATGATAAGGGAAATTGCTGAAAGGTCCAATTTTCTTACGTAATATAAATTTCTTTTAGGTCTCTGAAGGCTTTAGTGGAACATAGATGCAATACAGTTTTAAATGGGATACAAAAGTTCTCCTACAATTAAAATGTGAATTATCAAACAATGTGGTCTATAATATGAGCTCATATCTCTATAAAAAGGTTTTTCTCTTGACAATCCTATAGTAAAGTTAGAGGGAAAGGAAGGAAGGAAGGGAGGAAGAGAGAGAGGGAGGAAGGAAAATTATTAAGCTTATACTTATGTGCTAGGCAGATTGCTAAATGCTATTGATACTGATACAAGTGTTATCCTGAACATCCTGCACAAATAAACTATTCTGGCCAATATGGCTGAATGAATAGGAAGAAAAATGTGAAGCTCACATACAAGCAAATCCAACAAAATATTGAGGTTCATAATGGACTGAATAATTATTGAGAAATTAAAAAAAAAAAACACGTGATGTATTGCACACCAGAACTTCAAAAGTTAGCTGGAATCATAGGAAAGGCAACATGCTAGGGCAGGCAAACAAGCCCAGCCCCCAAGCAATAGCTAGAGACTGTTCAGAGACACATGTACCCTGAAAATATCCTGAATCAAGTGGACCAACGTAGTTGAAACTCTATAGATTTTTAAAGAATTATGCTCATGATTTAATGGCATGACTTTTCTGTAGAATCTTCTTGCAGGGAAACAACTCCTATAGATTAGGAACTAGCCATCCCCACCAACTGCCAACCAAATTCTACTTAAAGGATAGGAAAGCCAGCCTAGCTGAAGCAGCAAGCCATATTGAGGGAAACAGGAGGTAGCATATCTCATGCAAGTTGAACCACAACCAGTACCTTGATCATATATTTTCTTCAGACCCTGGTAAGGACAGCCTAGGCCTATGAACTCAAGGGCCTTTGGAACAGCTGCACTTCTAAACCATATGCCTTCAGTTTATCATTCTAGGAAACAGCCTGACAACTGCTCTTGCAGGCATCTCAGTCATATCTATTGAAGACTACAAAGAGAAAAGTTTTGCCACCAAAGACCTCATTATTGTCCAATAGTTCAACATCAGAAATTGCTATGACCAACAAAATAGATAAACCATTGGTTAATTGGATTATTAAAAAGAAAGAAAACCAGACTATCAGTATCAAAAATGAAAATGGTGAATCCACCATTAATGAGGAAGAAATTAAAGCAATTATTAGAAATAATTTTGTCCAATTATATGCCAATAAATCTAACAGTCTAAGTGCAATGGATGAATATTTGCAAAGATATATATTGCCCAGATTAACAAAAGAAGAAATAGAACACTTTTTTAAATTTAATATTTTATTTTTTCAAAATTACATGTAGAAACAATTTTTAGCATTCATTTTAAAATTTTGATTTCAAAATTATTTTGCTACATTCTTTCACTCTCCTCTCATTAAGAAGGTAAGTAATTTGACATAGGTTATACATGTGCAGGCATGCAAAACATATTTCCATATTAGCTGTGTGAAAAAAGGCTAAAAATATCAAGAAAAATAATTTTAAAAATTACACTTTGATCTCCATTCATGTTTCATCAGTTATTTCTCTGGAGATGGATAGCACTTCTCATAAAAAACTGTTCTGAATTGTTTTGGATAATTTTACTGCTGAGGCATTCACCGTTCATCATTGTACAATATTACAACACACTCTCGTCTTGGTTCTGCTCATATCACATTGCATCAGTTCATGTAAGTCTTTCAGATTTTTCCTGAGAGAATCCTACTCATCATTTAGTACATATGTATTAATGTGATAGTACAATAGTATTCCATCAAATCATATGCCAGTTTGTTCAGTCATTCCCCAATTGATAGGAATATCCTCAATGGAAAAAGAATATTTAAATAATTTTATCTTAGAAAAAGAAACTGAATAATCTATAAATGAGACTTCAAGGGGAAAAAAGAAACACCAGGACCAGATTGATTCACAAGTGAGTTCTATCAGACAGTTAAAGAATGATTAATTCAAATACTTTAGAAACTCTTTGGGACTAGTTTCCAAACTAGTCTTTGGGACTAGTTTCCAAACTAGTTATTTATAAATAAATAACTAAGTGGACCAACGTAGTTGAAACTCTATAGATTTTTAAAGAATTATGCTCATGATTTAATGGCATGACTTTTCTGTAGAATCTTCTTGCAGGGAAACAACTCCTATAGATTAGGAACTAGCCATCCCCACCAACTGCCAACCAAATTCTACTTAAAGGATAGGAAAGCCAGCCTAGCTGAAGCAGCAAGCCATATTGAGGGAAACAGGAGGTAGCATATCTCATGCAAGTTGAACCACAACCAGTACCTTGAATTTGAGTAGAGAGGCTTTGGGGACTTCCTATTTAAATTTAGAATGAATAAATAATCAATCTTACATAATTCCCATTTATAACACAAACATTGTGTTTATCCTCAAAGCCCAAAGAGCAAAAGTAGAGAAAGAAAACTATAAATCAATTTTCCTACTGAAAATTGATGCAAAAATTTTAAATAAAATACTACCAAGAATCAATGATATGCATAGGTGATTGTGGGCAAGAGTTTGGTCTGTGATGATTCAATTCTGTTTCATTGTTTATTGTTAGAGCTCTCCAGGAGGTTTAGAGATCTATATGGGGATTTATTTTCTGTCAGTTTATGAAAGATACATAATTCTAGTTGTGAGGTCTGCTATTTTTCTATAGCACTTGGTTGGTTCTAAATTTGTGTATTCTGAACTAATATGCTACCTATTTTCTAGGTTTTATTTTCATAACATTCATGGATCACTAAATCCTGTTCCTAAGGATTATCCGTTTTTTGTAATATCTGATAGCAAAAACCTGGTCCCCAATTGCCATGATGAACCTTCCATTTTATTACTACTGCTACCACCACCACCAGCACAAGTACCACCACAACTACTACTACTATTACTTCATTCGCACTTTTTTAGATGGGGTTTAATTAGAAAAGATAGCTCTATTTTTGCCAAAAAATATTTCTCTAAGTTTTTACCCTTTTTTAATAGGTTATCTGAGACCATTTATCAATCTATCTTCTTTCTGGGTGAAGAAATGATAATTCTATTTTAGCTTTGTGCTGATGAACCTTGTACCAGATTGATACCATGTGTTTCCATTTAGAAGGTTTGTAGAAGTTATTTTTTTAACTACAAAAACAGTGTAACGGTCATGGCATATCTCTCATCCTGTGTGATTTACATGGCCTTTAAATTTTGAAAGCCTCTATTTTCATTAGTTAGAAATTATAAGTAGTTGTTATGACATTATTAAAATATATTTCGCATTTTTTAAAATCAATGAATAAATCATTTATTAAGCACTTATTATATGCAAAATATTCGGCTAAGAATTGATAAATATAGAAAAGTAAGATAATTCTTGCTTTTAATAAGCTCACATTCTAATTGGAAGAAAATAAAAATGGAAAATTTTAGCTATGTATTAGATGGAAATGTTCTATGGTCTTTTCAGTAGTAGGGCAAAAGAGATATCAATACTTGTTCTTTAATATCACTTCCAGGGACAAAATCATACAGATTGCTTGTCTTTTGAATATTTTTATATTTTTTTCAAAAAGTAAATGTATAAACAATTTTTCTCAGATGTTGCATACCAAGTACTTGCAATTTTAAAGTTGTATTAAGTAAAACATTTTTAAAATTTAAATACCCAATGAAAGAAAGTAAAATCATGGAGGAACAGAATGAAAGAGATATTATTTCCCAATTGTCCTATCAGCTACTGGAATTGTATGAAAGATGCTTTCAAAGAGCCTAGCGAAGACTAAAAATAACCATCCAAAGGGTTTGCCTCAAAATAAATAAATAAATCGAAACATTTCTATGCAAAATAGTAAATACACATATGAGGTGAGTGATAGTTATTAACCTCAAAAATGAAGGTTAGGAGGGCTTGGGAATTTATGTGAGGGCAGAAGAAGAATGAATTAGTTTATCTTAACATTTTGTCAGTAGGACATTAAGTTTAACACACCATGTCTATGAACAAAAAAAGAGAAGAATAAATGATTATATTTCTTCAAAACCTTAACAGGAACTTAATGAGAAAATAAATACCATTTCCTTTTCTGCATTGCCACAATCCCACTGTGAGCTATAGTCAATGGCTCCTGTGTGAACTAGTATACTATTTTCAGCAAAAGTGCCCAACAATAAGGTGCAGAAAGGGAATGGAACTATCCATCAACACTCAGTTAGCTGCCAGCCTTCCTCAGGAACAGGTGGGATATTGGTTTAGATTTAGTTACCAACTGTCCATCTGAAAAATGGATGAAATCAGACTGTCTGGATCAGTAAGAGAAGCATTGCTCAGACTCTGAGAGGGAAAAAAATCCATTACCTGCCATCTAATTGGTAAAGACTTTGACAGGTAGCATCATAAAGTATATTAGAGTTGGCATTTTCTTCTGCAAGCATTTTTATTTTATCACAGTGTCAAAAAGAGAAGAAAAGACATTACTACGTGCTGAAGATGATCATCAGTATCATCTCATGATAAACTGTACTCAGCTTTAGGGAATGTAGGTATCGCCGATGTACTGAATGAAAACTATTATTTCTCTAAAGAATTCTGCTGTTTATTTTTTTAAAGGTAATTTTTAAACTAAAGACGCTATTGTGATTTGTGTTAGATTTCTCTTCACATGAATGGAAAGGAGGGAAAGGCATTTGTAACAAACACAAAAATGAGACTATAATTCTAATTAGCATTATTGGATATCTGGCTAATGGCTACCTGTAAGCAAGAAACATCTGGAACATGTTTTCTCAAAGTGACATAAAAGAGGCAAATTAGAACACCCTTGAGGAAAGTTACTCACCAACTCACCCAAGGTAATAATTAATTGATCACAAATAGAAGAGAACAGTGATTTCATTAGTTCTAGTAGGATAGTATTCATTTGCAGAAGGCAATTTCTTTCTCATTGGTATGAATTAAAAGAGTTATATGATCATTTTTTTAAGCAATTATCCTCTGTAGGAAACTTAATGAGAGATTAACAACATTTATTTTGCTTTTCCATTGCATTTCAGTCACAAAACCCATAAGTAAAATAAAGTGTGTGTGTGTGCGCATGTGTGCGTGTGTGTATGTATGTATGTATGTAAATCCATATGTATACCAAACTTTATGCCTTGGATATTCTCTAGAAAAGATTTGGGTAAATTAAAGTAGCAGTCACCATGGACAAATAGGAAGTCCCCAAAGCCTCTCTACTCAAAACTTCAGTAACTGAGGAATTGGTTTGTAAGGAGGCTAAAGAGTCATAGGTTCTCTCTTTTCTTTTGTTTAAAGCAAGGCACAAGAGTGAGCAGTGTGTTTAAGTTGTAAAGTGTGGAAGAAAAAGAGAATAGTCAGAGTAGCCATCTCCCAAAATCAATGGCATAACTGTTCCTATGGGCAGTGTTGTTGCCTGAATCAGCGGGGAAAGCAAGACCAAGAAGATTTAGTATGGGTGTTCCTTGGTGGCCAAGAAGGACATGGGTGATACACCTTCGTCTCCATTTCCTCCCTTGTTTCTATTTTCTCAATGACTTACTTCTTATCCCTTGTTTGATTATTGATTCTTGGTTTGGATTTTCCATTGTTTTGGATTATTTTGCTAATGTTACTTTTTTAACTCTGTCTTCATCTACTAACCAATTATTCTGGAAAAAACATGTTTCTTAGTGTATGGAGCTGTGTCCTTGGATGACTTTTTTAAGTTTTTTAAGCAATGAGGAGATCATTTGGTTGCCCTAAGGACACAAAATAAAGGAAACATTTTTTCCAAATCAATAGTATCCCATACTTTCCAACCTTCTAGTGTAGGGTTTGGGGCAGACCAAAAAATACTCAAATTTAATCCGGACCATTCCTGGATAACATGGGGAAAGATTTAATCAGTAACGTTGGGACAATAGAACATTAGTTAGGAAAACATTAATAATTTTTCCCCTGAACCTTCCTGAAGCATTTGGCCCCAAATTAATCTTTCCAGCATTCTTCCTTTTCTTTAGCACTTTCAATGAAACCTCTAATTTTTGGTGAAAGAGTGAAACTACTGTCTAAGTGAGAGATTTGCCCTGGGAACAGAAGGAGTTAAAGATTGCCTCTACCCAGAGAAGAAGGAGCCATCCAGCATGGCTTTTTACCAAACCATTTTTACTTCCATGAAGTCAAACAACTCCAATGCCCAATCGCTGTTAGATTTATACTAAGTAACCTCAAAAATCTTAGTGCAGTTTTAAGCTTTTATAGCTTTTAGAAAACCTTGCACTAAAGGAGCCCATTGTTTAAACAAACCAGGAATTCTGTCATAAAGTAAATAATATTTATATAGAATGAAACACTGAATTGCTATCTGCTTTGTAATTTAGTACTGGTATTTGAATTTTCTTTAAGTTTGTTAGAGTAAATATGCCCTATGTATCCATCCTTCTCTTAAGTGGAATCGTATTTGCATTTTGATGTGGAAGGCAAAAGAATCTCAGCTAGAAAGGGCCTTGGATCTTTCATTAAATGACTTGTACAAGGTCACACAGTGAATTGATTAGAGAGACAGGAACAGAACTCAGATGCTCAGACAATCATTCAAATCACTAAAACAAGCTGCATCTCATTACATGGCCTACTTGACAGATTATATAAAGGAATGAATAAAACACATCTATGAAAGTGCTGATTGATATTCAAAATGGTGATCTGGAGACCCTTCTGAAATATGTGATGAATTTAAGTTATATTTTAAAATGGGTAATAAATATTGAACACTACCAGTATACAAAACCTAATTTTCACATTTTTGATAATGGAGTATTCAGGTATATGATTATATTCCAAGCCTTTATCAGCGATAGCTATGTTAACTCTTTATTAACCAAAGTATTTGGTTAAACTTCTCCTCTGGTAATGTGTGGGGTATACTGGATAGAAAAAACAGTCTTGGAGTCAGGAAAACTCCAAGACTGAGTTCACATCCCCATCGCATACCCACCTCTGTGACCTTTGACATGCTACTTAGCCTGTCAGGGTCCCAAGTAACACTTTAAGACTTTTTGCTGTAAAACAGATACCCATATGCATGAGTAAAGAGTGTCCTCTATGCCACTAAAATCACAAATTTTGTCTAAAACAAGCCTTTAGAGTATAAAAGAAACATAATAATTAAATATAAAAGATATATGAAACAAGAAAAGTAATTGAAATAAAAAATCAGAATGTTGAAAATTTTGGGTTGATTGGTTAGGATTTCTGTTGTTGTTTTGTGACTGGATCCCATAAATGACTTACCTCTTGCTTAATGACTTGGAATTTTTCCATGCTCTTTTGCCTCCTTAAACAGCCTGTTAGTCCCATGGCCCCAAGGGGTCCATGACAATGGTGCTGGACTTGATATTGGACACAGTAAATACATGGAATTGGTTTTAGCCCTACTTCATCTCAGGAGTCAAGCCTCAGCTTCTCCAGTAGCTGAGACTGCAGGAGTGATTCACCACACCTTGCAGAGTACATTGTTTAAAACTATTTCTTCAAGTATTGGTGTTTGAATTTATAAAGGAACTCACAGCAACATAAACAGCAACCTCTTTACTACTGGGTTAACTGTTTTTGAGTGCTTCTGTGGTTAAAAAAAATACTGGTTTTTAGCCAACTTCCTAATGCTCTTCTACAATATAAATAAGGTAGTCCAAGGGTGAAACACATTGTCCTTTGACCTTTGTAATTCCCACTATTAACTCAAGTAACCTAGACACATGGGGACAACCAGAAGGGAAGAATAACATGGCTGTTCATACCAATTAGACTGCATAGGTTAACTTCACTTCTGACCATAATTTTCTTTTTAATCTTAATTCCATTTCTAGCCCTATGGGAGCCATCAACTACAAGTCTTCCAGTGAGATAGAAGACTACCAGGCCCTACTATCTGTTCTTTTACTGTTCTCTCCAGAGCCTTGACTACTATCTTCTAACTTGTTGTATACTTTAAAAAAAAAAAAAAACCAAAACCTGGGAACTCTGCCATCTGCATTACTGTTGGACCCTAGAAGTTCTAGAACTTCTGGACTTTCATACCTTCTCTTCAGCTGGAGTAATTCACATGTGTTGTCTAACTCAATTAGAATGTACTCTTTTGTGTCCCCACCACTTAGTACAATATTTGACATGTAATAAGTATTTAATAGTTTCTTTTTCTGTTCATTTATGCATTTATCTGGCTCAGCCTGTCCCAAACTCAAAGTGCTAAGTCCTGCTGGAGCTTGTACTATAGTGACATGGCCTTTAAGAATTCAAGACTAAATCTATATTAAAGTGACACATGTAAGTAAGATTTCTGTCAAAGATCATAGGCTCATCGGTTTAAAAGTCGAGAACTGGAAGACACATCTCAGTCACATGATTCATTCTCATTCCTCTTTTACAGATGAAGAAATAGAGGTTCAGGAAATTTAAGAAATTTTACTCAAGGTTATATAAGCAGCATATGAGCCAAAAATCTTCTGACAGGAGACCTAGTGCTTCTTCCACTACATCAACATGATTTTATTATGAAGGATGGTAATAGATACTACATGTGTTGGTTTTTGATTTCAGGATATGGACATGTTAGTGGGTAATCTGCACACGTCCACACAACAATGAGAACTAAAAAAAAATTATTGTTTGGAAAGGAATTGAATATTATGTAGATGATATTAAGGAATTCTGAATGCCTAAGCTTGATCTTTTGAAGAAAGCATTAAGGCAAGTCATAAAAATGCCTTTACTAAAGGAGAGAATATGGAACTCAAAGCTTTAAAAATGAATGTTAAAATTGTTTTTGCATGCAACTGGGAAATAAGATATACAGGCAATGGGGTATAAAATCTATTTTGCCTTACAGGAAAATGCAGAGGAGGGGGATAGAGGAAGGGGGGCTGCCAGAAGGGAGGACAGACTCGGGGGAATGGATAGAGAGGGTGCACCTAGTCCTAAAGTGAGGGTTGGCGAGAAATGGGAAGAAATTTGGAATTCAAATTCTTGTGGAAGTGAAGGTTGAAAACTGAAATATTAATAAATTATAGATTAAAAATAAAAATAAATACATATGCTTTACTTTTTTTCTCTTTTTTCTACTTTTTTCTCTTTCTGTTTTCTGAGAAAGGTTTTTGCCTTTATTAGCTTGTTACTGGCGTCCATGTCAACAATATAACTTGTGTATCCATCAGAGGGCAGCAGAGCCCCTAAGGAGAGGGGGCCAGTCAGTTACAGAAGTTGTGTCTTGAGTATTTCCATTTATCTCAAAGATCACCACACATCGTACAACTCTACATACTTCTTATATTCATGATATAAGGTGTGTCCGAAGGAACTTTTACTTGTTAAAAAAAAAAGTAGAAGAAAATGTGCTTTTTCCTCTTTTCAATAATAATTTAGGAATATTTTTAAAAATTATAATATAATTCTATTTTGCTATCAATGTTTATGGAAATAGGTATGGTTGAAAAGAATATTATGTAGAGAAGACAATAGATATCTCTGATCCAGAAAGTTATGAGTAATATGTGAGAGAATAAGTGATAATGTCTAAAAGTTTACATTTTGAAACAAAATTATGGTTTTGCCGATGGTCTTTTAAGGTCTATATATGTCTATAGGTCTTATAAGACCTTTCTTTTCATTCTTCAGTGTTGCTATTTGCCCAGAAGATGCTCAGTTAATATTTGGTGAATGAGTCAATGGATGAGTGGGCAAATTTATATTATATAGTTCACCATTTATATCCTTTGAACAAGCTTTTTCTATTATTAATTATCATTATTGTTATCACCAAAAGGCCCCTTCTCAATTTTATGTGAGGGTTTAACAAAATGTAAATTATGGAATACAATTGTTGGAAGAGAGAAGGAAAATAGAAAGGGCAGTTGATTTTGGAGTAAAAGGAATTGGGCTCAAATGCTGATGATATTAATTACTGCTTATTGTAGAGCTGAATAATATTGTAAGAGATAGATAGTATGGTATAGGGCCAAGCTTGGAGGCACACAGTACTGCCTAGGAGCAAGTCTTTCCTTGACTATGTGATTATGGGGAAGTCACTTGACTCAGTGCCCTAAATAATTCTCAGAGATTCTGTAATTCAGTGCTATTTCTGACCTACAGTCATGAACAGATTATTCCAGCTTGCTGAAAACACAAATTTAAAGCCTCCCTATATATGTGTGTGTAGGCATATACATGTACATATACATTTGCATGTGTATGTGTATATATATGTGTGTGTGCATGTGTGTGTGGAAGTGTTATATACATATTGTGTGTTCATATAAATTATTAAGTAAGCATGTGGACCTACTTCATTGCTGATAAGATTAAGTGACTGTGCTAGATGACTCAATCTTCAACAAATATCTATTCAGCATCTAGTATGAACTAGCCATTGTCTTCAGTCCTGGGGAAACATATAATAAATGATAAAATCTGAAATTATTGTTTTTATCACTGCTAGCAAGGTGCTCACATTCCAAAGAGGGAGGAAAAATATGCATATATGTATACATGGAGAAAACATACAAATATAATGACAAGGTAGTTTAGAAGGGAGGCATTAGCAATTTTGGAGGTTGGGTCAGGAATTTCTCAATGATATCTAAGGTGCATTCACCTCTAAATATCATGATATAGCCTGTGACATGACCTCATAAAACCTCTAATCCAACACTCTCATTTTATAGACCGGTCTTTGGTGCATAGCACATGAGGTCAGACATAAATCAGGAAGCAGAGTGACAACAAAGTTTCAAGTCTGATAAACTTTTGAACCAAAAGTGAGTTTTTAGGAAGTTTATAGCTAGCCATTTAATTGTCACTTAAGGTTGAACTTGTCACAAGTTTTTAATTCAATTCCAAAAAAGAAATGCCAAAACATCATAGAATGCCTATTCTGAATGAAAATAAGATGCGAGAAATATTTCCAGAGGAATCAGTACAATAAATTACCAGAAATGATTTCTAGGTCAAGAATTCTAAGGTAAACCTTTTAGATCATACAAAGTCATTATCATCTAAAATAGTATTATTTTGTAATAATAACTATATAATACTAATATATATACATAATATATAACATACATAATATTAACATATATGTAATAATATAATAAATGCAAAAAAATGACAAGTTATCAAATAATCCTCTCACTATTATTTCATTAGTTAGTTTCTAGGTTCTGATACTCCCTGCAAAGAATAAATTTATATCCAGTACTTCTAAATGGCTTTTTTCCTCATGCCTTTAAAAAAATTAAAACAAAATGAAAATAATAAATCCTATAATCATTTTGGCATGGTGCCTCTGTGAAATGAAATTTATAAACCCTTGTTTAGTTTTTCTGCTTTCAATAGTGAGTTTGAACTCATGAATTTCCAAGTCCCTTTCTGATTTATACTGTCTTTCCCAATTCTCAGTATTACTAGAAAAGACCCAAGTCCTTTTTTCCTTTCCCACAATAGAGAGGGGGAGCTTGTAGACCCTATTGAACAAGATCCACTTTCTAATCTAGGTATTTTAAGACC
This sequence comes from Bettongia penicillata ogilbyi, assembly GCA_023548195.1. NCBI lineage: Eukaryota > Metazoa > Chordata > Mammalia > Diprotodontia > Potoroidae > Bettongia > Bettongia penicillata. The sequence goes on along the minus strand of JAJHZJ010000382.1, from coordinate 11,054,482 downwards.
TAGTTTAAGTGATGTTCTAAGCTTTTTATCATTTCCCCAGGATTAGTGTCTTCTCTTCTCCCCACACCCCAGCACCAACAGAGAAGATAACATTGGTTTTTAGAATGAGACCTTTCTCTATTTATACTATAGATTTCTTATTTACCTATCTGTGTGGCTGTTGTCTCCACAACAGTGGGAAGCAAAGTCTTTAAAGGGAAGGACTTTTATTTGTCTTTTTATCTCCATTGCCTGGCAAAACATAGATCCTTAATAAACATGAGGAACTAAATTTAGGCACGATAAAGTTAAGAATGAGAAAGAAGGAATTATATCATACTAAATAATAAGAAACATATTGTATTGACAATTGAAAATGTGTTTTTTATAGATCTGAGCTTGAGTAAAGATTTAAACCTCATATGAACATTTTATGAATTTTTAAATTTTGTTTTTCTTGAAATTGTCTATATTATGGAAGGTTATTTGAGACAATTCTGCAGCTGAGGAGCTAAAGAATTAGAGAATTTCTCTTCCAAATGAAGACTATCCCAGCTAGAAATCATTCAAGCAGATACAGATAAATTAATTATCTAATCACATCTCTAAAGTAATGACTATATGCTTAGAATCTCAGGTCACGAAAACTGAAAATACAAAATTAGAAAAAGAACTTGTTCTGGCATACTTAATGAAACTAATGGTGGTCCTATGTTAATATTTCATTCGTTTGGATGTATTTATGTAGGTCTCACATATCTGCCATGCTGTGATGTACAAAATGAATGTTCCAATTCAATTAAACAAATTTGTATTGGAGCATACTATATATCAGGCACTGTGTCAGACATGGGACAACAAAACATAAAGGAAACCGTCTCTGCCCTCTTTGAGCTTATTTTCTATTACCAAGTGAAAATCCATTGGCTATATGGTTCTAATGTTAGACTAGCCTCAAAATTAAAGAATCAATGAGATATGTCAAATTGAACTGAGTGTTTTCTTGAATTAAATTGAACATAGGCTAAATATGTTGCTTTCATAAATATAGAGCTCTGGTCTCTCTGGCTTTTAGTACAATATTTGGCATAATGAAACATTTGAGGTCATCTTTATTCTTTCCGGCCATCTGTGTTGCATTCCCTGCCAAATCCCATTATAACCAATTTCATGGCAATGCAATTTATGCATGATAAATAACTACCCCAAAACACTTTGATAATTAACTTATTTCAAGCAATTGTTGATCTAATGTCACCCAAAAAGTATTACAAAATTTTAAGAGTTCCTTGGAATTTGTTATAACATGGTTTATACCCTCCTATACAGTTGTCCCCAAAATTGTACTCAAATATGGTCTAAATGTGTTAAAGATTTAATTTGAACCACAAAAAATTGTCTTCATAAAAATACCTGTAAATAAGTGCTTTACTGTTTCTGCACCTGAAGTCCTAGATGGTGTGCTTTCGCATGCTGATTGTAAACACATTAAAATTCAGAGCGTTATGGCTAAGTGCATATGAACATTGATGAAAACCATACTTTCACGAAAAAAAATTCTCCACTTTGTTATATTGTTTTTAAAATGAAGGATCACAAAATGATTCTGACAAATTGTTTTCATTTTCAACTTTCCAAACTATAATAGACCTCCAAAGACTTCTTTCGTTCTACAATGCCCTGAGAGCCCAAAGGATTGATTGTTCCTAACTATCTTTCTTAATGTCTGCCAGTATTTATTGATGCTGTTTATCTAGAAGCACAATAAATACCCCACATCCTCTTCACTTGCATTAGTAAAAACTTTAACAGCTAAAGGCTAGTACAGATCCAAAGTCTATCTGTATAGGGATTGTGGGACAGGAAGAACCTTACATCTTTCTGTTGGCTTGGGTGAACACTAATAAGAATGGTTAGAAGGTGACTGCACAATAGTAGAAGTGGTAATGATGTAGTTTAAAAGCTGCTCTTCTGGATTCTATATGTTCACCCAACCCGTTGCAATTCTGGCTTGTCAGAGGAACACAAACTAAAAGTGCTAGGGCAAACTGGTGCAAGAGAGCTGTATAGCTACTACTCACATTTACAGTTTCTGAGCCTCCACCAACATACTTGCAATTTTAACAAATCAGCCCAAATGATGTCATTAACTCTTAATCAGGAAATAGTTTCTAAAGTGTATGCAATACAAAACTGGGTCAAATTCTTCTATCAATTTACACAGTGTCCATAAGGAAGAAGCATAGAAGAAATGCACATGAGAACGGAAATCTATATATCTGGAGTAACTCAGAAGTCTGGATAGCAGGCCCTGATGTCCTTTGTCTACGTGAGGAACAATCTACTCCAAAAGGGACTTCCTGGACAAAGTGAGTTTGGTACAAGATGGTAAAATATATTTTAACATCAAGGTAGGTAATATCTTAAAGGTAGGCAATAAGTTAAGTGACATACAATTCTATGGCTGAGATTTTTATTGAATGAAAAAATATACATATATCACTTCATGACATAAAATATGCCAATTATTATTATTTTGGTCATCATCATCATCTAGTATATGAGAAAACTGAGACTCGGTTTAATTTCCCACGATTATTACAAAGTTGGTAAAAATCAGAGGTGACTGATATCCAAGCCTTATGGATGTAAGTGCTGGGCTTTTAACATTGTATTTTTTTAAAAATGAGTTGATTTGTCTGCCAAGGTTGGACAGTAAAATCCCACAATTTTGGAATATTCTTAAACATGTTAACAATTGAATGATTGGAGATGGTTACTGAAATAAAATTAATAACGATCCTTAGAAAGATATGAAGAGTTAAGGAAAAAAAATCTATGATTTTACTTCATTTGTGTTACCTTTGATTTGTCACCTCTTTATTTAGTTTTTTTTTAAATTTTTCTAGCATTAGTGTCAATGTCTTCTTTAAACTTAAAAGCCCCTTTCATTATTCTAATACTTTATTTTTTCAAAAGCCTCAGCACATTGGTGATTTTTAAAATGTTATCACTACTTTCTATGAAAATTTCTTATCTGTTAATTTTGTATTAATGTTTTGATGTTCCTAGGTGAACTGAGATAATAAAAGTCTTGCTTTTGGCTGTATGTTAAGAGACATGATTTTTTCAATTATATTAATAACCAATTATCAAATTAGGATTGAGGTTTTTCCTTTATTTTTCTTCATTCATGGACCAATCCCTGAAAGTCATTCAGCTAGTCTCTGAGGTCCCCACTTAACCTGGAGACCTTTCTTTTGTTTATAGTATAAACAGAACCTCATCTAATGAATTCCAGCCCTAAAGCATTAACCCCAATACTTTTACCTTTCCCTTGGAGTCTAAGGTAACTCAGTTTATGAAGGAAAAAAACCAACCAGAGTGGTCTGGGTAGACATGGATTTCTTTGTCCAAATTGCTGGTGGTAACTGAATCTTATGATCCAGACACATTCTCAGCAGGAGGGTCTGATGGCTTTCAGCCCACCTCCTCACTTGAAAGTCTACCTTCCCATTAATTGTTCAACACTCAGGGTTGATTTTTTATCTATCAAAGGCAGTCCCCTTTCCTAAAAGTCTATCAAGGTATTCAGTATCTTCATTAGGTGTCTTGGTTACTGGGAGAAACCAAGGACCTTCAATTTATTGATTATCACCTAACCCAAATAACAAATTATCAATAACTATCTCTCAGGGTTTTCATTCATCTCAATGTCTTCCTTCAATCAATTGTTCATTAAGTACCTACTAAGAGAAAGGCACTTATGGTGACTATAAAAAGAAAAAGCAAGGCCCCATCCCTGGTAGAACTAGGACCCTAATGGGGTTGGAGGGTGGAGGAAAATTGGCATATACCTAATAAATTGGTCATATTATGCAAAAACTATTGAGCCTTATCAAATATCAGAAGAGAGTAAGAGAGGTACAAAAAGCTATATAAAGTTGAAGAAATATAAGATCATCTACATGTAGGGGAGAGGCTTCCTGGAATAGGTGGCATTGGTGCTGGACTTTTAAGGAAGTGTAGATTTTTGAAAGGTAGATAGGAAGTGTGAAGGGTATTAATGGAATGAGAAATTCAATTGACCATAAACAAACACTTAATAAGCATATATTTCATGCAGTGTACTAGGAATACAAATGAAAACATAAAAGACCCGCTGCCTTCAAAGAACTTGTATTCTACTGAGGAAAAATCACATGTAAACAGATAGTAAATTGAAAATATATGCAATGTAAATAAAAAGAATTTCTGGTGAGAGGAGAAATTAGAGATGGAAGTAAACATTAACAGCTGGGGATTGCAAAACACCAAAGGAAGGGGGTGTAATTTCAGCTAAACTAGATGTATTAATAGGAAGAGATGAGGAGGGAAAATATTCCAGGTTTGGGGGTTGGGGTGTCACTTCATATAACCTGTGTTTTTGCTTAACTATGTACATATCATACCCCCCAGAGGTAAATATAAGCTCCTTGGGGCATTTATTTTTATCTTCCTATACCCAATACCTTAAAGAGTGAGTAACATACATCATTTACCAAATGTATATGTAAGGTTGTGACAGCCCTGATGAATTGATTTTCTTTCATCCAGGGTGATAAAAATCATAGAAAATAAGATTCAGGCTAAGCAGACTATAGATATAAAGGTCTAAAAATGAAGTGGGAGGGAGTGTTTTATAATGTTAATTCTTTACTAGCACAAAGATGTCTGATGAAAACTGCTGAAATTGGAAAACAACTAGCAATTGTCTAGCCAAGGATCAGCCATGTCAGGATGGTCCATTAAAAAGTGAGACACAATTCCTAGGAGTCAATGAAGGAATAAAATGACTCTGAGGAATGTGACCCCTGGCAGCCAAAAAACAGGGCCAGTTTGGAAAAATTTAGGAAAAAAGTCATCTCTTAATTTCTAGGAGAGGGGGAACTGACCTCCTGGGGAATCATAAAAGAGTGATTTAAAGGCAAGAAATACTTTGTTTTTTTCCTGCTATGCCAGTGTCAGGTGCTACAGCAAACGCCAATAAAAATGACCAGAGATGTACTATTTTCTGGTAAAGTCAAGTCTAGTCTCAGGAAGAAAAAAAAATATAGATGGAAGCAGTATGTGAAGAATTGTTTTTCTTAAACTGTGGGTCATCATCCTATATGGAGTCTCAAAAAAATCTGGCAATAATAAAAGGTTTCTGAACATGCAAAAACCAAAAATTAATTCAGAATCAGATGTATAATGAAACTGAAGTGTTTCTGGCAGCACTTGCCGGTGTTGCATCAAGCACCTTCATTGGAGCCTTGGCTCTTGGCGTTGCACACTTTGCACTGTGCATGCCCTCAGGCCACACGATGCCAAGGAACGCGTAAAAAGGAGTTATGAGGGGGAAAAGTTCAAGAAGTCCTGGTCTAGAATGCAGGGAATTATGCTCATTATGGAAAAGGAATACTAGAGGGCACAGCAGAAGGGGTAGGTGGAGTTAGAGTGGGACACGTGTAGGGGTACAACTGAGGAGAAAGAAGATGAGAAAATGAGAGGTTGGAATTGATTCAAGTTCAGTGCCAGGCAGTCAATGATGAGGCAGTACATTTCCATATGAAGCATAGTGGTTTAGTGGAAAGAGTTCAAGATAGGAATCATGACAGTCTTTGAAAACAAGCAAGGGGCAAAGCCTTGATCAAATTTAAAAGGGCTATGCTAAAAAACACGTTCTTGTATGACAAACAACAGATGGATATTTATTAATTTCTTATTATGTCAAACACTGTTAAGTACTAAAGATAAAAAATAGAAGCAAGCAAGTTAGTCCCTAGCCTCAAGGAACTTACATTCTAATGCAGAGAGAACCCAAGGACACATATAGGCACACATACACACACATACACACACACGCTGCAAAGATAAATGGTACTTTGGAAATGTTGGATGAGAAATGATATGGAGGCCTTTTTCAGGTAAGATAAGAAAGTTCTGTCATTAGAATCTAGTATCTCTTTGCCTCCCTCTATGATTATTTGTGGGTGAATTAAAAAGCATTATAGCAGTACCACAAAAAGACTAAATAACTATAGGCAATAAAATTCATGCTGAATTATATTGAGTATTAATTTCAGTTAAAATATGTAAATTTTATTCTGGCTAAATAAAGCTGAATTGTGGAGAAATGTATTTAATCATATTTATTTCTACTCTATTTATAATATATTATTTTTCTATTTGTTTATTCCCATTAGTAATCAATTGAAAACGTTGTGTAAAAGAGATTTTCATATGAATAACAGTACACTTGGAATAAATCATAGAATTTTGTAGTTGGGAGAAATATCAAAGTGCCATATTTTACAGATAGAGAAACTAAGGCCCAGAGATACTAAGTTAATTAGCCCAGATCACATGCTAGTTCCAGTTACTGAAAAAACTAGTCTTAAGAATTCATTCATCCAATACTACACTATTTTTCTTTTCACGTATAAGTCTTTGCATAATCCTGACCTGTAAACAAGTGACAAGCTATGGAAAGCATGCTTGCCTCTTTCCACCTGCCTCTAGGTTTCCTAAAATGACACATTCTCTAATGACTGGTGACAAGCTCTACACCACCATGCTTAAATATTGAATATCCTTAGCTCATCTTGGATGAATTTTAAGCTGACACAATGTGATCTCAATTCTGAACAATGAAGTATGGGCATTGGGATTTTTTCCTTTCACTCAAATGGGGAATATATTTCATACTTTCTAATCATTAACCTGAAACCCCATCTTTTACCCTATCACTCGTTGTCTTATATACATATGCATTGAACCTTTGTATTATGTGTGTGTGTATACATACATATGTGTGTGTACGTGTGTATATAAATGTATATCTTCTGATTCACAAAGCTAAGCACACTCAAATTTTATTTTTCATTTTAAACAAAGTTGTGACTTTTATTGCAGCATTTTAATCTGTTCACTTATTTGCTTCACTAAAAATATTGATTTTAATAAAACCCCAGACTACTCTGTATAGAAAAGATCTTAAATTATGTTTCTATTTCTTTCCAAATAATAATAAAACCAAATATTTGGGATTTCAATTTCCTAGTATAACTTTTTGGAATATTTTCCTTGCTTTAAAATTCTCACATAGCTTCATAAATTAGAGTTCCCTCTCTTCCTTCCTCTCTCTCTCTCTCTCTCTCTCTCTCTCTCTGTCTCTCTCTCTCTCACACACACACACACACACACCACACACACACACACACACACAAAGACAAATCCACTTTATTTCTTACAACTCAACAGCACCTTTAGGCAATCCACTTTTCTGTATTAGTGCCACCATAGTGTTTCATAAGTCACACATAATTCACTATTAGTGCCATCATTCACTGCAGGAGAGAAATGGGCACATCAAGTTAGAACACATTTGAAGTCACAGTCCCACTAAAGAATCGTGCCAATGAATCATTATGGAATTCTAGAGTATTTGTATTGAATAAAATTTTTTAGTCGTAAGGAACTAAGAAACATATTTCTGTAAATAAAACAGAGAATTGTAAAAGACTCTAAGAGTCTTTCTCTAGACATAACTACATTATCCTAGACAGACAAGTGAGAATTGTCTTATTCTTGACAAAAAAGCCCACTTCTTAGCAATATATTTCCTCAAACCCTGAAATTATATTAAATTTTTCAATATGATACATCCTCTCATCAATTATCTCTGTTAAGAGAGGAAAACAGTGATGTAGATAATTTTAGGAGAAAAATAAAGCCTTTGTAACAGAAGGTATTGTCAGGTATTTTATTAACAGAAAGCCACTATCAATTGACACTATTATAATGGCAATTAACATTTACAATGATGAGAGCAGGACCTGAAGTGCTTTGTGAATTTTTTTTAAAACAGATCATCTTCAATAATAGTTCTATTGTTATTGCTTTTAGGTTCAACTTTAGGGACAATAGAAGATATAAATTCCAAATTTTTTATGATTAGGTCACTTTATTTTAAAAACTGGTAAGTAATGGAGGTGAGATTTGAACCAAGATCTTTAGATTCCATATGCAGAATTATCTTTTCTATAATCTCTATCATAATCATTTTGTCCTAATTCTTGGGAATTTAGAAAATAATGTCTGGTGTTTATCCTAAGAATTTACCTCTTTCTCTTTATTCTCACATCTGATACCAGGCTCTGATCTCTTATCCACTGGAGTTAGCCTTCCCATATTTGTATCAACCCTGTCCCAAGAAAAACACACATAAAGCACTTTTAGGCTGAGTGTTCTGATTATACTTTGGTGACAAGTTATTGGGAAGGCAGGAAAATTGTGACCTGGACATTCAAAGACTTGCAGTTTTAGTTTGGGCTTCTATATAATGTCCATGAAACAAATGTGGGAAAGAATTAACTATAGTTCCTCTTATATTTTTATATATTATGTACAAATATATAGTTCCTCTTTGTATATACATTATATTAATATAAATTTATAGTTCCTCATACACACACACACATACATTTGTATGTATGTATATGTATAGTTCTTTATCCTCAGGATGAAAATTCAGTGATCAGAGACAGGCAGTCAGTATAATTAAAGGTGTATTTATTGTGTCTAATCTCAAAAGGAAAATAAAAGGCTATGACTAAAGGATTCATAAAGACACCCAAGGAGCTTGTGTATATTGTATTGGCTTCCACTCACTTCCCCTAGAGGACTTAGCATCCTCCTATACACAGAAAAACACAGAAAAGGAGAGAACCTAGCAGATACCAACTACTACAATTACCTTCCTTCAGGTCTCACCTGGTTTTCAGTCCTTATGCTCCACTGGAAATTCTCCACTCTCAGACATGAGTCTCTGGGCTTCTTGACTCAAAAGTAAAACAGAAGGTGCCAGAGAAAGATGAAGAACTTCTCCAAAGGTGATATCACCTTCCTTCTGACAGCCTTTCTGACCTATAAGGTAGGCATGACCCACATCATTTGAGATATAGAAAGATCGTGCTCAAAGATGATGATGATGATGGATAACTTGTCAAGGCCATCACCATCATGGAGACACCCCTCATGGTCATTATTAGCATTGAGGACTATTTCAAACTGTCCCCTCCTAGAGTCCTAGAACTTCAAAACCATCTTTCCTGAGATCAGTGATGAGTGTTAAGAGGAGATTCTACAAGAACTGACACAAGTCCAAAAAGAAGTTCTTTACCTAGCACTTCAAGAAGTGGCAAGATGATTTTGGCAAGAAGCAGTTAGAGAAAGACTTCAGCGTCATGAAGAAATACTGCCAATCAGAGTCACTGCCAGAGTCATTCACCCAGATGCGTGAAACAGAGGAAGTCTCACTTGATGAATCCGAGCAACTAGAATGGAACATGGGAATCTGAAGCAGTAAGTGTTTGTGTTCTTTAGGTTTGGCCAGGATGAGATGACTGGTATTACTGGAGTGAGCAAGGGTTACAAAGATATCAGTAGTCTCTGGCACCCAAAAAAACTGCCCCCAAAAGATTACTGAGGTCTGGCTAACATGGACTATATTGGAGCTTGGTATACTGCCAATGTGGCATCCTCTGTGTCCTGGGCCAATCAGAAGAGCTACCACACTTGCACTGAAAGCAATCAACAAGTTTGCCCAGAGCTATCAGATCGAGGATGGGAAACTCATCAAAAACAATGCATCCATTGATTGCAACCTGGCAAGTGCATTAATCCGCTAGAGGGTTTTGTCTGCTACGGTGAAGTGATCAATGACTTTACAATGATCAAAGGCTGCATCATTGGGACCAAGAAGTATATCCTCTCCCTGCGATCATCTCTACTAGAACAGACTAAACATTACCTACTGCAGAAAATTAACTTGAAGTTTATTGACACCACTTCCACATTTGTCCATGGCCAGTTCTGAACTGTAGAAGAGAAGAAAGCTTTAGTGGGATCACTCGTAAAGGACCATGTTGCTAAAGAAGAAGCTCCCTAATTTTCCAGGCCAAGATGGATCTGATAGATTCTCAAAAAACTGAAGTAATTTTCAAAGTTTAAAAGAATTACCATTTATTCATATCATTTCTGAATTTCCTTGTCTCTCTTAATATTAGCTTTCATTTGACATAATTGGTGCTAGTTTTAGAGTAAAATGGGGATGACAGCTAGAGTAATAGAATCATAAATCAGTTATCACTGGCCTCATTTCCATTTACTTTCTCTCCAGGATAAAAAATAGTATTCTGATTGGCTTGTAAAGCCCTGTACACCTTAGCCCCTTCCTATCTCCTGTCTTCCTTCATTTCTTCCCTCTGTGAGTCATTGACATAGGCCTACACTGGCCTTCCTGTTCCTCTGATAAAATGCTTATTCTCCTGACCTTTTTCAGTGGATGTTAACTGCTGCTCCATAGCTAAATATCTGAAATATTCCTTAACATAAAAATAGTCCAAACTTTACTTCCTTTATCATTGGCCAGACCAGACCAGTTTAAAAACCTCATCAATCTTAGTGTTATGATGAGCGTGATATTCTCTTTCCTTATCTCTGTCTCCTCTAGCTTCCTTCAAAACTCAGTTCAAATCCCACCTTTTACAGTCCTTTCCCCTCCAAAACAATTCTAGTACTTCCACTTTAAGATTGTCTTCAACCTAATTTCATTAAGTATTGAATGTACCTGGTTGTTTTCATTTCATCTCCCATGTTAGGATTTTAGTTCTTTGATGGCAGAGAGTATGTTGTTGACTTTCTTTGTATTTCCAGCATTTATCACAGTACTAGTTAGGAACATGGCTAGTGTATTGACCTGCTGACTAAATAAAATGAGGTAAGTAAAAGATAATTGCCAAAGTCTCTTTAAATTCTAAACCCTAAGATCTTGTGGTAAAATTCATTTTAAAAGAGATGAAAATTAAAATTTTTACCATTAATTTTGTAATTTATAATTTGTTTTGTAAAACACATGTTTATGCACACCCATACACACATCCAGATAGAGTAGCATTTAAGATTTGCATATTAGACAAAAATCAACATTGGCATTTCAGACTCACAAACATTTGAAATGTCAGAGGCAAGCATTTTTGGAGGTCCAAAGCTTAGCTGGAGCCAATTTATACCCAAGAAAAAATTATCACTTACGTTGTAAAATTGGTTCTTTAAAAAGTTTCCATAACAAGAAGTAGGAATAAGCATCTTTAGGCATGAGTAGGTCTTCCAAATTCCAAAGACAATGTGGTACACACAGTGGGTGCTCAATGAATATATGATAATGGGAATGGTACAGCTGTTCCATTGAACGCATTCTCCCCATCAAATAAAAGTGGATGCACAGCATGTCTAAATAACTTTGCCTGGCATGCTAAAGAAGAAATGTGAGCATTTTCAGTGTCCTTTCATAAAACCAATCTGATTACACTGAACAAATGGAGATGATTTTATTATTTGGCTTAAAATATAGCTTGAGAGAAGTTATTCTGAACCTTCTTTGAAGAGGTAAAGAAACCTATAATTAAACCAAGATCAATGACTATTTTGTTTTGTTTTTTTTTTTCTCATAGAAGAGGGAAGGGATGCTGAAATGGTAGAAAGTCTGGACTGGAGCCCATCTAACTGAAGGGGATGTTGCAAAGAAGAAATGAGCTGATAGATATGAAAGTGTTTGAAAGCATTTTTTGAAGTGTTCTACAAGTATTTCATTGTTATTATTATCATTATCTTTATATGAAACCTATGATTTCATTGGTATAAGGAAGTACCTGGGAGGAAACTGCCTCAATGCAGATCTCCAATTGTTGTGCATTTACTTGAGATTCATCCAGACCACCAAAGTTGTAGTGTGTCCACTTGAATCCACATTTACCTGAATCTAAGGCTGGTTCTCTTTTCCTTAAATAACATTGCCTCTCACTCTAATAGCGTTTCTTCTCCTTTTCTTCCCATTTTACAAAAACCATCATCCAGAACAATCACTTCTACATTAGCAAAATCCCCAGTCCCTACCCTGAGTTTTTGAAAAAAAAAAAAAAAAAAGGAAAAAAGTACCTGTTAGGGCCTTGAATTGATATTGATACAGACAGTTAGGTCTATTGTTTTGGTTTGAAGTAGCTGGGATATCCCAGAATTAGTAGTAGTAGTTGGAATTACCCCCAAGGCAACTGGTCATTTGCACATTGGTCTGTCTATAAAGTTTTCTGTAACTTTAAAAGTGAAAAAGAGTAACAGTAGTCCCACTCCTACCTTGTTTTGTGGTAACAGTCCATTCTATTGTAGAAGTAGGGAAAATTGGAAATAATGCTAAGGACTCCTAACAGTGCATGGAGATGCTCTTCCTAATTCGAGAGAGGGAGAGAGAGACAGAGAGAGAGAGAGAGGGGGGAGAGAGAGAGAGAGAGGGAGGGAGGGAGGGAGGGAGAGAGAGAGAGAGAGAGAAAGAGAGAGAGAGAGAGAGAGAGAGAGAGAATTTATACAAAAAAATGTGTATCTCTCAACAAAGAATCAGCAATTTTATACACGTTAGGACTTTGGAAAACAAAATCAAGTGCAAGTCATGTAATCATTTCTCTGATGTCATGGTCTTCAAAAACAAAGGATGAACATAACCTGTGAGTAGACCAAATTGCCTGAGTGGGGACCCAGATAGCTGAATAACCCAGCTCATTCTCTCCCTTCTGTCTCCCTCTCCTCTTCCTTCTCTTCTCCAAAGGAAGGCAAATTTGGATGGAGAGGCTGCCCAGTTAATCTGGGGTTTAATGTCCAGATGTCTTTCTTTCTCTTTCCTTTCTCTCTCTTTTCTTTCTTTCTCTTATTTCTTTCATTCTTTCTTTCTTTCTTTTTTATTTCTTGTCTGTTCCAAAACCTTAAATCCAGTGCACTCTGAAGCCCATAGATTGGACAACAAGAGGTCCCTGCCCAAGCTCCACTTAATGACTGTTCTCTGGACCTTCCTGGCTCAGAGTAATTATCAGTAGTAATTGTTACCCTTTCCCTTCCAACTTGATTTAGGTTTTTTTTTTTTCTTTTGCTCATTAAAGGGGCCATTCCCTGACTACTTCTTAAAGGGGCCTATTCACTGAATGGGTACTCCCTCCCTCTAAGTGAGTGCCTGGAAAGGTCTTAGCCTAAAAAGGCATAGGTTTCCCATTGAATTCTGGGTCATCTCCAGACATCCTGATGAATATCTGGTCACTGGATCTAGATGGCTCTGGAGGAGAAAGTGAGGCTGGTGACCTGCACAGCCCTCTCTTCCTCAAAACAAAGTCAAGTGCAAGTCATGTCATCATTTCTCTGATCTCATGGTCTCTTCAAAAACTAAAGACAAACACACAATAGTAGAGATTCTTAAGTTAGCATCCATGAACGCCTGAAAACATACATGGATAGATTTTAGGGGCCTATGAATTTGGTTGGCAAAAGAAAATATATCTTTATTTTCATTAGCCTTTTCATTTAGCATTTCCTCCAATTACAAACTGGAAAATGTGGTCAATAAATCACAAAAGTATTAGCAGTACCTATTATGATTTGTTGTCAATAGAAATGACAGGTATTTTCATATCATATTAAAATTGTTGCAAATATTTAGAAATATCATTTATGCTTCTTCATAATTGCTGTACTTACTACATTCACCACTATATCTTACATGATTACAATTTTCCTGCCTACATACGACATTTTAATATAATTGGTTTCTTTTGTAATTTCATATGTTATCTGTTTTATTTTTGATTGCATTTGTATCTCTGATGTTTATTGCCTTTTATACATATTGCTTTTTATATATAGTAAGCATTTGATAAATACTTCTTGACTTGTGTATTTAATTTTATGCATTTTAAAACATTATTATGAGAAGGGGTACATAGGCTTTACCTGACTGACAAAGAGTGTCATAGCACAAGAAAATTTTAAAAACCACTGTTTCAAAGCTTATAACACAATTGTTCACAACATTTCCAATGTGACTTTAATTCCACCTCTAATGGACCAGCTACACTTTTGTGTGCCTTCATTTTCTACCTAGAATGATTTTTCCATTCTCCACCTATTTGAATTCTACCAATTCTTGAAAGCCCATAGTGTCCCTCTTCTTTCCTGAAGCCTTCCTCTATTCCCACCCACCATGTTATCTCTCATTTCTAATTATTTTTTTAATTTATACTGTGACAATAAGTTTAACAATTAGACTTACAAAGTTCTCAGATTATTTCATGTCTTTTAGTCATGTCTAATGACTAAAATACAAGGTACAATATTATGGCAAAGGAAAGATGCATAGAAGCTGCATAGGACAACTGGAGTGGGGAGAAGCCACTTTTAGATGGATGGATTGCATGTTACTTAACCAGAGTATTGAAGAAAATGAGGATTTCATCAGGCAGAACTGTGGAGGGATACATTCCATAGAGAAGTTTATGTGATTGAGCAGAGGTAGGAGAAACAGATATAATCAATAAACAGCAAACAGGAAAGACAGCGGTGTGAACTATGCCTAAAATAGTTTGAGAAAAATTATGGAAGTTCCCAAATTAAAACTATTTAAGGACTTTTAATTGATTCTGTGGCCAATTTGTAGCATGCACAAAGAATTATATTATGAAGGTTATTTTTGGCAACAATGCAATGGATTAGAAGGATGGAGAAACTAGAGCAGAACTTCATTACCTTCATGAGGTGGCGGGATCCTATGGCCACCTTTTTAAAATCTGTGGACCCCATCTAGACTGAGTTTTAGATAGATAGATAGATAGATAGATAGATAGATAGATAGATAGATAGATAGATAGATAGATAGATAAACATATGTTTTATGTTTTAAAATAGCTACTTATTTTAATCCATTTTTACTCTGTCCCTCCAAAAGTCCTTTGTAACAGAACAAAATACTGATGACACAGAAGAGAGGACGTGAGGATATTGATAAATTTAAAACTGAAGTACTTATCCTAATCATATAGTAAAACAAAACAAATTCTCACATTGGTCATGATCAAAAATGTGTTTCTCTACATTCTAAATTTATTATCTCAGTGGCATGTTTAGTCTTCAGTCATTTAGAAATATGATTTATCACTGCATTTTTCAGTTCTAAATTCTTTCAGTCATTTTTCTTCCACAATGTTTTTATTGTATATTTCTTTCTTCTAGTTCTGTTCATTTCACTCTTCATTAGTTCATAAAGATCTCTTCAGTTTCTTCTGAAATTACATTTTGTCATTTCTTTTGGAATATTAATATCCCATTGCATTCATGTATCATAATTTCTTTAGCTGTTCCCCAATAGAAGAATGACCCCTTGCTTTCCAATATCTAGTCACTATGTAAAGAGCTATTAGAAATATTTTTGTACATACAGGTTCAATTCTTCTTTCTTTCACCTCCCTATTATAAAAGCCTACTAATTGTATAGCTGAGTCAAAGTAACTTTGGGGGCACACTTCTAAATTGCTTTCCCAAAAGGGTGGACAAATTCACAACTCCAGCAACTGTGAGCTAGTGTGCCTGTTTTCCCTCACCTACTCCAATTTTTGTCAGTTTCTTCTCTTGTCATCAGTCTTGTGTTTGGAGGTGGAACCTCAAAATGGCTTTAATTTGTACTCCTTTAATTATTAATAATGTACATTTTCTCATGTGGTTATCAGTATGTTGTATTTCTTCTTTTGAAAACTGCTGTTCGTATTTTTGAACAATTATCTCTAAACACAAATTTGAACCAATTTCTTACATATCTTGAACATGAGAACTTTATCAAAAAAACATTATTCCAAAAATTTTTTGCAATTACTTGTTTCTCTTCTAGTTGTTACCATATTAAATTTGTTTGTACAAAAACTTCTAATTTCTTATAATCAGGAATTGTCCATATTATTTTATGTGATCTCCTCTGTCATTTGGTTATAAATTCTTCCCTGTTGATAAATCTAAAAGGTAACTTCTTCTTGCTTCTCCATATTATTCATAATAAGACCTTTTAAATCTAGGTCACATATGAATTTGGAGCTTATCTTGATATATGATGTGAAGTATTGGTTTAAAGCTAACGTCTGCTAATCTGCTGCCTACTTCACCCTAACACACACTCTCAGAAACCAAGGTCCTTGGATTTACTGAACACTATGCCAATATGTATATTTGCATCCGTATATTTTCTAAATAATTTTCCCTCTATTGTCCATTCTAGTTTTTGACTAGCATCAAATTATTTAATGAATATTCCTTTATAGAACATCTTGAGATCTGGTACTGATTGAGCTCTTTCCTTCTATCTTTTTGTCATTAACATCTTTAAGATTCTTGACCTTTTCTTCTTCCATATGAACTTCCATATAATTTTTCTAGTTCTATAAAACATTACTTTGATAGTTTGATGGTAATTTAGGTAATTTATTCATTTAGGTATGATTTTTGGTAATATTTTTATTATATTGATACAACTTACCTATGAACAATTAATGCTTATACAATCATTTCTCTATTTTATAACTGTAAATAATATTTTATAGTCAGGTTTCTATAATTCCTGGTTGCATCTTGGTAGATACATTCCCAAATGTTTTATGGTTTCAGTAATATCTTTGAAAGAAACTTTACCTTCTAATTCTTCCTGGAGGACTTTGCTCATTATGGGCATTAATGGTAATAATTTATGAGAATTTTTTTGTATCCTGAAAGCTGGCTGCATATAGTTTTAATTCTTAGGTTGTCTTTATTTTTTCAAAATAAATCGTAACCTCATCAGCAAAAAACAATAATTCTGTTTCTTCCTTACCAATGCTCATTCACTTCATGTCCCATTTTAACTTACTGTTAAAAGTAGAAATTAAACCTATTTTTACATAGTTGTGGAGATAATAGGCATCCTTACTTGCCCTGGATGTTATTGGAAGAGGCCCAAAATTTTCTCCAATACAAATAATGTTTAATTTTGGACTTATATATTGTTTACTATATGAAAGAAACTTATTCCTATGCTTTCTACTGATCCCATGGAAATGGGTGTTGGGTTTGTCAAAAAGGCTTTTAACATTTATTGATATAATAATGTTGATTTTGCTATTTATATTATTAACATAGTTTTTTATATTTATATTCTCCCCCAATGTTGTGCCAACTTTATATTCCTGGCATAAGCTCAATTAGGTCATTTTATTTAATCTTTCTAAAATGTTGTAGCCTACTTGCTAATATTCTATTTAAATATTTTCAGACTTTATTAAGGATATTGGTTAGTAGTTCTCCTTCTCTGCTCTGTCTAACCATGTCAAAACCTGTATCATAGAAAGATAAGTTGTGTCTTTTTTTATTATTTTTGTGTCTATTGTGTCTATTTTTTATTATTGCAAAAATATATGTAATACTGGAATTGGCTGTTCCATTATTTGATATCATTCACTTGTAAATCTATCTTGTCCTAGAGGGTTTATTTTTGTTTTTTACCTTTGGAAGTTCATTTGTGGATGATTTTGTGGTATTAGTTTATTTTTAAAGTATTTTTTATATTAATAATAGTAATAGCTAATATTTATATACCACTTTAAGTTTTACCAAGTACTGCACTTATGTATCCTCATTTGATCATCAAAATACTCTTATGAAATTAGTGATGTTACTATACCTATTTTAAAGATGAGGAAACAGACTGAGAAAGGTTGTCACACAGCTATGAAGTGTCTGAGGTAGAATATTAAATATGGTCTTGTAGACTCTAAATTCATGCTCTTACAGGTTCAGTTATTGAAATGAATACTTTTAATGTGAAAGCTCTATATTTATATACTTAATTTCCTCTTTATTATCAATATTTTGCACATAATTGGGGAAATCATTTCAGATAATTTCCTTTATTTCACTTCCTCTCATTATGTAATATAATTTTTCATTTTTGATGTTAATTTGATTTCCCTCTCTCTCAAAAAAAACCCAGATTATATGTCTATTTTATTAGTTTTGTTTTTAAGGTGTTTCCTAATTTCATTTATTAATCAAATTATATTTTTACCATAAATGTTTTCAATCTCTCCTTTAATTTTTGGAATTTATACTTCATTGCTTGGCTGTACATTTTTCATTTATTGTCCATCTTTCATTGTTCATATTGTGTGCTCAACTCATGGATTTGTCCTTCCCCTTTATTTGTTGATTAAAGTTTTCAGAGAATTAAATTACTTCTTCAAGAAACTGTTTTAGTAGCATCCCCTAAATTTTTGATGTGTTATCTCCTCATTTTGCTCAATGAAATTTTCTATCATTTCTCTAATTTTTTTATTTCACCACACCACTGCCTTAGAATTATGTTAGTCTTCAATTATTTTAATTGTTTATTCCATGGCTCTTATTGAATATAATTTTAATTACATTGTAATCAGTAAATGATGTGTTTAGTGTGTTTGCATTTCTATATATTTTGTAGGGGTCTTTATACACAAACAAAAGATCAATTTTTGCAAAGAGATCACACCCAGCAAAAAGTAAAAAATTGCTTGCTGTTCTTATTCAGGAATTCCTAGTGATCTATCATCTCTTATTTTTCTTAAGTTTAATTCAGATCCTTTCTTTTTTAACTTTTGGTCAAATTTGCCTAGGGCTGAAAGAAATACATTAGAGTCTCCACTATTATAATTTTACTAGCCATCTTTCCTTCATTTTGGATTAAATTTTCATTTAAATATTTAGATTTTTTGCTTTTTGGTCTGCATATTAAGTACACATAGTGATTTTCTGTTTATTGTACCTTTTAACGTAATATAATCTACTCAGTTCTTTTTTTAATCTTTATTATACTTAATATTGAAAATCATGATTGCTACCTTTGCTTTTTTAGTTCAACAAAACCATAATAGATTTTATTCAACTCATCATTTCAATTCTATGTAAATTGTGTTTTTAAGTGTATTACTTGTATACTAAAAAACATTTTATATTCTATTCTATCCTCTTTTCTTGGATTATGGGTAAACATACAGTAAATTCTTAAAAGTTTATTTTCCTCCATCTTGTCTTCTTGAATATTTTCCTCTCTTTATCAAAAAAATCAATAAACAGAACAGAATTTATCAAAGTTTTATGTGTTGAATTATGTGCTCTCTTATTGGTATCATTTTTTTTTCTGTTGTAAATGTGTTCAGTTTTGTACTTGCTTTCAATCTTTTTTTTCCCAATATGAATAGGATTGGGATATAAATTATACAGTAGATAGATAGACAGACAAAACTTTACAACTTACCTTTATGATTTATCATCCTTCCTTCATGTGTAGGTACTTAATAAATGCTTTGTGAAACGAATATATTTTATTATTTTTCCTTGATTTTCAAATACATTGCTATTGTATTGCTCTTATATTGCAATTTTTCTAACTAGGTAAAATAAATGCATTCACCTAGGCAAACAAAGATATAATAGGCCCCCTACATTCTACCTCATTCTCTATTTTGCTATTCCCCCAGGTTATTTTTCTCCCTTTTCTCTTGAAAATAATAATAAAAACTGCTTGCCATATAAATATTCTTCATCTTTTCCTCCAACAATAATGATAATGATATGTATAATTTCATTAGCTATTGGTATAAGATTCACTATCAAGATGAATCAAAGTGAAATATATTTTAAAAATTAAAAAAAACCCACACAACTCTGCAGTTGTCCCAGGAAACCAAATAACAAGCTATCTAAACAAACAAAAACACAGGACAAAAATAATGAAAAAGAATTAAAAGCAGACACTGAAATCAAATAACCCGAGTAAAGGCATCCAAGCAAATAGTCTGACTTATTGAAGATCATTACTTTTCTAAATATCTCATAAACATTTTTAAAATGCCCTGTAGTCAGCAAGCATTTCATTTTTTCAGCTGTTATATCATCTACCAGCCTTGCATTCTTGAGGTCAAGTATCCTTCTTTTACAACTGTGAAAAAGTAAGTAAAATTATAACCATTTTTAGTAAATATGATGCAGTAAAGAAATCACTAGATTTAAACTCAGAAGACTTGTTTTATGCCCTGCCTTTTACTCAGTATGTAACTGAGAAAGTCATAGAATCTCAGAGTTGGAAAGTAACTCAAAGAAGATTCACTTTAATACATACCTGAATAAGAATCTTTTCTGCATTATTAGTGACAAGGCAAACCTTTGTTTGTAAAGCTCAAGGGAGGGAAAAACTTTTACTTTCTAAGTCAATGTTTCATTTCAGATTAGCTTCAACCATCAGGATTTTTTCTTACATAGAGCTGAAGTCAGACTCCCTAAGACCGCCACCCATTAGTCCTAGTTCTGCTCTTTGGAGACAAGTAGAATAAATCTAATCTTCTATATGACAATCCTTAAAGACTCACAGACAACTCTCATGCCTCTGCTATATATTTACTTCTCTACACTAAATATCCCTAATTCTTTCAACAAATATCTATATGCCATGATTTACACTGGCCTTAATATTATCATCATCATTCTCTCTATATGTACTTAGGTTTGAAATTGTTCATTAAATATGGTGTTCAAAACTGAATACCATACTTCAACTGTGGTCTGACTAGGTCAGAAAATGGCAGAGTAACCATCTGTCTAATATTGTTCATGAAGCATTAATTAATGCAGGATTCACTTGGGGGAATGTCATATCACTCAGTTTTAGGTGACAGTTCACTAAAATCTGCAGACTTCTAAAAGAAGAACTCTTTTCTAGTCCCATTTTCATCATTGTGTTTCTGAAATAGATCTTATGGAACCCACATGAAGAACTTGACTGTTCTTATTTAAATGCTTCCTATTATATTGGGCCAGTCATTCTTAGTGACTAGAAACTTTTTGAGCCTGATTGTATCACCTAACACGCTACTTAACTTTCTCAGTTTTGTACCTTCTGCAAATTTAAGAAATATGACTTCAATGCCTCCATCCAAGAAACAAATGATGAACAATTCAGAGCCAAGGATAAGTCACAAGGATACTCCACAGGAGGATTCTTTCCAAGTAGGCATTTATAAAACTTCGCATCCAGTCAACCAGTCCCACATCTAATTAATTGTACTGCCATTTAGTCATCATTCCTACAACATGAAATACTATGTCTATGGCATTCCCCTAACCTACCATCCTAGTTACCTTATTTTAAAAGGAAATGAGGTTATTCTGGGTTGCTATTTTCTTTATGAGGTCTTACTGGCAGTAAGCAATTAATTTTTGAATTCAAGAAAATGTATTAAATTTATAATATCTGTAGGGCAATGTGCCAGGTACTGGGGCCAAAAAGACCAAAAAAAATTTGGCCCTACCCTCAAGGAACTTTCATTTTATTGGGTGAGATGCAATATTCATACAAATGAATAAACAAATAATTTCAAAAGGGATCAACCAAGCATATTAATAATTTGTATGTTGGAGGGATCAAGTAAAACTTCATAGATCAGATGAAACCAACATGCTACTTTCAAGAATGAATAGCAATTTCCTTCCATTCATGTGGAATGGCCTCCACAAATACACAGAGTACTGTAATGCTATGTAATGCTAACTTTGGGAAACAAGCAGTAGTAAAGTTTGCTGAAACAATGAGTATATAAGAAAGAACAAAGTGAAATACACTGGAAACACATTTGTCAAGGGCATTAAATGTCAGGTTGAAAGTTTTTATTTTTATCTTAAAGGAAATAAAGAACTATTAAATACTTTAAAGTCATGGAAGCCATGCTGAAACCTGTGGAACCATGTGGATTATAAAGTAAAATGAAGTGGAGAGAAACTGGACAACAGAGAGAGAGAGAAATTACAAAGCCATTATAATAATCCAAATGGGAGGTGTTAAGGGCCTGTAAAAGAAAGGACTCTGGCATACACAAGAGGGTCTGCTGTACAGGTTTTTAGATTTTTTCTAAAAGGAAAGCAACTTTTGAGGGGCCAGCAATCTACTTTAATCAAGCACATATATCATTCACTTAGTTCAGGGAAAAAGTCAGCACCCCAAACTTCAGGGAAAATGCAAACAGAGAAATAAAGATCAACAGACAGGGCTTCCAACTATTTGACCATAAGCAATACATACATCCCAGAACAACGGACAGATCCAATTGTCTGACCAATACTACATACATAGTTACCAGAGAGAGAAACACCAACATCTGGGTTTTCAAACCCAGGAGGCTCCTTGGCAACTTCCCAGAGTCTCATCTGGAGCACAAATCTTCTTCCAAAAAGTACTCACCTCTGAGTATTTATAGACTTTTCAGAGATAAAGGGCAGGACCCTCTGACCCAGTGCCTCAATAGAAATTAACAAAAAGTATTGAGGCTTTTTAATGATCAGGGAAGCTCTTTAACCCTTCCCCCCACACACCATTAACCTTAAATTACCATTACAGGGCCTGAATTAAAGCAATGGACCTATGAGTACAGACAAATGGATACTCCTGAGAGATACTGTAAAACTAGTATTGACAAAACTTGACAACTGATTGGATATGCAATTTAGCAGTGAAAGTAAGGGAAAATATAAAATGATGGAATGACAGAATAAACATGTCAAATAAAAGAATGGACAAGACTTGGTCATACTTGTAAGCAGCATATGAAATATCAGGAGAAAGGGAGTAATCAAGGATTCAATTCAGTTTTGTCTAGTTCTATAAAATAAACCCTTAATAGTTTTATTATTGTGGTACTAAATCTGTAAGTTAATTAAATGCAGTATCTTCCTTTTCATTATATCATCCAATCATGAAGAATTAATAATTCTGTATCCTTTGTCTACTTCATTTCTTTAAAGAGTGTTTTAAACATACTTTAATCTAAATATTATAAAGGGTTAAAGTCTTTTTTTCTGTCCTCAATATTCATTGTTGGCATCAGTTCACTCCAACCTTGAGTGTTTCTGAAAATAAGCATACTGTACCATGCCAAATTTTATCCATTACCTTCTCTTGCTTTCATATTTTATTCAAGTTTTATTGAAAGCAGACTTAGCCAATTATTTCTCTGTACTACTACATCAACCTATATAGGATGATCCATCTTTTATTTTCATTAGAATTATTTATATTGGTATTATTAAAAATTCATTTTTAATAGGACCAGCTAGGTGGTCCATGGAGAGACCATGAGGCCTAGAGTCAGGAAGACCTGAATTCCAACACTTACCAGTGTTTACCCTAAGTAAGTCACTTTACTTCTGTTTGACTCAGTTCTTTCATCCATAAATTGGAAATAATAAAACACCTACCTGCCAGGATGAGGATCACATACATAATAATCGTAAAGTCCTTAGCACAGTACCTGGCACAGAGTAAGTCTATTTAAATGTTAGTTTTTATCATCATCATTATTGTTATTTTGTTGCTTCCTATTTCATTTGCAGTGACTTGGTAAAATTTAAGCCACTTAATTTGATCTAACCTTTCTTTGCCTCTTTTTAAATCTATTTTCCCCAAATTTAATTTTTACTTTGGGATATCATTACCTTTACTCATATTATCCATCACAAAATTTAGGATGAAATTGATATGTACCTAAATATATCATTGCTGTTATTGGTCATCAACCAGCTTCTTTTTTTACTGCTCACTCAAGGATAGGTTAAATGTTTTCTATCGCTTTACCTTGCAATTCTCTTTCAATTACATATATTGCTTTTCAGTACATGGTTTTTATTTCATCAATTTTCATTTTAGCAAATTAGTTATTGATAGCTGTGTTTAATCTGGAGAACTTTAATTTCAAATTGGTATAAATGCTTGAGTCACATAAGATATTAATAATCAATCAAATTACCCATATGTTGAATCTAAATCTGCATGAAAGTCAGAAATGATCTGTACATGTTACAATCACTCTTTCTACATTTTTATTAATAAAATCATAACAAAGGAAAGTTTATATCAGTTTTGACCAACAGATTGTTCCAGTAAGCATCAAGATAACTGAAATTTCTGATTATTATTTCAGCATGTGGTGTTTGTAATGGGATGCCTTCATCTATTTCTAGTTACTATTTATAAAGTCTATATTACAGTATAGTATTATCTCTATGGCATCCTACCATGCTTCTTTAGGTATTGATTCTCAACTAAATATTATCCACCGTATTTCTTTCTTTGTGTCTCCAGATTTCAAACATAAGTATATCTTCTTATCACACATTGCCATTCCATTACCTCTGTTGTATATCTTTTGTAAATAAAGCGCAAAGCATATACTTCAAAGAATTAGAACCATGAAAGATGAAGTATAGATTTTCTGTGAGGATTGTATCAATGAGGCCACAGATCAATAAAAGTAAAATTATTCTGTCCATTGTCCTATGATACCATTAGTAATAGCCCTTGTATTATAAAAAATAAAAGCTGTTGGTTTTTTATTTCATTATGAATTCAAGGGAAATAAGAAACATAAATTCATGCAAAAGTCAGGCATGTTGCTTACAGTTCTTACAATAAGGAGGAGCAAAAAAAATTAAAATAAAACAAATGGAAATTATGTGGATGCATCTGCTTAGAATATTAGGAAATAAAGAAATTCTATGGAAATTTGTCTAATTCCTAAAACCAAGTCAACTTCTACCTTGATAAGAATTAACTTCAGTAACAATATGAAAATGAATACAAGAGAAGGTAAAACAAGTATATGTGTATAATAGAAATCTTTGTATATACGTTGAAAAATGTAGGTTGGAATTAAGAAATAGAAAAGACCAGAGGTTTTACTCAAAAGCCTAATATTGCCTAAACTCATAGCTCATTCCAGAAAATAGTCAAAAGGCCCTGGCCACAGTAAGCTCCAAAAGACAGTAGCAAAAAAATGAAGTTGACTATTAAAGATGAAAAACAATTTGCCATCAATGTGAGAGTAATTTCCAAACCAGCTATATTTCCAAGTCATATTGTGAATTTACAGAAAAGGTCAAAACCACCACCAAATTAAAAGAAAGGTTATGGGGAAAAAAGAAGGCTACATAAATAGTTATTATATTTCCAACACAATCTATTTGAACTGTTGATGCTTAAATGGGGAATAGGTAAAGATAAAGATAGTGAATCTGATATCATTTTCTACTGACATTTAAATTATATAAAAAAGCACCACAATGAAGAGGCCAGGAGACCTTAGAAACCATCTCTACCATCAAATACTTTATGTTCTAATCAAGCAGAGAGCCACAGAAGATAGACACAATATGAGATTAGAATATAAATTCATTTACAAAGCATTATGGAGGGTCCAGACCAATAGAGATAGCAAAAGCAGCTGGAGTCCATGCCCTCTCCCATCCTCACTCAAACTCTTAAAACCACAGGCTCTAATTTTTCCTATTCTTCTTGTCTCTCTAAGGTCTCTCACCTTTTTTTGCTATTTTTATTTTGCCTTCAGATTCCCCATGTTTTTTTCTTATCCTTTCATTCACCTCATACAAGCAGCTATTAAAGACTTGAAAACTTGACAAAATACAAATCCCCAGAACACTGTTTGACCTAAACAAAATTGTGATTGAAATTGGATTAAACATCACTTTCACCATCGCATTGATTTTTCATGGAAAGAAAGTTGGAAACATTATTTGAGGGTGAAAGGAGAAACTATCAAGAAGATGTATGTATAATGGGAAAATAATCACCCTGGGTATATACATTAATGCCATCTTTAAAATCTTTAATCAGCAACAAAGTGAAAGAGGACACACACATCTCTATTATCAATATTCCATCTTCCATCAGGCTCCCAGTCACCCTGAGCTTTATGGTACCTCCATGACAGTATGCATCTCCCACTGGAAAAGGGAGATGAAAGATTAAGGAAATAAGAAATAGTTCAAAGGCTCAGGACCAGATCTTACAGAATATGCAAGCAAACTCAATTGGGTAGTCCATTATTAGTAGTAGTAAAATTAATAAAAAGGACAAATTGTCATCTTTCAAGTCATTGCTGAGTGTGTCATATTGTTCTCCACGGTCATATCTGAATATCCCCAAAGGAAGTGATCTTTTTTTTTTAACTGGACTAAGCAATATAGCTCTCCAGTCATCTTTACTGGTAGTCAGGACAGATATAGCCCAGGAAACAACAGTGTAAGTTTTCTCCACATCATCTCAACCACATACCTCATCTCTGAGCTAGAGGGATCACCTATGAAATTGACCAAGCTGCATTCGTTGACAATGCTACACTTTCATTTTCCCATGGTTCATAGCAACAGCATATTCAATGGAATTGAATCCTGCCCTCCAGAAGTAAAAGAAAAAAGAAAACTTCATAGGGAAGTCTGAGTTTATCTGCCTTAAACTACTTGTCATGAACTCATTATTCCAAATAACTTAATTGGTTATATGATCAGGAATCAAGGCAACATTATCAATGATATTTGGCAGAAGTGTAGGGCTTAGATAGAGATTGCCAAGCTAATGGAAGGATCTATTGTTAGGTAGAGTACCACACCTGAATATGCTGCCCATTATTTGATGAATGTGAGACCTTCCTCAGAGATAGAAGCAACTGAGTTATGGAGAGTAGCTACTATAACAATGAAAATTAACCATAGCCCCTTTCTGTTGTTCACTGCCTATGATTTGTCTATGTAGGTTCTGAACAACCAGAGATACCAGATTTTAAATAATTTGTACATTTTTAGTTTCTACATGATTTTATCACTTGCTTATGATTTTTTAAAAATTGCATACAGCATTTTGCTTCATTATTCTCTTCATCCATTAATGTTGAGATTTGTATTTATAAAATTTTCCCTGTTTTTGTTTTGTTTTGTGGGATTTGTTGGGGACTTTGTGATTTTTTTTTCCCTGTTTTATCAATACGCTGTCCAGGTGGAATACAAATATATTTCTGCAATGTTGGGAATTTTTCAAAATAATTAAAACAGACTGAGATAAACATTACTAAGGAAGGTTAAAATATGCATTTGTTCACAAAACAGCAAAAGAAAATGGAATAGGAACAAGCCTGCATAAAGCTAGACATGAATCTCAATTAAGTTCTCTCTCATTAAGTATTTGTGGATGAAGCATTAAAGAAAATATACATATGGAAAATGGAACAAATTTGTCTTCATTTCCAGTGACCTCTGCTTATTATTAATTTAAGTTGAACCACCATATTTGGTCTCTGAATATTCTGTCTTCCACATGATGACATAGAAATTGCAATACAGAAGAATAATCACCTAAGTCTAGAAGTGAATAGGAGGAAGAGAACAGGCTATATTGTTTTCAAGAAATTGTTTAGTTTTCTTTTTGAACAATCCAAAACTGATCTCTGAAAAAGTAAGTCAATTTTTCCACCCCAATATTTTCTCAAGAATACTATATACCTGTCAACCTTTGAACACCAAAATCTATGAAGAATCAAGATTACTCTTGGCTCAATAGTCAAAAGAAAAATCTAAGATACCTGTGGTGGAGATGAACAAAGGAGGGAAAGTAAACTGCAGAACATTACTAATAGTATCTTGTATACAAGAATTGAGTAAGGGCAACTTTTTCAGAAATGTACAATCTGAAAATAATAACAAGTGGTCAGTTTGAATGCACTGGCGTCCACTAGGTGTTAAGTGACTTAAAGGAAGACAACTAAAACTTAGAGTAGATGAAAAATTTATGGGACAAGTTGGACTACAATTAAACAGGTTGAAAAGCATTGGATAGATGATAATCTACACCATGTGAGGGGGCACCCATATCAATACAAACACGAAATCATTAAAGTATTTAAAAAATATATATGTGTGTGTGTGTTTGTGTGTGTGTGTGTATGCATGTTTGGAGATATCTTCCTATCATGCCTATCCCACCAATTCTTGGTGATACAGATAGCTATGTGGTAATGTGAATATAGTACTAGACTTGAAATCAGATAAACAAGTTTAAATTATGCCTCAGATATTTTTGTGTGACCTTAAACAAGCCACTTACCATCCTCAAATATCTTATCCATAAAATGGGCATAATAACGGTACCTGCCTCTCACAGTTGTGAGAATCAAATGAGGTAACTTATTTAAGGCATTTGGCAGTTTTAAAGAACTACATAAATGTTTGCTAGTATTATTATCTGGCAGCTAGGTGGTACAGTGGATAGAGTCAGGAAGACTCATTTTCCTGAGTTCACACCTGGCTTCGGATACTTACTAGCTGTGTGCCTCTGGGCAAGTCACTTAACCCTATTTGCATCAGTTTCCTCAACTATAAAATGAGCTGGACAAGGAAATGGCAAAACTATTCAAGTATTTTTGCCAAGAAAACCCCAAATGGAGTCACAAAATGTCAGACATTACTACATGACTAAAAAAGAATTTTTGTCATCATTATCAGTATTACACCCATTCGATCATATTCACTACTTTACATTAGTATCTGTATATAGACATCTGAGGACATGTTTTGTTCTCATTATCTTGTTGAATATTTTAACCTCTGAGCTATGGGTCTTCTGTTCTTCTTCACGTGTTGTACCTTACATGCCTGTATAATTATCTTTTTTAAAAATTTCCCCTGGCTTCCTTCAAGACTCAATTCAAGACTCACTTTCAGTAAGAGAACTTTCCTATTCCCTTCAGCTACTTGTCTTTGCCTTTCAGATTAGCTTGTACCTATTTTTTCAATATGGAAAGCTATATACAAAAAAGTGTGTGTGTGTGTGTGTGTGTGTGTGTGCGTATAGAGAAAGACACACACACAGATGGAGACAGAGACGGGTGGATTGCTGGATAGATAGATAGATAGATAGATAGATAGATAGATAGATAGATAGATAGATAGATAGATAGATAGATAGACAGATAGATAGATAGACAGATAGATAGATCTTTAAAGACCTTACCTATTGTCTACACCATTAAAATGTGAGTTCCTTTGTTTTGTTAGTTCTTTTTTTAATCCATTTTTTTGTATCCCCAGGGTTTAATATAGTCCCGGCACATAGCAATGCTTAATAAATTATTACTGACAGAATGCTAGATTTTTAGTTTAAAGCATTTAAAAGTTTCAGAACAGGTGACCACATTGCTGAATCTTGTCTTCCTCATCAACAAAGTAGATATTGCGTTACTTACACCATCTCCTTCAGGGGTTGCTGTGAAGAAAATGTTTGGTCAATTGTGAAGTGACACATAAAGGTAAGGGAATTTATTTTGTATTAGATTTGAAAATATTATTTTTTGTTTATGTTATAATGGTAGGAGGAATAAGGGACACACAATAACCTAGGTATAATCTTCCAAGACTGAAAATATTTTCCAACAAGGACTTTGATAACTAAGATATCTCATCAAAAACAAAACAAACCTTGCCGATGGAAAATGTCTGAGTGGTTCTGCTTCCTGCTTTATTTAGTTTCTTTTCAGCTCAGCATTCTCCACATACGCTGTCATGGGAAATCAGGGCGTTAACATTGCTTTCTATTTACCACTGAGTGAACTGAAGCAGAAAAAATCAAACTCCTCTTCCTGGAGTTAATATATAAATTCATCTTTTGCCCAGATATCTTCCAGCTGAGCCTTTTTCATCTAGCTTAAAAATTTTACAATAAAGATTGGTTTAAGCTTGGTGTTGTATCACAAGTGACTTGTGAACAGTGTATTTTCATATTAAATGCTTGCCACAGACAACTTCTGGCAAAGTGTCACTCACTCTTCATTTTGGAAATGTCACCTTTTAGCCACCTCTATTAATTTTCACATGTGGCTTAATTTTAAACTACGATAATTTCTGTCAAGGTGCTATTGATCTACATCTAATTTGTTACAATAGGATGTTATGAACTACATGGAATAAATAAAATTGATTATAGTTGCAATTTCATTTTTTTAACTTGGTACCTAAGCATCATTAATAAAGAATTCAATATCTTTCAATACTTCATGGTCAAAGGGCTGGCAGTTATCCATATATTCTATTAGGGTAATGCAGGGCCCTGGATTAAATGCAACAAAATCAATATATTTAGGTAATAAGTATCATATTTGATGCCTGAACCACTTTTATTTCATATTTAGTGAAATAAGTTAGATCTATTACTGTAGTGTGCCTTACTATTTTATTGGACACAAAGCAGCAAAGAGATAATTACTTTGGCCAATGAGCTACTTTGGAGAGAGAGAGGTGAACCTATATCATCCTCTGCACTGTCTCAGCTTTATGAATTTTTTTATAAACAAGGATTAGGGGGAGGCAATAAGGCTATTCTCAATAGGACAAGATGAAAAATCTTGAGACTAAATATTAATGTTTAGTTGGTTTTTCTTTTCTTATTATTGGGAGAAAAACAAGATTTTTGAATCATTTAACAATTATTCTAATGACAGGGTCTCTCATACATATCTATTTCTCTAATTTTGAGGAAGTATGTAAGAAAAAAACATTTTTCCATAAATTCTTCTAGTTTGGTTGCTGCAATTATTGCTGTTGATGCTGTCTCTAATTGCATTTTCAGTGAATCTCTGAAAACTTCCCACTTGAAATCTCAATATTTAGTCCTTTGTGTTGACTACAAGATTATGTCACTGTCCCTGCTTGTACTTTTACTGAAGGTGTAAACATGGGGTATGTGATGAAAGATTATATTTCTGTCAAAGAGGGATTTTTCAAATAATAGCCATTAGTTTCTGCAACAGTCCACAAGAAGGATAATAGTCTCTTGATTTTCCTGTTGAAGACAGAGATGAAGGGATGGGGGATGAGAGTGTATTTAGGTGTGTATATGACTAGAGTGAGACGAGGAAATAGGGAAGTTGGTGTGGTGGATAGTGCGCTGAATTGCTTATAGAAAGATCCTTGGTAGGAATCCTACCTCAGATGTAGCAGCTGTACAACCCTCAGGAAGTCATTTACTTCTGGAAGGTTTAGTTTCCTTATCTGCAAAATGGAGAACACAGTAGTTCCTTTCTCATAGGGTTTGCAATGAGGAGCAAATGAGATAATATATGTAAAACACCTTGCAAACCATTATACAACATATATAAATACCAGCTCTTGTTTTTACTATTATTACCTGTAGGGATGAAACTGTGGCCTCAAAAACTGAGGTATCTTTGATACAAGTATAGGCTAGTTACTAGAGCTGGTTCTGAGACAACACCTCACCCACACATGTTTGGGGTATTTAGTGACTACTAGTGGCTTCCACTCCTCTCATTAGTCAGATGTTAGGGTTTATGGTTCTACAGAAACTAACAATAAAGGACCGCAGAGCCAGGAAGATTATTGAGGTCTCTCTCATGCTATAAAGAAGGAAACTAAAACCCAGAGCAGTTCAAAGCTTGCCCAAGGTCACATGGAACTAGCGGCACCAACTAAATACATCTGGAAGAAGAAGAGAGGTGTCTGGGGCAAGTTCTTTTCCATGCCAAACTATTTGGGGCGTATATGATGGGCAAAAGAAATAGACAAAAAAGCCTTAAGAGAGGAACAGAAATAAGAGCTATATCTAACCAATTATTCAAGGTATTTTGAAGAGGAGAGACCCACAGAGGGAGAGGGAAAGGAAGAAGGAAAAGGAGTGAAAGAGACAGAGAGAGAAAGAGGAGAGAAAAAGAGAGAGAGAGAGAGAGAGAGAGAAAGTGAGAGAGAGAAAGAGAGAGAGAAAGAGAGAGAGAAAGAGAGAGAGAAAGAGAGAGAGAAAGAGAGAGAAAGAGAGAGAGAGAGAGAGAGAGAGAGTCCTAATGGACTGTGAGCTCCTTGAGAGCAAGGACCATTTTGTTTTTGTTAGTTTCTTTGTAATCTCAGGCTTAGCACAACGACTGGCACATACAAGGTCATTGGTAAATACCAGTTTTTTACTTTACAAAGCAGATATAAGGAAAGAATATACAGGTTTTGAGACCAATGCAAGCGAGAGCAATGGTTTTCAACTATATCAGAGATAACTGGAGCTGGTTGAGCTCCCACTCACATATAAATATTATTTTTTTTTTTGGAAATAGTATTATATATTTTTTTAAATTACATGTAAAGATAATTTTCAACATTCATTTTTTTAAAGTATTTTGAATTTAAAATTTTTCTATCTCTTCCCTCCTCCTCCCTCCTCCCCAAGACAGCAAGCAATCTGATACAGGATATACATGTACAATCATATTAAGCATGTTTCCACATTAGTCTCATTAGTCTCATTCACACATAATTGTTAAGGTTTTCCAGGTCCCTGGGCTGACTGATTCTTAAACAGACACTTCCTAGTTGACCTGTAATACTAGTCTGGGGACCTGAGAAGCCAAGGAACTATTGATGCTGCAGGCTATGTAACAAGGCTAAGAAGTTTTCTGAAGCCAAAATACTTATATTCCATTACTTACTAAACAGGTGGTCTTGGACAAATCACTTAATTTACTCAATTTCCTCATATCAACAAGGAGGATAATAATTTTTGTTATCTGCCAAAATTATTGTGAGGAGGGATTTGGAATATTTAAATTGCTATCTAAATTTTAATTATTGCTATTATTATCAGTCAAGCTATTGGAGAAATCACTTGTGTCAATTCCCCATGTTCTTCTCCATACACAACTAAACAAGGACATGAGGAAATACTTCAGTAAATATGGTAATCCTAGATTTTTTTTTTAAATCAACCTCCTGTAATACAGAATGCAGCTCAATCCATCCTTTATTAGAAAAAAATATAATTTGGTGAGAAAGGCTGAGAAAAATAATATCCTTTCCTCATGAGAAAGCTCATTATTGTAACTTCACCAAAATGTACTATAGGGAATTGTTCAACAACAGATGTGCACATACACACACATTTATTTATTCTTTGTCTATAGCACTATCATCTTCTGCTTGAACTGAGCTGTCAAACAGAGTACATTTTCATTAAAATGGAGTATGTGTTATAGGCTCTCCTCTCCTAATAGGATCTGCCACTATCATTCATTTTGTAATTTCCTTAATGAGACCATTTTTCTTAACCAGGAAACTTAGATAAATAAGTTGATTTAAAATCAAGCTGTACACTAGGCAATAATTGACTTGCACCAGTGGGGATTAATTCTGCATTCCAAGGCAAATTTCTCATTGATTTCAAGGGGAGTTTTGTCTGAATAAAAACTGAAGCATTTGTGTTGTAAAAGCCTATGCTTAACTCAGCCAGCTGCTCTGGGTACCTCCTTGAGAGAGTCTCTTCAGATATTTAGCATAGTTATGAGAAGTCCCACAGGTATTTAAAGTTAACTTTGTATAATTGTGCCTACTTACTTATCTTCTCTGTAAACACAAGTCTAATCATGGCAAATGCCAGTACTCCCTAGGTTTAAATAGAGAATGACAGAATAAATGAAACACTCTCTTCAACTGTTAGCAGCAGCTGAACATTAAAAAGTCTCTCCTAAGTGCAGAGATGGTAAGTTTGGCCACAGCACTCATGGAAGCACTAATTCTCAGTGTCTCCTGTGGTACAGATCTCTTAAAACAATTTAAATTCTTATGGTACAGAGTGAAGAGTAACATACGATAAACTTGAACAAGGCTCATATCCTTTTAACACAATGCATAAGCTACTGAAGGGGAGCAAGTAAAACCTTTGGGAGAATGAGTTGAACTCTGACTACTGGCATACTATTTAGTAGCATTTAATATTTATGGAGGAAATATCTGTGCATTCTCTACAGCAGAAAATAGACCCTGTAGGAGTATTTATATATTCCCTGGGGGGCTAAGAACCCCTTCACAAAAGCGTACTAACATTACAGCTTCCTCCTGCTGCAGAGGCTGCACACAGATTTCCTTTACATGAGACACTAGCATTACCTTGCATATGACTGATAATGGGGACACTGATCATGTAACTGAATAAGAAACAGTAATGCATACTACAGTTCAAATATAAGAGTTATCTGTAATACAATTACTTGAATGCAAAAATACTATTCACTAATTTCTTAGGTGTCTGAATAGCTATAGTTGGAGATACTTTTCATGAGTATATTTCATTTTAGAAAGGGGCATTGATAAATCAGAGCATGTTCAGAGCAGAGAGGGGCAACCAGGTTGGTAAAAAAGGACCTTGTTGTTGTCATTGTACTTGTGTTTGGTGGTTGTGATCTCATTTGGGGTTTTCTTACCAAACATACTGGAGAGGTTGGCCACTTCCATGTCCAGTTCACTTTACAGATAAGGAAGCTGAGGCAAATAGAGTTAAGTGACTTGCTCAGGTTCACAGCTATTAAATGTCTAAAAATGGATTTGAACTCATAAAGATGAGTTTTCCTGATTCCAAGCCCACTGCTCTATCCAATATTCTAATCTAATATGCCATTCACATTTGTATATCACCCTCTGACAAAAAAGTCAAGGAGTCTCTTCTTAAACACAGTTATGGAGATCACTCTCTCATATAATGGTATATTCTATCATTCACTATTACCCAATATAATAGGTAGGACCGTTCTCTCCCTTTTTGACACATTCCTAATAGTTTCTTCTCTAAAAATAAATAATTTCATACATTTGTATTGGACTTATATAACCAAATGAGATCCTTAAGTCTGTGTCTTCTGTTGTCTATTTTTGTCCCTTCTTTGTTGCTCTGTTCTTGATCTTTTTCGCCCTTTTTTCTCCATCTCTTTGTCTGTCTGTCTCTCTGTCTCTGTTTCTCTGACTCTGTCTTTGTTTCTGTCTTTCTCTGTCTTTTGGTAGCTCTGTTTGTCTCTCTTTGTCTCTGTCTCTGTTTCTGTCTCTTTCTCCATGTGCCTCTCCCTTATCCAATAGCTTAATGGTTCTCTTTTTAAAAGTTAATTATGGACATGAGAAAATTTCATTGCTTATTCTTTCCTCATATTTCATTTCTGTTGGTTTTAAGTGAAATAGATTGCTCATGCATAATTTTCTCATGTGGAATAGGGCACAGAATGTCTTGATTGCTTCTTTATTATTGATAACTTATCTTTTTATTGATAATTAGCCTGACATTTGGAGAATATGAAATTTTGGGTTGCACACTGAATGACTTTTGGTGTTACAGGTTTATTTTTTTTTTTTGGAATATAATAAAATTCCATTAGCTCCTACATTTTTGTGGCTACACAGCAATTATGCTATTTGAATTTCTTTTCCTTCATACTTAAAAAAGTTTCCCCTGTAAGGTCATCACCTTCTAAATATCTTATAGTTTTAGAAAGTTTCTTAGAGCTGTAAGAGGTTAAGAGACTTGACCAAAATCACATAACAAGTATTTCTAAAAAGCAAGCCTTAACCCCAACCCTCCCCAGAAACCACCCCTAGATAAGCACTGCCTTATCATGGAAGAAAGATTTATGTGTCTAAATGAAAGGATGAGCTATGCAGTGCAGGGTTACAAGGGAGTCCCAGAAAAACATCCACTTCTTCTTTGACTACACTAACATGTTTGACTGTCAGAACAAAATGTAACAAATCCTCAAAGAGATGGAGTGCCAGATCATTATTTTTCCTGAGGAATCAGTATTTGGGCCAACAAGCAACAGTCAAAACCAAACATGGAACAACTAATTGGTTTAAGATGGGGGGAAATGTTATGATGAAGCTATATTTTCTTACCTTATTTATTTAACTTACATGCAGAGTATATGCTGGGAAATGCCAGGGTGGATGAATCAATAGCTGGAATTAAGGTTGCCCAGAGAAATATCAACAATTTCAGATATACAGATGATACCACTGGGACGACAGAAAATGAAAAGAAATTAAGAAGCCTCTTGATAAGGATGAAAGAGGATAGTGTAAACAGTGGCTTGAAGTTTAACATCAGAAAACTAAGATCTTGCCAACTGGCTCCATCACTTCCTGACAAAGAGAGGGAGAAGATATGGAAGCAGAGTCAGATTTTATATTCTTGGGCTCAAAGGTAACAGGAAAGTGTGACTACAGCCATGAAATTGGAAGATGCTTGCTGCTTAGAAGTAAAGCTATGGTAAATTTGGATAACACACTAAAGTGCAGAGGCATCACCTTTTAACAGCAGTCCATCTAGTAAAAGCTGTGTTTTTTCTAGTAGCAACATGTGGACATAAGATTTGAACTATAAAGAAAACTGAGCACTGCAGAATTGATGCTTTTGAATTGTGTGGTGTTAGATAAGACTTTTGAGAGTTCTTTGGACAGCAAGGAGATCCAATCAGTCAATACTTAAAGAAATTAATTCAGGCCATTCAATGGAAGGTCAAATACTGAAGCTGAAGTTTAAATACTTTGGCCTCATAATGAGAAGGTGGGATTCATTGGAAAAGACCTTGTTGTTGGGAAAGATTGAATACAAAGGAAAAGGGGATGGCAGGGGATGAGATGGATAGCGAGTCATAGAAACAATGAACATGAACTTGGATAGACTTCCAGAGATACTGAAGGATAGAAGGACCTGAAGTGTTATGGCCCATGGGACCACAAAGAGTTGGACACAACTGAATACAAACAACAAATCTGGGCCACCCTGGTTTAGATGCACTCTAATCCATCTCTATCTACTTGCCCAAATGATTTTTCCTAAAGTACAGTTTCAACCATGTCACCTTCTACTCAATAAACTCCAGTGGCTCTCTGTAACCTCCAGGATCAAACAAAAATCCTCTTCTGTTAAAAGTTCTCATTAGCCTAGCTTCCCCCTTCACTATCCCAATCTTCTTACACCTTACTCCTACCATATACTTTTTGAACAAGTGACATGGTTGTCCATGAACAAAACAATCCATCTTTTGACTCTAGGCATTTGCTCTGACTGTCCCCCACTATTGCAATACTCTCACTCCTCAGTTCCACTTTCTGATCTCCCTCAGTTCCTTCAAGTAACAAGAAAAATCCATCTTATTCAGGAAGCCATTCCTAACCATTCAATTTTACGCATTTCCTCTATTAATTTCCCATTTATCCTATATATAGCTTAATTGTTCTTATTTATTTGCTAATCATATTTCCCATTAGACTGAGAATTCTTTAAGGGCATGTATTATCTTTTGCCCATTTTTGTATCCACTGTGCCTCACATACAACAAGTGCTTAATTAAAACATTAATTAATGTTTACTGACTGCCTGACTGAAAAGAGGTTGACACCACTATACTGTGCTGCCTCTCAAACAATTCATGTTGTTTTTTTTTAATGTGGCTATAATTTTCTTCTCTTCTGATGAAGTTTCCACCACTTCAACATTTCTACTTTCCAAAATTATTCATCTACAGTTCACTTTAATAGAGGTTCCACTATTAATTTATCTTTTTTCTAAATTGTGAATAGGACTTCATTTAATAATGAGAGCTCTCATTTCTCAGTTGTGTTCATTCATAAATTGGGTTTTTTTTCTATTTTCTTTTGAAGCTTTTTGGAGTTTCTTGTTTTATACTTTATAGGAAGATCATTTGATTCTGCCTTTACTTCTTGTTATAATTATTCAAGTTTTCTATTCTCTAGTATTTTATCCATTCTTCTTTTTAAACTGTTGATGGAACTTTGCATTGGCCACATCACTCTGGCGAGTAACTTTGAATTATGCTAAGAAAATGACTAAAATATCCATGCTCATGTAAATACACAATAAATTAAATGACAAAAAAGAAATATCCTATGTACCCCAAAATATTTATGAGTAAATTTTGATGTAGTAAGCAATGAAAACAAATTAGATACCAAAAAAAGGTACTAAGATCATAAATGATTAAAATAGATACATAACTTCCATAAATAAAATGATCATCCCTCCGGACTTGGTCTTGGTCAGACAGTATAAAATACATAATGATATAAATATAAAGAAGAAAAACAAAATCAAACTAACTTTTTCGGGAAGGTTTTATGAAGTATATACTAATATTTGTTACAACCTGAAATAGAAGTTGGTTGTACTCTACACTGTATGAAATCCAAAAAGAACAAGGTCTTATAACTGTTTGTTAAAGGGGTACAGATTTAATATTTTATTGATTGTATGTACTTTAGAGAAGAGATAGACAAAATTTTAATAATGAAACTGATGTGTGTCATGGTTCATGTTCTTTTGCATTAGAGAGGCAGTTGCTCAATATTTACACCCCTGCATAAAAAAACTGTATATATGGAACAATGAGTTTATTCTGAGAATTATCAGATGCATTGGCTAGGTTTGCAGAACTCCTTTTGTTTTCTGTCTTTTGCATTCTTTGTTATAAAGGTTGACTCAATGGTTAGAAAAAAAGATGAGGCATATATTTAGGAATGAAGATGATAGAAAAACCAAAAATGTCTATAAAATTTAATCTTACAAAAATCAACAACACACACAGTTGGTTAAATTATAATGTCATGAATTTCCCCTTATTGTGAATCTTCAGTATAAACTGGAATACCACGTGTATTATAAGTTATAATGCAGATACCTGGCCTTTTAGCCAGGAAGACCTGACTTCAAGTTGTACTTCCAGCAATATACTGTCTATATGATTCTGAGAAAGTAATTAATTCACTCAGGAAATTCTCTAATGTTTTATATTGCAGAAAAGGTGCTGACCTGCATTAATGAAGGGAGTTTTCTTTTCTGGGAGTTCCCCATATCAATGAAATCAAAGATCCAGTGTCTACTCATATCTTAAATTTGATTACTTCATGCCTGTGAGAAATGATCAATAAAACAGTATGAATTCCAATGTAAATTGCAGAATTTGCTGAGCTTATACAAATGCTCTCTTAATTTCATAAATAAATGCAAGATGGAAAGAGTCAATGAAAGGAACAGAAAGAAGAATCCTCTGACTGTCTTCCTTGCTTCTGCAGATGTGATTTAAAACTGTCGTTGAAGTGGAAAACCCTGACCACCAGTTTGAAGCTCATGATAGCTTCTTTATTCTGGGCTAAGTGAAAAAAAAAAACATCATTCTCAAGGTCTTTAGCAACATAAATCTTATCAACAGGCAATTAATCTAGGCCTTAACTCAGAAAGTCACATAGTCCCTTGTACCAAGTGAATTTCTGTCTAAGAGCTAAAAAGATTTGTTCACAGGAGGTTTTGTCTGCCTCAAAGGTCCTGTTTCCATATGGTTCCTTTACTTCCCAAAGTTAGAAACCATAAGTAATACATATTATTAACAAAATACATAAAAGTTTTGATACTCCAGATGACATCTTGATCGCTAAACTTGAGCAAAAAGATTTCCTGCCTGATAAGATTCTGTATAATTAATTATTCATTAGCTTTTCCTCCTTATCCACTTTCTCTACAGCAAAGGTCTTTAGACTACACCAAAAGTTATCTTTATTTTGAATAAACATCATCAATCTATGAAAAAACAGTAAGCAAATTTAAAACAGAGTAATATGTAGTCATAAAGGAGGCTATCCACTATATGTAGAAATAAAGCAGAAAAGGGAAACATAATGAAGTAAATTCATCATTGTCTCAGTGTTTTCTCCAAGTCAATGTAATTCACTCACTCCCTGTTAGAGCCTCTTAATAAACCAAGAAGTGAAGCCAAGAAATGAAGCAAAGTCTCCAGCTACTATACATCTTAGAATCAGTTTTCCTGGGAAGCATCCTTCAGCATCCTCTGCTACTTCCTGCTTGCTTCTGCTGTTCAAATTACTGTCTTATAAACTTGTGATAGTCTTGTTTCTTCCAAGACTGAAAAAAAAGTGTTAATTCCCAAGATTTTTAGTGACTCAGCACCCCAATCCAACAAAGAAGCCATCATAAGTCTTGTCTGAATAACTGTTATACTGCAGTAATCATGGAGCTAGTATTCTCTAAAGTATCTTAAAATATGCTTTCTTAATGGGGGAAAAAATGCACATGTGAGGGCATATGGTAGAGCTCATAATTTCCTCCTCAATTATTATTGCTTTTGGTGACATGCATATGTTAGAATTGACTGTGTTTTGAGGGAAAAAATTTGGCCCCTAATTTAGAATCACATGCAATGCAATTCCATTAAAATTTTCTTTAAAATACATTTGTGTTCTACAAATAAATTTTCCATTTCTAAGCTGTATATGGATTAAACTCCACATGTGGGGCGGAGGTAGTATATGAAGATAACAAAATGAAGAATCAATTAATTATCACTTGTTCTGCTATTGGCAAAAAAGAGACTTCTGGAAGATGTCTGGATAATTGAAGTCGTCCTCTATTACTATCATATGCTTCCTCTGTGCTAGGCTTATAAGATGTCTTCCAAATTCCTCATGCAGTGCTTCCTTCTGTCTAGGTTGTTTATACTATACTCTGATGGCAGTATTACTTATCTAAATTGCAATGGCTTCACCCTTCTGGTTTCTAGATTCTTTCACATGAGTATAACTTCTTAATATGTTGCATTACCTTTTATTTATGCTGTTCCCTTTGAATGTTATATGCTTCCATACCTATATATAATTAATCATTTATCAATATTTTGATAATACCTATGAGGTCACTTGATTTATTACCCATATTTTGTACATTTCTACATTAACATCTAATTAGGGCTATAAATTTCACTATGGACCTTTCTCTTGAGTGTTGTCTAGCACATTTCTATTGCCACTTTTTCTATGGTAACTTCACTGCATGTTTCTATATTGGTTGTACTTATATAGAGAAAGCTTTCTCAGTTCCCCACTTCTCCTTCTAAGCTTGATTTAAAGTAAGTTGATAAGGCTACAGTAAGGTATTATGGCAAAAGATATGACCTTGGAGCATGAAGACTTCGGTTGAAGTCTTGTCTTTGACTTGCTGTGTTACTCTGGTCAGATGTCCCTTAATTTCTCAGTACTCTGGGCAACTTTTAAAGACTACAAGTTTTTAAGACCAAAGGCTGTACAACTGTACATGCCTTTTGATCCAGTAATACCACTTCTGGGTCTGTGTCACAAAGAGATCATAAAAATATGAAAAGGATTCACATGTACAAAAATACTTATAACAGCTCTTTTTGGGGTTTCAAAGGACATTGAGGAGATGCCTATCAATTGGAGAATGCCTGGACAAGTTGTGGTATATGAATATAATGGAATATTATTGTTCTATAAGAAATGATGAGCAGACAGGTTTCAGAAAAACCTAGAAAGACTTACACGGACTGAGACTGAATGAATTAAGCAGAACCAGAACTTTGTACAAAGTAACAGCAACACTGTACAATGGTCAACTTTGATAGACAGCTCTTCTCAGCAAGATGATGATCTGAGACAATTCCAAAACACTCATGATAGAAAGTGCTATCCACATCCAGAGAAAGGCATATGGAGTCTCAATGTAGATCAAAGCATATTATTTCTCTTTGTTATTTTTTTTTCTTTCTTGTGGTTTTCCCCTTTGGTTCTGATTCTTCTTTACAACATGACTAATGTGACTAATGTGAAAATATGTTTAATATGAATGAACATGTACAGCCTGTATCAGATTGCATGCCATCTTGTGGAGGTAGGAGATAAGGGAGGGGGGAAAATTTAGAACTCAAAATCTTATGGAAGAGAATGTTAAAACTTAAAAATTAATTCTCAAAAAAAAGGCAATTTTCAGAACTGCATTCATAGAAGATGGTTCTTCTCCCAAGAATTCCCGATACCAAGGAAATCATAATTCCAGTGTTTATCCATTAGTGATACATTTATTCTAGGCCTTGTTAGATACATTCTTTTCCTGGTCAGGAGCTAACCATTACCAACTGTAGTCCAGAATTATAAATCTTGGTCTCAGTTTTAACAAACTGTTCATACCTAAATCTTTCTCAGTTATGAGTGATGAAAATACTATTTATTCTCCTAAAATTTCTTTCCCAGGACTGTATAATCTTTAACAATGCTTTCCAGATAGTTTCTGCTCTCATGTGAAAAAATAAATAATTCTTGAAATTTGGTTGCCTTTGAAATATCTCTCACCTTAACTATTACCTTCACTATAAAGATTCTAACAGTTTGCAAACCAGCCTGCACTCCACAATAGAAAGAACAAGAGAAAAAGCAGAAGGAAAATAAGGGAAGAGAAAAATAATGGAAGACAGCAGTGAATAACCATTAGAACCAAATATGTGTCAGTATAGGCCAGCTGGAGGGAAAATAGTGGTAAGCAGAAAAGGAAGGTGAAATCAGGACTGTCCAATAATGCAGACCATCTGGTAACCTTACCAGTGACAACTTCATCTTTTAGTCAGAGATCAAAATTTCATTGAATTCCTTTTTTATGCACTTGCTTTAAACTCAGCTTTTACTGGCAGATTCCGCTACTCTGGGACTCAAACTCTCATGACTTCAAAAGGAAGTAGAGCAGAGAGAGTCAAAGGCAGGAGACATACTTGCATACGATCAAAGAGAATGAAGATAAACTAGCAATTCACTTCTTTCTTTCCACTTCCAAATCAACCCTGGAATCCATCTGTCTCTGTTTATTGCCTATTTCATCTTTCAGGACTAGAAAGTATGAGCTTGGGGATCATCTCTCCATATTTTATGACTCCCTGCACACACTGAATGTTTAATAGATGTTAAGAACTATGCATAGCTTATGGAAACACAAAAATATTAGCCAGCTAACAGCATGTAACAGATTAGAGTAAAACTCAGTGTTCACTGCCCTGTCTCAACAAAGCTAAGAGGCTCATAAGGCGTAATTTCAGGAACTTAGAAGCAGAACATCACGGGCTTTTTACACTTCTCTCCAGGCCTTCTCATCCCCTAGAGCTCCATAGTCTTTGTTTTATTTTGGAG
Organism: Bettongia penicillata ogilbyi; assembly: GCA_023548195.1. Classification (NCBI taxonomy): domain Eukaryota; kingdom Metazoa; phylum Chordata; class Mammalia; order Diprotodontia; family Potoroidae; genus Bettongia; species Bettongia penicillata. The sequence goes on along the minus strand of JAJHZJ010000382.1, from coordinate 11,011,918 downwards.
AACCAGGGCCATAAAAGTCTGTTTGAAGGTTGAAATGTTTCTACAACTTAATGCCTAACAATTCTATCTTGAGTCATACTAAAGCAACTAAATTCAATTACCTTTACTTATCACAGTTAAGGAAGTAAAAGAATAGTCTCTGTTGTACTTTTCCTAAGCAATAAAAGGAGGCCAGAATCCTATCCCATTTCCACTTTAATATTGTTCAAGCACATTACATGTATTCACTTTTTACCTTATTCCTCACAGTAGCCTCATGTGATAGGTAGTTAAGTATTTTTTCTTTTTTTTTTTTTATTTTCAGTGTACTACAATCATTACCGTATAACTTAGAGGTTTTTTTCCCTCCCTCCCCCATCTCTCCCTTCCCTCTCTGAGATGGCATACAATTTTATATAGGTTCTACACATACATTCCTATTAAATACATTTTCACCATAGTCATGTTGTATGGAAGAATTAAAATGAATGGGAGAAGTCGTATAACAAACCAAAACATAATACAAAAGAAAATGATCTGCTACATTCTGTGATTGAATTCCATAGTTCTTTCTCTGCATGTGGAAGGCATTTTGCCTCAAAAAACCATTGGGAATTTTTTAAGTACTTGCATTGCAATGAAGTTCTAAGTCTACCAGAAAAATAATCCTCACACACTGTAGCTGTTGCTGTGTACAAAGTTCTCCTGGTTCTGCTCCTTTCACTCAGAATCAGCTCATAGAAGTCTTTCCAGGTCTTTCCAAAGTCTTCCTGTTCACCAATTCTTATAGCACAATAGTATTCCATTACATTCATATGCCATAATTTATTCAGCCATTCCCCAACTGATGGGCATCCCCTTGATTTCCAGTTTTGGGCCACCACAAAGAGCTGCTATAAATATTTTTGTACATGTGGGACCCTTTCCCATTTTTATGATCTCTTGGAGATACAGTCCTAGAAGTGGTATTGCCGGGTCAGAGGGTGTGCACATTTTTGTAGCCCTTTGGACATAGTTCCAAATTGCTCTTCAGAATGGTTGGATCAGCTCACAGCTCCACCAACAATGAGTCAGCGTTCCAACTCTCCCATATCTTCTCCAACATTTATCATCTTCCTGCTTTGTCATGTTAGTCAGTCTGATAGGTGTGATGTGACACCTCAGAGTTGTTCTGATTTGCATCTCTCTAATCAAAAGTGATTTAGAGCATTTTTTCATATGACTATAGATATTTTTAGTTTCTTCCTCTGCAAACTGCCTGTTCATATCCTTTGACCATTTATCAACTGGGGAAGGTAGTTAAGTATTTTTGTCACCATATTATAGGCAAAGAAACTAAGGTTCCTAGAAGTTCAAGGTCAATCAATGCCAAGACTCCATTCAAGTCTTCTAAAGAAGCAAGTGATAAACTAAAGAGAGGCAGCCGGTGGCACAGTGGTTGGAGGAATGGGGCAAGAGTCATGAAGATCTGAATTCAAGTCCTGACTGAGATACTTTATAATTGAGTGACCCTGGACAAGTCACATAACCTCTATCACTCTCAGTTTCCTAGGCTTTAAAATGGGGACAATATCTTACTGAGTTGTGAAAATCAAATGAGATGATGTTTCTAAAAACATTTAGCACAGTAAATAGAACATTACAGACACTATATGAATGCTTATTTCCTTCTCTTCCCCCCAACCCACTTTTTAGTGCTGATCTTGAAGTTAAGAAGATATGAGTTCAAAACCTTTTATCTGAGTAACAAGTCATTTCATCTCTCACTTTCCCCATCTATAAAACTGGGAGAATAGTAAAAGATACTTGTAGATCTTTTGTGTGGATCAAACAGGTTAATACAGTATAATAGAAAATAACACACAATGGAATTAGTAGTAGTCGCCCTTGTTTGCAACCTAGGGGTCATTCTTTATTTTTCACCATCACTCATTCTCAGTAGCCAATCAGTTGCTAATATTTTTTTATTTCTTCTGAACATCACTATCATCATCCCCTTCAATTTAATCACATCAAACCTATATTATTTCAGGCCTTCATCAACTCTCACCCTGACTTGCAATTGTCAACTAAATTGTCCTTATATTCAATTTATTCTCTCTCTAAACATCCTCTACATAACTGTCAAGTTGATTACTGAGCACCAAATTGCTCCCCTGATAAAGAAATTTTAGTTATTATCATTATTCTAGGATAAAATACAAACTAATTTTTTTTTGCAGTTAAAATTCTTTGTATCCTGGTTCCAACCTGTCTTTCTAGTTCTGTTATACATTACACTCTCTCATTTATGCTACACTCAAAACAAATTAGCCTATGTGTTACTTATTCTTCATAATCATTTTATCTCCTATTCCTGAGTCTTTGCACAGGATAAGCCTCATCTCCCATACCCCCTTTCCCTCTTAGAACAATACCTAGCTTCTTTAAAGGATTGGTTCTCCCCTTGCCTGCCAAAATCATTATATTTATTTTGTATACATCTTGTGATATGTGATCATTAAGAAAATCTCTACTCAATTCAGGGAATCCCTCCAATCTAGATTGGATTATAGGCATGGATCTTTGTCAGAAAGTCCAGTTGCTTACCATATAGTTAGGCTTGTGTCCAAAAGGGTTGTTGTGATAAGAAAAGGAACTCCTGATGAGTCACTAGAGACCAGATTCATATTTCTTTCTTGGACCTTCTCCTCTAAAATTTGGGGAAAATGGTGTCTTATCTGAGAGACCAAAACTCCTCCTCTTCCTTCCTTCCTTAGCCTAGAGTAAAAGTGGCTCTTCCTGTGTGGTATTCTCTCTTATTTTAAGTTTTCTTTCCCTAGGACATAAATTAAAGGAAAGAAAAATCAACTTTTCCCTCTCTGCCTCCACACCCAAACAGGAGGATCTGTGGCATTTTGCAGCAGAAGCAAATGTCAGTGAGAAATGTGTTATCCTAGGCAGACTTGATACTGCAGTTCCTTGAACCTCAAGTCCCTGACTACCTTATCCCACTTTTATTTTTCTTTTTTTTAATCACAGGTTAGCAACTATAGATCCTGATTAATTGATGCTTCCAGCCTTAGCTATTACTCATGGGTAAAAGGTTTCCAAGTTTCAAAATTCAGAAATCAGTCCATGAGAGGAGGAAGATTTCTGTAACAGCATGCTTCTCAAAGAGGAAAAGGAACAGGAATAAGAGGATCCTGTAGCAAAGAGATTAAAACAATAGTACACCTTGCAATGAGATCTGGATCTCTGCCAATCCCCCATTGATAATTTCTCTGAGTTGATCAGGCAGTACAAGTCTGAGGCAAATGTATAATATTTTATTAGCTCAGTAGTTGTACAAAAGGTTTTTGCCTTGTATGGGGAATATAATTAATGAAATGAGTTATTAGAGTTTTTTATACTTCTTGAATTTGTTGATGTTCATCTGTGAATTATATGTAACATGTTGTTTTTGTGGTGGAGAGAATTAAAGCTGTCCCATGCCTGATTCAGTATAGTATATATAGAGTATCTTTGTGGGATGAGACCCTCTTTTTCCAAGAAACAGACATGAATCATAGCCAAGTTTCATTTTACTGAGTTTCCTGGTTTAATTGAGGGTGGGGAGGAATTAATAAGAAAAACATAAATTGAGCTTTTTTTGATGTCAGGTCCCCAGAATAGACTGAGGTCTGAGTAAACATAAGGCTCCTTGATAAATGGGTGGGTAGGCAGGGCAATTTACTTACCCAAAAACATGTTTTCCTCTAGTAGATTGATAGGTCTCTATATTGGACTGTATTGATTTTTTTATTCATCTCCCCAACACCTAGCACAATCCCTGGCACATAGAAGACACTTAATAAAGGCTTATTGATTGATCGGTTGCATAAGAAAAATATAAACAAAGGACTATGTGAGGTGCCAGGCAGGAAAAAATCATTCACAATTATATTTAGGAAGTGGCAGTAGATATATGGGCACAGAGGGTTATGCAAGAAATATCAAAGGGAAAAATATAAGTAGTCAGTTGGACATGGGTGGTGAAGGAGAAGGAAAAGTCAAAGATAAAACTAAGATTGCAAAAACCAGACATATGATAAATGGTGGTATCACAGACAAACATTTGTGAAATCAAGAAGGAAGGGCAGTTTTTCGGAAAATTTGGTTTGGGACATTTGGAGTTTGAGGAGCCAGTGGAAAATATTCATGGAAATGTCTCATAGGCAGCTATAGATATATGAGTATAACATGGTAAAGAAGTCCAAGCAGGAAAAGGAATTTGCATGTCATCTGTACAGAGGAAATAGTTGAATTTATAAAAGGCAATATGGTACAATGAAAAGGGCACAGGGTTTGGAATCAGAGGACCTGGCTTAAATCCAGACTCTGTTGCCTTGAGCAAGTTTGAACAAGTCACTTGATTTCACTAAGAAACCAGGAAATAAGAAAGTGAAGAATGATTTAAAGAATAATAGGAAAACCAGAAAAGCATAAAGTCTCTAAAGCCAAAAGAAGAGGGAATATCTAGGAGAAGATGGTGCTCACATGGTGGTCAGGAGAAGAAATACAAGCATACTCTCAAAATTTTTCCTTAAGAGCTTTGCAATTGAGTTAATGATGTGTGAGACCCTGGCACAGGACTGCCCATCATGGTATACCCTTATCAGAGAAAGTGCTGTGTTCTATGAGCAAAGTAGAATTGAAGTAGCTCAAAAGAAATGCAAGATGCACAAATTTAAGGAATCTGCCCCAAATGTTTACATGAACTGTTTGTGCCCAACCTATAATAGAGCATCCAGAGCTCATATTGGTCTGATCGGCCAGTCAGACACATTGTAACTTCACTCTAACATAATAATGCCATTTTGGTCCTCTTTAAGAACAAAGGACAACACCCAACCAACCAACAGTCAAAAGCTAGAGGAATGTCACAGAGGATATAGGGACCTACAAACAGTCACACACATACACATTTGTATAAAAGAACTGAATGGCTGTCATTAGTTGGAAAGAAACTCACATAAGAAAAAACTATGAGTCCTTTCTCACATATGCCACAACTGGAACCACTATTCAGAGTCTGGATATTTAAGAATCTCACTGAGTAGAGGTTCCAATTGTGGCATATGTGAGAAAGGACTCATGCAGTTTTTTTTTTTTACATGAGATTCTTTGTCAATTAATGACAGTCATTCAATTCTTTTATATCCCAATTTCTTCAGAACCATAGTCTTAAGTCAGTTTTCTGCAGGCATGTACATATGCATTTAAAGAGGAATATTTCTCAATATGCCCAATTCCCCTACTCCCTCAAAGACTTCTTAGTTTGATTTTTAAAGGTATTCACTTTTCAATTTTAGGTTCATAGATTTAAAGTCAGAAAGGACCTTATGGATTATCTGTTTGTTTCACAGGTGAGAAAACTGAAATTCATAAAGGTTAATGACATCCAAGGCTACACAGGCAATAAGTAGCATATCTGCTATTCAAATACAGGTCTTCTTACGCTAAATCCTTATCTTCTTCCTATGTTACATCATGCTACTTAGAGGCCATGCCAGTTTATACTAGAATACCACATGAATTGGGATGTTTTAAAATTTTGAATTTTTCCTTACATCTTCTTCAGTTTATTCTAGTGTTCTTTTTTTTTTAATTTGGAAATTTAAGTTTTTATCCAATAGACAAAAATTAAGCTTACATTTCATAACATAGAGGTTCTGGTTGAAGAGGTAAGACTTTACAATGGCATGGAAGGATCTGAATCTCTGAAGTAGTGTAAAGGATGAGACGCCAGGACATCAAAGGAGACTATATGTATAATGTGTTTTTCACATCTTAAAGATCTATAGAAATGTTAACTATTACTGGTTATTATTCAAACTCCAACTCTTCCATTACTAACTATACTACCTTGGCTAAGTTTCTGACTTTCTCTAGATCTGTTTCTTCATTTCTAAAATGAAGGATTCAATTAGATAATTTCCAAAGTGCTATTCACTTATAAGATTCTATATTCTATACTTTATTCTCACTGAATAAGTTAGGCTTCACTGGTATTTATGCTCACATCCTCCAAAAACATAACTAGATGAGTTTGTCAAACTTATTAAAATACACATTTCATATATCTAGAGACAATTTTTACATACTCAAGAGAGGCATTATATGTAGCACTGACATTTCCATTGGAGGAGATGAGAACAAAAAACTAAAACAAAATAAAGTTTTCTCTTTAGAGTATTAGCATGGTCAGAACAAAAATAACTTTTGTTTACAGTAAGAAATGTATAAATTTCTGTTTATAATGAGAAATTCTTTAAAAATTAAAGAATACTTTAAGAAAATCTTTAATGTTGGTATTATATTGTTGCAATAAGAATCATGTTGAAACTTAAAATTGTGACGAAATAGAAAATGCACCTGCACTTTATCTCTTCTTAATATGCTTTGCTGAATGTAAAGATTAGGTTTCAGGCATAATTCTGACCAAGAAAAATATGTTCATTGATAATGTGATATAGTAAAAACTTTGAGTTTATTCACTATCCTGCATCCCTTCATTCACCATTGCTAGATAGAACCACTGAGCCTGGTGGTTTAGTCCCACTCTTGACTAAGTATATACTATGTCCTTCCTTTGATACTATGCTTTAAAAATAAAAAAGAGAAGCTTCATAGATGAATTCTCAGAAGAGAGCCCAATTAGCTCAGGAAAATAAGGGATTAAGTGTCTTGCCCAAAGTTACACAGCTATTGAGAAGCAGAGCGGGGACATAAGCTGATTCACATCTTCTGGCTCCAAATTCACTCTTCCATCCATCTTTCTACCGACTGTCACCCAGATGTCCATAGAGTTAGAAAGACAAAGTTGGGAAAGAAATAATGTAGAAGATGGATATTTAGTTCCCTCATCCCTGATCAACTGATATTGTCAAAATATGTGATCACAGATGAGGATCAATGGGATTTTAGAGTGTTAATACCCTATATTCTATTATAAATAGCCCTCTTTTAAATTTAATCAAAAGGGGATAAAAGTGCCAATGAACAAGCATAAAATGGCCATACTCTTGCTGTTTTAAATATCTAAATCCTGGAGATAGGCAAAAGTTTGGAAGAGCAGACAGCGAATGAGTAGTTAAGAAAGAAGTCACCTCTTAACCTTTTTGGCATTAGAAGAGAGATATTCTTTCTGCCCTCCTACCTCCAAGTCATGGCTTTTAGTGGCTTTTGTTCACCCATTAAGAGACATCCCATCCAGTATTGAACAGTCAATTCAAGAGCTTCTGAAGCATAGCTGAAGGAACAGAAATATATATATTCCAGATTTATAGAGAGGTAGCCATTTAAAGAAGAAATTTTAAGCAATGTCCTCTCTGACAGCAAAGACAGCTAGCTCTGGACTCAAGAGTTAACCTTGTCAATCAAGAATCCAATTTTAAAGAGAAGCAGATCCTGGGAGCCCAGATAAGCAACATACCCAACAAAGATGCTACACTAAAGATAAAAAGCTTTGGCCATATATATTCCCTATATATTGTCTTGTCTATCATTAGAATCTAAGTTTATATCCATTTTTCCCCACAAATGCTTTGTATATCCTTGGGAGAGCACATCCCAGGGTAGCGGCAGTAGGGTTGATTTTGTAGCTCCTGTTTTCCCTACACCATCTTAATAAATGTCCATGTTAAAAGTTAACTATGCCTAGTGGTTTTCTGTGAATGGGAAACAAACCTGTTGGGGATCATGAACTATCACTTTAGGAGAAGAGTACCTCTAGAATTCAAAAGAGCAGCCAGCCTTTTGAGTCCCAACCACCAAAATGAATCAAAGGAGGGGAAATTGCCTGCTAAGGATATTATCCTACAAAATCAATATTTTTCACACGCTAGAGGTTAAAGCTAGTATGTAATATTTAAAAAGTCTAAAAATGGATAAAAATTTTGTTTAGGATCAATCTACATCTTTTTTTCTGTCAAAACAATTATGGAAATTATTTCTCTATTCCATACTTACATGAACCACTAAGAATTTGTGGACAATAAAGAAGTCTAATGATCTGAATTTAAGATGCTGATCCTATCTATGCCCTAATACCTTAACTGTTAAAATTTAACATACAGATTCATTATCATATAGAAAAAGATTTTATATATATAGATATATATATACAGTATTTATTATGTAACATACATATGCATAAATTTTATATGAATATGTACTATTATGTGCATGTATATCTAGATATACAGTGAAATTACTTCTCTGAACATTTCTGTAAGGATTAATTGAATCACCATTTGTATAATGGAAAGCAGGAAGAACAGTTTAGTATTAAAGCACATTCTCTTATAGCCTTTGAGGTACAACAGTCTATTCAAAGGGAATATTCATCCACTGAAAGCACTTAAGTTAATCCTCAAAAATAAACAATTGCTTAATTACCCCAAGGCACAGAACTCACACTGCAATTTTCAAACATCAAAATGGGAAAAGTAATTAGGCTCCTGGGTATAATTAAACCATCTACTGTGAACAGTGCCAAATTCTAGTTTAGCCATTTCTAGTAGCCAGGATTCAATTTTTATACTACTGAAAAATCTCACTTTATGTCTGTGGACTTGAGACAGGTTTTTTTGTTTGTTTGTTTTGTTTTTGGCGGGGGGGGGGGGGGGGGGGGGGTTGGGAAGGGTGTGCAGCAAATGTTCCTGAATTTTTTTTTTTTTACTAAGAAAACAGAGACAAAAAGGTCATAGCTATATCCACAGTAATTTCTGCCCTTATTCTGACTATACATTGCCAAGATTACGACATTCAGTTAAATATGTTGCCCATTTAGTCAAAGAAAGAAGAAACTGAAAGTCAGAGATGATGAGAGTGCACTTCATGTAAGGAGTATAGTTGCTGTGAAGGAATAGAGGAAGGAAAGATGGGAAAGAATCTCATAGGAACCATCTAGTTTAATGGAAACATAGAGCAGATCAAAGATAGTAAAGTGAAATAAGCCTAGAAAGTCAAGTTAGAGCCAGATTATTGAAAGTCTTAAATCCATGGAAAGGAGTTTGGACTTTATACTAGAGGAGATAAGGAACAAGGGATGATTTTTAAATGAGCCTGTTATATGATCAGATCAGAGCCTTAGGAAAAGTATATTTTGTCACATATGGGAGATCTAAAATGCAAAAAGGAGAGTCTAGAGATATGAAAACAAATTAGGTTATTTTAAAAAATCAGGTGAGGGATGGTGAGAACCTGGAAGGTAGGGCACAGTCTTTGGGAAAGTATGGAAGTAAAAGACTTAGTAAGTAATGGGCAAGGTAAAGAGACAGAGGAAGGAAATGAGCATTTATTAAGTGCCTGCTATGTGCCAGTCACTCTACCAAATGTTTTACAAATATTTTCTCATTTGATAATAAAAGAGTCGGAAGAAACAAAGATCATTCCAAGGTTATGAACCTTGGTGACTAAGTGGATAGTGGTATCCTGTGCAGAAACAAGGAGATTAGAATCAGGAGAAAGTTTAAAGAGGATAGTGATGAGTTCAGATTGGGAAATAGCAAGTTTGATGTAGGTCATCAAAATGGAGATGTCATGAAGACAATTGTAGATGTGAGCCTAGGCAGGGGTGGGGAGCCTATGGCTTTGAGGCCACATGTGGCCTTCTAGATCCTCAAGGGCAGTCCTTTGATGGAATCCAAACTTCACAGAATAAATCCCCTTAATGAAAGGACTTGTTCTGTAAAACTTGATCTCAGTAAAAACAACCCAAGTACCTACACAGGCATATGTGGATCATGGAGTGAGTATCTTTGGGAAGGGGCACAGTACTTTCAGTGATCTCATGTTACTCTTTACTTTCTAAAGCACTTTGTTTTGCATCAATATTGTTACTGTAAAGCTAGATCATTATAAATTATGACCCACCACAATCTCAAAAGAGTCAAAATTTCAGAGCATTCAAAATGCAAATGAAATAGAGCTATTAGATGTGAGTAACCGGAAGCTTATTACCAATATGATTTATGTGAGGTAAATAGTCCATCAAAGACATGTATGTCCAGAAGGAAGGTGGTTTACTGATCAAGAATGAAGGATAGTAAATAGGCAATCCCAACATGCATTGTTATTCATAAAATATTAAAAGACTAGGCTGAATACCAGGACATCCAATACTCATTCCTGAGAATAAGAGAAAAATTTGTTTTAAGAAGAATCAAAACCTTAACTTAAAAAGGGTAAGATGAGTGGTAGGAAAGGAGGTGGTGGAATTAGAAAAATATATATCATTTACTCTGCTTCTAAGTAGTAGATCCTAGGGGATGGTAGAATTCTGTTTAGTTTGGAATTTTTTTTCCTGGAGTCAATCTTAGACATTGTTTATTGGAGCAACAATAATAACTGGCATATATTTAGGGTCTTTAAAGTTTGCAAAACACATATATCATTTCATTTCTGTGTCACAACAATCCTCTGACATAATAATTAGCATTTATAGAAAGCTTTAAGTTTTGTAAAAAGCTTTACAAATATTATATCATTTTTATCCTCATAGAAATAATATGAGGTAGATATTATTACAATCCTCACTTTAGAGATGAAGAAACTTACTGAGGGTGTTAAGAAGAGGTTGAGAGTGGACAACCTGTCTGTGACTTCCCTGGGGTTGCATAGCTAGTAAATATCTGGGGCTAGATTTAAATTTGGGTCTTACTCTTAATTTAGCATTCCATTAATCTACCGAATTATTATCAAATATTTTTAAAGGATTTAACATAATGCCTGGCACATAGTAGGTGCTAAATAAATGCATGTTCCAGTTGTGATATGAATTATGATGGAATTATGATGCTGTAAGAAATACTGAGCATAATGCTCTCAGAAAAACCTGGAAAGACTTACATGGGCCTGATGCAAACTGTAATGGACTGAATACAAAGTAACAATAATATTATTACGATGACCAGCCATGAATGACTTAGCTATTCTCAGCAGTATAATGATCCAAGACAACCCTGAAGGACTTATGATGAAACACATTATCCATCCCCAGAGAAAGAAGTGATGATGTGTAAATACAGACTGAAGTATACTTTTTTTTTTTACATTTTCTTTATCTTTCTTGAGTTTGTTTTTCTTGTCAATGTTTTCTTTCACAACGTGACTATTATGGATAGGTTTTACATGACTACATATGTATAACCTGAATTGAATTGTTTGCTCTCTCAGTGAGTGGGATGGGGATGGAGGAAGGGAGAAAATTTAGAGCTCAAAGTTTTAAAAATGAATGTTAAAAATTTTACATGTAACTTGAGAAAATAAAATACAAAATAAAAGTTTAAAATTTAAATAAATAATTTCTTGTTCCCTTCCTCTTCCCTTCATTCTACCCATAGATGAGGAAAATGAGGTTCTCAGAAGTTAAAGAATTGTATAGGCATTAATATATAATAAGTATCATTAATAATGTATAGCTTCATAGTCATGAATAGTTTGGCATGCTTTTTTTTAACTGCAAGAAATTCTATTTTGCTATTTAGCTTTTAACAAAAAAAGATTACTCACTCCTATGTAATTGTTTCATCATGCTAAAGAGGCCTAACCAAGTGTTAGTGAAATTATTCTTCTCCTTGAGAAGTCTCAGAGTCTCTTAAGAACTCATTTCCATCAACATCTACTTCAACAGAGAGTACCCAGTATAATCAATCAGCAGAATCCGTGGTAACACTTGATTCTAGAAATGCCAGTGACTGAAAACCATTCTCTGCTGGCCTGCTTCCAGAACTACTTGAACTTTGACATACACACACAACAGGAGTAGATTTCAACCTGCTGTGTTTTCAAGCCCTCTAAAATAGTGAAGAGCAGGAAGGAAATACGATAGAAGTTCACAGAGCCCTTTGCAGATATAGGGCTTCTTGGATCTTCTTCATCCAGTTTAACATATTTCTCAGTCTTTCATTGTCATTCAGATGAAGTCAGTGACATCAGAGACCCTGAATGATAACAGGACTTTCTAAAGGGGGGAAATTAAGCTATGTTCAAAAGCATGGAAGCCCATATTAGACATAAAACCATCTTGATATGATTCCAAACTATGGATCAGAGCTATGATTTAATTGAGATAGAGAACTCACACTGAATAAACTGAGTCTCCTAGGTGATCATCTATTCCTCAATTTATAGTTTTAGATTGTGCCTGATGGATTCATAGGAATTAAGAGAGAAGGAAAGAGACACAGAAAATTTGGCTCTGGTCTTAAACTAAAGACTCCAAGGAGAGAGAATCCCTATTCACTATATTTGCTAAGTTCGACTTCCAAATCTACTTGGTGAAAAACAATAAACCAGGATTTTCTGGTCATTGAGATAATTAGATATTTTGTTGTTTTCAGAAAAAAAAATGGGTTAAAATGCAAAAGGAACACCTAATTAGTACCTCACCTAGCTGAATGCTTGGAATAAGAAACCAATTAGTATTTAGTTAATAGAAAGCATAATTACATACCCAGTCTTCACACAGAGAAGCTTTGCAAATGGCTTTATTATTTCTCTTTCAAGGTTTGAGTCAAGAGGTTCAGGTTTATATAGGTATCTAGGGAGGAGCTGTCCAAATCCAAATTCTCTCATTAATTTATTGCAGAAACCTTAGCAATTCACTAAATCTCCCTGGGTTTTTTGAAGAAAAGCCCTGAGGCTCTTTTTTTTGAGTTGTTTCTAAAGGAAGTATGCATGTATTTACAAAACTCTGGAGAAAAAAATATGCTTTCTATATGGGGTTTTAAATATTTTAATGAATTAATTTAATGGAAGGATGGAAAAGGACTTTTACAAGTAAGTACTTATGCCTAACTTCCCCTAAATTTTATGAATATTCTTCCTTTTGCCTTTGGCTAATTCAATAGAAACCACACTAAACAGTTTCTGCCCTCAAGGAGTTTACATTCTATATTCCAAAATATGCCTCAAAGTTCTTTCTAAGCAAGTTTAGCTAATCATTACTCATCTAATGACTAGCTATTTTTTTAAGAGGTCACCCAATGTTTCTTTTTTTTTTCCCTGGTTTCCTCAGACTATAGGATGTCTTGAATCTGAATAAAGGTAATTTGTAGCAATATAAATATTATTTTCAGGAAATCTTTGCGGGATATCTCTCAGCATGCAGTCCTTGCAGCAGCTCTCCCTCAGTTTGCCACAGAAAAATTAACTTCTAAGCTATTCTACTATTAACCACCCTTTACCCTGCCATGCAAAATGATTCTGAAACTATAGGTAGGCAGTAAAGACCTACAACCACCTATCAGAGACTAAAAGGAGCTGCTACAGTGTCTAACTGCTCTGTATGTATCTACTTTGGACAGTGAGGGTAGTACATTGGCATTGGTTCTATGTACCCTCTCCCACAACTCAAGAAATTGTTCAACCACAATTGTACAAGGTGGGCTGAACCCTGACTAATTTCTGGAGATCTTCCCCTTTACCTTCAATATGATTCATCTACATCAGGCTAAAGTAGAAAAAGTCATAATCAACTCTGGAACTTCTGACAATTTTGTGGATGACAGGGTTGATCTGGTTACGCAATTAGTCTTCTACACAGGTTAATATCTCCCTAATCCACATGGAGCAAATTTAGAGGAAACCTAGCAACAGAGCTCACCACATCATTCAACTTGTTGAATTGTAGGACTTGGATACCTTAGACCATCAAGAATGTCTCCAAGTGAAAATATTCTGAATTGTAATTATCAAAATGCTCAAAATTTCATTCATCCATTCACCAGCCTTTGAATGGATCAGAAAACAGATTCCTTACCAGTGTGCCTTTCCCTCCAGCAAAAAAAAAAAAAAGTTATATTCCAAGGAAACTTTAAATGCTAAAATATTTGCCAGGATGTCAACCTCTTACCAGAGGCATTTAAAATCACAGCTTGATTCTGATCCTGGACAGAAGTTCCATCTATCTTGGCACATATTGATTGGCTGAAAATCTCAGCAAGACCCTGATCTAAGTTACAGTTTTGAAGAAAAACAAACTTAAGTAGCACCGCTGTACCAGCTTGATGACTGCCTACAACAAAGAAATCATTTGGGCAAAGCCAGAGTACAGATTAATTTGATTGACTTTATTTCTATGTGCCCTCTCCCACAACCCAAGGAAATATCTAAACATAACAATACAAGGTGATGTGGATTCTGACTAATTTCTGGAGACTTCCACCTTCACCTCCAAATGTGACTCATACACCATGACAAAGTAAAAAAAGCCAAGATCAACTCTGGAGTCAAATAAATAGAATATCTAAAAGAGAACTTAAAGCCAGAATGTATTTACCCTTTCACTTTCACTTCCAAATGAGGACATCAACCTGAAATAAAGACAACTGCCTAAAAAACAGGGTCTTTTAACAAAAGCAAGGGAATTACAATTTGGGGATACCACAAAGCACTAGGGTACAGGAATATCCAACAGAGGCAGAGGGGAGCAGTGTTAAATACATTTCAAAGAGGAGGGAGTCTCATAGCTGGCATAGCCTCCAGAAGCTGTTACATAATTTATTTTTAATAACAACCAAAAGTCCACAAAGAAGGCTGGTAATGAAGAGGCTATCCACCTTCAGAGAAACAGATGACAAGTGGAAATAAGCATAATACAGTCTTATGTATATGTATTTGATTGTATATATGTGTATGTTTATGGCTATATAGGAATACGTGTATATGTACATGTACTTGCACTTAATTGTAGCCTTCTTAGGGTGAGGGGAAGGAAAGGGAAAAAGTAAAGTAAAAACTGCACAGCAGAGGACAAAAGGAAATATACAAAGAAGCAAAGATGGACACCTTTGAAAATAATGTGTAGCATTCATTTTATAGGTTTTCTTGAAATGGAAATGTATTGCTTTATGTTGAATTCTCATGTTCTGCTGTGTACATGGCAGTTGTTTGTTTGTTTGGGGGTTTTTTGTGCTTAAAACAAATTTTAAAACTAAAAAAAAAAAGGCTAAGAAAAGGCTCTGGTTTTGAGAACTTCTGCAATCAATTCATAGCCCCAGGGTCAGGCAAGATCAGCTCCATTCAACGTTCCCCACTCTTGATCAAGCCAATTCCATAGCTGACCACAAGAGGCATGAAGGTGACAAAAGTTAACAAGAATCATTGAGGGCAGTCCCCTTCAGCAAGCAGGGTTTACAAAGAGAAATGGCGCAATGGGGGAAAAGTGAAATGGAAGGGCAACTCATTCTCACTGTCTACTTAAGAGGTCCATCATATTTTAAGCTTCAGACATCCCATTCAGCTGTCTGGTTTCTGAGAACATCCCAGTCACTCATCTGGTCTACTGGAAATATCCTATCCTAGGCATTCTGAAATAGGTGTATTCTCAGAGCAGCATCTTGCATGAAAATATTTAAATGATCTGGCAACACTGTTAAACTTCTACATGATAATGAATAGCAGCAAAATGTGCATATAATTTCTCAGGGTGGTAAATTTACAACCAAATTCTTAAAAGGAACAGATGACTCTTTAGGTTTATATATGTGCCTCTGTGTATGTGTGAATATATATATATGTGTGTGTGTGTGTGTGTGTGTGTGTGTGTGTGTGTGCATGTGAGTTTGAAAATTGATGTATGAAAATTGAGCCCCACCATCAAAACAATACCTTACATGGGCTTGATTTTAAATTATTGCAAAGCACTCAATGAAGAACGTACTGTTTCATACCATCAGCAATAACAGCATGCAGCATTACCAGACTGATTAAAATGACTTGATATCCTTTAAGTCATTTGGCATTGGTGCATAGAGCAGTGGTAAGAGTTAATCATGAGCCATCTTGATTTAACTAAATGTACAATATGCTTTTAGCAGCATTATTTTTATATTTTCATTAGAAATTAATTGTAATAGTAGTCATCAGAAACTTTTTGAGTAGTATACATACTACCAGGGCAGCTTATAAGCATTTCACTACTTGGGTAGACTTAAGATGTACTTAATTACCTTTCAGAAAGGAAGAAAAAATAAATGTAGAAGGTACCTCATCAAAACTCTATGTTACGTTAAGTCATATTTGTTATGAAAATGCAGTTTACCTAAAAAACACCATAATAGTGACACAGTTAAGACATTTAAAAACTAAATAGAAAAAGCAAAAACAGAGAACACATGCTACCAAAGTTCTTAAATCTGGGAATGAATGAAACAAAATAATAGTAATGGAAAGAAAAAGGCTAAATAAATGTGCTTTGAAACAGAAATACCAGATTGTAAAAAAACAAATTCTAGTAGAATATGCTATTATGAAACAAAACAATCTTCCTGCACATACTTTTCTGCCATTCTAAAAACTGAACCTAAGATACTTATTCTGTAATGCTTTTCTGTATCTATTACTTTGAATTTTTGCTTTTAATAAAAGACATGTTTTACCAAAGGGCTTAGTCAAGTACCTATCAATGAAAAAAGTATCAAATAAATAAAGAAAGTCATTATAACATATGAATGTCAAGAGAATGAAAACTCAAAATATCTGTCAGCTCATTCATTGGACAGGTAATTCTCTCAAGAGTATAAGATGCTGCTAAGGATCTAATAAAAATACCTTTTGTAAATAGGTGACTTCTATGCACACAAATTAATTCACTTAAAAGATGCCTATTTTAACAAAGGGCCATGACAGAGTACCTGAATAGAGTAAGTTATTAATTCCAGAGAGTATGAAGAGTTGTCTATAGTAAAACATGTTACTAACCATGCTCAAAAGGATTGAATAGTGCTCCCATATAGAACACTGCTTTCAAATCCTATTTAAACCCTTGTGCAATTTGTTTGCATTTCAGAACATGTTCTCTATAAGTGTTAATCCCACATTAAATAATAAACATAAGTAAAAAAATCAAAATTTCCTTGGAGGTAGCACAGGATATTCCCTAAGTTATTCTCCTTGAAAGTTAATCCTTTTCTTTAGAACAAAAATGATGACATTTCAAATTGAATCATGAATATGCATGTATATATGCTCTGGTTTGTTTCTTTTTCAGTTTCTTCCTGTACAAAATGAAAATAATAATATCATCTACATGACAGGGTTGTTTTGGGAATCAAATGAAATAATTGCTAAGTACTCATCGAAGCACCTGGCATACAGTTGATCAATCATTCCAGTTGTCTCCAATTCTTCATGACCTCATTTGAGGTTTTCTTGGCAAAGATACTGGAGAAGTTTGCTATTTACTTCTTCAGCTCATTCTACAGACAAAGAAACTGAGACAAATAGAGTTGTGACTTGCCTAGGAACACACAGCCAGTAATTGTCTAAGGCTGGGTTTGAACTCAGGTCTTCTTGACTCCAGGCCCAGCACTATCCACTGAGTTATCTACGAGCCCGTAGTTGGCACGCAGTAAGTGTTGCATAAATGTTAGCTATTAAATTGTTGTAGTGGTTCTTATTGTCATAGAAGGAACTATGTATTAGATAATGAGTTGGATTAGATGACTCATCAATTTCCTAATAAATCTAAGATTTTATTATTTTATCTTGGGTTGGGCGAAGGTAGCTACGCTTTGACATGACCATAAATGAGAGATACATATGGTTATTTTGCATAATAACTTATATTCTTTAAATTATGTATTATTCTAATCGCATTTTATCATTTTGTGAATGATGTTCTTCAGAATTTCACCAAATACATCATTATAAAGGGACTGAATGTTATTATGATTTTCTCTTCAAACTAATTGTTTAAATGCCACCCTCAATTTTTTAAATTTCAAATTAAAGTAAAAAAACACTTCTAGAAAATACAGACCAGATACAATGCCTTTTATGGTGTAAAACAAGGTAAAGTTCTTTTGAAGGAATTTAGATCTCTCTTTCCCCAAAGGGAAAGATGCTGGCTACCCAGAGAAGGCAAAGGCTAGTTCTCCAGATTTAAATACCCTCATTCCCTGAAGGAGAGAAAACCAGAGGAAGACAATGCCTGTGAAATTAAAGAAAGGTTTTTATTAAGCAAGGCAGAATAAACATGCACACTGGGGACTGACAGACAGCCTGTACTGACAGTCCACCAAATAATGGACAGGGAGAGTTTACACATGTTTTGAACAAAGGGAGGGGAGGAATTTTTTAGGGGGAAATGGGGACTTAGAATAAATGAGTCAATGAGCCCCATCTCCAGGGATGGGGGATTGAGGAATTCCAGGTGTCAAAGGTGTGGCATTTGATAAACAAGCAGTCCATAGTTCAAGACTCTATAAGGAGATGTCTCCAGAAATAGATTAATTCGGACAGCCCCATAACCAAAATTAGAGGAGTTCTAGAACTAAGGCTGTCTCCAATAAATCACAATATGGATCAGGGTCTGCTTCACAGCTGGTATGTTTTTAGTTGACTTTAGAGTTGCTGATTTTCTGCAAGTCTAGCTGAGTTTACCCTTGGTCACTAGAAAGGATTATTGGTATGTCAAGCCAAGATAGCCAGTACTCATACAATTCTTCCAGTTTCCTGGATAATTATGCTGGGGTCACCAAGCAAATCAAGATACCCATTTTCACATTGAGTATCATCTTTTTACCATCAGGGTTTTTAACATTTCTTTACTCTAATGAAAACAAGTTGAAACACATTAAACAATGAAGCAAGAGTAGGAAAACAAAATCTTTGCCCACAAACTTTATCAGAACCTCAATGATGCCCGAAAATCTTTTAAAAGGCAACCAAGTTTTTCATTTCACAACTGAAGACTTAGGCTTCAATACAAATCCCTTTGAGAGAGGGAAGGGAATAAACCTTTATTAAGTGCTTACTATGTGCCAGGCACTGTGCAAACTCTATTAACAAAAAAAAAAAAAAAAAACCACCAACAATAATAATAGCAGCTAACATATGGGAGACTCTAGAATCCTGTAACCATGAGGACTGCCATATCATGAACATTTTGCATGGACCTACCACACATGTGAGCATTCCCTTTTCACTGGCTACATAGCTTGAAATACTTGGTTCTCTAAAACTATCTGTTTAAAGCACGGTCCTTCTTTCTAGTAGCATCTAGGGATGAAGAATTTGCTTACCTGTAACATCAGCAGCATTCAGAAATCTGGGCAGGAGAAGGACTGTGATTCTCTTCCTCCTTCACCCTATGATTTCAAGAAGTGAGCTTAGGGTTGTGATCTCATTTCCAATTTTTTTTTCCAGTTCTAGCTGTAAAGAGTGGAATCTCAAGCCTGGGAACTCAAACTTTGGTGACTTTTGACTCCCGGATTAAAGGTTAGATATTGTAAATGGCCCAGTAGTAAAGCCCTGAAGAAGTCAATACAAGGTTAGGGGGCTTTGGACTTGGAAATTTCCTGAATCAATGCTATAAAGGAAGTTAAGTGTTAAACCTACTCTTCTTCTGCTACCCCAGGACCACATAGAAGGGATTATCCCACCTCAAGTGTGGAGGGGAAAGGATGCTAATATTTTTGTTCTGGCTATACTTTTGAGGTATATGAAGATCACCAAAGGAATCGGAATGATAAAAAACACAATAGAATGGAAGAAGAAGCCAAACAGACTGGTGAAGGATAATATTGAGATGGAGAGAAATGTAAGTATGGGGAAAGATTGGAAGAAGAAAGTATTTTCACCTCAGCAAAGGTTGACTGAATCTGAGTGACAGGAGGAAAAGGAATTGGGGATGTGCCTGCCATGTTTTCAAAATAAACAGTACATGATACCATAGGACCATAGATTCCGAACAGAGAGACCATTTAGTCAAACTCCACTCATTTTAGAAGAAGAAACAAGACTAGACAGGTTAAGTGAATTGCTGAAGGCCCAGGGGGAAGAACCTGGGACCTGGAGGTCCCATGTGGCCCTCTAAGTCCTCAAGTGTGGCCTTTTGACTGAATTCAAACTTCACAAAGCAAATCCTCTTAATTAAAGGATTTGCTCTATAAATTTGGATTCAGTCAAAAGGCCTTACTCTTACTAGAAGGCCACATGTGGCCTCAAGATCACAGGTTCCCCACCACTGCCCAAGGTCCTAAAATTGAATTGGCCACACCAGGATTTTTAAAAATATTTTCTGATTCCAAATCCTGCAATGACTGGGCATGGTGTAAGGCTAAGTGATAGGAGAAATGTTGTGGAGGTAGACTCAGTATGACTTAATTGGATATGAAGAGGTGAGAGAAAACAAAGACTCAAGGATGGCTGCAAGGTTGGGAACCCAATTAACTGAAAGGATGCTAGCATCTTCAGTCTGTTTAAGTAATTTTTACTTCTCAAAATCAGCACACAATTACTAATGCCATCCTTTGTAATTCAGATATGATATGCCTGACAGTAATTACTAGGCTTGTTCTTGCTGTGGCTGAAAATGCTGATGAATCTTAACTTCTTTCCATGCTACACATACTAAAGATATTTTTCTCTTCTGTATGAATAACTATATCTTTTTTAAATCTAATATGTTTTATGTATTAAGAATAAAGTCTTGAAAAGTCAAGCAGTGAAAAGCATTTATTTAGACCCTGGAATGAGGCAGATACTGTGTTAAATGCTAAGTATATAAAGTCAAAAACAAAAGAAAACAAACATAGTCTCTACTCTCAAGCATCATAAAAACTAAAAAGGAGAGATAATGAAAAAATAACTATGTACAAATATGCACACAAGTATATATCATATATGTATATGTGTATATAAGTACACTTATATGATATATACCTATGTGTACATATATACATGTTTTTATATATGCATGTGTGTATAGATATACAGATATGAATTAAAGACAATCCTGGAGGGATTAATAAAATAATAAGATTAAAGAGAATTGGGAACACTTCTTATAGAACACGGTACTTTAGTTAGTATTTGAAGGAAATCATGGAAGCCAGAAGGTAGAGATGAGAAGGAAAACTATCCCAGGCATGGGGGAATAGCTAGTGAAAATGCCCAGAGTCAGGAGATGAATATCTTGTCCAGGTAACAGCAAGGAGGCCAGTGTCACTGGATCACAGAGTATATCAAGGAAATTAAAGTGTAAGAAAGTAGAAAAGGTAGAAGGCTACAGATTATGAGAAGTCTTAAAAGTTAAATAGGATTTAATACTAGATCCTGGAGGTAATTGGGCCATACTGGAATTGAGTAAATAGAGAAGTTATACATGGTCAGACTTGTGCTTAAGAAAGATCAATTTGGTAGATAAACTGGAGTGGAGAGATATTTAAGTCAGAGAAATGAACCCATAGGTCATTGTAATAGTCCAGCTGTAGTGTCAGAGGTGAAAAGGGAATATATAGATATATAGATATATATGTATATAATATATATATGTATGTATACATGCATATGTATGTAGGACATGCTACAAAGGTGGAAATGACAGGACTTAGCAACTAAATGGATGGTGGAGCAGGGTTAAAGAATGACAAGTTTCAGTTGAATGATGAGGTTAGAAGCCAGGATGAAGAGAGTTTAGAATTGTAAAAAGAAAGGAAGTGGAGGCATCTATTATGATGGCATTCTTAAGGATTTTTGACAGAAAATAAAGTAGGGGTATAGGATGATAGCTAAAGGAAGTGAATGAATCAAATGAAGGCTTTTTCAATGTTGGGGAAGATATGGGTATGTTTGTAGGCAGTTGGGAAGTAGTAGACAATGAACAATTGAAGATTTGGCTAGAGATTATATTGAGGGCAATCTACTGAAGAAGATGAGATAGAATGGGATCACTGCTTGTAGAGGGATTTGTCTTGGCGAGGAGAATGTCAACCTCTTCATGTGAAACAAGCTGAACAAGAGTTAGTTACACAAAGCATTTGAGTCATGTAAGATGAGAAGGAAAAGAGAAGATGGAGCTTTTAGAGAAAGGCCTCCTTTCCTTAGTGAAATATAAAGCAAAATTCTGAGCTGAGAGGATGGATGAAAGGAGAGCCATGAAAAGTTTGAGGAGGGATAAAAAGATTTTGAAAAGCTGCCATGATGAGTGAGATGGTAACTTTTGGGAAGCTATAAAAGGATTATCTTGCTGTATTGAGGGCTCAGTTGAGGTCATGTAACAAATTAGTAATTGAGCCAGTCAATAAAATTTGATAATATTCTCCAAGTTCATTAAGCATTATGTGAATGCAAGTAAAGGTAGAGGATCATGGCAATAACCTAAAGTCTTATGACTGGTAAGGCAAGCTCTTCAATAGAACAAATGGGCAAGAGACACTGAAGAGGAAGGAAGACTTTAGATTTGAACTGGGTCAGCAAGATTTCAAGATGGAAAAAGGAAAAGAAAGTGTAACTTTTATAACAGTGAAAAGAGCTGAAGGAGATAGGTACTGAAGGCCCTCGTATAGATGAATAAAATGGTTTAGAGTCATAAGGCAGAGGAAAAAGATGGAATAAAAATTATCAGATAATGGAATTTCAGACTTCATGAATATTATTTTATTTTGTATTTTACATGTTTTAATTATTAAGTTAAATTAAAATTAAGTATTTTAAATGTGGAATATTTAATGGGTGATATTAAGATCAAAACTGAAAGAATAGGTCACATGAAATAATAGTTGAGGGATTTCGAAATTATGGTGTTGTCAGGGTAAAAATGTATTTGTCAATGTCTTATCAACTGATTGAGTAACTAAAACCTCAAAGAACAATTTAATTATTGGCCATGTTACTAACAAGATGGAAAAATAGACATTTTCTCCAGACCTCACAATCTCTCAGACCTCTCCAAAATAGTAATTACAAGACCGAAATAAAACTATTTCATCTGCCCCTTAGACTGTAAGTTCTTTGAGGGCAGGGACTTCTTTTTGCCTCTTTCTATATTTCCAGTACTTAGCACAATGCCTGGCATATAGTAGGCACTTAATAAATGTGTATTGATTGATTGATCGTCTTGGGCACCAAGGACCAAACAATGTAAAAAAAATCAATGAAGCCACAACAGAGGAGGACTTACTCACTACGGCCTTTCCCCATCATCTACCACGTTCTGGAGGGTTATACTAACTGAACCACAAGTTTACAACAGAAATCAACTATACATACCAACTCACCTCTCTTCCCAGTTCCATGGAGAACCAGATGGGAAACGTTTGCTCAGGCTACAATAGTGATAGAAGTTAGGCACACAACAAAAGCAAGTAATGTTAGTGCTCTGGAAAGAAATGAGCTTGGTCAGAAAATGGAGGAACAGAGGACTCCTGAGCAATATACACATTTACCAAAGGGTGGGGGAAAGTTGTGGCATTGCTCCAAGCCTAAGGAGAAAACTTCATTATCTAGCTTCTACCACTTCTGTCCCTCCCATCAGAGAATGGGGCAGATGAATACTGAATTGCCCAATGCAAGAGGAGGCTGACTCTAAGGTCTATTTCCCAGGGAAATGACAATCAAAAAAAGGAGTCAGAAAGTGAGCAAGAGATGAAAGTAAGGAAAGAAAAAGACTGAAACTACCAAAGACCTCAGGAATAAGAAAACTCAAGTAAGGTCCCTGAGTGAAGGGAGTAAAGGTACATAAATCAACAGTGAAGAAATTAATGGAAGAGGTAAATACTGTTCACAGTTCGGTTAAAAGAGTTCAAGCATCTATGATTAAGTGTTGCAAGACAAAGGAATAATACCTAATAAAGCAAAGGACCCTGTGGATTTTCAAGAGAGAGTGGAACCTCAGCAAGACATTCCAGAGTGGTTTAAAATGGTTTAGAAACTGCACAGAAGAAATAATTAGCAGAACAGAAAAAAACTTGAATTTGATAGTAAAAGAGAGAAAGAAGGATATCTAGAAATGCAAATACATGGAAATAAAGGACTAACAGAAAGAAGAGAAGCAAAAAGCAAAAGTTTTAAAAGAAAGCAAAATCTCCATACAAACAAAGTACGTTGATGGTAAAGACAGGATGTGAAGAGATAATGTAAGAATTATAGGTCTCTCAAAAGAACAGGCCAAAAAAAATTCTAAAAAACCATAATGCAAGAAATAATTCAAGAAAAATGTCTAGAATTTTTAAAATCCAAGACAATAGGAATAAAGTAAGGGTAAAAAAAAGTATAAGAACTAAACAAAAATAACAATGAACAGGAAGAGATTTGGTTCTAAAGGAATACAAAGACACAAAGGTAAAAGCAAAAGTTAAATGGAAGTGATGACAGAGAAACTTTCCTTAAATACTAAGTACCACAATTTGTAACATTTCCCCTACAAGTAAATCTGTATTTTGAGAGATTAAATAACAAAATGAGAGGGCTTATAAAAGAGGGAGGGCAGGAAGAAAATCAAGGGGAATATGCAGTTTTTCAAAATCATGTAAAAGGCTAAAACTGGGAAGGGGAAAAACCTATTAATTGTCATTGTTGGGGATTTCTTTTTCATTTTCCCCCCTTAATCCCATATATTTTTTAACCTTTTTTATTTCTATTGTCTTACTTCAATTCTGATTTCCTTTCTAGAAATGTTATAGAGACCTCTTTTTAAATCGAACATCTATTTTTTGTTTTTATGGTTATGATTAGGTTCACATTTAAAAGGTATGTCTTGTGCTTAGGAGGCTTTTATAGGACATGAGATACGCTTTATAAAGAGAGATGGAGACTAATGAATATTATTTACAGGGATTTGGTGCTTAGAGGAACCACTTATTAGGCCTGGGGTAACAAAACTTCTGAGGGCAGGAGTAGGAGGATATTGACCTGGAAAGAAATTTTGTGGCAAGTAGGTAGGAGAAAAAATTCAGGTGATAACAAAGATCAATAATGAACTGCACCATCAGAGTCAGAGGAAGATTCCTGCCAGGGGATTATTATCTTTATTTTTTGAAAGAAAAGATATTTCTAAGAGTGACCTACAAACCAAATAACAAGTTTAGAATATATGGAAAGAAAAGTTAAGTAATGAAGAGTATGAGGACTTTAATCTTTCTCTTTCAGAACTAGATAAATTTAATAAAAAAACTAAATAAGAAGTGAATAGATTTTTAGATAAGCTAGATCTGATAATTATTTGTAAAGAATTAAATGGGAATATAAAGGAATGAATACACCTTTTTCACAGTGGTTCATGGTACCTTTACAAAGATTGGCCATATATTAGGGCACAAAAATTTTACAGTTAGAGCAAAAAAATTATTAAATACCTCCTTTTCAAGTCACAATAAAACAGAAACTAAACAATCTAATGTTAAAGAATGAGTGGATTAAAGAACAAATTGAAAATAGAAACAAAAAATAATTTTACTAAAGATAATAAGAATAGTGAAATAATATATCAACACCAATGGGATACAGCAAAAGCAGTAATTAGAGAAACATTTATATCTCTAAATGTTTACAAAATGGAAATCAATGAATTGGGTATGCAATTACAAAATAGAAAAAGAACTAAAAAACCTCAATTAACCACTAAATTGGAAATCCTAAAAATCAATGATGAGGTTAATAAAACTGAGTGTATGAAAATCACTGAATTAAAAAATATTAATAAATAAATGAAGAGTTGGTTTTATAAAAAACAATAAAATAGATAAGTCATTTGGTTAATGTGATTTTTAAAATGAGAGAAAAGAAAATCAAATCATTAATATTTAAAGTGAAAAAGGTGAATATGCTACTAACAAAGATGAAATCAAAGCAATTATGAGAAGTTGTTTTGCCCAATCATATATCAATAAATTTAACAATATAAGGGAAATGGAGGAAAATAAGTAAAAATATAGAAACTGCCTAGATTAGCGGAAGAGAAAATAAACTATCTAAATTGAGCTATTTTAGAAAAAAGGAATGGAAGAGGCTATAAATGAGCTTCCCAAGAAAAACATATCAGGATTAGATGAATTTACAAGTGAATTCTATCAAAAATTTAAAGAACAACTAATTCCAATATCAAATACATTATTTGTAATAATAGGCAAAGAAAAGTTCCTACCAAACTCCTTTTAAAAAACAAATATGATGCTAATACCTAAATCAAGGGGAGTAAAAATAGAGAAAGAAAAGTATAAACTACTTTGATTAATGAATATGGATGCAAAAATCCTAAATAAAAAATACTAGTTAAGAGATTACAGCAATATATTACAAAGATTACACATTATGACTAAGAAGCATTTATACCAAGAATGCAAGAAGGGCTTAACATAAGGAAACCTATTAATTTAATAGATTATATCAAAATTCAAAGTAACAAGCATCTCATTATTATATGAAAAGGTGAAGAAAATGTTTTTATAAAGTATTACAATCATTTCTATTAAAACACATGAAAATATAGATATAAATTATATTTAAGGGAAGAAGAAGGTAGATTCTACTTCATTCTTTAACTAAGAGGGAAAAAGGAGGGGAAGAATTAACTGACTAGATAAAAGCAAGAACTAAAAAAGGAACTAATAAATTATACTCTGAAATAAGAGAAAGGGATAACAAATGGTAGGCAAAACTATAGGGTAAGGAGATGATAGCCATTGGAATAGGGTTACCTTAAAATAGACTAATTCTTTAAAATGAAAATACATATTACTATATGTGCAAAAACAAAAAAGAGGGGGAAATCCTAATTTGGAAAAAAAGGCATATTAGAGACAAATGGGAGAAAATGTAAACCCATTCTAAATATGAATTGATCAAATGATACTATAAAACAAAATTAAATGACAGATTGGATAACAAAACAAAATCTTACAACCTGATCCTTCCAAGAAACAAATTTTAAAAATAAAGACATATAGAAGATAAAAATAAGGGACTAGAAAAAAATTTATTCTGCAAAAACAAGCATTCAAAATATTAAAAGGGATAGAGAAAATGACATCATGTCAGAAGGAAATATATGTAACAAATCAATATCAATATTAAACTTATAAGTTCAAATGTTCTTAAATTTGTATAGAAAACTTTAACTGAGCTACAAAAAGATATGATTGTAATACAATAGTGACAAATTTCAATGTCTCCAAGTTTTGAATAAATATAACATAAAAATGAACAAAAGGAGAAATACAGAGCTAAAAAAAAAGCTGGAAAAATGAGAAACGAAAGATTTATGGCATAAAAAGTATTGTTAAGGAATATTCATACTTGCCAGCATCACATGGAACTTTTACAACAATCAACCATGTGTTAGGGCATAGAGATATTGAAAATAAATTTAAAATGGCAGAAATAATAAATATATACTTTTTCAGATGACAAGTAAAAATAGTAATTGGTTCAAAGACCACAAACAAAAGACACAGACCCAAATAGAGAATTAACAATGCAATAATAAATATATAATCAAAGAGGAAATAATAGAAATGATAATTATGCAAAAGAAAATAATGATAAAACAATATAATACAATTTCTGAGATTTAGTTAAAGCAGTACTTAGGTGAAAAAACATATTCCTAAAATATACATTAACAAAAGAGAAAAAAAGGGAGGATTAACTGAATAAAATTCAAAAATTAGAAAGCTACCAAACAAATAAGCAAATGTAAAATAAACCAAAAAAAAGGATACTAAAATTAGAGGAAAATAAATTGCTGAAAATATGAAAATAAACGTATAAGAAGTAAAACCAAAAGATGCTTCTTTGAAAATACTAATAATGAAAACAGAAAATACATGCACACACAGACACGTACACACATCAAAAGTGAATGTTGAAAAATTATAAAGAGCAAGCATAGTTTAAAAGAAAATGAACCACTCCTTTGCAAAGGTGGGAGTCTTATAGGTGTTTAACATTGTACAACTTGAAATACTTTTCTGATATATTGATTGAATTTGCTGACTTTTTTTCTCATTTTCTTTTTATCTTTAAAACATACTATTGTTATATGGAATTTTAACTCTCTGGTAAAAGAGGATACTCAAAAAACTATGGGAATGTAAAAACAGACAACATAAAAACTTGTTTAAAAAAGAAAGAAAAAACAACATAATACAAAGATTATTTGCTTAAAATTGAATGCAACATTAAGTAGCAAAGAAGTGGGTAGCAAGTATTTTGGCACACATGCCCTGGGCCCCCCCATACATGTCTCCCAAAGTACTAATCTGAGACTTTTGGTGGGGAGATGTGGAATGGATAATGAGGAAAAGAGGAAAATAAAAAGGTCTTTAAGGTTGCATATAATCAAGATGCTTATTGAGTAGTGGGAGATATGATAATAGACATTATCAAAATATAAGGAAGCACAAGATACAGTTTCTGTGAACTAGGAGATTACAATCTGTAACAGCAAGGACCCTGGCATACACAGGAGGGCCTGTTGTACAGGTTCTTAAAACTGCTTTTGTCAAAGGAAAGCAACTTTTGAGGGGTCAACAATCATGTTAATGAAGTCCATATATCATTCACTTAGTTTAGGGGGGAAAGTCAGCACCCTGAACTTTAGAGAAAATATAAACAGAGAAATAAAGATCAGCAGACAGGACTTCCAACTATCTGACCATAAGAACTAGATCAACAGACATTTCCAACTGTTTAATTATTACATACATACCCATAGTTACCAAAGTTCTAAGCTGGGTAGGGGAGAGGGGCAATCAGTGGCTACCTAGAGTCTCATCTGGCCAAACAAACACTTCCAGTGAGTAAGCCCCAAAGTAAAACCTCATCTCAGAACATTTATACACTTTTCAGAGCCAGAGGGCAGGATCCTCTGACCCAGTTCCTCAATAGAAATTAACAAAAGGTATTGAGGCCTCTTAATGGGTGGTGAAGATCTTTAACTTTTCCCCCCACCTACCCACCATTAACCTTAAATTACCATTACACAGTCCTGCAGAGGGAACAGTATTTATAGCTATATAAACATGACTAACCTCACAAAATTATACGTGTGATATTTGTTAAACAAGTAGTATAAACTAAGTACTATTAGATTGAGGCAAGATTGTGTTCATCTATATTCCAGTAGTGTAGAGTCTGATTTAACCCAATACATAGAGCATTCAGACTTTCTTTCATATCTTACTTTCGATGCGTACTATTTGGTTTCCTACTGCCCAGCCCTTCTACTACAGAGCTATATAAGGGAAGAAAATAAACTAATTCAGAAACTGGAGAGAAATGAGTAATTGTTCATTTTTTGTTGTCAGACATTTAATTTACTCACTATCCTTTCCTAACTAGTAAAATCCTTCTCAAACAGCATTAGAGAGACAGACAGAAAGAGACGGAGAGAGAGAGAGAGAGAGAGAGAGAGAGAGAGAGAGAGAGAGAGAGAGAAACAGAGAGAGAGAAACAGAGAGTTCCTGGCCTTCCTGACACAGTCCCTGTCTTCTGAAATGCTTGTGTTTTTCTTTCCCTTTGAACTTCTAGATCAAAGTGTCAGACACATGGCTGCTGGGCCACAAGCAGCCTGAACCAAATTAAAATGTAAGTGTGAAATGTTTAACAAAATAAATAAAAATACAATACAACAGATAATATTACATTTTAATACTGTCAATGCGAAGCCCTCAGGGATACTTATGTATACATTAATGTCCCCTAGTTTAATTTAAGTCTGACACCATTGCTCTAAAGGACAAAAGAGAGAAGATAAATCAGCTTTCCACAGAATATCAAAAGGAACCTTTCCTGAGCACACAGTATAGGGCAGGGAGTTTCATGGCAGTAGAATCCTGCTCATGTATTTGGTCAGAGATGCTGCAGGAAGACTTCTCCTTTTCTCTTCATAATTTATAGAATCAGAGGATTATAAATATTGAGTTTAACAGGACTTTAGAAGTTATTTAGTCCTGCATTCTCATTTTTAAAAAAATATGCTAATTTACTTATTTTAGTCAACATTCACTTCCACAAGATTTTGAGTTCCAAATTTACTCCCCATCTCTCCCCTCCCTTTTATCATCTCCTCTCCTATTCCCCTCTCCCTCACTTTCTTGTAGGGCAAGATAGATTTCTATACCCCATTGCCTGTACATCTTATTTCCCAATTGCATGTAAAAACAATTTTAATATTTGTTTTTAAAATTTTGGACTCCAAATTCTTTCTCTTCTTCCTTCTCCACCCAACCCCGTTGAGAAGAGGAGCAATTCAATATAGTTTATACATTACATGTGTAGTAATGCAAAACACTTCCATAATAGTCATGTTGTGAAAGGCTAACTATATTTTCCTCTATCTTATTCTCCCTCTCCATTCATTCTACTCTCTCCTTTGATCCTGTTCCTTTTCAAAAGTTTATGTTTCCAACTACCTCCTCCTCCAATTTGTCCTCCCTCCTATATCCCCCACTTTATCCTCTTCCTCCTACTTTCCTGTAGGGTAAGATATCCAATTGAGTGTGTATGTTATCCCCTCCTTAAACCAAATCCAATGAGAGTAAGATTCACTCATTCTCCCCCTCTTTCCCTTTCCCCTCCATTGTAAAAACCTTTTCTTGCCCGTTTTATGTAAGATAATTTACTCCATTCTATTCCCCCTTTCTCCTTCTGCCAATATACTCCTCTCTCACCATTTAATTGTATTTCTTAGATATCACCTTTCCATATTAAACTCACCCTGTGCCCTCTGTCTATATACATACACACACACACACACACACACACACACACACACACACACGTGTGTATATATATTATAAAACTTCAGGGGTTTTCTGTAGTTGTCTTCAGAGCCACATTTCTGCCTTGGAACTCTGAGGAGGTTTCCCTTTCCACTGTAGCTACAAGTTCTGCCACACCAGTGCTCCTTCCCACCTCAGGACCACCACCTATGATTGTGCCCCAGTTCCACATATGGACCAATCAAGAGAATTGTTTCTCAACACCAGAAAAGAGATCCCTGCAATTACCCTCTGATCAGCCACTCAGTCCCCACATTGTCTGTGGGCTGGGAGCTCCATAAGCACCATTGGTCCTGCTGCTGCTGCCCCATCACTGGCACCTGAGTGCACCTCTACCCCACTCAGGTCCAACAGAGTTTTCTCACTTATCCTCTCTGTTGTCTTTGGCGTGTGTGGGCCAAAAAGTAGAAATCACCACAGCTGCAAGTGATTCAGTCCCCTGAGACCTACTCAGGCCCCATCTCGGCTTGCACAACCCCTTGCTGGACTGCCCTCCATTCCCAGCATGGTGCAACAGATACTTCTGGTCAACTTTCCAGGCTGTCTTGGGCTAGAGACTTGTTTCACTCTGTTATTTTGTGGGTTCTGAAGCGCTAGAATTTTAGAGTCATTTTTTACAGTTATTTGTAGGGGTTTAGGGTACAGCTCCAGCAATTCCTTGCTTTTACTCTGCCACCTTGCTCTTTCCCCCACTCCCCAGTCTCTTTTTATAGATGAAGAAACAGGTCCAGTAAGATTATATAAGGTTCCCTGAGTTACTCAGCTGCAAACATCTGGAGGATGATTTTAACCTACGTTCTCTCACTCTGGAGATGTTCTTCTTTCCATTATTCCCCATTGCTTCTTTTCAAATCAGTCCAGCAGAATAAGGACTTGCTGCACATTAAAGTTATGTCCTTTTAGCAGCTTTAGTGAAAGATTTTATAGGTCAAGATGTTGAATCTTTTGGGGAAAATACAGTTTATGAAGTTCATTGGAATTCAGTATCCAGTATACTAATAACCATAGATAAATGAGTAGTTGATTAAATTGCTTTGAAAACATAATCTTTCAGCCATATGTCAAATCAATTCATTGAACCATTTTGAACTGAATTGCTTATTAATGGACAAGCTAGGACAAGAGAGTCTTATATGAAGCTGCTTTTGATAAATGTAAGATTGGTTAATCCACCTGGGCATTTTAGTAAACTATACTATTAAATGCATCATCAATTCAAAGAAGACAATCAGGCTTCAAGTCAGTGCCTGGACTCTGGAAATGATAACACATGATTTGCTGTTAACATCAATTTTTGACAGGTATTTTTCTTTTAAGATAAAATAGAAACAAGGAAGTACTAATGATGAGCAAACTATTGATTTTCAGCTTACAAATCTTAGACCAAATTAGATGAAAAAGAGCTTTTTACATTTAAGTATACTTATTTAAATGTATATATATTATGTATATATGCATAAATGTGTGTTAGTATTTTATATCAAAGAATGGGCCATTAAGTCCTTGAAATGCTCCTCTATAGGAATTATAATACTACAACTCTGGAAAAAGTGTATTGTATAGACAATTAGAGAAATAACTGGAATTGGAAAAGTATTTTTTCCCAAAAAGGTGTCCTGTGAAAAATTATATATAAATATAATTTTAATAAGTTTCAACAATATACTATTTCTATTCATGGGTTATTCAGAAGTATTGAAATTCTTTATTTGTTTAACTTTTATTTGATCTTTAGTAGGTATTCAGGACTAATCTTATGCCTATGTCTCTGCCCTGTTAACCTTTCTAGCCTATGCATCATATAGTTAGTGATCTATGAATGGCAATTACATGGAGGATTAGTGCAGCATAATGACAAAAACACCAGAATTGGAATCAGGGAACATGTGTTGAAATCCTGCTTCTGTCATTTATTACCCCTTCCTTTACATCTTTGGGCTCAACTCATTTTCTTTCTACACTGTCTGCCTCAGATATGTGCAGATGGACAAACTCGTGTTGTGAGGTTCAAATGAGATAATGAATATAAAACACTTTGCAAATCTCAAATGCCATTTATTATCATATTATCATTCTTATTAGCCTGTAGTAACTAGGGCTCTAATTTGGTAATGACTTCATTCCATGAGCCTTCCACAATACTTCTGATGAGCTCAAACCATGTTTATAAAGCAATACAGGAGGGTGCTGATAAATATTCAACAACCAAACTCTCCAGAAGGAAAAATAAAGTGCATACCCACAGACTTTTAAGCTTAAGCTGAGTTATTAAAATCTGAAATTTAGACGATAAAACGATAAATCAAAATCTAACAATCAGCAATTTCATAAGAATAAATACTTATGTTCAAAATCACTTCTCTGATACATTCCTTTCTGTAGGGATTCCACTCAATGGAAAAGAGTTTATGACAATATTTTTGGGAAATTGTTTCCATTTTTCTTCTATATGTGGTATTCTTTGTATTTTCATCATAAAATATCTGTAGGGTGAATATCTGTATATATTGCCATGATTTTTCTAAATTGGTTTTACTCTCTACTGCTTCTCTCTGTTTTACGAGACAATATCACAAAATGTCCATCATCCTTCTTCAAGAAATGTATCAAACAAAAGTTTAAAAGTTTATAAACTAAAGTTTGCAGTCAAATGCAATGTTGCCTTTAGCTGACAATTCTCATTTATCAAGAAGATCCATATTTTCTTGCTATGTTTTTTTCTGGGTTATTTTAGTTTCTCAGTTTTGAAAACTAATTTACTTCTATTATATTTCTGCATAAAATCTTTATATTAGTTGTTATCAATCAATTATTATTATTATGTTGTACATTTCCCACTTTTCATTTCTTATATAGGACTAAATTGGAAAAAAAAATTTTGGCCTTAACCATTCATGAAACAAATAAATTAAAAATATAAAATTACCTTTCATCCTATGCATCTCCCTTATATTTCTACAATGTTAATAATGAAATTTTGGAAAAAGGGAAAAAAGTGCTGAGAATCATATCATTTTAACCTATCTTTGAAAATATTAATAACCATTGGAAAATGTACAAAATCACTTATCAAGAAATGACATATTTTAAAATAATTAGAAATCATCTTGAATTCATCAAAGTTATGATGGGAAAAGATGGGGAAATACTGGAACAACTGTTGCAACTACAAGTAGGTCTGTAAATTGCTATAATTCTTCAATAAAACATTGGAAATATGCAAAAAAAGTTGCTAAATTGTTCATGCCCTCTGACTTACTTATGGGACCATAACTGCAATTAGTTTATTACTAGCAAGAAAGAAAACATGTATACAAAAGTGTCATAATAAAATTGCTATGATAACTAAAAATCAGAAAGAAAATACAAACAGAAATATTGAAGAACACCTGAAAAAGATATATCTCTGCATATGTGATGGACTGATCACTGCTGTCCAATAAATAATGATAAATGTTAAGAATTCAAAATGTGAAAAGACTTGCATGAGGTAATGCAAAGTGAAGAAAGCACAAGAAAAAATATAAAATGCCTATTGACTTCAATAATAATCAATATGGAGACAAAAATCTGGACACATAAAATCAATATTAGGATTATACTTTCAAAATTAAAGTACATGCCCCTCCTTTCTATTAATAATAAATAATGTAACTATTTAATAAGTCATTTGGGGGTGGTTATCTAACTTACGTATTTTCAAAGCAAAAAAGTCAATGTGAAAAAAAGATAGATTAAACTTCTGCAGAATAGGTAGATAGGCACAATGATAGTGGAAGTCAGCAATTTACAATCTGGATATGAGTCAATACCAATTTTTTTACAGATCAAAATGGATAATAGACCCCAGTTTACAATAACTAAGGCATTTTGTCAAAGTAACCAATTATGTACTGTTAGTGTGTGTGTGTGTGTGTGTATGTGTTTAGTCTTTATAAAAGCAATGCCCAATACATGCCTGTCAAGGAACTGTTTAATTGAATTTATGGTTTGTTTTTATTTATTTTGCTTTTGAAAAAGAAGGGTTATTTTGAATTGATTTGAATGTTGAATTAAAATATCCTTCACCTATATATTAGAAATTTAAAAAAAATTGTTATATCTAAAATGATCTTTTAAAAAAATTTTTCAGAAAAACTTGGTTTTCTAAGTACAAGCCCTGCAATAGATAGAAATTTGAAGTTGAGCCAAGCTTGCAAGACAATGGTTGCTATGGAATAGTTTTTGTTTTTTTTAATAGCATGAGTTCTAGTTGTTAAGAGACAAAAGCTAAGGTTGAGCGGACAAAATTACTCCCTTCTTATATGAAAAAGACAATCTTAGACTTCACACTGGCAAATATAACATTTTTCCATCTCTTTCTCCTCTAACTCCCAAATGAAAAGAAGGAAAGAAAGGGGGGGGCGGAGTGAGTGGAGAGGAGGAGCTAGGAGGAATGTCAAAATAGCTGCTTCTAGACAGAACTCTTGGAGAAGGTTGATTATTAGTAAGGGAAACTAAAGTCTACCAATGTATTTAGCTTCTCACTTGAAATATGAACGTAAGTTTTGAGAACGTGGCAAACAACTGATAACCAAACACATACACACACACTTATTTTTGTCTAATGGTAGTCATCTCCAGGGAGGGGAAAAGCAAATAAAGAAATTTACATGAAAATTGTATCATAATTAAAAGAAATAGTAAGTTTACATAACAAATTTGAATTTCCGTGAGTAGTCATTTTTTATTGTACTATGTTATGAAAATACTTTTTTATCCTATAAATTAAAAATGATTTTAATTGCATATTACCTTAAACTAGTGTTTCATTAATAAGTTTAAGGCTTCTCTTCAGCTGTGTATATATAGTTCTGTTTAATTAAAAATGCATAATTGAAGGGAATGGAATCTTGTGATATCACAATATGTTTACATATATATTAATATATTTGTGTTTGAATTATGTTTAAGATGTTTTTAGTCTCCAAATTCAAATGTTTTTAAATGATTATAAAATAATATACATAGTAAGATATTACATTTTCTATACAGCTATGACTGTGATTATGAAATTTGGACCTACAAAAATTTCACGCCTACTGACAAATTCAAAATATCAATTAGATTTATTTCTCAACATATAAGTTGTCAAAATACATGAACAAGTAGTTCTCAATAAAGAAGAAACAAACTATCAATATTTACTTTGAAATTATTCAAACTCATTTTATTAAACAATGAAATCCTCAGAACAAATATATTAATAATATATATGAGCATAAATTACAGGAACACATTTTATAAAGAGAATAAAGATATCATTGTGGAATCAGGAGTCCATGTCTGTTTTATGTGGGTGGGTGGGTGCTGCACCAGCACAGGCTTCTATATAATATTGGATCACTATAATAAATACTTGTGGATATTACTAACCAGAAAAAAAACATCGGAAAATATGTCCATATGGAAAATAATATTTTCTAAGTAGGACTGGGATTACAACCAAGAATCACCTACCCAGCAAAACTGAAAATAATCCTTCTGGGGGATGGGGGAGGGCAGGGAATGGACATTCAATGAAATACAAGACCTTCAAACATTCTTTGTGAAAAAACCAGAGCTGAATACACAACTTGACTTTCAAATACAAGACTCATGAGAAGCATAAAAAGGTAAAAGAGGAAAATCAGAAGGGAATCAGTAAGGTTGAACTGTTTACACTCCTACATGGGAAGATGATACTTATAACTCTTAAGAAATTTCTCACTATTAGGGCAGTTAAAAGGAGTATATAAAAACAGAGGGCACAGGTGTGGGACGATATTAAAAAAAATAAAATTAAGGGGTAAGAGAGGAATGTATTGGAGGAAAGAGAAAATAAAAAGTAGAATGGGATAAATTATCTCACTTAAAAGAGGAAAGAAAAAGCTTTTACAGTGGAGGGAAAGAGGGAGGATGTAGGGGGAGTGAGTGAACCTTACTCTCACCAGAATTGGTTCAAAGAGGGAATAACATACACACTCAATTGGGTGTGGAAATATATTTTACCCTACAAGAAAGTAGGAGGGGAATAGGATAAGAGAAGAGGAGGGGTGACAGAAGGGAGGGAAGATTAGTGCAGGGGGTAGTCAAAAGCTAAACACTTTTGAAGAGGTACAGAGTAAAAGAAGAGAGAGAAAGAGAAGGGATAGGAAGGGAAGGGAAGGGAAGGGAAGTGAGCAACAGTAACTGAAAAAAAATGTTGGGGCAAGTTGCTCTGAGAAGATCTCATTTCTCAAACACAAAGTGTACTGAGTTAAATTTATAAAAATAAGAGCCATTCCCCAATTGACAAATGATTAAAGATATAAGCAGTTTTCAGATGAAAAGCTATCTACAGCCATATTAAAAAAAAAAAAACCTTCTAACTCATTATTGTTTGGATAAATGCAAATTGGAACAATTCTGAAGTACCATCTCATACGTATTAGATTGACTAATAGAACAGAAAAGGAAAATGAGAAATGATGGAAGAGATGTAGGAAAAATGAGACATTAATGCACTGTTGGTGGAGTTGTGAATTGGTTCAACCATTCTGTAGAGCAATTTGGAACTATGACCAAGGGGTTATAAAATCATGAATACCCTTTGATTTAGCAGTGGCACTATTAGACCTGTATGCCAAAACAGATAGAACATAAAAGGAAAAGATCTACATGGACAAAAATATTAATAATAGCTCTTTACTGATGTAAAAGTATTGGAAATTGAGGGGATGTTCATCCATTGGGGAATGGTTGGACAAATTGTGATATGTGATTATGATGGAATATTATTGTGCTGTAAGAAATGATTAGCAGGGTGCTCTCAGAAACCTACAAAACCTACATGAGCTGACACAACATGAAATGTACTGTGTATAAAGTAACAGTAATATTGTAAAATGATTTGTTGTGAAACACTTAAGTATTCTCAACAATAAAATGATTCAAGGCAACTCTGAAGAACTTAAGAAAAATGCTATGCATCCCCAGAGAAAGAACTGATGGTGTCTGAATACAGAATGAAGGATACTTTTGTTTTACTTTCTTTTTTTTCTTGAGTTTTCTTGTCTATGAAATAAAATGTGTCATTATGAATATTGACTTGAATACAATACATAGTTGGATGAGTAATACATTTAATTCATCCATTAGTATATAGGGCATCCCAAAACTTTTTGTCCAATTTTAAGCTTTAATAACTTTGACAAGTATTACTAGTGAACAATAACCTGGAGCC
Source organism: Bettongia penicillata ogilbyi (assembly GCA_023548195.1). Lineage (NCBI taxonomy): Eukaryota > Metazoa > Chordata > Mammalia > Diprotodontia > Potoroidae > Bettongia > Bettongia penicillata. Next base: position 10,974,160 of record JAJHZJ010000382.1, on the reverse strand, counting down.
AGAATCAAACAAAAGGAAGTCATCTAATTATAATGATCTCAAGTTTCTTGCTACTGCAAAAGCTCATTTATTTAACAAAAATTGGCTGATGATGTCTCATGGCTATGAATTATGGAATACAGTCATCTCAAAAGAATCACAAATGGTGGTGCCCCAAATAGTAAGGAAAGACCTATGATATGCATAGGTAGAATAAAACACATTAGCAGTGAATTTGCATAGAATGTTGATTGAAAGAATACTTCATGGAATGTGGGACCAGAAGAGAGAATGATATTGTCATGAAATGAGAAAAAAAGATGGACAGCCCAAGCATTATACTAGTAGCCACTAGATATTAAAAGGATTAAAGGAAGTCCTCAAGTATGTTAGGAAGGTCCACTTTTGACAATTTCCATGAAGACATGGACATGAATCCCACAATTTGAGGAAATCTAGGCAGGACTGGGCTCATTAGGAGAAGTGTCCAGATGGATGACATAACAGATCCACAATGGTATTGAAAATATAATGTATTGATAATACCAATATTCCATGCAGTTGACTAAGCTAACTGGAATGGATAATCTGCTACTTTAATTGCAAAAACAGTTTCCAGGAGGAAATAATAGTTGCTAGAGAACTACTTTTGCAAACCCAAACCTATTAAATGACAACCACAAAAGTCATAGGCCCTTGTCATGATTATGTGACACAGAGATCTAACATAAATATATTAACATCAAAGCATTCTATTTGTTTTTCTTACTAAAGAGTCATTTGTTTTCATCAAACTTTTATATTTTACCTCTGATGATTATTAAACAATTTTATAATGATTGCTGATATTTTAAATGAATACAAGATCATCTGTACTAAAATCATTGCCCAAGAATCATATTTTAGAACTGCAATATAACCAATCAAAAAGAGATAAGGAAAATTTTTACCCATGTCTACCTGTTGGTTTCCAAAACTCTCTGCACTATCAAGTATTGAGGGGAAAACATGACCAGATTTGTGGGAAGTAGCATTTCATAGAGGTGACTGGTAAAACATTGAGGTATAGCTTTTGAATGGGAGAGCTTTTGAAATAATATATGTGATTAATGAAGTCACTCCCAACAAATTAGTTCCATAAAAACAAACAAAAAAATTTCCTATTCACTTATGAATCCCTAATGTTTGGAAAACAGTTTTAAACGTTTTATTTATGCCATTCTCTGAAAAAAGTAATTGAGTTTGTGAACAAGAGCAAGAATATAATAAAATACTTCTTTTCTAAAAAGTTTTCAGTTCTGCCTATTTGAGAGGCATAAGCTCATCTCTGTGAAATTGCAAAGAAAAATATTGTAAACACACATTCATCTTACTACTATATTTGCCACTTTTACCATAAAGCACCTTCATTAAACTGCCTCATTTTCTTTCACGTAGAGAATGTTCAGTTAAATTCTCTACCATGCTAATACTTCTTAAATACTATGGCAATTTGAAATCAAGTGAACCATGTATTCAACTAAGTCATGATAAATAGCTTCATCTCATTTGAGAATGCTCACTATTTTACTTCTGCCAAACAATTAAAAAGTTGGCTAAAATTTGAATGATCATGAAGCTCCCTAAATCCAGTCCACAATAGGCAAGGCAACCTTGCAGAGAGCCAGGTTCCTTATTTAAGAAAATTCTAGGCACATTTAGCATGTAAAATGTTAGGAAGGTGAAATATATCCAACAAATGCATCTACATGGGAGTTTTCAAGGCTGCTACAATAGTGCCAACTTCTATCTGACTATAGGCTCTCTCAAATGGTGATGACATGTTATTTCCAAGCACGGCTAGAATCCTGTTCCTACATGATGTCTTAACTAAAAAGCTTCCCCTAGGCTTTCTAATTGGGTAGTTAACCACATTAAATCACATTCTAAATGACACAAAAAAATGTTTATTAAAAAAAACCCTCTAAATTTAATGGCAAACAGTTCAAAAACATACTGAGGATAATTATATCAGTTTTGGAAACATTCAACAGTCCCACAAACAGCTGAATTAACAAGTATATGGAAGCAAACAAGACTCAGCCAAAAGAATGCTATATGTAGAATAAGAGGACTTGGCTTTGAATCCTGTTTACTACCTATAGGACCATGGGCAAGTTACAAAATCATGCAGGCCCTCCATTTCCTTATCTGCAAAAAGAGTTGGACTAGATGACACCTAAAATCCTTTCGAGCTCTAAAACTGTGGTCCCATGAATATCTCCTATTTTTTTTTCTCCCCTTATATGACCATCACCCTAGCTTAGGCATTTCTCAACTTTCATTTGGACAACTATAAAAACAACCTGAATGGTCTCTCAGCTTCCCCACTGACACTCAATCCATTCTTCACATGATCCCAAAAAAATCCTCCTAAGGAATCGTTCTGACCATGCCACTCCTTTATGCCAATTTTCAGTAGTTCTCCATTGTCGAAGGAATAAAGCATAAATTTAAAATCTTCTATTATGTGACTTCTACTTTCCATACCATCTTCCTTCATTAATTCTCTATTTTATTCTGATTAGAATACTAGCTGTTCCCCAAATTCAATATTCAATTTTCCACCTCTGTGCATTTCAGTAAACAGTTCTTCATGACTTGAATTCATACCTTTCTCATCTCTGTCTTTCAAAATTCTCATTTTCCTTCAAAATTCAACCCAGTTGTCTCTTTTAAGATGATGACCTAACTCCTTTCTAAGCATTAATGGGAGCTTGCTCTCCAGTCTTCACAACGTATACTTACTGTATTTGTATACTCATTGCATCCCTCAATAGACTAGAACCTCATTGAAAGTGGATAAGGTCTTTTTTATCACCTAGAACATCAGATATGTGGAAAGTTTGTTGAATAGGGTTTAACCCAAGCAATATAAGCAACTCCACAGCACATGTTCTCATTCTGCAAGTGCCTTGAACAGCCAAATACAGTCTGCATTAATATAATGATTATAGTAACCTGGTGATTTGAGATTAAGAGAGAATTTTATACATATTCTTGTTTTAGATTTACAGATAACAATATTATTACTACTACTAATAAAATACTAGCTACCATTTATATAGTGCTTACTCTGGGCCAGGCACTATGCTAAACAACTTACAGTTATTTCATTTGACCCTCACAACAACCCTGTGGGGTATTGCCACAACAAGGCAACATTTTCAGTTGGTTAGTGCAGTGAGTAGAGATCCTTGACCTGGAGTCAGAAAGACTTGTGACCAAATCTGGCCTCAGACATGTATTAGTTGTGTGAACCTGGACAAGTCACTTAACCTCTATCTGCCTCAGTTTCTTCAACTCTAAAATTGAATGATAATAACATCTTCCTTCCAGGGTTTTTGTGAGGATAAAATGAAATATTTGTAAAGTGCTTAGTACAATACCTGCTACATAGTGGGCCTTAAAAAAATGCATGCTCCTTTCTCAGTCCCACTGCCCAGTATGTGCCAGGCATTGTGCTAAGTACTAAAGACGCAAATAGAAACAAAGACAATCACAGACCTCAAGGAGCTTACATTCTAATATAATAATGTACACCACAATTCTATGAGGTAGATATTTGGAGTATGATTATCTCCATTTTACAAATTATGAAAATGAAACTCAAAGAGGTTAACTGAGTTTTCCACAGTCACACAGTTAACAAATGCTGGAGACACTATTCAATCCTAGACTCACACAGTTAACAAATGCTGGAGACACTATTCAATCCTAGACTCTCCTCACTCCGACAAGTCTAACATTCTTTCTACCACAACCTATCCCTTGTAAAAACAAAAACAATCCAGGGACTGTATATACTTGAAAGACTTGATATCTAGTTTTGAGTACTTATTATTGAACTCCATATCACTATTTTCTCTGCAGTAGACTGATAATAGCAGTGATTTTTACTGCCTAGTTGGGTTTTGATTGATTACAGAACTTGCCCTGACTACGCCAGATCTCAGTCATTAAAAAGTGACTATTCCATGTTAACTTACCCCCTCATTTTTGTTAGCATTAAATCCGTCTTGAAAATGTACAATAAGCCTAGGACTGCAAAAGCTCTAGTATTACAAAAGACTGTAACGATTCAGCTAAATAACCATTGCTTAACTCAGTTTTGGTAATTCCCTTCAGGAAGCTGACTAGAACAGTCTAAATATCTAAGTCATGAGAGCTGAAAATTAAAATCTTAAATAAAAACTACCAGAAATCACAACTACTGAAACATTTCAACTTCAATAGACTGTTGCTAAGTTGCTTACCTTTCTTTGGTGGCTGCTTTTGACCAGTAATGATTCCTTTGGGTTCATCCAAGTCATGGCAAATTCTGCTAAAAGGAAGGAAAAATCTAGGTAAACTTTATGACTTTCATCCTTCTACCTACTGACAATGATGAAAATATACATATTATATATATATATGCAAATACTTTGTATATAAATATACACATACATATGAGAACATGTATATCTTAAGTTTGAAATGTTTAAATAAGGAAATGGACTTAGTAATTAATAGCTTAGTTAATTACCAAGGCATATTTCAAGACATTCAGAGAAAATATATATATATATGTATATATATATATATATATATATAATCTCATATAGCTTGGGTTTGTAAAACAGAAGACAGCTCAAGTGGGTGAGAAACTTGAAAAACAGACATTCTACTGTTATAATCACAAATGATCCCAAGGAAGAAGAAATTAGAGAACCTACAGAGATCAATTTGGCTACGCAAACAGCTCTCCAACAAGCTCCAATGTCAGAAACGTAGGAACAAAATATAAAAATAAAAGCATATAATCAAGGAATAACATAGATGAGCAATATGGATTTATAAAAATCCTGGCAGGAGATATAGAAAACTGAGAGGGAAGGGGCCAGGACTGCTAAAGAATGGATATTTTGAAAAAGGAAAAAGAAAAGACAGACATAAGCTTGCTGATCCTAGGATGATGTTATAAGGTTAACAGTTGATGAAGAACAACAGAGTTAATATTTTATTATACGAGTGATAGGAAGAGGTATGATACATAAAAATCTAAATATATCCATGATAGCATGGTGGCATGGAAGAGTGTTAAACAAGGGGTCCTGGTACCTGAGTTTGAATACTGGCCCTGCTACTTATAAAAGCATGACCTTAGGCAAATCATTGATTACATTTTTGGGGGCCTCTATTTTTCCATATGTAAAATGGAGAAGGGAGAAGATGGACTCAATGAATTCTAAGGTTCATTTAAGCCCTAGAGCTATGATTCTGTGATCTTAGGCTATAGAATTTAAGTAGAAGAAACAGAGCACTAACAGTTAGGGGTATCCAGAAAGATTTCCCATAACATATGACCTTAAGTCATGAAGGAAACCAAGAATCCTAAGAGGAAGAAGTGAAAAAGGTATATATTTTAAAAACATGGAATTGTCTATGCAAAAGATAGGGAGTGAAGCTTGTTCAAAAACACCAAAATATGAAATGCTTGGGAAGAACTACTTGCTACCAAAAAACAAACAAAAAAACCTATAAGAAAAATTGGAAAACAACTGGAGGAGGAGGGAGGGTTTTAACCAACATCTTATACCATACACCAAAATAAATGCAAAATAGAAATACAAATTTTATATAAAAATTCACACTGCATAAAGAAAGAAGAGAATGAGATCAGTTATTTCACAACTATGACAAGGAGATGAATTATTCATCAAGCAAGTGATAGAAACTATAAAAATAAAAAAGATGATTTTGAATACATGAAAATTAAAAGCCACTGAACAAAATCAATGCAGTAAGAGTAAGAAAAGAAAAATGAAAATAATTTCTGAACGATGTAAGATTTATAGCTTATTAACACAAATTTATAAGACTAAAAGATCTCCCTGAATAAATTGTCAGAGTATTGTTGTGTTCGTTCCTTCGTTGCTGAAGACCATGCCATCAGAGAAATGATGACACGACTTGCACTTGACTTTGTTTTGAGTGAGGGAGGGCTGTGCAGGTCACCAGCCTCACTTCTCCTCCGGAGCCATCTGGATCCAGTGAACTGATATTCCTCAGGATGACTGGAGATGACCCAGAATGCACTGGGAGACCTTGGCCCCTTTTCTGGGAGACTGGTAATGAAAAAAGCAAAGAGTAGTTAGATGGAGGGTCTTGTAGAAGAAACAGCAAGGAGTCTGGTTGTAGTTTATAGCAGACAATAGAGTGTAAGAAAGCTGAAAAGGGAAGGGGCCAGGTTGTGAAGCTCTTTCAATGCTAATTGACTCAGGACTGACTTACATCAGGAGGGGAACCTTAACATAGGACAGAAGGAGTCAGTGTTAGGACCAGGAGGATCCGGTTTCAACTTCCATTTCTGAAAGGAAACACAATCTAGTGCAGTGGTGTTAAAACTCAATAGAAAGAAGAATCCTTTCCAGTTTCATATTGATGTAGAAAAACAAGCTAATACTATTTATGTTTCATTGTTGAACATTGTCCAATTCCATTTTAATCAAGTTCGGGCTACATTCTGAGCTGAAATGTGACTGTGTTTGATGTCTATACTCTAAGTAATTCTCTAGGATTTTAAGTTGTAGATGTTGCAATTGGAATTTAACAAAAAGGTAAACTGAGGCAAAACTCTAAGCAAGATAACATTTGTTAGAAGAGATACACTGCCTATCAAAAAATAGTTGATGGATTAAAATTCTCAAAAGAAGAATATCAAACTCTTAATAATCATGTCAAAGAATTCTCCAAGTTACTAATGACTAGATATTTTACATCAAAACCACCTCATACCTCACACACTTTTTACCTCATCATAGAAAACTGTCATAGATGATAAAAGATGGAAATAGCCAGCTTCTGAGAATTTATGCCAAAATGGGCAGATTAATGAATTTTTGATATAGCTATGGATTGGTACAATCATGCTGGAAAGAAGCTTGGAATTACATTAAAGAAAATTAATAAAGTATTCATACCTTTGACCCAGGCTACTTCCAATTGTCCCTTGACTAATTTCTCCTGTAGAATTTTAATTAAATTAATTTTAATTTAATTAAATTTAATTAATTGAATCCTATCTTCCCTCTCAATCTTTTGAAACTGCCCCTCTCCAAACCTAGAATGCATGGCTCACAAAATCCTGAACTTCCCCTGCTATAATAAGCTCTAAGATCAAAGAACCAGGTCTTCTCAGTGTACTTATCCTTTCTAAACCAGTGATAATTTTTTTCCATGTTATTGAAAATCAGATACTGAACAGAAAAGTGGAAAAAGTAGAAAAGTCTGCTAGGGTTAAGTGGGTAACTAACTGCAGGGAAAAGGTTAACAATCTTTAAAATGGGCCAGAGATTCTTGTGGAAGCCCCTGAACTGAAATGCCCTATTCCTAGTGTAGCACCAGCTCCAGGGCTACTCTAACAATGTCCAACACATGTGCAACTTGAATCCCCAGAGCTTAATTTCTTCACTTTCTTCATAGTGTAGAAACAACCCTTCTATTTGAAAGGAGATTTTCTTGTTTTGTTGTTTTTTGGAGGGGGATTGTATGTGTAATAGGATGGCTCGTAAAACTTCCACTATTGTGCTTCCTACCATGATTAGCAATTAATACCAATTAGCCAATCCGGTTTAATTAGCTTTAAGAAAGAGATATTTATTAAGGTAGTATGGTTGATACAAGCAGCTAGATGAGCACTGGACTTGGAATCAAGAAGACTGATCTTCAGGAGTTCAAAGCCAGACTCGGATGCATACTACCTATGTGACCCTGGGCAAATCATTTAACCCTGTTTGCCTCAGTTCTCATCGGAAAAATAAGCTGGAGGAGGAAATGGTAGAGTTCTCCAGAATTTTTGCCAAGAAAAACTACCAAATGGGGTCATAAAGAGTTAAACATGACTGAAAAACAACAAAAATAGTTGATACAAAACATTTGCCACCATACCTTCAAACCTAAGTATATTACCTACTTTGTATATATGTATTTGTATATACAAAAGCAAGGGGAAAGTGGACTGAAGCTTTGAACACCTATGGCACTTAAGTAAATTACAACATCTGGATTCTGGATGTCTATTTCTCCTCTTCATGATGTACCTAAGAAATTCCCTTTTGGTAAGAGTAGCTTTTCTTTTAGACTCCTTAAAGAGCTAGGAAGCTGTCTTTCCTCAGTGTGTCTAGTTTGGTCTCAATTGCTGGTGTAGACTGTGCAGCCAGACACTGCCAGAATACCTATGAGAATTGAGAATCATATGAGCTTCCAAGATTCCATATTATCTTGAAAAATTCACAAAATCCTTAAGATTCAGGTCATTGGGAGAGTGGGAGACAGGGTCAGAGACTATCTCTTTTCCTTCCCTCCCATAGTGAATCCTTCCAAGGGACTTGACTGAAAGATGTTTTAATCTCCAAATTCTGATCTGGCTCATCATGTCATAGACCATGGGTACGCAAACTAAGGCCTGTGGGCAAATCCAACACACTACTTATTTTATATGAGCTAAATGGAGTGTTGGTTTTTTTTTACATTTTTAAGTAAAACTTCATTGAATTTAATGATGCAAAAAATATTCTTAGTTTACTAGTGATACAAAAAATTTACCCTTGTGATAGACTTTGCATACACTTGCTATAGATAACCCACAGGGCATGAGGTTTACTCAACCAAGTCAAATACTTTCCCCATGTAACTTTACAGTAGGTTATTCAAAGGCTTTCAAATACATATAAATTTATCAAAGTTTTTTTTAAACTTAATATTAAGTTCATTATTGATCAATTTTTTTCCACAAAGTATTTAGGGCTTATTCACACTTAATGTATATATCACTGACTAATTGATTCAGTCTAGTGAAATTCTCAGTTTTCCTAAAAGAGATATGGCAAAGTTTTCCTTTAAAGGAGCTAAAAATACTTTTATAAATATAGAGTGCTTGAGGGAAAAAATAGAAAAAATATGGGAGCTGCAAAAGAAATAATTGGAAAGAAAAATATCAGCTTGGCTCAAGAGATACAAGCTAGAAATTCCATGAAAATTCTAAAGGAACAAATACATGCAAATGACTTCATAAGACCACAAAAAATATTGAAACAAAGTTAGTGGAGATCATCTCACAGAATCAAAGTGTATAAGTAGACATGTATACGAACAAGGAACAGGAGGTGAAGTGAACAGTTGACATTTCAACCTCACTCTCATCTGAACTGGTCAAAAGATCGAAGAATATACTCATATGCACACAAAGTTTAATAGAAAATTTCATTAAATAGGGAAATAGGAAAGAAAGCAGAGAAGAAGGGAAGGATAATTAGAGGGAAGGTAGATTAAGGAATTAGTCTTCAGCCAAACTTTAAGAATGGATTAAAAAAATTATAGCACTAAGTGGAAAAAAATAGGAATCTGAGGGGATGCCCATAAATTGGGGAATGGATTACCAAGTTATGGCATATAAAGATGATGGAAAACTATTGTACTCAATTGTTGTTGGTGCAATGACAAAGGAGCATTCCGGAGTACTAATGAGGAAAAACATAGTCCACCTCAAGATAAAGAGTGGAAGGAATGTCAGCTGAAGGTAACATTTTTTTTTTTTAATTTCAAATTGGAAATTTTATTTGATTGCCTTTACCCATTTGTAGCGGGATTTGTTTTCTGGTCTTTTTAATTGAGGAAAGGTTTGGGTAGGAAGGTAAGAGTCTGATCTTGTCTGATTAAAGCTTTTTTTTTTCTCATTTTAGACTCAAAGGTCAGAATATAAATATAGAATAGAGAAAAGAAACAAAACAGATCGTAAACTTAAATACAAAGAAAGAAAAAAGTATGTGATGTACATAGCAGAACACAAGAGAATACTCAAAATAGGTAACAATAAATTTTTACTTCAAGAAATCCTTTATGATAAATAATACATGTTGTGTGGAGAACTGCCAATATTTTCTTTGTTTCCTTGTAAGTTTTCTTTTGTTTTTTTTTTTACTTTGTTCTTTTTTCCCTCCCTACCTCCCAGAAGGCTACAATTAAGTTTGGATATGTTTTCTCTATAGGTATAGATATATACATACATATACACATACATATACTTTCCCAAATAAATTCTACTCATGATCTTTGTTTTTATGTTTGTTCATATCTCGTTTCCTATCTCTCCAACTTCCTCTACTTTACTTTTATCCACTACCTTGCCATCCTATACTTGCCTACCCTTCTCCAAGGATCCCTCCCCTATCCTGCCACTCACATAAATATAATGACCCTTCTATACCCCTCTTTTACCTATTCCCTTCACCTTCCCTCTAAAGATCTCTCTCTTGTCCTCTCCTCCCTCCCTATGCCCCTACTAATTTATATCCTCTGAATTTAGAAGACTTTTTATATTCTTCTAAATATATATGTATTGCTTCCTCTTAAACCCATTCCCAATTAAAGATTACCAGAGCTATAAGCCCTCCTCCCTTCTTTAATTCCAATGCATCTCTTGCACCTTATTTGTATAAAATAATTATTCTTTTTAGTTTTTCCTAAATGCTTTTGCTTTTTAAATTCATATCATATTCATGTTTGCGCCAATCTTTCTTATGAGCTACCCAATTATTAATAAGAATCTTAGGCATACTTTTTATGTTTTACAGATATGAAAAGTAAACAGCCTGTCCTTATGAATCCTTTGTAATCAGTCTTTGATATGTACCTTATATTTCTTTTGACTCTTGCATGTCAAATCTTCTGTTAAGTTCAGGTTTGTTTGTTTTATAAACAAAGTCTTGAAAGTCTGACGTTGGTTAAATTTCATTTTTTTCATTCAAAATAATGCTTAACTTTTCAGGGTATGATATTTTTCATCCAGAGTCCTAGTACTTTTACTCTTTGATGTATTGCATTGCAAGACCTGTGGTCCCCTAAGGTCTCTGCTGCTAGGTCTTGTGTGATTCTAATTGTGGCACTATCATATTTAAACTGTTTTAATCTTGATGCTTTGAACATTTCATCCTTGATCTGGTGGATTTCAGAATTTGACTATCATATTCCTATGAGTTTTCCTCATAGGATTTTTTTAAAATGATGATGGATTTTTCTATATCTACTTTCCCCCTTGTTCTAATGTTTCAGGACAATTTTTTAAAATTATTTCTTGCATTATTGTATCAAGGTTCTTTTTTTTATCATAACTTTCAGCTAGTCTGATTATTTTTATGTTTTCTCTTCTTGAACTATTCTCCAAATCTGTTTTTTATAAGATATTTTACTTCCTCTTCTATTTTTCATTATTCAGAATGTGTTTAATTATTTCTTGATCTCTTATAATTTCACGAGCTTCACTTTGCCCAATCCTAATTTTCAAGGTGTCTTTTTTTTAAGAATCTGGATCTCTTTTGCTAATTGGTTGACTTCCATAATCTTCTTGTTTTTCTTGGATTAATCTTATTTTATTTTTAGTTTTTTACACCATAAGTCAAAGGAGGAATAGATTTAGGGGAAAGATGATTATAATTTGGGAACATATTAGTCTGAGATTCAGTGGGAAAATCTGATATAGATTCAGAGCAGACAGCAGAGGTATGGATCTGTATCTCAGGATGAAGATCAGTAGTGAGAGAATATATTTGGGATTTATATGTATAAATGTGGTAGTTAACATTCTTGGAGTAAAAAGATTGTCAAGGGAGGGAGTATAAAAAGCAAAATTAAGAGATCCTGAAGAAGACTCATAAGCAGCATGCCCTTAAAGCAAAATTTCTTAACCTACGCCTGTAATTTGTGGAGGGCTGTGTGTGTGTGTGTACATGTATGCATGTGTAGACAGATGTGTATGTATGTATATAACTATATTTCAGCATAATTGGTTTCCTTTGTAATCCTATGTAACTTATAAATTTAAAAACATTCTGAGAAGGCTTCAACAGACTACCAAGGAGATTCATGACCCCAAAATTTAGGAATCTCTATGTAAAGGGTTGAAAAAATGATGAGACCAAGGGGGAAAAGTTTCTAGTAGGAGAGAATTGTCAGTTTTGTTAAAAGTTACATGAAATTTCTTGGCCAGCAAGATGAATTTATTTCCATCAAACCTCTCCAACCCAAAAACCATAGATAAAGAAATGAAACATAACACCAAGTTTTGTTTTGTTTTTTATTATTTCATTAAATTATATAGCACTTAAATGCTCAGAGTTCCTACTTGTGCTGAGGTCCCCTGCTCCATCATATGCACTAAATCTTCAAAGTAGACACACAGTGAGGAGTCCATTATTATCAATAATTGACCTTGAACTCCCACAAGAGACATCATAAATTAATTATGTTTAGCCAAGTATAGGAAAGGAAGAGTACCTGGAAAGTGAGGGGAATAAGATAAAGATATCAAAAATTCCAGCACAGAATCTCCTAGAGAGGAAAATAACTTACATTCCTGAAGAAAAGGGAAATGAAAATTTCACTATGGAAGGCCTCCACTGTTTGATATACATACATTTCCACTTCATAAGGAGGCTGAGAATGCTTAGCTTAAGGGGAAGAGGAAGTGGGAAGGAACTCTGCAATAGTGGAAGAGGGAATGACAAAAAAATGAGGAAATAAGACAGAGAGAAACTACTGGGAATACAAAGGAAAATCTAGTATAGCAAAAGGCCAAAGAAGAAATACTGAGTAAAACCTAGTTCACAAATGGATAAACCTATAGAGAAGCTTATAAAGGCAGAAGGAATACTAAGCAAAAAACTTTAAAAGGAATGAGAAAACGATGAATAAATAGCTTATTGTGAAGGAAAATGAAACCAAACTCTCCAGTCAGAAAGAAAGTTCTATGCACTCCCTAGAAATGATTGAACAATTGAAAAAAACTACGGAGTAAAAGGTTTAAAAGAAGTCAGGAAAAATTAGGTCAGAAATAAATTTCTCAAATGAAAGGTAAGAAACAAAAACATCCGTGCCTAGAATGTTTAAGACATGATGGGGAATAAGTGAACAAGTTATGGCATATGATTGTGATAAAATATTATTGTACTATAAGAAATGAGCTCAATGATTTTAGAAAAATATGGAAATGCACATGAAATAGTGAAAAGTGAAATGAATGGGACCAAGAAAATATGGTAACAGCTATAATTTTTAAGAATGACTGAGTGAATAAGTTATTTTATCTCTTATAAATACCCAAATTAACTATAAAGACTATATCTGCATCTAGAGAAGGAGGTGATTAAAAAGAAATATTTACAGAATAATTTTTCATACATATGCCTATTTGTATCTAATGGTAGTCATCTCGAGAGTGAGTGTGGGTGGAGAGAGGGAAGAAAATAAATTTACATGATAGTTTGTTGTGTATTTTGAAATGAATAGTAAGTTGTACATAGTAGGTTTGAAGTTTCACATACATTCATCTTTCTTATTGTACAGTTACAGAAATATTTATTTTATTTCATAAATTAAATTGTTTTTAAAAAATCAAGAGATTGAATTACAGGTTTGGACCAAAAAAATATGCACATATATGTATAGAAATGGAAGAAAACTTGAAAGAATGATAACACAAGTAATAACTAAAAGAAGAGATGAATTAATAAAAATCAAAATAACTGCCTTCAGAGACAAAATACTTAGAAGTAACTTGACCTCAAAGTTTCATTTTTTTTTCTGACCTCTAACCTGAAAAAACAGAGTGCTCTTCTTAGTACCCTGAACTGTTCCTTCCCCTAACACCCAACCTCTTTATACACAGATGAACAAATAAGGGAATAATAGCTTTTTTCCCTTATCTCTCAATAACAATGAGGGTTAAAGGAGAATTAAGATGAAAACTGTGAAGTGAAGAACTGGGATAAAACAAATAAAAGGGGAGTCACCCCAGGAGGAGAAAATGGTGTCACTAAACAGCATACCCATGGAGGGACAAGGTATATATATATAGGGAGGTAGGTGACACAGTAGAATACTGGAATAAGGATTATCTGAGGCCAGATTAAGCCTCAGACACATACTAGCTAGGCAAGTCACTCTGTCTGCCTCAAGTTTCCTCAACTTTAAAATGGAAGTAATAATATGACCTACCTCATAGAATGACCTCACAGATCTGTGAGAATCAAATGAGGTCATATTGTAAAGCACTTAGCACACTGTCTGCCATGTTAGAGGCATCTAATACATGTTTCCTTTTCCTCTCCCACATGGGAAGACAACATGACTAAATTGTGCATGGATAGCATGCTGGGCCTGAAGTCAGGAAGACTTATCTTCCTGAGTTCAAATCTGGTCTCAGACACTTACTAACAGTGTGACCCAGGGCAATTCACTTATCCCTATTTGCCTCAGTTTCCTCATCTATAAAATGAGCTGAAGAAGAAAATGGCATGCCATTCCAATATCTTTGCTAAGAAAACCTCAAATGAGGTCAGGAAGAAATGACCACAACCACAAATATATAAAAGGTTTTTAATGGCTTTTGTCTGGGAAAATATGTGAATTGGGACACTGGGAGATGACCTTTTTCAAAAAAAAGGTTGTACTTTTTAGAACTGCATGCACTGGCAGAACAAAACTTCCAGGTTGCCAAATGCAGACACTATCTAAGGTATTAGAGGAGACATAGAGCCATATAGGAGGCAACAGGGTGACTTGGTGGATAGAGTGCTAGGCCTGGAGTCAGGAAGTCAGTTCAAATCTAGTCTCAAACACTTACTAGCTGGGCAAGTCACTTAACTTCAATTTGCCTTAATCCAGTGGAGAAAGAAATGGCAAACCACTCCATTATCATTGCCAAGAAAACCACAAAGATAGTATGGTTCGTGGGGTCATGAAGAGTCAGACATGGCTGAACAATCACAGAGCCATGTAAGATAACTTGCCCTTGTGGTGGGCATGTCTCATGACTTGAGACACAGAATGATCCCTATCTCCAACACTCCTTCGATTTGACATTACTTCAGTGAATAGCTATTTCTAAGTGTGAAGCACAGTAGACTAAAAGAAGGGTATGCTATGATCTACAAATGAGACAACATAAAAATAGAATAGAGGAGAGTTCAGATCTGGTGATTCACAGAAAAGACCCAGAGACCATAAGGAAGGGACAGGCAAAGATATTGCCAGGAATTGGGAGAGAAAAGTTTCACATGCCTTCAGTAGTTAGATATGAAGTCAAGAAAAGTAGAATGATTGTCAGGCAGCACAGAGACCTAGCTAGGAATTTGCATTGTTTTGTCTGGAAATGTCATTTCATCGGTACCTGGAGCTTCCTTCTGTCAAAGCAGGTTCCCCAAGTCATCATAGTCTTAAAGAGCTACCTGAGGAAATAGAGAGGTTCTGTGACTAATCCATAAACCAGTATGTGTGAGAGATGGGCTAGAACCCTGGCAGCTCAAGTTAGGTAATAGAAATCCGTAGTTGCTAAAATCATGTCAATTTTTTGACGTCCTCGATTATTTTTTCATGAGAGAGGAGCACATTTATTTTAAACGACATTAGCATGCCTAATATGAAATATATTCCTTTATTGTAGCGTATTATTATAATAGCACTCTTCTGTATGGTAGAAATTACACTGAAGTTAGGCATAAGCTGTAATTTTTCAAAATTTGCATATATGTGTGCGGGGAAGTTAAAAGACTGGTTTGCATATTTAACAGAACAGACTTTATTTGCATCAAATTTCATCCATCAGCGATATTATCTGTGTCACAATTAACTGACATCAGGCACATTAACATGAGGGGACAGAGAGAAAAACCTGGGAAATGGAAAATAAAGGAAGCAACAAAGCACAAATGTGGCAGACAGTTTTGTTTGAGTCACGTGTTGCAAATGCTATTGATATAATATTCAGCTGTCAGTTTGCTTTCAGTCTGGATATCAAGATAATCATTTCTGTTGAAGTATCTTTGAATTCTGTTTTTCAAATCATGGTTATACACATTTATTCTCTGTCTAGACAGCTATAGTGAGGTGACAGACTTGAAATTGCTCTCATGAATGTCACTGGTTCTATGTGTGATACGAGGAAAAAAATGATTTTACTGTGTTTGTTTTAAAATAATTTGCACTTTCTCTAGTGCTTAAGCTCACTCAAAGTGAAGATGCTATAAGACCTTAGGCTGAAAGGGCCAGAGTCTCACACTGCATCCTGGGCCATCTCCAGCTGTCCTGATCAACATCAGACCACCAGATCCAGATGGCACAGGAGAAGAAAGTGAGGTTGGTGACTTTGCACAGCCTTCCCTCACTCAAATCAAAGTCAACTGCAAGTCATGTCATCATCCTGATGTCATGGTCCTCTTTGAGAACAAAGGACAAACACAACAACAATAACAAGCACAAACTCCACTTGTGTTAAGACTGATAGTGTCACAGAGAATTTCTTTTGCACTGTTGAACCAATAGTCGAAGGTTCTAGAATGTCATAGTTGAAAGGGACTTCATTGGCCAACTAGGTTAGCCCATACCTGAAAAAGAATTCCAACAACAACATGCTCCCATACTTCTCCAAGATATACATCCCAAGCTGGGTATTAAACCATAAAGGTTCATCCATTAGAGGAGAAAGGGACCTCTCAGACCATATCATCTCTTCTCTTTATTTTGAAAAATTGAGATTAGAGGTGTTAATTAATCTGCCCGAGGTCACATAGAGGTGGAATCTATGTCCATAGTCAGTACGCTTTACTCTATACCACACCATTGAAACTGCTTTTCTCTAATACCTAAAATATTACTAACTTTCTTTTTTAAAAGTCTGTTTTAGAGAGGGCCATTCATCCTAGTTTCTAGAAATAGTTAGGACCCAGATAAATTATCTTTATTATTAGGGCAGAAGAAACTAGGTATTTTAGCCAAGAAACATGAGTGGAAGACAGTATGGAAGAATCCCAAGAATGCAAGCCCATTTACTCAAAACCACAAATGATAAGATATTTGCAAAACAAAACATCTTGTTCAGAAGTCTGTGTCGGTACTTTAGATCCTACCTCTGACATGTAGCTATGTGATGACAGTCTAGTAGAGAGCTTTCTCAACTTCAGCTATCTTGCCTGTGAAATGGGAATAGTAATTATACTTATTTCATGGGGATTTTATGGTATTCAATTGGATCTTTATATCTATGTCTTTATAAAGTATCCTTTCAGTTATTATTGCTAAAATGCAAAGGCTTAAGTAGTAATATTGGAAAATTATTGCAGTTCTTGTTGATTAAGTAGTCACACCTATTGCACAAGAGAAAGAAGATTGGATTCAATTCCACGTAGTCTAAGCAAACTACAGGGGTTGAGAGTTGATGTTCCTTTCTTCTAATTAATCCAACCCAAAAAGAAGATCAAAGTGTAGAGTGACAGTTGCTTCAACCCTGAACACGAGTTACGGCTCATCCCTAGTGGAAGTCTTTTGCCTTTTAACTGGCTAAAATGGATCAGATGATGATAAAGAAATAGAACACCTACAACATGTTGCCTTCTATGGCAGCTAAGTAGCAAAGTGAATAGAGTGCCAGGACTGGAGTCAGAAAGCCCTGAACTCGAATCTGACCTCAGACACTTTGTGACCCTTGGTTGTCACTTAGCCCGCATTTACCTCAGTTGCCACATTTGTAAAGTGAGTGTAAGAATAGCCCCTACTCTCTAGGGTCCTTCTAAAGATCATATAAGATAATAATTGTGAAGTGTACCTAGCACACAGTAAAATCAAAATAAAGGATTAGTTATTGCCATTTCTGGCCTTAAGAAACCTAAATCTTAACATACTTCAAGACTCAATTCAAATGTCTTTTCCCTGAGAAAGCTTTCTTTGACCACTAGCAGCACTCCTACTATCAAACAGATGGGATTACTCCCTCCTTTGAACCCCTTTACCATTCTTTGCCTTTCTTACAGAACATATAACTATTCTACAAAACACATATTGTAGAATCATAGAATAATTCATTATTTGAACTGTTATGAGCATGGACATTATCTAGTTCAGCTTCTTTTTTATTTAGATTTGGAAACTGCAGCAAAGATGGATTGAAAATAGCTTGCCCAAGTCACACATAATTAATTTTCTTATTTGGTCTTGAATATAGTGCTCCAAGGAGACCAGCAAAGATGGTGTGATAAATCTAAGAAGAAACACAGATCTGGACATCTAAAAAGAGCACAGTGAATCATCTTTCCAGCTCAAGATAAAAAACAACCCATAAGGGTTGAAGGGTAAGGAACAAAAGTGGACTGGGATTACAGACCCAAACCCTGTGCTCAGAATGGGATCACATGACTGTATTTTTGACCCAGACAGGGTATCTCAGGTCTGATATACTACTCATACTTCTCTGACTGCCCAGGGATTTGGTGAGAAAAGGTGGAGGAAGACAGTAAAACATAGAAAGCTAAGACCTTAGGGGACTTTGGCCCTACCATCCATTTATGCATTCATTCATTACTCATCAGGCTTGTAATCCTGCATCCAATGAGTTTAGCCTCATGGTCTAACTTCTACCAAAGACTTGTGCAAGTACTCCTAAGCCTTTGAAGCTAGGAAATCTTTGAGGAAGAAATGATATTAACTGCTCCCCATCCTCAAAAGTATTTTCCAAGTTTATATAGTTTGATAGGCCTGTGTACAGAATATAAAGAAAAGGTTCTTTCTTCTATCTTTCAATCATCATTGTTGAGTTGAATCAATCAGTTTAAATCTGGTCTCAGACATTTTCTAGCTGTGGGGCAAATCACTTAACCCTGTTTTCCTCAATTTCCTCATCTATCCAATGATCTAGAGAAGGAAATGGCAAACCATTCCAGTATCTCTGCCAAAGAAACCCTAAATGGAGAGTAAGACGTGACTGAAATGACAAAACAACAATGGCAAAATTGAATGTCATAAAAGCATCGGAGAACATAATGTAAGACCTTTGTATTCAGCTCATTTATTCATTCAGCAAGCTTTTATCCTATTCCTACTATGAACTGAGTGGTGAAGAAACCTTTTTATAATTTTAGAAGGATACACTCTGGAAAGATGTCAGAGTAGGTCAGAAATATCCATGTTCTCTAGATTTCCTCCACAAACAGATTAAAAAATCACTACAAAATGAATGTACAGCAGAAAAATGAAGAGATAAAGCCATTGTCCTGCTAAGGCATCATGAGAGGACTTGAGAGAATACTGCAGGGGCTGAAGTCTGGCCTGAAGAAAGTGTAAACCCCTCAAGGCCAACTCCACTGAATCAACAAATGGCAGGCCCTGAAAGAAGAAGACTAGGCCTCATGAAATTTCACTTTATTCACCTCAGGAACTTTTACTTCGTGAACTTTTATTTCATCAACTCATTTAAAGAGCAGCAGTCTCTGAGTGAGGGAAGATTGAAGGATCTCCTGCTGTTTCCAGAAGTCAGGTTGAGGCTGCAGCTGTGGGTGAAGGAGCAAGTACAAGCCCAGTTGAGTACAGTGCCCCAGAGAGCAAGAACAGTGTTTCTGAGCCTTAGAGGAAGAACTGAGGGGACCCAGAGGCTGAGAGAAAAAATTCAAAAAACAACAGTAAGAAGCGCTTGAGTCCTAGGGCAATATTACTCCCAACTCAGGATTAAAACTTGATAACAATAATATCAAGCTGTTAAAAATAAAGTAAGACAAAATAAAAATGTGTAAACAAAGGAAAAAGAGCCCAATCATTGATAGCTACTTTGGTGTAAAAGAAGATCTGGGCTCAGATTCAGAGAAAAATATTGGGGTAAAAAAAAAAAAAAAGTCATTCTTACCCTAAAGAGTAATGACAAATGGTCACAACCTCAAAAATAAATCTTGGAAGAACTTGAAAAAGAATTTAAAAATCAAGTAAGGGAGAACAAGGAAAACACTTTTTTCTTCCTTTTATTTTTTTTTTTTTTTGGTTTTCCTGCAAAACCCGGAAATCAAAAAAATACAGTTGACAGGAGATTTCTTTCCAAGACAGGGTAAGGATATTTGACAAGGATGTGTATCAAGGACAAATAGACAAATATTAGAGACTACAATTATTAACGGAATTCCTGATAGCTGTTTCATATTTGGATGACTAGAAAGCTATGTCAATTGGCTTTAGTCCCATTAAGAAATTAAGACTATGTTTAAAATATATATTGAGAAAAAACTTAGTCTTTCATGAGGGTGGGAAATTCAAATATTGCTTCCAATACACTTGTCCTGATGTTTGCCCTGATATTACACTGATATTTGGAGTATTACTTTCATTTGTAGGGATCACTTTGATGAAGGAAACTGGAATGGATCTGGAGAAGGTTCGAATAGTAATGTTGAGGTTTGGTGTGCTTAGGACCCCAAAATATCAACACCCTGGGTCCTGCCCTAATAAATTCAACTCAAGCATTCTTTTAGCCAAAGAAAAATAAAGTTTATTTAATATGTGCCATATTGGGTTGACTCTTAAGAAGTCACCCTTTGTGACACTTGTAACACAAGTGAGCCAGATTGACTCCTAGCGCTTTTGTGGAGGCAAGCTGGAGTTTATATGCAAAAAGACTGTGGGAGGAATCTAGGAGTGACCAAGTAGTCTGGGGTGATAGGAGGTGTTTAGGTATGGTCTTAAGAAGTATCCTGCTCTCTCTCCCCCTCTCTCTCCTTTCCACTCTCCTCTTTTTCCCTCTCCCTGTCTCTCTTCAAGGTACTCCAAACTCTCACCCTTCATGCATGCAACACTATCCCTAGATGTCCTCAGTGGGTCATGAGAGGGAGGCAAGGGTTTTTCAAAGGACTGTATTAGAAATTAGGGAAAGTGAGACTTCATTACAAACTGTTAAACATACAGGTTTTGAGTTCAAAATGAAGGTGTAGGGGGAGGAGCCAAGATGGCAGAGTAGAAAGATATACATATGCTAGCTCCTAACCCACAGACCATAAAATACCTGCAAAGAAGAACTCCAACAAATTCTGGAACAGCAGAAACCACACAACAATGGAGTGGAAGAGATTTCTGTTCCAGAGAGCCCTGAAAATCCATCACCAAAGGTCTGTCACACACTGGACCCAGAGTAGAGCCCAGCCCTGCCTTGGCCACTGAGCACCGAGAGGAGCAGATCTAAGCAGGCTTCAGGGACAGACTCTCCAGCAGCTGCACAGGTCCCTCCACCCACAGGCACCAAAGCTCAGTGAGAGGGTCTTTTCTGCTTGTCGAGAGGGGAGCGGGGTGTCTCCATAACTCAGGCACCCTTGGGAGGGAGCAGTGGAAGCAGCAGAGGACAGGAGCTCCCAAAGCAGGCAGGGGCTTGGATCCATTGTTGAAGGTCTCTGCATTAAACCCCTTCAGGGAACTGAGCCCCAAGTGGAGGCCCTGCCCCCACATGAGCACCTGAACTTAATCTCACACTGAATAGCAGCCCCTCCCCCGCTGAAAGTCCTGAGGCTGGGAAGCAGCATTTGAATCTCAGACCCCAAGCACTAGCTGGGTGGAACTGGAGGCAAGGTGGGTGTGGAAAGGAATCTCAGAAGTCAAGTAACTGGCTGGGAAAATGCCCAGAAAAGGGAAAAAAAATAAGACCCTAGAAGGTTACTTTCTTGGTGAACAGATATCTCCTCCCATCCTTTCTGATGAGGAAGAACAATGCTTACCCTCAGGGAAAGACACAGAAATCAAGGCTTCTGTATCCCAAACATCCAAAATAAATATTCAATGGGCTCAAGTCATGGAAGAGCTCAAAAAGGATTTTGAAAATCAAGTTAGAGAAGTGGAGGAAAAACTGGGAAAAGAAATGAGAGAGATGCAAGAAAACCATGAGAAACAGGTCAACACCTTGATAAAGGACACCCAAAAAAATGCTGAAGAAAATAACACCTTGAAAAATAGGCTCACTCAATTGGCAAAACAGGTTCAAAAAGCCAATGAGGAGAAGAATGTTTTAAAAAACAGAATTAGCTAAATGGAAAAGGAGGTTCAAAAGCTCACTGAAGAAAATAGTTCTTTCAAAATTAGAATGGAACAAATGGAAGTTAATGACTTTATGAGAAATCAAGAAATCACAAAATAAAACCAAAAGAATGAAAAAATGGAAGATAATGTGAAATATCTCATTGGAAAAACAACTGACCTGGAAAATAGATCCAGGAGAGACAATTTGAAAATTACGGGACTACTTGAAAGCCACAATCAATAAAAGAGCCTAGACATCATCTTTCATGAAACTATCAAGCAAAATTGCCCTGATATTCTAGAACCAAGGGGCAAAATGAATATTGAAAGAATCCATCAATCACCTCCTGAAAGAGATCCAAAAAGAGAAACTCCTAGGAACATTGTGGCCAAATTCCAGAGTTCCCAGGTCAAAGAGAAAATACTGCAAGCAGCTAAAAAGAAACAATTCAATTATTATGGAAATACAATCAGGATAACACAAGATCTAGCAGCTTCTACATTAAGGAATCGAAAGGTCGTGGAATAGGATTTTCCAGAAGTCAAAGGAACTAGGATTAAAACCAAGAATCACCTACCCAGCAAAACTGAGTGTAATACTTCAGGGGAAAAAATGGTCTTCCAATGAAATAGAAGACTTCCAAGCATTCTGGATGAAAAGACCAGAGCTGAAAAGAAAATTTGACTTTCAAACACAAGAATGAAGAGAAGCATGAAAAGGTAAACAGCAAAGAGAAGTCATAAGGGACTTACTAAAGTTGAACTATTGAACTATTTAAAGTTGAACATTCCTACATGGAAAGACAATATTTGTAACTCTTGAAACTTTTCAGTATCTGGGTAGTTGGTGGGATTACACATACACACACACACATGCACATACACACACATGCACGCACACACAGAGAGCACAGAGTGACTTGAATAGGATGGGATCATATCTGAATAAAATGAAGTTAAGTGGTGAGGGAGAAATGTATTGGGAGGAGAGAGGGAGAAATTGAATAGGGCAAATTATCTCTCATAGAAGAGGCAGGAAGGAGACTTTTTAGTGGAGGGAAAAAGAGGGGAGCTGAGATAAAAAAACATGAAGTTTACTCTCATCACATTCAATTAAAGGAAGGAATAAAAGGCACACTCATTTTGGTATGAAAACCTATCTTACAATACAGGAAAGTGGGGGAGAAGGGGATAAGCAGGGTGGGAGGGATGATGGAAGGGAGGGCAATGGGAGGAGGAAACAATTTGAAATCATCACTCTTGGGGAGGAACAGGATCAAAAGTGAGAATAGAAGCAATGGGGGGCAGGATAGGATGGAGGGAAATATAGTTAGTCTTACACAACAGGACCACTGTGGAAGTCATTTGCAAAACTACACAGATATGGCCTATATTGAATTGCCTACCTTCCCAAAGTGAATGGGTGGGGAGGGAGGGATGGGGAGAAGTTGGAAGTCAAAGTTTTGGGAACAACTGTTGAGTATTGTTCTTGTTACTAGGAAAGAAGAAATGCAGGTAATGGGGAATAGAAAGTTATCTGGCCCTACAGGACAAAAGAAAGGATGGGGACAAGGGAAAGGAGGGATGATAGAAGAGAGGGCAGATTGGTGATAGGGGAAATTAGAATGCTTGGTGTATTGGGGTGGGAGGAGGAGACGAATGGGGAGGAAATTTGGAACCCAAAATTTTGTGAAAATGAATGTAAAAAAGTTAAATAAATAAATTTTAATAAAAGTATCCAATGGAAGATCTTGATGGGATTGGGGTGACAATAGAGGTCAAAACCAAGGGAGTGGGATTTTGATGGGCTCAATGGTGGGATGCAGCTGAAGGTAACAGACAATGGAAGGCTAGGCTCAGTTAAGAGTAATGAAAGGCCTATGACCTCAGGCAAATGCCAGATCAAAGGTGAAGGAGAATTCATGGGGGTTCCTCCCAGGGCTTATACCCCATCATTAAGAAACTACACCAAAAAAAAATGATCAGTTGAGGAAATTAGGAATCTCTACCCCGAGAGAAAACATGTAACCATTTTTGAGTATTTGAAGGATTGTCACCTCAGATAACAGAACTGGAAGAAAAACATTAAATCTAATCAGTAAAAAATTGAAGTTTGATGAAAGTAAAAAATTTCCTAATAGGTAACACTATCTGAAATGGAATGAGCTGCCTCAGAATGTAATGGTTTCCCTTCAGTGCAGTTCTGCAAACAAGGGTTGGACGGCCACTCATTGAGTATGATGTTGATGCAAATCTTTCTTGCATTTAGTTTGGACTAGAACAAATATAAGGTCCTTTGAAATATCAATATTCTCTAACTAATGGGTATAAACTGTAGACAGGTAGGTTAGGTTCAATGTTGAAAAAAAGACTGAATAATCAGGGTTGTCCCTAAATGGAATGAGCAGCCTGGTAGGTCATGATTTCTTAACCAGGGGAAATATTCAAGTCAAAGACAGATGAGCATAAGTTAAAGATATTATAGAAAGGATTCTTTTTTCATTCAGTAATGTAAGAAACTTCATGATCTGATTTGCAGTTTTCTTGCCAAAGATCCTGGAACGGTTTGCAATTTCTTTCTCCAGTTCATTTATAGAGGAAGAAATTGAGGCACACAGGGTTAAAGTAATCTGCCCAGGGTCACAGAGATAGTAAGTGCCTGAGATCAGATTTGAACTCAGGAAAATGAATCTTTCTGACTACAGGCCTAGCACCCTAACCACTGAATCACCTAGCTGCCTCATAGTTAGGACTAGAAAAATGCTAAATTCTCATCCTACTTCCAGATTCTGTGATCAGATTTAGCAAGGCACCTCAAGTTATTTGAAAGACATATTTAATACAATTTAAATGGAAGAAATTAAATTTCCAACATCATTAATGATTATGATCTTCAATTTATATCATTATTTCCCCATAAGAGCACACAGCTGTTCTCAGTTATTTTCACAACACTCCTATAAATAGGTAAGCACAGGTATTTATTTATCCCTCGTTTAAGAAGTTGCATAATTCATCACAGTGAGGTTAAATAATTTGCCCAAATGGTAGATGCTTGCTCCAATATAAAGCTTCCTTACACAAATGATTTAAATATTGAAAAAAGCAATAATCCAGGATGAGATACATTGAC
Source organism: Bettongia penicillata ogilbyi (assembly GCA_023548195.1). Classification (NCBI taxonomy): domain Eukaryota; kingdom Metazoa; phylum Chordata; class Mammalia; order Diprotodontia; family Potoroidae; genus Bettongia; species Bettongia penicillata. Next base: position 10,949,163 of record JAJHZJ010000382.1, on the reverse strand, counting down.
CTGCAAGCTGAATAATATCTAGCATTTATATAACTCTTTAAGATTTGAAAGGCATATGTATCATCTAATTTGATCCTTACACCAATCTTGTGAGATAGGTGCATTCTACAGATTAAACAACAAAACTCAGTTTTTAACAGAGGTTAAGCAACTTGTCTAGTTCGACACATCTAAGTATCTGACCCCAAAGTCACAAAATTGTTAGTCTGATCTTTACCATTTTCGTCCTTCATTTTTGAAGAAGACCGTGACATCAGAGGAATGATGACATAACTTGCACTTGACTTTGATTTGAGTGAGGAAGAGCTATACAAGGTCACCAGCCTCATTTTGTCCTCCTGAGCCATTTGTATTCAGACCAGATACTCATCAGAATGAGTGGAGATGGCCCACGATGCAATGGGAGACCTTGGTCTTTTTCAGTTAAGGCCTATTCAGGTACTCAGAGTGAGGTGATGCCCATTCAGTGAATAGGCCTCCTTAAGAAGTATTTAGGGAATGGCCCCTTTAATGAGCAAAAAGAAAAAATATAAGTAAATACATACATGCCTATACATATACATATATATGTAAACCAAGCTGGGAGGGAAAGAGCAACAGGTAGTATTAAAACCAGGAGGGTCAAGAAAACAGCCATTAAGTGGAGTTTTGGCAGCCTATTGTTGCCCAATATATGGGCTACTGGGTTTAAGTTTTGGGAAAGAAAGAAAGAGAGAGAGAGAGAGAGAGAGAGAGAGAGAGGAGAGAGAGAGAGAGAGAGAGAGAGAGAGAGAGAGAGAGAAAGAAAGAAAGAAAGAAAGAAAGAAAGAAAGAAAGAAAGAAAGAAAGAAAGAAAGAAAGAAAGAAAGAAAGAAAGAGAAAGAAAGAGAGGAAGGAAGGAAGGAGGGAGGGAGGGAGGGAGGAAGGAAGAAGGGAGGAAGGAAAGAAGGAAGGGAAGGAAGGAAGGAAGGAAAGAAGGAAGGAAGGGATAAAGAGAGAAAGAAAGAAAGAGAGAGAAAGAAAGAAACAAAGAAAGAAAGAAAGAAAGAGAAAGAAAAAGGAAGGAAGAGAGAAAGAGAGAAGAAAGAAAGAGAGAAAGAAAGAAAGAGAGAAAGAAAAAGGAAGGAAGGAAGGAAGGAAGGAAGGAAGGAAGGAAGGAAGGAAAGAAGGAAGGAGGGAGGGAGGGAGGAAAGAGGAAGGGAGGAAGGAAAAAAGGAAGGGAAGGAAGAGATAAAGAGAGAAAGAAAGAAGGAAAGAAAGAAACAAACAAAGAGAGAAAGAAAGAGAAAAAGAAAGAGAGAAAGAAAGAAAGAGAGAGAGAAAGAAAGAAAGAAAGAGAGAGAGAGAAAGAAAGAGAGAAAGAAAGAAAGAAAGAAAGAGAAAGAAAGAGAGAGAGAAAGAAAAAGGAAGGAAGGAAGGAAGGAAGGAAGGAAGGAAGGAAGGAAGGAAGGAAGGAAGGAAGGAAGGAAGGAAGGAAGGAAGAGGGAAGGAAGGAAGAGGGAAGGAAGAGAGAAAGAGAAAGAAAGAGAAAGAAAGAAAGAAAGAAAGAAAGAAAGAAAGAAAGAAAGAAAGAAAGAAAGAAAAGAAAAGAAAGACTTCCCTAAAGAGATAAAAAATTGGAAAAATACCTATATATACAAACATTCATAGCAGTTTTTTTTGTTATAGAAAGGAACTGAAGAAAAAGAAGAAAACAAAAAGAACAAAAAAGAAAAGAAAAGCAAATGACCATCAGTTGGGGAGTAGCAGAACAAACTGTAGTACACACACACACACACACACACACACACATATCCACACATATACTATATATACATATATACTATATAATACATACATATGTTTATACACACATACATGTGCATATATGTATATATAACAGAATATGATTTCTCCATTAAAAAATAATAAAAGGGATAGTTTCAAGGAATTCTTGTATGTAGATTTATATGAAATAATGCTAAGTAAAGTGAACAGAACCAGAACAGGTTATACAGTAATAATAATAATACTGTAAAGAAAAGCAACTTTGAAAAAGTAGGTAACTCTGATCATTGCGATGAGCAACCATGATTCCAGAGGACTGCTGGTGAAGCTACTGACTTCCTGGAGGGGTAAAAGAAAAAAAATTAAGAATGAGACATGCAATTTTAGGTATGGCATGAAAGGGATTTTCACTATGACTATTTGTGACAAGGTTATGTTTGTCATTTAATTTTGGGGGAGAAGAAGAAAGGAGTTAGTTTTCTGGACTTCGGAGCTACTTTTTTATCCATTAAGCCTCACTCTCCCTTGACTTGCTCATAGTAGGTGCTTAATAAATGTCTGTTGATTGGAATTACACTGGAGAAGTTTTTTGACATACAGAAATTTGAATAGATGGGAAAATGTCTATTTTAATAAATAAATATTAAAAGAACGTCACGACCTTGTTGGTTTGTTTGTAAAAGCAAGAAATTTTCATCTACCCTTTGACTGATTGTCCAGTCAACAACAAAGAGAGGATCAATGATGCAGATGTATAAGGAAAATTAATTAATTAAAAATAAAAGAAGGGCAAAGCCAAGATGGCAGAGTAAAAGCAGGGACTCACCAGAACTTCCCCAAATTTGCTTTTTTTGGAGCAGCAGAAGTAACAAAAGATTGGGGTACAATAATTTTCCAGCCCAAAATAACTAAGAAGGTCATCAGAAAAGGTCTGTCCCATCAGGGTTGCACTGCAGATCATCAGACAAGCCAGCAGAGGTTCTGGATATCCCAATCCTCAGATAGCAATGGCATCTGACAACTGGCCAGAAGGAACTTGCAGGGGACCCTTTGTTGGCACTGAGTACAAACTCTATTGCATTGTCCATACTCTGTTATGGATCGCAGTTCCCAGGCAGAAAGGAGCACTAGCACACTATGCAGACTGGTGCTTAGCTGCAGACAAAGAGGAGTGGAGACCCTGCTCATGGCTCCAGGGTGGAGTATTCATGGTCACCGACCTACCAAAACGTAAGCCAAGAAAGCAGTGATCACACCTTTCCTTACATCATACCACCTTGGAAGAACTGAAAACTTATAGATTCTGAGTACTCGTTCTGAAAACAGCAACACAAGAAAAACCGGAAACTGGGGACAGTGCCCCTCCACCCTCAGGGCAAAGCTCAACTTCAACAAAAAGCTGACAATTAAGAAATAGACTGGGAAAATGTGCAAACAACAGTAATGAGTATGAGAATAACAACCTGACCATGGAAAGGTGACAGGGAAGATCAAGGCACAAGGGAGAGAATTTGGAGCTCCATTTTTTAATGTTCTTTTTATTTTTTAACATTATTTTATTTTTCAGTGTTCTACAATCACTTCCATATATCTTGGAATTTTTCCCCTCCTTCCTCTTCCCTCCCCAAGATGGTATGCCATCTTATATAGGTTTTACACATACATGCCTATTAAATACATTTTTACCTTGGTCATATTGAATAGAAGAATTAAAATGAATGGGAGAAACCATAAAACAAACCAAAATATAATACAAAAGAAAATGGTCTGCTTCATTCTGCGATCCAATTCCATAGTTCTTTCTCTGGCTGTGGAAGGCATTTTCCCTTAAGAGTCCACTGGGAATATTTTAGGTCCTTGATTTGCTATGAAGGGCTAAGTCTACCAGAAAAATTCTTCACACACTGTCGTTGTTGTTGTGTACAAAGTTCTCCTGGTTCTGCTCTTTTCACTGAGCATCAGTTCATGTAAGTCTTTCTAGGCCTCTCTGAAGTCTTCCTATTCATCATTTCTTATAGCACAATAGTATTCCATTACATTCATACACCACAACTTGTTCAGTCATTCCCCGGTTGATGGGCATCCCCTTCATTTCCAGTTTTGGGCCACCACAAAGAAAGCTGCTATAAATATTTTTACACATGTGGGACCCTTTTCTATTTTTATGCTCTCTTGGGGATATAGTCCTAGAAATAATATTACTGGTCAAAGGATATGTACATTTTTGTAGCCCATTAGGCATAGTTCCAAATTGCTCTCCAGAATGGTTGGATCAGTTCACAGCTCCATCAACAATGAATTAGTGTTCCAACTCTCCCACATCTCCAACATTTATCATCTTCCTGTTTTGTCATGTTAGCCAGTCTGATAGGAGTGATGTGGTACCTCAGAATTGTTATGATTTGCATCTCTCTGATCAATAGTGATTTACATCTTTTTTCATATGAATATAGATAGCTTTAATTTTTTCCTCTGAAAACTACCTGTTCATATATTTTAACCATTTATCAATTGAGGAATGACTTGTATTTTTGTACATTTGACTCAGCTCTCTATATATTTTAGAATATATAGACACTAGTCACAAAAATTCTTTCCCAGTTGTCTGCTTCCCTCCTAATTTTGGTTGCATTTGGTTTGTTTGTGCAAAACTTTTAAACTTCATGTAATCAAAATTATCTATTTTGTACTTCATAATGTTATCTATCTCTTGTTTGGTCAAAAATTTCTCCATTCTCAATAAATCTGACAAATTCACTATTCCTCGCTCCTTTAATTTGTTCATAGTATCAGTCTTTATACCTAGATCATTTATCTATTTGGACTTTATTCTTGTGTATAGTGTCAGGCATTGGTCTATGCCCCGTTTGGAACTCCATTTTTAAAAAATGTCAAAAATTGTTTTTACATGTAATTGGAAAAAAATCTATGAATACCCTACAAAACAAATCCCCTTTCCCCCTCCTAAATAAGAGGACCAGATAGTAATATTGTATCCCTTGAATCAAGAATTTATTCCTATTTCTCCTGACTCTCCTTATTTGAACTCAGTTCTTGTGGACTTCTTCAGCCACCTAGTTCCCTCAGGACCTAATTTAATTCCCTCTGGCCCATGTAGCAAATAAAGAAAGGGGATAAAATTTATTTTCATACTTGTGAAATAATAAGATGATTCTAAAAGTATTCAATATCAATACCATAAAAGTCTCCTAGAGGGGTAAAGGGTGAGAAGTATTTTTTCTTGTTTTGCAAAATGAAATGTAATGTTAAGTAGGAAAATGTAGATTTTCTTTATTAAAAATGAATAAAATATAGGTCTTCAAGGATATGGCAATTTTAAAGTCTATAGAGTTATGTTAATTTAATCGCATTAATAACTGAATTAGATATTTGACTCTTGGTACTCTCAACACAGAATTTTTAACCAGAAGCTCATAAATATGTGGGTCAATTCCCCAGTCTTGTGATAAATTTACATGATGCAATAATTGGGACTGTTTCCTTTTCTCCTCACTGAAATTTATCTTATAATTTCTTTTCATTTTTTTTATCTGCCTCTATCCCACCATAATCTTTCTATGTCTCTGGTTTCTCTGAATCTCTCTATGAGTATTTAGTATGTATGTATGTATGTATATGTGTATATATAATGTATGTCTATATATTTTTATACAAACACACAAATGACATACATAACTCTCATAGATCTATGACATATATATGTATCACATATATGTCTTCACACTTGTATATATATGTACCTATCCATTTTTCTCCTCCTTCTTTTCTCTCTAGTCTCATACTTTTATAATCTATTAAAATATAACTCTGAAGTATATGAAATTTAGTCAAAAAGTAACGAGACTACTTTCATAACCCATGCACAAATGTTAAGTCCGTAAGATTTTAGTGATATTTCATATGCATATTGTATTAGTTTTATTAATGCCCAACAAGTCAATACACTATTAAAGCAACTGAATTATATCATTATTGGCATTCTTACTATAAAAGAAATCAGAAGTTATAAGTAAGTTAAAGGAAAATAAAAAGATAGCTCAAGGTTTTCTTTTCCTTAAAGAGGCAAATGAGGGAGTTGGCTCAATTGATTTTGTCACATGTACAAAGGCAACAAGAAACATTTTCATGACACATTTGACAATCTCTCAGGCATAATCAGATTATCAACATTTTAAAGCAAAAGTCTTAATGCCAAATTATTAGAAAATGACTATAAACTAGAATATATAGCATACAATTAGGATAGCTTCAATTTGATATACAATAAATAAGCTATTTACATCATGAAGGTGGAAAGTAGGACCTATCATAACATGAGTCTGCAGCACAGAGTCAGGACCCTAGGGCTCTCATATTTTGCTCTGCTGCTACAGAACTTGACATCCCAGCAATTATCTATATATAACCTGGATATTGCTAACAAGAAGTTATAAAAAAAAAATGTGATCCCATGGAAAAGATTACTATACCTGGGAAGATTGATAAAAACTACCTGGTCAAGTTGTAGGACTTGTTTCTAGAGTGTTGTGATCACAGCTCAATCACTGTACCTTAAGCCATACCTTTGTAAATCTCCTAAGTACATCTCTTCCTTAATGTTGTACATTATACCATACCTCGTTCAATTTTGTATCATATCCAGTTCCTCATTTATCTTTCAAGTACTATTGAAATGTTATAAATTGGTTAACAATATTTTGCTTGAGTAGAAACAGCTTTGAGACTTGCTTTTGTGTCCATAGTCTGATTTTCCCCTTTTGCATGCACATAGTAAAAATGCTTTGGCTCAACCAGAGAAATTTAGGGGACTAGCAATCTGAAACTGATTTTCTTCCAAAGGGAACTCAAACAAACAGAGTTGTGCAGTGTTTTTGGAAGTCAGTACAATCCCTGGGGTAAAAAGTGGAATATACCAAAAGAAAGAATTCTTGGTTCTTGTAAGTTCCTGAGAGGCCTCAGTGTTAACTGCACTCTTATTATGACTGTTTATTCTGATTTAAATCATTTTCATGACTATTTTCCAGGGAGCTAGAGCTCTATTAGTTGTATCTTTGGAGCCTAAGAAGTTCATTTAATTCTGATGTCCCCAGGGAAGCTCATGGTTAAACCTGGCTATTGTAAGAGTTTGAGGTACTAGGCTCTGGGTTACAGAATAAAAACAAATTAACATGAACCATCAGCATCTCCTATGGAAATTTAATTTATTTTATTATTGTTCATTTTTTGAGTTGTGTCCAATTCTTTATGAGTCCATGGGCCATAGAACACCAGGTCCTTCTGCACTCTACTCTCGCTCAAAGTCTGTCCAAGTTCATGTTTATTTTTCCTATAATAATATCTATCCATCTTATCCTCTGTCATCTTTTTTTTCCAATATATTTGTTCTTCCCATCTTTCTTTTCATTACTGCAATACTGCCTCATGAAACATCAAGAGGCACAGGAAAGAAAATACAGTTTACAAAAAACATTATGTGATATGCAGATCAACAAGATCATCATGAGAGCTTGTAGTATGAACTGGAAGGAAGATGAGGAACAGATAAAATTTGTCAAGATTTCTTCATCAGGAACAATGGAGCCACCACAGTCTTTGTCTATTATGTACATGAGGAAGCAATGTCACTAATGAAAAGAAGATATGAAAATGGAGCAAGATAGCCTTTTAAAAATGCTATTTTATAGCAGAATAAAATCTTTGCAGTCACACATCTAGCTAAGAAGTTCGACAAATATAAGGTCTACTGTTTAGACAGCTAAAATAACCACATTTAAATTAGTGTAGTAAAATGTCATATTAAAGGCTTATATCCCACAAGGTATCCTCCATGAATATGTTAAGAACTTGAACTTTCTCTTCATAGGCATGACAATGAAAAAAATCTCTTTTTTTAGTAGTCTTCTAATTACTAACATCAAGGGATATGTTAAAATATATAAAGTAGAATACTTGCCAAAGATATTTTCCACTATCAAATAGAAGACCTGATGTAGATTCCTTGTGAATGATGAGATCTTTCATATCTTCTTAGAAGATGACTTTGTGCCAAATGTATCAATCTCCAGAACACTGTAGAGTTTCCTAAATGAGATGTATCACCACTAAAAAAAGAGATTACCCTAATAATCATTAATAGGGGGTTGGGGGGGAGTTGATAAATAATGTCAATTGTTTAAACTTCCATATGCAATAGGAAAGACAGGACCTAAAATAAGTCCCATTAGTATCACCATTAGTATGTGTACTTTGGATGAGCCCCATACCATTGTGAGTTTGTTTGTTTTCTAACATCAGCAATTTTTTTGGAATGATGAATCTGAATCAAAAAATATTTCAGTCTACAAAGAGTTAAGGTTGTAGGCCACTCAAGCTGTAATGGAGAAATGCATAGTGTACACAAATGGACTTCTATGTATTAGCAATAATGAATTGTGTGTGCGTGCATGCATACACACACATCAGCATTGAGGGAATCATTAATGAGATAGCTGATGAATAAAAGTATATATAGAATGATTTTACATATACATACATATTTTGTCTAATACTAGCCATTTCTGGAGGGGGAAGGAGGGAAGAAAAAAGGAAAAAGAAATTTACATACTTAAAAAGAATAGCAAGTTACATAATAGACTTGCAGTTTCATATACATTCATCTTTATTTATTATACAATGCTATAGAAATGCTTATTTTGTTCCATAAATTAAAAATATTTTTTTTTAAAATAAAGATAATTGGAATCAGAGGGGGGCTAGTGATGTAGAAATGCAGCAAAGTATAACAGATTGACAACCCACATTCTGTATATTTTTGTATAATTGCCTACATAATTTCAAGAAATTAAGATCATCATGAATATATGTGGTAGACCTCTTGTGGAAGACTTATGGAAATAGCATATCTAGGAATCACACAGAATGAAATAGTGGGCTAGTTATTAACTGTACTGATTGAAGGAGTAGCTAGACAAATGAAATAACTCCAGATGCTCTGGAGAACTGAGATAGCTTTAATTAAAAGAAGGTAAAACATCTTATATGCCTTTAAAATAAAAAATTTTAAATCTACTAAATTAGTTTCATTCTACATACTAATTCCATTGATTCTTTTCCCCTTGTGGGGCAATTATTTAGTAGAAAATAAAAGCCTAATACTTCAAATGAATTGTGGCCTACCATGCAAACTATAAAAGATAAATAAAATGTCTTATAATAGTACTTTAGATAGAGTATCGGAAACTGAACTGAACCTAGGGGAGGAACCTGAGGCTTCTAGGCCACATGTGCCCTTCTAGGTACTTCTAGATCTAGGCCTGCAGTCTTTTGACTAAGTCCAAGTTTTACAAAACAAATCTTTCCATTAAGAGGATTTGTTCTATGAAGTTTGGATTCAGTCAAAGGGTCCCACTTGAGGACCTAGAGGACCTTGAGGCTGCAGGTTCCCCAGCTCTGATGAATATCTAGTCTTGGGATGATAAAACAAGACTTCACAGACTGTATATCACAACTGGTAAAATGAAAAGCAAACTTGCTTTGGAATCAGGGAATTGGAATTCAAATCCTTTCTGGCCCTTATTAACCATGTGCCCTTGGCCAAGTCAACCACCCTCAGCCCCAGTTTCATTGTTTATAAAATGAGGTTGTTGGTCTAAATAATCTCTGAGATTTTTTCCACCAATAGATCTTTATGATCCTCAGTGGAAATATAAAATGCCAAAGATTTACTCTAAGCAGCATGGCACAGAGCAGGCCTGCACAACCTGGGGCCTTCAGGCTACTTGAAAAGGATTTCCTTTAGGTACAAAGGATATTTTCCTCTACATTTTTCGAGGACTTCTAAAACCATTTGGCATGCAACAAGCTGCCTGAGGGCTGTAAGTGGACCCAGGCCTCAAGTTGTGCAGGCCTGGTGTACTGGATCGAACCTTGAGTCAGTAAACCTGAGTTTGAATCCTGCCTTGCACACTTAATAGATGTATGATTCTGATCAATTCACAACCTCTTTGTGCCTTAATTTATTTCATCTGGATTATGGATAGTCCAAACGAAGGGGTTGGGCACCAAGATGAAGAAAAAGACTATCTTTTGACTTCAGTTACTCTTGCAAAAAGAAACCAAACCCATTTATTAGAGAGATATAAACATAAATAAAGCAAAGCTCCTAACCTGAAGGAGTTTAAAATCTTAATAGGAGAAAGATGTCATGGACATGATTAATGATAGTATAAAATGAGGTTACAACAAGCACATAAAGGATGCAGAAGCAAAGCATTATGATAATTGAGAGGAACAAGAAATCAGATCCAAGATTTATGACTCAGAGAAGATTTTGTGAAGGAGATAGCGTTTGGTCTGAGCTATGAAGGTTGAATAGGATTTATGAAGGAAAAAAATAAAAAGTGGGCATTTCAATTATAGTGAATAACTCAGATAAAAATACTCATTGAGAGATTAGTCAATAGTCTAATTTGGTGAGAATGGAAGGTCCATGATGGGAAATTTTGAAACAAAGCTGGAATTATAGGTTTGATCCAGAACACAGACCTAAATCACAAGTCAAAGAATTTAAATTTTATTTTGTAGATAATAGAGGATTTTCAGTTGTTTAAAGTTTTTGAGCAAGATGTGAAGAAGGATTAACAGGGAAGGGGAGGAGTTGATATGATCTGTAATATACTGAAGGAAGACTAGTCTGGTCTAGTGTGGTGTGTTACAAGACTATAAGAAAGGCTGAGATTAATAGATTGCTTGAGTTTGAACTTCTGATTTGTAGCAAAGTTAAATCTGATCGAATGTCTGTGCTAAGTATTATACAAATAAGATGAGCCCCACATAATCCTACCCAGAAATGGGAACCATCAGGCTGTCTAAGGATAAGCAAACAAATCCACATTGGAAACAGAGTAGGTCAAGTATCCATTCTCACTGGCAATGGTATCTGCCTGGGAATGGTTGCTGCACTTCCAGACTGGGTGAGATCGGGAAACCCAGTCTCAAAAATAAACAAAAAATCTAGCAGTGATAATCAGATTGGAAGGCAAGGAGAATATTATGGAAGCTATTTTAATAATCCATAGTCCAAGCCTCTAGTAATTAGTGACTGAAATAGGATGGTGAATAGAAAAGCAGAGACAGATGCTTAAGATATTATTGAAGTAGAATCAGTAGGACTTGATAACCTATTAGATGGGAATGTGGAAGACAAGAGGGGACCAAGGGAAAAGGAGTCAATGATGGCTCTAGGATTACCAGTTTGAGTGACTTGTGAAACAATATAACTTGATTTGAAAATGACTATAGGCATAAAGATGGAAACCCATTATTATTTTGAATCACTTTCCTAACTACCAAAAAGCATTAATAGCCTTGAGCTAAATCATTTAGAATAATGATCTAAGACAAGCTGACAAGTCTTCTGATGTTGGAAGTTATTCTCCTGTCACCAAATATGTCAAGAGTGCTTAGTGAGCTGGCAACAAATGGAGGTTTCTAAGATTTCTAGTAAGGAATGCATTGACAGGATCTTACCATGTGCAGGTCAAATATACATGTCATTACCAGTTAGCACGAAGCAGAGAACCGTGCACCCTGAGAATACAATGATATTCCTTTTTTTGGTTCACTATTTGTTTTCACTGTGATTCTGTAAATACCACTCTGCCCTTCTCTCTCCCACACTGACCTTCCATTACCACCCATCTGCAGCCATAGAACAGTGTGATACAGTGGAAAAAGCACGTTGTTAAAAGTTAAAAACACAGCTTCAAGTCTAAGCTACAATATTTAGCAGCTATGTCAGTTGGTACAAGTGTCTTAACACTTCTGAGTTTTCTCATCTGCAAAATAAAAATTAATAATTGCACTATCTATTGGTAAATAGATATGGATATATCATCAGGTTTTTAATGAAGAAAAACTTTGTAAACTAAAAACAATAATACAAAATTATGCTCCAATATTCATTATTAACCTATTAAGGTATGTGAAAGGGCAAAGGAGGAGAGGAGATTCAGTCATGTCATTCCACTATTTGGATTAATTTCCCATGAGAATCATAGGAACACGGTAATGGTTCTGTGTCATCTTAAGTTTTCCTAGAAAACTTCCCATAGGAAGAAGCTTTGAGTTGCACTTAAAGTGAGGTAACAAAAGCATACCTTATTTAGTGATTTCTAGAGATCTTTAAGATAGGATATATTGCATAAATTATATCCATCTATAAATTTGTCTTTCAGTATTTGCTTACTATTTAAGGTCCATTTTGAAGTCAATGTCAACTTGGAATTAAACTATTCAGTGTTTAAATTTGTTTCAAGTCTTTGAAAATACCATCATTCTACTACTTAGTAAGCTGGTCAAAATTCATAGACATTAATCATGCTACCTTGAAAAGTGGGGATTTGAGGGAATGGGCACATGCTCAGTGAAGTTGCCTCTAATGAAAGAGAGAAGAATATGACTTCTATCACAACCTGACGTTACTGAGCACGTTTCCTAGACAAGTGGTTCCCCAGAGGGTTATTGAACAGAAATGATGTATGATATTTCCTTCCAGGAAAGCAGCCCAAATTCATCTCAATGTAATCCCTTGATTTACCAGGTCATCAATAGAAAGTTAAAGTGAAAAAGCTCAAGGAAAGGGATAGGAAATTGAAAGATTTAACTTCATTTTGTAAAAAATTTCTTGTAAGCTGCATTACTCCTGTATAAACTTCAGGCCTTGACAAATCTGTTAACTGTAAAATGTCGAAAATAAAGTTGATGTTTCTTTTTTGGTTTTGATCAATGAAGGTTGAGAAAGAAGAAGCAGACATTTTCCTGTTTCATAATAATAATAAAAAAACTCATAATTACATAACACTAAAATCGATAAAGTACTTTCCTCATAACAATGTTGGGAAATGGGTGCTTTATATTGTAATTATCCCAATTTAATATATGAGGAAATTGAGGCTCAGAGTTAAGTTCATAAGATCATAAAGTTTAAAAATAAAAGAGACTGGAGTCAGGAAGACCTGATTTCAAACCTAGCTTCAGACACTTACTAGCTAGGTAGGTAACCCCAGACAAGCAATTTCATCTCTGTTTGCCTTAACCCACAGTAAAGGCAAATATCAAACTACTCCATTGTCTTGGCCAAGAAAAATTATGGACAGAATGGCCCATGGGATTATAAAGAGCTAGACATGCCTGAATAAAAAAAGAGACTTTAGAGATATATAGTCCCATTTTCTCATTTTAATCAACCAATCAATAAGCATTTATTAAGAATATATTATAAATTAGGCACTGGACTAGGTGCTGGATACTGGAGATAGACAAAAATAGGAAAAAAAAATCCTGACTTCATGGAGCTTATAATTTATTAGGGGAAATATACATATGTAAGTATTACAAAGATAGATATAAAAACAAAATGAAATATTTGAAGTGAAGCACTAGCAATTGGAGAGGATCAGAAAAGGTCTCATGTATGACAACAATGGAAGCAGCTAATATCTTAAAATGGTAGGCAAAATATACATGTAGTAAAGCTTCTTACAGAAAGTGAAAAGTAGAAAAAAATTTTCAACACTTAACAGGTAAGCTAAGGCATTGGTTGCAAGAGGTTAAGCTTCAAATTAAACTCAGTTCTTATCATGCTAACATAATGAAAGTTATACCACTGGTTTTAGCACACAAAAAAATTACAAATGGATTAAATCCAACATGCAGGGTTTAGAGTGTCGTCACTGAGTTCTACTCTTATACACAGAAATTCAGACCTAAGTGGCACTTAAATAATATGAACCACAGAAGTCACACAAAGCACTAATACAGGGAAAGGTGACACCTATAACACAGCAGTTAAATTAATGTTTGTAGATAATTTCTTGGAGTGAGGATAACATCTTCCTGAGTTCAAATCTTGCCTCAGATCACTTACTAATTGTGTGATCCTGGGCAAGCCACTTAATCCTGATTGCCTCAAGAGCAACAATAACAACAACAAACAAAAGAAAAATAATGGCATGAACAGACTCATAAAACTGAATAGGAAAACAGAATGGATTAGAAATCAGAATCCAATAACAGATTATTTTCAGGAAGCACATTTAAACAGAAGGATACACACAGAATTAAAATAAGGGGCCAGAGCAGAATCTATTTTGCTTTAGTTGAAGTGAAAAAGACAGAGGTGGAAATCATGATCTCAGACAAACCAAAAATAATCAATTAAAAGAAATAAGGAAACTACATTTTGCTAAAAAGTGCCATATACAATGAATTAATATTAAACTGATATGATCTAATGGCATAATGTCCAAATGCTTAATGGAAAATTAAATGCTATAGGAGGAGATAGATGGTAAAAACTATATTAGTTGGGGGCCTCAAATTACTCCTTTTAGACCTAGATAAACCTAACCATAAAATAAAAAAGCTGAGAAGATGAAAAGAATTTTAGGCTACTAAATGGGAATGATATTTACCTATTTCTCAGTTGTTAATGGCACATATGCAAAAACTGTCCCTTCAGATATAAAAATCACAAAAAGATGCAGAAAAGCAGAAATATCAAATGCATCTTTTTCTGACCATAATACAATAAAAAAATTACTAAAATAAAGTTTTGAATCATAGATTAAAAATTAATTGTAAATTAAATAACCTAATCTTAAAGAACAAGTCAGAGATATAGTCAATAATTTCATTATAGATAACGACAACAATGAGACAACATACCAAAATGTATGGGATACAGTCAAAGTAGTGTATAGGTGAAATTTTATATCTCTAACGTACATCAGTAAAACAGAGAAAGAACAGATCGATGAATTGGGCATACATGAAAAAAACCAATAAATTAAAAACCCCCAATTAAGCCAAAATAGACATTTTGAAAATAAAAGGAGAGAGTAACAGTATTGGAAGTTTAAGAAATTGAATGAATAAATAAAATTAGAAGCTGATTTTTTAACAGAAACAAAACAATGGAATAGGTGATGTTTTGGCTAACTTGATTTTTTTAAAAGAAGAAAAAAATTACTTGTATGAAAATTTTAAAAAATTCTAGATTAACGAAGAAGGAACAGAAAAAATTATTGAGGCTGTTTTGCTCTAAAATATGACAATAAAATCAAGAAACTAAATCAAATGAATGAATATTTAAAATTCAATTTTACCAGATAAATAAGAATTGAATACTTAAATAAACCTTTTGTAGACAAAGAAATTAAGATAGCCATAAATGATCTCTCAAAAATAAAGGGACCAGATGGATTTGCAAGGGAATTCTGCCAAACAGTTAAGGAATGCTTAGTTATAATACCATGTAAACTTTTTTAAAATAGGCAACGAAGGAGTTCTACTAAATATTTCCTGTGATACAAATGTAATCTTGATGTCTAAACCATGGAAATTCAATAGCAAAAAAGAAATCTACAGATCAATTTCTTTTTCTTCTCTTATTGCTAAAGCTAAAATTACTAGTATTGAATAATGGTGGTGATAATAGACATCCTTGTTTCACCCCTGTTCTTATTGGAAATGCATCTAGCTTATCCCCATTGCATATAATGCTAGTTGATTGTTTTAGGTAGATACTCCTTGTTATTTTATGGAAAGTTCCATTTATTCCTATGCTCCCCAGGAATGGGTATTGTATTTTGACAAAAGCTTTTTCTGCATCTATTGAGATAATCATGAGGTTTCTGCTAGTTTTGATGGTGATATGATCAATAATACTAATAGTTTTCCTAATATTGAACCAGTCCTGCATTTATGGTATAAATCCTACCTGATCATAATGTATTATTCTTGTGATAGGTTGCTGTATTCATTTTGCTAATGTCTTATTTAAAATTTTTACATCTATACTCAGTAGAGAAATTGGTCTATAATTTTCTCTCTCTATTTTGACTCTTCCTGGTTTAGGTATAAGAACCATATTTGTATTATGAAAAGAATTTGGTAGGACTCTGTCTTCACCAGATTTTCCAAATACTCTACATAGTATTGGAATTAGCTGTTCTTGAAATGTTTGACAGAATTCACTTTTAAATCCCTCTGGCCCTGGAAATTTTTTTCCTAGAGAGTTCTCACTTAGATTTTAAATTTATGGGCATAAAGTTGGGTAAAGGAATTTCTAATTATTGTTTTAATTTCCTCCCCTTTGGAGGTGAGTTCACCATTTTCATTTTTTACATTGGTAATTTAGTTTTCTTTTTTCCTTTTTTTCAGTCAAGTTGACCAAAGGTTTATGAATTTTATTGTTTTTTTCATAAAACCAACTCAGTTTTATTTATTAGTTCAGTAGATTTCTTAATTTCAATTTTATTAATCTCTCCTTTGGTTTTCAGTATTTCTAATTTGGCATTTACTTGGCGGGGGTTTCAATTTGTTCTTTTTCTAGCTTTCTCAGCTACATGCCCAATTCATTGATCTCTTCTTTCTCTCTTTTATTCACATACATGTCCAATGATATAAAACGTCCCCTAAGAACTGCTTTTGCAGCATCCCATAAGTTTTGGTAGGTTGTCTCATTATTGTCATTCTCTTGAATGAAATTATTTCTATTTTTTGTTGTTTAACCCACTCATTCATTAGGATTAGATTATTTACTTTCCAATTAATTTTTGGTTTATCTTTCCATGACCTTTTATTAATATAATTTTTATAGCATTATGACCTGAGAATGATGCATTGACTATCTTTACCTTTCTGCACTGGACTGTGAGGTTTTATGCTCTGGTATATGGTCAATTTTTGTATATGTTCCATGTACCACTGAGAAAAAAATATATTCCTTTCTATCTTCATTCAATTTTCTCCAGAGATCTATCTTATCTACCTTATCCAGAGTTCTATTCACTTTCTTCACTTCTTTATTTTTTATTTTGAGGTAAGATTTATCAAGTTCAGGAAAGAGGAGGTTGAGGTCCCCCACAAGTACAGTTTTGCTCTTTTTTTCTTCTTGTAACTCCCTTAACTTCTCTTGTAAGAATTTGGATGCTATACTGCCTGATATATATATATATATATATATATATATATATATATATATATATATATATATGTGTGTGTGTGTGTGTGTGTGTGTGTATGTATGTATATTATATATGTGTATATGTATATATATTATATATATATGTTTAGTAATGATATTGCTTCATTTTTCTATGGTGCTTTTTAGTAGGATATAGTTTCCTTCCTTATCTCTTTTGATTAGACCTATTTCTGAATTTCTTTGTCTGAGATTAGGATTGCTACCCCTGCTATTTTTTACATCAGCTGAAGCATAATATATTCTGCTCCGACCTTTTACCTTTACCTTCTGTGTATCCCTCTGTTTCAGATTTCTTTTTTGTAAACATGTTAGATTATGGTTTCTAATCCATTCTGCTATCTGTCTCTCCTTTATGAGACAGTTCATCCCACTCACATTCACAGTTATGATGACTATCTGTGTCTTTCCTTCCATCCTCTTTCCCCTCTTTTATGCTTTTAGGTCTCCATTCCCCTCCACAATAGAGTTTTAATTTTTGACCACCACTTCCCTCCAGTCTTCCCTCTCTTCTATCAGTCCCCCTCTCTTTATTTTCTCTTTTCCTTTACTTCTTCTTCCCTTGCAATTAGCTTCCCCTCCCTTTCCCCTCCTACTGCCTATTGGGCTAGTTAGATTTCTATACTTAACTGATTTTATTGTTCTGTCCTTGAATCAAATCAGATGAGAATAAATCTCAAACAGTGCTCATCTCCCTCCCCTCTTTTCCTCTACTGCAATATGTTTTTGTGCCTCTTCCTGTGATGTAATTTAACTGCTTCCCCCTTTTCACATCTCCAGTTACAATCCCTTTGCACCTTTGAATCACATTTTTATCATCATATCATTTAATTTTTACCCACTCTCTCTATATTCCTTTTGAACATCATAATAAATATACAATTCTCAAGATTAACAAGTATCATCTTCCCTTACAGAGATGCAAACAGTTTGCCCATATTGAAATAACAATTTGTTTTTTTCCCTCTTTATCTTTTTATGCCTTTTTTGAGACTTGTATTTGAAGATCAAATTTTCTATTGACCTCTGGCCTTTTCATCAGGAATGTCTGAAAATTCCTTATTTCATTGAATGTCCATTTCCTTGCCTGAAATATTATGCTCAGTTTTTCTGGGTAACTGATCCTTGGTTGTAGTCCAAACTCCTTTGCCTCACAAAATATCCAGTCTTTTGATGTAGAAACTGCAAGGTCTTGTGTGAACCTAACTGTGGTTCCTCGATATTTGTTGTTTCTTTCTGGCTGCTTATAGAATTTTCTCTGTAATTTGATAGTTTTTGAATTTGGCAACAATATTCCTCGGTATTTTCAGTTTGGAATCTGTTTCAGGAGTTGATAATTGGATTCTTTCAATGACTATTTTGCCCTCTGGATCTAGGACCTCAGGGAAATTTTTCTTGATGATTTTTTGGAAGATACTAACCAGGCTTTTCTTTTTTCATCATGGCTTTCTGGTAGACCAATAATGCTTAGATTTTCTCTCCTGGATCTATTTTCAAGGTCAGTTGTTTTTCCAACAAGATATTTTACATTTTCTGCTATTTTTTCATTCTTTAGATTTCTGTTTGACTAATTCTTGATGTTTCATAGAGTCATTAGCTTCTACTTGCTCTATTCTAATTTTTAATGGATTGGTTTCTTCAGTTAACTTTTGCATCTCCTTTTCCACTTATCCAATTGTTTCACTTAAGTTTTGCATCTCTTTGTCCCTTTGTCCAATTTTCTTTTTAAATTTTTCTGTGAATTCCTTTTCCATATTTTAAAAATAATTAGCCAATTTTTCTTCTACCTCTCTAGCCTGGCTTTTAAAATCCTTCTTGAGCTTTTCCAAGAATGCTCTTTGGTCTTAAAACCAGTTCATATTCCCTTCTGAGGTTTCAAATGGGAGTATAGTCTCAATGCTGATCTCTTTGGTATTCTTGTTTTGGTCCTTATCTCCATGGTTAGCTTCTATGGTCTTTTCTTTTCTGATTGGCTTCTTGCCTTTTTCCTGGACCTTAAAGTAGATCTCTGCTTGTGGGGCACAGAGAGCTCTGTCCCACAATCCTTGTGCTTAGAACTTGAAGCTGTGTTTATTGTGGCCTCTGGTTCTTTCACCGGGAAGCTAGAATGATGCAGCTTACCTGGTGCTGAGCTGGCTAGTGTGTCAAAGCAGAGGCCAGGTGAAATCTTTCTGAGTTTCTCCAGAGTTACCCTGGCTCTCTCTGTACAAGGTGGGACAAGGGGTGGTCTGGTCACAAGGTCTCCTTTCCTGAGCTCAAGCACAGGCAGGCTCAGCAGCTGATGTACCCCCCTCTGCACTGGTCTCTGCCCAATTCCCCTGGCTGTGCTAAGGCATGCCCACGGTCTTGGTGTTGGTGCTCATGTGCTCCACCACTCTGGGGCTCAGGATCTCCTTTTGCTTCACTGAGGTGGGACTGCCTTGGACAGGTCTGATCTTACACTGGTCCCCTTCAGCCCCTTTGTGATTTTGCTAGCCTCTCTGACTAAGAGACTGTTTACCTCTTTGGCTGATTCCACTATTCTAGGTTTTTCCTGGGGAAATAGTCTCTGAATTTTCCAGGTCTGCAAGGGGAAGGGAGAGCATTTACAGATCACTTCACCATCTTGGCTCCCAGAACTTCAAGCAGGTGACTTACAGACATTTAATCTGTGGGCTGATAGTCTCAGGAGCAGCTGCTGATGTTACCTGGCATTCCGGACTTTTCCTTCAAACAGTTCCACTGGACACCTGTCCTGGGCCGATATATTTGACAATCTACTCTCCTACCTCTGCTTCAGGCTTCCAGGTGGTTCCTGTTTGACTGTGCTGTGCCAGGGTCTACACTGGTACAGCCTGTACACTGTGTGTTCTATATGCTCTACACTCTGAGGTCCTCCAGTCCTGTGCAACAGATTCTTCCTGTTTACCTTCCAGGATGTCCTGAAGTGGAAATCTGCCGCAGCCTGTCTCCTATTGGATTCTGCCACTCTAAAATTTGTTCAGATTCTCTTTTTAGAAGTATCTGAGGGAGTTGTCTTAGAACTTAGGTAAGTACAAACTCTTACTCTGCCATCTTGGCACCACCCTCTAGGTCAGTTTTCCTAATGAATATTGATACAAAAAAGTTTAAATGATACTCTAACAAAGAAATTATAACAATACATCAAACAGAAGTTATAGTATGACCCCACTAGATTTATATCAAAAAAGAAAGGTTAGTTCAATATTAGGAAAATTTTAAATAGAATTGAATATACCAATAATATAAGTGCAAAAATTATATGATTATTTTAATTGATTCAGAAAAATCTTTTGGCAAAACACAACTCCCATTCCTTTTAAACTTTTGAAATCATGGTTATAAATGGAGATTTCCTTAAAATGATAAGTGAGAGTGTGTGCTTGTGTGTGTGTGCATGTATGTGTGTGTGTGTGTGTATGTGTATGAAACCAAGAGCAAGCATTATTTTAATGGACATAAATTAGAAGCCTTTACATTAAGAACAGAGATAAAGCAAGTTTATACATTATCAACATTTCTATTCAACATTGGGCTAGAAATTCTAGCCATAGCAATAAAACCAGAAAAAGAACTTGAGGAAATAAGCATAGGCAATAAGGGGGAAAACAAAAACCAGATGATATGATTGTTTACTTAAAGACACCTAGAGAGTCAACTAAAAAAATTAGACAATACATTAAGTTCAACACAGTTACAGGACAGGAATACATACATCATCATCATTATCTAAATTTCTATGTATTACCAACAAAATCCAGCAGAATCAATGGAAAGAGAAATTTCATTTAAAATAGCTACAGACAGAAGAAAATAGTTGAGATTCTACCTGCCAATACACACACAAGAACTAAATGAACATAGTTGCAAATTTCACACAAATTAAGACAAATCTAAATAATTGGATAAAAATGAATTACTCATGAGTAGGCTCAGCCAATAAAAGAAAAATTGCAATACAATATTTCCTAACTTAATTTTCTTATTCAGACCACTAAAGAATTATTTTTATAGCTGGAAAATATAATAACAAAATTCATTAGAGGGGGAAAAAATCAAGAATATCAACAGAATCAGTGAAAAAAAAGTAGGATGAAATGGGGCCTAGCTATACCACGTCTCAAACTATACTATAAAGCTCTAATCATCCAAACAATTTGGTACTGCGTAAGAAATAGAAGGTTATTCAGGGGAACGACTGGTATGCAACATAAAGTAGTGAATGAGCCCAGTAACCTAATATTCAATAAACCCAAAAATTCAAGCATTTGAGACTGTAACTCACCATTTGACAAAAATTGCTGGAGAAAATGGAGAGCAGTTTCATAGAAACTAGATGTAAAACAACATATCATACCTTTTACAAGATAAGGTCAAAATGTATACATGACTTAGACATAAATAATGATACCATAGGCAAATTAGGGGAGCACAGAATAATTTCTTAGTCAGATCTATGGATAAGGAAAGAATTTATGATAAAGGTATCATGGAGGGTATCATGGGATATAAAAGGGATAATTTTGATAATACTAAATTTAAAAGGTTTCACACAATACCAATGCATCTAAAATTAGATAAATTGGTGAAAATGTGTGAAGCAAAATACTAAATGTCTCATTTTCAAAATATATAGGGAAATATATAAGGAACAAAGTTAAGAATATACAAGAATAAGGACTATTTCCCAATTGATAAGTTATCAAAACATATGAATAGGCAGTTTTCAGAGGAAGAAATTCAAGCTCTTAATAGCCAAAAAAATAAAAATATTTTAAATCTCTAATAATTAAATAATTACCAATCAATACAACTCTGAAACACCACCTCACACCCATAATATTGGCTAAGATGACAAAAAAGATTAATGAAAAATGCTGGAAAGGATATTGGAAAACACTTTAAGTATACTAATGCTATTAATAGAGTTGCAAATGAGTCCAATCATACTGGAAAGTAATTGAACTATGATCCAAAAGTTATTAAACTGTGCATACCTTTGACCCAGCAACAGAGCTACTAGGTCTATACTCCAAAGATAAAAAAGAAAGAGGAAAAGAACACATATGTACAAAGATATTTATTACACCTCTTTTTTGATGACAAAGTATTGGAAACTGAAAGGTTGCCCATCAATTGGGGAATGATTTAACAAGTTAACATATATGAACATGATGGAATTATGCTGTGTGAAATGCTGAATGGCTTCAGAAATACCTGGAAAGACCTATATGAACTGATACAAAGTGCAGGAGAACATCTGCATGATGACAACAATTATATAAAGATAATCAACTGTGAAAGACATTAACTCTGATCAATACAATGATCCATCACAATAAGATCATGATAAAAATGCTATCCACCTAGAGAGAGAGAACTTATAGACTTAGAGTACAGACTGAAGCACATTTTTTCTCATTTCTTTTTTTTTTTTTTTTTGGAACTGGCTAACATGGACATATGTTTTCCTTGACCTCATATACATATTGTGTATTCCTTTCCTCAATAATTGTGGGGAGGGGGAAGAGGGAGAGAATTTTAATCTGAAAATAAAACTGAATTTTAAAAAGACCTAATGACTCATAAACACATTAAGTACCATAATCTCATAGGACTCATGACGAAGCAAATTTTAGAGTCATTCAATCAAGCTCTTTTTTATCATGAACACTTGTGTTTTTTTCTACCACATATTAGGTATAGAAACCTAAGAAAGTCACTTAAGCTCTCATTTCTTCCAATTAATTAACTAAAACTAAAGTTGCAGAATAGGTATTAATCTGCATTAGTATAGGAAAATTTCTCATTAGAATTCCCCTATATCAGTACAAATCACAGGCCTACCATGTATGTCAAGTCAAGCTAATATGCCTTTATTAGCCTTCTGTGATGCACTAAAACCTAAATTAAGCCCTGGGGATAAAAGGGGAAAAAATAGTCCTTGTTCTCATCTCACAATCTAGTAAGGAATATAACATGAAAACAACTATGTTGGATACACACACAGACACATATATACAGCTCTATCTTCATATGTATATATGTGTCTGTGTGTGTATACAAGAGAAATCACAGATAATCACAAAGCAAAGGCACTAAGAGAACTGGGAAAGACAAGGTAGGACTTTAACTGAGACTGGAAGGAAAGCCAAAGAAGCCAGGAGAGAGAGATGATGAGAAAGCATTCCAGGCATGAGGGATAGTAGCAAAAATGTCCAGATCAGGAGATGGTGTGTGAGGCCAGTGGCACTGGGTTCCAGAGGACCTGTTCAGGTTTATGCATGTGCATACAGAAATACACACACATACTCTTAACAGGAAATTTGTAAGGAACACAATGAGCACACAGAAAATTGATGCACAGAAAACAGGTTAAGGGTACCAGCAAAAAACAAATTCTGAGGAAAAAAATATAAAATACACTACTGAAGACCCAGAAAAAGATGTTCTTGCTACCAAAGACTTTATCCATGTTATATTGTTCTACATCAGAAACTGATATGGTTTTATCTTTGACATTGTATGTTGTTTTATCTATTTTTTACTTACTAGCATTTATAATGTTTTGCACATAAGAATGTAATGTTTTATTCATTCACCAATTCATTCATTTATAAACACTAAAACAAGACCAGTCTCATGATCATATGATATAATACTTGTAAAAGTACATAGCATAGTATCTGACCCACAGTAGGTACTATTTAAATGTTTATTCCTTTCTCCTTACCCACGAGAAAGACATGGAAAGACTGAGAAATGTTACTGGATGAATCCTTCTAATACCTTGGTCTCATAGTTCCCTTATGACTCCATTTCAATGACATCACCAAGAAATATAGCCCTGGAACTTTTCTCACCTAAACAGCTCCAGTGTAAAAAAAAAGAAAAGAAAAGAAAAGAAAAGAAAATTGCCTGTATGTTTTATTTTCTATCTCCTTTCTTTAGTGGTAATAAGCTTGGTCTTCAGGCTCAATGTAGCTTCTAAATCTCCAATTTTTTTTTTTAATTTTCTCATTGCATCATTCTGCTTTCCACTTTGTTTTATTTCTTAACTCCACCTGGACCTCCTGGTCAATCAGTCCTAATGTGCTGTGTCTAGAATTCCGTTGACCCTCCAATATTCTCATCTTGAAAATACCCAACCCTGTGTAACCCCTACTCACACACTGCCTATTTTCTCTCCTTTCTAGGATGCTTAGTATTCCTGAAGAAAGCATTGATTGGGTCTATCTCAAATACATAACTGTTTCACTTTCACTGGATCTACAATGAGACTCAACAATTCTTTTCTTAGTTCCTAGTTGACTTCCTAACGCAGTTCCCACATTAAACATTGTACTTTTTCTACCCATCCCTCTTTCCCTCGCTCTCTGTAGGTGAACTCTCCCTTTAATTAAGTAAGAATATTAAGGTCCTCTGATTTGAACTCCCTCAAATTTCTCCTATCCAAATAATCGTTCCCTTTTCCTCTTTTGATTCATCTTTTCCATCTTTCTGTCTGTGTAGAAGTATTTGCATGCTACTCTTAAGTAGGAATGGTCTTATTCAGGGCCTATTTGCTGATTCCTGTTTTCCAAGTCCAACTTCTCAGCAGTATTTTTATTCCCAATCCTTCAAATACCTTCCTGGATCTTGTTCAGATAATTATGTTTTGTTTCAATTTACGTTCAGTTTCTTCTTTTATCAGTTCCTCCTTCAGCATGTTCAAATTTTCCCCATTAGAAAACAAAAGTCTTGCCTTAACCCTGCTAACTCTTCAAGTTTTCATTCTATCTGTCCTTCCCTTTACTACCAAATCCTTTATATTAATTAATTTTTAGTTTTTAACATTCATTTCCACAAACTGCCAAATCATTTTCAAAGAATAATGTACACTTAGTACCACAGTTTACCTATTCACTTTTTAACACCTTCTAATCTGACTTTTGCCTTTACATGCTACTAAATGATCCTCTCCAAGGATACTCTCAAATGCAATCTCTTAATTATAATTCAGACTATTCTTCAATCATCATCTCTAAATTATGAATCATTGGATATCTTGACCACTTTCTTTCTTGACACACTTCTATTTAAAATTATATCACTCTAGTGTTTCTCCTATTTCTTCAACCACTCCTTCCATTACTTATATAGGTTCCTCTTCCAGATAATTTTACACACACACATACACACACACACACACACACACACACACACACACATCCACTCTCTGTAGGTAGGCATTCTTTAGGATTCTTTTAAAAAATTTTCTCTTCTTTGTTGAAACTTTTTCCACCGGGCATCTCT
Organism: Bettongia penicillata ogilbyi; assembly: GCA_023548195.1. NCBI lineage: Eukaryota > Metazoa > Chordata > Mammalia > Diprotodontia > Potoroidae > Bettongia > Bettongia penicillata. The sequence continues at coordinate 10,924,055 of JAJHZJ010000382.1, read as the reverse complement.
CTTACCCCTATTATTAAAATGATCTCCCCTACGGAGATGACTCACTGTGAAAAGAGATTTGCAACTCTATCAGATATCTATATAAAACTTTGTTTACTTATAGTCAGTGAGATGTACTGGGGGGAAAATGAACTTGGAGTCAAAAGAATATAAAGATCCAAGTCTTTTGACCTGCTAACTTTAGTACAACTCTCTATGAAGCCTCTTGATTTCCCAGCATCTTTTTCCAATATATTCATAAATTAACATTTCCTGTATTGACCTGGTAATATGTTTCGATTTATATATTTGCCTTTGCAAGCATTAACTCTGTCCCATAATTTGCCCATACAAATGTTCTGCCTCACTTTTCCAGTATTATTTTGTACTGAATAGAATAATTGTTCAAAAGATAGCATTTATTAACACATGTATAAAATACAGACACATCAACTCAGAGATGTTTTGGGTCTGTTGGCTTCTACAAACAAGGAAATTAACACCTATAGATAACATCAACCTGGCAAGCTTACAAAATTCATCTTTCTATCTTTGCATTTGATGGTTGAATTAGCCTGCTTATTAAAAGCAAATAAAGAAGACCGAAATGAAATTGATATTCTTCTAATTCTTTAGTCATCATGACTGATATTTCTGATCATTTGCAAGTGCAGAAATGCTTCTGTTACAGTAGCTATACTGTTTAGCATGCTTTAAAAAAGAAAAAGACCACATTTTGGATCTTTTGACAACTGAAATTTTAATTTAACAGATACTTCTGTGATACAGAGTCACTCTGACTTCTGTTCACACTTTTCCTCAAACATTTAATCACCATCAGACATTATTGCATTATCATGTCCATCAGTAAATGGCATACCAGTAGCAATATACAGGACTCAACAAAGAAAAGAACTAAAAAAGACCATGCAAAAAAGACTAGGCTAAGATTAGAGAGGAGATAGGAAGGTCATGATCACTTCAGGGCAGTATCAGAGTGACATTTCATAGTGATCACTAAAAGGATATGCTGTTGTTAACAGAGCTCTTGGGGGAGAGAGAAGAGCTTTGCAGCCCTATAAGGTCTGGTCTCCTTTCCGGAGTGACATGTTATGAGAAAATGTAACTAGCACCCCCTCCTCAGGGCTGGCCACAAGAAACACTCTAAAATAGAAGAAATTTATCTTAAGCATTGGTTCACCTCTTTCTTCAAGCTTTTTGCCCTTTCCTTATGAACTCTTGGGGCTTTCACAAACACACACACACACACACATACACACACACGCACACACACACACACACACACACCAGGATTCTATCTATGGTCTTATTTTTTTTCCCTTTTCTGGGCATTTTCCCAGCTAGTTACTTGACTTCTGAGATTCCTCTCCCTCCCCTGCCTCACTAGTGCTTGGGGTCTGAGATTCAAATGCTACTTCCCAGCCTCAGGGCTTTCAGTGGGGGGCAGGGCTGCTATTCAGTGGAATTAAGTTCAGGTGCTCAGGTTGGGGCAGGGCTGCCTCACAGGGCTCAGTTCCCTCAGGGGGTTTATGCAGAGACCTTCAGTAATGGATCTGAGCTCCTGCTTGCTTTGGGACCTCCTGTCTGCTGCTTCCTCCCGAGGGGGCCTGAGTTATGGAGACACCCTGCCCCTCTCGGCAGGCCAGATAGGGTCTCTCACTGTGCACTTGTGGTTTGAGGGAACTTCACGGCCACCGGAGATTCCATCCCTGAAGCCTGCTCGGATGCTCCTCTCGGTGCCACGTGGCCAAGGCAGGGCTGGGCTCTGCTCTGGGTCCAGTGTGTGACAGACCTTTGGTGATGGTTTTTCAGGGCTCTTTGGAACAGAAATCTCCTCCACTCCATTGCTGGGCAGCTTCCACTGCTCCAGAATTTGTTGGGAATTCTTTTTACAGGTAATTTATGGGCTGTGGGTTAGGAGCTAGCATATGTGAATCTTTCTACTCTGTCATCTTGGCTCCTCCAGTTGAACCTCTTTTTACAATTTAGTTAGCCTGTATTTAAAGGTATTATTTTCTTCAGTACTTTTTGGGTCTCCTTTATCAAGATCTTGACTCACTTTTCAAACTTTTCCATGGCCTGAGCCCATTAAATATTTATTTTGGAGGTACTAGATGGAGAAGTCTTGACTTTCTCTGCATCTGAAAGGATGGAAGGAAATACCTGTTCATCCAGAAAGCAACCTTCTCTGGTCTTTTTACCCCCTTTTTTGCACATTTTTCCAGTCAGTTACTTGACTTCTGAATCCTCTGTCAAGAGAGTATCCCAGTGCTCCTCCTCACCCCAGGATCATGCTCAGGGCTGAGATTTCAGATCAGCTGCTCAATTCCCCCAGGGACTTTAAGTTGAGTTGCTCCCACAATGGAAGCTTCTGCCTGACTCAAACTCTGCCACACAGTGCTACCACCCTGCTGCTGCTGCTGCCACTGCTACCTGGAGCCCATGCTGGGGGGACCCTGCTCCCCTCTCACCCAGCTGGGAAAGCCCTCTCACTGACCTTTGAAGCTTTCTTTGGTACTTGTTGTTTGAGGGATCTGAGACCCTCCCTGCTGAGGATTCTGCCTGTTCTGGTCCTGTTCCTCCTGGTGCCTTGTGGCCAGGACTGGACTCTGTTCTGCTCAGTGTCCCGTGGGATAGACCTTTCCTTTTGGCTTTCCAGGTGACCTTTGGCTAGAAATCTCTTTCACTCTGTCATTCTGTGGCTTCTGCTGCTCTAGAATTTGTCGAGAGTCATTTTTTACAGGTATTTTATGGGCTGTGGGGGAAGAGCTAGTGTATGTGCAGTTTTCTACTCTGTTATCTTGGCTCCACCCCCAGTATTTTCTTACTCCATACTTTTGACTGCAAGTTATCCTTGGTAACATGCAGAGCTTAAGAGCTAGTGTATGTGCAGTTTTCTACTCTGTTATCTTGGCTCCACCTCCAGTACTTTCTTACTCCATACTTTTGACTGCAAGTTATCCTTGGTAACATGCAGAGCTTACTAAAATCTACCTAGTCTTTCCAATGTCTTTTGGGGTATTGTTATTTTAATTCTGTTTTAAGGTTATTTATTTAGAGCTAAAAAGTTCATAAGAGGTTATCTTTTCTCATCCTCTTACTTACAGATAAATAAGCTGAGGTTTGAAAATGCTGTCTCTGACACTACTTGTGTGACTAGGCAAGTCAATCTCCCTAAGCCTCAATTTCCTCATTTGTTAAATGAGAATAGATGGCATCTGAAGTCACCTCTTGCCTTGTCTAGAGCTAGTTCTAACTCCATTAAAAAAAAAAGAAATTAGGTATTTATTTCAAATCAAGTTACTTTACAAAAATAAAAATAAATATCTAAAAAGCTTAGAAATTGAGACAAAGAATACTACACAAATGTATAATTGTTTAAGTGTATGCACCAGTGTTATAAAACATATAATAAGAATTTTAATTAAAAATAGCAGTGTTCCCCTCTTCACATTTGGTCAGAGTTCAATAACATATCGGAAATGTTACTTAAAAACTAGATACTTAAAATCCTTTATGAAATGTGTTTCACTTAATGGTTCAGACTTAGTAAAATATCTTTAATCCATTCTTTCAGTAGAAAAAAATCTATCTCTGAAGTCATACAACATAGATTATATGGTTAAATGAGGTTCATCTATTTCAAATTTTAACCCTGCCTCTGACAGAGAAGATTAAATTGATTCTGTATCATTTTATTGATTCTACTTATAATTGATTGACTTTGTCCTATAGCTACTTAAGTCATGGTTCACTACATATGAACTTGGTCCAGAATTCGACTAGCCTGTAAATGAGTTAAATTTAGAAATCCTGTTCTCTTTGTCATCATTTTTCTATTCTTGCCTCAAAGAATTCTGCTATACCTGGGGAATGTGGGAAGACAAAAGGTGTCTGGTCTTATTTCTTTACACTATCAAGTTATCCTTTAAGGATGCCTGGATTACTATCCAAAGAATCCTGAACTAAAGTTTAGAAATTAATTTCTCTCATCAATCATTCAAATTCTATTAGAATTGCTACTTTAGCATCACCTACAAATCACTCCATGCCAAGGGAAGCTTGCTATCCTACATAACTTCAGTGTCTGAAAAACATTAGGGTATTTATGAGTTATCCTTGAAAAGCAGACTAGTTGACCTTATCCCAACTTAGCCTCATTTTTGTCAATTAAATTTGGTCTTGTCACATTCCCAGATACGTGTAAATTTACTGTTCCTGGTAATCAGGATGCTTCAGCATGTAGCTGAATCCCCTAATTCATAAAGCATTTATTAATGCTTTATGGTCTGGGAAGTTGGTCTGGGTCGCATGTGTGCATGTAAACCTCTTCCCTTAATGTAATTATGTTGTCCTCAACTCTGATCTTTGTTGTACAATTATAAAAAGGATTTGCATCTCCAACTTTTCTTTTCCTTGGCCAGAAATTGAGGCAACCACTGACCCTTTTATTGGCAGGTAGTGTGACCCTGTTAATGAAATGATATCTTTCTCAGGTCACTTGTGATAAGACTTTCTTTTCATCTTCCTTCCTTGCCTACTAAATTCTTGTCTCAAAAGCTGAGGATCTTCGAGTTTATTAAACACTATAACATGCTATTTATTACTATGTCTTGTGTACTTATTCTGTGCCAGTGATGTACTACCCCCTATTCCTTAGCTAGTAAAAAGATTGTTTTGTTGATTTCCACTTTGTAATACATTTGAACTCTGTTATGGCTTGGCCACCTTCCTTCACATGTTTTTCTTCACATGTTTTTTCATTAATTCTCTTGATATTCTTAAACTTTTGTTCTTCCAAATGAATTTTGTTAAGATTTTTTATACTTATATAAAACATTTTTGATAGATTGATTGGCATGTCCCTAAATAAGTAAATTAATTTAGGTAAATTTATGTAAATTTAATTTAGGTAAAATGGTCATTTTTATTATATTAGCTCAGTCTACCCATAAGCAATTGATATTTTTCTAATTGTTTTTTTTCTGCTTTTATTCATGTGAAAAGTGTTTTGTAATTATATTTATATAGTTCCCAGGTTTGGCTTGTCAGGTAGACTCCTAAGTATTTTATATCATGTATAATTCCCTCTATTTGATTAAAGAAACATTTTTTTTCAGGATTCACAGACATGTGGTATCATTGATAGCATACTAGAATACAAAAGATTTCTTTCTTTTCTTTTTTTTTTTGGTGAACAGTTTGTCATGATTGGAATCAGGATACAATTTCCCAAATGTAATCCTATACTATCACCTCCTATGACTTCACTCACTGTGTCTCACAAGGAACCATTTTCAAAGGAATGATACCATGAGAAAAAGGACAAAGAGAATGAATAAGGTCAATTAAGGCCTTTGATGTAGTCTGCAATTCTGCCTACAATCAATTAAAAAAGGCTTCTCCTAATGACATGATTAATGTACAAGAACTAGCTACAACTTGTCTACAATCTCTTCAAATCACTTCCATTAAACATCATCACCATTCTCCTGGAAGGATCCCCAGCCTCTCAATCTGTAGGTATGATACCAGAAGAGCTTTGAGCATGTGCAAGTTCCTGTTACATAAATTTATAGCACTTGATGAGGGCACACATTGATAAAACAATTCATTGTATTCCTCAGTAAGATCTAGCATGTCCTGGGGACAGTTGTTTTTAAAAGGGACTATATGATTGAAAAGCCCATAAGACCAAAGATATGGAAGAACTAGCAGCAAAGAAAAACTCAACTCCTCACCCCCTTCTATATAGCCAACAAATATTCTCCTTTGGGTCAAACTCTTTAAGTGCTGGTCATCCTTTGAAGACGGTTGGGCTTTTCAAATGAACCTTCTCTCTGTCTTATTAACATAATATTGGTGGTACTACAAATGAACATGAAGGAAAAATCTCAGTGCATAATGACGTTCAGAATGTATCATGGCAAGCTTTGTCACTATACTGCTAAAGATGAATTTTTTTAAAATTCCCCAATTATTATATGGAGCTAGTCCACAAAATATGAAAAATTTATCTTGAGAAACTACTCTTGACTTAAAGAATCCTAGGAAATTAGGGGTTTAAAGAATATGTATATGTTCAGAGAGAGAATATCTCATTCACCACTGAAAAGATTTATTCATTAAATATTTTTTAAAGATAATCTTTGTATTTTAAAATTTGCAGGACATTTTTTTATATTACAAACATTGTCACCCTGCGAGATCTCTCTTGTAACAAAGTTTAACAAGTAAGCAAAACTAAAAATACAGTGATTTCATCTTAAAATGAATGTACCATTCCAAATCTATAGCCTCCTAACTCTGTTTTTTTAAGTAGTTTTTTTTAGTTAACAGAAACAGAAGGCTTTTTTTTCCCTTCCCACTATCACCCCATTGGGAAAAGAAAAAAGAAAAATTAGTTCTTTTTTAACAAACATATGTAGTCAAGAACAGACAAATTTCCTCATTTCATACCTTAAATCCATCTATCAGGAGGTGGATAGCATTATTTCATCATTGAATCATATCATATGGAATGATATGATTCCATATGATATGGAATCATAAATGATCATTATATTAATCAGTTATGATGGCTTCCAGATGTGGTGTTTAAAAAATTTAGAGATACAAAATTTAGAGATACATAATTTTTGGGTAGCTTAATCATTTTATAAGTAATGCCAACATTTTAATAAAAGATGGTCATTTGGTCATCTCTCTCTTAGATTAAAGACAATCAAGATGGTGGGCTCATGACTTTTGTGTCCTTTTGGAAATGACATGTTTCCCAGAGTGTCAATCAAATCTGATTGGTTAACAATTAATGAAAGAATGAATATTATGAGAGGATGCATCTGAATTTTCATTTTGTCATTTGCTTCTTAAATTAACCCTAACCTTGAGCAATCAATTGAAAGAATTAACCCCACTCAAACCAGAGTAGAACACAATAGCTACCCCACCTGGATGGAGTGGGAACAAGCAAGTTAGTCCAATCTCATTATCAGTAATGTCCTTCAAAAGACTGAACTTTCAAAATCAAGACTTTAGAAAAAATGAGAACTCTGGATCTCCCCAAATCATTGGTTATTAATAATCATTTCTCTCACAGAGTTGTTTGTCTTTAAAATGTTGTTGGTGTTATATAAATTCCTCTGGCTTTTCTCATTCCATTCATCAACAATCTTTTTCCCTAAGTACTTAAAATGTTCAAGGTACTAAGCAAAGCACAGTGAAGGATTTTTAAAATTTATAAGTACTGGTCTCTTCCCTCCAGGACAGGAGGAGTAGAAGGAGGGAGAAGAGAGAGAGAAAGAGGAGGAGAAGGGGGAGGAGAAGAAGGAAGAGGAGAAAGAGGAAGAAAAGGATGAGTAGGAGGAGGATTTAAAGGATGTGAATTCAAGTCTACCCACTGAGCCACCCAGATGTCTCACCTCAAAACTAGGGATAATACTTTCTTATTCCTAGAAGTAATGCCATCACAGGAGTAATCACTAAGAAAGGAAAGGGAAAGAAGAATCATAACAATATTTTACTCCATTTATACTCAATATACCAGACATTCCAAAAACCAGAAACAAATGCGTCATTTTCTTACTAAAGAAGGCAGTTTAAACTTTATTGTAGTTTTCACATCTCTGGTTTTTCTCACTCATTATCACTTAATGGATTTGAGTGGAAGAAACATATCCTGGATGTTTGGTGCTAAATCATGGGCTAATTAATGTGTTTGGGGATATGCTAAGTATCTTTGAACCAATTGTGCAACAGAAAACAAACATTGTGAAGAAAAGTCAGTGAATGTATGATACATATACATATAATGTATATGAAAAAGGAAATGCTCTCATCTTTCTGATGAGTCATAATTCCAGGCATTTCAGAGAAGAGACTGCTTTTCCCCCCTACATTCAGCTGTTACATAGTCTCATCTAGATCAGAGGACAGTTTCATTGTTATTTTCTAATATGAATGAAACCAGAGTCTCCAAATCTCCACAATGAGGTCATTGAATGCTTTGAAAATTGTCTCAAAGGGACTTCCACACACATTGCCAAAAATAGGATTGAGAATATTTCTTGATTAGCTTCAATTCAATTTCTCTGTGGGGCTGTTTAAGGTTCTGAATACCAGGCATAGTATGACTGGTCAGTCAGTGGCTCTGCCCTAGTTCACAAGAAAGAATACGTAACTCCTTGGATAACTCAGTTGTATTTTAATTACCCAACTGGAAAATTAGATAAGAAAGAAAGAAAAGGCAGCGTAATAAGGGTCACGGATCTGGGATGTGATGCAAGTTCTACCAGCTACCTGTGTGACCTGAGGAAGTCACCTATTTCAATTCTCTGGGCCTTGGTTTCCTTTTCTCTATAACAAAAAAGCCAGTTTAATCTCTAAGCTCCTTTCCAGCTCTAGATGCTCTGACCTATAAAGTGAGCCTGACAGTACTTGATCTACTTACTTCACTAGGTATTTGTGAGAATAAAAGGAGCTCATGTGACAGTAATTTAAAGGAACAAAGCAAACACGCATTCAAACTTTATAAACATAAGGAGTACAAATGAAAAATCTTTGAAGAGTATTTTTTCCATCTCTTCTTTTGAGAGTACAGGTATGAACCATGAGCAATATACTGCATGAAAACAAATATTTACTAAACATATGTGAGGAAAGCAGTAAGCTAGATAAACAGGAGATACAAGGACAAGCCTCAAAGAAGCACTAGAACTCAACATTAAATCTTGTTATGGAAGCATTCTACAAACAGATATGTTAATAAAAAATAATTTGAAAAGAGACACAACAGTTATGATGAGGTGCATCAGAAAAGGCTTAACATATGAGGTTCTATCTAAGCTAAGTTGAAAGGAAAGTAAGAAGAATTTGAGGTAGAGATGAGGAGGGAGTATACTCTTCACTTGGGGGACAGAAAGCCTATGCAAAGGCAAGAAAGTAAGCAAGTAGGTCAAGTCTGTCTGAAACATAGAGGATGATGGAGAGAAATGAAACATTTTGCAGTCGTTACACCAAGGATCTAAAAACTTGTCTCTTAAGTAGAGTTGGAAAATTGCTTAATGAGCTATAAGAAATATTTGCAAAAGTATGACTACTTTAAACCCAAGAGCCTATAAAAGCCACAAATAGTGAGGGATCATAGAAACAGAATTACTGAGTTGCAGAGGGACTTAGAAATTGCCTAATCCAAACTACTTCCCATATCATGAATCCCATTTGGACAGGATGTTCCCTAAAGGAGATTCTGCTCAGAGTCAATAAAATGGCAAAGCGCTTTACAGTCTTCTGTGAATTTTCGTATTAAAGAATATTTAATGTAATTCAATGGTTCCTGCACCCCTATTATGTACCAGGAGCTGTGCAGAGATATAAAATCAATCATTTGACAAGTATTTATTAAGTGACTGCTGTGTGCCTGGCACTGTACAAGTACATAAAAATGAAGCCATTTCTACTTGCAAGATGCATATGACACGTTCCCTGATGCAAGAAACTGATAACAATCTTGTTGGGGAGTATAAGCACATTCTCCAGCATGCAAAGTTGACATTTCTGCTCCTGTAGACATGACACATGTGTTGACTAGTTTTTTCAATAGTGGGAATGTTTTTACAACAATCCTATTTATCTATATTTTTTCACCCAATCCAACAAGTGTGCACAGAGATTTTACAAGTGAGAGGAAGAATCTGTGGTCATAGAGCCATCAAAACTAAGTAGCCCTCACAGGAAAAAAACCCATTACTCTGCACTGACCACTTAAAACAACTTAATAACCAAACATAGATATTATATCTTAAAGAACCTGTCAAAACTGTCATTCAAAAAGTATACACAGACTTGGCACTTTTTCCAGAAGCTGGATCTAATCACTGAGACCCTGACAGAATATACTTTGTGTGAAACCGATTCATAAAACAATAAAATTGAGAAAACTCCTAAGTTCCAGGATTTCTTGATGCCCTCCCTCAACAGTCAGTTTTTATTATTTCTGACATTTGTGGTGAAAAGAGAAACTAGTTAATGTTTTCCATCCCTTCTTAAGAAGTCTTTTTCTTAGGTCTTTTCCTTCTGCCAGATCTCAGTAGTTATTCAGAAATAGAACTACTTGAACAATAGATAAATATTTTTCATCTTGAGCTTTTCCAAGACAAGACAGTCATTCTTTCTTGTACTAGAAACACATGAGAAGAGAAATGGCTAGACCCTGAGGATACATGATTATATTTCAACACTAAAAGCTTACATTCTCACCCTCTATCCCCTAAAAAAAATAAAAATAATTTGAAAGTTACTAATCAAGCCTTAGTTTTTTTTTTCTCAAATAGATCTCTCCTCCAGGTATTTCCATGAGAGAACCCAGAAGTCAGCCTAGCTATAAGATATCCTGAAGAATTAATAATTCAAACAACAGTTAGGATGTTTGAGTTTGTAAGAGTGGCAACACAAGAGCCTCCCAAGAGATTTTATTTCAGCCCCAAGAGAAACCATTTAAATTTACATTTCCTTTCTCATTACAGGAAATGCCTAAAAGTCATTAAATTAAATTTAATTGGAATTAACTTTTTAAAATGCTTTACATTGGGAGTTGCATAAAACCTTTCAATTTGTTTTAAACCAGGACATCATACCTTGCCATAAACTCAGATTTTAAAATATAAATCAAGATAATAATTCAACATCTATTACTTTCTCCTTTGTGGATTTTCTTATAAAGAACAAATATCAATGTATTTGTGCTCATTCTAAGTGTAAAATTAAAAGATGCTTGATCTGGAGTCAGGATGTAGGTTCAAATACTTATTTGCAATATGACCTTGGTCTTCACTTAACTACCTATCAATAAGCATCTATAGAATGAGAAGGTTGTACCAGATAAGCTCTAAATTCCCTTCCCACCACTAAGTTCTCTGAAACCCCTAAGCATTGTCTACTTCCACAGTTTCATTTGCCATCAGGAATACCTGATGCACTTTGAGGCACATGACAAAAGTCAACAGTTTAGCATAAATGTTGCTATTAAAAATTCAAAACATACCATTACCTTTCCCTGTCATGTTCAGACCATTTTAGCCCCTGCTTTTACTCTTCTCCCCTCTTTGCTCTGCCTGCTACACAGATGTATTTTTTAAAATGAATTTTCTAGTGATTCAGAAGAATAGTGATGGTCACAAGCTTAGTGCATTGTATAATAAGAAAAAAAAAGTAGGAAGGTTTTCTAACCATGGAGTGAGAGAAAGTAAGGAAGCAACTCCCAGAAACCAACTGTATTATTTTTACTTGCCATTATATATTGTGTGTTGATTTTTTTAAGTATGAAACAGGAGAGAAATATATGGGGTGAAGTCTCTCCTACAGATAAATTTTAATCAGATAAAGTAGCATAGTGGATAGAGTGCCAGGCTTGGAGTCAAATCCAATCTCAAAGATTTACTAGCTGTGTAACTCTTTACCTCTGTGTGACTCAGTTTCCTCAACTGTAAATAAGGTAATAATTGTACCTACAGGGTACCCTGCATGCCAGGGTTGTTGTGAGGATCAAATGAGTAGTAGTAGGTTCTCTATAAATGCTAGGTGTTATCACTAGATCAACATGTTTTTGCTTTGGGCAGCAAAAGTCTAGACCTGTGCTTTCATCGGTGTAAGAAACTCAAGGAAAGAGAGCTATGCACATGTTTCCCCTAAAATAATGCAACTTTCTGGAGGGCACCATTTTTGGTTTGATCTTTCATTCCCCATATCTGGCACATGACAAATACTTGTTGAATTGGAAAAATAAGCTGAATCCTTTTTTAGCATACCTTTTGATGGCTAGCACTGTAACTAGAGAGAAGATTTTTTCTGTCAATATCTCCACTGAGAGATGCTATGAGTCCCAGATATCTCCATTTTCTGAGGCGCCAAAGGACAAAAATCAATGGACAATTTGACTTTAACTCAAATATTCGCATTATAAAATCTGGGGCATTCTTCCAAGTATTATTGGATACATGCCCCAGAAATGCTATATACTAATTATTTCTGCTCAGCCTTGTGTTCCTGGAATGTTCAGTGTGTGCAGTTAAAATACTCAGTCTACAGGTCTCCTTGAGGTTCAAAAAATGTGTTTCTTGATTCTGCCCAAGCCCACTGTTTCATAAGGTATTTGGCTTTCAAAGTATCTGCCTCAGTCAGAGAAGATTCTGGCAAAGCAGCCCTTTGGGAAGAAATATTGTTCCCGTAATACTTTGTCAGACAAAGAAGCTTTCAGTTTGTATGTGCTTATCAAACCTGGTGAAATGATCTTTCACCAAGAGGATATTATGTACTTTTTATCTTCATGTTGAAATGAAAAAGACTGATGTGCCTACATTTCCAAGACTTACAGGTATTTATCCTATCCACATACAAAGCACAAGTTGCCATCATTTTCCTTGGAAAATACCAGATATATGCTTGAGTCTTGTTATAAATATCAGCAATTTTTCTTGGTTAATAAAATCTGTTTCTTACTCATTTAAATGCTTTCTTTCTTGACCCAGATGTCTAAAGTCATTGTGCAGTGTTGCCATGGCAATAGAATGAAATTCCTTGAGAATCAACTTTTTCTCTCTACCATATGTGGAAACATTTATGGTTTGAATTTGTACTTTTATTACATAGATCTTAAATCTGTGATTGTCTCAAGAATAAGATGCTCTTGAGAAAACAAAACAAGTCCCTGAGAATTATTCCTTCATTTCTTGGTTTATATTCTTCTTTCGAAGAAGACTCTAGTGATTTATTTTTCCAACTATTTTCTCCAACACTCATCTTACCAGCCATACTAGATATGTGCCACTGTTTCTGGTAACTTACATAAGGTCTCTGTCTTCTTGTAATGTGTAATAAGTATTTCACAGCCCCACAAAAAGATTCCTAAGAACAGCTTTATCTATAGGACCAGTAAACACACTTAGAATAAAGATCATTCAAGATGACTATTCAAATACTTCACATCAACACTTGAAAGTTTTATCATCTATAATTATCTTTTTTACCTTAAACTATCCTTATGTATGACATAAAAACAACACAAAAGATATCAATATTGAAGCAAATTAATAATTAATGTTCAGCTTTAGTATCAAATTAGAGTATTACTGTAAATTATATTAAAATAAAACACTATTTCAATGTGAGAAAGACCAGAAGTAGAAAATTAGTTGAGATTTAGAGCTGAGGAGCATTCAAAAGCTTGTTTTTGCAGAGGCCCAAAGATGATAAATTATATGCTCAAGGCTACACAGGTGGCAAATAAAAATATATGCATTTGAGCACAGGTCAAGGAGATTCCCAGTAAAAATAAAATAAAGAAAAATATTCTCAAAAACGTCTTCAAAATTCAAAAGTCCAAAGAAATTATATTGCTCGAGGAGAATCTGTGTTTCTTTTCAGTAGATTTAAAATAGAGAAACAAAAAATCCACACAGACATATAATCCTGGGCATAATATTCATAATATTATTTTGTTTACTGATAAGGACTAAGTGTTGATAATCCCATGCTTAAATGAACTCTGGTATGCTCCACCCAGAGGATGCTTTTGGGAAATTATTACCTCTCTATAGTAGTGAGAATATCTCACTGCCTTGATTCCTTTACCTTGACCCTATTGTCAGAGTATAGTTGACCCTATAGCAGTGTCTGTCATTCTAGGAATATGGTCTTTGTAAATATATCCTACTAGATTTTTGGCTCTGAATCCTCCTGCTGAAGAAACTTTTCCTCCACAAAAATAAAGACTCCTTTCAGGCCCTCCATCCCTCCAGTGGCTGATCCTTGGCTTCTCCATCCCTGGATGTCCCATCTTCTACAGTTTCTAGGTAGGTTTTTTTTCATCCTCACATTCTAGGATCCATCTATGTACACTATCTCAACTCTATACCCAAGTGTATCCCTTTAATTGATGTGGCAAAAGAGCAAATGAGACTTAGATTACAAATGAAAAAACTGATATCTACAGGCGTTTCCCAAGATTTTCTACCTAACCATCAGCACAGCCTGAATTAGAGCCCAGTTCTCCAGGCCCTCAGTTCAGTACACATGCAGCCCCTCCAGTCTCAAGTGGCCTGATTATAAATTATTTCATAGTATCCAATGAAGTTAACCTGCTTTCAATTTGAAATGTTTGTGGTAACACTAAAACTATGGAGTCAGTAGCACTTATTAGGTATTTATTATGTGGCTGTCACTGTGTTAAGTACTAGGGATACAAAGAAAAGTAAAAATAGTCCCTTCTCTCAAGGAGCTCACATCTAATGGAGCAAAGTACTTGAAGGATGATTCTAATGCTCTACACATGAACTATTAGTTTAAAGACGGTGACCTTTATTTCAGTCAATGGTTTGTTGTTGTTTTAAATATGTTTCACCTTCTACTAGATCATTTCTGAAATTGTTTACATTCTTAACAGCCTTTATTTATTTGTAGCAAGTAAAGGAGCATGAGACAATGGAAAGACTGATATACTAGGAATTGTAGGACCTGAGTTCAAATCCTGGTTCTGGCACTGCTACTTTTGTGACTTTGGGTAAGTCACAGCCTATCTGGGACTCAATTTCTCAATTCTAAAGTGGGGTAGAATGAGATAGCCTCTAAACTCTTTTGTAGCTCTAAAGTCATGATGTTAGGATTCAGGGAAATGGTATTCTGTTCCTCCCAAAAACATCTTTAATTATCTTAAGGAAAGTTGTTATTTATTAATGACATCACTTGATTTGTGGGTGAATTGGATTTAAGTGAGGCAGTGTTGGGCAAAGTCATAAGGTTTACTCTCTCTTCCAGGATGCAGTGATGACCTTAATGTCTTTGGTGTCTCACTAATTTCTAAGTGCTCCATACTTAAATCCAGTTCACTTGCATGTCTTGGCATCACCCTTCTTATGTCATGGGACATCACATGTCTATGTGAGTAAGAAAGGAGCTGCTTATTGAGGACAAAATTGGAACTGACTAGTTGGCAACATGGCTTTCTTTTTCCATCCTTCTTTCTGCTTTGGCTAGAAACTCTGAGGGTCTTTCCTCTTTTTTTATGTAGGGGGGAAGTAAAGAGACCACTCTCTGCCTCATTTCTTATTAAGCCTTAGTCACTGAATGGGCTTTGACTCAGTCAAACTGAGACCTCTTGAAGACTTTTAGTTTCTCCAGTGCATCCTGGACCCTCTCCAGCTGTCCTGATCTATATCTTGCCACTGTACCCAGAGGGTTCCAGAGAAGAAAGTGAGGCTGGTGACTTTGCAGAACCCTCCCTCACTTAAATCCAATTCACTTGCATGTCATGGCATCACATTCCTGATGTCATGGTCCTCCTCAAGAATGAGAGGCAAATAACAACAATAGCAGCTCCACAGATTTGAACATAATCAATCTTTGGAATAAGAACAAAAATATTTATTTCTATTTTTATTGTGCTCAGGTGAACTATTTTTTATCATTTAACTTCCAAAAGTATTGTTCTTTTTTCATCAGTATCCTTGATATGGAATCTACAGAAATGGATAATAATAACAATTCATATTTATATAATAGATCATAGGATTTGGGAAGGAAATAAATAAGCATTTATTAAGGATCTGTTGTGAGCCATCACCATGTTAAGTATTTAACAAATATCTCATTTGATCTACACCCCAACCTTGGGTATGGGCACTATTATTATACCTATTTTACAGGTGAGAAACCTCAAGCAAATGGAAATGACTTGCCGAAATTCACATAGCTAGTAAATATCTGAGTTAGATTTGAACTCAGACCTTCCTGACTCCAGGTCTATCTAGTGAGCCACCTAGTTGCCTCAGAGGAACTTTCTTAGAACAGAAAAATATTTTGGATTTCGTCGCATTCAATTTTCTTATTTTTAATTATTTTTTCAATTAGAAAGAATTTTTTTTCTCCCTCCTGCCTCCCTTATTGGAATATGTGTGTGTGTGTGTGTGTGTATATATATATATTATGCATATATATGCATATATGATTATGCATATATATATGCATAATCAAACAAAAGAAATTCACACATTGGCTTGTCCAATATCACCTCTCTGTCAGAAGATGGGTGGAGTGCTCCATCATCATTTCTCTGCTATGCCAACTCCTTTATGTTATAATTTAAGAAATTGAGACTGAAAGATATTAAATGAGTTGCTTGCCAATGTCATTCTTGTTATAAGTAGCAAACCAGGATTTGAACTCAATATGACTTCCAATATCATTGATCTTTAAATTCCATGCCCCATATTTATTATTTGCAAAGTGATTTCATAGACATTATGTTACTTGATTCTCACATCTCCCACCCTGAAATAGACTGGGTTTGAATTACATTCATTTTGATGAAAAGGAAATTGAGTTTATTGATGGGTTGATTGTCTCATAGGCTCACAGAGATGGAGGTGGGAACTGGTTCAAAACCCTATGCCATTTTCACTCATCTTGCTACCTTCAACCCTAAATCTATACCTGTTTTATTTAACTAAGTATTATTTAGAAGGCAAGTCATTCTGTGGAACTTTGTATGTAGTTGTGGGTATACCAGAATTCATTGCTTTAGTAATCACCAGGTGACAGAAGGACTAATTGTGAGAGGAGCAGCTTTGTCTAAGTGTAACATTTTCCTGAGAGCCACCAAAGATCGGCATTCATAGAACTATGGAACAACAACAGTCAATTTGTGTTTGAGTCAATAATAGCCTTTCTTTTTACTAAGCTTTGCCAGGAATGCTAAAGGGCATATATGATGTTATTTCATTCATAGCCTTTAACATTCCCCATATATTTCATGAAGAATACCATTTTATACAGAATATGTGCTAGTCAGAAAATTATTCTAATTGGGAATTAAAAGAATTGATAAAGGAAAGAGATACTATTCATTAGGTATAGTATATTGCTTTGGCATCTATCTATTTAGTCCCTTGACCTAGACAAACCCAGATAAAAAGTTGATAGTCTACTTCTTGATTTTTTTTCATAGAGGATTCATTAATATAAAGAGTAATATTCAATGCATACTGAAAGAAAACCTACAGTATGTATATTTCTGATTGTATAAAATAAAATTTTCAGCCATCCATGTTTCATCACAAGCTTCTATTTGATACATAATTGGTCACATTTAATATGTACAGAGCAGAGTTCTGGGAGAGTCTGACAAAAAAGGAATAAACGAATTCTTAAAGATGTTAAACTTTAATGAAAGAATCAGAATACAAACATAAAGCAACTAAAATACATAGAGAGCAAATCTGTTGACAACCACAAATGAAGACAAAAATGTGTTAAAAAAATCACAGCCAATGTCCTTTGCTTCTGATAAAGTTACCTTGTATATATTTACACTCATTTGGTAGTAAGACAAGAGATCTCAAATTGTAAGGAATTTCATATATCATCTAGTCCAACCCCCTCATTTTATCAATAATGCATTTGATATAAGATGTGAATCAGTCTCTTCTCTGGCTCCAAAGCTAGTGTTTTTTCCATTTTACCAGAAAGTAGACTCCATAAGGGAAAAGACCATTTCCTTTGTGCTTTTGTATTTCTAGTGTGTTGAGTATAACAGATGCTTAATAAATGCTTATTGACTGATAGGAAGAGAATTTTCAACCAGGAGCCAGTTGTGTCATTGGTCAATATTAAATCTTCATTCTCTTTTAACTAGGTGACCAACTTAGTAGTAGTCAATCTCTCTAGCTGATATTCATATTGAAGCATTTTTTTTTTCTGAGAGACAAACCCGGACTAATGCACATGCTGCACATATGGCAGATCTGTCTTCGTGGACTTAATTTTCCCAGGGAGCAGTCATCAATAAATGTCACTCCTCACACAATATGGCTTAACTCAGTCATAGCCGAGGGCGATTAATACTGCATAAAATGGTTGATAATTATCCTCTGACACCTTCATGCCTACCACAAACAAAAATGAAGTCTTTTTTCTTCTCCTTCTCCTATGGCACCTCTATCATATACTTTGGGGGAAAAAACTCCTTTAAGTTAGTTTAGACTTCAGATAAAATAAGTTTTGCTTGAGAAAGCAAATTCCTCCTGTTTTTGGTTATTTTCAGAATGAAATGGTATAGGAAATTATTTGTTAAGGATTATGTGCTAAGCACCAAAAATATAAAAAGAAAATTGAAGCAATATCTACCCTCAAGGAGATCACATTTTAATTAGAGGAAACAAAATATAAAAGTGCTTACATGTGGCCGTGTTCAGAGCATAGCAGATGGAAAGGTCAGGTAGTAGGGAAGGTATCAAGTCACATGACAAAGACCAGAGGACCTTCGGGAACAATAGCAGAGTAGATGGTCCTCAAATAAAAGTTTAGTGGCTACAAGGGTTGCTGAAAAATATTTGGCAAAAATAAAGGATTTATGATCTGAAGTCAGATTGGAAAATTTTTCTGCCTCATTGAGAGATCAGAGTAAGTGAAATAGGAAAACATGGAAAGGAGGGAGTTTTATAAGAGGGTGGTAGAAGGACTAGATATATTTTTCTACAGGAGTAGAAAAAATGTTTTAAAAAATGTGTTAGCTGGAGGAATCTTGGGAAATCATCATAATCTACCCCTTTGTTTAAAATTAATTATGTCACATATTGGGGTAAGCCCTTGGTACTTGAAGGAAATAAAATGACAAAATGTCCTTGTTACATAATATTTGCACCCTAATTACTTAGAAATTTATGATAATATGGAAAAAACAGGTTTAAAATCATAAAAAATTGGACAAAGATGTCCTTATTCATGAAATTACTAGAAATTAAACTTTATCACCATTTCAATAAGATAAGAAAGTATGCCATGTAGATTTCTCAGAGTGGACATAACCACTTACTAGTTTTTACTTCTGCTTCTTAGAGTAAAAAGGTATTTATCTTTGGAAAAATCACAAGGGGAAAAGATTGAATATTATATCTTCTTATTTTCATTTGCATGAAAAATGAACTAAATGTAACCCATGGGGATACCCTACCCTAATCAAGAACCACTAACAATTCAATAAAAATAACAAATTTTAAAGAGATGACATGAACATTCAACTCTTAACATCACAACCCTGCCATAAATCTTAATATAGCATTTTATAGTTAGAAGCGACCTTATATATTATGCAGTTCTACTTCTTCATTTTATACATAAAATAAGACCCAGAGAGATTGACTTGGCAATGTCCTCACACACACAAGTGTAGACAGATGAATACATATAAGTGTACATATATGCATGCATATTGCATATATATATGTACATATATATCTTAATATGTATTATTTACACATACATAAGTATGCATACACAAATACCAAATAAAAGGTAATGAGATTCAAGGAAACATTTTCATTGGATTGTGAAATGAGAATGGTATGTTTTTGTGGATTTATTTGTTGTAGTTAAGAAAATACATAAATATTTTGGAATATTTGGGGACTGAAAATATCACAAAAAAAAAAATTTCACTATTTTATGCCCTTAAAGGGATAGTTTAGTTCATTACAATGCATGCTGTAAATTAGATAGATAGATAGATAAATGAAGTAATAAAAAACCAAAAAAGTTCCATATAATATTTTCCTTAATTTTTAATTTCATTGTTTTAGCTGTCAGCAGAAAACAATCAGGAAGTAGGATGTAGGACTTGAACTCAGGAATGCTTAAGTTCAAATCCAACCTCAGATACTTACTAGCTATGTGTCCTTGGGCAAGTAAATCTTCTGTCTTCTTCAGTTTCAGGGATAATAGTGCATGCCTCCAGTTGTTATTATGAAGATAAAATATTATTTTTAAAATGCTTTGCAAACCTCAAAGCAGTATATAAATGCTGGTTATCAACATCATCATCAGTAGTAGTAGTAGTAGTAGTACTAGCAGTAGTAGTAGTAGTAGTGATGGCAGTAGCAGCAACAATAATAGCACTATTAATAAAACTTATGAGATTCTTTTTCTTTCTCTCCTGATGAAATGAAAGATTGAGTCAAGTTCAAAAGAAAGGACATGTTAAATCAACTTTGCTAGCTTTTAGTTAAGGTTTAAACATGAAATATTTGAGCAGAAGGAAACTTTCTGTGACAGAAAAAAAAGAAGCACCATAAAAGTTTTTACTAAATTCACACAATGCAAATAAATCTATGATTTTGAAAGACTTTAAGGTTAACACTAGCAAAGGGAGCATAGCTGGAAAGCATTATCCAAAACTGCTAGAAAAGGGAAATAATTCACCTGTAAAATTCACAAATTTCTGTGTCTGTAAGAAATGAAAGCAATACTTAAAGTAATTTCATATGAAGCTTCATTTTTTTAATTTTCCTTTTTCTTTGGGAATGTCAGGTATATTTAACGTTGAGATTATACGAAATGTGGCTAAAAAGAAAAGGACCATATGACCTCATTTTGACAGATGTTGGATAAATAAAAATATTGAATCCAAATGTGAAATGAAAATGTCATATATTGATTCAGTAAATTATTTTAATACTTTAATTTATATTCTCTATACTCCACCTTTTTGTTTCAACTCATTCTCAAATATGCTTTTGAAAGATAAGTCAAATATTAATCATCTGAAAATAAATATTTGTTGAATGTAACTGAACTGAAAACAGTCCTTCTTGTCTACTATGAGTATTTATTATAATTTCAGAGAAGATAGTTTGGTGTACTAAAAAAAAAAAAGGAGGTCAAGGAGGAACAAATATGGAGTTGCAAGGTCTGAATTCAAGTCTTCATAGGGTCACTTACTAGTTTTGTGATCCTGGAAAATGCAATTAACCTCTCTAATCCTCAGCTTCTTCATCATTTGGTGTATTAGATTATCAAAAGAGATTCCAAGAGTCAGAGACTACATAAAAGACAATGAGATTCAAATAGAAAACATTTGAAATTTCATCAATGCAAGGAAAGAGAGAAAGGAAAGAGAAAAAAGGAAGGAAAGATGCAAAGAAGGGAGGGAGGGAAATGAAATAGAAAAAGAGAGAGAGAGAGAAAAGGAATATCATAAATGGATTGAAGCTGTAATCTACATAAGACCTCTCAGAAACAAGCAAGGAACCTTCCATTTTTATACTAAGGCTTTGGAAAGAATCTGCTAATTGTTCATTAAACACAACTGAACAAAAAAAAAAAAAAAGAAAATATTGTCTTATTGTGACAAAATGTTGAAGGAGCCCCAGAAAAGGACAAGAAAGCTTCCTATAGATAAAGACTCTTCCAGGAATGCATAGTGACAAATCTCTTGGCCAGTGAATAGATAAAGCAAACAATTGTGACAGATGGCAAGGAGTTAGCCACAAGACTCAGCTGCAAAGTGGGCACACAATTGAATATCTCAGTTGCAGCAAGAATAAAAACAGAAGCATTTTGAATGATCTGCAAAATGTTTGCCAGGGGTTAGAGACCATCTGCACCCCCAAATCCCCATATCTATTTGGCATGGACCATAGAATGATATAATGTCTTTTTGAGGGCATGTATTTATTATGTGACTGAGACTCATCAAAGGCTTGCCAAATCTGATAACTGCTACCCTTCTCTATTTCTTTTTCATCTTGAGACATATGAAATACTACCATGAGATAGATAGATATTATTTTAGGAACTAGAAAAATCTAGGCAATAAAAAATAGGGGTGCAAGCTTTATTTTCATCACTTTTTCATGCTTTTTGTTGAAGGAAGGGACTTCAGTAGAGAAAAGTGAATATTGGAATGGGATCTGAGAACAACTTGTTTTTTCATTTTGTTTTGTTTGGGTTTTGGATAATAAAAATGGAGAGCTCTTCACTGAAGATGGAGCACATCTAATGAGAGGCAGTAAATATTTATTTTCCTGGTGACATGAATTTGATCAAAAAGGAAGAGAAAATCTGCGTGCATTTACCTTTTTAACAATAATCAAAATAAGGACCTTGTAGTGATTAATTCTATCAGTGCAAGTCAGCACCTGCTCTATAATTTATAGTTTTAAGAAGTGGCCAGGAATCCTAACAGTTTACCTGAAATTCCTAGCATATATATCATAGGTGGGACGAATCCAATTGTCCTAATGTTGAGATCAGTTCTCCTTCCATTACACCATGCTGTTACCTTCCTCTGTACATTTTACATGTGTATATATGTATGTATCCATTGTATAGTCTTCCTATATTAAGCCAGTTACTCGCTGTATCTGACTTGACAATCCACAAGCACTCACCTACTATTTGCCAGCCAGGCAATGGGGATACAAAGCCAAAATGAAATACTTCTTGCCCTCAATTTTTTTTTATCAGGAGAGAATGATACATATATATACACATATGTATACATATATGTATGTATGTATCTTTGTATGTATGTATGTATACAAAATACGTAAAGGATAAATTTTAGTCAGGAAAGGCATTAAAAGCTGAGGAAAGCAGCAAAGGCCTCATGTATAATGTGTGAAATGAGCCATGTTTTTCAGGAAATGAGATTCTAAAAAGGAAAGGCAAGAGGGGAGTACATTCCAGGCATGTGGTATTAGATTATTAAGTGAATATCGCTAAGTACAGTCTGAGTGTCTTCAATTACGGAGAGGCTGTGCTATCTAATTCTTCTGTGATTTTTAATAATATACTCTTCTACTTGGAATGGTTTAAGGCTAATGAATTAGTTATTTATGCCTAGTAGCAGAGGAATTAGGCTCTCTGTGACCTTTCCAGATCTCTTACAGCCTTCTGACTCTAAGAATACTGTGGCTTCCTAGAGAAAGCTCAGTAGAATCACTACTTCAGATCTCTCAGACTATTTATCTTAGGGTTAAATATGAAAAAGGAGTTCACTTCTCTATCTTCGTAGTCCCCAGCCAAACGTCTGAACTTTAGTAGATTAAAGCTGAATACCTTGCCAAACTGGGGTTACTCTGAATATAGAAGTCTATATTCTGATGAACTGCTAAGAGTAAAGGAATTTTCTTTTAAAATCATAACTCATTTCTTACAAGAATGAGATTTGGTAATTAGTAAAAGGTTATACAAAGTTACTTTAATGGGAAGTTCCATCTTAGTCTTTGATAATGAAAGAAAATTTCTCTATTCCTGCTAAAAATGGCAAATACTTGAAGCACGTCACTTAAATAGCAATTGCTTATTTACTTATACTTTAGAAAAGCATTACAAAATAATAAAAATGCTTCTAAGCAGTCCAACCAAATATTTCTATGAATTTCTTTAATTTATTCTGCCACATCGATCTTTTCTTCTTTCCTAGATGCCAGTGGATTGAAGGTTTCCCACTGGCATCAGAAATATGCCAAAATGATTAGTACAAACATCCTTGTCTCTTGGAGAATGTGAGAGCACCATCTTGCCGGTTATCGAAGAGATTCTTCACTTAATATTCTGTCCAACTGCCAAAATAATAGAACTAACAAGGAGATACAGTCATCCTACAGAGCCCCATAAAGTTGACAAAGGAACCAACACTGATGTAACATGTTGCTCTCTACATGAATATCAACCTGACAACATGGAGAAGGTGCCCGGATGCCATTGATAGACAAATTTGCATCCCATTGAGAGTCTTTTCTAAGTAATTTACATGTACTACATTTTTAAAGTCAGAAACCATAAGGGTAGCAGGATTGTTATAGAAAGAATATTAGTGGATCCCCTAAAAAATCTATAAGAAACATTGTCTGTAAAGAGGTACAATAATAGCACATGGTTCCTAATATCTATGCACAAATGAAGTTGACAACAGATTTCAACTTAAAAAGATAAATTTAACTTTGTAACTCATGACTCTAAAATGGCAAGGAAAGAATATAAATGTCAAAGGAATAGATTAGATAAAAGAGGTAGTGAAATTGCATTGTATATGAAGGAAATACGTTCCTCTAGTGAAATCCATGAACTCATACAAGAAAATATAGAGGGAAAGACTTGTGTGAAAATCAGTGAAGGTAGTTAGCATGCATTTAAGAAACAGTTCAGATATAACCTTACACATGGAACCTTTCTGATCTGCCTCCAACAAATAGGGCCCTCTTTCCACTCATACCTTGTATTTTTATAGAGCAATAATTGAGCACCATGTCCTAACCAGGGGTAGGGAACCTGCAACCCCAAGGTCACATGTGGACCTTGAGGTCCTCTGTTGCCACACTTGAGGACCTAGAGGGCTACATGTAGCCTCAAGGCCACAGGTCTGTCCACTCATCCTAGGCGCTATGATACATATGCATTACATTTCCTTTTATGATGTAATCTATTTATGATGAAATATAAACTCAGTGAAAATAGAGCTCATTTGATTCATTATATTTGTATTGTCAGTGCCAAGCACAGCAAATTTTAAATAAATATTTGGTCAATTAATTCATTTACCCAAGATCACCAAGCTAGTGCCTGACATAGGATTTGAACCTTCTTTTCCTAACTCCAAGAACAGTGTCTTATCTATTACATAATAATACCCTGTCTGTCCCCACAAAGCTTTGGCTGAGGGGGTAGGAGAAGAAAGCTTATGTCGCTAGAAATGGCACAAAATTTCTGGGAGAGGGAAAAGGGAAGTATGACAGAGGCAAACTTCTACTTGCCAGGGTCAGTCACATCTTCTATTTTCCTGTTCCACGAGGATGAGAAAGACAAGTCAAAAAACAGAGCTCTTTGCCTGCAATAGACAACCAAGGAGAATTTGATGAATGGCCAGTTGTGGGTCTTAATAAAGAAGTTTTTAATAGTGGCTTACAGTGGCACCTGATGATTAAAAAAATCATAACTGAAGTGGTCATCACCATTTCAGTAACCAGAAAGGTGGAAGAGTTAAGATTTTGAATGACAGTATCATAATCTGAAAATCTTATCAATATAGAATGATGAGACAAATATTAAGCCTTATACATGTTCAGTTATTTATTTTTTAAGTCAAGTAGAGGATGGGGAAGACAGAGTTAGATGACTATTCATATGATAAATATTAGGCTGTTTTGGTGAATGGTGAAAACTCATTATGAGTCAAAATTGTGACAGAAAAGTTAAGAAATCTTACATAATCTAAGCATGCATTGGAAAAAACACAGTAATTTGAAGAAAAGAAATGTTCATCTCTCTAAATTAGAGTTATTTTCACTAAATTTTGCGCTGGTTTGAGGCATTTTATTCCGTTTCATGTGCCACAATATGTTATTAACATTAAATAACTACAGCATGTCAAATAATCAGCAAACATTCCATAGGAGCCTACTATATTCCAGTCACTCTAGTATTCCCTGGGGATGTAGGGACTTTACTTACCCTTAAGACAATATGTACACAAAGAAATATAAAGAGGATAATTTGGAGGGTAAAAGACTAGTATCTGGGGAGATCAGGAAAGACTTAATAAAGATGTTACCCGAGCTGAGCTTTGAAAGATACTAAGTACTCTAAAAGGTAGAGAAAATGAGAAGGGAGAGAATTTGATGCATGAAGACAGCCTGTGTAAAGGCAGGGAGTAGAACTGTGATGGGAGATGAAGGGTCCTATGTAAACACAAGCAAAGGGGCCAACTTGGCTAGACCACAGCGTGTGAAGTGTGTGAAGGGGAGATATATGATATACACTGGGGAGGTAGATTAGAGACAAGTGATGAAGAGCTTTAATAGCAGAACAGAGGTGTTTTTATTTGATCCTTTAGATAATAAGGAATCAGTGTTTATGCAGCAGAGGAATGACACATAGTCATATCTATGCTTTAGGAAAACTACTTCTGCAGCTATGTGAATAGATAGAGGGGCAATTAGGGTAATACCCATATGACAATCATTTGAAGGAACTGGTGATAATTATGTAGGGGAAAAATGGATGGGAGGGCATGATAATTATTTTCAAGTATTAGAAGGACTAATGGAATAATGGTTAAACAAATTGAGGTACATCAATGTAGCAGAATAAGCCTGTTATATTGAGAAATGCTTAATGTGACAAATACAAAGAACAGGGGAAAGATCTATATGAACTGATACAGAATGAAGTAAGCATAACCAAGAAAACAGTATACATAATGACTAGAAAAATGTAAACAAAAAGAACCATCAAAACTAATCAAATGTTAATATTGCAAAATGATAAAAAATAAGCATCATTCAAAAAATAATTACAAGACATCCCCACTTCATCCTTTGGCAAAGATAGATAGTCCATAAGTGGTGTGTATTGCACATATTTTCAGACTTTTTCAAGATATTGGTCAGTTGTGCTAATTTTCCCCTCCTCTGTTGCTCTTTTTTATCTTTAAAAATACTATTTATTATATGAAATAGCTTTTCGGAAGGTGTAAAGAGAGGGATACTGAGGGAAATCTATGGCAATGTAAAAAATACATCTAAAAATTATTTTTAGATGAATTCATTTTTGTCTTACTTTGCCATATATTCAGAGGTTTATGGATAGCCTTGTTTGTAGATAATTCGATGAGCTAGGTAAAATTCAAATTCAGGTGTTCCCTAAGAATGACTTCTAGATGGAAAAAAATTGATATTTGCATATTATAGAGAAGTTTTCCAAGATTGAACTCAATCCCTCTGTCAAGTGAGGAAACAGAAGAGAAGGGAACAAGTATCTATTAAGTTCCTGTTATGTGACAGTCACTATGCTAAATGTTTTACAAATATTAACAGCCCTGTGAGGTGTGTGCTATTATCACCCCCATTTTATAATTGAGGGAAATGAGACAGGCATTAACTTGCCCAAGGTCACATAATTAGTAGGTATCTGAGATCATATTTGAGCTAAGTTCTTGAATTTGAAATCTGTCATGATTCCAGGACTAGTATTCTATCTACTGAGCCATCATGCAACCACACTGTAGAAGAATCTAGATAACTCACTTGATATATGGGCTATATTTCCTTAAGAGGAGCTAACCTCTTTTGGACCTGTAAGTAAAAAAGTTGGGAGAGAGATGCTTCTCTATCAGACAATGGGAGAAATGTAGTTGATTTCCCATGAAGTCGTAGCAGAGTTAGGTGGGAATTAATCAAAGAGAAAGGGTGAAGAATGGGAAAAGCCTATTAAAGCTTTCACTTAACTTTTAAGAATTTTCTATAAATAAATAAAAACAATGCCCATAATCAAAAGATAGTTATACAAAAAGTAATTTTTTTCTGAAATATTCATTTCTTTATACCATTCTGGAAAAGATAGGTATTTAATAAATGCTTATTGTTCAAACATTTTCATGTGTTATATCAATACTTCAAGGATATATTATTTCATCAATGTCTATTCTCCCTCCAGAGATGCTAATTATAAATCTTCATAATTTAATAGATGGTCTTTAAAAGTTGGTGTGACTCAAAAAAATGCATCACTCTATGGCTTACCTTAAGGTATCCTGCCAATCTAACCCTTAGAAAAGAGAAATGTCATCCAATGTATACACCAACACCTTTGCAACTTCCTAAGACCTGCCAGAGTTTGTGTCAGACTCTTTCAAACCATAGGAATTTATTTAAACCATATGAATAACACAATAGACTAGTACTTGTGGGTAGATTGGTAGAATTTCTTTTATATTTCAACTGTTCTGTGCTATTATTGATATGAGTATTCTCTCCAGCATTTCAGATTATGACTCATCCATGCCTTCTCCTCTAACTTTTGCCCATGCCTTCCCATGAATCCTCCACACAAGGTTCATTCATGATCTGAGGGCCTTCCTCTAGAGCTTTTGAAAAGATGTGGATACTAATGGTATGTCCATTGGTTAGATATACCTCCTTGATGCATGATCAGGCTAACTCCTGGTGAAAATTTCTGAAACTAACCTCCTTAAAAGATGTTCCATTCTAGTTCCTATGCTAAGCAATCTCTTGTGGAGGGCTGTTTTGAAAGGTAGTTTAGCTCCCCAGAGACTTAAATTCATTCATATTTATGGATTTTGTAGAAATTCAACTTTCATTGGACCTCTTATTTCTCTGCCAGGTGTGTCTTCTAAAGTCAGAATCAAAAAATATGGCTCAGATCTAAAATACCAATGATTTTACCAATTCCAGCAGCCTTGCAGCTTTGGACACAAGTGACAGCTTATGTAAAGGGATTGGATAAGTCAGTTGTCTTTTCCTTGGGTTCCTAACTATGTTTTCTGCATTGCTTCTCTTTTGTTTCATCACAGGGGTTTGAGCTACAATCCTGAACTAGAGTAGATATTTCCAGTCTTGGAAGCCACCTTATAGGTCCAAGATAGTTAGAGATCATACATCCTCTGTAACAGTGAGTGGTACCCACTTTACATCTACAACAGCTCTTCTTGGAAAACATTTCCATCTGTGGATGAGCCAAATACCTGCTCTGACTTGCCATAAGATATGTACTTCAAGAGAATAATCTGGATGTTTAAATGTGAATTGAAATGTAAAATGTCTATTATAGAATCCCTCAAATTGCACTATGTCTCAATGTTTTAAGTATCAGCTTCCTGAGAGAGCATAACAATATTTATATTACTGGCTACTTGACTAATTTTTTTTTTCTGAGATGGCATGATCATATGTCTTGTAAATGCAATTGCGTGTGTGTGTTTAAAATATCTTCTGTGTAGAGGAAATGAATTATTGCTTTATATCTGAAAAAATACATTCTTTTTGAAATAGCCATTTCCCACTGGGGTTCACTACTTTTGATTTTTCCATAATGCCCCTGAAACCTCATCATCTTGATTGATTACTTTAGACTTGGTGTTAAAACTTCATCAGTACTCTCTACCCCTCTTATAGGGAGTGCTAGAGGAATGAACTCATCCCAAAATTTCCAATTGAAAAGGATATGTAGGCCACCTCTCTTTTCATTTCCAACCTAGCTGAGTGGGACTTTTCCACCATGACCTCCATAACTAACTACCTTCTCCTCCTTGTCTCCATCTGCCCCATCTCTTTCAGCTTCATTCTGTATGTTGTCTCCTCCATTAGACTATAAGATCTTTGAAAGAAGGGAGTCTTTTATATATTTTTATCCCCAGTACCTAGCAGTGACTGGTACCTAGTAAGTTCTTATTAAATATTTATTGACTGACTGATTCAGTCACTGACAATTACTGAAATGCCAATGAATTGATAAATACCCAGGTGATAAGTAATTCACACATTATCAAGGAGATGTCACCAATCATCTCTATATGCTACTAATGAATCTAGTTATATATTTCATGGCTATGTGGTTTTAATGCCAAAATACAGGGTATCATCCTTTAAACCTTATTAAATTGCCCAAATTATTCTTGGTCATAAAGTATCCTTGATTCATACCATAAGCTACATGTTGGGACCACATCAGAAAGATCCAATAAATCACCTAAATAGAAATGTTCCTAAGCATGGAGTGCAGCCCAGCCCAGGAAGAATGGCATGGCAGGACTCAGAATAGGTTTTAGGGGCCACGTGCAGCAGCAGTTCCCAGATTACTCAACCTACAAACTCCACAGACAGCTTCAAAGGTAAGTGGGAGAGCTCCTTCACCAAGGAGAGGGGAGTTTTGGATCCCCGGTAGCAGCCACTGCAGCAGCAGCTTCCACTTTTGGATCCTTCTGTCTAGAGCCCCTGGGGGAATTGAGCCACTGACCTGAATCTCAGCCCTGAGCTCAGCCCTGGGGGTGAGGAGAAGTGCTGATGTGGTAGAGGTGAAGGCAGTTGTGGTGAGAGAATTCTAATTGCCAATTGTGGGCAGAAAAATTTTGGGTTACTCCCAGACCAGTATGCAGAGAGGAGTGGAGTAACTCCTCTCCCTTGATTGTG
Source organism: Bettongia penicillata ogilbyi (assembly GCA_023548195.1). Taxonomy (NCBI): domain Eukaryota; kingdom Metazoa; phylum Chordata; class Mammalia; order Diprotodontia; family Potoroidae; genus Bettongia; species Bettongia penicillata. The sequence goes on along the minus strand of JAJHZJ010000382.1, from coordinate 10,894,302 downwards.
TCACCTTGGAGGCACTAAGAAATTACAGATCCCCCAGAGTATATCCTCCCCTTGACAAAGAACTCAAAAGTCAAATAACTGACTGGGAAAATATCCAAAAAGGGGAAAAAGAATAAGACAATAGAAGGTTACTTTCTTAGTGAGCAGGTATTTTCTTCCATCCTTTTTGGATGAGGAAGAACAATTTAGGTCTTCAGAGGAAGACCTAAAAGTTAAGGCTTCTGCATGCAAAACCTTCAAAATAAATATGCAGTGGTTTCAGGCCATGGAAGAACTCAGAAAAGATTTTGAAAATCAAGTAAGATAGGTGGAGGAAAATTTGGGAAGAGAAATGAGAGCAATGCAAGAAAATCATGAAAGGAAGTCAACAGCTTGCTAAAGGAGACCCAAAAGAATGCTGAAGAAATTATCTCCTTAAAAATAGACTAACTCAAATGGCAAAAGAGGCCCAAAAAACTAATGAGGAGAAGAATGCTTTAAAGAGCAGAATTAGTCAAATGGAAAAGGAGGTTCAAAAGCTCACTGAAGAAAACAGTTCTTTAAAAATTAGAATCAAGCAGATGGACACTAATGACTTTATGAGAAACCAAGAAATTACAAAACAAAACCAAAAGAATGAAAAAAATAGAAGATAATGTGAAATATCTCACTGGAAAAACAACTGACCTGGAAAATAGATCCAGGAGAAAAAATTTAAAAATTATGGGACTACCTGAAAGTCATAATCAAAAAAAAGAGCCTAGATATATGTTTCATGAAATTATCAAGGAAAACTGCCCTGATATTCTAGAACCAGAGGGCAAAATAAATATTGAAAGAATCCACCAATCATCTCCTGAAAGAGATCTGAAAAGAGAAACTTCTGGGAATATTGTAGCCAAATTCCAGAGTTCTCAGGTCAAGGAGAAAATGTTGTAAGCATCTGGAAAGAAATAATTTGAGTACTGTGGAAATACAATCAAGATAACACAAGATTAGAAGCTTCTACATTAAGGGATCAAAGAGCTTGGAATACAATATTCCAGAAGTCAAAGGAACTAGGTTTAAAACCAAGAATCACTTATCCAGAAAAACTGAGTATAATACTTCAGGGGGAAAAAATGGTCTTTCAATGAAATTGAGAATTTTCAAGCATTCTTGATGAAAAGACTAGAACTGAAGAGAAAACCTGACTTTCAAATACCAGAATCAAGAGAAGCATGAAAAGATAAATAGGAAAGAGAAATTATAAAGGACTCTCTAAAGTTGAACTGTTTACATTCCTACATAGAAAGATAATATTTGTAACTCTTGAGACTTTTCTCAGTATCTGAATAGTTGGAAGGATTACACACACATACACACACACACATAAATAGAGAGCACAGGATGAGTTAAATAAGAAGGGATCATATCTAAAAAAATAAAATTAAAGGGTGAGAGAGGAATATATTGGGAGGAGAAAAGGAAAAATGGAATGGGGCAAATTATCCTTCATAAAAGAGGCAAAAAAAAAGCTTATTCAATGGAGGAGAAAAGGGAGGAGATGAAAGGGAAAAAGTGAAGCTTACTCTCTTCACATTTGACTTAAGAAGGGAATAACATGTTCGCTCAATTTGGTATGAAAATCTACCTTACACTACAGGAAAGCAGGGGAGAAGGGGACAAGTGGAGTGAGAAGGATGACAGAAGGGAGGGTAAATGGGAGAAGAGAGTAATTAGAAGAAAACGCTTATGGAAATGGACAAGGTCAAAAGAGAGAATAGAATAAATTGGGGGCAGGATAGGATGGAGGGAAATATAGTTAGTCTTACACAACATGACTATTATGGAAGTCTTTTGCAAAACTACACATATATAGCTATATTGAAGTGCTTGCTTTCTTAGTGGGGATGGGTGGGGAGGGAGGAAGGGAGAGAAGTTGGAACTCAAAGTATTAGGAACGAGCGTTAAGAATTGTTTTTTGCATACAAGTGGGAAATAAAAAATACAGGTAATGGGATATAGAAAACTATCTTGCCCTACAAGAAAAGAGAGAAGACGGGGATAAGGAAAGAGAGGGAGTGTGATGGATGTGAGGGCATATTGAGGGCAGGGGTAATCAGAATGCAAGGCATTATGACATGGGGGGAGAGGAGAGATGGGAGAAAATTTAGAACTCAAAATTTTGTGGAAATGAATGTTGAAAACTAAAAATAAATAAATAAACATTTAAAAGAAACAGCTCAACAACAGAAGACCTAGTGACAAGGACATTCTGAATTAGTATGAAAACCCCCTATAAAAATCTACCAAAAACACTATAAAACTCCCTACCAAGAAGGTATTATCAAATTTTCATGACTCAGCCATTTGTTTGACACTCTTTTGTTAATGTTTCTTTAGTTGAGTTAATGTGGATGTCCAGCAGTGTGCTAGAACAAGCTCCAACTGACTTTCAAGAGACAGTTATTAAATTTCAACATGAACACTTGTGGTGATTAAAATTGTTCACCCAACAATAAAAGAGACTGAACCAATGCTCTGAGGCAACAGTACTCTATTAAAGGGTCCAAGGTCCCCTCTGATGAAATGTATCTCAGATTTTCCTCATGATCTGAAATGCCTCATTTTTTGGGGACCTTGTATTTACGAAATATTATGAATTATGAAATTTGATACCCAAATATCCAAAACAGGCATGCGAAATATAGAATCCCATTGGTTGACATATAATGCGCAAACTAAAATAAACAGCAGGGAACTAGTAGGATGCAATGAGGAATATCTCTGCTTAACAGCTGGTCACAAGATGTATAAGTTTGATCATAGAATCTGAGCAAAACAGGATGAAGATGTCTTCGTTGCATTCTTGTGGTTGTGCAAGTTCCATAGCTATTAAATAAGTAATAAACATTACCGTAAAGTTTGAAAAAAAAAATGTTTCCACCTTCCTTAGGAATGTATCTTTAAGACCAAATCATAGTTCCCATCTGGCTAATTCTGGTGACACTACTGTGCTAAAACTACAACTTATCCCCACATACTATGCATCCATCTATCCTTTGCATCTGGGTGACATGCAATACGAGTATTAAATTTTTAGTGCCATTGATAATAAATATCTAACAAGGCATAATTAGGTAGATGTATGATTGCCAAAGGGTTTTGCAATAGTGCTAAAGGACACCCAACATGGAAGTCAAATTATAGATGGATTCCCCATAAATTACTCCTTTTTGTGAGTGGCATTGAGCTGATTGTCCCTAGCCCATAAGTATTGCAAAGCCTTATTATATCAATAGTAACAAAATAGTTCAAACAATTATCCACACAATGCTTTATAGTTGAATGGACAGTCCATACAACTGCCTTTCCGTACATATATCTGTAGTAAGATAATGAACTAGCTCCAGAGTTAACTAGGAAGACGAGAGCATCCAAAACTAATGTGGTATTTCTGAAGAAATATAAGAATGAAATCTTTTTTTCCAAATACCTTTAAGTGTAGATGGCACAATATCGTTTGGCATTTTGTTGTCGTTTGTTTTAAATTTTTTTATGGACTGAAAATTACATTTTAATCAAAATAACATCTATCTAAAAGGAAAGAACTTCATTTTTTTTCATTTAACACTTCTACTATTTAGAGATTTAACATTTATAGCTTACAAAGCTATGTGACAGGAGCCTTAGACATGTAACAACCTGCCAGATGCTTATTCTGCTGATTAATTTTGGTTTGGCACTGCTTATCATTTTAGATCAAGAATTTTCTGATGAAATAATCCTTCATATGTGCCTGTTATGAGAAATTAGCATGCAGGTTTTCATTTGTCAAAATGTCAAAGTAAGTTTTTAATCTTTCTACAATATGTGACAATGAAGTAGAACTTCCAACATTAAGAAAGGAATTTATTCCCCCAAAGCAAAGAGAGTCAGAACTTCTTACTCTGCATCACGAGATGCCTTTAAAATTCTTTAGAACCAAGAAAAGTTAGAGCCTGATGAGGTTATTTGCCTACACAAAGAGACAATGAATGTGAAAAATAGATATATGTTTGCATGAGAGAGACACATAGAGATGGAGACAGAGTTACAGAAAGAAAAGAGAGGATTCATCTACTGACTGAGAAGTAATCTCATTTACTCCTTCATAGCATTTACTACAAGATCTTAATCTTTATTGATTTTCCTCTTCAGGTTATACTGCTGTTTCATTTCTACAGGTCTTTCACTGCCACATCACAGAAATATCTTCATCCCAGAAACTCACTTAACTCCCACATTTCAAGTATCCTGTGCTTCTACAGCTGCTCCCTCTGATGACCTGAATCTTCCCAGAACCTTATTTTGAGGAGGAGACCCAGGCCAACCATGCCTTCATTCCTGTCCAGTTGCACTCCTGACTCTTCCAATTATAAGGCCCTGTTCCAGCACCTTTATTCCCTTTGTGCTCCACCTACCTGCCCACCTGCCCCCCTTCAACTTTCAGGTTCCCTTTATTTGTTCTTTTCCCAAGAGAATGTAAGCTACTTGATGACAGAGGCTGTTTTTCTTTCTTTTTAAAGCTGTATTCCTTGCATTTAGCTCAGTGCCTGATACTTGATAAGTGCTTAATAAATGCTTGTTGACTTGTCTTAAGTACTATTGCTACTATCTGAAACCTTTGGCAGCAGTAGATTTAATAAACATATTCATGTTTTATACACATAAATGCATAAAATACACAAATGTCCATATTCAAGTCCAAGCTGGAATATACGCTATCCTTTCAAAAATGATAATGATGATTCTCATTTGGTTTCCCCGTATTTACTTTGAAACAGTGCTGATCAATACACTCTCTGAAGTAGTTCCCCTTGAAGACAGAGCATGACTATTGGACATTTCCTTTTGGTCCACCCAGAATATTTCCACCAAGATTCCCAATAACTATAAAAAGTTGTATTAAAATATATGCAAATTAACATATATGTGTGCATGATACACACACACATATATATGTATATATATAATTTTTAAAACAGGCTAAAAATAGGAGCTTCTCATAGGCAAATAGTGACATGTCAGAGATAAGGACAAGTGAAAAGACTTGGTAAAAGAAACCTCTGTGACTGTAGAGGGAGAATTTATTCAGCTGTTGGATACAATTTACCTATTTCTTAACTGCTGATAGAAATTTAAGGAAAATTAGGTAAGCTATATTAAACATGAAGGCCATTACTAAACTCTTTTAGAGACATAGCATGCTATATACTATGGAGCATTCTGTAGCAGTAATTCAGCAAAAATCTTCATCCCTGTTCTTCCATTTACTAATTATGTAACCTTGGATAAGCAACTTACCCTCTCTGACCAAGACTCAGTTTCTTCATTTGTCAAATGAGGACAATGATATTTATTCCAATTGTTCCATAGGATTATGCAGATCCAATGAGATTTGTGTGCATTCAAGTGCTTTGAAAAACATTAAATGGTATACAAAAGAATATTATTCACCTCAATGAGTGTTTGGTGTCTACTATGAGCAAGATAATTGGTTGAAGGTAGAAAGACTAACCAGAAACTGTCCCTTCCCTTGAAAAGCTTATATTTTCTTAAAAGGACATAATATATATGTAGATAAGTGAATACAAGGAAATACCAAATAAATACCAAGTGTAAGCGGTAGGAGGAGGGGAGGGAACACTGAGAACTGAGAGGATCAGAAAGAGCCTCATGTAGGAGGGTCTGATTAGAAGCCTGAGGAAAACCAGGGGTTTTCAAAGATAGAGGTGAAGAGGACAGACATTGTAGGCAGAGACTGACATCTGTGCAAAGCCACTGAGACAGATTAATGTTGTGACAACAGCAAGTAAGCCAGTTTAGAAGAATGTGAAGTATATAAAGAGAAGAATTATGACCAAGTCTGGAGACATAGACTGGAGCCAAATTGTGAAGGGCTGCACAGTAATTGTCAAACCAAAGAAATTATGTTTTACGCAAGAGTCATAAGGAGCCACTGAATAATCTGTAATCAATAATCACCTCCCACACTTCGATTTGTCATCATGGCAGTGATTCTAGGCTCTTCTAATCCAATAGAACACAAGTTTTGGCAAGATCTATTAAACCAAGAAGACTATGAGGATGGTCCTAATGAAACTTATACCTACCTGATTTCAGAGAGGCTCTTCAGTAGAAGGGTAGCCAGTAGGTGATCAATTCTTTGACCATAATGATTGATCTATAACACAGATAAAAAGCATAAAATGTCCCTAATCATTTGTTCTGTCACACTGGTAGAAAAAGGGATGGAAAGTAATAAGAATTTATCAATTGTTAGATTATATGCAAGCACTAATTGAGATTTATGTGCTCTAAATATAAGACTTTTATCCAATTATCTATGAGCTGATAACACTACTAGAGGAATTAAACTATGTCTATGCCAACAGTCTATATGAACCAAGCCAAAAGTCATGGAGAAATTGTAACTAAATGGAACTAACTATACCTCACGTATTGTCCCAGAAAAGACAAATAAGGAAGTTAATGGCTTTGGTTACCCTGTTTCTTGAAAAACAAATGACATCATTTCACTGATCACTTGGTCATATCACATGTGCAAAAATACAAGATCACCAAAAGATAACTGCAGTTTGTATACTGATATCTGTTGCAAAGAATGAAATAAAGCAAATCTCCAAAGAACTTGAGAAGATATTCCTTCCCAAAAGTTAACATATATTTTGATACTTGATGCTTTCAATGCAAGGGAAGGAACAGGGAAAGAGAGCAAAATGCTGAAATGAAGGTCTGAGAAGAAAGAATAGAAAAGGCTAAGGTTTGGGGATAGCCCAGTGCTTCACAAATTGAAAACATAAATATTTTCTTCAAAAAAAAAAAAATTAAAAGGCATCAAAGAGAGCCCTGAATCAATCTCTGTCTCTGAACACTGAAGTGTATTTGACTTCAACTCCTGGCAATATTCTGATATTCTGAAGCAGAAGTTCTTAACATAGCATCCCTGAACTTTAATGTATATATGTTGTAAGCTGTATATCAACATAATTTGTTTCCTCAATAATCATATGGTTGTTTTTTATTTTATGAACTTAAACTTTATTCTGAAATGAGGACCATATGTTTCACAAGACTGCCAAAGGGACCCATGACACACAAAAAAATAAGAACCCAGGTTTAAATCATCTTATAAAAGGACAGAGTTAAACACTACCAAATTTCCTGATGTATAATTATGAAAAAGATGGAAGGATATGGTCAAGATGATATTACAGTGTAGTGGATTTGAATGTGGTTAAATAACCAGACCTAGAAAGTAGTTATTAGTAATTTTATCTCAGTTAGGAAAGATTATTTCTACAGAGTACACCAGGAATGCTGGCTTGGCCTGGGACTGTTTAACAATCTTATCAATGACTTAGACAGAAGCATAGATGGCATACTTATCAAATCTGAATGTGACATAAAACTGAAAGGGATAATAAGCATATTTGCTCATTGTTCGGATAGAACTTATGACCAAATCTAATAAAGTGATGTGAGACAGAAGCACTTATCTTTTTAGATGTCCTGTGCCCCTACCCCACCATCCCTGCTCAGCAAAATGTATTGGGTGGGGACTTTTTTTTTCATTTTCTGTTTTGCATCCCAACAACTTGCCCAGAGTCTTACATACAGCAGGCACTTAATAAAATGCTTGTTGAATTGGTCTGAGGTAATTTTCAAAATGGTTGCCTGTTTGTGGTCATATCATTGACTACCTAGCTAAAAAGCAAAAATTAATACCAAATTTAATATAAATATAAAAATGAAAAGAGACTGTATTCAGTTATAGCAATTTCATCTCAATCTGTTTAAACATGTTTGTTGATTCAAAAATGTGTAAGAGATGGAAGGAAAAACATTTACTGTCATTTTTGCAAGATATAACTGGTGTAAACAGTAAGAACAAAGAGGACAAAAGAGGTCAGAAACTAACTAAACTGGCAAACACTTCATATTTTACTTTGGTTTTTGTCATTGTTTACTAGGATTGATTACAATGCTAGTTATGAAAAGAAATTTATTGGCAAAATATTATAGAAGTTGAAAGAATGTAGAATTGTGAAATGGGGTTAAAGGATGGGTTCTGAGTCAGAAGTTTCCAAATCCTGGTTTTCCCACTTATTAGCTTTGTGATCTCTCTGAGACTAAATTTCCTCATCTATAAAATGAGATTATCTCAAAAAAACCTCTAAGATCCCTTTCATTCTAAATGACTTCCCTGGCTTCCTTCAGGTCTCTAGCTAATGCTCTTTTTGATTATCTCAAAATTTTCCCATATATACTTATTTGTACATAATTTTAATTTTTTTAATGTTTTCTCCACCATTAGTCTGTGAGCTCCTTGAGTAAAGATACTGTCTTTTTTTTGCCTTACATTGTATCCATAGAGCCTATCATAATCCTTAGCTCATGGTAAATACTTAATAAATGTTTACTGATTGATTCTATATAAAGATGACAGATATTAAACAATATTGACTCACAAAAAATCCATAAATTTATGGGAAAAAATAAGCTTACGGAAAGTTTGGCATGAGAAACAAAATAAGAAAGGACATGTCAAGAGCATTCATAGATGAAACTGGAATGAGAGCAACAAATAGACATGAAAGGGAACAGATTTGTCTTTATTTCTGTAACAACCTGATCTCATCTTTCAAAATGGAATGATCACTTTTGGACTGTACCACCTCAATTCCCAATGTGCTATACGAAAATAATGAAATGTAATTCACAATACTATTTTTGGAAGAGCAGAGAAATCCATGCCACAGGAAACATAATTTTAAATGCAATCCTGAGCCATTTTTAAGAGGTCTCAGAGTGAAATTCTAAAAGAATAGAAAATATTTTGCACTGTTATCATGCAAAAATCTAACAGAATAATTTTAGAAATTACCAACACATATCACTAGTTTTTCCTTGATAAAAACATAACTAGAAAGGCAGATTTTCAAAAATAATTTTTATAATTGGCCATATTTTGACAGGTGCACAAGTGATTTGGAAGTAAAAGAGAACAGAATATCTGACAGAGATTATTTCTTTAAAAAAAAACTTCCTTAGAGAAAAACACAGCATTTAAGTATTCCCCAATAAGATATCTTTCATACATATGTTAAGATTATGGCAGGTTTCTTGATAAATTCAACTACAAAGATGGCTTTTATTTTTCTGTATTTCTTTAATGGTTTATACTAAGTGATATATATACAACAGGGATGCATATTCAGACCAAACAACTAGGCTAATAGTATCATAGAGTTAGAAGAGGCTTTAGAGGTCATTGAGTTCAAATCTCTCATTTCACACATGAGAATCATAAGTATTAGAAAGATTAAATTACTTGTTCAAAATCCCACAAGTTGGATGTCCTTGGTAGAAACTGAACTCAGGACTTCTCCCTGACTACAGGGCTAGTGCTCATTCAGTGTGCCAGCAGTGTCATAGAGACCATCATCAACTGGGTTCCCATAGAAGAGTAGCTCCCCATAAATGGTGCAGTTCTCCAGATTCTCCTATTAGTAAAGTATATCATGTTGATTGTAATAAACTGCAGAATATTATAGACCTAATCAGTATTTAATGAAGAGAACATAAGATTTGGCATTCAACCAAACTTTGCTTTAAACTTCAACTCTGGTGGAGGACTTCAAATTTCCCCACTCAAAACTAGACAAATCTAACCAAAAAGAAAGATAAGGAAGAAGTTAAGGAGACAAATGGAATTTTAGAAAAGTTAAATATGATAGAACTCTGGAAAACTTTGAATGAAAAAATAGAAAGGAGAACACATTTTTCTTACCTGTACATGGTGCCTTCACAAAATTTGACCATGTATTAGAGCATAAAAACCTCACAACCAAACACAAAAAAATAGAAATATTAAATGCATCCTTTTCAGACCATAATGGAATTAAAACATATTCAATAAAGGGATGAGGAAACAGATTAAAAATTGGTTGGAAATTAAGTAATCTAGTCCTAAAGGATAAGTGGGTCAAAGAACAAATCACAGAAACAAGCAATAACTTCATTAAAGAGAATGGCAACAATGAGATAACACTCAAAAAATTATGGAAAGCAGCCAAAACAGTATTGAGAGGAAAATTTATATTTTTAAATGCTCTCATCAATAAAATGCAAAAGAACAGATCAGTAAGTTGGCTATACAAACAAAAAGAGAGAAAAAATTTTTAATTCCCATTTAAACATCAAATTGGAAATATTGAAAATCAAAGGGGAAACTAATAAAAACAGAAAGTAAGAAAAGCATTGAACTAATAAAGAAAACTAGGAGTTTGTTTTATGTGGGGGGGGGAACTATTCACTAGCTTAAGTTTTTTAAAAAAGAAAGAAGAAAACAAAATTCTCAGTATCAAAAATGAAAAGGGTGAATTCACAACCAATGAAGATGAAACTGAAGCAAATATGAGGAGATATTTTGCCCAATTCCATCATAATATATCTGACAACATAAATGAAACAGATGAATAATTTAAAAATATAAAATGTCCAGATAAGCAGAAGAGGAAATAGAATGCTTAAACCAATCTTAGAAAAACAAATTGAATAAGCCATAAATGAGCTCCTTAAGAAAAAAATTTTCAGGGTAAAATGGATTCACAACTGAATTTTACCAAACATTTAAAGAACAATTAATTTGAATACTGTATAGGCAAAGAAGGAATCCTATCAAATTTCTTTTATTACACAGATATTTTACTGATACCTAAATCAGGAAGAGCAAAAGCAGAGAAAGAAAACTATGTATCAATATCTTTAATCAATTTTGATGCATAAATGTTAAATAAAATACTAATTAGGGTATTATAGCAATATATCACAAAGATCATGCACTACGACCACATGACTATGAAGTGATATTTATATCAGAAATGCAGTGATGGTTCAATATTAGGAAAATTATCAGCACCACTGACCATATCAATAACAAAAACAACAAATATCATGATTATTTAGATGGTTACAGAATAAAAACTTTTAATAAAATGCAACAGCCAGAAAGAATAGAAATAAATGGAGCTCTCCTTAAAGTGATAAGCAATGTCTATCTAAAACCATCAGCAAGCATTATCTATCACAGAGATAAGCTACAAGCCTGCCCTATAATATCAGGGGAGAAGCGAGAACGACCATCCTCAGCATTATAATTCAATTTGTCCTAGAAATGCTAGCTATAGCAATGACAATTAAAAGAATTCCAAGTAACAACGAGCAAACAAAACCATTACACTTTGTAGATGATATGATGGCATACTTAGAGTATTCCAGAGAATCAACTAAAAAACTCCAACTTCAACAAAGTTGTGCAGTATAAAATAGACTCACATTAATCATCTGCATTTCTATAAATTACCAACAAAGTTAAGCAGCAAGAGATAGAAAGAGAAATCTCATTTAAAATTACTGCAGGCAATACGAAATAATTAGGAGCATACCTGCCATGAAGAACTCAGAAACTATATGAACATAATTACAAAACACTTTTCACAAAAGTGAAGTCAAATCTAAACAATTGGGAAAATACTAATTTCTCATATAGGTAGGCCAATCCAATATAATAAAAATGACATTTCTACCTACATTAACTTACTTATTCAGTACCATACCAATCAAACTACCAAAGAATTATTTTAGAGAGCTAAAAAAAAAGTAATTTAAAAATCACTTGGAAGAGCAAAAGTTCAAAGAATGTCAAGTGAATCAATGAAAAAAAATGTAAAGGTGACAGTTCCAGACAAAACTATATTACATAGCAGTAATCATAAAAAAAAAAATCTGGTCCTGGCTATGAAATAATGTAGCAGATCAATGGAACAGATTAGGTACCTAATGTAGAGTAGTAAATGACCATAGTAATGTAGTTTTTGACAAACTCAAAGACAAGAAATCCCTATTTGACAAAAATTACCAGGGAAACTGGAAAGCTCTTTGGCAGAAACCAGGGATAGGCCAACATCTGACACCATACACCATGATAAAGTCAAAACCATTACATGATTTGCATATAAAAGAAAATTAGGGGTACATGGAATATTTTAACTATCAGGTTTGTGGATAAGGGAAGAATTTATGACTGAACAAGAGACAGAGAGCATTACAAAATATAAAATAGATACTTTTGATTACATCCTATTATTTTTTTTTTGCACAAAATTAATACAGCCAAGATTAGAAGGAAAGCAGGACAACTGAGGAGGGGGGAAATTTTTACAGTACGCTTTTCTAATGAATGGTTCATTTATTAAATACATACAGAATGGAGTCAATTTTGTTAAAGTATGAGTTGATAAATGGTCAAAGATTATGAACAGGCAGATTTCAGAAGAAGAAACTAAAGCTATAATCATATGAAAATATGCTCTAAATCAATACTGATTAGAGAAATGCAAACTAAAATAACTCCTAGGTCCCATCTCACACCTATCAGATTGACTAATATGACAGAAAAAGGAAAATGACAAATGGTGGAGGTGATGTGGAAAAATTGGTACATGAATGTACTTTAAGTAGAGTTGTGAACTTACCTAAGTGCAGAGATCAATTTGGAACTACACCCAAAGGGCTATAAAACCACTACTAGTTCTGTACTCCAAAATGTCAAAGAAAAGGAAAAGGACCTATATGTACAAAAATCCTTGTAGCAACTCTTTTTTGTGGTGTCACAGAAATGTAAAAAAGAGAATGTCCATTAATTGAGGAATGACTGAATAAGTTATGGTATTTTATTGTGATGGAATACTATTGTGATATAAGAAATGATGAACAGGACCCTTTCATAAAAACCTGGGAAGACTTACATGAACTGATACAAAATGAAATGAACAGAATCAAGAGAACTTTGTGTACTCACAGTAACAACGATAGTGTATGATAACGATCAACTGTAAATGACTTGCCTTTTCTTGGTAATCCAATGATTTAAGACAATTTTGAAGAACTCACGAACAGATGTTATTAACTGCCAGAGAAAAAACTGAATGCAGCTCAAAATCCACTTTTTTTGCTTCAGTATTTTTGGGGTGTTTTGGGCCTTTTTGGCAATATGGCTAATATGGAAATATTCTGCATGACTGCACATCTATAATTTATTTCAAATTGCTTGCCTTCTCAAGGAAGGGGGAAGGAGAGAATTTAGAACCCAAGTTTTTTTAAATGAATGCAAAAAAATTATATATAATTGAGAAAAATTAAATGAAATAAAGAAAGCATATCACTCCAAAATGTGTCTTAAATAAACTTTAGCTCTAACACACTTTCTACTTTAATGATCTTAAATCATATCATTTTTTAATCTGTAAAATTGAAGGTTGGAGAAGTTGAATTACATGACTTCTAAGGTATCTTCCACCTCAAAACTTCTACTGATACAAGCTGTCTGAGAGAACTCAACCTAACAATTCATACTACCAAATGTCAATTCATTGAAAAAGCAAACAATGGAAACATTAAAAAGATTATAACAGATAAGCTATATGGGCAGGCTATTGAATTAGTCCATGTGTACATATCTTGAGCAATCATGAAAGAAAATCAGAGTTTAATAAGGGTGCATCAGGTTGGACCACATTTGCAAAATTTTACCATCTTTCAAACATCACAACTTCCCCTCATGTTTTTCCCTTGTTTTTGTATTCCCAGAGTTCAGTAGAAAATCGGGTATATTGTACGTGCTTAACAAATGCTTGTTGACTGAAACTGACTTGACACAAAATCAATCTCACCAGCAACATCAACACTATCTGAGTGATGCTATATACCCACATTATCATAATTTCAAAGTGACTGCAAAAGCAATAGGAAGAGAGGCATAGCAGGTAAAAATAAGTTGAAACATATTTGCAAATAACTACCATGCACCATAAGAATACACCATCAGTTAAAAGAATCTCCTGATAATGAAGCAAGAGCAAGGGATAGCTAAATGACGGACCAGGTAATACATTCCTTCATTCAAACCTCTCAAAGTCAAGGGAAAATTCCACCTCACTATATAGATCTTCTGAAAGGTTTATGAAAGGACATGAAGAGGAATCTCCAAACTCTTTTTCTAATACCTCATTCTACCTTAGAAGTGTGCTTGGCTCTCAAACATTCTGTCAATAAACTGTAAACTATGCCAGCAACAAGTAAAGTTGGAAAAGTTTTTATTATATCCCCAAGATGGACTTTGTGTCTCTCCCTCAAGTCTGGTTTTGCTAAGCTTGAAAACACTAGATTGACCACTGGTTGCCAGATATTTTGACAGCAGCAATTTTCAGAAGAGTATAAAGTTATGAAGATCTTGAGATTGGTACTGATGGAAAGCACACTCAAATCAGGGTAAGAGGGCTGTTATTCATACTAGTGGAGATAGAACCCATATTAATGAGATAACGGATCCTTTAAAATACGGGATTTTTATTATTTGTTAAATGTTGGAAACAGTGATATACTGATGCCTTAATATATATTTTCACTAATAGATTATAGAAAATATTTGTATTTGGGATCATTGCCTTAGCAACAAATCCTACTTATGCAGAAATAACATCAGTCAGAGCCAATTTGAGGAAAATATGTTTTAAAGTCCTTGAAATCACAATGCAATCACTCTGGGTTTGTGGAGAAGTGACATCTAATTAAAATCTCAGATCAGCAGTAAAACAGTACTTATTGATACATTCCAGTAACTTTCAGTAAAGTAAATTTAGCCGACACAGTTTGTTTACTTTGTCACTACCCATCATACAGATGAAAACACTTAGAAGACTTAAACTAAGAATGTCAAAATGGAGAGCCTAGTCCAGAATAGTTATATGAGTTATCTAGAAACATTTTAGGATCACCTATAGTTGTAAAAGTAACTTCAACAACTGCGGTGGTAGTTTAAAAAGTGATTTTATCATGTGCAAAACTATATGAAATAGAAATATATAACTAGTACCCGAGAACGTGTAACCTAGAGTTACCTTGAGCGCACAGTGGTTAGAGTTCTGGACTTTGAGTCAGAAAGAACTAGTTTCAAAAATTTACTAGCTGTGTAATGCCAAGCAAGTCACTTAATCCCTGTCTATTTCATTTTGCACTGTGCCTGCATCCCAGGGTTGTTGCGAGTATCAAATGCAATCATATTTGTAAAGCGCTTAGCATACATACTTCCTGGCATATACTGTGAGCTTAATAAAAAGTTTTCTCTCTTCCTTTCCTTTCCCCTTCTCTGAAGTAGCAATGACAAATTTTTCATTAGAAGAGCTTAAATTTCAGAGAAGTCTGAAAACTAACCTGGAAAACTAGCTGCCTTACTGGTAAATGTATGTGAATGTGACGTTCCTTAAGTTGGCTATAGGTTGTACATAATATTACACTTGGCCGAATAGCAATTAGGGCAACAAGACATGGAGGTCCAAGATTTGTAGAAGGGAAGAGAGAAATAAGTCCATGGAAGTCACCTTGAAGTGTGAAGTCAGGCAAAAAATTAATATGAACTTGGGCTACAATGAGAGTCATGGCTTCCAGGAATAATGGTCCTGCTGTGCTCTGATCTGCTTAGACTACATTGCTTACACTCGATTCTGAGTTCTAGGTTCTAGGAAGGATTTTGATAAGCTGAAGAATATACAGAGAAGAACAATCAGGATGGTAAAGGATCCTTAATTCATTTCATATAAAGACTGGTGAAAGGAACAGGCAGTACTACACCTAGAGAAGAAAAGACCTGGAAAGAAGGGAGGGGATATTGATTGGCTGTCTTCAAGTTTTTGAAGGGCTGTCTTGTAAAGGAGAGACTCAACTTATGTGTATATCCAAAATGCAAAGTAAAAGCAACGGGTAGAAGCTGAAAAGAAGTACATTTAAGCTTAATATTGGAAAACAGTTCTTGGTAATCGGATTTATTCAAAAGAGGAAAGGAGTCCCTCAGGAAGTAGTGAATTCTTCCTTTCTGGAGGTCTTTGAGTAAGGTCTTGATGGATATTATGTAGAAGGAACTGCTTTTTAGGGATGACTTTGAATAAATGACCACTAAGGTTTTATTTCTTTTCAACTCTGAGATTCTCTGCATTTGTTATGTAATTATTTTACACATGCTTTATCTTTTCATAAATATTGGCAAATAAGAAAGGATTTTTTGCAGACTTTGTTGAGGATTTCATCAAAACTAACACAAACCAAGGATACAATTAATCACTTCCAATACATCAGGGACTGGCTATCCCTAAATAATGATAACTTAGAGAGAGAGAGAGAGAGAGAGAGAGAGAGAGAGAGAGAGAGAGAGAGGAGAGAGAGAGAGAGAGAGAGAGAGAGAATATCAAGGTTGAGAAAATTGAAAATTTCATAATTAAAAACCTTTGAACTGGTACATGTTTAAGCTTTCTCTGATCCTTCCCACATCCTTAGAAGACCATAATCATTTTGTTCATGGGATGCTACCTAAGCTGTTAAATCACAATTTTTCTCAAGAACTAGAGGGTTACTTTGTAAACATAATATCTTCATAGAGAGTATCTTCAGTTAAAGGAGATAGTACAACTAGCATTTTCCCATGAACTTGATATGAACAAATGACATGATGCAATTTAAACTAGATATGAATGACTCCATAAGAAGAATGAGACTATAAAATGTAAAAAAACATTTTGCTCCTATATGAATCCATAAGTTTTGACTCCTTAAAGCTGTCACCTATATTTTTGAAACAGACTCTTAGCACCTAGTGAAGTCTATCTAAACAGAAGCATTAGAAAATTAATATCTATATATAAATATAACTATAAAACTATGGAGAAGTTATAGGATTTTTTCATTTTTGAGAAGAGAAAGTTAAGGGGCAACAGTGACCCTCTTCTTCATCTCTATAGAAAACAGATTAAGCACCTGAAATATATGTATGGAAGTAGCAGGGATCTTCATCGCTGCTGGTGATATGGATGGTCATGGATCTAATATGTAGGGAAAGGACAGAGGAGGGACATGGAAAGGCAGAAAAGAATTGGGACATTGTTGAAAAAAATTGCCTGCTGGACAATTTTGTGTAGGATTGGTCCAGAACATTTATATTGTGATCATCCAAATTAAAGCCAGCTGATAGTGCAGTAGCTAGCACATTAGAACTGGAGTCAGGAAAACTAGAGTTCAAATCCAGCCTTTGAAACTTAAGAGCTGTGTGACCCTAAGCAAGTCACTTAACCTCTATCGCCTCAGCTCCCTCAACTGTAAAATGAGTATAATAAGAGCACCTACTAAACAGGATTATTCTGAGAATCAAATGAGATAATTTTTGTTACAAAAAAAAAAAAAGATATTTGGCACAGAGACTGACACACAGTAGGCATTTTGTAAATGCCTATTTCCTTCTCCCAAACTTTTAGCTTTCCCTCACTTTGACACAGTCAACTACTTTTCTCCTCTGTGTTTATTACTTCTTTCCTTAGTGCCCTATCCTGCACTGCCCCTATTGAGTTTCAGTTCATGTACTTCTGACCACTGCTTTGATTGCAAAAAGAAAGCAATATATTTTTTCTTCATCCCTATAGGTTTTGTAATAATGTTGTTCCTGACGAGAAGTGATTAGGTCTCAGGCCACTACAGGAGCAATACATCAAGTGTGGTAAGAGAAGTACTATTTTTAACTCTTCAACTTTTTTTCTTCCTTATCACCAGCCCTTTATGTGTTTTATTTTTTTAATGTCTTTATTGCAAATAAAATGCTGGTCAATACTTTTCCTGTTTCTCACTTGGGGCCTTTGCTACAAAAAGAGATTCTTAACTCTTAGAAGGCAGAAAGCAAAAAGTTTACTGCTGTGCTATAAATGGTGCTTATGCCAGTAAAAAAAAAAGGTCTTGGCAAAGTAACAGATAATCCAGTTTCCACCCAAAGATCTTCTACTAATTGAGTCTTTTGATTTATAATGGAACAGCCATTTTTGTCATCCCATAATGTCTTATATATCAATGTATCTTGCCAGTAAATTATCAAAAAGATACCTAGATTGATAATAACTGCATTATGATTATTTTAATTATAACAAATGATGAAAACAACATCCTATTACGGGAGGATGCAAACCTCAATAACATTTCTACACACCAATCACTAAGATGCTTTTTAGTCCTCATTCTCTTAGCTCTTTTGGAATTACTTTACACTGTTAATGACTAGTTCCTTTTTACATTGCCTCTCCTTCTTGGTTTCCACACCATAAACTGTATGACAAAAGATACCCCATATCCCCAATCTCTACTACCATATCAGTAACAATTTATTTGCATAACAGGTATCGTCTTCATCATTAATATGGGAAAGTGGGAAGGGAACAAGCTTTTATTAAATTATATATATATATATAATTATAATATAATTATATATATATATATATATCAGTTACTGTGCTAAAAGTTTTACAAATACTATCTTATTTGATCCTCATAGCAACCCTGAGAGGCAGGTGCTTTTGCTATCTTCATTTAACAGGTGAAGAAATGGAGGCAAACAAAGGGCAAGTGATTTGCCCAAGGTCACAAAGCTAGTAACTTTCTAAGTCCTAATTGAACTCAGTTCTTTCTCTCTCTAAGCCTAGCACTCTATTCATCTAGCAAAAATCAAAGCTGTAGGAATATTCTTATACATCTTATCTTACATCAACTATACATAAGATGAATCTTATTTACAGTCAATGTACATCTAGGTATCTGTGAATTCTAGTTGATGATCCAAATAGGACTAATAGAAAACAAGCAATTAAAAGTAAGGAAGTTGTTCTCATCAGGCTTCTATTTACTGACTGATTCCTGATATTTTTTCAGAGGCAAATGATGCCTTTGGAAAACTTAAAATATAAATTCCATGGTTTAAATTCTTTTCTTGGATTGTTCAGTCCTTCAATTGATCCATGATCTTTTATATAGGAAGTTTTTCTAGAGGCAGTGATTGCAAGACATTCATATCTGTTCATTCCATGTACTATCTTCCTTAAAGGAGCCATATACTGTGGTAAAAGACTTGCTTTTGATCATTATACAGTATAAACAGCATTCAGGCTATTCATCAGTTATTTCTTATATAAACTGACTGCTTCCATTTCTAGTAAAGCATTTCCTAAATAAAATATTTCATGCTTTTTCTTGTACACAATTTCTTTTTGTCAATATGCTATAGCCTTTATCAATACACATCCACCATAGATCTTTCCATTGGCTTTTGGATCACCTAGAACTCCTATTTTCCAGAGTTTGTAGTATTCCATGATGTAGAGCCACAATGAATCATCATTAAACACTGATGGTAAATATTAATTTTATGGCTTGATCAATTTCTGGGATAGTTATGTAATCTGTTTTGTTAACTTTTAGTATTTTAGATTTTTGAAGTTTGATTGGTTTTTAGATTTTTCTATTTGACTTAATTTCACCTTCACTTATGATATTCACCTTCTTATTTGCTAATTTGTTCTCATTCTTTCTCTCTCTCCTATTATAGTTAGCTTTCAAAACTCTTTGCTTATGGATCATTTGTTTCTCTTAACTGCATAATCAATTCATTAATTCCTTCTTTTCTTTTGTTACTATGTAGTCAGGGATAAAATTTTTACTTCTGTATTACTTTAATTAAATCCTATAAATTGTGATATATCATCATTATTTTTCATCATTATTATTGTTTATTACTTCTATAATTTGATATTGAACACGCTGATCACTTGAGCATGTCTTAATGTACTTATTATGTAAACTGTCATGTAAAAAAAAAAAAGAGAGATTATACTTTTTCTGTATGATGCCGAGAAAAGGAAGTAGGACCAATATGTGGAAACTACATGGAAACAGAATCAAGAAGCACTTCTTCACAATTAGAGGTGTATGAAAAACACATTGAGCTTCCTTCTGCAGCACTGAGTTCCTCATGACAAGGTATTTTCAAGCAGAAGTTCAGAGAGGGGATTTAACTAGTCAATTTCTAAGTTCCTCGATATAAAAGATTCTATAATCCTTGACATATATGATTTACTGTTAAAGCATTTACTCTTGGGCCAGTCAGCATTTGAGGACAATTCACTGCACCTCATTAGACATACAAATCACAAATTTTTACATAGGAAATATTAGAACCACATTATAATAAAACCTTTTTACGTGATAAATGTTGGTTCTGTAGTTTAGCCTTAGACTATGCCGAGGGATTCCAAGTACATGAATGTTAACCTTTATAGTGGTGTTACAGACTGAATCATGGCAGAAAGTTACAATGAAGTTTCCATGTAATAAATCGGATCCTATTTTTTAACTTTTGCATATAGTACAAACATATGGAGAAAACAGGAGCAAAAGACAGGTAAATGCATCTCAGTGAAACAAAGGGACATTAAAAAGTCTTATTAAAATAGAATTCTTTAAAAATGGAAATAGTTTTGCCATATACAAATAGAAAGACGTGGGTTTTTTAAATTTAAATTAAGCAAGTGTTTCAATATAAAATATACTTGTAAATAGTAGGCATATTTTGGGAATTGAGACAGTACTCAAATTTTGTATAGGATGCAATGTCTCCCAAAGAAATAGGTATAAATAATGTCCTTTACGGGCTCTAACAATTTTATATTTGTCTCATGTCTCTACTATTCTTGGTCTAATTATTCCAGGGTCTTCAAAGCCTATATCTGAAAAGACCTTTGGCCCAAATTATGTCCCATAGTAGAGAAGGATCATTCCCTTCTCTCAACTCATTTCTATCTAGTCTTAATATTTTCAAGATCAATTATCTTCGGGCTGACTAACCACTTTCCTTAAGTCATTTCAATTCAGTACATATTTGTTGAATTTCTGCTTCATTCAAAACACTGAGCTGGCTCCTTGGGGATACAAAAACAAAAACAAAATGCTTCCCTCAGGGAGCATACCTCTCATCTGAAGATGGAGGTTCTTGGCTTTTCAGTCTGTTCTACCTTCTATCAACTATACGGATGCTTAAATAGTCTGCTTCCACAAAAGAGCAATGGAGGGCCATATCCTCCATATTAGAGCCTGAGGAACCTATTCTGTGACTGTTTCCTGGGCTATTTTCTTCATTTTAATTGGCCATTGAATCAAAAGTGAATATGCATGTGAAAAAGCACCAAGAGGCCAAATGTCTTTCTTTGCTTCCTGGTGGTCATGAGATGTAAGGATGATTCCCAGAGCTCTGCATTACCCCCTGGCCAGTTGGCACATGCCTTGTAGGCAAGTCTCTTCCTAAGATGAAGGGACTTCTTGCTTGTGTCTTCTTTCCCTTTGTACAGCATCCATCAGTGCTGGTTTTCAGATGGAAAATCCTAAAATACAAGTATACTGAGGATTCCAAGGGTTGATTTAGGATTCATGAGCCTAAAATAAAGGCATGGATAATTTGGAAATAGCCTCCTTTTTTTCAAGTTTTTTGGGTAGAAGTTAGACCATCCCAGGGAGTAAGAGATTTTTGAGGCTTAAAGAAGAAATTTTTAACATTTCATTTTATCATGCTTTTCTAGAAGCAGACTCACCAAGCATCCATTTGGGCTGCCAGGAGGGAGAGCATACAGCTCATGCTCCCAGGACTGGCTAATCTGTCTCTGTTACATGAATAAATAAAAAATATGTACAAAATAAAAACCAAGTAACTTGGGACATGCTTAAGGATAAGACACTAATAACTGGTAGAATCAGAAAAGACTTCGTGGAGGAGGCAGCACCTGAATTTTGCTTAGAAGGAAGCTAGGAAGGTAAGGAAAATTATCCCAAGAATAGCTGTCCTGTGCTCTATGTGCCTAGAGGCTTAAGGTGGGATTTCATGTACTGGGAACAGCAAGTAGACCAGTTTGAGTGTAGAAAGGGCAAGGAGAATAAAATACGTAATCTACCTGGAAAAACACATAGAGTAGCTTGATCATAATTATCCTGGAGGCAACCAGAAACCTCTGAAGATTAAAGAACAGAGGAGTGACATGGTTGGTCAAGCCTTACAGATGTCAATTTGTCAGGTGTGTGTGGAAGATGCATTGGAGAGGGAACTTAGGAGGTAGCTGTAATATTCCAGGTATGAGGTAAGAAAACCCTAAACAAGCCTTGCAGTACAGTTATAAGATGTTATGGAGGTAGAAATTATTGGATTTGACAACTAATTGGAAAGAAGAGGATAGAAAAGGAAAAATGAATTGTTAAAGATGACTCTAAAATTGGGAAGTTAAATGATTTGAATGGTGCCCTCAAAAAAAATGGAGAATTAGAAGTGATGGGGTGATGGGATCTGAACCCCTAAAAGAAAACGATCATGCCTTTGAAAGCAACCCATTTCCTAAATTGTACCAAACATTTCTGCAGCCCAGATCAGTGGTGAAAGTGTTCAATGCAAGTTGCCCAACCCAACCCACCTAGATCCCCTAATTAACCTGCTTGATGTCCTTTCATTGTTGTACCTGCCGACTCCAGACTACTTCCTACTCCTTAATCCATCCGGATTCTTTTCACTGTCCTTTCTGTATATAAACTTCAGTCTCACCCCCATTAAACTGCAGGTTCACTAGAAACACTGCCCATTTCTATTGGCTTACAATAAACTGCCCCTTGCCTGGAAGATGGGTTGAGTGCATGAATTCTTTCCAGGAGGATGCCTCCCTATACCTTGACATTTCAGGGTTTTCAGCAACCCCAAATCACACCAAAAGGAGGGAGGGTATTTTTGTGGGGAGGGGAGATAAGGAGACCTGTTATGGCAGGTTGAGTTTTAGATTCCTATGAGACATCTAAATGATAGTTGATGAGGGAAACTGAATCTTAGGAGTGAGAGGAAGGCTGGTTAAGCTGATCTGTGTGTGATCTGCATAGAGGCAACTTCCCCTTCTACTCACTGAATCCTGGGTCACTCTGTTGTCTTATTTCCTTCTGCCTTCCCCTATTAGCACTAAAAGTGGTTCTGTTATACAGATTGAGGATTCCCACATGATAGTTCTTCACCAGTAGAAATGATCAATATGAAAAATTTTTGAAAAGCATAAGAAAAGAGGCAAATGGGGCACAATAAAATAATCAGTAAAAGAGGATTATACACGCGTGCGCACACACACATATACATATAATTACTTCAGCACTGTAAACTAAAAGAATAAAAAAACTAGAAACTGAATTATTGAGTGATTATAATGACCAAGGCTGACCCTGGAGAAAAGTTAAGAAAAACTCTCTCTCTGTCCCTTCAAGAGCTGGGGCAATATGATGTAGAATATTGCATATAATTAGACAGAATAGACTTTTTTTTTGCTTTTGCTGAACTAATTTTGTTCGTTTTTAAATCTTTATTTTGTAGAATTGCTTGCTAGATGGAGCAAGAAAGATATGTATTTTAAAATGAAGATAACATAAAAACAAACCATAGTAAAAAAAAATCAAGATTCAAATAAGAAAATGCAGAACTGCAAATTCAGTAATAGTTTTTAAAAGACTTTTACAACAGTATCTAAATTTGAAATTGCATATATATATATGTGTGTGTGTATACATGTATGTATTCTTTCAATAGAGAGCACATCTTCAATTAACAATACTGAAATCTGAAAATATGTATTGTCTTTTTCTTATAATTAAAGTTCCAGATCATGTAGGCTTTTCATTGTCTTATAAGTAGAAACTTCAAAGAAACAAAATTGAAGAAATGGCACAAACTGCAACAAACAAAAACTGTATTTTTTAGGACTGAATTTTTGGAAATATGGCAGTTTTGTCTCTTTTAGTTTTCCAAAAATTGAAACAATCAATGATGTTGTTGGAGAGCTTTGATAAAATTTTTTCTCATCTTTTTTTTTACTTCTTTGTTATGAAGAATGTCTCTCTACAATGGAAGGAAAGTGGGATATATTGGTGCATGTATAGATGATATAAAAACAAAAGAGATTAATAAAAATGCATTTTAAAGAATATCTGACATTTAAATGATGCTCTAACCTTTGCAAATCAATGCATATGAAGTATCATATTTGATCTCAAGAATACTATGAAGCAAATTTTACTAATATCAGTTTGTCCATTTTCTAGATGAGAAAATTGGTGCTTATATAGGTGAAGTCTCTCTATGCCATTGAGCTATAGAAAATGAGGTAGGACTTGAACTCAGGTCCTGCCTAAATCCAAGTCCAACACTCTTTCCATTATATCGCACTGCCTCTCAAACAGAGGCTGAGGGTGACCAATATGGAGACTAGAACCCTGGGCCTTGGTTCTTAGCAGTTATCATGTAAAAGAGTTTGTACTACCAAACTCTCATCCCTGTCTTACAGGTTCATTGATTTAGAGCTGAAAGGGACATTTGTAGTTATACGCTAGAGAAACTGAGGATCAGAAAGGTTAATTTACTTTATCAAACTCACAACACTAATGAGTATAAGAAATAGGGCTTGAGTTCAGGTTTTCCTGACTCCTTATTTAACATTACCCACTATACCACACTGCCTCTAATAATTTCAGTTCTTGCCTCTTTATAATTCCAATAAAACTTCATCATGCCAATTTAAACAGCGAGGGTGAAATCGAAAACTTTAACTTTGGGTAACTTTCTTTACTGATCACAATACTTACATCAGGTAGAATTAGATTTGGTATAACATATTCTATGTACATCACTTGCTTTATTGGAGTTTTTACTGATCATGTTTTCTAATATTTTAGGCAACTTAATTAGAAGTCAACATATGGTGTTGAGCATACTTGCAGATTATTTTAAGCTAACATTTCCAATGTCTGTTTTGGGAAGTGGAAGATTTCCCTGGGTTTGTTCTTTTTATGAAGTATATGTGCATAACCAAAAGATTACAAAGTAAAAATAGGATAAAGAGCAAAGTAATTATATTCTTTTTAAAAATGCATGTACAAGAATTAATATTTTTATAACTTCGGTGCTATCTATGCTTTGTCTGTTGATGCTCACAATAGTACTTTCCTTGTGTGGGATGGAGAGGCTGATTAGCAGGACCTTACTTGATTCCAGGAAGGTAGACCTCCTGGAGGCCATCTCCAGTCATTCAGATCTGTATTTTGCCACTGGATGCAGATGACTCAGGAGGAAAAAGTGAGGCTGTTAACTTTGCCCAGCTCTCCCTCACTTAAATCCAATTCACTAGCAAGTCATGGCATCACCTTTCTGATTTCATGGTCTTCTTCAAAAATGATGGACAAATAACAATAACTCAGTGTATAAAACACCATGTTCAAAACTGCTGAACTCAGCATACACAGCCCTTTGCTGCAGGGTTTCACTTACCAGAGTTAGGCCTTCCAGTTCATCTAGCCCAACACCCTAACCTGAGAGATGGAAAATAAAATGTATGCATTTGGATAAGTCATTTCATCTATCTGGATCTCAGTTTCCTCCTCTGTAAAATAAAGTTGTTTTATTCAATGCAAAACAGAAACTATTCCTATCTATTTACATTCACTTTGAATCAATCAGAGCTCAAACAATGACTGAGTGGGGAAGGAAAGGAAGGAAGGAAAGGAAGGACAGGTCCAACTATCTGACCATGGTTACTAGAGAGGGAAGCACCAATATATGGGTTTTCAAAACCAGGGTCTCCTTAGTGGCTTCCCAGAGTCCTTAAATGGTCAAACAAACACTTCCAGTCAGTAAGCCCCAAAGTAAAAACCTCCACTCATAGTATGTATACCTCTTTTAGAGTCAGAGGACATCACAACCCTTGAGAACCAGTGCCTCATTAACAAAAATCATCCCTAATCCCACAAATCATCCCTAATCAAACTCCCCTTAATGGGCAGGCCCATTAATGGGTGGGGAAGATCTTAAAGCACATTAAAATAATTAACAATGCAAATACATACACTGCTTCTAGTTAAAGAAACTCTTGTCTTTGTACTTTACTCCTTGTAAAGACTTGATTGGTTAAGACAAGATTCAATCAGAGGCATTTGATTATACTAAAACAAAAACAGCAAAAGATCCTATTTTGCTTGCCAACACAGAAGTGGACCCTGAATTTTCCCACACAATTCAGGCAACCCAGTCCCTGAACTTTCCCACATATTTTTACTTAGATTCTCACTAATCTTTTTGACTGTCCTTTCATTATGGCTCTAACACTGAACTCCTTTCCTTGTCAGTACCTGCCCCACCCCAGGCTACTTGTCACTCCTTAATTCCATCCAGTTCTTCCCATAGAGTTTTCCTGTATAAAACTATCAATCTCATCCCATTAAATTGTGCAGATTCTTAGAATCTTGCCCCTTCTATTGACTTCACAATATAGTGCACATCCTAGAAATCTTGCCCACCCAATCAATGTCATAATAAAACCTCAATATTCTGACTGAAAGAAGGGTTGAGTGGTAAATTTTTTTCAAGGCAGATCTGCCCTGTACCCTTGCATTTTGGGGTTCCCAGTGCCCCAAACCACAACACTGTTACTCACAGGTTTGCTGTTTGACTCAGATTGAATGTAAATAGGAATATTTCTGTTTTGACCAGAAATCGTAAAGGTCTTCCCCTCCCAGTTTCATTGTTTTGTTTTGTTTTTTCTGGACTAAAGAGTTCATTCTTTGTCTCATTTTTTTTTACCTAGTTTTAATTACTGAATGGGTACTACTTCAGTCAAACCGAGACTTGCTAAAGGTCTCCCTCCCTTAGCTTTAAAAGGCCAAAGTACTCCACCCCATTTGGAGGTATCTCCAATCCTCCTGATGTATATCTGGCCTCTGGATCCAGTTGACTCCAGAGGAGAAGGTGACTTTGTACAGCCCTCCCTCAATTAAATCCAATTCATTTGTATGGAATGGCATCACCTCCATGATGTCATGGTCCTCTTCAAGAATGAAGGACAAACAAGGACAACAACAAACTGCCTCTTTCCAGCCTTTGTTCTTATCCCCCTCCTTAACACAAGTCCTGAGGCAAGATTTCTCCTAATCCTAGGAGACATATCAATTCATTTTAATTCAACCACCATTTATGAAGTGCCTACTACTTGTGAAGAACACTGCTAGACACTGAGAATACAAAGGTAAAAATTAAACAGTTATCTCAAGGAACTTGAATTTTACTGGTACTTAACTCAAACTTGTTCATCCTTCATTTTCCTAAAGGACCAATGACATCATGGGGTGATGCTTCATGAATTGGATTTAAATGAGGCAAGGTTGAACAAAGTGATTAATCTTATAATCTCTTCAGGAGTCATGGAAGTTAAGTGGCAAGACAAAAGCCAAGATAACTGGTAATAGCCCAGGACACAGTGGATCACCTTAGCATCTCCAGTGTCTAACCAAGCCCCAATCAGCCAATTTTAGTCACCTTCATGGCCATGGGAACTAATTGTTCTTATCTGCCTACTCCATGGGTGGGGCCAGGGGAAGTCTTCACATGTTTGGGGTAGACATTCCCCTAACTTACAGATGGGTTTGAGGCTTGTTAGTTACCCTTAACCTAGTTTAGCCTGTCTGCCAAGATGATTTTACTGGAGTGTGGCAACTGTTCATGCTACTAAAGAAGAAACTGAAGTCTACAGACACACAGTCAACAATAATCCCTGGGTTTCAGTGTATGAATGGTTGATCTTATTTCTTATTAAGTCCTATGTATTAAAGCCTTTGGTGGTATGGAAGTCGGACTAGAAGATGTCTAAGATCTTTCCCAGCTTTAAGATTTATACTTCTCCCCGTTTTTTTCCTCACTTTCCCAAACCATTGAACAGAACTGAAAGCCAACCTCAACATACGACTCAGGAAGCAAGTACAAATATATTTAAAGATTTTCACTCTCATTCATTAAGTATCTACATGTGTAAAGGCACTGCATAAGTTACTTTATACCTAGATAATTGCAAAAAATTATCACTCTATTTTTGCAAAGAGCAGCTAGATACCTTGATATGTAAAGAGGTGGAAATTCTGCATTTATCACCGTTCTTGAAAGTGGTAATTTAAATACTTACCTAGAAGGATCATATAGCCCTGTCAGGTAGCAAGACATTGTACCATGGCATATGTGAGTATAAATAGAGTTGTTTCTATGGCAACACTATAAGTTAGCAAACTCTTAGAAAGGAAAAGAGTTACTGTGACTCTAAGGAACTCGTTGTTAATGGTTTCTGCTTGCGGTTTTTACTGATCATCAGTTCAGAGCGTTGAAACCAACATACTTAAAGGTTATCGGCTGCTGCCTTGGCTTTCTCTCAAGTAATAGCTCTCCTAGTTTATAAATCTCTGAACAGCTTTGCTTCTTCTGACCTACTAAATTTTCATTTCACTCATGTAATTAATCATTGGCATGCTGAATATTTGGAAAATATGAGCCAAGATCAAGATAGACTATTAGTTTTATTTTATAGAGAACTCCCTCAAGAAATAGCTATGTCACCCAGGGAAAATAGAAATATAGTGCATAATGGTGTGTCCAAGGAACACAAAAATGAATTCCAAACTTGAAAATTTATAGAATACAGTGAGAAGTCTTATAAGATGTCTTAAAGAAAGAGGGATCTCTGGTGAGTCTAATTCTATTCAACTCAGAGGTCACTTTTGTTGATAAGAATAGCAATACTACTACTAATATTAATAGCTCTTTAAGATTTACAAAGCAATTTGTAAACGTAATGTGATTTTATCTTTAAAAACCTCAAAAGGTAGGTGCTATTATTATCCACATTTTACAGAGAAGGAAACTGAAGGTGACAGAGGCTAAATGGTTTGTTGCCTCATGAGTAAGAGCCTAAAGATTTTATCTGAGTCAGTACTTATCTAATAATGTTACAAATAAAACAAACATACTTTAACTAGAATTCCTTAAATATTATTATTACAATGTGAGAGCATGTTGATGTGAGAAATTCAGTCATCATTCCTCCTCACAGAATGTCCTATCTCCCTGGAGCTCAAGTTTATATCTTGGTAATTTGGTGATGAAACATCTTTACAGACTTTATGTTATACACCGGCTTCCATGTGTTGTACTCATGCCAAGAAACCAAGTAATTCCTCTGAGCTAAGGGTTGGGATTTGTTTTGAGTTTTGCTTTGGGAATATGTGATGATTACCATATATCTCTGTCCTAATGTTTAGGATGTGGTGTGTGTTAAATTAATATATCTGTCACATTTGTTAGTGTTTAGCTACTATTTATGATTCTTTCTGTGTTAAGCTAGTGTTTATGATGTGTTAAGCTAACATATAGTCACATGCATACACATATACTCTTAGGGGAAAAAGAATTGAGGAATGGGATACATCTGTTCTTATAGAACACATCTGTTTCAATAGAGAGGATATAAGATTATAGATCTAGATCTGGACAAAGATCATCTAGTCTTTCTCATTTTTCAGATGAGGAAACTGAGGTCCAGGAAGGTTATATATTTTTTTTCCAAATATATCATTAGCAAGTGGCAAAGCTACATTGCAATCACTACAGTCCAATCTCTGAATCTTGATGGGGGTCTCAGCAATAACCTATGTAGTTTTGGTTTCATTGAGGCTATCTCCTAGGCAAAGATGCAACTTAAGAATTTTTAAGCTTGGAACAAATTTATAATAGAATGGAATCCAGAGGATGATCAGACCATGAAAATGGTCCCATTTGGAATGGGACAGTCTGGTCCATGATGATCTTGCTCTTACCTCTATCTAGGTTGAAAAGAGAAGATGGGGAGGTGCAGCCAAGATGGCAGAGTAAAAGCAGGGAGTTCCCTGAGCTTTTCCCCAAAGCCCTCCAAATACCTGTAAAAAAATGACTCTAAACAAATGTATGGTTTAACTACACATGTATAACATATATTGAATTGCTTGCCTTGTCAATGGGGATGAGAGAGGAAGGAAGAAGGAAGAGAATTTGGAACTCAAAGTTTTATGGAAATGAATGTTGAAAACTAAAGATAAATAAATTTAAATCTTAAAAGAAAAAGAAAAGAGAAGATGAAGTGGTGCTTCAGGGGGAATTGAGCCATGTGTTGGCCAATGCTAGTAGAGGAACCTGAGGTAAGGTATATAGAAAACTGATGTCAAAAAGAAGAAGCATACCCACTCCCTATCCTCAAGATATTATCCTAGGTCAAAGCCCAGTTCTCTCGTATGATGGTTATGTTTCTGCTTCTAGGCAACTCCCTTCTAAAGAAATTGTGAAATGATCAGCACAAGTAGAAGACAGATAAAGTTGAAGTCGAGTATTATGGGCTGGTTGTTACAAGGGTGTAGAAGGATTGCAATGGGAGGATTTGGAGGAGCTACATCAGATTGGGAAAGAGAAAATCAACAAAGAACCCTTCACAGACTTTTGAGTTTATCGCACAAAGTTGTGTTACCTGCTTTCTTCAGCTTCATATGATCAATGTAAATTATAAAGTTCCTTAAGATTCATGTGTAGAGGGCGGCAGAGCCAAGATGGCGGAGTAGAAAGATGCACATACACTTGCTCTTCCCCCACAGTCATAAAATATCTGTAAAGAAAGACTCTCAACAAACTCTAGAGCAGCAGAAGCCATAGAACAATGAAGTGGAGGAGATTTCCAGCCCAACCTGAAAGGCTGACAGGAAAGGTTGTTGCACCAGACTTGAATCAGAGCCCAGCCCAGCCTTTGGCCTCATGCTACACTGTGCCATGACCAAAAAAGAGCCTAGATATCATGTTTCATGAAATTATCAAAGAAAACTGCCCTCATATCAGAGGGCAAAATAAATATTGAAAGAATCCACCAATCACTTCCTGAAACAGATCTAAAAAAGAGAAACTCCTAGGAACATTGTGGCCAAATTCCAGAGTTCCCAAGTCAAGGAAAAAATATTGCAAGCAGCTAGAAAGAAATAATTTGAGTACTGTGGAATTACAATCAGGATAACACAAGATCCAGCAGCTTCTTCATTAAGGGATCAAAGGTCATGGAACATGATATTCCAGAAGTCAAAGGAACTGGGATTAAAACCAAGAATCACCTAACTAGCAAAACTGAGTATAATACTTCAGAGGAAAAAATGGTCATTCAATGAAATAGAGGACTTTCAAGCATTCATGATGAAAAGACAGAACTGAATAGAAAATCTGACTTTCAAACACAAGAGTCAAGAGAAGCATGAAAAGGTAAACAGAAAAGAGAAATTATAAGGGACTTACTAAAGTTGAACCATTTACATTCCTAGAAAGACAATAGAAAGACAATATTTGTAACTCTTGAAACCTTTTTTCAGTATCTGGGTAGTTGGTGGGATTATACACACACACACAAACATATATATATATATATTACATATATATATATATATAGAGAGAGAGAGAGAGAGACAGAGAGCGAGAGACAGAGAGAGAGACAGAGAGAGAAAGAGAGAGACAGAGAGCACAGGGTGAGTTGAATAGGAAAGGATCATAACTAAAAAAAATGAAATTAAGGGGTGAGAGAGAAATATATTGGAAGGAGAAAGAGAGAAATGGAATGGGGCAAATTATCTCTCTTAAAGAAGCAAGAAAAAGACATTTCAATGAAGGAAAAAGGAGGTAGGTGAGAGGGAAAACATGAAGCTTACTCTCATCACATTTGACTCGAGGAAGGAATAAAGTGCACACTCATTTTGGTATGAAAACCTCTTACAATACAGGAAAGTGGGAGAGAATGGGATAAGCAGGGTGGGGGGAATGATGGAAGGGAGAGTAATTGGAGGAGGGAGCAATTAGAAGTCAACAATCTTGAGCAGGGACAAGGTCAAAAGAAAGAATAGAAGAAATGGGGGGCAGGATAGGATGGAGGGAAATATAGTTAGCCTTACACAACATGACTATTATGGAAGTCATTTGCAAAACTACACATATATAGCCTATATTAAATTTCTTGCCTTCCCAATGGGGATGGGTGGGGAGGGAGAGATGGGCAAAAGTTGGAACTCAAAGTTTTAGCAACAACTGTTGAGTATTTTTCTTGCATGTAACTGGGAAACAAGAAATATAAGTAATGGGGTATAGATATTTATCTTGCCCTACAGGACAAAAGAGAAGATGGGGATAAGGGAAGGGAGGGATGTTAGAAGGGAGGACAGATTGGTGGTAGGGGTAATTAGAATGTTTGGCACTTTGGGGTGGGGGCAGGAGAGAGATGGGGAGAAATTTGGGAACTCAAAATTTTGTGGAAATGAATGTTGAAAACTCAAAATAAATAAATTTTAAAAAAAAGATTCATGCGTAGAGATATCAGTCATAGCATTCCCTCAATCCCCTGTGGGATTGATAGAGTGATTGTGAAACTAATAAAAAAAAAGCTAGAATAAAAATTCCTCAGTAGAAGGGACTATTTGGCTTATTTTTGTATCCTTAACTTTAGCACAGCACATGGTATATAAGAGGCACTTAACATATTTATTTTTTGAATTTAAAAGATTTTTTAATCTCGTCAAAGTTGTACCTGACCAAGTATCTTCTTAATAATACCCCCAACAAGTCATTGTCTATCCCTTGCTTGAAGATCTCAAGTAAGGTGGAATCTACTACCTCCCAAGTCAATCTACACTAATGTTGAGAAGAAGCAAGGTAAAATCCATAGAGAGCCACTCATAGAGTTAAGAAGACCTAGAGTAAAGTATGTTCTTGGAGATATAATGGCTTTGAGACTCTGGGCACATTATTTAACTTTTCAGTAACCCAGAAAAATCTCTAAAATTATAAGTTACAGAACAGGTGCCCATCTGCTTTAGTAGAAAGATTTTCCCCTACCAGAAGTCCCTCAATAAAATTTTAGGTCCAGCAGAAACAAACAAAAAACCCTTTTAATGCAGGATCATATATGTGCCTAACTAAGGTAAAAAGTAAATTAGTAGGTTCTTAGTGTTAGACAATGAGGCTATGAGTATATTTGAATGTTCATATATATTTATATCTAGAAGGTATATTGAATAGCGTTCTAGGCTTGGATCCAAAAATCATGAGTTCAAGTCCTATCTCAGATACTTAGTAGGTATATGACTTTGGGCATATCACTTAACTTCTTTCAGTCTCAGTTGACTCAATTATAATATGAGGGTAATAATAGAGTATACATCACAAGATGGTGGTGAAGAACAAGTAAGGTGATGCATGTAAAATACTTTGGAAACATTAAAGCACTCCACAGATGTTAGGTATCATCATCATTATTATTATTATTGAGATCTCAGTTACATATAGATGTGCTTATCCAGCAAAGGACCAAGCATTTAATAATTGATATTAAATAAGTATAATAAATCATTTCAAAAATTACTTGCATTATTTTAATGCTTCTCATATTTTCTTACTTAAGACTTTTAGCTATTGTTTATTTTGTATTCTCAAGCTACTAAGGTGCCAGGGGTTAAAATATGAGGAAATTGTCATCTGACAAGGTAATATTTATTGCATTGCCATATCCAAAGCAAGTACAGATTGCAAAATGAGAAGTTCTCTGACTGTTGCTTTGTTTTACAAGATTTGATCTCAGGCTGGCCAGGTGAATATTTGATATCTTTACAAGTTAAGACTAAATATTTGTACCAAGTAACATGTTTGCTTAGCTGCCTGAGGAAAATTGGTCCTTTACAAACTATGTATTACTTTATGCTTGAGCAAAGAAACTCTGAATATGTCTAGAAGAAAACCAATGTTATATTCAATATTTTCCCCTATTTCATTTCTTTCATAGGATCAACTGAACAAATATGTTTTAAGTACCTACTATGTACAAGGCACTTTTAGGGAATATAACAAGGGATAGAGAGACAAAATAAATTCATCTGTTCTCAAGAAGCTTGTATTCCATTGGAAATTCTTTTATTACTTATTGAATTTGGAGATATTTCCTAAAATGTTAAAGCTTTGATTCAACTCACTAAGCCCCCAATGAGGACCTGTTATGTGATCAAAACCATTCTTCAGTATTTTCTCAGAGGAGCTGTTTTTGCATTAGTTATGTATGTACTTTGAGTTAGGATCATAGAGTTGGGACTAGAGGAGATCTCAGAAACCATATAGTTCAGCTCCTTTATTTTACAGAAAAGCAACTGAAACCCAGAAAGGTTAAATAATTTGTCCAATATCACACAAGTAGCAAATTGCAGAGTCAGGATTTAAATTGAACAACTCTGACTTCAAATCCAGAATACTTTCCACTATACCACCCTTTAATTTAGGGGGGTAAAAATGTTAATTCCAAGAGAGATCGGGTTTTCAATCAACAACATGCTATTCAATGAACTTATAATAAGGACCATTTGCCTCAACACTTTAATGGTGTCAAAGTATTGTAGACCTATTAAAGTTTTGTTTCTTTACCCTCAAAACTAATGCTAAGATATGAGAAATATGCAAATTATTGCTCATTTGCAAGGAGTAATTTTAACACACAGGCCTTTCCCTGAAAATATAAAGTTTCTTCATTTCCAAACATAAACCTAGCCTTTTTTGCAGCTAATGAGTAGGTAGTTTCTTTTCAATCACCATATATACTGGCCAGGTCACACCTCTTGGAATCAGGTTGACCTGAATAAAAGACGTGGATCTGTGTGTGTGTGTGTTCATCCTTCATTGACAAAGAAGGCCATGCCATCAGAGAAATAATGACGGCTTGCACTTGACTTGTCTGTTTAAGTGATCACCAGCAGATTACTTAAATTCTCAGTGCCATGGAAGCTTTTCAAAATTCTAAGTTGAAAAGAATTTGAGGATCTTCTTGGCTGAAAGGGATAAAATATTGGTCTGGAATAGAAGAAAAGTATAACTTTTCAAGTGGTATATTTAACTTTTTTCAAGGGTAAAAGCTGATATATTTATTTGAAATGATATTAAGAGTTCAGGACTGAGGATACTATCTGGCACAGAGTAGGGGGTGTTGAGTTGAATTGAACTAGCGAATTTACTACAACTATTTTACTTATTGGATTGCATACAAACATGAGTTTGTTTCCTATCAGGTTGGGGGTTAAAGGATTATATACTCCTAATGACCAAAAGACATGATTGCTAGGGCTGGTCTCTCTAGGCCTGTGTATATCTGAGTGGACAGATCCTTTTACATCAAACTATAGAAGGCCCCATTAAGACTACCTTAATCAAAATAATAAAGGAATAACTCTCTCTCTCTCTTTCTCTCTCTCTCTGGAAAGATGAGAAAATCACCCCCATTATTTCCTTGTTGCCATTTCCCTAAGATCCTGATGGACACAGCCCAGAACCCTGAATCCAAGGGTCTTAGAATAGCAGTGACACCCAAACCATCAGATGTCCTCTACTTTGATATCACTGGGGGGAGAAACTATTATGCATAAGAGGTATATCATGCATCCTCATACCAGCAACAATTGTTGACCAACTGCCACCAACAGTTAGATAAGCACAGGAGCCTTGGGAGTGGCAGCACCTTGCAGACCACTTAGCCCAACCCTTACAGTGATCATCCAAGGAAGTAACTCCTGTGGAAAAGGGGCCAACTAACCCCACCAACTACCAACCAATTGTCACTCAATGGGCAGGCAAACTAGCCTAGCTGAAAGAACAAGGGGCTATACAGAAGTGATAGAAGTTGATATGTGCCAGTCAAGATAAACCACTACTATCATCTTGACCATCATCATCTTTCCTCGGATCCTTATGGACACATCCCATCACCTTGAACCCAAAAGCCTTGGGAATAGTATGCTTTCAGCCTAGTGACTTCAGTCATCATCTTGGGCAAATGTAGTCTAGCAAGTGTACCTACAGGTACAAGTACAGCTACAGTGACTAAAGATCCAGGCAACAAAAGAAGTTCTTGCCACTGAAGTCCCTGGCATGGCCAAATTATATAACATCAGACACATATTATTTTATTAGTGGCAAGGGAATTCAAGAATAGGTATCTATCTGCTTTGTTGCTGCACCCTAGGGACCAATTCAGACTTCCAAATGTGTCATCTCCCTCGTTAGAATGTAAGATCCTCAAGAATACAGATTATACCACTCTCCTGTTTATATCTTATTTCTATGCCCAGTGCTAATTACAATACTTTGCACATAGTAAGTGCTTACTAAATTCATTCTTTTATTCATTCAAAAATAAGAGTAATTATCTTTTCTCTAATTCCTTGTCATTTTTCATTCCATGCCAAATGTGATTTTGTGGACAGCTTCTTCTTAGTCTTTTTCTTGGCTGGCAAATAACCTTTTAAAAGCTCTTTATTAACTTTAGCATTTATTGTTTAATAGGTCAATTAATATACAAAGAGATTGGGTTGAGTTGCATATGGAATTTTAAAGATTTTCAATGAGTCCAAACTGCTCACTGCTTCAAAGGTCCTTTCTTTACCTCCAGTATTCTCCTAGTGATGATAAATATTTATGAACCACAGGGAACCAATACTCAAGAGAATAAAGATACAAGTGACCTCCAAGAGCTATGGAAAGTACAGAATTGGCATAACTAGGCCTCAACACATTGCCAATAATGACTGTAGAGAACCTGGAGGGGTTTGAAAGAGCCCCTTATCCCCTCCTCCAAGGGAGAATATAGCTGACTTGA
The DNA here is from genome assembly GCA_023548195.1 of Bettongia penicillata ogilbyi. Classification (NCBI taxonomy): domain Eukaryota; kingdom Metazoa; phylum Chordata; class Mammalia; order Diprotodontia; family Potoroidae; genus Bettongia; species Bettongia penicillata. The sequence goes on along the minus strand of JAJHZJ010000382.1, from coordinate 10,857,802 downwards.
GAAGTTAAGTGATTTGTTGTCCTCAGGTGCTCCTCCTTGAATTCGGATGTTGAAGTTGCAGGGAATAGGGCCCCTGCTACATAGGATAATATTTCCAAAAAGAGGTCTTGAGGCCTCCCTTTCTACTTATCGCAATCCATCCTGTTCTCGTGCCTCAATTGCTACTCCTATGTTGTTTTTTTTTACTGTATAAACATCCCAACCCCTCTGATTTGTGGCTCAGTATGTCTGGAATAAATTCAGCTTGTTCAGACTGCTGTGTCCTGCCTGTCTTTTCATCCTCACTCTGTGAGCCTTGTAACCACCCCAGACCTGCCCGACTGCACCAGCAGCAGCAAATGACCTGAACACAATAAATGCTATAAAAGACAGCATCTAATATATCTATAACCAGGAGAGAGGATGGACCTATCAACTAAGATTTTTTTTTAAGAGGAAGCTCTCCATTGTGTTGAGATTTTTCTATGCAAGATAGGTGTGAAGATTTTATTTATATGTGTGTGTATATATATGATTGTTGTCCTTTGTTTTTGAAGAGGACCAAAATGACATCACCATGATAAAGAGAAGTTTCAGTGTTCCAGCTGTGGCTGATCAGACCAATATGAGCTCAGAATGCTTTACCACAGGTTGGGCATAGATAGTCTGTATGAATTTTTGGAGTGGATACTCCATATCTGTGCAGCCTACATTTACTTTGTGCTGTCTCAATTCTGCTTTGCTCATAGAGCTCATAGAGCTGTCTCAATTCTGCTTTGCTCATAGAGCCTTTCTGATGTGGGCACGCCATGCTGCGTGGTCCTGTGCCAGTGTCTCCCATGTTACACAGTCAAATCCAAAGTTCTTGAGAGAGACCTTGAGAGTATCCTTGTATTACTTCTTCTGACTACCATGTGATCACCTACCCATGTGAGTTCTCCATAAAATAGTCTTTTTGGCAAGCATACATTTTGCATTTGAACAATGTGGCCAGACCATCGGAGTTGTGCTCTCTGCATATACGTTATCTTGCCAGGTGATCCTCAGAATCTTCCTAAGACAGTTCAAATGGAAGCATTTCAGTTTCCTGGCATGGTGCTTGTGGACTGTTCACTTTTCACAGGCATACAACACAATGAGGTCAGCTCAACGGCTCTGTGGACCTTCATTTTGGTAGTCTAATACCTCTTCTCTCCCATCAGAGCCTCCCAAACACTGAGCTAGCTCAGGCAATGCGTGCATCAACCTCGTTGTCAAGGTATACATCCCTAGAAAGTACCCTACCTTACCAAGGTAAGTGAACTTATCCACAGAATTCAAAACTTCTCCATTTGTTGTAATTGATGGTTCCACACATGGGTGGTGTGGTGGTGGCTGATGGAGCACTTGTGTTTTCTTGGTGCTAATTGTTAGGCAGCTAAGTGGTGCAGTGGATAGAGCACCAGCGCAGGAGTCAGGAGGACCGCAGTTCAAATCTCACCTTAGACTTGACATTCACTAGCTGTTTGACCTTGGGCAAGTCACTTAACCCCAATTGCCTCATCTTGGATCATCTCCAGTTATCCTGATGAATATCTGGTCACTGGATTCAGATGGCTCTGGAGGAGAAGTAAGGCTGGTGACTTGCACAGACCTCACTCAAAACAGAGTCAAGTACAAGTCACATCATCATTTTTCTGATGGCATGGTCTTCTTCGGCAACAAAGGACGAACACACATAAAGACACACACACACACACTATTAGGCCAAAATTAGCACAGGCAGCAGACAATTAATCCATACTTTGTTGCATCTCTGCTTCAGAGGCTGTATTGAGTGCATGGTCATCTGCAAACAGAACATCATGCACAAACACTCCCTCCACTTGTAGCCTTTTCAAATTGAAGAACTTACCATCAATACGGTAGTTGACCTTGATACCATATTCATCCTCATTGAAAACATTTGACAACATGGCTGAAAACATCATGCTAAAAAGCATGGGAGCAAGAACATAGCCCTGTTTCACTCCACTGGTGACTGGGAAGGCATGAGAGCATTGTCCACTCTCAAAACCAGGCAAGCATGCCATCATGAAATTGATGAACCATATTGATGAACTTCTCTGGGCAGCCAGATTTTGACATAATTTTCCATAAGCTTTCATGACTAACGGTGTCAAAGGCCTTGGTCAGATCTACAAACATTGTATACAGACCTCTTTTCTGCTCCTGACATTTCTCCTGGAGTTGTTGGGCAGCAAACACCACATAGACTTTTCCTCAGCCCTTTCTGAAGCCACACTTTCAGAAATATGACCATCTTCCAGGTGAAGGAAGAGACTGTTAAGGAATTTTGCCAGCAATGACTAAGAGAGAGACCCCCTGTGATTGCTGCAGGACAATCTATTCCCTTTACCCTTATAGAGAGTAATTAATTTTAATTAAAATTTTAATTCCATCAAAAGCAAAGTACAAGCAAAGCTTTGAAAGATACAGGATTCCTGGCTCAGTAAGAAGGCAGATGAAATTCAGGTTTATGCTGATAGTAACAATCCAAAGAACTTTTATGATTCCCTGAAAGCTATTTATAGATCAAAACCGTATGGTGCGTCACAACTCCTCAGTGATTAGTGATAAAGACATGATCCTAGAGAGACAGGGTGAACACTTCCATAGTGTTTTAAACAGACCATCATCAGTCAATGCTGAGGCCATTGACCATTTATCTCAGGTTGAAGTCAATCCCACCTTAGCTGAACTTTCAACTGAAGAAGGGGTTTTGGTGCCTTTAGGCTCCTTTCATGTGGCAAAGCACCGGGTGCTGATTCTATTCCAGCTGAGATTTGCAAAGTAGGGGGATCGTTGCTCATACAAAAGCTGACTGAAATTTTCCAGGTTATATGGCAAGAGGAGGCTAGGCTCCAGGAGTTGTGTATGTATATACACACACATATGTATATGTATATATACACATATATGTACACATGTGTGTATAGGTATATGTGTGTATAGGTATATAGTAATATATATGTGTGTGTGTTTTATAGATATCTATAACTAGATGCTATATATATTTAAATATCTATGTCTAGGCAGTTTGATATAGTGGAAAGAGACCTGAATTTAGAATCAGAGGACCTTGATTCAAAATTGGGCTCTTCTGTTTACTACATGCGACTTTAGGCAATGTACACAATCTCTCTGGGCCCTGATGTCTATATGTGTTAAATGGGAGAAGAGAAAGAGTCTGACTAGAAAATATGTAAACGATATGATATTTATAAAATTTTCTGTTTGACTTTTAAAGTCCTGCACATACCTTTTCAGTCTTCTTACACTATTTTTTTTTCATGTCAAACTTTATTTCTCATTAGGCTACACTACTCTGGGTTTCACACTCCATATACTTCCCCTCCTCCCCTTTTAGAGTGCTTTTAGGTGTTGTCTTTTCCTCCTGGTTACATGGTCATCTCCCTGAGGGCAGCAAAGGCCTGTCTTTTGTATTTGTATTCCCAGAGCTTAGTACATTTTTGTTTTCAGTGTTCTACAATTATAATACAATTCTTACTAAATAGTAGTCACTTTAAAAATGCTTGGTGACTGGCTGATGACTGTGAGATCCTGCCACACTGCACTGCTTGTCATTCCTTCCATATACAAACCATCTCCCAACTTAGTGCCTTTTCATGCTTCTTCCCCATGCCTGGAATGCTCCCTCGACTTGTGTACATCACCTGGTTTCCTGCTTTCTTTCAAGTCAGTTAAATCCCACCTACAAGAAAGGTTTTCTCATCCTCCTCCTAGTGCCTTCTTTCTGAGGTTACCTCCAATTATCCTTGTGTGTACTTGAATGTACCTAGTTATTTGCATGTTGTCTAACCCCACTAGAAAGCATGGTTCTTGAGAGTAAGACTTCTTTGTATCTTTCTTTATATTCTCAGGGTTTAGCATACCACTTAGCACATTGTCAGCAATAGAAAAATACTTCTTGCTTTGACTTTAGATCCCTATTAATTGCACAAGATTAGAAGGTTTAGAGGTGGGATCATGAACACACACTGATTAAATTATGAATCATTTAATGTAAGCATTTATCATAAGCCTTAGCTCACTCTGAGTTTTACCTTTCTGGCACCCTCCTTAAGGACCTTTCTATTTTTTAAATTTATTATCACTTGCTGGCTCTGGATTCAATCTTATTCTTATATTCAAAATCTGAGTTGATGGATAAGCTCTATGCAGCTACATCCATCTCATTAAATACCTTCTTTACATCTTCAACGTAATCAGTTATGACTGTGTCACCAGAACATTAGTCTTTCTCATTCATCAGACGTGGCCCATCTTTCTCCTTATCAGTGCTCTCCTCCTTATCTGTCATAGATGCCTCCAAGTGCCAGGATCACTATGACTGTCTTCAAAAAGGAAGCAAATGTCATGCGGGTGAACTGCACCTGCTGACAAGTACAGAGATTATCACGAGATGACCTGTCATTTAGAATTAGGAAGTGTCTTATCTTCTTGGCAGTCTCTCAACAACTGTGAAACCTCTGGCCTGTTTCCCAACAAATAGCGATCTGCTCAGCAACAAATTATACTGCCTGGAGGAACCAGGAAAATATATCTAGATATTCTGAAAACCTTAGGTGTAGTTTTCTGTCATTGCTGTCCAATACTAGTGACGACCTTATCTAAGAACATGGGATGTGAGGGATAAACAGCTAGCCCAGAGATGTTAAGAGAATGAGATTTGGATTTCTTGTCACAGCATGAGATAAAAGAAAGACTGGATCTTGGCCAGGACTAGAGAATATCTAATGAAGGTCAGAAAAAATGTTGCTTTTTTTTTTAAACTGGAGACTGGCTAATCTGATACAAAGGCTTTAAACTAAAAGAAGGTATTCTGACACAACAGCTAAACCAGATATCTTAGAAGGCAGCAGCTGTGAAATAGGAAAAAGGAAAATCAATAGAGGCACTTGGTGATTCAGAGGAGACAAGGACAGAGATAGAGGAGGCAGGGGAGGAGATGTATCCATGGTTTCAGTTAGCAATAAGCCAAAGTACAGGGTTTAGGTAATAGAATGATCTAGAATTTCTTTTATCAGCAATAAACTACTTTGATATCATCACACAGAGATCCTGTAACACAAGTCAACACTACATTAAGGCTGAAAGGATGAGAGAATGAATGCTGTGGTTAAAAACAGGTTAGAATTAGGACAAAACTTCAATTTCAACATTTTCTAGCTTTGTGGCCATGAGAAAATAACTTAAAGTTAGTTTCTACATATGTAAAATGTTTAATAATAAAGTCCATGAAATCTACTCCACAAGACTATTATGAAGTTCAAGTCAGGTAATGTATTCAAAGTGTATTGTAAAGTTAAAAATTGTCTTTCCTTTTACTTCTCTCTTTTACTCTCTGTATGTGTGCTTATATATGTGTGTGTATAGATATCATATAGATATGTTTATGTGTCAACTATATGACTAGAGTTACATTTCTCCCTTTACAAAAAAGAGGGAAAATGTTTCCTAAAAAAACAAACAAAAAAAAACCCTTTTATTCGGTTGATCTTAAAAACATCAATATTGATGACCTAAGTCTATGTGAACTAGAACTATTCCCTAGGCTCTCAGATAATATTCCTTTTATCTTTGAACTTTTACCCCTTGCCGAGTTTACCTTTATGTCTTCTTTCAGAAATCAAAATGTGTTTGAGTGACAAGAAATAGTTAAGAATTTTTAATTCTTTGAACAATGATTACTATTTCATAGTTAAGATAGGTCTTGATTCATGTATATTACTAGCACCAAAGCCAGAAGTAAACTGGCATTCTAGAACATTTGTTGAGCATTGTGAATATTTTAAATATGCACACATTTTGGCCAAGATACAAAAGATAAAACACTGTTTTCTTCATAGCTCTATTCAAATGCAAAACAATCTGAAGAAAGCTGTTTCCTCTGCTCTCTCTCAAAAGAGAGAAGTCATCCTAAAAAATGATATAATTAAAAGATTGTCATGAAGTTTAAGAGCCGCCAAATATCCAGTCAATTAAATTTGACCATCAAAAATATCTTCATAAGAAACCCCAAGCTTGGATTTAAACACTAGAGGAAGGAGTCATTTCTCAAAGTTGGGGAAATGTTGCTAAAGAACAATAAGTAGCAAGTTAATGAAATGCAATGACTCAGAAATCATTTTGTACCACAGCTGAGGGCTGTGTTTTATTGTGTTATCTCAAGGCAGAGCAGACATACTGCTTTATTCTGACAGTCTAATTACAGCATCATATGCAATGGATGCTGAGGAAAGATTCATTTTTAAGAGTGCCACTGATCATATTATTATACTCTGTAGAAATGATCCAATTCCCAAATACTTATATCTATTGCAAATATTCTGGATGTCTTAATCCTCTGAATCTAAAGTATGCGTTTTGGGTTAGGTCTGACTCAGGGAAATTTAGTGGTTCAAGTTCAGAATTAGAATAAAATGAGACACTCAGAGACCATGTCATCTTTAACAAAAGAGCATTTACTTAACAAAGCATGGAAAGGCTATTTAGGGATGTCAGCCAAGATTGTGGAAATAGTGGATTAAGCAATAAAGTCCAGTTTTCTCCAATAACCACTCCAAAAAAATACTGAGGTATAGCACTAACCAAAGGATGATGGAAAAATCCAAGGAGGAATCTCAATAAATCATTTTCCAGCTTAGATTAACAGAGTGAGAGAGCCAGGAGTGCAAGGGCACTGAGAAGGGGGTTCAGTCATGAAACCCTTCATAGAGGTCTGAGCACTAATATCAGTCTGAGACCTATATCTGCATACAGATAGGAAACTAGAAGGGAATTGAGCCAGTAGCTGTATTATTTTGAACCCAGATGGTGTCATGGAGTCAGTGTAAATTGAAGATGAAATTAACAGTTCATTAACCAAGACAGGCATTGTTGACCACAGGTAGGCACACAAATATATTCCTGTAACCCTGTAATAGGATCACAGATTCATCCCTTGTACCTGGAGTAGTACCAGAAATTGAGTAACTAGGTCAGAAATGTCTGACGCAAGCTAGCTGACAGGGGCTGGGACAGAAACTTCTTCCTGGATTTCAACCAAGGGCAATTATATTGCCCTGACCCAAAACGAGGTTGTTAGCCTAAAACTCTCAGACCAGGAGGGTACCAGACCATGTGCTGAAATATGCTTAAGACCAAAGTAAGGTTTATACTTTCCTAAATTGTGCCACCCGTGAATTCCTCCTTTGAAACTCATAGCACTCAGCAAGACTTGGTTAATAAAAATTAAGACAAAGATCAGAAATACAGCATCTGGCCGTAATATGGCCATAATTCAAAGTACTAGTTTGTGAAGTAAAGGTAGGGGAAGGAGGGAAAAATAAAAGACCAACAGTAAAGAGAGATAGTAGAGCCAAAGGTGCCCAAGACACAAACCCAAAAAATGAATATCATAAAAATATCACAAAAAAATATCACAAATCTACAAAGCCTCAGAGAACTTGATCATAAAGTCAACTAGATTTTTAGATAAAGCAACAATTACAAAATTGATATTTTAAGCAAAATGAGAGCTCTAGAAGAAAGTTTGGGAAAAAAAGTGAGAATAGGGACTTGGAGGAAGAATTAACAAGTTGGTACACAATGTAAATAATCATACTCAAGTAATTGAAAATATTTGAGCTAAGTAAAAAATTTGCAAATATAAACAGAGGAGTTAAGAGAAAAAAGATAAATATAAGTAAGCCTTCTCAAAAGAACTTTACAAAGATGAAGTGTTTTCATTTTAATAGGTTGACTCCTGTATCAGTCAGCACCCTGACATACACAGGGGGGCCCACCATCACAGGTTCTTAGATCTGCATTTATAAAAGGAAAGGAAACTTTTGAGGGGTCAACAATCATTTTAATTAGTTCAACCAAATGCTTGCAGTCATACCTTTTTATCTTTCATATTTCAAAAGCTGCCAAGCCTCCTGTCTATTCAACAAACACAGAAAATACAGAGAAAATAAAAACCGACTGCCTGAATCCAAGCAATATTACTACATACTTTACATACATCCAAGCAGTCAGGGGTGTGAGCATACAGCCACTGTGAGTACTGACTAGGGAGCAGGTCATCACAAGATCCTTCTCTTAAGCAAATCCCCAAAGTAAAATACTAACTTCCCAGTGTATAAAATATATATATATATATATATATATATGTGTGTGTGTGTATATATATGTATACATACACATGTATGTATGTATGTATGTGTGCTCCTGATTGACTCAGTCAGTAGGCATGAAACTTATATGACTCTGAACCTTCAGGTGCTCATAATTTAGCCTGAGCCTGGAAAACAACTCCAAACAAACAAATCCCATTTTGCTTGCTGTTACAACTCCCCAGAATCCTAATGCTTTTGAAGATCATAGAGATAGTTACATTCACACAGACACACACAAGGAGAGGATGTGTAAGTGTTTTCTTTTAATGGTTTAATGATCCTAAAAAATAAAGGGGAAAAAAAGCAAAACACTGGGGAAGAAAGGGAGATGAATGTAAGGGAACTAAAATCTCATATATGTGTGTGTGTTCCTACAAGACTATGAAAATATCAAGAATGAAGTGGAGAGGATCAAAATAACTTGAATTTCATTTTTTCTTTTTTTATTTTTGTTTTTATTTTAGAACATCAGTCATGTTCTAAAGAAGAATTAGGATAAATAGGAGGAGTCACAAAAAGGAAGAAACAAAGCAAGAACAAAAAAGAGAGTAATCTTCAATCTGCATTCAGATTCCATAGTTCTTTCTCGGGATATGGACAGCATTTTCCATCATGAGTCTTGGAGTTGTCTTAGATTCCTGCATTACTGAGAAGAGCTGTCTATGAAAGCTGGTTGTTACTGTGTACAACGCTCTCCTGGTTCTAGAATACCTGAACTCCCCCCTCTAAAATATTATTTCTCAACTTGAGTCTCACCTGATCATCACACATTAATAAATTTTTAAAACAGAGATTTAGAGTCCACAGAATTATAGCATTTAGAGCTGGAAGAGACCTTACAGTTTATCTGGTCCAACCTTCTTTATTTTGCAGATAATGGGCATAAAGGTGAAGTCACCATAACAAGGTCACACAGGTAATAAGTAGGAAGGCTAGGATGTAAACACAGTTATTCCGTCTTCAAATACAAAACCTTTTTTTTTTCCTAATGCAGTGCATTACTTTTAAATGCCTGTGTGGTGCTAGTAAGTTGAAAAACTGAGTTAACCCTTTATCCATCACAATACTTTTCCACCCAGCTGCCCCCCAATATGACTTTTCCTTTCTATATGACTGCCAGGCAGAGAACAACAGAGAAAAAGAAAGAGACAGAGAAAGAAGGGACAGAGAGACATATAGAGAGAAAATCAAAATACTTGGTGATTTATGTTCTTTCCTACACATTTTAAATGGTGTTAATTTTAAAATACTTGGTGATTTATGTTCTTTAATTTTAAAATACTTGGTGATTTATGTTCTTTCCTACACATTTTAAATGGTGTTAATTTTATCATTCTCATGGAAGGAAGAATGAAAGCTAATATGAGGCTTATAGTACTCATCAGAGGTTTCAAAGTGCATAAAGAATAAAATACATGTTATCTGCTGATAAGTAACATATTGGCCAACAGCAAATTTCCTTTAAGTCTGAATTCAAAGAATAATTAAATAAGCTTTTCCTTGGTGTCTTGTTTTACTTCAGAGTGTTTCAAAACCACAGAGAAATTTCTTTTAGATTAAAGGATATCACTTCTGTACCACTCCTCTTGACTCTCATAATTACCCTATACACCAGCCTAAGCCATCAGCAGGCTAATTCCATTTCAAGACTACTTTCCCAGATTTCATGCTGACTTCTATGTGATTTCATATTTCCTAAAACTGCTTCAGAGACCACAGGCACCAATTTGTTCAACAGATTAGGTTTAATGCTTCCTAAACTTTGATCTGTTGCAAGTCTAAATATTGAAGATCTAATTTAACAGGATGCAAGAGACTGGGGAAAATAGCTTGCTAGTTTTTCTGTCAATATGGGTGTATTTATTCATAAATTAGGCAATGCTAGAAGTATTTACCTGTGCCTCCTTGAAAGCACTCAGGATTATTAATAATCATAAATTGGATGATTTAGGTCATGTCAGAATGAAAAATAGGTATAGAGGATGTTTTACATAAAGGGATCAATGATTCCTTTAGGTTGTGAAATATTTTCTAAAGGGGATATTTTTCATATCTGGCATTAAATTTTATAGACCTTCATGATGCATTATAAAACATGCATTTGGGGAATTTCTTGAAGTAGCCAAAAACAGCCAATTAAGTTGCTTGGATTGAGTATACTTATTTTATGGGGTATTCTTTCCTTAATATCCCATCTCATGGCATTTCATTAGTGGAAAGTATATAAATATGTCAATGCACAAGAGACCTATTTCATTTGTAGTCCAACTCAACAACACTTACTAACCAACAATGGAAGAGTCTATTGAGCACAAGACATAAGAGTTAGGAAGACCCAGTTCCAAATCTTCTCTCTTAACATCCTATGATCGAGGGCTAGTTATTTAATAGTTTTATAAATAAGGATAACACTTTTAGTACCCACTTCATAGATTTGTTGTGAAGTTTAAATGAGAATAATGTATGTAAATTGCTTTGGAAATTTTAAATCACTGCATAGATATCAGTTGTTATTAAGATATTAGTGTACAAATTTTACATGATGCTACTCTGTTCTGTCATAGAATTTATAATTCTTTATTCCAATAAATAAAATCATAGCATCCACCTCCAAAACTATGCATGCCAAGTAGTGTCTTCTCATGAGCAGGTGAAAATTTAGACTTCTTTAAGTGTACAACTGATTTGTATCTCCAAACCCCCAGAACCATGTGCCTGAGAAGATTTTGATAACTTCTGTTAAAGACCAAAATCAAATCATATCATCTGCCAGCCAAAATATCCATTTTATTTAAATAAAATATGTGTGATATGGACACACCCAAAAATATCCCTGGTATGAACTAAATTATTCTTAGTCATATAGAGGAAGCTCTTAATTAATCTTTCATTTAATAGACTACTCTGGCTCCTTTTAAATTTGTGTATAACTAAAAGTAGGAAACTATTGTGTCGACCCTTCATCCCCAATTGAAACTTAAGTATTTGACTTTCACATGTAAATTACCACATATATTTTCCTTATATTTTTCCATTGTTGCCTTATGATGATTATTTATCATTACTCCTATCAGAACATTAATATTCACAGGTCATAAGAACTCACTTCTTTTCTCTCTGAAGACAAAGGACTATTTTTCATTTGTGTTGTGTTCATAATCAATAGCCATAATAAAATATTCTCCAAGAACTACTTATCTAGGTTCTCTTTGGAATTTCAAGGTTATTTTACAGGGGGAAAGGTTGTATTAATTCTCCTTAGCTAAATAGGTAGAAAATTGAAATGTAAGGAGATTAATTAACTTACTTGTCTGAGTTCTCACGGGCAGTAGACATCAGAGGCAAGTTGTGAACTGAAGTTGTTTGATTCTACAACCAAGTTGTTTTGTTCTTTTAATAGTTCCATTCCTCAATTTAATCCAACTCAATAGACATTTATTAAGTGTCAATTACTATATGTCCCCAGCAACATCCTATGCATTGGGGTTAGAAGTAATACGTTCCCTCAAGAAGCTTACATTTTACTCAGAGTAAACAATACATACACAGAAGAATAAATACAAACTATATACAAAATAAATACAAAGTCATTTTGGAGGTGGAGTATTTTTCCCCACTAGCAATTGGGAGACCTGAGGGAGGCCTCTTTTAAGAGGATGGTATTTGAACTGATTACATGAGATGAAGATGAAGAGAGGTGACGTTCCAAGCATAGAGATGTAGCATGTAAAAAGTCACATTGGTGGGAGATGAAATGTCATTAAAGTGGACATCAGAAAGACTGACACAGCAGTGTGAGGATGTCAGGATCAAGGAGGAAAAGAAAATATCGGTCAAGAGTCTATGGAACCAGATAGTCCTATGAGTTGGAATTTATATGCATGGTTTACTTCCAAATATGCATCATGTAGCACAATGGCCATGATACCACTCTTTTGAGCCTCATTGTTAGGAGTTAAACCTATACAGCATTATGTTCTGCATGGGATTCAGCCATGTACAACTTCTGGGTTTTCCTGCACTGGAAACAACTCAACCCAGAGACAGATAGACATAGATTTGGATTTAATTGAACTCTTCCTCCTTCTAGTTTAAGATTGGCTTTTAATGAAACTAATATGACAGATGGCATGACTTACTTTGAACTATGAAATATTCATTAGTTCTCTAGTACATTGAGTAGATGCTCTATAGAGAAATTACTGGAAAATATGGGCAATAATCACTAAAGTGTTTACAAGACAAGTCAAGAGGTTATTGTCCATATTTTCCAATAAATTCTCCATAGACCATCTATGCAATATATTGGAGACTTTTCTCTTAGCATCTCAGGAAAACCAATGTAGTACATAGGATGTTCATGGGTTGTCTCCTTTCTAATTCATAATCAGCTCTTGTCATTTTCTGCGTACTGCTTTTCGAACATAAGCTATTTCATCAACATGCCAGATCCTGATTATGCCTATCATTATCTTTCCTTTCATTATCATTTGTATTATTTGTGAGCTTCATTTTCTCTCAGATCATGCCATGTCAAGATTGGCAAATATATAGTATAACCTAGAGAATATTGGTTAAAGAGACAGGCTTTTGCAGAAGCAATCAAGATGAGATGTAGTTTAGGAGGATAATGCAGAATCCCAGATAGCTGGAAGATTCTATTTCTTTGAGGACTCAAGTGAGTCTGAGTAAAGGAGCTGTGAAAAAAATTTCAAGGAGCAGTATGAAAAAAAACTCAGATTTTCTCCTTAGAATCTGAGCATAGGTTATCCAAATTTATCCCCTTGGGTAGTGAACATAATTGATCATAAAACTTTTTCAGAATCTGTTTTAGATGATCTTATGAAGACCTCTTTTCTACTGACAAGTCCTAGAAATTGCCTACCCCTAGCCTGGTTCTAACTTTATAGTGTTCTTGACATAGTGTCCTTGGCATAACGTTGAAATATTCTTAGTCACTCTACACTGTGGCAGCATCAGAAGAGTAGGAAATCTACTTGTCAGGAGTTTAGAACTTAGTTGAGAAGATAGCATAAATATAAGAAATATTAAGTAACAGGATAAGGCAGTACATATTGTATCACCCAAATACCTGCTATGTCACCAAATGAGTAGTACTGATAATAAATCCTATGGGAGCAAAGAGAAAAGAGAAAAAAGTGGGCAAAAGGGATGGAAATTGATCTGGCTTTTGAAGAATAAGTAGGATATAAAGATAGGAAGAGGAATGGGGAGGGTATTTTAATCCAAGGAAACAACATGAGAAAAGACCTATAGGTAAGTATTTACATGGCATGTTTGGGGAGTGATGAATAAAACAGGTGGCAAGAGCAGAATGTTCATTCCCTAGAATAATCCAGGATAAGTTTAGAAAGAATTGCTGAAGTCATGTGGCAGAGGGCCTTGAATAGCAGGCTAAGAGGTTCAGGCTTTCTTCTGTAAGGAGTAGATGGATATACTTCATAGCATTTTAGAACATCAGAATTAGAAGGGATATCATAAATCATTTAACCTAATCTCTCCCTAAATAACTACATCAATAACTATTTATTATGTGCCTACTATATGCTAGGTATTCTGCTAGGAGTTGGGGAAATAAATACAACGAATAAAACGATCTCTACTTATAAGAACATTACATTCTAATAGAGAAAACAACAGTAAATATAAAATGTGTAGCATAAATATTAAATGAATATAAACACATGCAAAGCAGTGGCATATAACATAGCTCGGGAAGAAGGGTAGTAGTTAGAGATGATCCAGAAAAACTTTATTATAGAAGATAATGTGTGCGTTGTATTTTAAAGGAACAAGTGAGGCCTGAGAGCATTCCAGGCACGAGTAATGAGCAGTCTAAAGATACAGAAATGGGAGATGGAGTGCCATGTGTCAAGATAAGAAAAAAGGCTAGTATGGCTAGATCATAGAGAGCTGAAAAGAGCATAATGTCTGCTAAAGCTGGAAAGGTATGTTGTGGCCAGCTTATGTAGGTCTGAGAAAGCAAAGAGGTGTTTATATTTTATTCCAAAGGCGATAGAATACCACTGTATTTGGTTAAATATAGCCGTCACATGGTCAGGTCTAGTCTTAAGGAAAATTACTTTGGCAGCTAAGTGGTACAGTGCATAGAGCACCAGGCCTGGAGTCAGGAAGATTCATCTTCCTGACTTCAAATCTGGCCCCGAGACACATACTAGCTATGTGACCCTGCTTAAGTCATTTAACACTGTTTGCCTCAATTCCCCACCTGTAAAATGAACTGGAAATGGCAAACCACTCCTTTATTCTGTGCCAAAAAATCCTCAGATGGGGTCACAAAGAATTGGACTAAACAACAACAGCAGCTTAAGTATTGACAATGGACTGGAGTAAAAAAAGATTTAAGAGTACAGAGACACAGATTAGGAGACTATCTTCCAGTCGAGTGAATGTCATGAATCATAAATCAGGAAGAAAGCTCAAGTCTCTTAGCCTACTATCCAAGGCCCTCCCAGAGCAGCATTTTCATCTTCTGTACAGGTGTAATTATTAGAAAGTTTATTTTTCTAATATTAATCCTACTCTGCCTATTTGTACCTTGTACCCATTGCTCCTACTTGCCTTCTGGAATTAAGCAGGACAAATTTAATTTTTCTTCTACAAACAGCCTTCAGAATCCTTGAAGACAATTATTATTTCCCCCTGGAGTCTTCTCTTCTTTAATTTAAACACTCACCGTTAATTTTCATATGGAATAGACTCCAATCCCTTCCTTCTGGTGGTCAGCTCTGGATATGCTCCAGTTTACCACACCCTTTCTAAAAGGGAGATAATACCCAAATTGAATAAAATACTCCAAACGTGGGCTGACAATTTATTTATATTCCTTTGGTTTTTTAGGCAACACAAATACCATGTAATGCACATTTAAATTAGTTCTATATTTTAGCTTTTATTTGGCTTTGTTTGATAGAACTGATATAAACTGAAAACAATGCATTTAAATATGGAAGTCATATTAAGAGATACTTAAAAATAAGTTGGTCTTCTCTAGGCAAGACAAACTGAACATGAAGATATTAAGTTGAAGACTGTGGCTGAATTGAATCATTAAAAGACTTACTGCCGTTCTAAAATCACAGTTGAATGAGAATACATGTAAATTACTTAACACATACTATACCAGCTTAATGTATACTTTAAGAATTACAAAATGGACTATAAACATAATTAGAAAATACCTTGACAAAAATGTACACAATACCAACAGAACATAGGGTCCATAACCCTAATGCATCTATAGAAAGATTAAGACTTCCATGTTCAAGAATAAGAAAGAGGAGTAATAATATTCATACAGCATATTACAAAAAAAAACCCTAAAACTATGTTAGTAGTTATGGAACAAATAGAATCGCTCCACTGTTTAATAGGAAATGTTAATACCTTGTCTATGTCTTTGGATTTGTTGAGTGTAAATAAAAGTGGTTTATATCCTTATGACTAAGATCCAAAAGAGGAATCCAAAGGCCTTCCATGGATGGAATCTATTTAAGTTCAACCAGTAATAGGCTGGCAAAGAAGCAATAAAAAAATAACTGAGTCATATAAACTTGTTTGTGGAAATGGAGGAGTTTAAGATGGTGATTCAGGGCCAGGCCATGAACACCAAAAACTACAGAGAAGCTTTTCTAAAGAAACCCAGATTTCATGTTACACACTAAAAAGTAATGAAATGGCAGAAATGGCAAAATATCACAAGGGACAGAAAAGTTTAACACATATTGAATACTTAACATGTTATGCGATCTGTTGGTGAAAATCAAACATCAGAACTTCTCTATCTTTCATGGACTAAGAGATTAAAAAAAAAAACTACTAATACTACAAATAAAGACTTAAAAATATCCTGAAGCACTCAACCAATAAACTGAACTGGAAACATATCATTCTCAGAGACCAGACTTGAACTTAATAATACATATATAATATTGGTTCATAAAAACTTAAAAAATAATTATAGCTAACATTTATGTAATGCAATAAGTTTTGGAAATGTCTTATAATAGCACTGTATCTTCACAGCAATCCTAGGAGCTACTTTTATTATCCCCATTTTACAGATGAGGAAATTGAGTCAGACAAAAGTTAAGTGATTTGCTTTGTCTGAGGTAGGATTTGAATTCAAATCTAGGACTCTATCTACTGCGCCACTTATTCCATAATAATTTTCATATATGTTGCTATGAAAAATACTCCTAATCTCCAAGATAAAAGGAATTAAAATACTTCCAAGTGAAGAAAAATAAGGAGATCCAAACAATTTTGGAATAGAATAAGGTATATAATTTACCAGTTGTCCTGTTTCCTCTTAAATTTGTATCAAAGTTGCTTTCAGGAAGCCTATAGAGTTTATATCCTAATAATTTTATTCAACTACAAAAGGAGTCATTCTATCACCTGTATGGTAGTCCATAGAACATTGAATATAACGGGATAATAGCAGGATAGCAACTACTCTTAGGATTTGTTTTGTCTCAACTTCATTGAAACAGAAGATGAACTTGTGGGTCACAAAACCAACAAAATCAAAGATTAAACACTTTCTCCAATCTCATGACCTCTCTGACCTCTCAGAAATAAAAATTGCAAGAGAAAAGGCGATTTCAACAGTCTCCATAGCCTAAGACACCAAGAATTCTAGGAAAGTAACAACCTAATTAACCAACAGCAGAGATAAATAATCCCTAATCCCAAATTCATTCATTGAGTACCCTCTCCTGAATTAATTCTCAGCTCTGGCAGGGCCACATAAGTAAACTTGTACTAGAACTCAATTATTCTTGCTCCCTACTCCCTCCCACCTGTACTACGACGCTTTCTCTGGCTGTGAGGGCAAAATGGCAACAGCCAATGCTGAAGTAGCACTTAGTCAACGATCTGAGAAACAGAGCAAACTAGGGACAGATGCCAACTAGTATGTTGTTCCAGGAGGCCTGAAACTGAGGGAACCGCCATCTAGATGGGAACAATTTTGTCCTCTAGAAATTATTTGAGGCAAAAATTGAGGCTGGTGATAATAAATTGTCTATCATCAAAGAGCTTTGAGGCACAGGCCCCAGTGAAACTTCCATCAAAGAGGACAGAGTCAAAAAGTGGGCAAAGGAAAAACACTGAAATTTTCAAAGATCTTCAAAGGAAGAAAACTCAGTTAAAGTCTTTGAGCAATAACAGAAAACCAGAAGGGAATGTTTTAATAATAGAAGGTAATATGGCCTCCAGATCATCTTAGTGAGTCCAGACATCTATGAATAAAAAGTATAAAACAAAAGAAAACGAATCAACACTTGATGAGGAAAAGAATACTATAGATTGTCAGGAGAGATGGGTTAGGTGATAGGCATTTATATAGTGTCTATTATGTGTAAGGCACTGGGTCAATATTTCTTCCAAATATCTCATTTGATCCTCATAGCAACCTTATAAGTACTATTATTATCCCCACTTTACTGCTGATGAAACTGAGGATGAATGACTTGTCCAGGGTCACACAGAATGTAAGGCTACATTGGAATGCAGTTCTTGACTCCAGGCCCAGCCCTCTATCCTCTGTGTCAACAGTTGCCCCTAAGTGGCACTATAGCAGGATGATCCTGAATAGTCTAAAAGAAAAATAAGAATTTTTGATAGTAAAACTGATGGCCAAAATAGCAGAAACAATTGACATCTTAGAAAATTTAAATCCAATGTTGCAAACCTCAGCAAAGAAAAGAGAAAAAAACAGACTGGGAATGCAAATGCACAACAATGAAGGGCAATCTGGAAGAAAAGAAGCAAAAAACAATAATGTAATAGAAGAAGGGAATATTATATAATTATATGAAATTATATAATAATTGGCATAATCCAGAGATTTTGTGCTTAGAGAAATCTTTCATACTCTCAGTAGAAGCGAAATTAAAGCACGTTAGAGCAACCGATACTCAGAAGAATGGGAGGGCATGAACCCAGAAAGGAGATTTCATGGCAAGTCATGGGTAGAATGAAGGGTGGTAAAGAACTACACAACTAGTGACATAAAAAAAAAATTCCTGCCAAGGAGCAATTCCTCTGTTCTCTCTATGACCTGTAGTAATTGGTATTTCTAAAAGCAACCACTGCAGAAAGGGGAGCCTGGAGACAAGATATACAAAGCAGTAACAGAAACTTTTTACAACAGGGAACTCAAAATAGTTACCTTAGAGGCTTTAATTTCATAAGGAAAACAGAGACTAATGAAGGAATATATAACAAATCAAAGAACATTGTTAGGATTTTAAGACCATCATGCTTGAAATACAAACTTCTTGGAAAGCAAAGACGCTATCTGGGTTATTATAAACAATATATAAAAGAATATTAGGTGCTCTAAACTTTGAACCACTTTCAAGTTATTTCTAATACTTTGCTAAGTACATGAAAAAGAAAATGCAAAGAATACTGACTAGCCTTTTGTGATAATAAGCGAATTGGAATTCCTAACGTGTTCTAATGACTGAAACAATGGAAAACAAATCATGGTGCCAATTACCAGGCAGATGTTTCTTTCCCCATGAAAAGGCAATTTGAATCTTCAGTAATTTAGAAAGTTGTTATTTTTTTAAGCATTGGCATCAGGGTTATATTGGTCCAACAGAACAAAATAATGATAGTAGAGATGAAATTCTTAGGCAATCATTGCAACTAGAGTATGAGATTCACACCCTCAATAGCAGGAGTTTTATATACTGCATAGGAGTCAGGGATTAAAAGATCTAAAACCATATTTCAAACTTAACATAATTGATTGAATAAGCATTAAATAGAGACTGAAATGTTCATTCTCCCTGATAATGACCAACCAAGCACACAGTGACTGCCTAAAACTGTTACAAAACATTTCCTTATCCTTAAAAGAGATCTATCATTTTGAATCAATTAATAAGTATTAATTGAATGCATACTCATGCGCCAGTAAAAGACAAATCAGAAATGAAGGGGAATGACCTATTTAATTATAAATAAAAATATAATTACATTTATGAATCTTAGAACATATATTAATTTGTAAGTGAATATACCACTATCTTCCTACTTGACAAATCTCTAAGTATGCCAAGGCCTTTCTTCACTGAAAAAGTAAAAAGAATACTCAAAAAAATAGCAATATGTTCCTCATGTATAACAGATTATTTTCAAAAAAATTGATCATATTATTTACCAAGTTGGTAATATTCCACCATATTAATATCCTTCTCATGTCTGGAGGGTTTTTTTTAATGCTATACTAGATAATGTTATTGGAAGTTCAGTTTGAGACACCCCTGTATTCTTCTGTTCATTATGAGAAATGGCAATTACTACATCAGTAAATTATGTGAAGAATTTGATTTCCACGAACAAGAAAATAATGTTATCTGGGTGCAGCAGGCAATTGTGAATTACCACTTCCAGGAAAATGAAGACCTATGACTGCGTGCCAGGGCTGTACATTTATTATGATGATGTATCTGTTCTAGAAACTACTCATTTTTCTGAAATGCAAAGTAATATCCATAAGAGTTCGAAGAGTCCCTGGAGCAATTGGAGAATGTTTGTCACTATTCTCAGTCTCTTCTTTCTGAAGTTAGATGGCTCTATGTGTTAATATTTACCTATGTAAACTTTTTTGTTGTTTTTCTTAGTTATTCTGATAAAAACATTTCCAAAGCATCCCCAGCAAATATGCATTGGGTGGGGAATTAGCTTTGCTAATTAAAGTTTCAAGATGAGAGCTGGTTGGAAAGATGATGAAAAATGACCAAGGCTATTATCTGACTAACTGCCATCTGCACAGTATTTACAAATCACTTTAAATCTCAAAGTAGATTTTAAAACAACAACAAAAAGAAATCTGCTCCTTTTTATTCATTGAAGCTCATTTTTAATTATTAGAGAAGGAAGAAATATGTACTTTGTCTTATTCTTTCAGTGAATTGTGGAAGAGTAAATAACTTTTATTCTCAGGATGTCTCCCATGACCCATTCATAATTCTGGAAATCCTTATGACTGATTATTTTGCAGCAAGTAAATTGTTTCTCTAACTAAAATGTCTAATGAGTTACCTTGCGGAAATAAAGAAGTCCAGGTGAGAATCCCAAAACCTTCGTATATGAAATGACTTGAGATCAATTGCAAAGCAACCTTTTAAACACAACTAATGTGGTCTTGGCTTTATCTGAAAAAAGCTGATGAGGTAGCTCCAAGATAAGGTGGGGCCAAAGAGAGAAAAATGAGAAAGCAAGAGGGCAAAATAGCTGGAAAATAGACTTGTACGTAAGACTTTACAGAGAACAATTTAGGGACATTCCTATTTGCATTAAGACTTTGAAGGATTTTGTTTATTACAGATCAGATGTACTTGAAACCGTTGAGGATCACAGCACCATATTCTAATACAGAAAAACCTTACTCAGGATACTATTCCTGGATATGAGGCAGCAAACAGGGATTTACTCACATAAATTAGCGATGTAAACAAGTCACAAGAATCATATAGAATAGCTGGAAGTATGGGGAAAATCTGCAGCCTTGAAGTCACATGTTTCCTTCTAGGTCCTTGAGTGAGGCCTTTTGACTGAGCCCAAGTTTTACAGAATAAATCCTTTTATTAAAGGATTTGTTTTGGAAAGTTTGGAATCTGTCACAGAGCTGCACTTGAGGACCTAGAGGACTCTATGGCTCCCCACCCTTGTTTCAAGTGTTATTAAAGGCATATTACAGTTGTAGTTATCCCAGTGCTAATAGTTACAACTGAAAAAAAAATACTAGTTAAAGGGGAGGTGTCAATCTCAAATAAAGACTTTCAAAACAGTAAAAACTCATAGTGTCTTAATCAAGGCAAAGTGTTAGAGACACTCTTGACACACAAAAAGCATCAAAGAAAATTTATTAGAGTTCAGAGGAATTGAACACTTTGGCCAAAGCTGACTCCACCCCTCTTCAGGAGGGAGTGCCTTCTACGCAGCTTCCATGTAAGGCTACAGGAAGACTATAATTTGTTCAGACCAATAGAAGCTTCTTATGTTGTGCTGAATTTTGGAACTCCCGCCACACCATCCATTGCTGCATGACTTCATGTTCTCTCTGATAAGCTTTCCTTCAAACAGCTCATCAAGCCTGCGCACAAGTTTCTGAACTCTAACCTGACCATGCTAGGTCACAACTCTGATCACCCAAAGTTGTGGGGACAGAACAGTTTCCTTGTTTCCCACAAAGGGAACTGCAGTTTGGGACCCTGGTACTGGAGTGGCCAAGAGTGGCAGGGTGAGGCCGGGTTAGGTACATTTCAACAGGAAGAGATCTCATGGAAGGCAACACCTCCAGAAGCTGTTATGTAAGTTGTTTTGCATAACAAATGAAAGTCCAAGAAGGCTGGGGCACTAGGTGTGTGTGAAACATCTGGTCAGAAAAGTGGGCTCCCTCCAGGTAGAGTGGGCAAAACTTCTGGGGAAGTTCGGAGGACCTCCTCTAATCACGAGGTCTATTGGAATCAAATTCAGATGTCTGATTTCTTCTGATGTCTGCATTCAACAAAAAGGGCACAAGGAAAGGTGGTGGAGGACATTTTTTTATTCTTCAGGACAGCTGGTGGCACAATGGATAGTGCAGTGGGCCTAGAGTCAAGAAAGCTCTGGGTTCCTTTGTGGCCACAAATCCTTATTACTGGTTTGACTTGGGACAAGTTATTTAACCTCTCTCTCTGTCTCAGTTTCCTCAGCTATAAAATGAGGATGATAACAGCACTTATTTCCCAGAGTTATCATGGAGATCAAATAAGATAATATTTGTAAAGCCCTTGGCACAGTGCCTGGCACAGAGTGGCACTTAATATTTGTTCTCCCACCTTCCACATATCAGGATAACAGATCAAATTAATTATTCATTGAAAAAAGGGGAGAAATAGCCCTGGTGTGTAAAAGAATGTCTTGGGAATCTATGCTAGTAATGAATAGACTTTGGTAGATTTAGTCCAAATTAATTTATGCATTTTGTAATTACTTTGAATGAGATCTTCTTTTCTATTATTGTCTCTTAGATTTTCTTCTCATGTACAGAATTGCTGTTGATTTTTATGGGCTTATTCTGTAACCTACAACTTTGGTAAAACTAGTAATTATTTCGAAGATTTTCTTTAATCTATTGCCTAAGATTTAAAATGATCATGTGATCAGAAAATAAGAAAAATACTGTGGCCTCACTTATTTTCATGCCTTTAATTACTGTCTGTTGTCTTATTGCTATTGCTAATATTTCTAGACATATTAAGTAATTGCAGAGAGGAGGCATCCTTGCTTTGTTCTTGTATTTATTGTGAAAGTTTGTCATGTTTCTGCATTGCATGTGATGTATTCTTTGGATTTTAGGTAGACTTTTCATGATATTAAAAAAGATACCTCTAAGTCTACACCCATATTTTATAGGACTGATAGCAGAAGTGAATTTTATAGTTGGTAAAAGCTATTTTTGTTATCTATTGGAATAATTGCATAGCTTTAGATGTCTTTAAAATTATTATATGATTATGATCATTGTTTTCCTACTGTTGAACCATCTTTGCATCAATAGAATGAATCTGACTTGGTCATGATGAAAATAAATTTGGTATGTTATAATGGGTAAAGAAGGAGAATGAGAGAGGATATTTCCAGAAAGACACCAATAAGTAGATTTTGAAAGTATTTTCCAAACATCCCATGAAATGATGGACTAGCTTTCCTTAAATCCTTATTATCATACTTCATGGTAGCATAGAGATGAACCTTGAAAGTTATATTAGCAGAGTTCAGCCTGTAGCAGTCTCCATTAAGAGGGAAAGGCTTTCAGTATGTTCTTGGCAATAGAATAGATTTACTTTCTGAGGATCAACCTAGCTATGTATGAACATAATCATCACTACTAAGTTGGCTACATGGTGATGAAAAAAAAATTACTGGATGATCATTTTAGGCAACTCACAAAACAAAGAAAAGCAAAATGATTTTCAGTCCTCTATAGGTCTTTACACACACACACACATATATGTATATATATTTATATATATATAAAATTTTTATATATATACACATATGTATGTTATATATATATGTATATACATACATTTAATGGTATACATTTATATGTATGCATTCAGTATTTTATTTTCCCCAGTTACATGTAAAAAACAATTTTTAACTTTTTTTTAAAACTTTGAGTTCCAAATTCTCTCCCTCCCTCCTTTTCTCCTTCCTCTTGGAGACTGCAATCAATTCAGTGTAGCTTATACATAAAAAACATTTCCATAAGTTATTTTATGAAAGAAAACATAGACACATACACAAAAAAAACCTCAAGAAAAATAAAGTTAAAAATAGAGGTATGCCTTAATCTGTATTGACACCTTCAATTCTCTATCTGGGGATGGATAGCATTTTTCATCATCAATCCTTCAAAGTTGTCTTGAATCGTTGCATTTCTTAGATTAGCTAAGTCATTTACAGTTGATATCTTACAATATTGTTACTTTGTACACAGTATATTTCCAAGTTTTTCTGAGAGCAACTAACTCATCATTTAAGACAAGTCTTAAAGAAGATGAATTGGAAGAAATAAAGAAAGAGGACAGTGAAAAGGAGGAGAATTGTTCAAACAAAAGGCAATTGGTATTTTTGAATGATACTGGAGGAATATAGAGTAGCCAGTATGAAGAGAGAGCCTTGAACTTGAGTTTGAGCATCTTGGGAATCATAGGCATTTGGAAATCACTGTCTTATTAAGCACAGGGAGAATATTCTGCAGCTGCACCATCACAAATTTTTTTCTGGTATTTTTGAGTGTTCACAAAACTATGGTAGAGTCTCCTGACTGATAATTCATTGCTCCCATGATGTTGAATGCAGTGTATCTAGTTTTTAATTTAGTTCATCAGAATTTTAGAATAGATCATTGCTCAAGTTTTCTTCCAGTTACAGAATTATTTGATAAAATAACTGGAAAATAAAAGTAGCTTTGTGGCTTACATTCACATTTATCTGGGAATTCCCATAGTAGGTAGCTGCCCTACTCCTGTTACACATTTGAATTAAATTTCCTCCCTCAAAATCATTTAAATTTTATATTTTATTTTTATTCAACATTAATACTCTGTCCTTGTTTACCTCAGTTCCTGAGGGAGGTAATCCACACACCTTAAAGTCCACCCTTCCTTGACTGGTGAGTGAAGGCGCTCAGATCTCCCTTAGCAAAAAAATCAAGTGAGTAATTTATGGACATCAGGTCTTTATTTTCTTGATGGGTATTGTTGATTATTTGGTTATTATAACATTACTGGCTAGACAGATACCATAACTTAGCTAGCAACTAAAAGAGAGTACATGGGCTCCTTTATATTCTGTCTAATGATTCAACTAAACAAGGAATTTCTGGTAGCAATGTGAAGATGTAAAGTATATGCTGTTACACAGTAAATGCCACAGCAAATGCACACAATAGCATACTTACATTATTCCACCTCATCTGCAATTTGAGGACTGGGTTAGGGGTATTCTACATTTCCAAATAATCCCAATCAATTATAGTCCTGAGATTGTCTATATAATTTTCTATATGTGTCTGCCTACAGTAGAAGTAGGAGGTTTTCTAAAGAGACAAGGCAAGAGGAATCAAGATAAATCTGGTGAGAATTTTCCTACAGCAATTTAACTGGGCTTGGGAAGCCATGGAATCAATGGTTCTCATAGGCAAAGTAAGTGGCTACTCATCTGTTATAACTTGAGAGATGGCATAAAGGCTACTTGTCCCTAAATATACATCATATTAGCCTCCCCTTTTGGAGACTGGATCAGTAAAATGCCATCATCAATCAAAAAAGAATGTGGCTGGATTGGTGAAACATCATCACCACTGCTGGAAAAAAGAACTCAAAGTGTGTAGTGCAATAATGGTGAGCCAGTGGTGCCATCTTGTGTATAACAGAGAGGGCTCCATTTACAGAGCTGAACTCCACTCCCTTGATTGTATTATGCGGAGTTCAGCTCTCATTACTCTCCAGGTGAGTTTTCTTTGCCAGTCAAAATGTGAAGAAGCAAAATGAGTCCAATGAGACACAAGTGCTGCCTGCCACATGAGGTTGCAGCTCAGAAATGAGGAGAGTCACATTAGATTATACTAACTCTTTTACTTCTTTGCAAACTATTAAATGTCACCCTTGGTACAATGAAATCTAGATTAATTGCCACTTGTAATAATGATTCTAGGAATCAAACTTTATTTTCAAAAAGTAATTCTTATGCTAATATATTTGCCCTTGCTCCTTATCAATCTGGAGATAGCATAAGGATCAACTTGGAATATTTATTTGATAGTATTGAGGTTTCAAATTAATGTAGTTGCTTTCAGATAAATAACCTTATAGTTTCCAGAAGCACTTATTATTATCATTAGTAACCTAACTGACCAATTGTAGCTCCAAAAATGCCTGGCAAGTTACATCACCCTTACATATGAGAACCTTTACATGTCTATAGACAGATGGGTTCATAGCACTGAATGTAATTCCCATTATAATCCAGTGCTAATTGCTCTCAAAGAATTCCTTACAACCATGTCTGCAAAGTCAAATTAGCACTATTAGAGAACTTGCCTCAATATTACTAAGTTGTTTAGAAAGGAAATGTCATAATTATTCATTTTTTCACTCAACAAATATTCATTGATTTGAGTATACTAATTGCTCAGTTGGGAAGGTCTAAAAATACAAAATATGAAAAAATAATAAAAAATATGATCTCTGTATTAAATGAGCATAAAGGCTAAAAAGGGAGGTCCCAGCTAATAGGACAAGAAAGATAAAGAATTTTTTTTTTTTTATGTAAAGACAAAGGTGAGGAGGGGGCAGCTAAGTAATGCAGTGAATAGAGTACTCCCCTGGTGTCAGGAGGACCTGAGATCAAATAAGGCCTCAGGCACTTGACTCTTAGTAGCTACACGACCTTGGCAAGTCATTTAACCCTAATTGCCCTGCCTTCCCCCCTCCAAAAAAAAAAAAGATGCTTAGGAAATGCTTAAAACTTAGGACAAAAGCTGTGGTGCAGGGAAGAAGTTGGCAGCCAGTGCTTACTCAGTGAGGATGAAAAAGAGGGGGGAAAAAGTTAAACTAAAAGTTTGAATTCTTCAGATCAGGTTGCAGATAATTGCAGTGTACAGATGCTGTTTAAATTGACTTTGGCAGTGATTAGCAGGAACTTACTAATTACTGATGATTTGGCACCTGGGCAAGGTAGCTACCTACTAATGCAGTAAATGACAGGAAAGGCCACTTTATGAAAACTGAAGAAACCGAGACGTCCCATGCCAAAGTCTCTCTCCCCTTTTCTTCCGTATCTCTATTCTGTGAGTTGACATGACAAACTGCTTGCCAGGACAGTTAACGGTAGAAGCAAGCAAGGCCTGAGGGGCTCTGCCTCAGCAGGGAACAGGGATATGAAGGAGAACTCATATGCTTCTGCATCTTTGACAGGCACTAAATAACCCAGAGTGGGCCTCTGTGCTAGAAGAAGTGGAGGGATGCTCACTACTGTCCATGTTATTAGTAAGAATAAAGTTTCCTTGATAAGATTAATCAACAAGTGTTTATTAAGGAGTTAAGAAGACCTGAACTCAAATTTGTCCTCAGATACTTGCTAGCTGTACAACCCTGGGCAAGTCACTTAATCTCTGACTCAGTTTCCTCATCTGTAAAATGGGAATAGTAATAGGACCTCCCTCCAATGGTTGTTGCTAGGAACAAATGACACAATTGTAAAGCATTTTAAAACAGTGCTTGATACATAGTAACTGTTATATAAATGCTAGTTATTCTTATTATTATTAACCTGGCACAATGTTAAGAGGTCAGGAGGCAGAGACAGAAGTGAACCAGTCTTTGCTCTCAAGGAATTTGGAAGAAATTATCCAAGAGGTAAACGGAGAAGAAAAAGATAAAGGAAGTGAAAAAAAGTCCAAAGCTGGATCTAAAGAGTTCAGAGCAATGTTGAGATCACATAGGCAATATTCAATCTCCCAATATTCCATCTCCCATCTCTGAACCTTTGCACAATTTACTCCTGTGCATGAAATAGATTTTCACCTCACTGTTCCCTCTTAGAGTCCTAGTTTGCTTCAAAGCTTACTAGTGCATCTATCTCTTATGTTAGGCATTTTATAATTATTACAGTTGTCAGTGCCTTTTGCTGCTCCAAAATGAAATTGCTTTGAGTTTTCTTTGTATGTATTTTATATTAACTTATTTGGGTGTGAATTGATTCCTGGGGAATATGTGTAATATATACATTTGAAATTCTTTGTTTAATGAATGAATAATGAATATAGTACAAAAGTATAATATTGAAATAGGATTAGTGACTCCATTTTGCCTTTATCCACCATTTTGTAATGTTGTCTCAAAGCCTCCTGAGTTTGGAGAAGTCACAAGATTACTGCCTTATCCCAGGAGTCATCTTAGTTCAATAATGTCACAAAACTACCCCTTTTCTTTCTCTCCTTGGTGTTTCCTGATTTCATTTCAATACTCTCTAGTCAACCCTCACATTTACTTTATTGTCTCCAAATCTTCTCTTCCAATTAGAAACCAAGTCAAATATTTTAACCCTTTTAGTCTGTTTTTGTTTTTCGTTCCCTCCAAACTGTATATTACCTGGCTGAAAAGCAAAGTCCTGGGTTATTGGCTACCAAGAGCCCTGAATTCAGTTTGTTTTGCAAATTCATGCACTGCTGTAACAGCAAGTACACTGACATCCAGGATGGTCTGCTAGCATAGGTTCTTAGATCTGCTTTTCTAAAAGCAAAGCAACTTTTAGGGGGTCAACAATCTTTAATTACGTTCACCAACAGAGAAAATACAAGTAGAGAAATAAAGACTAATAGACAGAGTTTCTGTTTGTCCATAAGCAACACATACCTCACAGATCAACAGACAGACCCAACTATCTGATCATTACATACATACACAGTTGCCAGAGAGCGAAGCACCAACATCTGGGTTTTCAAAGGGGGTAGGGGCTGCTTAATGACTACCTAGAGTCTCATCTGGTACAGGAAACTTCTTCCAAAGAGTAAGCCCCCAAAGCACCTTATGGTATGTATACACTTTTCAGAGCCAGAGAGCATCATGACCCAGTGCCTCATTAGAAATTAATAAAAGATGTGGGTCTTCCAACAAAACAAGCCTCCCCTAATCAAACTTCCCTTAATGGTTTCATCTGAGACCTATTAATAGGCAGGGGAAGATTTTTAACTCCCATTATTACAACTGCTAAATAAATCACTTGTCTGGGTGATGTTTGATTTTATTATTTAACCAAGCACAACAAAAAAGGCAGAAAAAGGACTTTAAAAAAAATAAGCCACATCATTAGTAGGCTTTTCCTATAGAGATTAGATTTGGCTCTTCAGATACAGAAACACATTTGCAAGCACATTATAATAAGGAGGAGATAATACTGGGAATAAGGGCATCTGTTATTGACCACAGAAGGGTAGTCAATAACCCTCACATTGAAACCTGCCATTTTGGAGATGTAGTTATTGTCATTTACCTAGGACATGACAAAGAGCCTCCTAAGAATTTTAAAAACTGATGATTACCACTCACTTCTGATTATTCATGTGGGAACAAATGACATCATCATAAGAAACCCAGGAAGAGTTTTATTGGGATGATGAAATCTTTGACAGAAACTTCAGGATAGAATAGTGATGGAGGTGGAGACAGAAAGATCTGTATTCAAATCCTGTCTTCACATTTACTGGTCGTATGTGACAATGAGCAAGTCATTTAACCTCTGAGATTTATTTGTTCTTTTTTAAAACAGAGATAATGATATGTAGAGTAACCTACTTTAAATTATTATGAACTACAATAGGAATAAGGTATATAAAGTAACTTGTAAATGTATGTCTGTGTGTGTGTGTGTGTGTGTATGTTCGTGTGTATAAAATCAGTTATTATGTGATTAAGATAGAGGGGAAATAGGCTACTGGAACTGAATAGCCAGCTAGGATTAGAGAATGAAATTTAGATGTCTGATCCATGGCTGAAGGTAAAGAAAGAACACCCTCTAAACCAAGGACAAAGTGTATTTTTTAAAGACTAGAACCAATACATTCACCTAAGTCTTGTGATCTGAACATTGAAGACTTCAAACTAATGATGGAGAAGTAGGGAAGAAAAAATGGTCAAGAACAAATGTGCAACCAGATACACTGAAAACAGCATATATAGTATAGAAAGAAAGCAGTGGAGATTTTGTATTCCCCAAATCCTCTCAAACAGCCAGGCAAAGAGAGATTATATTCCACACAGGTACAGATGAAGGTTTACTTGTCTGAGCTGGGAGAGAAAGATTAACAACATTCCTGTTAAGTCCATGCAAGAATGGACTTCATTTGAGCAGATCATTTCTTCATCTTCTCAATTGTTCCTGTTCTCTCCATCTTGAGGAAAGAACAATCTACTGGAGGTCCCAAGCTTGATTGTATCAAAGCACAGCCAATTAATAACTAGAATTTCACAGACGGCTGTTCTCCAAGTCATAAAAGCCTGGGTTCAAGTCTTTCCTCTGGCACATCCTGACTTTAGGGTGTGTTCAGGGAAGCCTAATACCTTTGGTGGGATGGCTGCCAAGCCCTTAGAGGGGCTCTTTCCACATTTTGTATCCACCTGTTCCACCTAACTCTCACCTGTGGCTCCAAGAAGCTGCTGCAGGCATAGTGGCCACACCCCGGTAAACCATTTTGGCAGACAGGCCAAACCAGGTTGAAGACAACCAAGAATTCTCAAATTCATTGGTGAGTTAGGGGAGTATCTACCCCAAGCATGTGAAGACTTTCTCTGGTGGAATGGGCAGATGAGAACAATTTGTGCCAACAGCCATGAAGGCAGATGAAGCAGGCAATGTGGAGCACTTAGAGCTTGGTTAGACACCAAAGGCACCAAGGTCATCCACTGCATCCTGAGTCATCGCCAGCCATATTAACTCTGTCCTGCCACTGGACTGTGATGACTCTGGAGGAGAGAGTGAGGCTGATGACTTCATGCAACTCTGCCTCACTTAAAACCAATTTACGCACAAATCAAAAAACACAAAAAAAACTGACTTTAGTCTGTGCTCCAGATTCTTGATTTCAAAGCACTTCCTAATCTTCCCTGAGACAAGAAGTTAAATCATTATGCCTTCTCTGCACTATACTTTTCTTCCTCCATTCAAAAACAAACAAACAAAAAGGAATGCCCTATACTTCAGTTCAAGAAATCAGCCTTATAAGTGCAAGATGAAGAGTCTTGTAATGGGCACAAGGATTTTTATCAATAATATGGATGGCTTGTTAAATTTAAATATGACACAAAGTTAAGGGGAAAATCTAACAGATTGGATGATGAAGTCAGAATCCACAAATTTTTTTGGCAAAATCTAATAAGCTTATCTTTAATAAGTTTAGGGACAGCTAAGTGGTGCAGTGGATAGAGCACCAGTGCAGGAGTCAGAAGGACCTGAGTTCAAATCTTACTTCAGACACTTGACACTCACTAGCTATGTGACCTTGGGCAACTCAACCCCAACTGTCTCATCCTGGGCCATCTCCAGTCATCCTGATGAATATCTGGTCACTTGATTCAGATGGCTCTGGAGGAGAAAGTGAGCATAGTGACCTGCACAGCCCTCCCTTACTCAAAACAAAGTCAAGTGCAAGTCATGTCATTATTTCTCTGATGGCATGGTCTTCTTCAGCAATGAAGGATGAACATACCTTTAATAAGTTCAAATGTAAAATCTTAATCATGAGTTCAAGATTTCAAATTCCCATGGGTTCAAGATCTCAAATGTCATACAGGGAAGGTATGACATGGTAGCAGTTTATCTAAAAAATGCCTGGAGGTTTCAGTAGGCTAAAACCTCTGTCAATAATAGAACAACCAAATAAGAAACATAGCTTCCAAGATACTTTGACTATCATAGTTCTCATAATTATATTTTGAGAAGGTTCACTAATAGGAGCAGGATACCCTGAGCTATACAAACAGAATGGTATAGGGCTTTAAGCATTCCATATGAGGATTGGTTAAAGATGTTCAGAATGGAGAAGAGTAAAAGGAAAACAAGACAGTTGATCTATGTCTCCAAGGGTCTGAAAAGGTGTCTCATGGAAGAGGGTCTGGATTTGCTCAGTTGGACTCCAAGAAGTAGAATTAAGAACAATGGATGGAACTTCAAAAGAGGCAGGTTTAGGGTTGATGGTCAAAAAAGCAAAGGTTCCTAATAATTAAAACTAACCAAAAGTGCAGCAAGGTGACTCAAGGGTTAGTAGTAGCCCTAGAAGAATCTTTCAGTGTCACTGTCCTACTGGAGATCTTCAAGGAAAGGTTGGAGAGCTTCCTGTCAGGTCTCTTGTAAGGAGGAGTCTTCTATTATGATCTGAAATAGATGGCAAATGAGGATCTTTCCAAAGATAAAATTCTGAGATTCTATGAGTTGGCTATAATCAATCAATCAAGAAACATTTATTAAGCATCTACTTTGCACCAGGTACTGTGCTAAGTCCCATTATCAGTCAAGGACTGTGTGAGAGGAAAAGCACAATGACTCTCCTCAGAGAAATGAGTAACGAGAAAAGAATTTAGGGTTGACATATCACAATAGGCAACTGATGAACTGCCTAAATCCTATGTTGATATTCACACAATTTAAGGGAGCTAAGCAGAGGTTGCCAGCTCACAACACGAATGTGATTTGTAAGATTTGCAAGATGGCTTGGACTATATTTGCACTAAAGGAGAGGTCAGAGATGGCTTACTATTTGTGTAGCGGATTGAGTATTCGTAAGATGAGATCATAGAGCCATCAAAGTAGTAAAATATAGGATGTATGAGACATAACTAGTTTGTCTGAAAAAAGATTTGAAAAGGTTTAATGGAATACAAGCCTAATAGGAGTCTACATGGGGTATTAAAAAGCCAATAATACCTCAATCAATCAATAAAGACTTATTAAGCATCTGCTATGTACCACTGAGGATATCAAAACAGGTAAATGACAGTGCCTACCCTCAAGGTAGGAACTTACAATCTAATAGGGAGACAACATGCAAACATATAAATTGCTATATATACATTTGCTTGTGATCTCTCTCATTGGATTATAAGCTCCTAAAGGGTAGGCATTTTCTTTTGTCTCTTTTTATATCTTCAGCATTAAACCCAATGACCAGCGCACTGTTGACACTTAATGAATTTTTTTTATTTATTTGAGAATGAGATCAACCCAGAATAGTTTTTGTAACAATAAACAAGACCATTTTTGAAAGCCTTCTTGTCCCTCCCTGATATCAACTCAAATGAAACATTCACAAAATATCAATGGAGAAATTCCAAGAAATTATCATGTGCTGGCTCATAAATTTTAGAATCTCAGATTTTTTTTCCATGAAAAGAGGTCAAGAAAAGAGCTAACCCTGTTTCTCCACTTCAACTGAATAAACTTAATGTAATTTAATAAACTCAATTTAATTACCTTGTTTCCATCTTTTAAAGTGTTTTTTAATATTGATAAAATAATGATAGTAAAAAGAACTACATTATGTGCTAGAATAATGGGGTCATTTTGTAAGTCAGTCTACTTGGTCTAAGTGTACAATTAAAGAGGGAATGGTTTAATTAATTATAATTAACAGAAATCATCTTAATTAAAAAACACTTCTAGTCAGCTTGTGATAAAATTAACTAAATAAATGTTTCCATGTTGGTCACAAGTCCATTATGTAGAGAATATGAAACTTTTATAGATCTGATTAATGTAAGAGCAGGTTGATTGGGGAGCCCTTTGATCCTTTGGTAGAGTCCCTAATCAATCTTAATAAGAGTACAGGGGATAGATATTGGTCTTGAAGATACTTCCTTTAAAGGTGGCAGCTAGATAGTGCAGTGGATAGACTGCCAGAGCTAGAGTCAGGAAGACTCATCTTTTGTGAGTTCAAATTTGACTTCATACATTAGCTGTGTGACCCTGGGCGAATCATTTAGTCTGGTTGCCTCAGCTTCCTTTGCTGTCAAATAAACTGGAGAAAGGAATGGCAAACCACTTGAGTATGTTTGCCAAGAAAACTCCAGATGGGGTCATGAGGGTTTTGACACGATTGAAACAAATGAGAGCAAGAGAAACAGAGGTGGGCCAGCGCCCTAGGATAATGCTTAAAGGTCATAGGGAACACTTTTGATTGGGTCACAAAAGATTAGTAATTGAGATGTCTAAGAACAAGAGGGATTTTTGTTATTTTCTTTTGGGAATTCAGTTTCCCAGGCTCATTGAAAACATCTGAAGGCAAAATTTCCTTTGAATCCGGTAGTTCACAGCTGTGCTTAGTAATGTGGCCTTCTGGCTCTCAGTCTATTAGTTGAAAAATATATCCTTGCTATTTTGCTTTGGAGGTTTTGCTCATGAGAAGGACCTTTCAATTCCCTGCATGGGACTCTGAGTAGCCATTTGTTAAGAGGCCCTCCAGCTACCCAGATGTTATTGGTGCTCCCCAATCCAGCGGTGCATGTAGGTGGGTGTATTTCTTTGTCAAGCAGTTGGAGCCCTGTCTGCTGATCTTTCTGTTAATTTCTCTGTTTGTATTTTTTCCACGTTGAGAGTGTTGACCTTTCCCTTGACCTACTGAATGACATATATATGTTTAATTAAAGGATTGTTGACCCCTTTGAAACTGTCTTTCCTTTATAAAGCAGATCAAAGAAACTGTGCTAGCAGTCCATCCTGGGTGTGCCAGGGTGCTTGCTGTTACAAGGTGGTAGAGAACTATCATCTAAAGAATCTTCCTTTCCTTGTGGTCTGTATAACTTGGCATTTCTGTTCCCAAGATTTGCCTTATTTGAACTTCTAAAGCCAAGAAATCCCTGACACTTATCTATCTATACTCTAGTCTGGAAATTCATGGAAAAGAAAGTTGAAAAGAGGACGAAACCAGTTCTTATACCCTTTAAATATCATATGTATATATGTTTGTATATACACAGAGATACGTGTATCTGTAACACATACATTTATGTAGATATATATGTATGTGTGTATTTGATTATTTAATGAGGAAGAGAGCTTAAACAATTGTCCCTTAGTGATCTCATCAGGTATATTAAATTCAACTTTATGGATGACTCCCAGGTCACTGTGCTGAGTTCTAATCTCACTTTGCTAGTTACATAGACGTATCAAACTCGATATGTTCAAAACAGTCAATTGATATTAAGCATCTACTATGTATTGGTTAACACTGTGATATCAGAAACTATGCCAAGTGCTGAGGCTATAAAGAAGGAGATAGTTCCTGCCCTCAAATTGCACATGGTCTAATAGAAGGAATAAAGAACATAAAAAGAAGCTAAAAATGGAGAAGGGAGGTAGTGCCAGGCATAGTACCAGGGCACAACGATGCTCACACTAGATGGAAAATGATGAGATGACTGGGCTGGGCACTCTCTATATTTGGAGGATCTGAGAAAAGCTTTCTGATCTCTGTTCTCCACCTTCTCTAGTCAGAGTGAGGGACCCCAGGGGAAAGGAGTGCTGAAGATGTATGAGTTACAAAGTTGATTCCATCTTGTAGGATAATAGATTTCATAGACCATGAAGTCTATGAGAGTGGCTCATTATATCTATGTCAAAACCCACCACTTTTCTGAGCTTCCCTATTTCTTTTCTTTCTTTTTTCCTTAATAATATTTTTCCTAATTATATGTAAAGATGTTTCAATATTCAGTTTTGTAAAATTTTGAGTTCCAGATTTTTCACCCTTCTTCCCTTCCCTCCCCACTCCCAAAGACAGAAAACAATTTGATATAGGTTACACATGTATAATCATGTTAAACATATTTCCACATTAATCATGTGGTTAAAGAAGAATCAGAACAAAAGGAAAAAAACATGAGAAAGAAAAAAAAACAAAAAAAAGTGAAAATAGTATGCTTCAATTTGCATTCAGGTTCTATAATTCTTTCTTTTGGAATTGTCTTATATCATTGCACTGCTGAGAAGAGCTAAGTTTATCATAGTTAATCATCACACAATGTTGCTATTGCTTATATATGATGCTGTCCTGGTTCTGCTCACTTCACTCAGCATCAGTTCATGTAAGTCTTTCCAGGTTTTTTCTGAATTCTTTCTGCTCATCACTTCTCTTGGAACAGTAATATTCCATTACATTGATATACCACAACTTGTTTAGCCATTCACTAATTGATGGGCATCCCCTCAATTTCTAATTCTTTGCCCCTGCAAAAATAGTTATTATGAGTATTTTTGTACATATGGGTATTTTTCCCTTTTTCATGATCTCTTTGGTATACCAATCTAGTAGTGGTATTGCTGGATCAAATATTATACATAGTTTGATTGCACTTTGGGCATAGTTCCAAATTGCCCTCCAGGATGGTTGGATCCATTCACAACTCTACCCATGCATTAGTGTTTAAATTTTCCCACATCTTCTCCAACATTTATCATTTTCCTTTTCTGTCTATTAGTCAATCTGATAGGTATGAGGTGGTACCTCAGAACTGTTTTGATTTGCATTTCTCTGATTAATAGAGATTTAGAGCATTGTTTCATATGACTATAGAAAGTTTTAATTTCTCCATC
This sequence comes from Bettongia penicillata ogilbyi, assembly GCA_023548195.1. Taxonomy (NCBI): domain Eukaryota; kingdom Metazoa; phylum Chordata; class Mammalia; order Diprotodontia; family Potoroidae; genus Bettongia; species Bettongia penicillata. The sequence continues at coordinate 10,821,893 of JAJHZJ010000382.1, read as the reverse complement.
TGAAAACTACCTATTTACATCCTTTGATTATTTATCAACTGGGGAATGAGTTGTATTCTTAAAAATTTGAGACAGTACTTTATATACTTTGGAAATGAGGCTGTTATCAGAAACATTGACTATAAAAATTATTTCCCTGCTTTCCTTCTAGTCTTGGTTAAATTGGTTTTGTTTGTGCAAAACCTTTTTAATTTAATGTAATCAAAGTTATCCATTTTTCATTTCACAATGTTTTCTGTCTCTTGTTTGGTTATAATTTCTTCCCTTCTCCATAGATCTGACAGGTAAACTATTCCTTGCTCTCCTAATTTGCTTATGATATCATCTCTTTTGTCAATCATGTATCCATTTTGAGCTTATTTTGTTATAGGGTATGAGATTTTGATCTATGACTAGTTACTGCTATACTATTTTCCAGTTTTCACAGCAGTTTTTTCAGATAGTGAGTTCTTATCCCAGATGCTGGAGTCTTTGGGTTCATCAAACAGTAAATCAATTGTAAGCCAATTGTCACTGAATACTCTTATCTTCTGGACCTAACCTATTTCATGATCCACCACTCTGTTACTTAGTACCACATAGTTTGATGATTGCCACTTGATGATATAGTTGTAGATCTGGAATGGCTAGACACCTTCCTTTGCAATTCTTTTTTCATTAATTCTCTTGAAAGTCTTGATATTTTAGTTCTTCCAGATGAATTTTGTTATCATTTTTTTCTAGCTCCATTAAATATTTTTGGGAGTTGGATTGTTACATAAGTAAATTGATTTAGGTATAATTTCCATTTTTATAATATTAGCTTGGCATACCCCTGAGCAATTGATAGTTTTCCAATAGTTTAGCTCCAACTTTGTGTGAAAAGTGTTTTGTAATTGTGTTCATATGGTTCCTGGGTTTGTCTTGACAGATAGATTCCCAAATATTTTACATTTTCTACAGTTATTTTTAAATGGAATTTCTCTGTCTCTTGCTGCTGGACTTTGTTGGTAATATAGAGAAATACTAATGATTTCTGTGGGTTTATTTTATGTCCTGCAACTTTGCTAGTCATTTTTTTCAAGCAGTTTTTAAATTGATTCTCTAGGATTCTCTAAATATACCATCACATCATCTACAAAGAGTCATAGTTTTGTTTTCTCATTGCCTATTTTGACTCCTTTGATTTCTTTTTTTTCTGTTTTTGATGCTAATATTTCTAGTACAATATTGAATAATACGGGTCCTTGTTTCCTTACCCTTGAGCTTATTGGAATGCTTCTAGCTTATCCCTATTGTACGTAATGCTTGCTGATGGTTTTAGAGAGATATTTTCATCATTTTAAGAAAAACTCTATTTATCCCTGTACTTACTAGTGTTTTTTAGTAGAAATGGGTGCTGTATTTTGTCAAATGCTTTTTCTGTATCTATTGAGATATCATATGATTTCTGTTGGTTTTGTTGTCATCTGGTCAATTATGCTGATAGTTTTCCTAATACTGAAGCAACTCTATTCCTGGTATAAATCCCATTTGGTCATAGTGTATCATCCCAGTGACAAATTGCTATAATCTCTTTGCTAATTTTTTTTTTAATTTTTCACATCAATATTCATTAGGGAAATTGGTCTATTAATTTTTTTCTCTATTTTGGCTCTTCTTGGTTTAGGTATCAGTCTCACAATTGTGCCATAAAAGGAATTTGATGAGACTCCTTTGCCTATTTTTTCATACAGTTTATATAGCATTTGAATTAATTGTTCTTTAAATGTTTGATATAATTCACTTTTAAATCCATCTGGCCCTAGAGATTTTTCTTAAGGAGTTCATTCATGGCTGTTCAGTTTCTTTTTTTGAAATGGGGTTATTTATGTATTTTATTTCCTCTTCTGTTAATCTGGACAATTTATATTTTTCTAAATATTGATCCATTTCACTTAGATTATCAGATTTATTGGCATAGAGTTGGGCAAAATAGCTCCTAATTATTGTCTTAATTTCCTCTTCATTGGTACTGAATTCACCTGCTTCATTTTTGATACTGTAATTTGGTTTACTTCTTTTTAGTTAAATTAACCAAAATTTCTTTGTATTTTAGTGTTTTTTCCATAAAACCAGCTTTTAGTTTTGTTTATTGGTTCCATAGTTTTCTTAATTTAAATTTTATTAATCTCTCCTTTGATTTTCAGAATTTCTAATTTGGAATTTAATTTTGCATTTTAATTAGGTCTTTCTCTAGCTCTTTTAGTTGCATGCCCAACTCACTGATTTCCTCTTTCTCAATTTTTTTCCTTGTAATATTTAGAGATATATAATTTCCCCTAAAATTTGTTTTGACTGTATCACATAAGTTTTGGTATGTTGTCTCATTATTGTAATTCTCTTTGATGAAATAACTGATTGTTTCTGTAATTTCTTGTTTGATCGACTCATTCTTTAGCATTAGATTATTCACTTTCAAATTAGTTTTTAGTCTATCTTTCCATATCCCTTTATTACACTTAATTTTTATTGTACCATGATCTGAAAAGGATGCATTTAATGTTTCTGCCTTTAGCATTTAATTGTGAGTTTTTTATGTCCTGTTACATGGTCTGTTTGTGTAGGTGCCATATACCACTGAGAAAAAGGTATGTTCCTTTCTATCCCCAATAAGTTTTCTCAGAGGTTGTTCATATCTAAATTTTCTAAAATCCCATTCACCATTTTAACTTCTTGCTTGTTTATTTTGTAGTTAGATTTTTCTGCTTCTGGGGAGGTTGAGTTTCCCTACTGGTATAGTTTTCCTGTCTCTTACTTCCTATAAGTCATTTACCTTCTCCTCTAAGTATTTGGATGCTATCCCACTTAGTGCATATATGTTTAGTATTGATATTACTTCATTATCTATGGCGCCTTTTCACAAGATGTAGTTCCCTTCCATGTCTCTTTTAATTAGAGCTAATTTTGCTTTTGTTTTGTCTGAGATCAATATTGCTACCCCTGCTTTTTTTTTACTTCAGCTGAAGCATAATAGATTCTACTCCCCCTTTCCTTTATTCTGAGTGTATCTCTTTGCTTCAGATATGTTTGTTTATGTATACTCCTAATTGCCTTAATAGAGATACAGTTCTCAAGAGTTATAAGTATATTCCATGTAGGGCAAACAGTTTAAATCATGTTGAATAATATGATGGTTGTTTTTCTTTCCTGTTTACATTTTTATGCTTCCCTTGAGTCTTGTATTTGAAGACTGAATTTCCTTTTCAGCTGTATTCAGTTCTCAAGCAAGTCTGAAATTTCTCTACTTTGTTGAATGTCCATCTTCCCCCCTGAAAGATTATGCCCAGTTTTGCTAGGTAATTGGTTCTTGGTTGTAATCCAAGCTGCTTTACCATATGCAATATCATATTCTAAGACCTCCAATGTAGAAGTCCTCTTTAATTTAGAAGCTGTGAAATCATGTATTGTAACTGATTGGGGCTCCTTGAGATTTGGATTACTTCTTTCTGGCTGCTTGCAGTATTTTCTCCTTGACCTGATTTAATTCTGGAATTTGGCTACAAAATTCCTTGGAGTTTTCATTTTGGGATATCTTTCAGGAGATGATCAGTGGATTCTTTCAATGAAAATTTTACCATCCGGTTCTAGGGTATCAGGTAAGTTTTCCTTGATAATTTCTTGAAAAATACTCTCAAGATTCTTCTTTTTTAGTCCTGGTCTTTAGGCAATCTAATAATTCTTAAATTATCTCTCCTAAATCTATTTTCCAAGTCAGTTGCTTTCAATGATTTCTTTTACATTTTCTGCCTTTTTTAAATTTTTTTAATTTTATTTCACTGATTCTAGGTGTCTCCTATAGTCATTAGCTTCCACTTCTCCAATTCTAATTTTTAACGAATTAGTTTTTTCAGTTAGCTTTTGTACCTCCTTTTCCATTTGGTCAATTCTACTTTTAAAGGAATTGTTTTCTTCAGTTTGGGTTTTCTTAAATCCACTCTGCTTTTTAAACTGTTGTTTTCTTCAGTCAATTTTTGTATTTCTTTTTCAAAGCTATTGACTCTTTTTTTCATAATTCTCCTGCATAACTCCCATTTCTTTTCCCAATTTTTCTTCCACTTTTCTTACTTAATTTTTAAGATAATTTTTAAACTCTTCCAAGAGGATTTTTTGGGATTCAGAGCAATTCATATTCCCCTTTGAGGCTTCACATGTAGGCATTTTCATGTTGTCCTCTTCTGAGTTTGCTTTTATCTTCCTTATTGTGATAGTAGCTTTCTATGATCAAGGCTCTTTTCTGTTGCTTACTCATTTTCAGCCTGTTTCATGGCTTTTAAAGTTGAGCTCTGCTCCTTGGGGAAGGGAGCACTATACCATGCTTCTTGTACTAGAAGCCAGGGGCCTGATCACTGTCTTTCCATGGCAGAGCCTCAGGTCCTTGTAACTTGCTTACTGTGTAGGAGTGGCTAAGAGCCTCCCATTGGCTTGCCCAGACACATTCTGTGCTGAACTGTGCTCTCCTTTTACCCAAATGAGACAGACCTTCCCTGAAGTCCTTTTAAGATATTTTAAGCTGGAAAAATTGTTCTATTTCATCTTTGTGTGGTTTCTTTCACTCCAAAATCTATTCAGAGGTTTGATTTAATGTTTCTGAGAGAAACTGGGGCAAGCTCAGGCAACTTCCTGGCTTGTCTCTACCATCTTTGTTCCACCCTTCTGAGCTTTCTTATTTCTTTCAAGGACAGCATCATCCTTGCATTTTCTTCCAGTTTCCAGATCCACATCAGTGTCATCCTTGAGTTCTCAAAATCCCTCATCTCACATATCTAATCAGTTGCCAAAGATTATTCTTTCTACTTCCACAACATCTCTTCCAACTGTCCCCCTCCATCCTCTCACAAAATAATCACTCTGATTCTGACCCTCATCACCCACCATAATCTCCTAATTGAGCTCCATAACTCGTTTCTCCTCATCCTGATTCAGCCTCCAGACAAATGCTAACTCATTTTCCTAAAGGATATACATGATCATGTTACTCCCTTCTCAGTAAACACCAGTATCTCCCTATTACTCCTAAGTTCATATCTAGAATTTAATGTTCTCTACAACCTCACCCAAATTCACCATTGCAACCTGATTTTATAGTAATCCCTTTCACATACTCAGTGGTCCTGCCAAATTGACCTGCCTGCTATTCCTTTCACAGAAAGCTTGATTTCCCATCTCCATTCTTTTGCAATGTATGCTTGCTCTCCTTCTTCCCCTAACTATAGCAGAATCTATTATTCTTCAGCTGAAGTAAAAAAGACAGGGGTAGCAATCATGATCCCGGAAAAAGAAAAAAACAGACCTAATTAAATGAGATAAGCAAGGAAACTACATCTTTCCAAAAGTAACCATAGACAATAAAGTAATATCAATATTAAGATACATGCACCAAATGGAAGAACATCCAAATTCCTAAAGGAAAAGTTAAATGAATTACTGAAGGAAATATACAGTAAAGTGTACTAGTGGAGAACTTCAGCTTAGAAAAATCCAACCATAAAATAAATGAGAGAAAAATCAGGGGCATGAAGAGAATCTTTGGAAACTTCGATATGAAAGACCTCTAGAAAAACTGAATGGGATCAAAATGGAGTACACACTTTCTGAGCTATATGTGGCACCTTCATAAAATCTAACTGTATATTAGGGTATAAAAATCTCACAACCAAATTCAGAAAAGCAGACATATTAAATGCACCCTTTCCAACCACAGTGCAATAAGAATTTTATTTAAGAAAAAGAAATATAGAGTAAAAATTAATTAGAAACTAAAAAATTAATCCTAAAGAATGAGACAAGTAATAAATCATAGAAACAATCAATAATTTTATTAAAGAAAATAACAACAATGAGACAACATTCCAAAATTTGTGAGATGCAACCAAAGCAGTACTTAGGGGAAAATTTATGTTTCTAAATGTGTTCATCAATAAAAGAGAGCAGATTAATGAATTAGGCATGCAACTAGAAAAACTGGGAAAAGATTAAATTGAAAATTCTTAATTAACCATCAAAATGAAAATCCTGAAAATCAAAGTAGAGATTAATAGAACTGAAAGAAAAAAACCTTGAACTAATAAATAAAATTAGGAGATACTAGGAAAACCAGTAAAATAGACAAACTATTAAATTTGATTTCAAGAAAGAAATGACCAAATTATTAGTATCAAAAGAAGAAAAGTGTGAATGTACCACCAATGAAGATGAAATTAAAGCATCTATTTATATGCCAATCAAAATGACATTCTAAGTGGAAATATGAGTATTTACAAAAATATAAATTGACCAGATTAACAGAAGAGGAAATAGAGTACTGCAGACTTTTGACTTTTTAAGGAGGAGATGCCAGAAGAGCTACCATGTGATAACTAGCTTTTGGAAGTCAAGAATTCACAGCAGTATTTGGGGTTTTGTTTGTTCTTTCATGAAGAAGGTCTTTATTAAAAGGGGGAATTAGAGACATCATCCTGGAAAGTCTAAAAGTCTAACTTCTGAATTGGGTTTGAAAGGCGAAGAGAAATCCAATAAATGAAAATGAGTGGGGCAAGATTTCTTTTTTTTTTTTATTTTTTTATTTTTTTTAATGTTTTACAATCATTTCCTTAAAGTTAAGATTTTATTCCCCCCCCACCCTTCCCCCAATACCCCCCTCCCTCCCCATGACAGCATACAATTCTGTTTAGGTTCTACATATACTTTCCTATTGAGCACATTTTCGCTATATTCATGCTATGTAGTTGAACTAAAATAAATGGAAGAAATCATATAACAAATCAACATATAATACACTAAACCCCACCCACATACAAACATGATCTGCTACATTCTGCAAGTGACTTCCACATTTCTTTCTCTGAGTGTGGAAGGCATTCTGCCTTAGAAGACCGACATTAGGATTTTTTTTTTTTTTCTCAGTAAGTTCTTGTATTATTACAAAGTTCCAAGTCTACCAGAAAAAACTCTCGCACACTGTGGTCGTTGCTGTGCACAAAGTTCTCCTGGTTCTGCTCCTTTCGCTCAGCATCAGATCATATAAGTCCTTCCAGGCCTCCCTGAAGTCTTCTTGTTCATCATTTCTTATGGCACAATAGTACTCCATTACATTCATATACCACAATTTATTCAGCCATTCCCCAATTGATGGGCATCCCCTTGACTTCCAGTTTTTGGCTACCACAAAGAGTGCTGCTATAAATATTTTTGTACATGTGGGACCCTTTCCCGTTTTTATAATTTCTTGGGGATACAATCCTAGTAGCGATATTTCTGGGTCAAAGGGTATGCACATTTTTGTAGCCCTTTGGGCATAGTTCCAAACCGTTCTCCAGAAGGGTTGGATGATCTCACAGCTCCACCAACAATGAATTAGTGTTCCAACTCTCCCACATCCTCTCCAGCATTTATCATTTTCTTGTTCTGTCATGTTTGCCAATCTTACAGGTGTGATGTGGTACCGCAGAGTTGTTTTGATTTGCATCTCTCTAATCAATAGTGATTTAGAGCACTTTTTCATATGATTATAGATATTTTTGATTTCTTCCCCTGAAAATTGCTTGTTCATATCCTTTGACCATTTATCAATTGGGGAATGACTTGTATGGTTATATATTTGAGTCAGTTCTCTATATATTCTAGAAATGAGGCCTTTATCCCCGAGCTTAGCTGTAAAAATTTTTTCCCAATTTACTACATCCCTCCGAATTTTGGTTGCATTGGGTTTGGTTGTACAAAAACTTTTCAGTTTAAAGTAATCAAAATTATCCATCTTGCATTTCAAAATGCTTTCTATCGTTTCTTTAGAAAAAAATTCTTCCCCTCTCCATAAATCTGATAAATACACTATACCTTGCTTCTCCAGTTTATTCATGGTATCAATCTTTATACCTAGGTCATGTACCCATTTGGACTTTATTCTTGTGTACGGTGTCAGGCATGGGTCTATGCCTAATTTCCGCCACACAGTTAACCAGTTTTCCCAGCAATTTTTGTCGAACAGTGAGTTCTTATCCCAGAAGCTGGGATCTTTGGGTTTGTCAAACAGGAGGTTGCTATATTCCTTGCCAACTGTGTCTTGAGTGCCAAGCCTATTCCATTTGTCTACCCCTCTGTTTCTTAGCCAATACCAAGTGGTTTTGATAATTGCTGCTTTATAATACAATTTGAGGTCTGGTAGCGCTAGGCCACCTTCCCAAGCATTTCTTTTCATTAGTCCCTTTGATATTCTGGACCTTTTGTTTTTCCAAATGAATTTTGATATTATTTTATCCAGCTCTAGAAAATAATTATCTGATAGTTTAATTGGTATGGCACTAAATAAGTAGATTAATTTAGGTAGAATTGTCATTTTTATTATATTAGCTCGGCCTACCCATGAACAACTGATGTTTTTCCACTTACTTAAATCTGACTTTATTTGTGCAAAAAGTGTCTTGTAATTGTGTTCATATAATCCCTGGGTTTGTTTTGGCAGGTAAACTCCTAAGTATTTTATAGTGTCTACTCTAGCTTTAAATGGGATTTCTCTTTCTATCTCTTGGAGTTGGACTTTGTTGCTAATATATAGGAATGCAGAAGATTTGTGTGGGTTTATTTTGTAACCTGCAACTTTGCCAAAGTTGTTTATTATTTCAAGTAGCTTTTTACTTGAATCTCTGGGATTCTCTAAATATATCATCATATCATCTGCAAAGAGTGATAACTTAGTTTCTTCTTTGGCTATTTTTATTCCTTCAATTTCTTTATCTTGTCTAATTGCTACCGCTAACATTTCTAGTACCATATTGAATAATAATGGTGATAATGGGCATCCTTGTTTCACCCCTGACCTTATTGGAAATGCCTCTAGCTTATCTCCATTGCATATAATGCTTGCTGAAGGTTTTAGGTAGATACTGCTTATTATTTTATGGAAGGTTCCCTTTATTCCTATGTTCTCCAGTGTTTTTAATAGGAATGGGTGTTGTATTTTGTCAAAAGCTTTTTCTGCATCAATTGAGATAATCATGTGGTTTTTGTTGGTTTTCTTGTTGATATGATTGATAGTTGATATGCTAATAGTTTTCCTAATATTGAACCAGCCCTGCATTCCTGGTATGAAACCTACCTGATCATAATGTATTATTCTCTTGATAAGATGCTGTATTCGTTTTGCTAAAATCTTGTTGAAAATTTTTGCATCTATATTCATTAGAGAAATTGGTCTGTAATTTTCTTTTTCTGTTTTATCTCTTCCTGGCTTGGGTATCAAAACCATATTTGTATCATAGAAAGAATTTGGGAGTACTCCTTCTTCCCCAATTTTCCCAAATAGTCTATATAGTATTGGAATTAACTGTTCTTTAAAGGTTTGATAGAATTCACTTGTGAATCCATCTGGTCCTGGAGATTTTTTCCTAGGGAGTTCATTGATGGCTTGTTCAATTTCTTTTTCTGAGATGGGGTTGTTTAAGTATTCTATTTCCTCTTCTGTTAATCTGGGCAATTTGTATTTTTTAAAATATTCATCCATCTCATTTAGATTATCGAATTTGTGGGCATAAAGTTGGGCAAAATAATTTCTAATTATTGTTTTAATTTCCTCCTCATTGGAGGTGAGTTCACCCCTTTCATTTTTAATATTAGTAATATGATTTTCTTCTTTCTTTTTTTTAATCAAATTGACCAAAGGTTTATCAATTTTATTAGTTTTTTCATAAAACCAACTATTGGTTTTATTTATTAATTCAATAGTTTTCTTAATTTCAATTTTATTAATCTCTCCTTTGGTTTTCAGTATTTCTAATTTGGTATTTTCTTGGGGATTTTCAATTTGTTCTTTTTCTAGCTTTTTCAGCTGCATACCCAAGTCATTGATCTCCTCTTTCTCTATTTTATTTATATAGGCATTCAAAGATATAAAACTTCCCCTAAGAACTGCTTTTGCAGTATCCCATAAGATTTGGTAGGTTGTCTCATTATTGTCATTCTCTTGAATGAAGTTATTAATTGTTTCTATGATTTCTTCTTTAACCCATTCCTTCTTTAGGATTAAATTATTTAGTTTCCAACTGATTTTTGCTTTATCTTTCCATGGCCTTTTATTACATATAATTTTTATTGCATTATGATCTGAGAAGGATGCACCGATTATCTCTGCCTTTCTGCACTGGATTTTGAGATTTTTATGTCCTAGTACATGGTCAATTTTTGTAAATGCTCCATGTACTGCTGAGAAAAAGGTATATTCCTTTCTGTTCCCATTCAATTTTCTCCAAAGATCTATCATATCTACCTTATCTAGAGTTCTATTTACCTCCTTAACCTCTTTCTTGTTTATTTTGAGGTTAGATTTATCAAGTTCAGAAAGAGGGAGGTTGAGGTCCCCCACTAGTATAGTTTTGCTGTCAATTTCTTCCTTCAACTCCCTCAATCTCTCCTCTAAGAATCTGGATGCTATACCACTTGGAGCATACATGTTTAGTAATGATATTGCTTCATTGTCTATGGTGCCTTTTAGCAGGATATAGTTTCCATCCTTATCCCTTTTGATTAGATCTATTTCTGCTTTTGCTTTGTCTGAGATTAGGATTGCTACTCCTGCCTTTCTTACATCAGCTGAAGCACAATATATTCTGCTCCATCCTTTAACCTTTATCCTATGTGTATCCCCCCGTTTCAAATGTGTTTCTTGTAAGCAGCATATTGTTGGATTATGGCTTTTAATCCATTCTGCTATCCGTCTCCGTTTTATGGGAGAATTCATTCCATTCACATTCACAGTTATGATTACAATCTGTGTATTTCCCTCCATCTTCTTTCCCACCATTTGTGCTTTTAGCTCTGCTGTCTCCCTTCCCCTCCTCACTAGTATTTACTTTTCACCACCTCCTCTTGCCGCCTTCCCCTCTTTCTTTTAGCCCCCCTCCCTTTTACTCCCCTTTACTCTTATTGCTTCTTCCCTCCCTTTTGCCTCCCTCCCCTTTCTTCCCTCTTCCCCTCCCACTGCTTATAGAGCTAGTTAGGATTTTCTACTTAAGTTTATTGATCCGTCCTTTAAACAAATCCGATGAGAGTACCTCTCACACAATGCTCATCTCCCTCCCCTCTTTCCCTCTACTATGATTTTGTACTTCTTCTTGTGATATAATTTGCCATTTCCTGCTTCCTCCTTTTCACACCTCCTATTACACTCCCTTCTCATACTTAAATCACATTTTTTATCATGATATCATTTACTTTATATCCGTTCCCCCTATGCTTATCCCTTTTATATTTCTTAATAGACGCACAGTTCTTGAGATAAACAGATATCATCTTCCCTTATAGGGGGGTGAACAACTTGCCCTCATTGAGTAGCAAGTTGTTCCCCCCACCCCCGCTGTTTACCTTTTTATGATTCTCTTGCGACCTGCATTTGAAGATTGAATTGTCTATTAAGTTCTGGTGTTTTGGTCAGGAAACTCTGGAAATCCCTTACTTCGTTGAATGACTTTCTCCTTGCCTGAAATGTTATGCTGAACTTTGCTGGGTAGTTGATCCTTGGTTGCAGTCCCAGCTCTTTTGCCTTACGGAATATTGGGTTCCAATTCTTTCGATCTTTTACTGTAGAAGCTGCAAGGTCCTGTGTAATCTTGATTGTATCCCCTTGATATTTAAATTGTTTCTTTCTGGCTGCTTGTAATATTTTCTCCTTCACTTGATAGCTCTGGAATTTGGCAACTATATTTCTTGGGGTTTTGAGTTTGGGGTCCCTTTCAGGAGGGGAACGGTGGATTCTTTCGATGACTATTTTGCCCTCTGAATCTAGTACTTCTGGGCAGTTTTCCTTGATGATTTCCTGGAAGATATTGTCCAGGCTCTTTTCTCCATCCTGGGTTTCTGGCAGGCCAATAATTCTTAAGTTTTCCCTTCTGGATCTATTTTCCAGGTCAGTTGTTTTTCCAATTAGATATTTTACATTTTCTTCTATCTTTTCATTCTTTAGATTTTGTTTGACTGATTCTTGCTGTCTCATTGAGTCGTTAGTTTCTACTTGCCCAATTCTAATCTTCATCACATTGTTTTCTTCTGTTAACTTTTGTATCTCTTTTTCCATCTGCCCAATTTTTCCTTTTAATAAGCTATTTTCTCCATTTAATTTTTGTACTTCCTTTTCCATTTGGCCTTTCAGGAATTTATTTTCTCCAGTTAATTTTTGAACTTCTTTTTCCATTTGTTCAATTTTCCTTTTCAGGGAAATGTTCTCATCAGTGAATTCTTTCTTAATAATTTTAAAATCATTGGCCAGTTTATCTTCTATTTCCTTCTTCAGCTGTTCCAGGAGAGCTGCTTGTACTTGCGAGTAGTTCATAGTCCCTTCTGAAGTTTCAGATGGAAGTACAGTCTCAGCTGTGACCTCTTTGGGGCTTGTGTCTTGGTCCTTATCCCCATAGAAAGATTCTATGGTTCTTTCGGCCCTCTTCTTTTTCCTATTCATGATTTTGATTGAGTGTTGTGGCTTCTGGTTCTTTCAGTCAGAAGCTGGAGAACTTTTTGCTGAGCTGATGTGTGAAAAAGCTAAAAGCAGGTATTTGTTTGGTGTTTCCCTGATCAGCCCTGGGTTTAGCTTGTTAAGTGTGGAGGAGGAGTGCTCTGGTCCCAGGAGATTTCCTTAGCTAAATTGAGGCAAAGGCAAGCTCAGGGGCTGGTAATCCCAGCTGCCCTATTGTCTTTCTGATTCCCCTGGACAGCTGAGGCACGCCTAGATGCTAATGCGTGTTCCCAACCCTCCTGGGGCTCCTCTCCTGGTGCTGACGCTTGCCTGGGTCCTAGTGCGAATTTTCCCTGCCCTGGGTCCTCTGTTCTTCCGGTTTGCCTCTGCCACCGTATGAGGAGTCCCCCTTAGCTATTTTCCTCATCTCAGGTGTTATGAGACTATTGGTCTCCTTCTTCTAATTCTACTGATTTGGGATTTTTCTGGGGAGATATTTTATGGTTCTTTCACGGTCATCAAGGGGGAAGGAGAGAGCATTAGCTGATTACACCGCCATCCTGGCTCCCGGAAGTTCAAGTAAGTGACTCACCGGAGTTTGATCTTCGGGCTGAAGGTCCCAGGAGCTGCTGCGCTGATCTCCGGCGCTCCGAGGCTCTCACTGACTCGGTTGGGCTTGTCTCCCGCCCCGGGTGCCGCTCCTCTGGTTCCGCCCGCCACTCAGGTTTCTCGGATCTCCTCCGCTCCGCTGCACTGGCCGTGCTGCGCTGGCCACGCTGCGCTGTGTGCTGTGGGCTCACCCCCGCGGATCAGATCCTTCCCGTGGACCTTCCAGTCCCACCTGAGCTCCGAATCTGTCACCATCTGTCTCCCACTCGATTCCGCACCTCCAAAATTTGGTCAGATTCTCCTTTCAGAGGTACCTGGAGAAATTTGTCTCAGAGCTCAGGTGAGTAGCTGCTCTCACTCCTCCATCTTGGCTCCGCCCCCTGGGGCAAGATTTCTTGACAGAAAAGAAAGGAGATTTCACAGGTATAGTATGAGCAAAAGAATGGAGGTGAGAAATATGTATTCTCTTTATAGGGTAAAAATTCTAAATGATATGCTAATAACTGTGTTTAATTCTTTGTAGTTTTTTTTCTGCTTTCTAACCCATGAGGATTGCTAAGAATGAGGGAAATATACTAATTGTTCTGGATGTGAAGGTTTCTTAGTTAATTGAATCTAAACTCTCCATTCCATCCAAAGAAACCTACATGTCCAGATAGGTGACTTAGTCACATGTGCATGACTTTCATTACATCTTTCCTTTCACCTACCTCCCCTCCCACAAAAAAAAAATGTTCTCTTAATTTCTTCTCAGAACTCACTCCATAAAACATTTCCTGTATAGCCTTTCTATAGTCTCTTCATTTACTCTGGCATTCTATCAAAAATATAGTTGTTGAAGGGTCCTGTTGTTGTAGTTTTGTATTGTTGGGAAGCTTCTTTTTTTCTTTTTTTTTTCATGACCTGGGTAAATGTATTATTCTGCAATGCATAACAGAAACAAGTTTAAGCAACAACACATTCCATTAACCATGCAATGTTAGCAGACAGTTATATCACAGTTAATTTCTGAATCTCCACATGATTTCCACAGATGTAAATAAAAACTACAATTAAGGGCAAATTATAGATCAGAAAATGATACCAGGAGACAATATTGTGCTTTGAGCGTATGGATCAAATGTAAGTTATTCCTGCTCAGCTTTCACACTTGGCAGACAGAAATCTGGTTTCTTCTCTCATTTCTTATAAGGCAAATCCTCAACTTTCCTGCCCAGTCCCTAGCCTACAGCAAAGAACACCTGCACCTGCACTTATGGGCAGGTTTTCTTGTTTTCAAATACAGACAGAAATATACACATACACATACATACATAAAGATATATATATATATATATATATGTGTGTACACATGCACATATGTGTATGTGTGTATGCAATTCTTCTTATTGCTAATTTCCTGGATTTTTGCCTGATTCTTTCTCTATTCTTTATGTTTTATCTAGCTTTATGTCCTTGCTTTTATCAGTCCAGTTAATCTTGCCATATATTGAGGTCTAAACATAATCAAGAAACTCAGTGTCCACAAGATGAATTCAGGGAGTAGGAAGGAAGAGGAATTTAGTCATTACATTTTTCCAGTCTTCAGAAAAATGTTTTCTTATTTCCTTTCCTGAGTCCCAAATAACACAAATCACTTAATTCACCAAGAAAAAGCAAGCACATATATAGAATGCAATGTACACAATTTTGAAGATAATGTATTCCACAAATTATATTGAAATTTTAGAATTTTAATGAATATAAACACTTATCTGGCTTCAAAAACAGGTGGCTTTAGGTAAATAGAAGAGAGTTACACAACTGGGAATGTGTCCATTAAACCAGTATATTTGGTAATATTCTGACTGTATTTTAATTGCAACACCTGCTCATAATTCAGAGGAGAGGATGCTTTTTATGTGTTAATTGGGTTACTTGGGTAAATATTGCCATACTGTTTCTGTCATATTTCCATAAAGTTATTTAGTATTTTTGCTAAAAAATAAATTCATTTAAAAACAAACACTTATGACTCTACCCTATTGAAACATCTTATCAAATAAAAAATAATTTGTGAATACTAATAAAGTACTCTGGAACTTCATTCTCATCCTGCTATAACATTTTAGTATAAGGCAGGCACATCTTGGAAGAAGTTTGTTCTTGGAATTATGAGAAAGGAGTCATTATAAGACTTTTCTTCATAATGTTATATAATAAAGTAAGAGCATAAGCTCTGACCAAAAATGACTTGGCAAAGCTGCATTAAACTCTTCTTGAAAAGCTGTACAAAAGTTTACCTTTTCTTCTTTCAGTCTAGATTATGGGTTGACAACAAGATGTCATGGAAATGAATAGAGCACTCTTAGGAGAAAATAGATGGGTACGCTTTCTAACCATGGCTGTGATTGACAGATGAAGTCAAGTAGACCAAGGTGGGATGGAAGGCTCATTAGGGGAAAAAGGGAAGTCAAAGAAAAAGAATCATGGAGAGAATAAGTAAAAGATCCAGACAAAAATATATGAAAAAAAAGAAACTAAAAAGAAGGTTGAACCAATTAGTTTAACCATAATGAACAACCGAGGCCATACGTGTAGCAACAAGACACTTGTTATTTGTTATTGTTCAGCTGTTTCAGTCATATCCAATTCTTTGTGAACCCACTGAGGTTTATCTTGGCAAAAATATCATATAATGGTTTTCCATTTCCTTCTTTAGCTCATTTTATAGATGAGGAAACTGAGACAAACAGGGTTAAGTGACTTGCCCAGAGAGACACAGCTAATAAGGGTCTGAAGCCAGATTTGAACTCAGGAAGATGTCTTCCTGACTCCAGGTGCAGCATGCTATCCCAGCTGCCACCAGAGCTAGGTGAATTAAAGCTTACAGTTAGATCAGGTGATGTTAACTTACTAATACATGTGAAGAATATAGAAAATATAACAATGAAGTTGACTGATGAGCTTTGGCACTATCAGGAATACTAAACTTAAGTCAGTGTTTTTTGGTTTTGGTAGCTATGAATAATAGTCATAAATGTAAAACAAGGAATCTAAAGCTAGAGTCAACTATCTTCTCTCACTTGTCCTTATATCCAAGTTTATTTGCATATGAGCCAAAGTCCTTTAAGAATACAGGCAGACATTCAGGAATTCTATGGAAGGTAAAAAGAATTTTCTAAGCTCGTCAAGTATCAGTGAAGGACCAAGACTGAGTGAAAATACTGAAGGGTTGTCTAAAGACAATCTCATCTAAGAGAATTTGTAAGCATCTGCTGTGGTTAAGCAGTTAGCTAGCATGTCTTTTGCAAGGGAAGGCTAAAGCTCTTTTAGTAAGCAAGGATCTAGAGACCTGTCAACCTGCACTCAGCCAGATAGCAAATAAAAGCACACACCCTCAGGACAAGATTGTCTGCAATTAGACTGATCCTCTGCTGTTCTTCAAGTCTAAGGCCTGGTCAACCAATTAATTGTAGTTTAGAAAATTACATTTTACTCCAGTCAAATCCCTAATTATCAGTCTATAGTCCCTTTTGAGGTGTTCCCCTCAAAAAACCATAGAGGATTTCTCTATGGCTGATAACAGCTAGACTCCCTTCCTTCCCCAAAATGCTTCTCTTTGGCATACAAGTAAGGTTAGGGCAAAAGAGTTAAGTGAAGCTGGGAACTTGTTGCTCTCTGCTAGATACTTTGCTCCACAGTCCTGCCTTACCATGTATATTTGCCAACAATAAAATCACTGAAATGTGTTCACTTGCTGGCTAAAAACCAACCTCCTTGTTTTATACATGGAGAAAAATAGACTGAAGAAAGGGAATTCCAAATTTTACTCCATAACTAGAAGCAAATGAGCAACAATGTAGGAAAAAAGAAAACTTTCAGTAAAGATACCTCAACATCTGAGATATAGAAACATTTATTTTTTGGTGGGAGAAGCGGGAAGTATTTATCAACCAGGTAAATTTCACAAACGAACTGTTAGCAGAAGGAAAATTCTCTGCTACCACCCACCACCCAGGTAGCTGTTTCCCAAAATATTAGTATAAAGCTAGTTTATTGGATAAACTTCACAATAAACTCAAGGGTTCAATCTCCATTATTTCTTCTGTTCCCATTTGTTATCTAGTAAAAGTCCAGTAATTTAGGTTCCACTCATTTATAATCAATCATTCTGACATGAACTGAAATGATTTTTACCTTTGCCTTATCTGAGAAAAAGGCAAAAATATGAAAAGCATACGTAGCTTTGTAGATGAGATTTGAACCTTCTTAAGAGGATAATTGGAGCCAAGATAGCTTAGTAAGCAGTAAACAAATGCAATTCTCCTATGCTCACCTCCAACCAACCATAAAATAGAGCCCCAAAATCAACATATAGACCGATCAGGCTAAAACTAGTCAGGCTAACTAGGTAACTAGGTCAAATTGCAACTATGCATGCTTAATGAGCTTCATTAATATTAACTAACACACCTTAGGAGAGGAGATTGCCACCATTTTTGAATGTGGGATGTATGATGAGGTGGAGAGTACATGCTTACACTGGCAAGGAAGCAACATGAGAGGGGAGTATAAGGAAGTTTGTAACCTGAAAGAAGCCAAACTGGTCAGGTGTCCGTAGAGAGGAACTGTGCAGAGCTCACTGCTTAAAAGCCTTCTTGCTTCTGTACTCAGTGCTCTCTCCTCCCAAAGAGGGGCAGAGCCCACTTCTGTCAGTCCTCTAGATTCTCTCAATAAAAATTACCTTGATACTGAAATTCGGTGTCAGGCGCATTTCTAACGCTAGGGAACAGGCAAACTCCAGCTCTGAGAAATACAATTATAGCCTGAGCTAGACAGATAGTCACCAATCACAATGCCTAAAGTAAAATAGGCATCTGCCAGCTAGCACCACCTCCATCATGCTTCAGCATAGCCCCAGGCAAACAGGCTGCCTTTAGAGGCCTGACCACCTGTGCTTCACTATAGCTGCTGGGAAACACAGAAATGCCCCACTGGGTCTCACAGTACATACCAGACACAACCACTAGGAAGTTAACTAAGCACCAGACCCCTATTGCCTCCAGCATCCCACCCATTGTACCTTTAAAGTTTAGCACCAGGCTTGAAGTTATCCCCTGGGCCTCAGAGTAACATAGGTGCAGCACCAGGTAAACAGCCAAGGTCAATAGGCCCTAGAACTAGAAACTGGTGACAAAGCCACTTCCACCCTAGAAGCAGACCTCAAATTTAAAAGAAAGGAAAAAGACCAAAAAAGAGGGATCAGTGGAAAGCAGCAACAAAAAATCTAACCATAGAAAGTTCTTATTAAGGTGACATGGAAGACCAAGACATAAACTCAGAAGAGGACAACAGTATCAAAATACCTGTGGGCAAAACCCTAAAGAAAAACCCAGAAAGTCCAGAAAGATCTCTTGGAAGAGTTTGAAAAAAATCTTAAAATTCTTATAAGAGAGACAGAAGAAAAGTTAGGAAAATAAATGAGAGTGATGCTAGAGAATTATTTAAAAGAGTCAACAGCCTGAAAAAATGCTTAAAAAGTAGTACTGGCCAAATGGCAAAGGAGATACAAAATTCCACTGAAGAAAACAACTCTTTAAAAATACAGCTGGTCAAATGCAAAAGAAAGTTTAAAAGCTAAACAAGGAAAATAATACCTTGAAAGTTACAATTGAGTAAGCAGAAGTTAATGACTCTATGATACTGAAAAATCAATGAAACAAACTCAAAAGAAAAAATGGAAGAAAATATAAAATAACTCATGGGAAAAACAACTGAAATGGAAAATAGATCCAGGAGAGTCAATGTCAGAATCATTGAACTGCTTGAAAACCACAATCAAAACAAAGATCTGGATAGCATCTTTCAAGAAATTATCAAAGAAAACTGGAGCAGAGGGAAGAATAGGCATTGAAAGAATCCACTGATCATTTTGGCAAAGAGATCCCAAAATAAAAACCCCAAGAAACATTATAGTCATTTTCAGTTTCAGTACTATCAGGTCAAGGAAAAAAATACTACAAGTGGCCAGAAAGAAGCAATTCAAATATTAAGGAGTCACAATCAGAATCACATAAGACTAGGCAGCTGTAACTTTAAAGGATCAGAGGTCATGGGACATGATATTCTGAAGGGCAAAGGAGCTAGGACTATAACCAAGAATCACTTACCCAGCAAAATTAAATGTAATACCTCAAAGGGGAAAAATGGTCATTCAATGAAATAAAAGGGTTTCAAGCCTTAATAAGGAGAAGACCAGAACTAAACCAAAAATTTTACCTCTAATATCAAAACCCAAGAGAAGCATAAACAGATTAAAAAGGGAAAAGAAAACATGAGGGATTCAACAGAGCTAAACTATTTACAATACTACATAGGAAGATGATGCTTGTAACTCTTAAAAATGGTGTCACTAACAGTATAGATTAAAGGAATATACATAGACAGAGGATATGGGTATAAGGTGAATTTGAGGGAATGACAAAAAAAATTGAAAGATGAGAAAGAGGAGTACAAAGGGTACAGAAGGAAGGAAGAGGTAGAATAGGGTAAATTATCTCACATAAAGATGTAAGAAAGACCCATTATAGTGGAGAGGAATATGGGAGGGTGGGCAGTGGGCATCACTTGAACCTTATTCTCATCAACACTGGCTCAAAGAGAGCATAATATATACAATCAGTTCAATATAGATATCAGTCTTACCCAACAAGGAAGTGGGATGGGAGGAGATAAAATAAAGAGGGGATGGTGGACTGACATAAAGGAGAGTAAATCATGGGAAGTGGTAGATTGAAGCAAAACGCTGGTGAGGTAGGAAAAGGTAAAAGGAGAGAGAGGACAAACAGGAGGAAGAATAGAATGGAGGGAAAATATAGCAGTAATCATAACTGTGAATGTAAATGGGATGAACTATCCCATAGAACAGAAGCAGATAGCAGAGTAGATCAAAAACCAGAATCCTACAATATTTTGCATACAAGTAATACATTTGAAGCAGACAGACACAGAATAAAGCTAGGGGGCTGGAGCAGAATCTATTATGCTTCAGCTGAAATAATTTTTTTTTTAAAAAAGCAAGAGTAGAAATCCTGATCTTAGACAAAGTAAAAGCAAAAATTGATCTAATTAATAGAGGTAAGGAAGGAAACTACATCTTGCTATAAAGTTCTATAGATAATGAAGCAATCAGATTAGAAGATCAAGGAATATTCTAAGTTTCACATCTGTGGAGAGGGGAAGAATTCATGACCAAACAAAAGATAGAGAGCATTAGAAAATGCAAAATAAATCATTTTTATCATATTAAATTGAAAGACTTTTGCACAAACAAAATCAATGCAACCAGAAAACTATCTTTACAGCAAGTGTCTCTGATAAAGGCCTCATTTCTAAAATATAAAGAAAGCTGAGTCAAGTTTGTGAGAATATAAGCCATTCTCCAATTCATAAATGGTCCAAGGATATTAACAGGCAGTTTTCAGATGAAGAAATCAAAGATATCTATAGACATATGAAGAAGTACTCTAAATCACTTTTTATTAGAAAAAAATGCAAATTCAAACAACTCTGAAATGCCACCTCAGTATCAATCAGATTGGTGAAAATGACAAAAAAGAAAAATGATAAATTTTGGAGAGGTCGTGGGAAAATTGAGACACTCCTTCACAAATGGTGGAGTTTTTGAACTGATTTAACCACTCTGAAGAGCAATTCCGAACTATATCCAAAGAACTGTAAAATTGTGCTTGCACTTTGATCCAGCAATGCCACTATCAGGTCTGTATCCCAAAGAGATCATAAAGAAGGGAAAAGGACCTCCACATGCAAAATTATTTATAGTTGCTCTTTTTTGTGGTGGCAAAGAGTTGGGAATTGAGGATATGCCCATCAATTGGGGGATGACTTAACAATCTGTGGAATATTAATGTAATGGAATACTATTGTGCTACAAGAAATGATGACCAGGTAGATTTCATAAAAACTTGTACAAACTGATGCAAAGTAAAATGCATGGAACCAGGAAAACATTGTACACAAGTATCAGCAACACATGATGGTCAACTATGAATGACTCAGCTCTTCTTAGCAACACAATGATCAAAGACAAACACAAATGAAAATGCCATCCATGTCTAGATAAAGAACTGATGGACTCAGAATGCAGATTGGAGCATATTTTTTTTTCCACTTACTTTATCCTTTCCATGATTTTATTTCCTCTTGATCCATTTCCTCTTCTACAACTGAGACTTATATGGAAACATGTTTTACATGACAGCATATGTATAATCTTTATCAAATTGCCTACCATTTTCAGAAAAGGGGGGAGGAAGGAGGGAGAAAAATTTTGAACTCAAAATCTTGCAAAAATAAATGCTAAAAATTTTCTTAACATGTAATTGTTGAAAAATAAAATACTATTTAAATTTTAAAATGAGAATAATTGATTTTCAAATACTCCAAAGTATTAATTTACATACAAAAAATGATGTTCAATTTCAAACCATTCTTGTTTAAATAGCATCTTAGCTTAGTCTAAATTATCCTTTATATTTAAACGTAAAGCAATTGCCTTGCTTTGAAAGGATTCTATAAGTCAGATTTCATTCATTCAGATGGACCTTCCTGCCATTTTATCCAAAAGAGTATTATTTAATAAATGATTGAACAACTGACCTGTAAGCGACAACTCCTTCTCACTCATTCTCTCATCTACTCTCCCCTACTCATATTTCTCCACACTCAGATTGACTCCATTGATATCCCAATCCTAAATAATCCATCTATTATATATCCTACTCAAGGGTTAGCCTTAACCCTTTCCATGGAATTCTCTATGTTGTGATTTATAATTTTAGGAAATGTTTATGTTGCTATATTAACTGATGGATTAGCTTTATAAACCTTCATGACTCCATATAAATGCCACTTCTTCTGTGAAGATTAACCTCAGTTGGAAGTCATCTCTTCCTTACTTGATTCCATAACAATTTGTAGATTTCCTAGATTTAGATTTATAGATTTCCTTTATAGATTTCCTATATTGTAGTTTATATTATATTTATCTGTATATGTGTTCAATCACTTCTGTTGATTTACAGACTCCTTGATGACAAGAAATCACTTTAATTTTTCTTTGTCTCAAGGTGGCTGGTATAGTGCATTATATGTGCTTATTTTAACATCCCTATTAATCAGTAACCTCTTCAGAGTATACTGCTCACAATGGTGCAGTTCATAATTCATCCACACTTTGTTATCTTATACAAATCACTTCTATGCCATTTTGTAAATCCTCTATAGGGTTTATGCCCATTATACTGAGGGACACCACGCTAGAGATCATTAGTTCTCTTGATATTATGCAGGTAACAAGGAAAGCACACACTATATCTCTCTTATATTTTGTTCCAACTATATGACCAGTTCTTCTCTTCTTTAAGTTGTACATCTGTAGCAGCAGGCACCCTGACACATCCAGGATGGCCTGCTAGCACAAGTTCTTAGATCTGCTTCTCTAAAAAGGAAAGCAACTTTTGAGGGGTCAACAATCTTCTTTAATTACATTCACCAAAGAGAAAATACAAGCAACAAAATAAAGACCAACAGATAGGGCTTCTGACTGTCTGACCATAAGCAATACGTACATCAGAGACCTGCCTGACCATTACATACATACACAGTTACCAGAGAGAGAAGCACCAACACCTGGATTTTCAAAGCTGAGGAGGCTCTGAAGAAAAGTATGAGAGAGAAGAGGAATTAGACTGACTTCCAAACTGAAGGTCTACAGAGCCATTGTACTGACCACGTTGTATGCCTACGAAACATGGACAGTCTACAAGAGCCATGCCAAGAAACTGAATCATTTCCATTTGAATTGTCTTAGGAAGATTCTGAAGATCATCTGGCAGGATAAGACACCAGATGCTGAAGTCCTTGCTCAAACTAAACTATCAAGCATTCAAAGTATGCTTCAGAGAGTGCAACACCGATAGGCTGGCCACATTGTTAGAATGCAAAATGTACCCTTGCCAAAAAGACTATTTTATGGAGAACTAGCATGGGGCAGATGGTCATATGGTGGTCAGAAAGCTATGCAAAGACATAAAGTCTCTCTCAACAATTTTGCATTTGGTTATGCAACATGGGAGACACTGGCACAGGGCTGCTTAACATGATGTGCCCACATCAGAAGAGGTGCTGTGGTCTATGAGCAAAGCAGAATTGAAGCAGCACAAAGGAAACATAGGATGCACAAATTGGAGTATCCACCCCAAATATTCACTAGGAATATCTGTGTCCAATCTGTAGTAGAGCATTCTGAGCTGGTACTGGTCTGACTGGCCACAGTTGGACACATTTAAACTTGACTTTATCATGGTGGTGTTATTTGATCCTCTTTGAGAACAAAGGACAACAACCAATCCAGGGTCTCATCTGTCCCAAGAACTTTCTTCCAAATAGTAAGCCTCTGAGCAAAACTTCATCTCAGAGTATATATAGACTTTTCAGAGTCAAAAGTCATCATAATCCTTGTGCTTTAGTGCCTAATTTATAAAAGGTGTTGGCCTTCCTAAAAAACAAGCCTCCCCAATCAAATTCCCTTGATAGGCTCCACCTGAGGCTTATTAATGGCAGGGAAGACGTTTACCTTCCTAAAAAACAAGCCTCCTCTAATCAAGTAACTCTCATTACCATTATTTCATCTTAGGACACTTAGATGGTGCAGTAGATAGAGCACTGACCCTGGAATTAGGAGGACCTGAGTTCAAATATAGCCTTAAACATTTACTAGTTGTGTGACCGTGAGCAAAGAACTTTACCCCAATTGTCTTTAAAAAAATTTGTTTTTATTTCTCCTCAATGATATTGTTCATGTCATATTTTGTGTTCATTTCCTTATTAGTAATATGCCATAGTCATTTCATACCCAGCATGCATCTTCACATTGCCATTGTCATCATAACTTTAAGTATTTTCAACTTTGGTTTATATGATTTGCAGCTAAATAACATCATCAGAAAAATATTAGATTAAAAAAATAGAGATTTTCATTCCAGGGGAAAACTGGGAAGAAGGATCATTAAAAGAGGTCATTAAAAGCTTTGCACTATTCCCAATGAAAACCAGCCTTGGCAAACAATTATTGAATTGAGTAGCTCATAAAGAGTTGTGGAGGTCGTGGAGAATAAGTATATGCATTGTCGATATTTTCTCAATCAACTTTTTAAAAGTTTTAATAAAAGAGATTAAGCCCAGTTCACTCTGGAGCTCATAGATTGGACAGTGGGTCTCTGCCTTCCTAGCACAGAGTTGAATATAAATACTAAATAGTAATTGGGTGGGTTTTTGGGGGGTTTTTTCACCAGGAACCCTGAGTGTCTTCCTCTCCAAGTTAGATTTTTTTATTAAATTATATTTTATTAATTTTATAATTTATTAATTTTATTAAAATTTTATTTTTATTATCATCTTTTGTGTAAAACTAGGACTATAAGAGCATTATTGAAATTCTGATGTTACAAGGATCATTTAAGGGAGTGGCAGTCTATATTACATTTGGTATTAATGTGACATTTCTGTCACATTAACAATTTGCATTAATAATTTAATCAATTTATTGCTATTTTGTGAAACATTATAGCTCAAAACCTTCTGTCTTCATTCCCCACATGATTTTAAAATAAGTCTGTATTATCAACTGATATTGATCCTTTTTACTATATATCTTTACTTAGCAATAACACTGAGTTTGCTGACTGAAGCAGTTTCTAAGTCTTTTTGACTTCCTTGTCATGGTAATTTATGTATAATTGCATCATTTATATTTCATAGGAAATGACCAGAATCTGGGCCAATATATATTCTTCTATATACTTCTCATTTTTACTATCAATAATTCATTTAAATAAATTATGGCAGAGCTATTTTAATTGTATGTAATTAATTATATATTCTCATTTATATTAATTTTTTTAATTTGGCATTGATTTTTATCTTTGGTTAATAAATCAATCATGGTTCGACAGGATATCAGACAGGTATTTCAAAAATAACACTCACATTGATAACCAGCCTTTTTTTTTGTTCATTAAAACATAGTTAGAAAATGGAGTACATTTTATTTTTTAATGTGTAGGAATTCCCAGTTTCATGACCAAAAAAGGACTATACTACCTCTCAAAACTCTCTGAAATGAGCACTATGCTCAAGGGTAAAGTAATTGCAGCTGTCTTCACAGGTTAAGATACCAAGAACCTGAAAGAGGTAAAAATATGATGATTTAAGAATAAAGAAAATTAATCCTTAGTGTACACACTCAGAAGCCATTGCTTCCACCAGTATCTACATGCTTGTGGAGCTGAGCACTAGACCCACAGTCTTGTGCTCATGAATTCCCTTAGCAATTCCCTTACTACAGCAAGGACTTAGCAGCACCCTCCAAAGCCCCTGACCTCATCCCTCCACATGATGGCAAAAGACACCAAACTGAACTTTGTCCACGGCCCCAATCCCTTGCAAAAGATTTGTTGTTATAGGAAAACAGCTGCTTGCACAGCCTGAGGCAGTAACTCACAGACTATGACACAAAGAATGGGAGAAAAAGCAATAATGTGAAGATAAAACATGATGTCTATACAAATAAAACATATTCATCTCAAAAACAGGATGCCTGGAGACAAATTAAGGATGATAAATATTCCAGAAGAGTATGGTAGGGCAAAAACAAAACAACTTGAACTTAATGAAAAAAAATAGAAAAAAATCACCTAGAATTTCTGAACATGGAAAACAAAGTACCACCTAATCTCCTCCAGAAAAACAAACATATATACAACAAATTTCAAGACACATAGTAGTGAAAGTTAACAATATCAATGAAAATGAATTTTGCAATTTCTCAGATCGTCAAGTATAAAAAAAGAGAGGTGACTAGTTAGAGTAATGGTCCTGGAGTCAGAAGACCTGAGTTCAAATTTGAGTTCAGATACTTACTAGCTGGGTTACCTTGGGTAAGTCATGTAATGCTGTTTGCATCATCTGTAAAATGAGTTGGGAAAGGAAATGGCAAACCATGTCAATATTTTTGCCAAAAGAAACCAAAATGAGGTCAATAAAAGTTGGACAAAAGTGAACAACAACAGTGAATAAAATAAAGAGGAATGTCAAATACCATGGGATGATTTTGTACTAATGAGAAACAAAAGAAGTAAATGGGATAAACTATTGCAAAAAGCAAAGGATACAATCTAAGGTAACATTCCCTGAAAATCTAAACCTAACCATCAAAGGGAAAAGGATATTCAATAAGAGAGACATTTGAAGCATTCCTCCAAAGAAAATCAGAACAGAACCAGCACAAAGAGAGGGTGAAACAATCTTTTAGCCCAGGAAACTTGAAAAAATAGTAAGAATAGTCTGTCTCCTTCAGGTAAAGGGGGGATGCAGTCTAGGATTGGAAGCATCCCAGCAAGCCAGGAACAAGCCCCACCTCAGCAAACCAGTAGGAGATCCTCAGTACCAATCTGAGGAAGCAGGCAAACACAAACACCAGGACTCCCCCACATTCCTTAGCATAGCCAGGGGACCAGGCAGACTCCAGTTTTGAGAATCATTGCCACATCCTTCAGCATAGCCCCAAACAAACAGGTAGCCACCAATGGCTAGATAGTCACATTCTTTAGTGTGGCCCTGGGGAAATGCAGAAATGCCACACTGGCCTCAACACTCACCAGATACCTCCTCCAGGATCCTGGTCCAGCATCAGGTAAGCCACCAACGTGCAACAGTGCCACCCATCCCTTACCCCCCACCTCAGAGCAGCACCAAACTTGAGGGTCCCCCATGGCCCTCAGGGCAACATCAGTGAAGCACCAGGTAAACAGCCAAGGCCTCCAGCCCATGGCACAAAAAAACTGAAAAAGTTCCCCTTCCACCCCAGGAGCAGGGCTCAAATTTAATAAAGTTAAAGGTCAAAAAAGATGAGCAAGAATCAATAGCAAAAACAAAGACTCTGACCATAGAAAGCAATTATGGTGATAGGAAAGACCAAGAAGAGGACTCAGAAGAGGACAACAATATCAAAACATGTACAGGCAAAACTCCAAAGAAAAATGGAAAGTAGTCTCAAGACCAAAAAAACACATGGAAGAACTTAAAGGAGCTTAAAAATTATATGAGAGGTAGAAGAAAAAATGGGGGAAAAATGAGAGTGATACAAGAGGATTATACAAAAAGAGTCAATAGCTTGAAGAAAGAAAACAACTGCTTAAAAAGTAGAATTGGCCAAATGGAAAAGGAGATGTAAAAATCCACTAAAGAGAACAACTCCTTAAAAAAGTATAACTGACCAAATAGAAAAGGTAGTACAAAAGATAACCGAGGAAAAAAACTCCTTAAAAGTTAGAATTAGGCAAGTGGAAACTAAAAACTCTATGAGACAACAGGAACCAATGAAATAAATTCAAAAGAAGAAAATGTAAAATATCTCATAGGAAAAACAACTGAATTGGAAAATAGATCCAGGAGAGACAATATAAGGATCACTGGACTACATGAAAGCCACAATTAAAAGGAGGAAATGGACAGCATCTTTCAAGAAATTATCACAAAAAACTGCCCTGATATCCTGGAACCAGAGAGCAAAAGAAGCATTGGAAGAAACTACTGATCACCTCAGCAAAGAGATCCTAAAATAAAAACTCCAAGAAACACTGTAATCCAATTTCAGAACTATCAGGTTAAGGAAAAAAATACCACAAGTGGCCAGAAAGAAACAATTCAAATATCAAAGAGCCTGTGTGAGCATTACACAGGACTTAGAAGCTGCAGCTTTAAAGGACCAGAGGTCATGGAAAATCATATTTTGGAAGGCAAAGGATCTAGGACTACAAACAAGAATCACCTACTCAGCAAAATTAAGCATAATACTTCAAGGGGGGAAATGGGATATTCAATGAAATAGAAGGAATTCAAAATTTCATGAGAAGACTGGAACTGAACAAACAAAAATGTTCTCCAAGACCAGTCTAAAAAAAGGTAAAAAAGGAAAAGAAAACATAAAGGATTCAGTGGAGCTGAACTGTTTATATCCCTACATGGGAAGATGATACTTGTAAGTCTTAAATGTGGTATCACTAACAGTACAGATAAAAGGAATATACATAGAGGATATAACTATAATTGAGGGAATGATATAAAAATAATCAAGGGATGAGAAAGAAGAACACACTGGGTGCAAAAAGAAAAGGAGGCATAGAACAGAGTAAATTATTTCATATGAAGAGGTAGGAAAAACCTATTATAGTGGAGGGGAAGATTGGAAAGGGGGTGATGGGTGTCACTTTTTTTTATTCTGACTGTATTAAATTAAAAGGTTTTTGCACAAACAAAACCAATGCAATCAAGATTAGAAGGAAAGCAAAAAGCTCAGAAACAATATTTACAGCAAGTGATTTTGATAAAGACTTCACTTCTCTGAGTCAAATTTTTGAGAATATAAGCCATTCCTCAAGTGACAAATTGTCAATAGATATGAACAGGCAGTTTTCAGATGAAGAAATTAAAGATATCTGTAGTCATATGAAGAAATGCTCAAAAATCACTTTTGATCAGAGAAATGCAAATTAAAGCAACTCTGAGGTACCATATCACACTATCAGATCAGATAATATGACCAAAAAAAAAGGAAAATGATAAATGTTGGCGAGGATGTGGGAAAGATGGGACAGTAATTGTAGTTGTGAATTTACCCAACCTTCTAGAACTATCCTGAAAGGGCTATAAAACTATACATACCTGGTATTGCATATTCAGCAATACCCCCACTAGGTCTGTATCCCAAAGAAATCATTTAAAAGAGGAAAAGGACTTGCATGTGCAAAAAAATATTTATAACAACCCTTTTCATGGTGGCAAAATATAGGAAACTAAAGGGATACCCATCAGTCTGGGAATGACTGAACAAGCTGTGGTATATGAATGTAATGGAACTGCAATAAGAAATGATGAGCATGCAGATTTCAGGAAGAGGCTGGAAAGACTTATATGAACTAATGCAAAGTGAATTGAGCAGAACCAGGAAAATGTTGGACACAGCATCGGTAACATTGCATGCTGGTTAACTATGAATGACCTAGCTCTTCTCAGCAACACAATGATCCAAGATAAGTACAAAACACTTACTAAGGAAAAAACTGTCCATCTCTGGAGAAAGAACAGATGGAATCTGAATGCAGATTGAAACATACTTTTTTTCACTTACTTTATTCTTTTTTGTGGGTTTTTTTCTTTTGATCTGTTTCTTCCACAACTGTGACTAATATGGAAATATATTTTACATGATAGCACATAGGTAACCTATATCAAATTGCCTATATTTTAGGAAGAGGGGAGAGAGCGGAAAATTTGGAGCTCAAAATCTTGAAAAAATAAATGCTAAAAATTGTCTTGACATACAATTGGGAAAGAAGAAAATACTACTAAATGTTAAAAAAAGAAAAACATTCGTGATTGGATCCTTCTATTAAACACATTCAGTATCAGAAAACACTGTAATAGGGTCACTTAGGGCCCTGCTTCATATTTTATGAGGAAGAAAGAACTCTTATAAACCAATGACTCCTTTTTTCTGCTACATATATTGTGTTAAGAGGAGATAAAAAAGCCTTTTTGTGTGCTGAAAATGAAAAGCCAGATAACAGCTTTCCAACAGGCAGTATCAGCTAGCAATCTCTCCTAAGATATATTTCAACATATAGATGTTTCCAAAAGCAAGTGGGACTTCAATAAAGTAAACTCTAACCTCTAAGTATAAATACATAAATGTTCACATTTTACAAATATATATTTTTATTAAAGATAAAATGGGAAAAGCATATATATTAGACAAAGCAAAGATGAAGGATTTGTTTTTATTAGAAGTAAAAATAAATTTTTAGGATAGTGAGTGATTCTCAACATTTCTGAAAGAGGCAAGGAAATCAAGCTCTTGGGGAAAATCTTAGATTTTATTACTGCTGAAAAATTATCAAGAAAACATTAATAGCTATTGACATGTGGCTACTCTTCCATTTAAAAAAGAATCTTTGGTAGAGCAATTTCTAGGTCACATAAATAATAAGATGGAGAACTAGATAGTGTCTCTGATAATAAGGACTTTTCAATCCTCTTCAAAATAGAAATAAAGCAATTACACCTTCTTTCACAGTTTTAGACAGGAAAGAGGTAACAAGCCAATCATCTAAGATCATAAAAGGCTGATCTCTAATTCCTAATGTGACCATTCAGTACCAGCTTCCTCATCAGCAGCACAGTCTATCAGGGATGCAGAAAACAAACCACAAGCTGGAAACAAGAATTTAGCCCTGCATCAGAGTAGGCTGAAAATGGTCTGCCTGGGACAGCATATGGTACTACAGGAACACTTGGTCAGAATACTATGGAAGAGAGGAAACTGGAGCAGGGTGTTAGTATGTATGTGGAAAAGAGACTTCCTTGGGCTTGAAAGAAAGGAATTTGCCATCCATCTGAGGCCAGGTCTATCCTTCCAGAAATCACAGGGGGTAGATTGATGGTTGTGTAAAGTGAATTCCCCAATATTAGAGAACACTTTAGAGTATCCATCATCAAAGCAGAAGGAGGTAGAAAGTAAGCGATAGGAAAATTTAAGGGGGAAAGATTGAAATTACCAAAGTTTTCAGAAGGAATGAAACTGAATTAAAGACTTTGAACCCAAGAAGATAAATCAACAAGGAAGATATTAATAACAAAAGGAAATGTCCTCTTTGATATCAAAACTTATCCAGATACCTCTGAACAAATATTGCAAATCAAAAGAAATTAATCAATCTGATGAATCTAAAGACCCTTTAAATTCCAAAGAGAACATGGATAATCCCACATGGCTCAGGAGAAAAATAAGAATTGTGAAAGCACAATTTACTACCTCAGTAGCAGAAATAAGCAGTACAAAAGAAAACCTTAAATTCAGGGTGGGAAAATCTCACAAAATAAATGATAGAGAGGATAATTTATTGGGAGGGCAAATACACAGAAAGGAGTGTATCTGGAAGAAAGCAAAGGAAAAAAACCCTAAATATGGAGCAAATTTCATTGCAAGCAAAATATATTGATTTCAAAGACAGATTGCATCAAGAAAAATTAAAGATCATAGGAATGGTGGTGACTCCAGGTTCTCAATGGCTATATCTATTTAGTGAAAGCACTGACATGTTCTACCAAGATGGAAAAGTTCTGAGTTATCCAATTCCACCCAATAATTGAATATGTGTAATATATGTCTGTCATCTGAGTTATGACCTCACCAAATTTGGACCGGTATCTCAACAAAATATTGACCTCCAGTCAAAGAATTTTTTGACCATGACAACTCAGGAAGCCATTATGCATGAGATAATATATTTACAAAACACTTTAAAAGCCTTAGAATTCTGTGTGTAGGTCAGCTGTTAATATTATTGGTAACTAAGTGGCATGGTAGCTGGAGCTCTAGACTTGGAAAGAACTTAACCTCTCTTAGCGTCAATTTCCTCATAATAGTGACACCTACCTCACAGAATTGCTGAGATGACCAAATGACAAAGGATATGTAAAGTGCTTTATGAACTTCAAAATGCTACTTTCATTATAATACATCATATATGTACTCTTAGTATTTTTATTTTATTAATGAAATGCAGAGGGCTTGCAACCTGTATCAGAGCCACAAAATGGAGGGTGGAGCCAAGATGGCAGAGTAACAGCACAGACTTTCTAGAGCACTCCCACCAAGCACAGACAAATACCCGTAAAAAAATAGCTCTAAACAAATTCTGGAGCTGTGAACCTACAGAACGATAGAGTGAAGCAAATCTCCAGCCCAAGATAGCCTGGAAGCACAATTTATTACCTAAGTAGCAGAAATAAGCAGTACAAAAGAAAACCTTAAATTCAGGGTGGGAAAATCTCACAAAATAAGTAATAGAGAGGATAATTTATTGGGAGGGCAAATACACAGAAAGGAGAGTATCTGGAAGAAAGCAAAGGAAAAAATAGCGCTAAACAAATTGTGGAGCTGTGAACCTATGGAATGATGGAGTGAAGCAAATCTCCAGCCCAAGATAGCCTGAAAGCACATCTGGAAGTGTCCATCACGGCATGCTGGTAGCAGAACCCAATTCATCATGGGCCTTATCCACACAGATGGGACCTGAGCAGGTGTTGGGGGGATTGAATCTCTTGCACCTGTGACAGTTTCCAGACTTCATGACCCCAAAATGCTAAGGGTAAATTGGAAGGTAACTGGCAAAAGCCTGTAGGACCAGTGTAGGAGAGTGGAATGGTTCAGCCCAAGCCCCAGGGTGGCAAAGGGGGTAGAGGGCAGAGGAAGCCATGGCAGCCACAGTCACAAAAGGGGTAGCTGCAGCCACTGTTTCTGGAGCTCTAGACCCACAGATTATGGGAGGATTGAGTACCTGACAGTACACCCCCCAACCCCGCTGTAAGCAGAGAAGTACCTTGACAAAGAGCTCAAAAGTCAAGTAAATGCCTGGGGAAATTATCAAAAATCATAAAAAGAATCAGACTATAGAATCTTACTTTGGTGACAAGGAAGACCAAAGTATGTAAATGGAAGAAAACAAAGTCAAAGCTCCTCCATCCAAAGCCTCCAAGAAAAATATGAATTGGTCTAAAGTCATAGAAGAGCTCAAAAAGGATTTTGAAAATCAAGTAAGAGAAGTAGAGCAAAAACTGGGAATAGAAATGAGAGTGATGCAAGAAAATCATGAAAAATGAGTCAACTGCTTGCTAAAGGAGACCCAAAAAATAGTGAAAAAAAATAAAACCTTTAAAAAGTAGACTAACCCAAATGGGAAAAGAGATCCAAAAAGCCAACAAGGAGAATGCCCTAAAAAGCAGAACTGGCCAGATGGAAAAGGAAATCCAAAATCTCACTGAAGAAAATAATTCGTTAAAGATTAGAATGGAACAGATGGAAGCTAATGACTTCATGAAAAAGCAAGGAATTATAAAACAAAACCAAAGGAATGAAAAAACAGCAGACCATGTGAAATATCTCATTGGAAAAACAACTGACCTGGAAAATAGATCCAGGAGAGACAAATTAAAAATTATGGGACTACCTGAAAACCATGATCTAAAAAGAGCCTAGACATCATCTTTCATGAAATTATCAAGGAAAACTGCCCTGATAATCTAGAACCAGAGAGTAAGATAAATATTGAAAGAATCTACCAATCACCTCCTGAAAGAGATCTAAAGAGAAAAACTCCTAGGAATATTGTAGCCAAATTCCAGAGTTCCCTGGTCAAAGAGAAAATATTGCAAGCAGCCAGAAAGAAATAACTAGCTAACTAGAAAATTTGACTTTCAAGCACAAGAATCAAGAGAAGTTTGAAAAGGTAAACAGGAAAGAGAAATCATAAAGGACTTTCTAAAGCTGAACTGTTTACATTCCTACATGGAAAGATAATATTTGCAACTCTTGAGACTTTTCTTGGTATTTGGGTACTTGGAGGGAACATATACATATAGACAGAGGACAGAGGGTGAGTTGAATAGGAAGGGATGATATCTATAAAAATAAAATTAAGAGATGAGAGAAGAATATATTGGGAAGGGAAAGGGAGAAATGGAATGGGGCAAATTATCTCTCATAAAAGAGGCAAGAAAAGGCTTTTTCAATCAAGGGGGTCAAAGGGGGAGGGGAGAGGGAAAAAGTGAAGTTTACTCTCATCATATTTGGCTTAAGGAAGGAATAATATGCACACTCAATTTGGTATGAAAATATATCTTACACTACAGGAAAGTAGGGGAGAAGGGGGTAAGTGGGGTGCTGAGGGGATGATAGAAGGACGGACAAATGGGAGGAGGAGGTAATTAGAAGTAAACACTTTTGGAGAGGGACAATGTCACAAGAGACAATAGAATAGATGGGTGGCAGGATAAGATAGAGGGAAGTATATTTAGTCCTTCACAACATGACTTCTATTGAAGTCTTTTGCATAACTACACATGTATAACCTATATTGAATTGCTTGCCTTCTCAGTGGGGATTGGGGGGGGGAGGTAGAGAAGTTGGAACTCAAAGTTTTAAAAATGAATGTTAAAAATTGTTTTTAAATACTACTGGAAAATAAGAAATACAGGTATTGGAGTATAGAAATCTATCTTGCCCTACAAGAAAATAGAGGAGATAGAGATAAGAGAAGGGAGAGATGTAATAGAAGGGAGGGAAGATTGGGGGAAGGGGTAATTAGAATGCACTGTATCTTGGGGTGGGGGAAGAGAAGAGATGGGGAGAAATTTTGGAACTCAAAGTCTTGTGGAAATGAATGTTGAAAACTAAAAATACATAAATAATTTTTCAAAAAAGTCACAATTTTTTAAAATAACATTAAAAAACAAAATTGGCCAAATGAAAAAACAGGTACAAAACTTTGGTGATGAAAATAACTTTAAAAAGCAGAACTGGCAAAAGTAGAAAAAGAGGTGATAAAACCCCACTGAAGACAGTAATTCCTCAAATATTAGAATTGGCCAAATGGAAGGTAGGACTCCATGAAATATCAAGAAACAATTACACAAAATCAAAAGCATGGAAAAATGTGAAATATCTTGTTGGCAAAGAAAAGAATATAGAAAATGGATTGAGGAGAGACCATTTAAGAATTCTTAGACTACCTGAAAACCATCATCAAAAGAAAAAAATTTCAGGAAATGACAAAGGAAAACTGACTCGATAGAACCAGAAGGTAAAATGGAAATTGAAGGAATCTACCAACCAACACCAGAAAGAGATCTGAGATCTCCTAAAAACCTTATCATTATTAGGACAATAAAAAGGATTCTACATAGAAAGAGGATATAGAATGGAGTCAATTATAGTTGTTGTCATTCTCAAAGAGGACCAAAATGACATCACTATGTAGGTTAAGGTCAACATACAGTGTGTCTGGCTGTGGTTGATCAGATCAATATGAGCTCAGAAAGCTCTACCACAAACGAGGCACAAATAGACCATACAAACATTTAGATGTCTCTAAATTTGCTCATTTCATGTTTCCTTTGACCTACTACAATTCTTCTTTGTGCATAGAGCATAGCACATTCTTTGATATGGGCACACTATGCTGGGTGGTCCTGGGCCACTGTCTCCTATGTCTCACAATTGATTCCAAGTTCTTCAGGATGTCCTTGTATCACTTTTTCTGACCTCCATAGTAGTGCTTCCTTGTGTGAGCTCTCCACAAAATAATCTTTTAGGCAAATGCATATTTGGCATTTGAACATGTGCCCAGCCCATCCAAGTTGACCTCTTTGAAACAGAGATCTAATGCTTATCAATTCAGCTCAAGGAAGTACCTAAATGTCTGATACTTTATCTTTCCAAGTAATCTTCAGAATCTTCCCAAGAAAATTCAGATAGAAGTGATTCAGTTTCCTGTCATGCTACTGGTATACAACAGGTATACAACAATGATGCTAGTACAATGGTTCTGTGGACCTTCAATTCGCTAGGCAGTGTAATATCTCTTCTTTCCCATGCTTTCCTTCAGAGCCTCCCAAAGACTGAGTTAGTTCTAGAAATGTGTGCATCAACCTCATCATCTATGTATATGTCCCTAGAAAGTATACTGCAAAGGTAAGTGAACTTACCCACAGCATTCAAAAATTCTCCACTTGTAACTCAACTAATAGTTCCCTGTATGGATGGTATGGTGCTGGCTGGTGGAGAACTTCTATTTCCTCAGTGTTAATCGTTAGGTCAAAATTCCACAATCAACAGAGAATTGATCCACATATTGTTGCATCTCAGTTTCAAAAGCTGCATTGAGTGAAAAATCACCAGTGAACAAAAAGTCACACATCCGCTCTCCCTCCACTTTATTCTTGGCTTGTAGCCTTTTCAACTAGAATAGCTCACTGTCAGGGCGGTAGTTGATTTTAATGCCATTTTCATCTTAGTTGAAGGTATCTGACAACATTGCTAAAACCATCTTGCTAAAAAGCATGGGAGCAATCAAGCATCTCTGCTTCACTCCATTGGTGACTGGAAAAGCATGAGAGCATCTCTCATTATCCAGAACCTGTGCAAGCATGCCATTGTGAAACTGATGTACAATACTGATTAATTTTCTAGGCAACCAAAATTTGCTATGATCTTTCACAAACCCTCATGACTGATGATATCAAAGACCCTGGTCAGATTAATGAACATTATGTGCAGACCTCTGTTCTGCTCCTGGCATTTCTCCTAGAGTTGTCAAGCAGCAAATACTACATCAAGAGTTCCTCAGCTCTTTCTGAAACCACACTCACTATCAAATAGATCTTCCAGGTAAAGAAGGAAAAATTTGGCAAGAATCTTGCCAATAGTTAACAGGGAAAGAGAGAGAGAAAGAGAGAGAGAGAGAGAGAGAGAGAGAGAGAGAGAGAGAGAGAGAGAGAGAGAGAGAGAGAGAAGGAGGGAGGGAGGGAGAGAGAGAAGAACCCTTCTCCCATGATTGTCAATGGACAGTCTACTTCCTTTACCTGTATCAAGATGGACAGTAGATGCATCCTTGAACTCGTGAAGGATAGTCCCCTCTTGCCATACAACCCAAAAATTCCAGTCAGTTTTTGATATGATGGAGTCTTCTTAGAGATGGATGAACTGTCCTTTTGCTAAACCCTGTGGTGTTCTTGTTTTTTGTTTAGTAGTTTCTGAATTTCCCCATCATTTTCATGAAATAAATCTTGATATTTGTGTGTGTTCTGGTCCAGATAAGTAAATATGACACTGTCCAAACCTCTGAGAGCTGCCCACTCCTTTTCTGCTCCACTATTGCCTACTGTGTGTTGGTTTAGCTTTTCCTCTAAGTTAGCATCAGACTGTTCCTGCTTGGAGAAGCACTCTAATCTTTTGAAAATAAGTCTTCTGGGAGATGTCTTGCCTTGGAGCCTTCACTTTTGTTGAATGAGAATGTTTAGCTTGAAGAGAATAAGTTTATGATCAGTCCAGCACTCTGCCACACATCACCTTTGTCTTTCTAACATCCTATCTCTTCTCCTTATGATAACATTGTCTATCAAATGCCATTGTTTGCTCTGAGGTTGTGTCCGTGAAATTTTATTGCATTTAGGTAAGTGGAAGACAGTATTGGTGATGAGATGCTGAGGCACAAAAAGTCTCCAATAATAATTGACCATTGCTATTGCTGTTTCTGACTTCATTCCTCCCAAGGACTCCCTATAATGTTTGATAGCCTGTATGTACTCTGGAGTTGAAGTCACCCAGAATCATAAACTTGTCCTCTTTCAGTACATTGATAATGAGGCTCTCTAGGCCTTCCTGAAAGTTTTTTTTACCTAATTAGGGTTCATCATGGTGGGAGCATATGCACTGAAGATGGTGGTTTTGTGGCTCCCTGAAAGTGGCAATCACATTGTCATGAACCTGTCATTCACTTCTTTTAGGAGGCATACAAGCTTGATTACATTAATTTTGATTGCAAAATCTGCACTACTTTCATGGTGCTCCCTATTACTGCAGCTGCTCTAGAAAAAGTGTGTTTTCAACTCTGGTTTTGGTAACCTGGCATCATTTGACAGCCTTGTTGCTCTCAGGACTGCTATTTGGATGTGATACCTGCTGAATTGTCTCATAAGAGCTGTTTGTCTTCCAGGTCTATTGGATTTTGCATGAATTGCATTGAGATGTATTTTTTAAATGGATAGGCAAGAAAGAGGGATGCCCTGGGAGAATAGCAAAAGGAGAAGAAAAATGGTGAAAATTGTCTTAAATAAAAGAGGTCCATGAGGAAGAGCTTTTATACTGCAGGGGGATATGGTGAGGAGTGGCAAACAATGCTTAAATCTCACATCTAAATTGGTTCAAACAGGGGAAATATATATATATATATATATATATATATACACACACACACATATACGTACACTTTTTTGGTCATAGAAATCCTTCTTATTCAACAAAAAAGTGGAAGGGGATAAGAGAAATGGAGGTTGGGAGAATGATAAATGGGAAGGTAGTAGAAAAAAATTGGTCACAAGCAAATAGACTTTAGAGGAGGGACAGGATGAGAGAGAGAGAAAGAGAGAAAAAAAGAGAGAGTGAGAGAGAATGAAAGAGAAGAAAATAGGATGGAGGGAAATTCACACTTGATAATCATAAATGAAAATGTAATCTTAAAAAGATTAAAAAAGAAGCAGACAACTAAATGGATAAGAAACCAGAATCTAACAATATGTTGTTTCAAAGAAATACATTTGAAACAGAAAACTACACAGAGAGTTAAAATAAGGAGTATTATGCTTCAACTGAATCTAAAAAAAAAAAATTAGGAGTAACAATAATGATCTCAGAGAAAGAAAAAGCAAAAATAGACTTAATTAAAAGGAATAAACAGGGAAACTACAAAAATAGATAATGAAGTAATAGCAATACTAAAAACATATGCATCCAAATTCTTAAAGGAAAGATTGACTTATGGGAAGAAATAAATGGAAAAATTATGCTAGTGGAGGACCTCAAATTTCCCCTTCCAGAGCTAGATAAATCTAACCATTAATATATAAATAATAAAAAACTCAGGGAGTTGAATAGCATTTTATAATTAGATATGATAAACCTCTAGGAAAAACTGAGTGGGAATACAAAGGAATGTACATTTTTCTCAGCTATATGTAGCACCTTCAAAAAGTTGAGCATGTATTATGGCATAAAAATTCACAGATGCAAAAATATTAAACGTACCTGTTTTAAATCATAATGCAATAAAATGACATTCAGCGAAGGGTTGTGTAAACATAGATTAAATATTAATTGGAAATTAAATAATCTAATCTTAAAGCATGATTAAGTTAAAGAATAAATCATAGAAAGAATCAGTAATGTCCTTAAAGAGAATGACAACAGTGAGACAACATTCCAAAATTTGTAGGATGGAGCCAAAGCAGTATTTAGGGTAAATTTACATCTCTAAATATGTTCATCAATAAAAAAGAGAAAAAGCAGATCAATGGATTGGTCATAGAACTAAAAACAACCTAAAGATATAACAAATAGAAATCCTGAAAATCAAAGGTGACAAGAGAATCAATGAAAAGATAGCTTAGCAGTAGCAAATTTAAAACTATATTACAAAATGGTAATCCTCAAAATAATCTGATATTGACTAAGAAATAAGAGTGGTGAAATCAGTCGAATATATTAGGTACACAATACACAGCAGAAATGACCATAGTGTTTGATAAACCCGAAGATCTAAGCTTTTGGGACAAGAACAAGAATTTGACCAAAATTGCTGGGAAAACTGGAAAGCAGTTTGGCAAAAACTAGACATAGATCAACATCTCATACCATAAGGCAAAGTAAAATTAAATGAGACGGTTGAACTAGATGACACAACATTCCATTGTTCAGATCCCTTAACAAATTTTTTCATGGGTAGTTAAGGACCCATTCCTTTTCTATTTCTAAATCTATGATCCGAAAAGGTCCTATGTGCACAGCATTTTACAGTTTACCTTCTTTACAACAAATCCCTGAAGTTGATAGTGTATTTTATTATCCTCGTTTTACAGAAACTGGGAGTCAAAGGTTAAGTGATTTCCCATGGTCATTCAACTAATAAACGGTAAGTCTCAAACCTAAATCTTTCTACTCTAAATCTAGTTGCTCTTTGCATAACCGCACACTATATGTAATTCACTTTTCTAGAGTAATGTTGGATTAGGTGGTTGGGGAAAATGCTGACACTAGTCTGCAGATACCTGCTAGAACACGGATACTATGAGATTGCTTTGTTATACGTTCTGATTTCTCTAGTTTCTGGGTTTCCGCTTTCCTGAGAGTATATTGGAGAAGGAGTCAGCACTTCCCTTCCATATCCTATTTCCACCTTGTTGTTGAGCCTGATGTAGTATGTTCACTTCACTACCCCCTGCAATGGCCTTCCTATTCCTACTAGCTTTCAGTTCAGCCCTTACTTTTGATTATAGTCTGAATGCCATCCACCTGGTATGCATTTTACCGATAAAGCCTCTAAAGGACTCATGATCTAGACATCTTTAGTTAGAAACTATAGCCATATGTAAATGCAAGGTTCTAAAAGTGCTGTGATTTTTGTCAGCATGTCAGTATAGGAATTACTTCCACCAACACATATATCACCTCCTATATAGGACCCTTCTTGGTTTCCCTCATCTGTTAGTGCCTCATTTCTCCTTTACCTCAATTAATTTGTATATATTCATATATGCATATGTATATATGTATACATATATGTTATAGATGTATATGTGTATATAGACACATATATTCATGTATGTGTACATATTTTCTGTCCTGGTAAGACTTAAGCTCCCTAAGAGTCTTTCATAGGCTCATAAAATCATAAATTTAGTGCTGGAAGGGAAATTTAAAGGTCATTGAATCCAACCCTGTTATTTGATATATGAGAAAATGAGGAACAGAAAAGTTAAGTCACCTGCCCTGGATCATATAGTTGGGAAGTATCTGAATTAGGATTTGAACCCAGGCCTTCCTTACTTCCAGTTCAGTGCCATTTTGTTTCTCTGGTTTGTTTCTTTAGACCCAACACCTAGCACAGTGCCTGATCCATAAAAGGTACCTAAGAAATGCATGTTGCATGATAAGGAAGATGGTAATCTGTCTAAAACTAAGTAGATAAGTCATGAAGAAATGCTGGAGCCACACAGAAGTTAAATGAGTTACCAAGAGTAACACAGTTATTGTGTAAGAAGCAAGTTTTGAACATTGGGCTTCCAGATTCAAGACTAATAATTCAACCTACTCTACCTCATAGCTTCTAGCAGGATGTGTGGTTAGCCTTGTTATGTACTGCCTGCTATGTAGCTATAAATCCCGATGTAGCATTAACTTCACCCCTCCCTGACTGTGGTCTTCCTATCTTTACTGGCTTTAAATTCAGTCATTACTTTTAACTACCTCTTGAATGTCTCCTACATGCTATGCATTTTGAGGATAAAGCCTCTGGAGGATTACAGTTTTCAAAAGATCTCAGTCAAAAGCTTTATAGTTACATCTTTATAGTACTATTTGATACTCAGTAGGGAAGGGAGCCATCACCCATGCCCTCCAACTCTCTTCAGCTCTTCTGTTTATCTCTGAAAACAATCTAGGTTGTTTTTTTTTTTTTTAAGTGAGCTATTTTATTGCAGTATTGCTTAAAGGCAAGTTCAACGACTAGCCGAGATCTTAGAGTCTCTGATTCCAGGAAATTAAATAGCACTCTGAAAGTGTCAGCAGGAAAAAGGATAATAACCATTTTCCTCCTGACTGTTCTTTCTCCCAGTAATTTCTGTTATAAACAGGACAAGCTTGATGAGTAACAGAATAGATGGTCATCTGTATTGTTTCACTGTTGAAACTTCAAAAATCCTTCCTGACCAAAAGAATCTTTCTCCACCTACATACACTATTCCTTGAAGTGCCACAAGTACATATTTGGGTTTGGAACTTTGCCTCTATTCTCTTTCCTCTATACTATTGTTTGTTATACACACACACACACACGTGTGTGTGAAAACATAGATACATACAAATATAAATACATTCATATGTACGTATATGTGTGTGTAGACAGAGAGAGTTCCTTATACACAGATTTTATCCTCTCTTATGATATCAGCAGACACCTTATATCTCCAGCTCTGACTTTTCTCTAGATCTCTGCATTCCTGATTATCTGCTAGATATTTCCACTTGATTGCTTAACATCACTTTAGCCTAACAAATTAAACAATGCAACATTTTTGAAAACTAGCTCCCTCAACCTGAATTCCATATTTCTGTCAATCTATGTGATCATTTCTATATTTCTACATGTTCAGAAACTTGAAGACCTGTTTGATCTCTCTTCCTGGGCCTATATAGTAAATCATTCTTCAAGTTAATCAGTCAAAAGCCATTTATTAAATGACTGATATGCTAAGTACTAAGATTTAAGGCAGGCCTGCACAACATCATGCACCACTTGCACCCAGTCAAAGGATTTTGGATGTTGTGTAGGCCTGGTTTAAGGGATTCACAAACAAAATTGAAATAGTTCCTGCCCTCAGAGAAGTTCTATTCTAGTAACATAAGCCAGTATCAAGACATATAAATGTAGCAGAAGCTAAATTTGCCAATGGGCCCATCCTGGGAAGCATGTGATTGGAGAGCCTCTGGAAATTTCTAGCAACTCCAAGGACCATCTCTTGGCTCCAAT
The DNA here is from genome assembly GCA_023548195.1 of Bettongia penicillata ogilbyi. Classification (NCBI taxonomy): domain Eukaryota; kingdom Metazoa; phylum Chordata; class Mammalia; order Diprotodontia; family Potoroidae; genus Bettongia; species Bettongia penicillata. The sequence continues at coordinate 10,779,563 of JAJHZJ010000382.1, read as the reverse complement.
TATCCCAGTTCAGGATGAGGAAGAATAGGTCATTCCTCTGCCAATATCAGGTTAATTTCATCCATATTACAGCTAGGTTAGGAGGCTGCAACTAATTAAGCTTTTTGGGTTTTTTTGTTGGGTTTTTTCCCTAATCTCAGGAAAATGAATACACTGAGATGCATGTGCTGAGGATTAGAGGTGACCTTGTGAGTTCAAACTGTCCAGAAGTTCCATCAGAAACTAGAGGTGGGGACTGGGGAAAGTGGGAAGGAGGAAAATTCCTAAAACTACTCCAGAACTTACAGAAAGAATGGTCATCTACAACAAAAAGACTAGTTGAAAGATAAAGTTTATCCATTTTAGCTAAAAATTCCAGAATGACACTTGGTTCTCAAACCCCTAATAGATAGCGCTGAGTCAAAGTGAAATGCAAAATTATTAATTAACAGTACATCAAACTGTTTTATGTTCTAATGAGATTAAGTATTGACATCCAGAAGATTGAATTACCAGTTCTAAGTTACTGATTCTTGTTTTAATTTGAGGTACGTATACATGCCTGTGTGTCCTTCATTTAGTATTCTTTCTTTTCATGTGTAGGAATAAATTGCCTCTCCCATACCTGAGATATACACATACTCACAAATATGTGTGTATGTGTGCATATATGTATATTGTGTGCACATCCAATGTACATATATATAGGTATATGTGTGTATGTACATAAATATATACATATACACATATGGATGTACACATATATACATATGTACATATACATATACACATATGGATGTACACATATATACATATATACATATGTACATTACATTATGTACACATATATACATATGTACATATGTACATATTTATATACATATGTACATATACATATACATATACACATATGGATGTACACATATATACATATGTACATATACATATGTATACTTACATACACATATACATACACACACACACGCATAAGCAGCTAGGTGTTGCAGAAGATAGTGTGCCAGGCCTGAAATCAGGAAGACTCATCTTCTTTAGTTCAAATCTAACTTCAGGCACTTACTAACTGTATGAACCTAGGCAAGTCACTTAATTTGTTTGCCTCAGTTTCCTCAGCTATAAACTGGACTGGAGAAGGAAATGGCAAGTCATTCCAGTGTCTTTTCCAAGAAAATCTGAAACGGAATCACAGAGAGTTGGACATGAATTAAATGACTGAGCAATAACAAGTTTATATATATATATATGTCATATTGATATATATGTATGTATACATGTTGAGAGAGCATGTATTGACTCCCTCTTTTAATAACCTGTTGACCTAGTCATGAGCTGTAAAACGACATTTTCCCTTAGTATCTTGGGGTTTAAGGACTTAATAAACTGAGGGGTATAAGAAGAGGAGTTCAGTCCCTCTGAATAGAATCTATGTAACTCATTTCTGAAATTGAACCATACCACATGCTGCAACAGAGAAGGGAAAGTACGCAAACCCCTGTGGACCCATCGATGGTTCTTCATTAATATATATGTATATACAAATAAATAAGGATATGACATAGACCCATGATTTGACTGATATAGGGAACTCATAGAGGAGGATGTTTCCACTACCAAGACAGATTGGCATCTTCTCTGTAATTTTAAGTTTTAAGAAGTTATCTAAGAAATTCTGCCAAACATTTAGAGAACAATTAATTCCAATGCTGTATAAACTATTTGGGAAAACAGATGGAGTCCTACCTAACTCCTTCTATGACACAAACATGATGCTGATACCTAAACTAGGAAGAGCCAAAAGAAAACTATAGGCCAATTTCCCTAATGAATATTAATGCAAAAATTTTAAATATAACACTAGCAAGGATAATATTGCAATATATCACCAGGCTCATACACTATGACCAAGTGAGATTTATACCAGAATGCAGGGCTGGTTCAATATGAAGAAAATTATCAGCACAATTGACCATATCAATTACAAAACCAACAGAAATCATGTGATTATCTCAATAAAGGCAGAAAAAGCATTTTGATTAAAAAAGCACCCATTCCTATAAAAAAAAACATTAGAGACCATAGAAATAAATGGAGCTTCTCTTAAAATGATGAGTAGCATCTATCTAGAAACATGAGCAAGCATCATCTGTAAGGGGGATAGGCTAGAAGCCTTCCCAATAAGACCATGGTGAAGCAACGATGCTCATTATCACCACTATGGTTCAATATTTTGCTAGAAATGCTAGCTATAGCAATATGAGTAGAAAAAGAATTTGAAGAAATTAGAATAGGCAATAAGGAAACCAAACTGTCATTCTTTGCAGACAACATGATGGTATACTTAGAGAATCAACTAAAAAACTACTTGGTATAATTAACAACTTAAGCAAAATTGCAGGATATATAATAATCCCATATAAATTTTTATGTATAACCAATAAAATCCAGCAGCAAGAGATAGAAGGAGAAATTCCCTTTTAAAAAACTGTAGATATTATGAAATATTTGGGAGTCTATCTGCCAAGAAAAATCCAGGAATTATACGAACAAAATTACAGAACAGCTTTCACACAAATGAAATCAGATCTAAACAATTAGAAAAATATCACTGCTCATGCTCAACTAATATGATAAAAGTGACAATTCTACCTAAATTAATTTACTTATTCCGTTCCATATCAATTAGACTACCAAAAAACTATTTTAAAGAGAGAGGAAAAAAATAGCAACAACATTCATTTAAAAGAAGAAAAGGTCAAAAATATAAAATGAAAAAAAATGCAAAGGAAAGTGGCCTAGCCGTGCCAAATCTCAAACTAACTCAGTTAGTAGTCATCCAAATTATGTGCTACTGGCTAAGAAATAGATTAGAGGATCAATAAAGTGGATTAAATACTCAAGACACAGTAGCAAATGAAAATAAAAATTGAGTGTTTCATAAATCCAAAGACCCCAGCTTCTGAGATAAGAGCTCACTATTTGACAAAAAGTGCTGGGAAAACTGGAAAATAGCAGTAACCAGGTATAGATCAACACCTTATACCCTATTCCAAGTTAAAATAAGTACATAATTTAGACATAAAGGTGATACCATAAGGAAATTAGAAGAACAAGGTATACTTTACCAGTCAGATCTATGAAAAAGGGAAGAATTTTTGTCAAAATAAGATACAGTGAGTATTACGAGATGTGAAATGGATAATTTTGATTATATTAAATTTAAAATGTTTTTGCACAAACAAAACTAAACATGAAAAAATGTTCTAAATCGCTGTTGATTAGAGAAAGATAAATTAAAATGACTTTGAGGTACCATTTCATGCCTTCCAGATTGGCTAATATGATAGAAAATGGAAATGATACATACTGGAGAGAATTCAGAAAATTAGGACACTAATGCTTTGTTGATGAAATTGTGAACTGATCCAACCATTCTGGAGAGCAATCTGAAACTATACGCAAAAGCATTGCCTTCTGATACTCTTTGATCTAGCAATAACAATGTTAGGTCTCTATCCCAAAGAAATAATTAAAAGGGGGAAAGGAGTCACATGTACAAAAATATTTATGGAAGATTTTTTTGTGGTGGCAAAGAATTGTAAATTGAGGGTATATCCATCAGTTGGGGAATGGCTGAACAAGTTGTGGTATATAAATGTAATGGAATATTATTGTGCTGAAAGAAACAGTGAGCAGGAGGATTTCAGAAAAAAACCTGTCAAGACTTATATGAACTGATGTAAAATGAAGGAGAAACAAGAGAACATAGTACACAGTATCAGCAACATTAAGTGACAATCAACTATGAGTGTCTTAGCTCTTCTCAGCAATGCAATGATCCAACACAATTCCAAAAGACTCATCATGGAAAATGCTATCCATATCCAGAGAGAACTGATGGATTCTGAATGCAGATCAAAGCATACTATATTCATTTCCTTTGGGGAGGAGTTAGTGTTTTTTCTTTCTTCAAAATCTGTTTCTTCTTTTGCAACATAACTAATATGGAAGTATGCTTTACATGATTGCACATATATAACAGATATCATATCATTTACTATTTTAATGAAGGGGCAACAGACAGAATGAAGGAGAAAATTTAGAACTAATTTTTTTATGAATGTTAAAAATTGTCTTTATATGTAATTGAATAAAATAAAATACTATTTAACAAAAAGAAGTTGCCTAGGGCACTGCTTGGGGTACTTGCCCAGGGACACATAGTTCATGTGTTCTGGTGTAGGACTTGAATCCAGGCATTCCTGGACTTTGGGTCAGTTTTCTATCTTTTACACCATACCTTGTCTCTTTTTTTTCTTTTCAGAAGACAAAATGTATATACATGCATATACATAACGTGGCATAGTGGATAAAGCACTGGACTTAGGAATCATGAAGACTCATCTTCATGACTTCAAATCCATTCTCAGACACTTACTAGCTATGTACTAGCAGTGTGATCCTGGGCAAGTCACTTATCCCTATTTGCCTTAGTTCTTCATCTGTAAAATAAGCTGGAGAAAGAAATGGCAAACCAGTCTAGTATCTTTGCCAAAAGATCCTCAAATGGTATCACAAAGAGAGAGACATGTCTGAAACAACTGAACAACAAGAACATACGTATAATTCAAAAAAAGGGAAGCATGGAAGGATTGAGAAAGGTCTTCCCTGGTAGGTGGCATCTAAGTTGAGATTGAAGGAAGTTAGAGATTCCAAGAGGTAAAGATGAGTAATACGTACATTTTAGGCATGGAAGAAAGTTAAATAATGAAATGTTATATGCAAGGAAGATGAAGAGATTATGTTGTGTTCTTTCTGATGGAAAGAACACTGCCTCTGGAGTCAGATAATCTAGAATCAAATCCTGCCTCTGACTCTTACTATGTAAATTTCGACAAATCACTTGTTCTTGGTCCTAAGTTTCCACATCTATAAAATGAGGGAGTTTGATAAGATAAGGCCCATTTCAGCTCTAGAACTACAACCCTGAGACATATTTAACTGAGCTATGGAGTTCAATAAAGGGATCAATGTGTAATTGACTTACAAAGGGAAATGGAAGCCAGATTGTAAAGGACTTTCCTCTATATAAGTATAAAACTGACAGTTTTCCTTACAGTAAACATAGATATTATCTTTGCTCCAATTTGTCACTATGAGAATATTCAAGAATTAAATTCCTTCATATATTATGTTAAAATTGCCACAGAAATGAGTTGAATGAGCAGCACATGAATAGATTTCCTCTCTGTCATCTTGATTACTAATTTCTTCTTGTAAACTGCTGGTTCCCTCTTTTTTCAATATCCATATTTAGTAATAGCTCCCTCACTTGAAGAGTCAGTTGACTAAAATGTTATGAACCATAGAAATGTGCTGGCTTAAGTTGGATAATTATGGCTTTCTGGATAGAATGTAAACCAGCCAATAAAAAATGGCTTTTGTTTTGTTTTTAACCCTGCCTTTTGCTCTCTCGCACCAGGAGATAATACTTATTGATATCATTGCCTCTCAGCGAGACTATTGTTTAATGTCATTTACAATTATGGCTTTTCATGATGAAGCAATAATGAGAGAACATCAAGCTGTTCTTGACATAGAGACGTTTTAATATAAAAAATACCATCACATTAAAATAATGCAAAAGATTTCAAGGAAAGGGATTTTTTATAGTTCCTTATCAAGGTGAGAAAATTTGCATGCCATGTATTTTTTTTAATGTAGAAAATCATAGTAGAATAACAACTTGATTTGGACCTACAAGGAAAGCATATGGTTGCAAGCATGGTTTTCTGTTCTAGATTTGAGACTTCATATTCCAGTTTTAACATTGAACATATAGCAGGGATAGTCAGGTATACCCCCGATTTGCTTGAGGCATCTCCCACAGAGATATACATGTAATTTTACTGCTTGCTGAAAGCATACACTTTTCTAGGATCACCAGGAAGCTCAAGATTGATCCCAAGTGGCCAAGGCTACAATAAAGATTATTGGATATTGAGAGTCAGAGGAATATATTCTTGGCAAGGAACCTCCTTAACCACCCCTATGAAGTATATAAAAGAAGCTGAGGAGAAATAATTCCTCCTCTTCTGTTTTTGGATTCATATAATTTCCTCCTTCTCTTGGACTTGCAGAAATTGGGAGAGGGAAATTTTTTTCTCCTCTTCCATCAGCAAGAGCATGAGTGAGATTTATACTTGCCTAGATGGACTTGAAACTGTACCTGGTCTTTAGCTACCTTCTTCTACTTTTTCATTTCTTTCCTTGAATGCAGGGCAACAACCAGCAGTCCCAAGAAGGACTGAAGATGTGAAACACCTTCTCTTCTCTCCACATTTTTATCCAGAATCAATTAAGGCAACTTCTCGCTCCTCATATGATATCATATCATCTTTGATGTTCCCTCTCTCCTCCCTCTTCAACTTAGTACTTCTAGGAAAAGAAAAAAAATTCTCAAAGCACTTCTCCTTTTCAGTAGTATAGAAAATCCTGTCAAAATGTGGTCATGTATTAGTTTTGGGTTTGTTTGCTTTTTTTAGAGAGAGGGCACACAAATCTGTGATGGTGAGAGATAAAAATATTTGAGGATTATTCCTCTAGTGGAATTAGTACTTATCAGAGGAGTTCACAAGATTGAATTTCCTGACAAATTCTGACAAATGTTGCAATATCACAGACTCTTAAACTTCTATGGAAAGTTACACTAGTTGGAGAGACTACTACTTAGACACTTTACTATTACATATAAGAGAATCTATGTTTTTTCTTTCTTTTTAATATATTTTTCTATAGTATACAATATCCCAAGAAAATGTTATACCAAAGGCTGTGATGTGAAAGATTTGTTTTAGCTGATGCAAGAAGGAAAAAAAATAATAGAACAATATGTTAAAGAAAGGCAGATTTCAATTCAATATTGTAAAATTCATATAAATTTTTTCCGTCTAAAAATAGTATGGAGTACTTCTAGAAATCCTTATTATTGTAAATCTTCAAATAAAAACTGCCTAAACACCTAACAGTGCCATTGTAGACAGTATCACTTTTTCAAGGTATTGGTTAACTGAGATCTGAAAGACCTTCCCACTCTGAGATTCTGTTACTTTTATTTTATGATTCTAGTTGCTTGGTGAGGAAGATTCTGTTTCTTGTTGGGAAAGAAACAGACTTTGCTGCAATTAAATTTTTTGTCACTGTCAGAATGTTCAACAAAACGTATTTTTCTTCAACAATTTAGCCCTTGACTATCTAAGTTTGTTGGTTAGAAACTGAGGCTCCTCAATCAATCAAGTCTTATGTGTCAGGCACTATGCTAAGAATGGGCACAAAGTATAAACTTAGAAAATACATAGAAAGAATGAAATAATCCCTACTTTCAGTGAGTTTATGTACTGTTCATACAGTAACCAATAACCAGCTCACGTAATTTGATTGAATTTTTGGATAAATTCTGTAGATGCATGTAAACCTAGCCACAGTTTCTAATTATAAATATTTGTAAATATTTTTGTTCTCAAGTTTTTAACTAAATATAACACATTGTAGTTTAAAAAGCTTGATCCCAAAGTTAAGAGATCTAGGTTCTGACCTGGACTCTACCATTAGTCACATGTGTGACTTTGGAGAAATTTATTTCATCTCTCTAGACCTTAGTTTTCTTACCTATAAAATGAAAGGAATGGGCCAAGAGATATCTTATGTTCCATCTAACACTAACATTTTACTCTGCTCACATGAGCCATCTTGTTTGATTGCCTACAAATAATGAAAATATTGAAGAAAAAAGTTTATGTTGTTGGATTTTTTTACTTAAGAGGCCAAATTCAAAGAATAAAGTTAGGGAGCAAAAATAATCACTAGAAGGAAGGAACCAGCAGCTCCTGGTCCATGTTCCTTTTCTTCTCTCCAAAATCTTTATGAGAATATTTTATACTTTTATTGAGGGTACTCGACAGAAATAGAAGAAAGGAAGTGCAGAATGCAAGAACTACAGCACTTCTAGAAGAAATCATGAGCCTATAAAGTACACTGTCACTTTAAGGCCATCTTCCTAATGAACAGATGACAATGAAAAGGACAGCAGATATGTTCTGTGTGAAGGAAATGATATATGTAGGGCTCCCAATAGCTTTAAAATACACTAAGATTTTTGAGACACTATTTTTATTGTCAAAGGTTGTAAGAAATGCTATACAAAAATATTTTGGCATATAGCATAAGTGGAAAAAGAACTTCATTTTAATGTAAATTACTGAAAAATGTATATGAAGAAATAGCTTTCAGGTGGATTTGTGACCAGTTTTTAAGAGAAAACAATTCATGATGTTGAAGGGAGGACTCAGAGTTTGTTGTTAACAAACTGGAATTATGGCTCATTTGCATGATAACAATTTAATGCAGTAAGATTTTAGAGAAATATCATTTATTCATTAAAAACTAGAGAATAAGTATTATGAAGAAATACTTTCATGGGCACCAATGAAAGTGGAGACACATTAGTTTGCAATGTAGAGTTGAGAGTCATCCTAGGTGCCTGAATTTTTGTCCCTCATGTCTTTCCTTGCCAAGTTCCTTTAAGGGTATGGCCACTCTTCACCATCACTGTTGAGTACATTGATTGAAAAGCATCGCTGGAGTTTGTGCATGTAATGTGGTATCTTTTATTACTTGCTATTGTTTCAATATATTAGTATTTATAATATTTCTTTTGTTTTATTATTAAGTAAATGATTAAGATTGAAAATGTCATTATTGTGAATGACTATTAATATAGATAGAAAACACATTGGATTGAGGCTCAAAAACTAGAGTGGTAAGTAGAGGAAGTATCCTTTACAGAGATCCCCTTAGCATGCTCACAGATTGTGAATACCACACATGATGATCTATCTCTGAGAACTTAGACATGTGATCATGAAGTAATTTGGAAGAGTGAGCAAAATCTGGAAACTGAGAATCTTACAATTCTGGTGAGAGGTGTGAGACTTTAAGTGGAACATGATAGGAATGTTTATATTTCACATCGTATATAATGTCTAAATACTTCCATGGCACATTATCTGGAATTGTACTGTGGAGTCATCGCAGTAGACAAACAAACCATATTTGCCTTCTTCTTACAAACATATCACAGGAGTGCCCAGCATAGATTAAGAGTCATAGTAAGAGACATTTTTTTTTTAAATTATGGCATAAGAGAGCTAAAGGAAGAATTCAAGAAAGCAATTATGAGAATTAAGATCTCTAAATCTGGATTCAAAGGATCCAATACTTGCTCTCCCACTTACTACTGAAGCAAATAATTGCAATGACCTGAGTATTAGTTTCTTCATTTTACAAATGAAGACCACCTTGTTAGCAAACTTCAGAAATACAAGAAATCTTCCACAAGCTTAGGATCTCTCTGTAGACCTTAGCAGATGGGCTCTGGGAGAAGTATACCTGAATTGTACTCCTAATGTTCAAAATTTTCCTGTGGATGGGAAGGGGTATAGGTATTTGGGAGCTAGGGTGCCACCTCCATGATTACTTGTTAATCCTTCATCATGAGACCAAGAGCCACTGCTCTGGAAGGCCTGGTATCCCTTTTTCCCTAAAAGGTCAAAATCTGACAATCTGTCTGAAAGAGATTTGGACTCGGAGTCAAAAACACTAGGTTCTGCCTGGATAGATTTGTATAAATTGATACAAAGCAAAGTGAGCAGAACCAGGAGAACAACTTACACAGTAACAATGGCTTTAGAAAGACAAGTAAGTTTGAAAAACTTTAGGTCTCTGAGTATTGCACTGACCAACAGGGATTCCAAAGGCCCTATCATGAAACATGTTACCACCTCCTGGTAGTGACGTGATGGACTACAGATATAGAATGAAATACACACACACACACAGCATAGGAATTTGTTTTATTTGACTAAGTACATTTGTTACAATTATTTTGTTTTTAGCATGGTATGAGGGACAGGAAAAAAATGTTTGTTAACAGAAAAAGATTTCAAAGAACTAGGACCTATTACCTGTTACCTTAGCGCAAGGTTTCTGTTTTCTTTTCTATGAACTTAGAGGGTTGGACAAGTGGTTTCTTAGCTCTATGCCAGTTTTGACACAGTCAATGAGATTTGTACTACATTTGTGTCAACCTAAACCTAGGCTTAGTTTCAATAAGAGTTCAATGAGTCATTCTTCATGTCCTTGGAGAAGTCAATTTATTTCTCAAATGCCTTGGTTTCCTCTACTATAAAATCTAAGAGTGGAAATAAATTACTCTTGTGATCACTTCCAGTTCTAGCATGATGTTTGACATGTTTTATCTACTTGAGAAGGGCAAGATTCAATTCAGACCTGCTTTCATTCCCCTCCTCCAAAATATATGTTTATTATAAAGATTTCTACTCAACCCTTACCTCACCTCCCCCAACCAGTAATCAAGTTTATTAACTGTTAAGGGTGAAATAGAACTATTTATTCTTATTTACTAGATGCTAAGGTAAGTTTAGATAGAAAGCTACCTAAAACTTCTCTTCTTTTCAGTGAGTACATAGGAGTTGGTAACTCTCCATCAGTGTTGTATTTTTCTCTCCACTTGTGGAGTTGTGATTTTCCCACCCTAAATGAGATTGCCATTTTAACACTTTGTCCTAAACAAATACTCTTGTGGATTCTTTCCTAGGTACAAATATTTTTTGCTTAAGGAAAATAGCCTGGAAAATGAAGGCATGGCTGTAAAATATCAGCAAAATTTCAAAATGACAAAACTGGTAGAGAATGCCAAATGTCTACAAACTAAAATAACAAAGTTGAGAACAGTCAGTCAAAAATGTTTTAAAGGCTTTACAGTGTGCTAGACATGGAACTAACAGAATTCAGTAATTCAATATGAAAAATATTGATTTTGTAAATAAAAAAGAACATGAAAACTATATTAAGGAAATCATGCAAGAAACTTTTCCAGAAGTATTAGTAACAGAGAGCAGTATAAATTTCTATAATACCCAGAATGACAACAGGGAAGAATCCTTAGTTTAAGTCATTGAAATGCATAATCGCAATGTTACAGAGCTTCAAAGTTAACAAAAGAATCCTAAAATAATCCTCAAAAGTTGGAGGAAGTGATGAGTAGAATTTTAATTTTGGTCTTTATTCCCAGCAAGTAGGAACTGGTTGCTGGGATGGGAGTGATGAGAACTTTAGTACAAAGCCATAATTGTATAGTCTACTATAGACATATAGGATAAAATTAAAGATCATCACCAATGGAAGGCACTGGTATTAACCAGAAGGAGCCAAGGTAGGCTAGCATACATAAGAGGGAGAAAAAGGTGACTTTTCGCTGACCAAAAACAATAAAATATTTTTAAAATAAAGAAGATGGGATAGAGAGAGTACCAGGAGATGCTTCTCGCAAAAGATCAACTTTTAGTTTAGACTTGAAAGGACCCAGTAAAAGCAGCAAAAAGAGATAAGGAAGGAGAGGATTTCAGACATGAGGGATAGAGAAAAATCAGTCAACAAATGAATCATTCAACATTTATTAAGTGCCTACTATGTGCCAGGCACTGTATTAACATTAGGGATAGAAAAGGAGGCAAAAACAAAACAAAACAAAACATTTCCAGCCCTCATGGAGCTCACAATCTAATGAGACATAATATATACAAAATATTTACAAAATCTATACATATTTAAATATATTGATTGCTATATACAGGATAAGTAGGAAATAATTAACAGAGAAAGGTACTAGAATTAAGAGTTGGGAAAAGTTTCCTGTATACAATGGGATTTTAATTGGGACTCAAAGGAAACCAAGGAAGTCAACAGGTGGAGATGAAAAGGTAAAGCATTCCAGGCATGAGGGAACAGTCAGAAAATTCCCAAAGCTGAGAAATGGAATGTCCTGCTTATTGAACAGCAAAAATGCCATTGTCACTGGATTGAAGAGATCATGGCAGAGACTAAGATGTAAGTAAAAAGGACAAGGAGTCATCAGATGGAATGCCAGGTCTTAGGAACAAGAAGAAGATCAATACTACTGGTTTGTAAAGTACATGGAGTCAGTCAGGTAATGGACGCTCAAGCATCTATTTGGTGCCAGACACTGTAGCAAGCACTAGAGTGGGGGGTAAAGTATAAGAAGCCTGAAAAAGTAGGAAGGGGTTAGATTATGAAGGACTTTAAAATGCAAAATGGATTTTATATTTGCTGCTGGAGGTAACTGAGAACCACTTGAATTTATTCCATAGGTACTGGAAGACAGCTGGAGGAGGTACCATGATGAGGTCTGGCTTTCAGAAAGATTCCTTTGATAGTTAAGTAAAGGATAAACTAGAGTGAGGGAAGACTTTAGACAGGGAGACCAAAACACTACTGCAATAATCCAGGCATGAGGTTATGGACACCCGAACCAGAATGGTGGCAGTGTCAGGAGAGAAAAGAGCATATAAAAGAGATGTAGACATGGTGGAGTCAGTAGGATTTGGCAGCAGATTGGATATAAGGTTTGAGAAACATTGAAGCGTTGAGGATGACACCTAAATTTTTAGCATAAATGACTAAAAGGATGATGAGATTCTCAACACTAATACGGAAATTTGGAAAAGGAGAGAGCTTTTAGAAAAAGATGATGAGTTTGGTTTGGGACATCTCAAGATGTCTAGTAAACATCCAGTTGAATTAAAAGAGTAAAAACATCAATGATAAAGAAGTGATGGTCTCATTTCAGCATCAATCCCCCAAAGCGCATTAGATACTTGTATAAATGCAATTACAAAATTATCTGTAAAGAAGTAAATAACTTAAATAGTTGGAGAAATATTCAACGTCTTGATGAGATTGTGTCAATATAATAAAAACGGCAATCCTGCCAAAGTTAATTTACAATTTTAATAAATCCCAACTGAACTAACAAAGACATACTTTGAAGAATTCAATAAAATAATAAAAATTAATTTAGTGAAATAAAAGATCTAGAACATCAAGAAATAATGAGAATGTCATTTTTAGACCTCAAACTCTAATATAGAGTAGTAGTTACCAAGTCATATAAGACCAAGAGGCATACACACACATGTGCAAGTGTGTATATATACACATATGTGTATATGCATATATACATATGCATGTCTACATATATGTAGACACATTTGTACATACATGTATATGTATTGAAAAGATATGAACAGTTCTCAAACTATTAACAACCACATGATAGAATGTTCCAAATAACAACCTAATAAGAGAAATATGGATCAAAACAACCCTGAAATTTTATCCCATACCAAACAAGTTGTAAAGATGACAGCAGATAGGCATGGTTAATGTTCAAGAGGTTGTCCTGTCCACTGACCCACCCAGATGTCTCACTTTTATATTTGTCTTTATTAACATTCACCTACCACATGATGAGACAACTGTATTTGTTTATTGTTCTTTTGAGAACAGTCTATAGGAGAAATATCAGATTATATTCAGTTGCCTGATTTCCAGTCCTAAGGATGTCTTATTAAAGAGACTGCTTGCTTTTTATCTTGTGAAAAGCCAATCTTCAGTCCATTTAAGCCTCTTTTTGACAAGGGTCAATGTTGTTACAAACAAATGAGATGATGCATGGACAGTTTTGTGGCTTTTTTTAATGTCAATCATTGCTATTTTCATGTAGTATATAATGTTATTAAACTCTGAAAATTGGTTTCACTTATTTTTTTTTACCTGAGGGAAATAGAGAACAATAGAAGATTCCTTGGTGAACTGTGCTTTGATTCAAATGTAAATTCATTTATTAGCTGCAGAAGCACAGCTGGGTGACTAATTATAGTCAAAAAAGTTTTAACATGCCATTTTGGGTTTTAATAGGGGTCCGGCCATTGGCTTATCTCAATACTTTTGCTCTCATAGAGAAGTTATTAAGTACCGCCTGTTGAGAAATGTATGAATGTGAATTGAATTTTTAAATATTAACTTGGATAATTCACTACAAGTATTTTTTCTCAAAAATTGTTTTGTCCTTTTGAACCTTCAGGGTGGCAAGTCAACCTCTCTCTATCATCTTATCCAAATCATAACTTTCTAGATCTAATTCACATCTTACTGAAGTCTTACCTAACCACCCCAGCCTAAAGTGATCTTTACTGAACTGCTTTAAAAACTATTATCTTCTCCCCAGCAGTTGCAGGACCACAAGGTGGGAGGGAAGGAAGGGGAGGGACCAAGTGATCGGAGGAGTGGAGGTCCTGGGAGCCTGGAGAGGGAGACACTACCAGCATCACTGAAGAGCAGCGAAGAAGCCCTGGAGGTCGCCCCTCGGACCTGGGTCCAGTCATCCTCTGTCCCCTCTCCTCCCCTCTCAGTCCCGGGAGCCATGGGTAGCTTGAGGCAGTGCTTCTAGAGGTTCCTGGAGCAAAAAAACATTGTCACTGATGTCCTGGGCAAGCTAGAGGATTTCTCCGGTGTCAAAAAGTACTACCTGGCTACAGGTTCCATTGCTTTCCTAGCCCTCTATCTCATATTTGGCTATGGGGCTTCTCTGCTGTGCAATCTCATCGGATTCATCTACCCAGCATATGCCTCCATCCAGGCCCAAAGAAGATGATGCCATCTGGCTAACCTACTGGGTGGTATACAGTATATTTGGCCTGGCTGAGTTTTTCTCTGACATCTTCCTTTTCTGGTTCCCTTTCTACTATGCAGGGAAGCCTGCCTTCTTGCTATGGTGCATACAATGGCTCCCAGATCCTGTACCATCGTCTGATCCGCCCCATCTTCCTGAGGCACCAGGCTTTCATGGACAGCCAGGTGACTGACCTGAGTGACTGAGCCCTGGACACAGCAGCCCATCTGACATGGGAAGCAACCAAGGCAGGCACAATTCACCTCCAGAAGAATAAGTGAAGAGACCATCCCTGAGCCAGAGGCTTCAAATGACTGGACACCCTCCTCCCAGCCCCCTCAGTGTCAAGATACTGTGGCCCCCAATCCTGGTCCCTCTCAGCTATATGACTCCAACCAACTCCTACCCTCTTGGAATTTAAGGCATTAGAGATGTCTCCCCAGGCTGGGAGCTGGGATGAGCATGGGGGACCTCTGCTCACTTAGGATCCACCAGCACCTGCTAAGGGCCCCCCTGATGCTCAGACTGTGCTAAGGATACCATTAATCGTCTGCCTCTGGCCCTCTCTACCCACCCACTGACCTCCCACAGCACTCTTGATGTGTCCTGGCCATTTCAGCTGCCCATGTATTAAAAAAAAAACTATTATCTTCACCTAGCTCTATCAGATCTCAAATCGTATTATAAAGCAGTAATTATCAAAACCACTTGAAACTGGCTAACAGAAGGGTAGACAAGTGGAATACGCTAGGTACTCAAAACACAGTAGGCAATGAATATAGCAATCTACTGTTTGATAAATCCAAGAACCCCAGCTTCTGGGATAAGAACTTACAGTCTGACAAAAATTGCTGAGAAAACCAGATAACAGTGTGGCAGAAACTAGACACAGACCAATGCCTGACACTGTACACAAGAATAAAGTCCAAATGGGTACATGATCTAGATATAAAGATTGATGCTATAAACAAATTAGTGAAGCAAGGAAGAGTGTATTTATCAGATTTATGGAGAAGGGAAGAATTTTTGACTAAGCAAGAGTTAGAAAACATTATGAAGTACAAAATGGATAATTTTGATTACATTAAATTGAAAAGTTTTTGCACACCCAAACCCAATGCAACCAAGATTAAGAGGGAAGCAGAAAACTGGGAAAGAAATTTTGCAACTGGTGTCTGTGATAAAGGCCTCATCTCTAAAATATAGAGAACTCAGTCAATTTTTCAAGAATAAAAGTCATTCCCCAATTGATAAATGGTCAAAGGATATGAACAGACAGTTTTCAGAGGAAGAAATTAAAGGTATCTATAGTCATATGAAAAAATGCTCTAAATAACTATTGATTGGAGAGATGCAAATCAAAACAACTCTGAGATGCCACATCACACCTATCAGACTGGCTAACATGACAAAACAGGAAGATGATAAATTTTGGAGAAGATATGGGAGAGTTGGAACACTAATTCATTGTTGGTAGAGCTGTGAGCTGATCCAACCATTCTGAAGAGCGATTTGGAACTATGCCCAAAGGGCTACAAAAATGTGCATACCCTCTGACCCAGCAATACCTCTTCTAGGACTGTATCTCCAAGAGACCATAAAAATGGTACAGGTCCCACATGTACAAAAATATTTATAGCAGCTCCCTTTGAGGTGACCAAAAACTGGAAATCAAGGGGATGCCCATCAATTGGGGAATGGCTGAATAAATTAAGGTATATAAATGTAATGGAATACTATTGTGCTATAAGAAATGATGAACAGAAAGACTTCAGAGAGGCCTAGAAAGGCTTATATGAACTGACGCTGAGTGAAAGGAGCAGAACCAGGAAAACTTTGTACACAGCAACAACCACAGAGTGCAAGGATTTTTTCCGGTAGACTTAGAACTTCATTGCAATGCAAGCACTTAAAAAATTCCCAATGGTCTTTTAAGGCAAATGCCTTCCACATCCAGGGAAAGAGCTATAGAATTCAATCACAGATTGTAGCAGATCATTTTCTTTTGTATTATGTTTTGGTTTGTTATATGATTTCTCCCATTCATTTTAATTCTTCCATACAACAACAACAAAAAAAATTACTATCTTCATTTGGCTACATATTTTATCCAGCTCTATCACATCTCTTCTATTGTTGTCAAATGTTATTTAAATGTTTTAATTAAACATTTTATTAGAAACATTAAATACAACTATAAGCAGTTAAATTTCTTTAGTAACCACATTTAAGTTAAACAATTTCAACACATAAAATATCATGGAATTGTCTTCACTTTCACCTAGCAACTCATATTTTTTTAGTGTTTTACCCACTAAAACTCTCTGAGACCAGTAGTGGAAATATAATTACTCTCATTTACAAATTAATTCAATCCAGGATCTGTAAAATTAAGCAATTGATTATACCTCTTGCCCCCTTATAAAGCTAGTAGCAAGGCTAGAATGCAAAATCAGATCTCCTGACAATAAGAAAAATATTTCTCCTACCATATCATGCTGTTTTTCCTTATGCCCTATCTCCCCAACTATATTGTAAGGGCAGGATTCCTGTTTTATGGAGGTGATTTGCATTCCCCCCAGGTGCCTTTCCAGTCAGTCAGTGACTACCCATAAGAGACTGTAGGTAGGTGGGTTAAAAAGCCTGTTTTAGTGGACTTGCGCATTGTTGAGTGGAATACCATCCAGACTTACAAGCCAAGAACTGCAGTCTCCAGAGAAAGGTGGCAAAAATATGACATCTCTAGTTCTATTCTGCTTTGAATATTAACATTCTGACATTATCCAGTAAATATCGTGTAAATTTCATAGAGGGATTTAGTACTAATGGAGTTTTGCAGCTGCAGATGCTATCCCAACTACATTAAGACATATATATTCAATTCTGTATTTTTCCACTGACTCAGCCCAGATGTCTTTAGCTTATCAGCTTCAAGCCCCATCACCAATCATGAGTTTTGGTGATAATCTACCCCTCATTAGTGGGTGCCATCCTGTATTTTGAGAAGTCCTCTAGGGATTAATGTTTCAGAAAGTTCAGAAAGAGCACACAATTCTAGTGTGCATCACAGACAGTGACAGCTTCCTAAGGAAATATTAATCGTGTTTAAATTGTGACAAGTTAATATGCCTTCAATCTAATATGTGTCATATGTGAACTGCTTTTATAATCGAGACATTATGCTTTTTTTTTCAAGTTAGTGATTTTCAGTTAATGTTTGAACATTTTGGAAAAAGAATTTTACAGCCCATTCATCGGGTTCTGTTAAACTATTCTGCCTAAAATGGAGCCTTTTAACACAGTCACTTATTTGGAGCAATAATGAATGATTTTAAGAAAGTTATAATCTTTGCCTTGGAAATATAGCTCTGATAGACTAAAGACTGGTAATCCTTATCCAACGGGCTAAATCTCTAATGGACCTTTTTACTTCATTGATGTGTGGTAATAGACGTAGAAATGCAAAGCATGAGAAGCTCCAGTATAGAGAGTCACCAAATGGGTCAAAAAAAAAACCAACTGAATTTCTGTTCCAAGAACAGACAAATTGAATTCAATGAGCATCAAAAAATCATTGGAGTGAAAAGTCTTCCTCTAAAAATAAATGAGCCAAGAATGAATCCTTTTCTATAGTCACATATACCAATTGCTCAATCTATAAGTATTCATTAAGTACATACTATGTGCCAACAGTGTGGATATGGAGAAAAACAAAACTATTTTACATTCTAAGATAACATGCACATAGATATGACACATATGCATATGCACATGTGTATACATATATTTGTATATTATGTATAGTGTATACATATACACACACATACACAGAAAGTCAACAAGTATTTGTTAAGCACTTACTATGTGCCAAGCACTTTAAGACAGAAATGAAATAGTCCTTTACATTTTATCAAAGACAACAGATGTGTGTTATGTGTTTGTATGCATGTATACATACCACATGTATGTATATATACATGCAGATATATGCATTGTATAATGGAGATGTGTGCTGTATATGTGCAATATATAAATTGTACCTATATGAATGTGTACACATACATGTATGCACTGTATATAATTGAATGTATTTATATAAAATATAACATATGTACACATAACACATGTATATATGAGTTCATAACATATTGTATCTAGTTAATCAACAAGCTTTTATTAAGCATTTACTATGTGCCAGACACCGTTCTCGGTACTATAGATACAAAAACAAAAATAAAAGAGACCCTTATATTCTAGCAGAGTCAACATGTGTGTATATATATGTATACATGCATGTACACATGTGTTTATACATGCATTGCACAGCACATGTCTGCATGTCTCTATACATGCATTTATTTATATGCTATGACACATACACACACATAGAGCACTGTATGTATATTTATATATAGTCAGTCAACAAACATTTATTAAGCACTGTGTGCCAAGTACTCACTGCTAAGCACTGAGGATACAAAGAACAGAAAAAAATCATGACCCCTGACCTTAAGGAGCTCACATTCTAATGTGGAAAAGCAATATACAAACAATATGCAAATGGTTTTTCAATATCCTACAACTTTTCTGAAGTTGTTTATTGTTTCAGTTAGTATTTTAGCCGACTTGTTCTCTACGTAAACTATTATATATTTGGGGAAAGTTATAGTTTTACTGTTTCTTTGCCTATGCTTTTCCTTTCACTTCTTCTTCTTATCCTGTTTCTATAGCTAGCATTTGTATTACAACATTGTTTACCTTTTGAAGCTTCTCTTGTATTTGTATGTTTTCTACTGAGTTCTGGTCTTTTTGTTAGGAAGGTTTGAAGTCCTCTATTTCAATAAAGATCCATACCTTTCCCCTGCAGGATTCTACTCAGTTTTGCTGGGTGGGTTTTAGGTATACATCTCTTGTCTTCTGGAATGTCATATTCCAAGCTCTGTAGTATCTAAGCTTTCCACTCCTTTATAATCGTGACTGCTAAATTTTGTTTGATCCTGTCTGTGACTGCAGTATTCTTGAATTCTTTCTTCCTGGCTAGGAAGTAAGTGCTGTTGATAGTATCTGTAGTATATTTTTCCTTGGCCGCTACAAGCCCTGAGTTTTGACTAGAATATTGGTGGTGGTTTTCATTTTATGATTTATTTCAGGAGGTGACTGGTGGATTCTTAAGTTCCCACTTTGCCCTAGGATTTTAAGAAATTAGGTAATATCTTTTATGATTTCTTGAAATATGATACCTCTGCTCTTTTTTTGTTTATATCTGTCTGGTAATACAATGACTCTTAAATTATATCTCCTCAATCTGTTTTCCAGGTTGGTTGTTTTTTCTTTGAAATATTTCTTTGAAATTTTCTTCATTTTTTTACTTTTTGACTTTGTGTTCTTATTTCTTGATATTTCATGAAGTTAGTAGATTTCATTTATCCAATTCTTTCTCTTTTCATATCTTTCTTTCTCAGCTCTCACTTCTTTTCCCATTTAGAACTTTTAAAATCATTTTTACTTCCTAAATCTTTTTAGGAATTTTTGTTGGATTTATGGTCAAGTTGACGTCTTTTATTTTGTGCTTGTGACTTGAGCTTCTCAGTCACCACAGTAGGTCTTTATGGCTAAGTTCTTTGTTTGTTTGCTTGATTTTTCTTCTAGCCTACTCCTTGACTTTAAACTTCATGTTAGTGCTGAGCTCTGCAGACTTTTTTTTGGAGAGGGGAAATGGTGAGAAGCATGTCTGACCAGAGCTTCCTGCCCTGGTCCCCTGTATTAGCTTTCTTTGTCTGCCTGGACACTGCGAATGTTCTCTACTATGATGTATGATCCTGACAGACCCCGTCCTCAATGTCTGTAGGGCTATTTAGTCTGTCCCTCTAAACATCTTGCACTAGACAAATGGTTCCCTGTGTGACTTTTTCTTGACTTTTGCAATCAAAATTCAATCTTAGTCATTTTCTAGATCTTTGCAGAGAAAGGATAATGGAGAGGTAAGCTCAATTACTTCCTCTTATGCTACCATTTTGATTCTACCTCTGTGCTCCATTATAAATAAGGATAAAATGTAGGCTAAAGTCAGATTGTGTAGAACTCTAAGTGGCAGGCTTAAGCTTTTGTGTTTTATTATGGAATAAGTAGGGAGCAAAAGAAGATTCTTGAGTAGAAGAGTTATATGAGCCCTATATGTGCAGGAGATTATTCTGGCAAATGTAATTTGGTCTTGATTCACAAGTTAGCACTATTGCTTTTCCTTCTTAATCTTCCTGTCCAGATCCTAGATTTCTGTCTTCATTCACTGAACTTTATTTTCCTTGCCCTATTTCTAGGTGGCAATTGGGGGGTTTATAAGAGGGAATTCTCCATAGTCAACCTCTAGTCCCAATATCTATGCTGGATGTTTTTTCTTGGCCACAATGAGTTCTAAGGTAGATCCCTAAAGACTGATGCTATTAGTACTGGGCTAAGACTTTGGGCTAGTCAAGAACCTTGTCATATCACATATGCAACTGTCTCATATTCCCTAACCACATGCCTAAATGACTCCCGATGCCAGAGTCACACTTTGAACATTTTCATCCCCACTCTACAAGGTATTAGGCAATATAGAATTCTGGAGTTAGAGTCAAGAAGGCCTGTTCAAATCTTGACTCAGATATGTATTAGCTGTGTGACCCTAGATAAGTACCTTAGTGTCTGTCTCAGTTTTCTCATCTGTTAAATGGGGATATTTACAGCATTTGCTTCCTAGGTACATTGCGAGGATCACATGAGATAACATACCTTAAGTTTTTTGCAAACCTTAAAACACAAGTTGCTATTATATTACTATCATAAGGATCAAATGAAACAATACATGAAAATTGTTTTGCAAACCTTAAAGTGCAATGGAAATGTTAGGCATTATTACATAATAGTTAGGTAATATGTGTTCATCCTTCATGCAAAAGAAGACCATACCATCAGAGAAATAATGACATGACTTGCACTTGACTTTGTTTTGAGACAGGGAGGGCTGTGCAGGTCACCAGCCTCACTACTCCTCCACAGCCATCTGAATTCAGTGACCAGATATTCATCAGGATGTCTGGGGATGACCCAGGATGAAGTAATTGGGGTTAAGTGACTTGCCCAAGGTCACACAGCTAGTGAGTGTCAAGTGTCTGAGGTGAGGTTTGAACTCACATCCTCCTGGCTTGTACACTGGTGCTTTATCTACTGCACCACCTAGTTGCCCGTAGTCAGGTAATAAATGATTGTTGGATAGAAGGGTGAATAAACCCCACCTAAATGCCTGGAACATTTTATTCAGTAATTAGTTTCCTTCTAGGGCTGAAAGAGTTAACTCCTTAGAAGTAACTTAGGCAATAAGAATAGAATTCTCTGTGTCTTAACAGTCTTTCTAAAATAATGAGAACAGTAAATTTGCACAGCTGTTCCTTTTTCTTTCCATGTAGCTCTAGTTTGTTTTGAGTACACAGGGAATCTCTGCAAACGGAAGATACAGAATTCCATAGAAATGATCCAGGTGGTTGAGTATTTAAATGAAGTGCATAATAATGAGATGTATGAGCATTAGCATCAAAGTAGGGAAGAAAGGTCAATCGAATTCAATCACAATGCTATTTATCAAAACAATATTTCAAAACTCATTTGGAATCATAAGAAATAGTGGGAGTTTTCTTTTTCTTCCTTCTTTCTTTGCTGTTCACTTTCCAGGGCTTGGTTCACACCCCCAGTGCAGTTTTAATAGAAATTGATGGTGAGTGTGGGCCATCTTCAGATTTGAAAGTATCTCAAAAAGCTCAGTCTAACAAGTCAAAGAAAACGAGCAAGAAAAAAAAGCATGTTTCATGTCATGGACCTTCAATGACATTCAATGACATTTTCACCTTTGAAGGGATTGCTGGGTCTATTGTTTCTTTGTTCTGTGCCTGCAGCTGTTAGCTGAATGTTTACTGAGTTGAGAAAATTCTGATGGGTAAAAGAACTGGCTTTTGTCTGTTGCAATCTATTGAATTCTCTTCCAGAAGACTTATATTTGTAAGGTGGAGTGAGTTTTCCTCTCCGAAAAGAGAAATAAGTACCAGATTCAGCAGGACAATACAGCGTTGCTGGAAATAAGACTTATAATATTATATCTTCTACCATGATAAGAGAAAAATGTGTCTTTTGTTCCATCACAAAGTGCCTTATCTTCTCCCATGGCACATATAGTTTGTCTTTTTCTAGAAGATAAAATCTGGAACATTTTTTTAAGTTAAGGCTATTTTCTTCCATTAAGATACTTTATCACTGATCTAAGCCTGTCATGCTTCAACATAAATCATTATCGCCTTTTCACTATCAGTTTCCATAAATTAAAAAGAAGTGAGAAGATATGGCTATATTTACAAATGTGCATTGATTTTTTATGTAAATAAATGTAAATGGTTGTTATGCTAGTTTAAACTGGCTGCATATTGATTAGTAATTGAGAAGGGGGCAGTAATACCTGAAATATAAATGATACCGAAGTCATTTATTTTCTTTTACTTTATTTTCCAGTAACACAAACTAACAGAAACAAAATTTTCAGTGGGGACAACAACCTTTCAGAATTCTTTTTTTACTCCTGAAATATACCCTGATCCTATCAGCTAAATAATTTATCCTGCCTCAAATTTTCTCTAATCATTTTTGTTTGTATATGTTCTTCACTTTTGTCAGAATTTACCTTGTATTTCTACTTCACCGTGTAGATGCAACATCCCCAGGAGACTTTGGGGACATCATTTGGGGGAGGAGGGGCAGAAGGACGGTGTAACATGGCACACAATAGGGTATTTTTTACATAGTAATAAATAAACATTTATGAAATGGAATGGAATGGAATTCCCATTTTAATCTCAAAATGAAATCAAATGAGGCTGAGGGAAAAGGGAGATTCAAAACTGTGGTGAATTTCAGACGACTTTATCACTGGAGATTTTACACTTCGAAATGCTACCTTATGGACTTCCATAAAAATGCCGAATTTTGTTTTATTCTAAGTTATGTGAATTGTTTAATCATTATTGCTCTACTTTAAGTATCTAGTATTAAAAATGTAAGAATAATCTAATCTCTTTAAAGGTGTGACTAAGGCATGGAGGCATTTAAAAGTGAGGTTAAATATAATTGAATCATTTTTGTTCCTATCCTTTTATATTTAGCTTGAATAAGCTGTGTTTGATATCATTTATTTAGTGGAAGTTTAGCTATGTCCATAATCAAGAGATAATGAAGTTCTCTTACTGTTTGCTAGATAGTGTTGCCTAGGCAACCACCTTGACTGAATATTAATTTTGGTCACTTGGGTATTCTTAAAATTGACCAGTTTTCTCTTACTAAAGAGATCTGCCCTGTCATCTCAGTCATTCATTCGGTCAATAAAGATGACTTTATTAATCACTTCTCTTATTAAGCTTCTTTTTTATTTGTTTTTCCCTTTCTAATCAGAAAAGTGTCTCTCCCACAATTAGATGACATTTTTCTGCTTTGGCCGCTTTCTCCCTTCCATAACATATGCACACATACACACTATCAGAGCCAGAACTAGGGCAGGGTGACTGGGAGTTGTTTTAAGACACAAAATTTAGTAATCCTTAAGTCACGAGAAGAAACTATGGAAAATAATAGCCATTACCATTCAATTGAATTTGTTTTATTTACTTTATTATTTTCACATCATGAGTCACAAAACTGATTTGGGAGCATGTTTTATGAGGCTTGCCCTAACCTGTGTTTGCCATAAGCAGCAAAATCATTAGTTGTGGCACAACATAACACCTACCTCAGTAAATACAAAGGAATTAATTCTCTCTTTAAGTTTCTAACTCTTACCTCACCTCCGTGATGGAGAACGAAGCTCCTTTTAAAGCATCTGTTGACAAAAACGCCTTGTGCCTAAACATAACCTACCCAATGTAAAATTAAAATGGCAGGATCATAAAATCCTCAGGTCTTACCTCAGACATTTGCTAGCTGTATGACCCTGGACAAGTCACTTAAACTCCTCAGCCCTAATTTTTTTCATCTGTAAATGAGGTGGGTAAACTCAATAAACACTAAGCTCCCTTTCAATTCTAAATCTACAATCCCATGATCTTAAGAGTTAGATGGGAAAAATTATAGAGATTACCTTCCCACCGTTCATTTTTCACATGAGAAACTGAAATATATCAGGTTAAATAACTTGTTCAATATCCCTTGGGAAGTGAGGAGCAGGTATGAGATTCAAAGCAAGAGCCTCTGAGTAAAAATATAATGAAATTAAGGCACAGTACATACAAAATCAAATAAATAGAGAGGACTTGGATTTAATTTATTCCATTCAGTATATCCTAGTGAAGAGGAAGATCTGGGTCCAAATTTTGTTTCAGACACTAACTAGCTGTGTAACCCAGGGTGAGTCACTTGAATTCTCTGAGCCTCATTTTTCTTATCTGTAAAACAGGTATATTAATAGTATCAGTCCCACAGAATTACTGGGATTTAAAATGAGATAATGTACATAAAGTATTTGCCCACTTTAGTGTTATGCAAATGTCATCTACTATCATTCTGAATCTAAGAGGAAATGAGACTATAAAACATTGCCTTATGGCACAAATTATATAGAAATTTTAAAATTAAAACAATTATAAAATTAAATTTCAGTAAGCTAACAGGGCAATAGTGAATTTATAAACTCTGCCCCATGTTACACTGCATGCATACCACTGCTGCTTCTCAATTGTTTTCAGTCCTGACTGTGAAATCCCATTTGGGGTCTTCTTGGCAAACACTGGAGTGGTTTGCTGTTTTCTTCTCCAGTTCATTTTACAGATGATGAAATTGAGACAAGCAGGGTGAAGTGATTTACCCAGAGTGTCTGAGACCAGATTTGAACTCAGGAAAATAAATCTTCCTGACTCAAAGCCTGGCATTCTATCTATTGAGCCACCTAGCTGTCCCATGTATATTGTACTTCCTGTATTTCTCCATGAATAATCATGAAAAATATTCTGTATGCTGTACTAAAACAAATAGTTCCCTAGATTCTTATGTGTACAGTTTAACATCACTTAAATTTGATAGTACATCATGAAAATTAATAGTTAAATTAATAAATCCTAATTTTTTTCATTTCATCAAGAACACTAAAATGTCAGTAGCTTCCACAATGCTTCTTTAATGGATTTTCATGCATATCTTGTCTATTCCCTTCAAATGCTTAATGCTCAGTGAGTTTTCAAAAAACTGCCGTGAGCAAAAAAAGATGTAGTGTCTTCAGGTTGTCCTAGTTCTTTTTTTTCCCCACTCTCTCATTTTATGCTATTTTTTTTCCAAGATGGCAAGTCTTTAAAAGGAGGAGAAAGTCAGAGCCTTTCCCTTTGGTTTCTATAGTAACACAAACTAATTTCTGAGCAACTTCATGAGCTATGATCATGTTGAAAGGAAAGAGAACTCATGGGCCTTGAAAAATTCATAAAGTCCTGAACAAATAGAACTGCCATCTTTTGGCATTTATCCTGAATGACAGATAATTTTATCATAATCCAACATCAGATCTGTGAGATTTCCAACCTCCATTGCTTCTGCCATTGTCATGTACCAGGACCATAAGGAACAGCCACCTCTACTACCTCCCCAGAAGTTATCATTTGACCACATTAAGCCCCCAAGAAAATTCTTGTTCCTTAAGGGAGCTATAGAAATAGTCATGATTCAGCGTAAAGTCTAAATATATATTCTCCACCTCCAAAAACAGCTGGATTCCTTTCATTTTCTTTCAACAGGTTAACCTGAATCACTGATGAATCAAACCACCTTAGAATCTAGACCATGAGGCTCAGAGGAAAACTATCTTGTTATGAGTTCTGTTCTAGAGTTTCTCTCCTTTGGGAAAGAATTATATGTTACCTGAATAAAGGAGACTTCCAGAATCCACTAATTTCCTTCCTCTTCTCAACTGACAGCCATGAGTTATGAGCTGCTACAAAGTAAAACAGTTACTGTAAGAAATGTCCAAATAACTTATGGCATGGAATCTCCTCGCTGGCTTTTGGAGATAATTCATGTCACCAGCGAATGTTCAGCAATATGGATTTTCTCCAACACGGTACACTTAAAAGGCAACACCAATGAATGGTGAATTTCATGGTAGCGTGAATAATTTAATAGAGTTAGCTACTACACCAGCAAGGAACAAAATCTGATTAAAATGTATGCATGGTTGATAAAGTCATTTAAATTAAGTGCTGGGTATCAGTTGCAACTGATAATACATCTAAGGCATTAAGCCAGCAGCCAAATCAAAAAGTAGAAAGGAGAAAGAGATGACCTAATTAGAATTAGTATGCATTTCAACATTGACTTTTTAGCATTACTCAAGAATGGCACTGAATTGAACTTTAAATGTTATAAAGCATATATTTATCCTACCAGACTATCATATAGTTGAAATCACTTAACTCAATTTGCCTATATAATTAGGTCCAAGTTGAAGAAATAATTTAGTCATTCTAATGGAAACAAAGAGTCCACTTTCATAAAGGAAAATATTTTAGCAGAACTGGGATCTAATTTGTCCAAGAAGTTTGTCTCAGCAAGATGAGTAAAGAAAAAATCAGTCCTGTGATATTAGTTCTCAACAGGGTTAACAAAAGAAACAAGAATAAAAACAACACACTTCTCATGTTTGGAAATCTTCATTTCATATCTCTAACTACTGGAAATTTTCTCTTCCTTTAATGCCTAACTCAAGTACTACTTCCTCCTTGAAGCCTTTATCACCCTAGAAAGCAATGTCCTCTCCTCACATTTTCTTGAAACATTCTATGTAGACCACTGCATTATCTGTTTCTCATTTTGCCTTGCATCCTAAGTAAGTCTGATGCCACTTATGTGCAAATGACCCTAGACACCCGGAGGCTTTGCTAGCAACGTGCATGATCTGGGTAGGTCCTACCTACCAAGGAAGAGAAACTTTGAAAAGTTCTACGTTTGCCTGTAGATCAAGGGGCAAGTTAGCAGCTAGATGGCGCAGTGGATAAAGCACTCAGACTAATTAAGAAAACTTAAGTTCAAATCTAGCTTAAGATACTTACTAGCTTTATGACTATAGCAAGTTAACTTAACCTTTACCTGCCTCAGTTTTTCATAAAGAAAATGGAGATAATATCACTCTCCTCTTCCTAGGTTTGATGTGAAGATGAAATTAGATACTATTTATAAAGCACTTGCAAACCTTAAAACACTAATATAAATGCAATTATTATTAGTTAAATTAGGAGTGGTTCCTTCATCATCAAATGGCCACAAGAGATCAAATTTGGAACCACATAGTAAATTATCTGCTATCTGAGTTGATAGAGATCAAATAAGTTGACCCTTGAAGTATTGAAATATACTTAGGATCATAGGCTTTAAAGTTAGAGGGTATAATATCTAGGTTGATACCTCAATTTTAGAAATGAGGAAAGGCCCAGAAAAGTTAAATGACTTTCACAAATGATATCAGACTCAGGGTTCTCAACCTAGGTCCTCTCATTCTGAGTCCAGTCCTCTAGACATGTACTACTTACTATTAGACTCTAAACCTGTTGCATCCAGGAAATATGGAGCTTTTCACCTTCCTATTTCAAGTACCCAATGTTATCTATACCTTGCAGAGAGTAAAAATTTGATAAATATTTGATTTCTCAATGTAGGAGGAGATTGAGATTACTTTAAGATCCATAGACAAAGATAAAGCATTTTTATACATAGAATCAAGCTTTAGAAAATTGAATGTGGTAGTGGTGTACAGGATAAAATGAAGGCAAGAGGTTAGGTGATATGGAGACCATTGACCATTTAGGGGTCTCTACTTGTAGTACATATTAACAAAGTGATAATAAGGAACTAAAGTAGGTGACCTCTCTCTCTCTCTCTCTCTCTCTCTCTCTCTCTCTCTCTCTCTCTCTCTCTCTCATTTCATTACCATTTTGGAGAAATTCTCTTTCTTTACCTTTTTGGAGAAATTTCATTACCATTTTGGAGAAATTCTTTCATTACATTACCATTACATTCTTTCATTTCATTACCATTTTGGAGAAATTCTCTATCATGTGTTATAAGTTGTCTACTACAACATTTCTCTTCTTTAATTTTTATTTTCAATACTCTGATTTTCCATCTTATTATCTTTTAGAAGTTTGTTTATCTTTTGAACTATTCTAGAAGATTTCTTGCTGTTGTTCTTATAATTTCTGAGGAATATGCAGAATTATGTTTCATTTTGTACATTTTCTTTAATGTTCCCTTAAGTAAAAATATTTTTCGGGGAGGAGCCAAGATGGCGGAGTAGAAAGACTCACATATGCTAACTCTGAACCCACAGTCCATAAATTACCAATAAAAAGAACACCCAATGGGTTCTGGAGCAGTGGAAGCCATGCAGCAACGGAGTGGAGGAGATTTCTGTTCCAGAGAGCCCTGAAAAACCGGCACCAAAGGTCCATCACGCACTGCACCCAGAGAGGAGCCCAGCCCCTGCCTTGGCCACACGGCTCCAAGAGGAGCCGATCCGGGAAGGCTTCAGGGATGGAATCTCCGGCAGCCACGTAGGTCCCTCAACCCACAGGCACTACAGGTCAGCGAGAGACCCTATCTGGCCAGCCAAGAGGGGAGCGGGATGTCTCCATAACTCAGGCCCCCTCAGGAGGAAGCGATGGGGGAAGCAGGCTCCCGGAGCCAACAGGAGCTCAGATCCATTACTGAAGAGCTCTGCATAAACCCCCTGAGGGAACTGAGCCTGGGCAGCAGCCCTACCCCCACCTGAGAACCTGAACTTAATCTCTCATAATAAATAGCAGCCCTGCCCCCTGCTGAAAGCCCTGAGGCTGGGAAGCAGCATTTGAATCTCAGACCCCAAGCACTAGTGAGGCAGGGGGGTGGAGAGGAGAAGACAAGTAACTGGCTGGGAAAATGCCCAGAAAAGGGAAAAAAAATAAGACTATATAAGGTTACTTTCTTGGTGAACAGATATTTCCTCCTTTTCTTTCTGATGAGGAAGAACAATGCTTACCATCAGGTAAAGACATAGGAGTCAAGGCCTCTGTATCCCAAATATCCAAAATAGATACCCAATGGGCTCAGGCCATGGAAGAGCTCAAAAAGGATTTCGAAAATCAAGTTAGACAGGTGGAGGAAAAACTGGGAAGAGAAATGAGAGAGATGCAAGAAAAGCATGAAAAATGGGTCAATACCTTGCTAAAGGAGACTCCAAAAAATGCTGAAGAAAATAACACCTTGAAAAATAGGCTCACTCAATTGGCAAAAGAGGTTCAAAAAACCAATGAGTACAAGAATGCTTTCAAAAGCAAAATTAGCCAAATGGAAAAAGAGGTTCAAAAGCTCACTGAAGA
The DNA here is from genome assembly GCA_023548195.1 of Bettongia penicillata ogilbyi. Classification (NCBI taxonomy): domain Eukaryota; kingdom Metazoa; phylum Chordata; class Mammalia; order Diprotodontia; family Potoroidae; genus Bettongia; species Bettongia penicillata. Next base: position 10,749,557 of record JAJHZJ010000382.1, on the reverse strand, counting down.
AAATAGTTCTCTCAAGATTAGAATGGAACAGATGGAGTCTAATGACTTTCTGAGAAACCAAGAAATCACCAAACAAAACCAAAAGAATGAAAAAATGGAAGATAATGTAAAATATCTCATTGAAAAAACAACTGACCTGGAAAATAGATCCAGGAAAGACAATTTAAAAATTATGGGACTACCTGAAAGCCATGATCAAAAAAAGAGCCTATACATCATTTTCCATGAAATTATCAAGAAAAACTGACCTGATATTCTAGAACCAGAGGGCAAAATAAGTATTGAAGGAATCCATCGCTCACCACCTGAAAGAGATCCAAAAAGAGAAACTCCTAGGAACATTGTGGCCAAATTCCAGAATTCCCAGGTCAAGGAGAAAATATTTCAAGCAGCTAGAAAGAAACAATTCCAGTATGGTGGAAATACAATCAGGATAACACAAGATCTAGCAGCTTCTATGTTAAGGGATTGAAGGGCATGGAATTGGATATTCCAGAAGTCAAAGGAACTAGGATTAAACCAAGAATCACCTACCCAGCAAAACTGAGTATAATACTTCAGGGGAAAAAATGGTCTTTCAACGAAACGGAGGACTTTCAAGCATTCTTGATGAAAAGACCAGAGCTGAAAAGAAAATTTGACCTTCAAACACAATGAGAAGAAGAATGAAAACGTAAACAGCAAAGAGAAGTCATAAGGGACTTACCAAAGTTGAACTGTTTACATTCCTACATGGAAAGACAATATTTGTAACTCTTGAAACTTTTCAGTATCTGGGTAGTTGGTGGGATTACACACACACAAACACACACATATGCATACGTGCACACACACACAAACATACATACATGCACGCACACACAGAGACAGAGAGCACAGAGTGAATTGAATAGGATGGGATCATGTCTTTAAAAAATTAAGGTAAACCATGAGAGAGAAATATATTGGGAGGAGAGAGGGTGAAATGGAATGGGGCAAATTATCTCTCATAGAAGAGGCAGGAAGGAGACTTTTAGTGGTGGGAAAAAGAGGAGAGCTGAGAGAAAAACATGAAGTTTACTCTCATCACATTCGACTAAAGGAAGGAATAAAATGTACACTCATTTTGGTAAGAAAACCTATCTTACAATACAAGAAAGTGGGGGAGAAGTTGATAAGCAGGGTGGGGGGGATGATGGAAGGGAGGGCAATGGGAGGAGGGAGCAATTTGAAGTCAACACTCTTGGGGAGGGATAGGATCAAAAGAGAGAATAGAATCAATGGGGGCAGGATAGGATGGAAGGAAATATAGTTAGTCTCATACAACATGACTATTATGGAAGTCATTTGCAAAACTACACAGATATGGCCTATATTGAATTGCCTGCCTTCCCAAAGGGAATGGGTGGGAAAGGAGGGATGGGGAGAAGTTGGAACTCAAAGCTTTAGGAACAACTGTTGAGTATTGTTCTTGCTACTAGGAAATAAGAAATACAGGTAATGGGGAATAGAAAGTTATCTGGCCCTACAGGACAAAAGAGAAGATGTGGTCAAGGGAAGGGAGGGATGATAGAAGAGAGGACAGATTGGTGATAGGGGAAATTAGAATGCTCGGTGTATTGGGGTGGGGGAGGGGACAAATGGGGAGAAAATTTGGAACCCAAAATTTTGTGAAAATGAATGTAAAAAGTTTAATAAATAAATTTATAAAAAAAAAAGAGGAGACCAAGAGACATTGACAACTACTTACATATACCTATTTTCCAATGTATATAAAATTTCTTAGGAGAATCATCTTCACAAACATTGAAGAAATCCTCAGTGTGACTATTAGAAGAGAACAGGTAGAATTTCACAATCCCTCTTCCACAGTGGGACCCCTTAGCCATCACAAAACTGACTGATAGAGTGAATACAAGATCCCATTGTGCTTATTTATTGATTATTTAAAAAGCATTTGATAAGGTAAAGTGAAATGCTTCCTTAAAAGTTCCATTAATCAATTGATAAATACTTAAAGAATATGAACAAGCAGTTTTGGGGAAAAACCAAAGTTATCTATAGTCATGTGAAAAAATGTTCTAAATCACTTTTGATTAGAGAAATGCAAATTTAAATAATTCTAGGTAACACCCTTTGCCTATCAGATTGGCTAACATGATAATAAAGGAAAATGATAAATGCTGGAGGAGATGTGGAAAAATAGGGACAGTGTTGATGGAGTTGTGAACTGGTCCAACCATTTTGAAAAACAATTTGAAATGGTATCCAAAGCGTTATAAAACTGTGCATATTCTTTTTTCCCAGAAACACTACCCACTAGATCTGTATTCCAAAGAGATCAAAGAAAAGGGGAAGGTTATAAAAGTATAAAAATGTTAAAAACAGCTCTTTTTGTGGAGGCAAAGAATAGGAATTTGAGGGGATGCCTATTAATCAGGGAATAGTTGAACGAGTTGTGGTATATGATTGTGATTTCAGATAGATACGTGATTTCAGAAAAACCTGGGAAGAATTATATGAACTGATGCAAAGTAAAGTAAGTAGAGCCAGGAGACCAGGCTACTCTGATCAATACAATGATTCAAGACAATTCCAGAAGACTTATGGTGAAAAATGTTATCCACCTCCATAGAGTGAACTGATATACTCTGAGTGCAGATTGAAGTGTATGTTTTTCTCCTTCGTTATGCTTCTTTCTTTTATTGATTTTTTTCGCAACATGGCTAGTATAGAAATATGTTCTGCATGATTTCACATGTATAAGGTAGCATATTGCTTGCCTTATTAATTTGTGGAGGAAAGGAGAGAATTTAGCAATAAAAAAATTTCTCAAAAAAAATATTTTTCAATGTTATTAGCTTTTACAAACTATTGATCATGTTTTCTTCTGTCTTTATGAATCTTGTTATTGATTTATCAGTGTAGAATCCAGGAATATGCCCACACTAACTCTCTTGGATTTTTTAAAAACATTTTTGGGTTATTTCCAATAACTTTTTTTCTGGCTTCCTTCATCTTTATACTACTGTGGTGGGCACTGGAAAGACCCACAATGTTGTATGATTTCAATTTCATCCAGCTGGGGGCATAGTTGAATCTTGACCTGGAGTAAATCCATTGGAGACAGAATTTACTGCAGTTAGATTTCTATCCCCCACTAACAAAGGCATGGAAGCCCTTTTCCTCTTTAGCATAAACTGCCTTATGACCTTTATTGATATACTCCCTCCGCTCTAACCTATTCTATCATTCTACCTTTTCTTTTCCTTAAACATATTTTTTTCAATTACGTTTCTATCAAGTCTTACCACCACTCCCTTCAACTGAACAACTGACAACAGTAACAAAAATGAAATGAAATAAAATAAAATTCTCATAACAAATATTTATAGTCCAGCAATATAAATTTCTACATTGACCATGTCCAAAGAGGCATATCTAATTTTGCATTTCAAATCTATCACCTCTATGGAAGGAAGTGAGTAACTGTATTCCCAGTCTTTTGTGTGACTTCACTGAATTAATATTTTTGGCCTCCCATGGCTTATGTTAAGATTAGAACTGAGTCACTATTATGAAGTTACCAGGTGAAAGTTACCAAACTATATCCCAAAGCACAATCCCATAGGTACTAACTGTACCTAGCAGATAGGAGTAAGCTGATTTGGAGCTGCGAGTATATTAATTTTCTAATACAGTTACATTCTACTATTACTTTGAATGGTATTTATATCTTATTTTATTGATTCCACTTTAATTACTATGGACTTGTACCCATACTTCCTTCTTTTGAGATTTCTAGGCTGCAAGGGTGACGCTGAAAACAACTTCCTCAATTATCCTGATGATCATATACCCATTTGCTCAGTCACATCCTGTCCACTTTAACAAAAAGAGCTTTGGACTTGGAGTTAAGAGAAACATATTTGAATCTCACTTCTGACACTTAACTCTGTGATCATGAACAAGTCTATTAATCTTTCTGAGATATAGTTTCCTCTTCTCTAAAATGGGGATGATAATAACAACACTATCTACCTCAGAGAGATGCCAAGGGGCTCAAACAAGATAATGTATAAAGTACTATGTAAATATTAACTAGTATTCTTATTCAATAATATTCACATAATTCAATTCACAATATTCAATAATATTGCAAAGCATTTCTGAATACCAAGTTCTAAATTACCTGGAGTTTCCAAAGAAAGTTTGGAGGGATGGAGGAGAGGAAAGAGAGTGCCACAAAAATATTTAGCGCACAGGTAACAACATGGCTATGAGTGACAGGTTAATGATAACAGTACTTAGTACTACCTACATCACAAGGTTAATGTGATGACACATTTTATAAAGGTAAAGCACGAAGTGTAGATGTGATCTACTATTGGTTACTCATAAAATAAAATGAGCCACTTTTTGGTTTAATATTCATATTAATAATGTTTATCGAGGTAATGACTTCTAGTCACATGTTGAATGGTTAAAAGTCATAGAACACCTCAGTCTTCAATTAATTAAAGGAGGTCTCCAAAGCACATCCATCTGTAGAGTAAATTGTGAAATAGTGGAGGAAAAGAATAGTTTGTGCTATTTGGGAAAACTTCCTGCTGCTGTTGCTGTAGTTCAGTATTTTCAGTCACGTCTCACTCTTTGTGACCCCATTTGTGATTGTCCTGGCAAATATACTGGAGTGGCTTGCCATTTCCTTCTCCAGTTCATTTTATAGATGAGGAAACTGAGGCAAACAGGGTTAAGTGAGTTGCCCAGGGTCACATAGCTCATGTTCATCCTTCCTTGCCAAAGAAGACCATGCCATCAGAGAAATGATGACATGACTTGCACTTGACTTTGTTTTGAGTGAGGGAGGGCTGTGCAGGTCACCAGCCTCACTTCTCCTCCAGAGTCATCTGAATCCAGTGACCTGATATTCCTCGGGATGATTGAAGATGGCCCAGGATGCACTGGGCCCTTTAGGGCATGGCCCCTTTAATGAGGTCAGAAAAAAAAAACCAAAGATATCAGGCTGGGTGGGAAACAGCAGCAGTTACTATTGATAATCACTGTAAAGCTAGAGTGGTGCAGGAGCCCTTGGCAAGGGCCCACTGGAGTCCCCATTTCAGAATGTAGCAAGTTTAAGGTTGTGGGACAGGAGAGAGTAGAGGAAACGAGAGGAGAGGAGAGAGAGGGAAGGGGAGGGGAGGGGAGGGGAGGGGGAGGGGAGGAGACAGGAAAGGAGAGGCAGTAAAACCCAAGTCAACTAGACAACTTTTGGCCATCCAAATTTACCTTCCTTTGGAGAGGAGAAGGAAGGGTTGAGAGGCAGACAGGAGAGGAGAGGTGAGGTAATCTGCTAGCACTCTGACAGCTGCATCTACTCACAGGATCGTAAATGTCTGAGGCCCAATCTCAATTCAGGAATATGAGTCTTCCTGATGCCAGGCCCAGACTCTAACCATAGTGTCACCTAGCTGCCTCCAAACTTTCTGACCTTGAAGCTACTGTGAACTAGAATAAATTGCCAAAAGATATTGAAAATTGCTTCCCTTAGAGACTTTATTTTATTATTATTTTAGTTTATTTTTTAGTTTTAGTTTTCAACATTCATTTCCACAAGATTTTGAGTTCCAAATTTTCTCCCCATCTCTCCCCTCCCCCATCCAAGACACCATGCCTTCTGATTATCCTTGCCCCCCCCCTTCTATCACACCCTCCCTTCCTTTATCCCCATCTTCTCTCTTTTCTTGTAGGGCAAGATAGATTTCTATACACCATTACCTGTATTTCTTATTTCCCAGTTGTATGCAAAAACAATTCCCAACATTCATTCCTAAAACTTTGAGTTCCAACTTATCCCCCTTTCCCCCTCCCTACCCATCCCCACTGAGAAGGCAAACAAGTTAATATAGGCTATACATGTGTAGTTATGCAAGACACTTTCAAAATAGTCATGTTGTGAAAGACTAACTATATTTCCCTCCATCCTGCCCCCCATTTATTCTGTTCTCTCTTTTAACCTTGTCCCTCCCCAAAAGAGTTTACTTCTAATTACTCCCTCCTCCTATTTGCCCTCCTTTCTCTCATCCCCCCATACCCCACTTGTCCTCTTCTCCCCTACTTTCCCATAGTGTAAGATAGATTTTCATACCAAATTGAGTGCACATGGTATTCCTTCCTTAAGCCAAATGTGATGAGAGTAAGCTTCGCTTTTTCCCTCTCACCTCCCCCCTTTTCCTCTCCATTGAAAAAGCTTTTTCTTGTCTCTTTTATGAGAGATGATTTGCCCCATTCTATTTCTCCCTTTACCCTTCCAATATATTCCTCTCTCACCCCTTAATTTTATTTTTTTAAATATCATCCTTCCCTATTCAACTTACTCTGTGCCCTCTGTCTACATGTATATAATCCCTCCAACTACTCAAATACTGAAAAAAGTCTCAAGAGTTACAAATATTATCTTTCCATGTTCCCTTAGAGACTTTAAAGACAAGACAACACTTTGTGTCTGTCAATGCCAGGCAATGTGGTGAGGGGGAGGTCTATCTGTCTTTTATCATGTGTTGTTTAACATTGTAATCAATGACTTATCATAGATGACATTCAAATTTATAGATAACACAAAGCTGGGAAAAATAGCCAATTTTTTTGGATAACAGAGTAGGGGGAAAAATTCAGTAGAGATGTAATGTAAAGTGTAATATGGATTCAAAAAAAAGTCAACTTCATAAATATAAGATGAGAGAGCTATAACTAGATTGTTGTGCATGTGAAAAGGGCATTGGGTTTTTAGTAAAATACATTTAAGTTTTATATGAGTTAACTGCATGATACAGCAGCCAAAAAAAGCTAAGATGACCTTAGGCTGAATTGAGAAAGTCATTGTATCCAGGAATAGAGAGGTAACAGGCCAGTTATAACATGTCCTAGTCTGCCACATCACAAGTTTTGTGTTCAGTTCTGGCCATCACATTTTAGGAAGGACATTAATAAGCTGGAAATGTCCAGAAGAGATTTCTTAAGTTGATGAAAGGTTCTACAGGACCCAATTTAAATCAGGGACTTTATTTTGCTTCTTTCTATATCTCCAGCACTTAACATAGTGCTTGTTACTGTGAAATTCAAATACTTATTCTATATTTTGCATTCATCTCTATGTAATTCTATTCCATATTTGATGCAGAAACCCAAGCTTCTTTGTGTCTCAGTAAAGAAGCTTATGAGTTCAAAAGTTTCAATCTTTCTCTCTCAGAGTTAAATGCCAAAGGGTTAAGCTTTTCCATAATCACTGTTAATTAAAAAGAAACTCAGAACTTGACTTATACAGCTTTTTCATAAAGTATTCTAGTTCTATTGGAATTTTTATCTCAGCTTCACCTGCAAATCATTCTTGCCAAGGGAAGTTTGTTATTTCACATAACTTCAGTCTCTGAGAAATTGAATGATATCTGTGTGCCATCTTTTGGAATCAGACTAGCTGATCTTGTACCATCTTAATGCCCTATCCTTGTAGATTTTAGGTGCCTTAGAATCTAGTGCTCCTGTTCAGTATCAATGACCTCAAGATGCAGTTGACCCCCACCAAATCACAAACATAGTCCTTAGAGATAAAGGGAGGTGGGCCTAGTCCTATGCTTCTATGTGCCCCTTATTTAATGTAACCAATTATGATCCCCCAACCTCCTGACATTGACAATTTCATAACTAAAGACATGATTTTTGTTCTGGTCTTTGTTCTACACTTGTAGAAGTGAGTCATATCTTCAGTTCTGGGTCTTTGGCCAGAGTCCATGCCGTTGACTCCTCTTTTATTAATAGGCTTCATGACCTGTAATCTTGATCAGAGAATGCTTCATTTTGCCTTTTTATTAAATTTCAATCATGATAGAACACAAGTGCTTAATAAATGTTTATTAATTATTTATTTGAGAGTGGAGTGCAATATTATTTCAAACATTTAAAAAGTTGTCATGTGGAAGAAGCATGATCATGTAGAAGAAAGATTAGACAGGCTTTGTTTGGAGCTTCATTTTTTTTCTTTTTTGGTAAGGCAATCAGGATTAAGTGACTTACCTAGGGTGACATAGTAAGAGTAAAGTGTCTGTGGCCTCATTTGAACTCTGGTCCTCCTGACTCCAAGGCTGCTGCCCTGTGCACCAAACCACTTAGATGCCCCCTCATAACTTATTGTTACTTTGACATGCTTGGCTGCAGGGAACAGAATTTAGAGCAGCGATGGAAGTTGCTGAGAAGTAGAAGTCCCCTTAAGATACTGCAAGTATCCTTTCTCTGTAGCATTTAAAGGGAAAGCAAGTATGTTGTATAGGTGAACGAGATGTTTTCCAAGGTTCCTTCACAACCTAGGTTTCAGTGATTCTTTGACCTACATGAGGAGGACCTAACATCAAATCCTGGCTCTATCAAATACTACCTGTGTATTCTTAGGTAAATTATTTCACCTTTCTCAGCCTCAGTTTCATCATCATCATCATCATCACCATCATCATCACAATAACAATACTGGCTGAAATTTATATAACTTTAAAATTGCAAAGTGCTTCACCCATGTTATTCATTTGATCCTCACAATAACCTTGCAAGATAGGGGCAATTAAACCAATATACAACAGCAGATGAGAAAACAGAGGCTGAGAGGCTGTGATTTGCTCTGGGTCACATAACTAGTATGTGTCTGAGGTCCAATTTGGACTCTGGTCATGCTGAACCTAAATCCATTACTGTACCCACTTTGCCTGCTCTACTTAACTCTCTAGTTGCATACATGAAATACTTCCCTATTTTCATTATTGTGTTTAAATATCAAAGCATATATCCAAGCCCATCTTTGTCCAAGCTTTCCATGGTTTGATATATAATATAAAGGAAAGAAAAATAATCAGCACTCAGCTAGAAACACAAATAAAATCAGAAAATAGTTTCTTCCACAGTATTAAATCATCAGCCATTTTCACCAAAATACCTGCTAATAGTTTCAGAGCAGAGTGGATGGAAAGCTACGTCAGGAATATGCTAGCCAAGAAAGGCAATGGTTTTCGGTATTTAAACCTTTTTAACTCAGACACTGGATCAGATAACCGAGCACTCAGAAGAGTCAATTCCCAGAGCTTCAGAGGGTGAACCTCTAAAGTCGTTTCTGTTCAAATCAGTCAAGCTTATCTGTCTGTGATTACTATGTTTGGAAACCATTTGATAAGAATTTTTTTTTTTTGGCTTCACTCTGGGCTCAGAAAATATTTGTCAGAATGATTTGAAACAGCTAAGTACCGATTGAAATAGCAACGTAAACATGTCTCCATTCTCTCACACAATTAGCACCCTAAGGCATTTGATGGATCTAGATTGAGGTATCTTCAGATGCTGAAAGCAAACAAAATTTAGCCACAATTAAGTAATCCATACAAAAAAAAGTCAGTTTACATAGTTTACATAATAAGAATCAGCGGACAATTTGTGTCTGGATTGTTCTACTCCCTTTTATAGAATATTTGTCCTAGGGAATGAGGCCATGGCACAAGCTGAACTTGTTAATCTATCAAAAAATTATCAAGAATTAATTGAGCATCTGCCATGAGCAACATTATTATGTACATTCTGCCTCAAAGCACTTGTAATCCAGGCAGGCAGATAAGATTAACACAAAAAGCAGTAAAAAATATAATGCAACTGAGCAGAATTAGATGCTAGTTTTGGCTATTACTGTTTTAGTAGTTTAGAATAGGAGAGATTAGTGTGCCCTGAAATAATTGACAAAGGCTTCCTAGTAAACGTAGCAGGTTGATTCTTAAATCGCTGTATTTGTTAGGTTATCTCACTTGTAAACAAAAATTTCAACAACTCTACTGCCTACTGTATGAAGTATAAACTCCTTTTCCCACCTGATTTTTACGTTCCTTCATAATCTAGTTATCTCACCTATGCAGCCTTATTTCCCACTATTTCTCAACATGAAAATTTTGCTGTAGTCACATCAATGAACTCTCTATCTCCAACTGATTCCATTTTTATTCCCTTTTTCATGTCTTCTCTCATGTTCGAATCCCAGATCTCTTCCTTTTCTCTGAAGAGAAGAAGAAGCAGTAGGAGTAATAGTATCCAAAAATGGAAACAAAAGGCAATATACACATAAACTCATCATCAAAGATCCATCAAACCAATACTGTTATGTAAATCCCTATGCTCAAATGGAAGAGTTCAATTCAGGACTAGATTACTGCCATCAAAAACTGCAAAAGGTTTATTCTTAAGTGTCTCAGAATTAGTGATCAATTTAGATCATACAAGAAAATGGCAAAAATAAAAAAATAAAAGGAAGAGAGATAAGAAGAAACATTTATATAGTGTTTTGAATTTTATAAAAATGTTTTACTTATATTATCACATTTAATTCTGAAAAGAAAATCCAAAAAAGTAGGAATAATTGTTTCCCCCATTTTAAATAAAAACTAATAGAAGCTCAAAAAGTTAGATGACTTGCCCAGGGTCATATTGCTAATCTGAACGAAATTTACACTTAGATCTTCCTAAATGCAAATATAGCATTCTATCTACTACAAAATGCTACTATTTTTTTGTTCCTTCAAGTTAAACTCCACTTTATTCATTGAACTCACTTAGTAGAATGAGCAGAATAGATGATATCCACTGACACTGGCTCCTTACTGCACCTTGCATAAGATACTACATCTGTCAACTCTGCACATTTTCCTCATATCTGGAATTATCTCCATTCCTCTTGGCCTCCTGGGCTATCTTCAAGGCCTAGATATCCAAGAAGAGCTTCCTGAGAACATGGGCTACACTTTGTTCTGAATTGCTATTATTATTCTTATTAACAATGATAATTTTTGTCTTTCTTTCCCCTCCCCCTCAGGGCCTAATGCAGTTCCTGGAATATGTTAAGCATTTAAAAATTCTTTTTGATTGACTAACTAACTGGATATAAAAGAGAGATACTTGAGTGGAGGTTAGTCACAGCAACTCAAGGAATGACTGTCATATTTTTGTGCCTACATTTCCCATAGCCAAAAGGTAACTCCACTTGAATATCCTACTGGCACTTCAAACTCTGTAATGTACAAAACCCGGCTTAAAAACCTGCTTAAAACCACTATCAGCGTCATTACCATGCACTGTTTTCCATACTCTAAGCTTTAGTATTGTTTTTTATTTTGTTCTCTCCTTCACCTCTTGTATTTGATTACTTATCATATCCTATTATTTCTACCATCACACTATCTCTCCTGTCTAACCCATCCTCAAATTTCTCGTTCTAGAAACCTAGCACACTCATTTTCTTTTTGCATGGATTTGGTCATGTTGACTAGTGAATTCAAGTCCAATTCTTTACTTGGTATCGAAAGCATTAAAACATTTGGCACTATCTTACCTTACACATTACTCCCTATCTTGTGTCATATGTCCCAACCAAAGTTGACTTTCTTTCCTCAAAACGTGCTATTCCTTATATCTCCAATGTACTCCCTCCTCCTCTTCAATAGTTGAATGGTCATCCATCCTATAAAGTTCAGTTCATATGTCACTTGTTCCATGAAGTCTTTTACAACCCTCACTATTTTAATTTCATTTTCCTCCTTGGACCTTATATAATGAGGAGTCTAACATTGCTCCAATACATTTATCATTGATTATAATTTTGTATTATAATTATCTGTGTGTTTGTATTATATTTTCATATAAAAATTATCTTTCTATATTTCCTATATACCTCTAGATTATAAATGCTATGAAAGCAAAAACCATGTCCAATGGTTTTGTATCTCTCTTAGTAGACTTCCAAGATGCTCTATTTGTAATTCAAAGCCCTTCATAAACTAGATTCTTCCTGCCTTTCCAGTCTTATTATCTTACTCTTTGACATGTACTCTTTGATCCAGTGACATTGGCCTCCTGGCTGTTCTGCAAACAAGACATTCCATCTCTCAGATGAAGGAATTTTCTCAGGCCATCATTCATGTCTGGAAAACTTTCCCTCCTCTGCTCCAACTACTGACTTCCCTAGTTTCCATTAAGTCTCAACTAATATCCCACCTTCTACAAGAAACCTTCCCCACCCCTTCTTAATTCCAGTCCCTTTTCCTTTTTAATTATTTCCTATTTATCCTGTATATAGCTTGTTTACATGTCATCTCCATTAGATCAAAGGGCTTGTCTTTTGCCTCTTTTTTTACCTCCAGCCCTTAGCACAGTGCTGACACATAACAGATACTTAATTTTGTTTATTGATATATTGTTTATTGATGTAATTTTATTGATTATATTGCTTTTTATATTATTTTTATTATTGATTTATCATTGATTATGATGCTTTTTACATAGGGAAAAGGTGAATGGGGGAAAGATTAAATGTTTGCTAAGTGCCTCCTGCATGCCAGATACTGTGCAAAGGACTTTGCAAAAAATCTCATTTGAGATTTATATACATAGTAAATAAGAGAACATGTAAATAATTAGTAATTGGCTATATATTGAATGGTTACTTAAAGATGATAAGAATCTTAATCGTCATCTTAGCCAACCCTTACATTTCATAGATAAGGGAATTGAGGTCTTGGGGAGCTCACAAGATAATGTGGTATACTAGAAAGAGTATTAGTCTTGAGAGTCAGGAAAGACCCATATTTAAATTCTACCTCTAAGATGTACCACTTTGGGTGACCTTCAATTTCTTCTGTCTCAGTTCTCTCATCTCTAAAATGGGGTCAGTAATACCTTTAGAACCTATCTCATAAACCTGTTATGGGGATCCAGTTGAGATAATATGTGAACTGCTTTACAAACCTTTGTAAAGGTCAGTTTTTATGTTTAACTGACTTGTCCATTAGTTTTCAAATAACACAAATCTTCATTGGGCATGGAAGGCTCCTACAAATGTTATTTCTCACCACCTCAACTTTGAATACAAAATTTTGGAAATGTGGAAATTTTTTCTAAAAAAAAAAAAAGAAAATCAGGGATAGCTCATGCCATTGGCAATGTCAAGAAAACATTGGCCTGGATGGTTGACTCAAAAGCTTCCTTTTGAAATATTATTCTTCTCTCTCAAGATCACCAAATCACCAATTATATTGGCAACATAGTATCACTTAGAGAACTACTTAGGAAATCTACTCAGAGAAGCTAAAGACTTGAAAGACTTTTTATTATTTTGCCTAAAAAGTATTTTTTGTATGCATTCCTGTTTCTCATGTAAACCTTAGAATGCATTATCTAGCTATCTTTAAAACGGGCTATGAAGCTGGAAATGACAGTTGATTATGGTAGAAGAATAATGAAAGGATTAAGATAATTTCCTGATCAATTTCATGGGGTTCCAGGGAGGTTAGCTTTTGTTCTGAACTTTTTTTTTTACATTCACAGAGCTTAGCACATTGCCTTGCACACAGTAGGTATATAACAAATGCTTGTTTACTTTACTTCACTTGACTTGATTTTACGTGATTTGGTTTTTGTTTTTCTATTTCTCTGGAAGGAATGAACCCACCCTGTGATGTTTCCTAGAGGGTAAGTCTCAATGGTAATGTGGTAGTTGTCAAGTGATAAATTAGTTGTCTTAGACAACTATGCAACAAAATGTTGTGGGAGGAATCTAGGAGTCTATAATGGTCTGTAAAAGGGAATCTTAAATCTTTAAAGACTTCAAGATGTTGGTCTCATTGTTCTCTAAGATCTTTTCCCAACTCTAAATCTATTCATTTGAGAATATCGTTAACAAAACACTTTTCTTAGACTATTTAAGTGTTCTGGTTGTGTTTATACAAATGCTCAAATATTTCATTAAAAATGAAACGTTTAGTCAATCATCTGCAGTTGAATAATGGAGTGAATTTTTCATCCAGATGTTTGACATTATCCATGCCAATTTTAGAGGGCAAAGACTGTGTCCAACCAGTCAGTACAAAAGAAAAGGCAGAAAAAATATAAAATTTTTAACTGGTGTTTTTCTGGTGATGATGAAACCTCAGAACTTTTATTTCAAAATTCCAAACCCATCTGTCTCTCCATGGGTTAACCACAGATATCTCTCTTATGGGTTTAAAGCACATATTCACTTATAAATCAACTCAAATCCCAGAAATCCACTGGAAAGGATTTAGGACTTCAAGTGTTGTACTAAGAAGAATATGTTCTCCCACAATAATTTTAATGCTTAGAACATAAAGTTACAATGACTAATTTGCACTTTACATATTCCTTAGACCTGGTAAGAACAGTGGCCAAATTATTTCAAGAGATAAATATCAAGTAAACACTTAAAACAGAAGAGATTCTGAATGCTAAATCCTATAAGAGCTCTGGGCATGCAAGCTAAAGCTTACTCAGAGTACAGGAGCAGTTGCTCTCTTGTCTTAGAGAATACAACCTGAAATAGACCAAAGTTTTTCTCAGTCAAATCATTTGTGTTTGAAAAGAACTAAAGAGCTTATATTTTCATTCCTCTCCAATACACACTGGTTTTATGTCACGGAATTTTGTCATTTTCCTCTTCATCAGCAACAGTATGTTTCATTAGTCAAGTTGTTTTTGAAATATATTTTGTTGTTGTTACAGCTGCTGTTACTGTTCTTTTTTGTTTGTTTTCTTGTGTAAGATTGGGATTTAGTTGAATAAATCAATAAGTTCATCCCACCTCACTTAGAGCAAATGATAAGTTCTTCAATGCCTTAATCAGGTAAAAAAGATAAATCTCAGTCATAGACTTTAGTTTAATCCATCAATTATGAGCTTCAACTGTATAAAAGGCTTTTTACACATCATATTCCAATAGACTGGATTGGTTGAGGAAATGTGGTCACGTAAGGGTCGTCAAGAATCAGAGTTATTCCCAAGCTTGAAAGAAGAGTGGTATTTTAATGAAACTCTGAAAGAGGAACCACTTTAGTTGGGAGATGGAACGACTTCAACTTTGTCCAATTATTGCCCTCTGAATATATCTTGATTCTGACTCAGTAGTCAAGCCAAAAACCTGGACCCAGTTGAAAAAGTCTGCTCACATGCCAAAGACCATGTGGACGCTGCATCAGTTGCATAAGCTGCATGCTCAGAAGTGTGGTCCTGGCCAGTCCAGACCCTTTTAAACTTGAACACCAAAAAAAAAAAAAAAAAAAAGGCAGAGTTCTACAGTTTGGTGAAAATCCAAGGAATAAAAACAGGCAGTTCATACCATCCCATAAAGCTTTGTTAAAGTTGCAGTAAGTCAAAAATACAATGAATACAAGTGAATCACTAAATGTCTTTAAGGGGAGCTATACAGTCAAATGTTTGGTAGCACTCCAATTATGATACCAGTAAGTCTTTTTCTCGGTAATAAAGTGAGACAGGTTTCAAACATATAAAATAAACCCAGAAATATTTTGGGATGTTACAGATTCAAAGATGGATGATAGCAAGCTACTGGTTGGATTTAATTCATGTTAAATTAATATCAGTTCTGACTTCACTAAAATATATTTACCCCAGACTATATCACAAATCTAAGCATTCCTGCCTGGATGACCAAAGATTACCTAACTTTAACCATAGAAATTTCAAATCTAGTCCAATATACCTGAATCCTAATTCTTGTGAATCTTTAAACTGTGATTTCTGATAATAGTAGCTAGCATTTATATAGTGCTTTAAGATTTGCTAAGTTCCTTAAAATTATTACGCCATTTTATCTTCATAACCATGAGAAGCAGATGCTACTATTATTCTTGTGATACAGATGAAGAAACTGAAGCAGTCAGAGTATAAAAAAACTTGCCCAGAGTCACAGAGCTAGTGTTTGACATCAGATTTGAACTCATGCCTTTCTAACTCCATTTCTAGTGATATACGCACTAGGCTGCTTAGCTAGCTAATTAAAGGATCCATGTTGAACCCAAAAAGACCTTTAATTTATGACGTTCAAAAAAAAGTCATGTTCTTCACCTTGTCACTTCATGTGATGAACACTTTGAGTTAGGGACTCTACTAAAAACGCTCTCTGGTAGATGCTATGATTTGCCAGCTAGTATGACTAAAATGTAAAAGGAAATAGATTTAGGAAACCTAAGAGGTTCTGAGATGGTCAAGATTAAGCTAATTAACTAGTGACAAAAGTTAGCCGAGATGTTTCAAAAAGTTATAGGAAGAAAAAGGTGAGAATATAGTCTGGATTAATCACTGAATCTATGCAAGTAGTCTACAACCAGAAAGTTTCGGGAAACTGACACCAAGAATTTTTTTTTTTTGCTTTCAGTTTAAGAAATAGGGTTGTTTACATAAGAAAGTAAGAAAGAAAATAATAAGTATGGTGAAACTTAATAGAACTCTGCTGACAGCAATAGCAGAGAAATTTCTCAAGGTTCCCAAAGAATGGAATTTGTGGAATCAAAGGTCAGCAGAATTCTAGTTTTGGCCCAAAGGAATATAGCTGTCTTAGTAGTAAATTATATTAGCCATGATTGTTAGGATATCAGTATCTTTAGGAAGTTTTTAAAAAGGAAAAGGACATCATTATGAAATAATTTAAGCAGATCTGCTTGAAAACACTAATTCTGTTAGTTTTCTCTGTGTGGCTTATGTAATTAGACTTCAATTTTGAGTGATTTTGCTTTTGGATGGTGTACTCACTGTTCTGTATTCCCACTGCACTGACTTAATATCCTTATGTTAATTACTTTGCATAAACTTTCTAAGGTCAAGGAGAATGTAGGTTTTCATTTTTAACTCCTTAGTATCCAGCCTAGTGCCATGCACACAGTAGGAGCTTACTGAATGTTTGATAAATTAAAATAAATTGACAAATAGTAGCTATAAAATTATGAATGTGCATGATAGGGGAAGGAGGATGGGTCAGAGAAGAAACAGGGTCCTGTCCCAAATACTCATCTTTGTTTCAGGTTTTTAAATCTCATTCACTACAGATAAATTCTGAGAGAAAACGTATCCTTCTGTACTGGGTAATGGGATACACAAAAATAATTTCAATACAAACAGTACCATGTTACATTTAAGTGCTGTCTGAAAAACTACCTAAAAAACCAGAATAGTCCTAGTTTTTAAATGTTTTAGACAACTCATTACAGTCAAGGCTGAAATCTCAGACTGGTGCACAAGCAACACTACCACTAACATCAACAGACTTTGCATGACTGAAATCCAATACATTGCCTAAAACAGCCTTCATTAACTTCACAGCCAGAGCTTATTTGGTTGACAATATGAAGAAAAATGAAGCTGCTATTGGTAAATCATTATTTGGATAATTTTGTGTTTCTTAAATCAACTGGAAATGCTTACTTGATAACTGCCTACCCACTGAATTCAATAAATTAAACAAAACAAACAAAATTTAAATTAATCAACCATTCGGTTTGGGGTTTGAGCTGCATCAGGCCAAAAAACTGGCTTCACTAATTTCTTAGTTTATAGCGAGGTGTTTAGGAAACATAGAGACATGGTACCCATTAGATGTAGAGGGAACTTGTGAATATTTTTAGTTCTAACAGTGACAATAGGTTCATATTGGTATCATTTGTGAGCATTGAGCCCTACCTCTTTTCTTTCTTCAACTACATTAGACCATTCTTCCAAAATGGTGAATGTTTTCCCTTCTCAGACACTTTCTAGCCATATGACTGTGGGCAAGTCACTTAACCTCTGCCTATTTTAGTCTCCTTATCTGTAACATAAGGATAATAGCATTTTGTGAGGTTATTGTGAAGATAAAATGAAATATTTATTCACTACTTTGTGAATATTAAAACGCTCCATAAATGCCAGCTATTAGTATTATAAAAACAAAACTGGGAGGTCTCTTTTTTTGGTTGACATAATGGTAAAAACAAATCATTATAAAAGCCTGAGGATTGCACAGATAATTGCCTAGATGAGTAACAGTAAAGCAGAAATGTTATAATTTAATCTGTCTGGTGGCACAGGGGGTAGAGTCCTGGGCCTGGAGTCAGGAAAACCTAAGTTCAGACACTTAGTAGTTATGTGACCTTAAGTGAGTCACCTAGATTTTGTTTGCCTCAGTTTTCTCAATTGTAAAATGAGGATAATAATGATAGCATCTCCCTCCCAAGGTAGTCGTGAGGTTCAAATGAGATGTTGGCAAAGTATTTAGCATAGTGACAATCCCATAGTGGGTGTCATCAAAACGTTAGCAATTATTATCATTTATTATCATTCCTCTTTGCAAATGAAAACATGAATTTGAGGATCCAGAAGGATGTGAATGATTTGGCTATTTACAAGACCTAGACTTAATAGATGTTTTGGAGGTTTCTACTTCCCAGGGTACTATTAAATAATGTAAAGGATTCTACTTAATCATTTTGGTGCCCTCCATGTTTCCTGATCTGATAAGGGAGATTAATTTATATTTTCATCTTGCACAAAGAGATATGCTATATAAGTCTTGCTTATTTACTAACAAAGTTAGTTCCCAGTAATAAAATTTTGGCCAAATATTGTTGAATCACACTTCAAAAAACACAGTCCAATAGCTGCTTCTCCAAAAATAAAGCTCTACTGTTTGACGTCTTGGTCAGAAGTGACATAGGGAACAACTTGACAAAATAGTTTAGAGAGCAAAAGGATAAATAACACTGTAACTATGGTACATACTTGGTGTTCATACAAATGGTTATAATAGATAAAGTTACAGACAGGATTTTATTGTCATTCCTGCTTTGATGCATAATAATAATAAAAAAAAAAACTTTCTCAGCCAAAATACTTAGGTCATCCCAAAGTTCCTCTTTTCTAGGAATCCTAGGAAAATACATACAGTTATTGAAATAAAGTTTCTCTATTTTAAGAGAAATTTATAAATTGAAATTTTTACTTCTTAGATTATCAGATCTTTTGAAGTGCCTTTATTTGAGTGAAGTATCTTCTGAGCCTATGTTAACGCAATAAGTGAATCAGAAAAAAATTAGGGTTTTTTAAGTAAATAAAAACAAAACCTCGTAATCATTGTGACATGGAATATTATGAAGTCATTATTAATATTCGGAGCATTTTCTGGATTTGCCTAATATGTATGTTTTTTTAGTCCACATGTGTGATTTTCCCTCCTTTCCCCTAATTTTTATCTTGTGTGTTCATCCTTCATTGCCAAAGAAGACCATGACATCAGAGAAATGATGACATGACTTGTACTTGACTTTGTTTTGAGTGAGAGAGGACTGTGCAAAGTCACCAGCCTCTCTTCTCCTCCAGAGCCATCTGAATCTACTGACCAGATGTTCATCAAGATGACTGGAGATGACCCAGGATGCACTGGGAGACCTTGGCCCATTTAAGATCAGGTAGATGACAAAATGGAGGAGAAAATTGAGAGACTGTGGGCCTTCGCTTCCTCTGTCCCAAAAATGTTTTTAAAAGAAACATAAACTTGTAATACTGCAATTATTAAATTAGAACCACCAATGACTAACAGTGGTTGGTATGTCAGATGTATAATACTTAACATAAACCTAATATGCACACTGCTTTATTAAACAGTTTCTTTCTTTCTGCCCTTTGCAAAATTTAACATTGATCAGATGTCAGATTAAATACTAAAATTATTCAGATAGTTTTAAATTAAGAGGATTTTGGACATAAGCCATAACATATGTGAATTGAAGGATGTGAATTTGGAAGAGAAATGAGACTATATAAAGTAAACAGCTGACAATGAATGAAGATGTCAAAAAGCAAGACTTAATTTTTCAGATCATAGCTTAAGATACTGGAATGACAAATTCTTGACTAAGGATGAAGGATATTTAATGAGGATTGAGAAAGGTATATATGGCCAGAGCCTTGCTGGTCTGATCAAAAGAGTTTAAAAATAAAAAAATGAAAGAGGGGAGGGGAAAAAATCCTCAGATAAATTGTAAACCTGTTCCTAAAGGAAATACAAAATGTAACAGAAAGAGGAATTTGTGTAACATAGTTGAGATTTTCCACTTTTAACAGAAGAAAATAATCATAAAGAGAGAGAGGAAAAGCTCTGACATCTTTAGATATTTATTTAACAACACAAAACATAAATAATAAATAAAGTATATTGAAATTTAACACATAAATGATAAATACCCTCATATGAATTGTTGAGCCTTGGTGGGAAAGAATTCATAACTGTCAATGTCGATGTCAATTTCAGGGACAATTTCATTTTTGTCTTTGCATCCCAGTGCCTAGGAAAATGCTTTGTATATAACAGCCACTTAATAATAATTGTTGGATTTAATTTAAGGAAAAAGATACAATTTAAAGGGCAGCAGAGTAGCATTACTGTTCAAATCTATACCTACACACAAATTTAAGAACCTAAAATATGGTAACAAACATTTAGGTGAAGAAATAAGAAAAGAAAAACAAAGTACTTCATGGGAATGTAATCCAGACCACCTTGATAGATGGAGGAAATTAATGATGAAATTATTGATACAGACCACAGAACCGGCACTGAGGTCAAATATACTAGTGATGGGGGATTTAAACTACACAGACATCTGCCAAAAACATTCCACTAAAAATGCCATATGAAGTGAATCCTTGGTTTTCTAACAATTTTAGTTCCTACAAGGTAAAGGACTTCAATGAAGTGTTAATCTAGAACTGATTCTGACTAATTAGGAGCAACTGGCTGGTCAAGCAGAAGTTTCAGGCGCCTAAAGAGAAAGGGTCCATTTGGCCCTAAGAATTCATGGTTGTCAAAAAGAGAAATAGGGTACCTAGCAGACATCTCTCTAATTCTATAGTCATTCAGTGAATTTTTTGAACCCAAATGTAGGCCTTTATATGTATTCACAAGACAAAATTAAGATCAATGACTGATAAATGTAAGTAGGTAAATTTCAGCTCAACAGAAGGTAGAACTTTCAAACAATTAGAACTACATGAATATCAAATATTTTGTCACTAAGAGCTCATCACTTGAAATCACAACTTGATTGCTCACAATCTTTGAATAAGATAAAAGTCAACAACTGCTTTTCTGCTGATGAGTTGTAGGGCCACGAGGTGTTACTATCTACCTTTTAGCCCCCTGGCACTGTCAACTTTACTACCTAAATAAAACTCATTTCTGCTATATGACATTTGAAAAGAACCATGATTTAAAATGGGTTGATTCAAAGGGAAGGCTTTCTCATTCCTAACTGGAAATAGAATAATTTAATTAAGAGCAGATTTACTTTTAGATTAAAAAAAAAGATGCCAACTCACAGCAGATTGTGAGGTACTGTGGCATAGTGGATAGCAGTCTGCATATGGAATCAGAGAACTCAGTTTCAAATCTTGCCTTGGCCACTTGCTCCTTGTGTGACTTGTGTAAAGTCACTTAATTTCTCTGGGTCTCAGTTTCCATATTTATAAAACAATGAAGTTTACTAGATGACCACTAAAATCTATTACTCTAAATCTACAATCCTATGAGATGTGAACCATAAAACAACTTAATCAGCTACAGATTTTTAATCTCTTTTGTTGTTGCTGTTCAGAAGCTGACATGAATTGCAGAACCCCCATAACCATTATTCTCAAAGGACAGCATACATATACTCAATCATACCCACAGGAACAACTCGTCACCAAAAAAGAATTCTACTGTTTAATACAGGTGGTACTAACCCTTATGTTATTTCATTGGTTAGTGAATTAGTGTTGTTAATTTTTTACCATGTTTAAAAAAAATATCATCTTAGAAGCCAATGTTCTGAAGGTCAGGGATGCATTTCATACTGACATAGTCACTGAATTTTCAGTAGCTATTATCACCACTTAGAATTTGGGTCCAAATTTTTGTGCATATATTGGCATCATTTGTAGTAGAAGTTCCCAAAGAAAGCATCTGTAATTGTAGCCTATACCAGAAATGAAGTCTCCAAAAAAAGTAAATCTTAATATCATGTAACCCCTTATGGAATATCTTAAGAAACAGAAATTCATGTCATATTTTCAAGAAAAACACTTTGAAGGAAAATACTCTGCAGTCAGCTGTAGCAATAGCTTAAATCCTACAGTTTATAATATTGTGTTATATCAGGCTGGGGTATTTTTTTTAGGGGGGAGGTGCAGGTTGAGAATATTGAAGATATTTTAAACTGCTCTTCAGTCTTCCTCTATGTGGGCAATCCATGTGTTGAATGTAATTAAAGGACCCATTCAAAGAAAAACACTTTTCTTGTTTGTCTTGCCTTCTCTGAGTCAACAGTGATCAATCCTCTAATGAACTAGCTGAAAGAACATTGGAAGAATGAAGGAATTGTTTAGTCCTGCTCAGCTCAGCAAGGATATGAGTGTATTCTTTCAAGATAGTGAGTCAAATGACTGGAATCACAGATTCATTTCCTGCTTCATGCTGTGCCCATTCAGGAAGGCAGAATTGGTCACTGTGTTTTTAGCATTGCTTTTCAGAGAAGTCATCCGCACAGCAGAGGAGCTAAGCAGGTAACTGGTAGATCTCTCCCTATAGGCCCTCCTTCCGCAACAAAGCTGACTATTGAAATGTCTCCTGAAGCTCTCACTGAGCAGGTAAAGAGCAAAGGGGTTGACACAAGAGTTGCAGAAACTCAACACACGGGCCACTAAGGTAATGATCATATGGCCAAGGGATGGATCAATTTCTTTGTAGTTAAAAGATCGATACATGTAGAGCACATGATTCGGAAACCAACAGAGCACAAAGCATCCCACAAAGACCAGGACAATTTTAGCCAGGCGTTTTCGTGTTTCCATCTGAAAACAGAAAAAAAAATAATCATCCAGATGAGCAAAATCAAATCAAGTCAGCCCCCAACCTAACAATCATTGAAATAAGTGAAGTGGACCTTGATATGACAATGCATCCAAATTACATCAGCCAAACAATGACTTCCCTTCATCAAAGTGGCGCCTGGCACTACTGTGAAATCTCTTAGCTTAATCGCACTTAGCATTGCCTGTTCCACTTATATTTGACAGTTTACATACACTGAGATGATAAATCACAAGTAAATGCCTAAGCCTTTACATTTCTAATCCACAATCTTTCAAAGTTCTTGTGTTTAATTGTTTTTCTTTTTCTTGAGCTTCCAACTATTAACATGAATTATCTCTGTTTATGTTAAATCCACCCAATTAATGAGGCATAAAAACTAAAGAAACTTGGGCATTTTTCAGACACCAGACTAGCCTCAAGAGGAAAAATATAAGAGGCTTTTGAAGTAGAGATGATTTTTTTTTAACCCTCACCTTTCCAAACAGACATATAATACTACTGTACATTGATAGAACCCTTTAAAGTTTACAAAGCTCTTTCTTCCCAAGAACCTTTTGAAATATAAGCCTTAGTATCTCTATTTTAGAGATGGGAAATCTGAATCTCAAAGAGTTTAAGTGACTTGCCCATGATCACATGGTGTAATGCAGTGCAAAGAATGCTGAACTTAGAGCCACCAAATAAGAGATCAAATCCAGGCTCTACCACTTTCTGTGGTAGAGTGATTTTAGGCAATTCATGTAACTTCTCTGGGTTTTCCTTATAGGTCAAATGAAGGTGTTGAACTAAATCTATGATTATGACCTCTTTATTTAATGTTGACCTTGCTCCCCACATCTCGCTACCTGTGAAAATTATCAAATATCTCACAACTTTAAAATGGTTAAAAATAAATTTTTAAAATCTCAAAAAAATCAAAATTATTTTCCTTTCATTTCACTGTAGGAAACATTTTGAAGGTAATTATTTTGTGGAAAGTCTCCAAGAACTTCCTCAGGGGGGAGAGACTGGGGGGAGTTGCTTTTTATTTTATCTCTAAATCATTTTCTACCACTGTTTCTGACAGTTTGATTATATCTGTCTTAGAATTATTTTAAAATAAGAGTTGTGTAGCAAATTGAGAAAAGATAGTGCTACCAAGCAAGAATTTTCCTTGAGTTACTAGTGGAATATGCAAACTATGTTCAAATCTGTGATTTTATTATTGTAGAAAGATCCAGGGAAAGTGTTCCCCATACAAACTGGCAACCACTCCTAACATCCTCTTAGAGAGTTTATCTGGCATTGAAAGGTCCAAGTGACTTGCCCACAGTCAGTTTATGTCAGAAAGAGAATTTGAATATACTTTCCTGATTCCAAGACCAGCTTATTATTCTCTATATCATGTTTCCTTCCAGTAGAAGATGCCAACTTTAAAACTGTGCTTTTGATGCCCATTTCAGTAACAAATTACATCAAGATTTATAGAAAGCAGTGCCTCTGATCCAAGTTAATATTCCAAAAATACCAACTCTATCTCACCAGTCTTCTGCTCAGAAATTATTACTTCAATTTCACCTCCTATCTCTCTGGCTGCTACGATCTAATATTTGACACTAGAGTTACTGGAACTATCTGGTAGTGCTGGTTAGACAAACAAAAAAGCTCCAATTACTACCCACTCCAGCAATATCCAATAAGTCATTCAACATGACCAGGAACTTTCATGAGCTTTTAGCTGCTGCACCCATTCCTCATGGTGTGATGATGCCCAACATTCTTCATTCCACACACTTCCCTGGAAGATTACCTGGAAGATCTGTCATATGCAAAACCCTCTTTATCCCAAGACATCTAGCAATCCTCCAGAGAAGAGGAAAATAGGGAAACCTATGGGGCTTTTTATCTTTATACTCATATTGCTTTCTCTAAACAACTTCATTTGTCTTGGAATGATTTAGCAGTTGGTAATTTGGATTTTTAATTTTTTGATGAGTCATTTAAAGAAATAAACAAATATTTGCTGCCTAAAAAACATCCATTAACTATAGGTAAAGTCCAAATGTCCCCTGTCCCATACTGATTTCTCCTTCCCCTGAATTTTCATTGTCTACAGAATAAAGTAATAATATTATAGAATATTAGAAGAGAAATAGACCTATAGAAATGACCTAGTTGAATACCCTAATTTGTTGATGGATATTCTTTACATCTATATCTTATCTTCCTAGATATATTGTAACTTTGTTTGGACAGAAATCATGCCTCCAATTTCTTTGTCTTTCCCAGACTCTAATATGGTACCTTGAAACATAGTAGGCTCTCAAGAAATATTTTCTTATTAGCGGACTAATTTGCTTGGCAAATACATATTCTGACTTTGACACTGCTGGGCACCAAAGAGAAGAATTGCCTAGGTTAGGAAAAAAGTTCTATGAGCAAGGAATCTCCATATATAATACCCTATTTGGAGGATACACAATTTAAAGCCAGTGAATTTTTAATTTTGTTGTCAAGAGTTTTCAAACTGCTCATCCAATTGTCATTGTGGTATAAAAGACAAAAGTTCATCTACTGGGGCAACTATGAGGCTAGAAAGCAGAAGAAAGAGGCAATGTAATAGGAGAAAGAGCACTAGATTTGAGTCTCAGATCCAAAATTAGATATATAATCCTAGGCAAGTCAATTAAACACATTTTGCCTCAGAGTTACTATTAGAAAAAGGTGTTATATCAATGTTATTTTGCGTCATAGAATAAAAATGGTAATTTTCTCACTATGCCAGATCTGAGTAAAAAAGTACAATTCAACTGTATACTTTTCCTTTTTAGTTCCAAATATCCAGATGCTTAAAAGCAATTATGTGACTGTCTGAAATGAAATGTTCACTTTTCAATAAGAAAAAAATATCACTGAGACTCAGGATAAAAAAAAAAGTTGTGATTAAAACCCCTACTTAAGAAACCAAATATTGATAATGCTATTTCAGTAGAGCCCAAAACCCCATCCATATATTTATTTGTTTTCTATCTAATTCAAAGGAAATTATGACTCATTATTTCATGATTTAAATTAACTCAATTCTTCTCCTCTCAACCAAGGAACAAGCAGAGGTAATTTGTCCCAATAGAGGATTTTTCTCTCCAGGTTTATATACAAGGATAACCTTTAAAGCCCTGGTTTCCAGTAGTAGTATTTAGGTTCCTTTTTTTTTAATTAAAAAATCCATATGATTGGTTCCTATTGGTGATGCTCTTAGTAGTGAAGTAATTTTTTAGTGGTGAAAACATTTTTAATATGGAAATTCAGGGCCAGCCCTAAGCAAAATTGCACAAGAGTCAAAATTCACCTTTCAGTTTCTTTCCACCTACTAGCATTCAGTTTTCCTTGGTGTTCTGCATTTTAGTGCTACCTTCAAGTTGCCTTGTAACAATCAGTTTTACCCCACTTATGTCTCCTTCCCCATACTCTAAAACTAACTCTTCTTTTTCATCCTTTATTTTTAAGCAAAACTCCAATTCCCTACCTGAATTTCAGTTAGCTGCTCTGAGAAAAAAAATCTGATTAAACTAAGGCCAGAATAACTATGACCAACACTGTTATATGACAAACCCTGCTCACCAAGACATTTACAATTAAAAAAGAAGATATTAACTCTGAGAAATTAATTTCTAATAGAATTTTAAACCTTACAATGAGATAGCAGGCCACATATTGGGGAGGGGGATAAGACCTTCTAAGAGTACTTCAAATCATACCACATTGTGTAAATATATAATCCATCTATGTACCAGCCTAGTCCTGACTACAAAGAATGCTCTAATGCTGCTCTGCTATTTCATCCTAAGAACAATTGAACACTTAGATCTGCCTTGTGACTAAAATCTCTTATATGTATATTCTACCCCACTTTAGAATGTGAGCTCCATGAAAACAGAGATTTTCCCTCCTTTTCTATTTATATCTCCAGTGCTTAGCACAGTGTTTTGCATATAGGAAGTACTTAACAAACGCTTTTTCATTCATTCAGTCATTCATTTAGTTTCCTGAGCTGACTAGGTAAAATGAAAAGTAATTACTAGTATATAGTACTTATTCCCACTCATTTCTTACCTGTTTTTTAGAATGTTCATTGTATTCTCCAGGGATGTTGTGGGCACTTTTGATTAATGTTTTTGCAATGTGATAATAATAAATACTTATGATAACAAGGGGTATGAGGAAGTAGACCAAAAAAATCATCACTGAGTGGATCTTTGGATGCAACTCATCAGTCTGTGGGTATGGCATACATGCTGTGAAGCTGCCATTATCCATACTACTGATGTGGGCCACTTCGGAGAACACGGCTTCAGGAACTGCTAACAGCACAGAAACTACCCATATGCCAATGGCTTTCATACAGGTCCATAGGACTGCACCTGATGTCTGGATATCCATAGGATTCACAATGGCTTTATATCTAGAAAGAAAACAAATTTTTATTTTATTTTTCAAATTTCTTCTACGTAAAAAGCAACCAACACTCTTCCATTTAGGGACAGATTTTCCAGTGTGTGAATTGTCTAAGTGTTTTACTCCTCATTTTTCTAGCTATAGGTCATTTTTGCTATTTGTTAGTAAGGTGGGCCAGGGATTAGGAATGAATTACAAATTCTAAATTCAGCTGTTAATGAAGCACACTAAATGAAGGAGCAGAATAATGCAGATAATTAAAAACTGTAGCAATTCAAGACCTGTTAATATATAATAATAGCTCACATTTATACAACACTTTAAAGTTCATAAAGCAGTTTACATATATTATCTAATTTGATCATCAAGAGACTCTATCATTATAGCCATTTTACAGATGAAAAATTGAAGCAGTCAGAGATAACTGACTTGCCTATTGTCATATAGCTAGTGTTAGAGGCACAACTCAAATCTTTCTGAGTTTGTGTCCAAGTCTAGAACTCTATCAGATATATCATTACATCACCCAGGCAATGTTCACAGTCCAAGGGTGATTGAATATGTCAGCAAAGTTATGAATTGCAAAATATAACAGACTCTCCATATAGAAGGCAGAAGAAAAATGTTTATTCAGACACCAGAAAGCTAAATCCATCATTGCAACGCAGAAGTTAATACACATTAGCATTGTAGAGGGCAAAGCCATTCCCATGCTTCCCCCACTCCTTCCCAAAACCAAACACTCATGAGTCTAGCTGTTTGCTTGCCTGTGTCCTCAGTTCTCACTAGCCTGACCAACTCCTTCCCAGTTCTGCTCTACCCTTCCAGTTCCAACCTTTCAGCAAGCTCCTCCCACCACGTGTGACTTAGACTTCCATTTTATTTAAGCATGTCAGGTAGGCCTATTAATGAATGGGAACAATCTTCCCATTTAAATTCCCATTACAACCATCTAGCTGCCTTAGTATATTTTGATATTTGCGTTTGGCAATGTCTAATGGCCTAGAGGAGCAGCTAAGTGATACAGAGCCCTGGACCTGAAGTCAGGAAAGCTCATCTTCCTGAGTTCAAACCTCAGATGACCTCAGATGCTTATTAGCTGTATGACCCTGGACAAGTCATTTATCTCTTTTTGCCTCAGTTTCCTCATCTGTAAAATGAGCTCAAAAAGGAAATGACAAACTACTCCAGTATATTTGCCAAGAAAACCCCAAATGGGGTCACAAAGAGTTGGACATGACTGAAAAACAACGTCCTGAAAATTCATAATATTTCTTTAATCATTGAGACACTGGACTCTGATGTATGAAAGTGTGATTATACTCTGCTCAGAATTTTTCCCTGATTTCCAAAGGAAAAAAAATGTCTTTGCTTCTTCCTGCAGATAGCATCCTTCCTTTGCACCAACCTAAGTAGTATTGCCCCCTTTCTGCCTTAATTTGTTATATTTACAGTTTATCATCAGGGAGCCAGAGAAAGACAGCAAATGAGTTAGATCCCTCCATTTGAATGAATAATGGAACTAAAATAAATAATAGATATTAATGAAGGACTTTATCACCTGCTTTATCATGTAAATAAGAAATTGAAAGCATACTTTAAGATCAAATATTATAAACACATCATTGAAACTTGATTATACTGTAGAACTACTTGAAACTGTAGTTAAGAAAAATTCAGTAATAAAAGTACAAACTCTTAATTTAAAAGAAAATCTGGAGTTAACCTTCTTCTTCCGTATAATCAAGACTTAGCTTTCTACTCTGTTTTTAAAGTCAGTTGTCTCCAAACTTTTTTGATCATACACTCTTATCAGTGTTTTGTTTTTTCCTGGTATAGAGATTGGCTAGGGGAATAAGAAAGAGTAGGAGATGCCAATGGCACCAGTGCAGATGCTACTATAAATACTCAGGTAGGGGTTAGGTTATAATTGCCTGACAGCTTAGCAGCTGGCAGAACAGTGAAAAGGCAGTGATCTGCGAGAGTATTGAGCCATAATGATGATGAGTAGATAAATAAATATATTTGTGTTAGATAAAAGGCTCAAGATTAACAAGTGTGGAAAACCACTTCACCATCCCACTCTCTGACTGGCTGATCACATATCTCATTGTGGTCCAGTCACAATTTCCCCAAGAAGGTCCTAGCCTCTACTTTGGAGACTACTGATTTTAACCAATATATTAAAATCATGACATTTTAGGCCTAAAATAGACCTTCAGTTTCATTTAGTCCATCCCTTATATTTTGCAGACAATGGTTGATTGCGTAGTGATGCCAGTTCCTACTTTTTCCTTACAAAATATAGCAGTAAATAGAATAATTTCATAAGAGAATTCCTGTCACTGTAGTGTAAAAATTATAAAACTAACGATACCTTTGAACCCAATGAAAACCCAATATTGAGAATATAGCCTGGGACCATTGCATGCTTTGCTTTTGGAGGGCACAAATCCAGCTGTAATAGAAGCTAATGGGAGAGGCCATAGGAACCTTTGTTCCTCTAAAACCAGGAGAACACACAGCTTAAATTTTCTTGGGTTTAAAAGGGAGAGATGGGGCCAATGTGATGTACTATGTAAATATCATAATATGAATTCAAATGCCAGAAGATATATCTGAGAACAGACAATTTATCAGAGACTCAATCCCAGGATGGCAATGCAACTCTGTTTTAGAGTGTTCTTACCTATATATCTTTTGCTTCAAAAGGATCTGTCTCTGTGAAAGCATTTTTTTAAACTGAAGGAATATAATACAAATGAAAACAGATATAATCAATCAGGTTTCCTTCAAACATTGATGGGGAAAATGTGTGAATGATAACGGTCCCCAAACTATTTCATATATAGGTAATAATATAGCCTGATATGTGCAGAGGGCCGTTTTCACTCATACAAGGAAACTCAGTAAAGTAGTTTCAATTTTGACAAATGAGAAACAAAAAATAGAAAAGGATAAAAGGAAATAGAAATGCAAGTTATGTATTGAAATTTTAATAATCGTTTTATTGAATCTTGCCTGCCATCTCTGTTTGGTATGAACGAATAGTCAATTGATTTAACCAAAATTTTTAAAAGTAAATGAAAATGACCTTGTCTTCTAAATTCTTTTCTGCTTGGAAAATCATCACACAGTCTACATTTACCTTCACATTTTCCTGAATTAGAACTTGGCATTTTCCATCTTGGATTATATGTGTATTACATGCTTATGACTTCCACCGACTTCCAAAACTTCTGGAAAAGACAGTAAGTATTCTCTATTCTAGATAGATATTGATACTTTGTAAACACTTCATGTCAGATTAAAATACAATGTCTTTCAATAAGTGTTTGAAGAAGAAAGCATATCAGGGTTTTTTTTAGCAGTTTAAAAGTTTTTAGATATTAGAATGATAACTAAAATCAGTATTTTAACTTTCCTGAGTGACAGAGTAATTGCCCACTTGCACTGGTAGAAGAGGAAGCTTCCTCTATCAAGGAAACCATATCAGATTCTCTAAAGTAAATTTGTTCCATAAAACTATACTTTATGTATTCCCCCAAAGGACCATGACAGAGAGTGATGGGACTAGTAATTTATCTTCTTATGGAACTTATGAGTGGGAAAACTACTTCTAATAAAACAGATTGGCACTTTCTCTAAAA